>OY728153.1:519068275-521568275 GCA_963277665.1 Viscum album | reverse complement strand
TATGGTTTTAACTACACTAATACAAATCCAAAATTTAATGATTATGGTGGGAAAGAAATCATACTCATGTAAATTCAATATTATAAGAATTTCTATGTGATCTATGGTTGTAGAATCACTACCATAACCTACCACCAGATTATAACTTATGTATACATCATACGGTGTGTTTTTAGGGGATATGTAACTATAAATTAGTATGATATATTTAGGTATTTTTTTATTTAATAATTTATTTTTCATAAGTATTTTATAAATGAATGATTTTTACTTATAATGAAAAATGAATTATTTCATATAAAAATTCAATTTTATAGTATTTCATTTTTAAAAAATGAATTTTTAAATTTTATAATCTGATTTATATAAAACTTATTAAATTTTTTAATTTCAAATTTTTGTTAATATGATATTTTTAGTTTAAAAAAATTTGTTTTTAGGTTAATATTAAAACAATTTGATTTTTTCTAAAACCATCACTTTTACATGGATATCATAACACAATAATGACTTAGATGTTTTTGAAACATTTTTAAATAATATATATATATATATAATATAAACCATTTAAAATTTATATGATGTATTTATAAAGAAATCATTATTTTATAAAAATAAAGAAATATTTTACTATAAAAATGATTTATTACTTCATATTAAAAATAAAATTAACAATACATATAAAAATGAAATACAAAAAAAATGATTTTATATTTTAAATAAATGTGATAATATTATTTAATAATGTAAATTTAATTTTGTAGCATAAATTTATGATTATAAATATTACAGTTAATCTACTTGATAATGGTAAAATTGTTTTTCTCAACAAATTGTTTTATAAATATTTGGAAATTTTTATAAAAATAATATAAATTTTAAATTTAAAAAATTTGAAAATAATTTAGTTTTTAATCCTATATTTAATTAAATTATCACTCATTAAATTTATATTCCATACTAAATAATATTAAGAACGCTTAATGGTCAAATTTGTTTTACAAAAAAACATATTTTAAAAAATAAGTTTTTAATATAAAAGTCTATTTTACCATTTTTAGAAATTTAATTATGTAAAATATAGATTATATTAAGCATCGTAACACACAAATTTTTTATGGGAGTTTTTTTATATATAATATCATCAAACCCAAACATATGAATCCTATGAATAAAAAATCAAAAACATAAAATTCCTGGCATGATACCAACAAGTGTGACATAATTTATCCAACCAAAAAAATTGAATATCAAAAGAATAAATTGGATCAGTTACAACCCCAATTTAAATTATGTTTAGAGTTTTATGGAATATGGAAAAATTATAACCACATGGATTAAAAATAGGTTCATAAATATCAACATCATCACCCATTATACACCTCATTTCATTTTACATATTATGTCTTCAACATCTCCCATAAAATTACTCATATAAGAAACCTATATATACGAAAATAATTTATAAAAATTCTATATAACCAAGGGAAAATTAATGATAAGAATGGTGCACTAAAATTTCTATTAAGTGTAAACATAATCACTAACCAATTATTATAATCAATGAGAATAACATGATCATATGTTCTGTTGACATAATCAATGTACATGATAATAAAATAGGATAAATCATACCCATCAATATCTAGATCAACAAACATGAAAAATTGAATAATTATTTAATTATGAAAATGTTTATAGGATTTTACAATCTTGAAAATTTTAATGTGAATATTAATTAAACGAATCATCAGAACACATAACATACATAATGAAAATGTGTTGGTATATTATAACATCTTTTTTTAGAACCATTAAACTAGCTAAAAATTTGAAAAACCATGTGGCTGGATTCAATCTGTGGATAACCCAATGTATTAAATCATTATCTTGGGTAACCCATCATATAAGATATAACATACAGACATGGGATTTATAATGGGGATCAAACCATTTTATAGTGTTTAATAACCATAAAATAGTATAAAGGTCTTTAATCTCGTCATAATAGTCATTGAATAAACTGTTATGTATTTCATAAAAGCATTAAATAATGAAAATGACATTTTTTAAAATAAAATATATTTTATATTAATCATAATTCATCCATATAAATGATGACAATGGTATAAATACTTAATATCAACATTTTAGCAAAAATAAAATCAGATGTTTTCTATTTTTATGAATCTAAATACTATTAATATATAACAAAACAATTATATAGAAAAACACCATTTGATCTTTGAAATTAAATATTTAAAAAATGAAAATAATCAAAACTATTTAGAAAACCATTTTCATTAAAAATTAGCTTTATAACATGTAAAAGAATCATTAATACATTGAGTGGTCATGAAGGGGATAAATTTTTTCATTTTTTAAAATGATCCCCTTCACAATTTTTGTAAAATAGAAATTGGCATTATTTTTCTGAAAAATTCAAGAAGATTTATTTTAAGAAAAAAAATTAAAATTCAATTATGGGTAAAATTTTCTTTAAATTTTTTTTTAATTATGAAAAAAGAATTGAATATAATTGTAAAAACTATGAATTGTATAAAAACAGATCAACAAAAAAGGTAAATAAACATGGTTTTTTTAAATTCATTTTTTAAATAAATTTATTAAACAAGGAGAGGAAAAATGAAACTATTACATAATAGTTTCATGATTGAAAAAAAATTAACCTGGTTTGTGAAAATAATTTTATATTATATCTTCTATGAAAACCATGAATATAAAAAATCTCAAAAAGATAATAGATTGAAACATATGGTCATTACTATTGGGTAACAATTCTATCATATGCCCCATGAAATAATAGCATAACATGAATCTATAAATATAATGAATAAAATGAGATTCATTATATAACATGTCAAAAGTGAAGTATATTCCCCTCATAAAATCAGATATTTGTATATTATAAAAATATACCCTAATGAAAAAAATAGATGAATAATCCTTAAAAAAATTATATCATTGATTTGAGAAATAATCCAAAAATATAATAAGAGAAAATAGTAATTTCACACAGAAAAGTGAAAAAATAAAACTAAAAAATTAGATTTCTATTCACAAGTAATAATGTAATAAAAAATTCAATGAATAAAAGTCATACCAAATTGAAATGAAATTATGTTAAAAAAAACCTTACCACTTAGTAACATTCAATTCAAATGCAACTATATCAAATAATTCAAATTGGGACTTATAATACAATTATGAATAATGGAATAATTATATAACATGTATAATGGTAATTACACAATGTATTAACTTAATTAATTTATTATTAAAAAATATTCATCAATGAAGGAAAATTGAGACATAATCCCTTACTACATTGGTAAAATCTAGATCAAAACCTCATGAAATGTAGAAACACATTTAGATTATTACATTAAATTAAATTTATTGAAAAATATCATGAAATAAATTTATTCGCATTTCATAATCTTTAAAATAAAACAAAATGTGGTGAATAAGTCATATGTCTCATAAAAATAAAATTGAGACGAAAAAACCATACAATTTCGATAACTTTTGAATTATTTTGCAGATGAATGATATAAAATAAAATGAATTTTAAATAACATGAAAATAAATACATTAATGATACAACTTATAAAAGGGAAAATTTTTAAAACAAAAAAATTAAATATGTGATGAATGTGTAATATGTCTCATGAAAATTAGAGTGATATGAGATACCCTTACCTTAGGTCTAGAAATACCATTTATGTCCTTTACCTCCTATATAATATACTTATATTAATTATTTTATTGCATAAGAAAATCATACATGTTTAATACCTTATACTTTCATAATTTATTTAGTTAATTTTAAGGAAATAATTATGTATTAAATCATCCAAATCCAACTCTGGTGTTTTGAGAATGTTAAGTCCATATTTTAAAAATGACATGAGTATGTTGAATTTTTTAAAAGTGGGAATTATTAAATTTTATCCAAAATAATATTCATCCAATATTTATTATATTAATATGTAAATTATAATTTTTGTCCCCGTAATATATGTTGGTAATGAAAAATGAACTATGTTATAATCATGGAGATGAATGGTTGTATGTATACGAGAGTAACCTTTACATTTTAGAATGATCATTATTAATAGAATTTGAGTAATATATATTATATTTATCAAATTATAATAAATTAAATATAATATTATTCTATTTAATTTACTTATATATATCATCCATGTGATCTTGTTATCAAAAATGACTCGCATAACATCATGGACATGTTTTTCCATACATACTCATGAACCATGTAATCATTTTAAAGTGTGAGAAAAGGTAAGGATGAAAATAAAATATTTACATTATATAATGGTAGAAATGTAATTAATTTAATTATTATGTAATATATATATATATATCATATATTCTTTATCATTATCCTTATTACCATCCATATTATAACTTAGTGAAAAATGAAACACATTGCTTCCTGAGGTGGTAGTTTGTAATACACATAAGTGACATTATTATTTCCCCCGTGGAATGGAAAGTAATAAGATATAAATGATATCATTATTAAAGACATAAATTTATGTTTCATATATCATATATTATCATTAAATATATCATCAGTAATATACATGAGATTCAATTATGAAAAATAAATTAAATCATTCTTTGAGGTTGTAGTTCATTGTATACAGAATTGATAGATTCTTTTCCCATTTGATGGAAGAGTATATAGATTTATGTTATAAAATAAATTTAATAAAATTTAATTATAATATATATCTGTTTTTATTATAAAATAATATTTTATGAATAATTTAAGGATTGGGAATAAGAAATAAAAAAAAGGCTTGGTTAAGTGTGATAACTCTTCTTTGGACAACATCCTTTAGCTAGAACAAAATCATACATAGGATGACATTATGATAAAATATATGGGTCTTAGTAGTTTTTATACAATTTACTAAGAGAATAATTCAGGTATTGGGATATCTAACTGGATTTTTGAGTGTGTATAAAAATGGAGAGGTGTGACCTTTTATAATTGAGGTAGAGGACTGGCGTTGATTTTTTAACACAAAAAGATTTACCCTATTTTTCTTATAAAGTAAGGCTCTATAAATTTCTAATTATTGAAAATTATAGTATTTTTAGTTAAATTAGTTTTATCAAATAGATTTTTACTAGTTTATATGTAATTTGGACACTTACCAATTAATTTTATCCTACGGTAATCATGGTTTAACAATAACAATTTAAATAAATATTTGTTTTTTCAATATTAATTATAGTAAAAATATTAATATCACACAATTATATGATATCATTTAATATTATTCAAAACATGGAATCCTTTTTTAGAAATTTATCTCATAGAAGTATAAAATTTTAATTTTAGAAAACCCCACAACCATGACATAAAAACGGGGTTTCAAGGAGGGTATTTTTCAAATCAATATATTATTTTATATTAACTCTCTAAAGATTTATAAAATTTTAATTTATTTCAATTATTATTTATGGATATATTATATAAAAATTTAAATAAAATCAACCCTCATCATGGGTTTTTTAAAGTAATTAAAATGAGCAATCATTGCGTACCTTGAAATACTTTTAAGAAAAAATGGGTTTTTAAACCCAAAAATATTCTTCTTCTAAAATACAACATAATGATGATAAAAATATGTAAATATAATTAAAGAATAATTATTTTAATTTAAATCCAATTAAAATCGTAATTATACTTTTTAATAACTTAATTTATTTGAAAAACATGTCAACTTTTAAAAAATCATATTTTTGAAAATTCACAGAAAAATCAATATTTCCAACATAAGACCAAAAATTAAAACATATGTAATGTATTATATTATGATTTAAAAAATGTTTTATGTTTATAAAAATGTAATTACATAACTTTTCATTTATTAATTATTAAAATCCTGGTAAAATTCAATAAAATAAATTTTTTAAGAAAACTTATTTTCGAAGAAAAAAATGATTTTACTAAATAATGTGTGATTATTTTTTTTCCTATGCCAGAAAATTAATATTTCAGTGTAAAATTTATTTATATATAATATATTTTCATATAATATTCATACCCACAAATTTAATATCCAATTTTTAATTGAAAAACATAAATAATAATATTTCATAGTTCATTTATACATAGTGTGGTGTGTCACATACGCTACCGAGTATAGTTTTTTAAAATAAGTATCTTACATTCTCACACACCCCATTATTAATTTTTCCTTCATAATGGTAAAAATAACACATCAAATAGTTGTTTGAAATTATAAAACCTCAATCATGAAATCTAACATTATAAAAAGGATTAATAGAACATCCTATTGATTATGGAAAAAGGGATGTATGGTGGTCATTGAGAATAACACAAAAATAGGTTTCCATGTTAGAGAAAATTAATGGGTAGTAATGATTTGGACATGTAATAAGTGAATATATAATTATTTATATTTAAAAAGGTCATTGATCATAAAAACATTATTTATTAGATGAAATTTGAGGACCTAGAAACCATTAATCTAAAATCTCTTATAAGGACATTGATTTCAGCATATACGAAGGTAAAATGATAAAATTATTTTTTCAAGATACTTTTATCTGATTTTAAGTATTCCAACCATATATAATAATAATATAAGGAAAAACACTTAATTGATAAGTTTAATTTCATTATTAAACCAATTTACACAACAATCTCATTATTGGCACAAAATAATGTGTATTCAAGATGTATTTTTGATGCCTGAAGCATTAAAATAAACCTTGGAAAGATAAAATATGTATAAAATGGAGAAAATTTTATCCTAAACATATTTATATGTTGACCAATAAATAATAATCACATGTTAATATATTTCCCAAATAATAAAACTTTAATTTAATGAAATATTATATTAATCATCAAAATTCCTTAGTAATACCCAATGCCTTAATCTAAATCATTATAAAATATCTTCAAAAATAAAGAGTGTATTACCCAAAATTTTATTTCACACCCTTAACCATTAATTCTCCAAAAATATGGTGATCTTATTTTGAAATAATATTAATCACTTTCCAACCAAATTAACTTGCAATCACATGGTCATCTATATGATAAAAAGTTTTTTTCCATAATTACCTCAATATCCAAGATTTTATACAGCATAACATTTAACGATACCAATTAAATTATTCTTCAAAAATTAATTGTATTATTCCTTAAATAATACATCACATTAATCCTAAATGGTTTATATTCCTAAGCCCAATATTATGTATCCCAATATTTCATTAATTACAATAAGATAACCTCACTTAACACCACAAAAAAGTTGTCTAAGTCTTCAAACATAAGTAATAACATAAACCCCTAAACTCACTATGGAATAAAAAATTATTAAGTTACCCTTTCAAATAATAATATAAATATCTAATGTTATCTAAACCCTTGTTTGATATAAACTATAATAAACATGAATCATTAAATCTAGATCTAGTGTTCAAAATAGAAAATTTACATTCCATGAATGATACTGATAAAACATATCCAATTTTTTCTATCAAAAACATAATACATCAAAAGGATATACTAGATTACATACAAACCAAAATATCTTTTAGGATTATAATTTAAGATAATTAGGAAAAACACTTAATAACATTTATTTAAAAACAAATTGTTAAAAATATCAACACCGTCTCCCAGTATACCAAGATATTCATTATATATATTAAGTCATTAATAGCTCATATAAAATTACACACATAAGTAATCATTTTACCCTAAAATAATTTATAAATATTTTTGATATCCTTTGTAATAGGAATCATCATAATGGTGAGCCCAAACTCGCACTGAGGGTAGACATATGTATTGAACAATGATTTTCATTAGTTGGAATAATATAATAATAAGGGTTTGAGGACATATTAAAAGTTCATGGTTATAGAATAAGTTAAATCAAATCTAAAAATCTCAATATCATCAAACAAAATACATTGAATAAATATTTACCAATTTCAAGAGTTATATAATTCATCAATCATAATACTTTTTATATAAATCCTAATTAAAAGAATCATTAAAACCAATTTTAATCATAAAAAATCATATTGGTATCATAGAACATAATCATTATCGAAACCTTGCAAAACCCTTACAATAACTATTAAAATAAAATAACCATATGATCAAATTACATATCTAGAGATACCAATACATTAGAGTGCTATCATTGAGCACCCAAAATGATATCTATAACATTCTAATATTTGGGATATAATGGTTTTCAACCTATTATATAATGTCTTTGAAGAATAAATAATGTACATAGAGCCTGAATGTTGTCATAAAACTCAATAATTGAATAATTAATTATTTGATAACATGATTAACGCATCAAACTTAAATGTGAGCATTGAAAATATCTTTTAAATAATCATAATCAGTTCAGATAATGAATCAGAATGATATTAATACTAAATATCCCTAGTGTATTTTATATAACATCAAGTACTTTTAACATTGATGAATGAAAATACCATTAAAATATCATTGAAAATTTCTTGTGCAAAATAAACTTTTCACATTGACATTAATTAAAAATAACCGATAAAAGTTCCAAAATATTTGGAAAATAATTTCCCTTAAAAATAATCTTTAAAAATTGTAATGTAATACTGAAACAAATGAGTGGCTATGAGGTAAGATAATTTCATTCATACAGTACAAATATTCCATCAACATTTTTAAAAAAATTCAAATGAGAGTTTTGTTAAAAATGAAAACGAATATTTCTATTATAAAATTATGAAAAATACAATAATGGATAAAATTTTATTTAATAAATCATATTAAATATATTAAAACATTTTTAGAAAACATGGATTTGAAAACAATCATTTTCAATACAGAAGAGAAATAAAGTAGCTTTTTTGAAGAAAAAATTCTAAATCATTTCAACTACCAATGTGTTGGAAAATGTTTCAATTTTATAAAATGGTCATGAATAATAATATGATAAGTAAATATAAGTTGATAAATAAAATATGATCATATAATTTTTTCCATGATATCCTTAAACATATTCAATCTCAAAAGGAAAACATATTGTAAAATCAAGTTTTTACCACTTGGGAAACATTTAAATCATAATCCCCTTGAATGAATGATATCAATTGAATATGTGAATATCATAAAAAAATTAGATTCATAATAAAATATGAATATTGGGTAGTATATAATGCTTAAAAATAAAAAATGTGCGTATCATAAATATATATACCAAAGAAAAATAATTTTACAGGAATAACACTTAAAATTTTCATAGCATTGAATTTATAAATCATAAATAGATATATTTCATGTCAAAATTTTAAATTAACCTAAAAATTTTAATTATATAATAATAAAATATATAGAACTATTCACAGATGCTCATTTTGTAACAATATTAATTAATAGAAGTCATCAATGAATGAATGAAAATTGAGTTTAAACCACTTACCACTTGGTATCAATCATGTCAAAGGAACTTATATCAGATAATCCAAAAAAATATATAATAACATTAATTATAAATAATTCACAATATATATTTTAAAATTTTATTATATAGACCATAAAAAATAAATTAGGGTCCTAATAATAAATTATTCCTTAATAAAGTAAAATGGAGAGGAAATACATTGTAGATTTGGTAATCATTAGATAAAAACATCAAGAATGGTTAAAAATCATATGTATTTTTAAATAAAAATAATATTCAAGACTTTAATAATTAAATAAATTCATTTTAATTATATTCACCTCATAATAAACATAAGTGATGAATATCAAATATGACTCGTGGAAAAAAATTAAAACGAGAAACCCTTTACATTTTGGTAACTTTTGATTCCCAACCCACATAATAAATATAATAAAATGAAATTAAATTACATTAATGAATTAGATTACTTATATAAAATATCAAATCGTTTGTATTTAAACAACATAAAAAATTATGTGATGAATATTCATATGTCTCACGGAAGGAAAATTGAAATGTAGAAACCTAATCTCGAGTCCATAAATTCCATGTTTGGACTTTAATTCCTATATAATAATATTATATAAATTATTATGACTATTAAAAAATATTTTTAGGTTTAATAACTTTTACATAAATCATTATTTAATATATAAAAAATATTTAATTGTTTAATCAGTTTAGTCCACATTAAGATTTTTTGAAGATGTTCGGATCAGATTTCCAAAATGACATTGGTATGTTGAATTTGGTCAAAGTGTAAATATTTCAATCATATATAAAATAATAATCATTAAATAATAATTATCTTTTTATTAATAAATTATACCTTTAAAACAAATATTATTTTTTAGTTATGTAAAATAATATTTTTTACGCTCGTGGAGATGGTAGGTCATATGTACATATGAGCAACACATTCATTTTTTAAAGATTATTATTGAAAGATGGTAAGTATTATTTTATAATTATAGGGTAGTAACAATTTCAAAAAGATTATATTATTTCTATAAATTTACTTATTGATATCATAAATTTGACGTGGTTATGAAAAATGATTCTCATCACTTCGTGGAGGTTATAGTCCACACGTACTCATGAACGATGTTATAACTTTTCAGTGAGTGAAAATGTAATATAATAATATATTATCATTAAATAATGTTAAAAATATCATTAATATCACAATTATTTCTTATATATAACGTATATTCGCAGACATTATACTTATTACTTTTTATGTGTGGTTTTGGTGAAAAACAACCACAGTTCATTATGAGGTGGTAGTCCACCATTCAAAGAGCGTTGTTATTGTACCCCGTAATGGAATGGAAGGTATAATGTAATATGTAAAATTATATTTCTATGTGTATAGCTATGTTACAAATTTCATTTATAAAAATTTAATCCATCATCAAAATTGCTTTTAGGAGAAGATGAATGAAATTGGTTCTTGTGGTTTTATTCTGCCGTACGAAAGAACAATAGTTTTATTTCCAATTAGAAGGGCGGGGAGATGGATTTAGGTTATTAAATTAACATAACATAATTAAAATATATTATTTAAAATTTTTTATTATATATTCATAATTTAATAATATTTTAGGAGGTATAATTAGAAACAAAAGAATGAAATCAGTTAAGCGTGATACAGATTCTTTATACAACATCAATTCATTAGCACCAAATCTTTCATAGGAGGGATTTATGATAAAATAAATGGATATTAGTAATGGGGAAAGAATTTTGGAAAAGATGTGTCTGTGTATATTATGATCCAATTTAATTTGGGAGTGTGTATAGGAGAGGAGAGGGGGCATTTTATAATAGAGAAAGAGGACGCGAGTGGAATTGTTTATAATAAATATGCGTACAAATATTTTTTATATTAAAAATAATCAAAAGTTGGATTTTAAATATCCTTAAATTATATAAGGTCTAAATATGTCCATAAATTAGTTTTTTAAAAACATTATAGGTTATTTTAACACATATAATTTCATTTTATCAACCATTAATCTCTTTTTCACCTTAACCACAGTAAATGATTTTTTTAATTAATACTAATTATGGTCATAAATTAATTTAACTGAATTAGATATTATAAATTACTATAATTCCAAATAATTAATACATTTTATAAAGTTTAACTCACATAATTCATATATATGATTGTCAAATAAAACACGTAGACTTGATGAAAAAATGAATTTTCAAGAAGAACTATTTTCATGAAAAATATTTTTTTATATTAACTCTATATTGATAAAAAAATAATAAGTGAATTTAAATTATTATAAATTATTATATAAAATATAATTTTTATTTAAATCATTATTATTTATGGTTTTTTTCTAATTAATATGAATAAATAATATACACTTTAAAACAGTATTCAAAAAATCATATTTTATATAACTAAAATTAAAATTTTCATAAATACAATATAATTATAATTAAAATTTATTTAATATAACAATATAATAATTATTTTACATTTAATAAAATTAATGTAATAATTTTTCATTTAAATAAATTATTTTTTTGAAAATAAAATATGATTTTACCAAAAAACCATTAGTTTTCACTATTCATTAAAAAAATAATATTTTCTAAAAGGAAAAAAAAATTACACTGATTAAAGTATGATATTATTATTTAAGAAAATATATTTTTCAAAATAAAATAAAAAATTGATCAAAATTTTATTTATAATATTTCCTCATAAAATGTAATAAATCCAAATTTGTAGAAAACTTTCTTTTGAAGAAGAAAATGTTTTAAAATAAAAGTATGAAAATATTTTCTAAGAATATCTCACAAATTTTAAATTTATTGGATAATTAATATTTATTTTTAAAATTATATTACACTATTCATACCCATCAATTAACTGGCATGGTTTTAATAGTTATATTTAAATAATAATATTTCAATGGTTTGTTTAGACACAGTGTTGTATGTCGTATATGTAATAAAAATCTATTTTCTTTAAAAAAAACTAAATATTAAGGTGTCAAATTATATTTAATGTTACCTTCATTTTACTTAGTTAAAGAAGTTAGCAAGGTAAAAAAATGAAAAAAATGTAAAAACATATTTGTAAATTAATTTAAAATGATATAAACATGTAATAAATTGATAAGTAGTGGCTTGATCAATCTTATACCACCCCACACTCCATTAATTATAATTTTTCATAAGTCTAGACTATTAATAGTGTTGTTAAATTATTTACAATTAATAAATGTTCACATAAGTTCCATTTTTCTTCACTTATAACAGGAAGCACTGCCACCCCATCATTCCAAACAAATAACATCAAATTTCATCCTAAACCTATACCATTTTTCTCCTCCTAAAATACAAACATATTTTTATGATCTTTGGTACCCAATTAGATATCCCAATGCCTCTACATCCTAGGATATTTCCAATATAAATCTCATTTTCTCTATGAAATTTAATCACTTTGGTAGATGTCAGGAATTATGTTGCGGTTTCTTATCTCAAATGTAATTTCTATGATATATTTATTATTATAAAAAATATTTTATTTATAATAGTTCATATGATACATCATTAACATTTTGTTTATTGGTCCTCTAATAATTCATTGTATTTAATGTTTCATTTGAAATCATATACTTCAATAGGTATTCATTTGAATGTTTCTAATGTCATAAGGGTTTCATAAACATACTTTATTATACATTGGATAATAGTATTTCATTCTTCAACATATTTTAATAGAATTATTTAATCATACAATTTCACCTATTTTATTTTTTATTCCCTCTTTTTATTTTGGTAAATTTCTTCTCATTATCAATAACCACTACATTGATAAATGTTCTTACAAAATTAAATTATAACATTATTAATAATAAATCCCATTATTATAAATGAATATTTTCTTCCTAGCATATTTTTTCCATCCAAAAAATTTTACCTCACTTTTTGGGAAAAAAATATTGATTAAATAATTTCATTTGCTTACTTCTCCTCAACACTTTTTAAATAGAAATTTTATTTCATTCTTTATGATGTGGGTTTTGAGAAAAGTTGTTTCAAAATATTAAAAGGTTTAATATATCAAGGACACATTTAATTTATACCACTCAATGATTTTTTATAAAATTATTATGTCATTATTAAGAATTTATTATTAGATATTTATTAAAAATAAATGTTAAATACATTTTAAAAATTATTCAGGTAATAATCTTCAAAATGACTTTACAAAAGTAGTGGGTGGAATTCTACATTGATATTTTCTTTAAAAAAATTACAACATTTATTTTTCTAAACATTTCACAAGAATGGATTTTTATATAATTTTTATTCTTATTTTCAACATTTCATGGATTTTTAAAATATCATTTTACCATTATTATATGAAATTTTTAATGGTGTTTCAAGGAAACAGGTCATTTTCATCCTGATTAAGACAATAAAATTATACAATTTGTCTTGAATTATTTTTTATATACCGAATTAATATTTTCCTATAGTTTCAAAAAAAATTAATTTCTATAAGATAAATGATATATCATTTCATTTTTTTGTCCCAAATAGTCTTCTCTATATAACTATAATTTTTCTTTATTTAATTCTCCAATATGAATACTGTATATTTTATTTAAATTATATATGTTTGTTCACATAGATATTCCAAAACAATTGTTGTGGTAATCTATAAAGTTAACATATTCCTCTCATTAATACAGTGTAAATAGTATATACATTATTAACATTATTTATTGGTATTTAACAAGAATTTTACAAAATATAGTTGGAAACCCATTTATTTTCCATGGTATTAACATGTTATAATTATTTATGGATTTATAAATGTTTTCATTTCTCGACTCCATTTGAAATGTATATGAAACCAATTTTCATTCCATGTGTTCTCAATGATGTGAAAAACAAATCCCATTTTATTACCATTGATTCTTTATTATTTTATGAATCAAATTATTTAATATGCCACTAATATGTATGGAACATGATTAACGGGGTCTTATATCACCTTATATTTTATTCGTTAGTGTTTTATATCGCAAAAGATAATGTATTGTGGTACTTGATGGATAATATCATAAACATGAGTGTGGTTATTCTTGAATGTGGTCAAAAATTAAAGTATGAGTTTTCGTGGATATTCTCACAAAATAAATAATGATCCATCATGGATATGGCCACATACTAAATAATTAGACATCTAATATATGACCACAATATGATGATAACCTATATTTATGTTTTTTAAATAGACTTATTCTATTTTTAATTATTATGTTATGATCTCATTGATTTTGCTTATTGAATCATGTTTCAAATTAATTTTTATTAATTTATTAATTTATTAAACTGAATAGGGAAATAAAACTTATACAAATATTATTACATTATTCTAAATATTAATCTTTCTTATTAAAAACCATGGATGAAAATTACTAGAGTGTTTCATAGAATTGGTTCATAATTCATTGAAGTGAGACTAAAATAAAACTTCTATATTTTATTATCCATAATGAGCTATTAATTCCCTTTGATATATAAAAAAATTATAGGACCACCAATTGAATAAATAACAAATTTCATGAGCTACAAATCCATGTAAGGTATAAAGATGATAAGAAAGTGTGACATGTGAGTAAAAAGTATATCATGAAATTATAATTGAGATGGTTCATGAGTAATCAAAAAGGATCATATAATAATGATCATGGTATCATAATAACATCACATCAAAAGATAATGTGGGAGTAACATATAATATTTCATAAACATGTGTCAAGGATAACCACCTAGAAAATGTTCTCGTGGTAGATAATGTCCCAAACGGATTATGTTTACTCAATAATCTCATACTTAACACCTCATTATACTGAATCATTTCTCAATGCATTGGAGTGATATCTGGTAAAATTCATCATAAAATGTTCTTGATTTATCTGTTCCATATAAATGAAATAATTCATAATACATATAATAATTTTGACCTATTGAATGAAAATGGGTTGTATAATCTTGTGTCTAATCATAATCAAAGTAAATTTTATAGTGAAAGAATTTTGTATATGGGAATAACTAATTTCTTACCCAATAAATTGACGGTAGAATAGTATAGGAATATATGTGATAGAAATATATATAATTTATAATTAATCTATAACATCCAATGTTATTTTCATTTATGAACATAAATACTTTAGTACGATCAGAAAAATTCTTGAGAAAATTTACCTTTCCACTTTGAAAGTCACTTATAAAAAACAATGAATTTAAAAAATATTGAAGAAAACAATTCTATATGAAAATAAAATTATAAAGTTAAAAATTAATATTAATGTACGTTTTTAGTGACTAATTACATACATTCCATATAATTTATAAAACATCCTTTTCCAATATTTTTAAATGGTTGAAATGTAAATCATTCAGAATACTATAAGAAGATACCTTTCAAACCACTATATAAAATTAAAAAATTAATAAAAATTTCTTTATTAAATAAATTTAGTAATTTTATAGCATTAATAATAACATTTTCATAAAACATGGATATGGAAGATAATAAGGTTTTCAACTGAAGAGATAAATAATGTAAAATTTTTATAAAATAAAATAAACTTTTAACATTTTCGTATCATTGGAATCATAACCACCTGAAACAAATTACATTAAATAAACCTTAAATAACATGAATATAAATTCATTAATGATTTAATATATCAAATTCAAATTATGTACCCCAAAAAATTTGAAACATGCTAAATATAGTATATGTATCATTAAAGTGAATGTGAGATGAGGAACCCTTACCTCGAGTTCAGACTTGACATGTATGATATTTATCTACTATATAATAAAAATATATTGATTATTTTATTCCTTAATAACTTATATAGATTAAATAACTTATTCAGAAACCATTTAAATCGTTTATTTTAATTACATTTTTAATTTCTTATTCTATTATGTCTACATCAAGTGTTCTAAAGATGTTCAATTCAAATTTTCTAATCAACATCCACGATTTGAAAATGGTTGAATAGATCATTGTTCTAAAATAATTAATATAATAATATAGAAATTATTATAATTTTTAAACATCATATATAACATTAAAATCGAATATTAATGCTAGTTATAAAAAATGAACTGTGTATCAATCTTGGAGTCTGTAGTCAATATTTTGCATGGGTATCGTTTCCATTATTTAATGATCATGATGGATATAAGGTAAGTGTTATTTTATATTTACATAATTATAATCATATCATAAATTTCATATTACATATTAAAATTCAATTACATATACCATCCATGTTATGAGGTAATAAAAAAACAAATCACATCGATTCCTAAAGAGGTTGTCCTCCGTACTCACAAACAACATTATCATTTTCCATGGATGGTATTATAATAATTTATGATATATTATATTGAAATAATGAATAATATTTTATTTGTTTAATTTATAAACACTTAACCTATAACAATTAATATCCATGATAGTTGAAAAAGGAAAATGAGTTACAACGATTCATAAAGTGATAGTCTGTTATATGAAAGAATGTTAGTTATGTTCACAATTTGATGAAAGTCGAGAAGGATGTAGGTTATCTTATTAAAATAATAAATTATTAAAATATCATATATACAAATGTTCTTATATTTTCATGAATTATTAATATTTTAGATAATTATAATAATAATTAAAACAAAAGCGATCGGTTAAAAACCACACTTCTTCTCTTGAATGTCTCATTTTTGTAATAACTTGAGCCCTCAAAGGATTGTATTAAACCTAAACCAAGACATAATTAATTATGTAAATGATTATATGAAGCGATATGGGTTGGTTAATGCTGAAAAAAATTGTTTTTTATGGGTGAAGAAATAAGGAGTGCTGTCCTTTTATTAGAGAGGTAAATATAACAATCAGACATTCTTTAATAATTAAAATGTAATAAGGCCATTATAATGGAAAATAGATCCAAATATCATATAAATTCAAATTATAAGTCATTTAAAACTGCATATTATCTCTTTTTTCATTTTTAATAATTTATTGATTTTAAAATAGTTTAATAAAATAATATCTTCATAAAATATCATTATTTTCAATTTTGACTCTATTCAATATTTTGACTTTTATATTATCAAGAAAAAATCCGTTTTCAAATAAGATATTTTAATATATCAAGAATATGTCAGTTTAATCAATAAAATTTGTGTATCTCATTAATTAATTAAAATTCAATTACTTTTCATATTCTAATATAATTTATTCGATTTATCCCTTAATTATGTAATTACTATATTATTGTTGTGTAAGAAGTTATGGTATTTATTTCTCACAAAAGTTTAAATATTATATATATTTATCAATATAAATCTTTTATATTCGAAATGAATATCCATAACAATACATAAAAAAGAATTTTTAATTTTTTACTTATCGATACACAAAATATTATAATGGTCAAAATCTACTCAAATTGATAAAAAAAGGCCATATAATTTAGTATTTGATTATAATGGACTGAATATACTCATCCATTAAAATATATAATGTGTTTTGGCCATGTTATAGTTCTTATAATTTTACTTTCATCCCTTCATTACATGATTTACCCATCATAGTAGTAAAAAATATTTACTATTTTCATAATTCATTATGGTTAAAAATGAAAATGATCATATTTGTTAATGTCAACTATTCTTATTAAAAATATGGAAATTATTTTTAAAAATTCAATACACATAATTAGACGAATAAAAATTAAAATAAAATCGAAAAATTTGATGAAAACCACATCTTATAAAAATTTCTCTTTTAAATAAACATATTTATATACTAAATTATATAATAAAATACATGTAAAAAATATAATTTATTAAATTTATATAAAAATAAAATAAATAATTTTTTTAAAATAACTCAAAATATAATTTTATTTTTCAATAATTTAATATAAATCACAATATTCTATAAAAAATATTTTAAATATTCCTTGAAAAATAATGCATTTTATAAATGTTGCAAACTCTCACCCTAAGATAATTTTGGAATGATGATTTATAGAAAAATTATTATATTATAAATTAACAATCCTAAATGATTAAAAAAATTATAATATTATTTTATCATACAGAGAAATATAAATCATTATTGGAGAGGACATATATTTCAGAAAAAACTACTTTATGAAAATTCTATTTCATTTTTTTAAACATTAATAAATATTATTGTTTATATTATAACTGTTAGATATTTTATATAAATTAGTTAATACTATTCATATCCTTTAATTTACATTATGTTTTCAGTAGTTATAAAATTTTAATATTATATCAAGGCTCATTTAAACTCAATGTTGTCTGTTGAATACGCTATCAAATTGTGTTCTATAAAAATCCTAGGGTGTTACACAAATTTTATTTCATGACTTAGGTTTTATGATATAATAGCTATTGGTTATTATTTTCTTATATTTTTATATTACAACAATTTTCACATTTTAAACTCACTAATGATCTTTGATTATCATCCCCCTTGATTACTCTTACTAGAAATCTGAGTTAACCAATTTCTAATTATTACATTTCCACGGGTTATGAAGAAAGTTAATATTTTTAATGTCCCCATAGGAATATCATGTATGTGTAATTTTTGGTAGACAATAAATAATAGTTTATGGATTATTAAATTTTATATATAGTCTAAAAATGGTTGTTAGTTAAAAAAGACAAAGGACTACTGTTTGATATATCATACTAATTCTATAAATATATAAATATAAAAGGTCTTCGAAAAGAATTGTAATGAAATATTATCTTTACATAATTTAATAGTGATGGTCACTTTCACGACAAACATAATATTATCTAGTGAAAAAAAAATCAATAATCTTATACCGTAATATATCATACATGATGTCATGGACTGTGATAGTGTCATTAAGAACTGTTTCTCATAACAAAAATAGACCATTTTATTCCAAAGGAAATATTAATCTTATCAAAAGATATTATCGGCAATACACTACATGAAATGTGATGTTACGATAACTTACAACTAATAATACAATAATTTTAATTTTAGACCATAACAATCAGATCATAAAGCACAATATCTAATATGAGCCGATTCATGGCCTACGACATGGCCATATCATTGAATAAAATATGTATAAAATTTTAATTCATATAACTCATTATTATAAATTAAATGATATAATTTATAAAATGATCACAAATTATTGAAAATATAATTTGGTATATTTATTAAAATTTTAAATTATTTATAAATTAATTAATTATAAAACAGTTGTAATTACTTATTAAATGTTTTTTATACATTTAATAAATAATTATCCATGGTATTGAGTGTTAAAATAAATTAACATTGATTTTATATGTAATGAATTTTTATTTAGATATAAAATGATTATATATAAGTTATAATGTTATTTATAAATTATTAATAAATTAAACAAGATAGTATAATAAATAATAGTTTATACTGAATAATGAATTGATTATAATTTTAAATTGGGTATATAAAAAATTGAAGAAATTATTGGATAAATTATTTGAAACATGTCAAAAGGTGTTTTCATATTTTAAATGATCAGAGTACAAATAAAATTAAATATTTTATGTTTTGATCGTATGAAATATTTACATGACAGATTTGAGAGATAAAGGGTTCATATTTTAGTAATATAACATATTTCTGTAAAATGAAATATAAATGATAATATGAAGGTTTTCATATTGGAAATAAATATAACCTTTTTAAATTTATTTATTTATTTTTTTAATGTTTATAATGAATGGATAAATTATAAAATATTTATAATTTATTTATTTGTGACATATTTATAAATTATTATCCCATGTATAATGTTATGGGTTATTTATTTTTTGGTTTTAATAAAAATTTTATTAAAAAAAATATAAATGGAATATGTTATGAATGGATGCAGACTTGAGATTAATGTTCTAATGTAAATCTATAAATGATCATACATACATTTATAGGGTAATATGATAGGTATGATAATTGATTTAGTTTCTTCCAACAATAAATTTTTTTATTACTAGCTTATATGCTTGAATTGATCTGTAAAATATAGTTTATACATATTAATCACTAGAATTATATAAAATTTTGGTCTCTATTGAGTAAATAATTTTGGGTGGGGGGACATTGGGTCATATTTCTCATTTTCCTAGGATCATAGACACTGTATATAAATTTGGGGGACTATTACATGTCTCTACATGCTTACTCTTTTTGGGATTTTTTGTTTCATAACAATATAAGACATGACAAGTAAGGGATTCATTACCATGTCCCTGAGATGTATCTAGATATGTGTAAATATTGTTTGATTTTAATTATGGTTAGTAAAACAAGTAATAGGTTATGTAAAATGTTATACATCTATATAGTTTGAGCGTATTAATTTCGTGGAAGGAAGATGGATTCAAAACGAAATTATTAAAATTATGCATATCTGGAAAGGGAATATCATAGATGTGATTGTAGGATATTTAAACCCTCTATCAAATACTATGTCTTAGATCTATTCTTATGAGAATACATTTCAAAACCTTGATCATTGGATATGGTTGACTCAAATCATTTGGAGACCTTAAGTAATATTTTATAAGAAAGTAGATAATAGAAGACCATATTTGATACGATATTATATCTAATATAAGTTTTGTGTTATAGTTATCTTGAAATTCATATTCATTAATGAATTGGAATAATATAATTGAATGAACCAATATGATATATTAGGAGAGAAAGAGTTATCCACTTTATAATCTATTTTCTGTTTGTGATATGATTGACCTGATTTGATACCAAATACTGTCATATTTTATGTCATGAGATTAGATAGAATGATTATAATGAAATATTGATCATGGATCAGTAATGGATATGGTTTTTTAATGGTACATCACAATAGTGGGTCCACATTGAAGAAAGTTTCATTTTATATTAATATTAAAATGATTCTCAACATATAGACATATATTATAGATATATTGGAATAATACATAGAAAATGTGACATCAATACATTATTGAAAGTGGAAGACTGATAAAGATATCAAAGAAAAATATATTATATGAAAATTAATTATTTTATATGATACAACTGGTGAACATAAGGATTAATATACAAGTATTCCAATGATGACATGTTAAATTTATTCATTACATTGTATAGAATCGGTGCTTGGATAATGTGCCCTCATTTCATATATTTATGTTCTTTGGTAATTCTTACTTATTATATATTCTAAAAAAAATATGGTTTCACATTATCGATGATTAAATTTGTGTTGAGTTTAACAAATCATAGAGATCCCCTCTAAAACTGTTTTTGTATAAATCCATAAAAAGTGATTGATGGATAATCACAATGATATTCATAGGATGGAGAGTATTGTGATAAAATTACAAAAATATTTTAGAAATATCACAATTTATTTTTATATAATTTCACAAGCTATTTTATATGATACAATATATTTTTAAAAGTCGTAATTTTTATGATCTTTTGCTGAAAGTGGGAGACTGGTTAACATATTCCATAAATCTATTATACATATGATGTGTTTAGGATTATATAGTAGTGTATCATATATATATATATATATATATATATATATATCATATGATATGACATATATGAAACTAGAACATGTCATATGATATTATTTGGGGTATATGTTAAGTCATGAAATAGAGAATCCATATGCCTTTATATTCCGTTGTACAATATTATAAATATTCATCATAAAACTATATACTAAGTGTTATTGAAATTCCTTTATGATATTTTTTGAAATAAAATGATTTTTATTTTTTTAAACAAAGACTTTTTAATAATGTTATTATTAAAATGTGAATGAATTAAATAAAGTCCTTGTTATGAAGGTATTGTAATGACATTATTGGAGAATGTGAGATAATAGAACGTTTTATTAAAAAATATTTTAATATATTTTATGGTGGTATGTTAATCATTAAATATTCTTAAATCATGATGAGGATCATAATAGAAGATAATTTTTTTATAAGGGATGATATATGTATTTAATTTCTAGATGAGGATTGACGGATGGAAATAATTTAGTTCACCATACAAACATTTCCATAAAAGATGTATTTTTTAATTTTTATAAGGGAACAAGATGTACAAATCTAGAGGTTTATAGAGTTGAGTTTATAGATACAAATTGGTGGGTAGTTAATTCAGTTTCATCAGAAGTACTGGATGCATATCATTTAAAAAACTTTATAGGATAGAATTGATGAATTTTGTTTGTGTACTGTAAAAAAATTAGAAAGATATAAAAAGTTAGAAATGAATTCATATTTTAGTATTAGTGAATATTGAAAGGGTGTAATCGATATTATTCATATGATATTTTCGGCAAGAAAAGAAATATGTTTGTGACTAAAATAATTTGATTTTGAATGAATGTAATCAACCATCTTGTATGGTGAATAGAAATGGATAGAGGATTAATATGTTTTAATGAAAATATATTTTATGTTAATTTAAGTGGAATTTTTTTATGATATCATCTTAATAAAAAAAAAATTTGAATAATTTTGTAGGTGTGAAGTTATAACAGTAAATCATATTAACATGCCCTATAAAAAGATGTTTTGGACATACACATTATTTATTAGACGATATATAATAATTGAGAAAAAATTGTCTGTATAGGGAATATTTGAAACATTTGAAAAATAGTTGTTACTCCCATTAAAAAAACAATATGTGTATAAAGAATATTTGTATTTTAGTGAATAGATAAAATTTATAATGATAATAAAATTTATGAAATAATTATGAAAAATATTATTGTGGATGAAAAAAATCCAAAAGTGATGTTTTGTTACAAGAAGGAGAAGCCTCTATTAGACAGAGAGCAGAAAAAGTAATTTTGGAAAAAACAATAAAAAAAATTAAAGGATGTATGAAGTGTTCCTTAAAATTTTATTTTAAGGATACTCATGGAGGGTGTTAAAAAAATATTTCTTGAATTTTCATTAATATTTGAGAATAATCTAGAAATTTTTAGAGGGTGGGAATGTGAAATTGTTTTTCTTTATTTGATACACAGATAAAACATATAAAAAGTTAGTGTAAATTATAATTGTACTTATTAATCAAATTTCAAAAATGAAAACTCATAGTATTATTTTATTTGAAGTCTATTTTTAACTAATGATCTTTTTCATGATTAATTTGAGTTCTGGTTAATGATTTCAATCCAAGAATCAGATAGATATTTTCGTTCACCGTTTCTATATAGAGTGAATTGAAAATAGTTCCATGAATATTTTTTAGGCCTAGTTTATTTTATAATAGTAATGGATATATTTTCTTATTTGGAATAGGTTATGTGAGGTATAACTGGAAGACTATATGATATGAAGAAATAAAACACTGGATGAATCTTTTGAATGGACAAAATTGGGAATACATTTCAAGAGAACATTTAGGGAGTATAATTCACAAATATTCATATATTTTTTATGGGCCAAATTTGTAATAAAAACATTATAAATTCATTGTAGTTATATTATTCATAATAATTAGGAGATCGAACGAATCTAACTATATTTGAATCGAATTTGTATTCAAATATTTCTAATAATTAATTTCAATAGACCGGTGGGAGTTTCCATGGATAGGATATAGGTTCTCACACTATGGTAGAGATTAAAAAATCATTCATTTCTTTTTTAAATTATCATATTGGAATTGATGTCCTATTATTATAAATTTTAATATAGAAATAAATCTAATATATGGTAGGATTAATATTTCATAATGATTGATATTTTTAAAATGAAATCCTCATATTAAACCCTCTTTCATATTGGTTTAATTATCTTAATGAACATTAATACAACATTTGATTGAAAAGATTGTTATGGTTGTAATAATATAATGATACCCTGTATATTTTCACATGTACTGATATTTTTTGATGCAATAATAGTTGAGTTTCATTCCATTGATATAAATTCACTTATCAAATTTTCTAATAAGAAAAATATTGTGGTTTTTTGGAAATATATAAATGATATTCGTTTGTGTATTTTTTAAAATGATTATGTTAAGGTAATGTGTCTAAATATGTTTCTGGAAATTTGGTACAGTCATGATATTGTTTCAAAAGAAATGCCAAAATAAAGGAATAAATGATTCAGATCTGGAAAAGAAATTTAGAAGATATTAGAATGAGACATAAAAAAATATTGATGAATAATTCAAAAAATGTAATGAATTCTTAAAAAATAATAAGTTTTGGGGATGTCATGAATGATAATACTATTTTAATAAAGCTCCTGAGAAATTTTCATAAGGGGTTAGACTCTAAAATCATAGCTACAGATGATATTTATTATTTATCTATTGAAAAATGTATATATTTCTTATTGATTAGTAGATGTAAAAATCTCCTTCATTCAAAAATATATTAAGGAAGAAATATTATTTGAATCTATGAGATGGATAGAATTTAAATATACTATAAATGTTGAATCGATTATTTAGAGGATAAATAATATGATGAAATTAATATAAATTTCATGTCTCTTATATCTAAAAATTATCTAAGTGATAGATGAATGTATAGAGGAGACCTTCCACTAATATTTTATTATAATAGATGAATTATACAATTTATAATGAATTTCCCCATAAAAGAATATTGTTGAATATGAATAAAATTTTAATTAAATAAACTTGTAGAAGAACTGTATAAATTCATCAAAATAAGATAAATGCACACTAAGAGTAAGATAAAATACAATAGAAATAGAAGAAATATGTTATGTAAGAAAGTTGGATTTAAGTCAATAGAAAAAAATTATCAGAATATGAATCATTAAACAATTTCAATTACTTTTATGCAAATGTGGACAAAAAGGTAGATTTTTCAAATTCTAAGGAAGAAGGATGTAACAACCCAAATGTTTATTAATGAATATACATCTTGAACTAATTAAATGTATTATTACATATACTTGGTAAATAAAACATATGCAATTACTTTTTATATGTTTTTATATTCTAAAATACAATTAATTATTATTGTTACTTTCAATATAGTCATTGAACACTAATCACGTTATTTGTATAAATATATGTCTTTAACAAATCCTATTTAATAAGAAAAAGGAAGTGATGTCCTGATATTGTAGAATATCTCCATATGAAGAAAATTTTCCAGAGCATATAAAGGAGTTAGCATCATTGAGATTCGCTCCCAACCAAGCCCTAGATGAGCTTCAACACGATAACATTGAACAGAACCGCCTACGGGATAAGTGGATGTTGAAATAGATTACCACCAGAACGAAGTTATCTGAGTCTCCCAAAGTTTTTATCAACATTTCACACATTATTAGTAGGTCTTATTCTGTTTTAATATGGTGATATGTGAAAATAACATAGTGTTATAATTATGTTCATTTTTTTGTATAGAATATCGAATATACATCTATTCTGTTTATGTTACTATGTAAATTTTTTAAAAATAAAAAATATTATTTTTTGTGGATATTCAATTAATAAATATATTTTGAAGAATTAATGGATTTATTAGTCCAATAATATTCAAATAAAAAATTATTTCTAAATAACATTTTATTAAATATAAATTATCTTATAATTTTTATGAATACAATTCTATTTTTATTAATCATTGAAATCTTTTTTTTAAACCATGAATTTTCAATAAATGTATCATTTTATTTTAAAAGTG
Organism: Viscum album; assembly: GCA_963277665.1. NCBI lineage: Eukaryota > Viridiplantae > Streptophyta > Magnoliopsida > Santalales > Viscaceae > Viscum > Viscum album. The sequence continues at coordinate 521,541,892 of OY728153.1, read as the reverse complement.
AAATTTAACATATATACTAAAAAATTTGATAAAATTAATATTAATTTTGGAATCAGAACGTCGAAATTATCCAATAGTTAATTTTTCATATTTTTCTGAGAGACAGTCTTATTTTTGGGTAAAAAATTAAATATCGTTTAAATTTATAATGAGTTTAATAACATAATAATGACCAAATAGTGATGTCATAAAATACAATAAAATTGGTATTTGAAAGATATATTCTTTACTTTAATATAATGTGTTTTTTTCTTAATTTTATGGTTTGTTAGTTGACCCTCCATGACATGTAAAACATTTTAACTTTATAAAATGATTTCCTTGAGAGTGTCACTCACCTCCACTTAAGAAAGCCTAATATTTTAAGAATTTTAGACACTGTCCTTATAAAATAATTTTTCCACTCTCCTTTGGGGAAATCCATGAGAAAACCTCATGGTATGGTTGTTGGTTTTGATTAGTTTAATTTGTGGTGTCCAAAAACTAGATAATAAATAATTGCCTCTCCTTTACAATATAAACACACTAAATATTACATTCCTCTTCAGTAATAACCTTTGGAGCTTTACCAACCTATGCCTTCATAACTCTATAGTTATCCCAAGGGACACAATCTCTCTATACGACTCTCCCAATCCTCTCCCATGATTTTGGGTTCAAACTTCAATGTAACGGATTTCATACTTTCTCATTTTTCCGAATTTCATTATGTTGTTATACCATTTTATATTCATATGAAAATGTAGGGGTATGATTTAAAATTTTCCCTATAATTCCCTAAATATTTATTAATTATGAGTGTCCCCTTTCTATCTCATTAAGGGACCCATTTATTTTTAATACCATACCTAATTTCGTTGAGATATTTCTCCCTCCTCCTTTACATTCAAGAAATTCTTTTCTATTATTAATCGAAATTCAATTACATATGTTGGGATATTATTTTACATGAGCCCCTTATTGTCCAATTTATTTATCTATGATGGGATATCTCTTTGTCTCTCATTGACCAATTTTATGATTTCTATTTGTAGTTTTTATGCCGGTGATGGTACACAAAAATTTCCCATGCCAAAATCACCATGTAAATGAATTCCATACCCATTTCACTATCAAGGGAATTCACCTTTATAAACATGTACTTATTGATTGTTGAATTAAATTTATATATTCCACATCACGTATTTTTAGAATAAATTATGATGTTTAATGAATTGATGTTGTATGATCCTTGTGGAACACGTACGCATGAAATTAAATATTCAAATGGGGGAACCCTGATAGTAGTCTAATACATTGGGGAAACATTAGTATCATGACTTTTCAATTACAGTGGGGGTTTTCTCACACTAGATCAAGTTTAATGAGGGTTTAATAGTTCTCACTCAATTGCAATGAGGGTTTACTCATGTTCCATGTTCAATAATCCTTGGATCATATTAATATTATGTTAAATGTTGTTTACACATCTCCAAAGTATGATAATCAAGATATATCCTAAATTTATGTTCAGGTTTCACTTATTATATATTTATATGCCTATTGACTAACTTGTAAAATAATTTCACCATGATTTATAGGTCAACCTTTTCTTATGATTGTCCCTAGGTTATCTTATGAAATGATAAGTACGAAGGAATGTTGTTGACATGTAAAATAAGTTTTCAATAATGATGTTGTATTTTATTTCTTATTTTTTCATGTAATTTTCATAATTCTTCATGAAACTAGACCTCTCAAACGTCTGAGATGTCTTAAGTGCATTTTTATGTAATTAATCTTGACGAACGTTGTAATAAAGAGAAGGGGTGTTATAGTTTTTATTAGAGGATATGATAAGTTAATATTTTATTATGATTAGAATGCCATAGTGAAATCCCATGGGATAAGACTATGAATAATAAAAACATCACTAAATTTATGTCTGTATAGATTAAGTGGCTTATCAAGAAAATACATCTGTATCTGGATATAAATTTGTAGAGGTTGTTCTAGCATAACTGTATCTTGTAGTAAAACCCAAAAACACCACTTTGAGATAGACTCGAATGTGAAATGGTGCCCAATAATAGGACTTGATACACTCTTGGTTATGAAACCCCAGGTGGATATTCTTTTGTAAATTAATAAGATTAGTATGAAACATTATTAAGGGACAAATAAATCCTGTAAGAATATATGTTTTGTGATAGAACATGGATAACATATATTGAATCCTAAAATTGGCAATTTATTGAAATAAATGTAATTTATATGTTATCACATTTTTTCAATGGACTCCCCTTTATGTGTTACCCATAAAATTTGTTTTATTCCTTCCAATGGCCAGTAATAAGAGCACATGGGATAATATTTGATACGAAGATCATTATGATTAATTTTCTACTAAGATAACCAATCCTATTGGAGCAGGTATCACAAACATTGTCTTGATACTCTCTTATTTATCTCATGTTTTGAATAGAAACATTTTTCAAGTGGATAATCCACCCCCTTGAAAGAACAATCCATAATCGATATCTTCATTAAACAATGGCCTCATACTTTTAATGGATTATTTGATCCCTCAATCATCGAACAATGGATCCACTCCATTGAGAAGATCATCCCCTTACATTAATGTTTCGAACAAGAGAATGTTCTTCAAGATGCGTATCATTTGGAGGGTAAAGCTTATCAATGGCAGACGTTGATCAAAATTAAGAAGCTTGGGGAAGATATTGTGGCATTATAATTGAAGGATTTCTGAAAAATATTTTTCGATAAATATTGTTCACACACCCTCCATTTTCTGATTTAAAGAGATTTCCATGACGTCATGAAAAAATATGATGAATCCATTGGAACGTACGAGGAAAACCTCACAAATTATGCATGACATTCCTCTAGCATTGTTGTTACCCCGAAATGAAAGGTTGACTTATTTTTTGGTTGGATAAAACCTATCCTACAGAAATCCCTTGCAATCTGTGACATCGATTTCTATGAGGAATGTTTCCAATGTTCCCTCAAAGTGAAAATAGAGATCATCGAACTTCTGGGGTATCAAGATAATGAGAACAAGAGGGAGGAAAACAATTCTAGCGGTCCTATGGATAAATCTAATGATTCTAAAAAATTTCATCACCCCACATTCCAAAGGTGTAGAAAGAAGCACTAAGTAAATTTCCTGAAGGTGATGAGTTAATTATTTATATATTGATGATAAGGACACATATCCATTAACTACAAACAATAAAATACTATTGATGCAATAGAGGCGAGGAAAAATTCATTCGACCCTAAACACATTCTCAGTTGCTTCAACTGCAAAGAACTAGGGAACATGGAAAACCATTTCCCAAAAACAATGGTTTTAGGAATCAACTAATAACCACCAAGGCATCATGGGAGATCTTTTTACATCACTATATCCAAAGAGAACCCTGAAAATGAAGTGGTGAAAGGTAACATGGTTATTCATTAAAGAATATTTAACATACATTTTGATTCATTTTCTACACATTTAGTTATATAGAAAATGTTTAATAGATCAATCCCAACAACACTACAATTCATGTAAGTAATGATATCTGTGAGAACTTAAACTGGGAAAATTATTGTATCCCGTGAGTATAACAACTCCCCTATCACAATTTGTTGGTTTAACATCATCTAGAACCTCTAAATACTCCCTAAAGTAGAATTTAATGCCATTTTAGGAATGTATTGGATTTCCCTATATGGAGCCAACATAAATTGCCGTGATATGTAAATCACCCGTTATATGGTGAATCAACCACTAATTTTGTACAAGTGAAAAGAGGATGTTGAGTATTCTTGAGAACAATTATAACAAGAATATATATTACTACCCTATTATCACATTTATCTTGCTCATATGATTGATTCTATGGAAGAAACCATCCATGAATATCTACCTATTGTGGTGGAATTCGCTGAAGTCTTTCCTAAGAAATTACCTTAACTTCTTCCATGAAGAGATGTTGAATTATTGATTTATCTTATACCCAGGGATTATCCAATATCCAAGACTCCATATAGAATGTTTGTTGTAGATCATGAGGATCTAAAGAAACAACTACATGAGAATATAGATATAGGGTTTATACACCCAAATAATTCACCATGTGGTGCACCATTCCTCTTTATCGTGAAGAAGGATGGGTCAACAAATCATTTCATTGATTATCGTGACCTCAAAAAAATTACAATACAAAACAATAATACTTTTACATTAATTGATGAATTGTTCAATTAGAAATATAGATCAGAATAATTCTCAATGGTTGATCTGTTGTTGGTATATTACCATGTATGGGTGATGAAGTAGGATTTACCAATGACATCTTTTCGTACAATGTACATGCACTATAAATTCATAGTAATGAATTTTGAACATAATAATACTCCATTAATCATCATGTACATGATGAATATAGTCTTTAGATATTACATCGTCAAATTTGTGGTAACATTCATAGAAGATATTCTAATATACTCCAAAACCAAGGATGATCATGTGGAGTATCTAAGCATTGTACTAGAGACCATGTGAAAGGAGAATCTTTATGGAATGTACATCAACTGTGAGTTGTGGTTGATGGAAGTACCATTATTTTCTCATATAATCACCATAAATGAGATATCTGTGGATCCCTTGAAGATAGTTACAATATAGTGATTGCTGAATCCATGATTTTTGACTAGTATCTATATATTACTAGAGTTATTTTGATATTATCACCGATTTGTGAGAAATTTCTCACGATTGTCAAACCCTCTCACCAAGATAAATTAGATGGGAATTAATATTTCCTGGAGTAGTGAATGAAATGATAGATGAAAAGGTTTATTATCACTACACCTGAGCTCACACAACCCACAAGTAGATAAATTTTTGTGCTCTTTAGTGAAGCTTCGAATGGGGGCATGTGTTGTGTGTTGATGAAAAATGAAAAATTCATTTCCTATGCATCATGTAAATTGATTTTACATTATAAAAACTATCCAACACCTGATCAATATTTGGATGCAGTAATATTACCTATGAAAATTTCAAAGCACTATCTCTTTAGGGAGAAGTGTTGAGTATATATAGATCACAAAATAAAAATATATATATTCACAAATATAGAGTTGAACATGAAACAACGATGATGGTTAAAGAATATCAAAAAATATGTTTTCTCAATCCATTACAACCATGGAACAGAGAATAAGGTGGAAGATGTTATATATCGAAAGGACCTAGGGATTATATCATTGATTAGAATTGAAAAGGATTCAATCTTCTTATATTTTAAAAATATGGACATGGTAATCACAAGAAAGGGAACATCATTTATCCTTTAACAAATTATTGTTCAACTGTCTCTTATTGAAAGGTTTAATTATTCTGAAATGAAAGATGTGGGAAATCTAAAGAATGTGGAAACTATCTGAAAAGGTAAATTCCCAATTTTCAATGTTAATGAAAATAGAATTGTGAGATTTCAATCAATATTTAGTGTTCAATAAAATTCAAAGTTAAATAATGAACTTTTTGATGATTCGAAAGGTTGAAATTTCTCCATTCACCCAGGAATCAAATTGTAGTATCATGATCTCCAAGATCATTATTGGTGGGATAAAATGAAGAAGGAGATCACTCAGTATACATAAAAGTGTCTAGTATGCAAGCAAGTGAAGAATTAGAGGTATTATTCTATGGGGAAGATGCAACCATTACCCATGCCAATATGGAAATGAGATAACATCATTGTTTAATATTTCACCAGACATCTGGATACATCCAAAAGAAAAAATGATATATCGATTGTTGTGGATCGTCTTACAAATTTTGAACTCTTCCTTGTAATTCAAGAGTATTTCAAAATAGATCTATTGGAATGGATTAAAGTATGAGAAGTTGTAATGTTCCTAAGAGTACCATTATCAACTGTATCCGATCGTGATCCAAGCTTTACCTTTATGCTCTAAAAGAGTCTCCAACACACAAGTAATAATGTTCTAAACATCAGTATGGCATATCATACTCAAAATAATGTCCAATATGATTAGACTATCCAAACACTTGTGGAAATGTTTAAATCATGCTTAATGAACTTCAAAAGATGATTTAATCAATATCTTCTTCCGGTTCAGTTCACCTACAATAAAATTTTCTAATCAAGCATCCAAATGGATCCTTATGAAGGCCTTTATGGGAATAGTTGCAGAACATAGGTATGTTGGGATGAAGATGGGGATAGAAAACTCTTATGTTAATAAATGGTCATAGAAATGGAGGAGAAGGTTAAGACCATCCAATATCAAATAAAGATGCTCAGATTCTACAAAAGGACTATGTTGATAGTCGTCGATGAGAACTAGAGTTTGATGTTGGAGACATGGTATTCCTTCGAATATCATCATGGAAGTGGTTTATGAGCTTTTTCAAGAAGGGAATGCTTAGTCGATGGTACAACATCCATTTTGCGATCTTTGATTGCATTGATGCAGTGACGTATTGACTTGAAATCGCAATGAAACTATCTCCAATACATGATGTATTCCTTGTATCACTCTTTAGGAAGTACATACTTGAACCATCACATGTACTCAATTGAGAGGTGGTACCATTTGAGAATGACCTCTCCTATGAAGAGAGGTTGATGAAGATATTAGATCATAGGGAAAAAGTTCTATAAAATAAGAAAATTCCAACATCAATGTGTTGTAGAGAAACCTCAAGACTGAAGAATCAATGTGAAAATTGATTGATGTGATGAGTCATAGTGACCGTCATCTGTTTTAGTGTGGGAAAATGAAATTTTGATGGCGAAATTTATAAAGTGGGGATGATTGTAACGACCTAAAGATTTATAAAAAAACTTTTTCCTGATCAAATTAAATTTTTTATTTTTTATAATGGTTATATAAAACAAATTAACTTCCTTGGTTTTATATTTTTGTATTTTACAAAACTGTTGTGAATTTTTATCGTTGCTAACATAGTTGTTGAACAATGATCGCATGATTAGTATAAATATTGGGATTTACCAAATCCAATTTACTCCGAAAAAGTAACTGATGGCCTCATCTAATAACATTGCTCCATACAAAGCCCATTTTTTTCAGAGCTCAAAAGGTTTTAGCATCATTGGGATTCTCTCTTGGAAAATCCCATGTCAAGCTTCAACATATTAATATTGAATGGAACTGTTTATGGGATAAGTCGAAGTCAATAGAGATTACCACCCAAGAAATATTATCTGAGCCACCCCAAGAGTCGGTCACCATCGCACACCTAAAACATAGGTCTTATGCATTTGTTATAATGGGTTAGGTAATATGACCCTAACACTATAATTATGAGCATTATTTTTTTATATAATAACGAATATAAATCCATTAATTTATTGTTACATTGTGAATGGTTTTTAATGCACAAATTGTTTTTATTGTTAATATTTAATTAATAAATCCATTTTGTTGAAATAATAAATTTGTTAGTTAAATAATTTTTGAGTAATATATTATTACTGAATAACTTTATATTAAATAAAAATGATAATATAATTATTATGAATATAATTTGAATTTTTATTATGGTTTGAAAAATGTTTTCTGTTAAACCCCATGAATTTTCAATAAATGTTGGTTTTTATTTTAAAATATAAAATTCACATATATAGAAAATTATTTAGATAAAAGTAATAATATTTTGGATTTAGGATGTCAAAATTATCTAGTGGTTGATTTTTCATATTTTTCGGAGAAAGTCAAATTTTTGGGTAAAAAATAAAATATTGTTTAAATATATAATGTTCTGATAGCCTCATAATGACTAAAATAGTAATTTAATAAAATAATATAAAAGACCTATTATAGAAATAATTTTTTTAACTATAAAATAATGATATTTTAGATTTTTTTGATTAATTGTATGGTTCTATATTGGAACCTACAATGTTTATAAAACATTTCAAAATTTTAAAATCATTTCCTTGAGAGTGTAACTCATCTCCACATAATAAAGCCAAATATTTTATGAATATTGTTCATTGGCCTTAAAAAAAATTCCAATCACATTTGAAAAAACCCATGGGAATAAACCATGGGATGGTTTGTGGTTTTGATTAGTTTAATGTGTGATGTCCAAAACCTAAATCATAAAGAATTCCCTTTCCTTTCCTATATAAACCCACTCAATCATCCATTCCACATCACTCAAAACAATTGGAGCTCGACCAAAATATCCCATAATCTATCTATAATTCTCCCATGGTTCCCATGCTCCTTATAATCCTCTCTTAATCCTCTCCCAAGACTTTTGGATCACATTTTCAATTAAGTGTTTTCTTCCTTTCTCGTTTTTTCCCAATTTCTTTATATTGTTATACCCATTTTTGGTTCAATGGAATAGGTTGTGATATAATTTCACGCATCCCCTATACTACCCTCCATATGTTTGAATTATGAGATATCGTTTTCTCGCTCGTTGATGCCTCCCATGTATACATGTTACCAAGCCGAAATTCTATTAGGGATTTCTCCAACCACATTTAAATTCCAAAACATCTTTTATATTATACATATAAATTACATTAAATATATTTTTATATTATATTCCATGACCTCTATACAGTCCATTTTAGTTATATATGATGAGAAACGCCTATATCACTCCTCAACCCATTTTACTATTACTAATTGAAATTTTTATTCAACAGAAGTTACAACACAATTTCCGTTCCCAAAATCATTGTGTAGGTGAATACCATACCCATTCCTCTATCAAGGGTATTCAACGTTATGAACACGTATTTGTTTATCTATGACTCAAATTTATGTATTCCACATATCATAATCAAGTAATAAATTATGATTCTTAATGAATCCATCTTTTATGATCCATGTGGTACACTATGCATTAAATAAAATGTTCATAAAGGGTGATGACTGATAGCACACCAATGCATTGGGTAAAGATTAATATCCTGATATGTCATGTGCATTGAGGGTTTAAATAGGATAATTCAAATGTAATGAGGGATTACTCATTATAATTCAAGTGCAATGTGTTTTTACTCATGCTCCATGTGAAATGAGATTTTGTTTATGCTAATATCATTAAAAATGTTGGTGTAACATATACATGTAATGATTATCATTCTACATCATGAATTTATGTTCATATTTCTCTTGTTGTTCATTGATATTACTATTTTGTAAAATTTATTGTATTATTCATGTTATTACTTGTTTACTCCATTACTAGGATTGATATCTCACCCTTTTCTTTTGCATGCCCTCAGGTTATCCCATGCAATGATAAGTACGAAGGAATATTGTGGTTAGGTAAAAGATGATTTTAATAATTAAGTATTATTTTATGTGTTAATTTTTCATGTAATGTTCTTAATTTACCAAGACATGAGATCTATAGTTCCTCAAGATTCCCATAAATCCATGTAAATGTAATAAATCATGTTAAAGTGTGTACTAAATAGCAGGGTTGTTATATAGAAGGAGAAATAGTAAAGAAAGTATTATCTTAAATCAAAACATTTATAATGTCATGTCCAAAATAAAAATCTCAATAAAGAGATAATAATGATGAATAAATTTAGTAAAATGTACAATTAATGATGTTAATGCATCCTAAAAATGGAATTTCGGAATATCCAAGAGATTATAAACCACATATTGATGGATGATGAGTTAAGAAATATAGTGTAAGTTACCACTAAGAAATTTAATGCTATAGAGTATTTGGTTTTTTCAAATTAATAAAAACATCATAATGTTTAAATTACATTATGAATGAAAATAGATCAAATATTTCGTCAAAATTAAAAGATGAATCATCTCAAACTATAGAGAATTATCACCTCAAGAATCATGTAAAATCATCACCCTCTAAATATAAAATTTCATTTGATTTTACAACAATATTAAGTATGGGTACAAATATAGAGAAATAATAGAATGATAAATGAATCAAAAAATCTATCATATAAATAATGGTGAATATAATATTTTAAAGATTGTTTACTCTATTTTGGGGAAAGAAAAAATAAATATTTTATGAACCTGTGATAATTGATTATAGGTAATGATCATATTCCAATAGAATGTATCAATTTAGCAGTAATTTGTTTTCAGATATTTGTATTACATATGAAAATTAAAAAAAATTATATTTACTCATATGTAGGTATGAATATAAGGCGAGATATAGTGGAATTAAATTGAGTATCCTTTCTATGTCGTAAGAAGAAAGAAAGGAAAAATGAATGAATGCTAAAATGTTTCCAATGAAAAATCTGGTTGCCTATTTGGATAATGTTTTTGGAAGTTGTTAACAACCATGAAAAAGTTCAAAAAATCTGTCAACATCTCTCCAACAACAAACATTTAATGCTAGAAAATTAAATGGGTATAGAAAGAGGAAAGTTAAAGATATAGATTATGTGGTTGATATAGATCTGATAAAAATTAAAAGGAAACAATCATATATTTTTGTTAGTGGTTTTTCCTCACATATTATTAGTGATTTATAAATCATTAATGATTTTTATAATCATGATGGAGGAGCATTAAAATTTTAAAGTGATAGTTCCTTAAAATTACAAGGAATTGGAAATGAAAATATTTAATCTTAGAGACTAAAACCTAATAATGTTTTATAGGTTGATGGAAAAAACAAAATAATTATTGTGATAACAAAAATTATTATGTAAATATTGATATTAATTAATGGTTTCCATATCTTTCTAATTTTGGAATATGGTAATGTTTTTTCCTAGAGTATAGAACTAGTAAAAATAAAATTCAGATTGGAGACCATAATATATCATTCAATGTGAGTACTGAAATTGAATTTTTTTGGTATCATAGAATTAGAAACCTATGGAATAATATAATGTAAAAAATCTCCAATGTATATGTTATATTAAAAGTTCAAGAATTTATATGAAACATGATGATGTTTTTATAACATGTCAGAATGGACTGATGATCAGTAAAATCAATAATAGAGTTGAAATTCAATCCACCATACCTCTTGATCTTGTACACTATAATATTTTTTTGCCTATGAGAAAAACTAAATGAATATAAATCTATAATTTATTAATTTTATTGATGAATTTACTCGAATGAAAAAAAAATTATTTTTTTGAAGACTAAATCATAGGATTTTGAAATGATCATATTTTTTATAAGATAAATTGAGAGTGAAATTGGTGTTTGTAAAATCAAACTGATTACAAAAAATATAAATGAGTAAATGTTCAATGATTTTCAGTTTTATCTAATTTATCATGGAATTGAACATCAATATAATGCTCCATATAACCATCATGAAAACAAAGTAGTAGAAATGACAAATAGTCACATGGTGGAAAATTTGAAGAAGTATGTTAGACAATTGTAATCATTCAATATTTTTTCAAGAGAGCAGTTTTTATTAACATTTTACATGTATACATTTTTTAGGTATATAATCAATCATGAATTATTAAAAATGTGGTATAACAAAAAAAATTAGTGAAATATTTCAATATTTCTATAACACTCTATTAATAATGATAAAAATTGTAGATCATAAGAAAATTGATGAAAAGTTGAGGAGGGAATTTTCATGTGATATTAACCTAATGGGTGATGTTATTAGTGATGGAAAAAATTAATAAAAATTTTGGTTGATTCAAATTACTTAAATGTAACTATAAATTTGACTTCCAAAAAAATGTTGAATTTATTATAGATAAACTAAAGATTTCCATAGAGAATAAAAAAATGGAGTGGAAAGTGATCCTTAAAAGATATATGAATATTCAAATGAATCATGTAGTGAGAAAATTGAAGAAGGTTCAAATTTATAATATTTTACACCCTATAAAAATAGGTTAAAACTGTATATATATATATATAATGAAATTATCAATTTATACTAGAAAAAAGATGAGAATTAAAAATAAAACATCATATATCTCAAACGTTGAACTAGAATCAATTTCTGAATAAGTTGAACATAAATATTGGGTTGATTCATTAAATGAATATTTGGATAAGAGGGAGAAAATTGACACATGGGAACCTGATGCACATCTATAAGGAAATAATATTATTTGGAAAAAATGGGTGCAGATAAATATACTAAATGAACAAAGATATGTTTCAAAAAAAATAACATGATACTCTCGTGAAATGGTTATTGAGATGAAGAAATTTTTTACACTGAAAATTATTTTCCCCCTTTGAAATATTATAAACTATTATAACATTCTTGGAAAAGGTTTCATGTCATTGTTACAAATTTTATTACATGGATGTAATATTATCCTTCTAAAATAGATATTTTTATGATGAATTTTATCCTTGTGTGTTATTTTTTAATTAATATAGAACTAATTTTTTGGTTTAATAAAAACTTGTATGGTTTCAAACAATCACCATGTTCCAGGTACTCAAAAACTGATAGTTAATAGAAAAGGATGAATTTATCTTAAGGGAAATGAGATAGAAAATTATATTTGAGGGAGATAAACATATGTACAAAGATTATAACTATTTATGTTGATAATAGAATTTTTTATGGGTATAGATAAATTGTTTATAAATATTTTTCTAAATAAATAATGATAAACTATGAAATTTTAACTCACATAGAATTGAGTTTCTTTTTGGGTTTATAATTAAAAAAAGGGATGATATGTTTTCCTTTAATAAGATTAATATTCTATAGAGTTCCCTATTTTTTTGGCAAGGACTATTCTAAGTAAATGTCTACTATTATTCTAGTTTTCAGGTAGATGAGTAAATAAAATTCTTGGAAATGTGTGAATCAAAATGATTTTAATATGTTGATAGTATGTTCCTTCAAAATTCCATCTTCATGTCATAATATTTTTTTTAACTGTTGCATTTTTAGCCACATATTAGTGTTGTCTAAAAGAATCACATATATTATCAATAATGTGAATTTATAGAAGTGATAATGGAGTGTCTTTCTATAGGCTATTATGTAGAAAAAATTATACTATGAATTTTCATTTAAATACTAAGGTTTATTTGGCATGAGATTGCAATTATAGAAAATCAAATCCAAGAAGAATATTTTTCATGAGAGAATGTTGTGTGAGCTAACATTTTTGGAAATTGTGTTTAGTGAACATGAGGACATTCGAAGAAGAATATGGTGTTTCTACCGATGCTTGTACACAACTGATTTGAATGAAAGTACAAATGTAATATATTAATGTGAAATTTTCTACACTATTGAAGATAATTCATGATAATCATATATCCCTTGATCTTCCCAAAAATAATTCCCAATATGCATGATCGGATTACATCGATATTATGTATCAGTTCATGAAGGATAACTTTTCTAGTTGATAACTATTTCTTCAGTACATTCCAATGAAATGTCGTATTTTTTTATCTCTCAACCAAATCTATGACGAAATATAAATTTTTATAATTGATAATGTAACGACATGTTCATCCTCGACTAAGTAATTCCTAATTTTTTTAAAATATTTACCTACACCCATTGTTCTTTGGATTCAGTTGATAATGAGGGAGATAAATTAACAAATTATTATGATGTTTCTATAACTCTTTCAATCATTAATATAAAACTATGTTATTAAAATATTTGCGAGAAGACATAAATTGGGAGAGTGAAACAAAACACAAAAAATGATATTATAAAAAATGAGTGGGGTTTTCATAACATAGACATTCTTTTTTAATCATTGGGGTACAAAATTCCTTCAAGTACATTGAATTATCCAGTATTGTGGTGTAAATCCCTTTTATTTTATAATTCTTGTGAGTTGATAAAAGATAAAAAATTAATTGAGAATAGTTTTAATTAAACATGGTGATTTATGAGATATTTTTTAATAAACATTATTAAAAAATCCAATAGGGGGGATTGAAGATCCATTTTGATGATTTTTGTACCAATGTGTTTTATTTTTTTGTAACAATCCTTTGTCAAGAATTTTTTTGTTAATAGGTGAAATTAATATAGTTAAATTTTTATTGTAAATTTTTATTTTGGAACTTATTTAGAAATTGTTGTTAAGATACTCTCTAAATATGTCATTTTATGTTATATTAGTCATTAATGATTCCAACATCATGAAAAATATCCTAATACAAGTTGATGTTTATAGAAGGGATGATAAGTGCATTTCATATCTAGATAAAAATTCCTTAATGGTATAATTATTTTTATCTGAAATACATTTTGGGGAAATGAATTTACTAAAATTTGTACCACATAGTCAAATATACAATACAAAAAGTATCTAGACATGAGTTTCTAGATAATCATTGTGTGGGTATTTTACATAGATTCACCAGACATACCAAATCAATAATATTATAAAAACAAGATCCGACATGAATAAATATATATATATATTTTATTTTAATAAAATTGAGAATGAAATACAAGGTGAAACAAAAATTCATATTTCAATATCATTGAAAACTTATATGGACAAATCAAAATTAGGAATATGATAAATTCATTAGATGAATAATGTTGGTTGTGAAAAAAATACAACTCTTAAAAATATAATCAACCATCATTATAAGGTCAATATAAATGGATATATAAAGGATCGGCTTCTAGAAAAATAATTTTAATGAAATATATGTGTGTAAATGTTTGATGATAAAGTTTGATTGAAGTTAAAATTTAATGAATATTTAATTTCAAATGTTATAAAGGTCCATTAGATGAACATAAATTAAGACAAGAGGTCCTAGAAAATAATATTCTATTGAATAATATGTATAATATATGATCTAAGTAAAATTGGTGGTATGGAGAATATTTGATCAGTCAGAAAAAAATTATAATTCCCATTAGTAAATTAAATGAATATTAATGAATATAGGATAATAAAATATAAAAAAGTAGATATAAAATGGTTTTCCGAATTAAATCATCATACATATAATTTAGGCAGGCCATGAGTGAATTTTTTTATCAAATGAAGAAGGATTCATTATATGGAGAGTTCCTAAACTAATTCTGGAAAAAAAAATTCAACTCAAAAACAATTCAAGGATGTTTGATGATTTCCTTAATATGTGATGTTAAAATAATAAATGGATTGTTCTAGGAATTGGATAATTCATGAAGGTTCTATAAGAGTTTATAACAATCAAGTTATTTTTAATGATAATTAATGTGAAATTGGTTTTCCATGTTTTACATATTAAGAGATTATATAAAGACAACGTGTAAAGTAAAATTGTACTTGTTAATATTCCGTGAAAAAAATAGAGAATTGAATTATTTTTCAAAAATTGAGTTTTAAGTTGAAATTATTTTATCTGTTGATGAATATTTATGGACAGTGATTTTGATTAGAGAATAAAATATATATTTTAGTTTTGGGATTCCAGATAGATAGAATCAGATAGAGATTATGTGTAGAGTTTTGAGGGGTAGTTTTTTTTATAATTAAAAAAAATGTAGATTTTTTATTAAGTGAACATTTTTTCTGTAATAACAGTTGGATTATTTTAGATGTAGAAACTATGAAACGAATGTAAATTTGAGATGTAGAAATGCACACAAATATTCTAGATGAACATTTTTGGAGAATAATTGAAAATGAATTATAATTTATGATGTGGATCATATTTTTATAAAAAAATGTAAAAATATTAGATTTACCATAATCATTCCAATTAAGAGATATAAATAATATAATAGGATTTTGAAGAAAGTAGTATTCCCTTGTTTCTAACAGTGATTTCCTATTCACCAATGAGAGTCTTCATGGAATGGATGTAGGTTATCACAATGAACCCAAACCATGGATATCTTGTGTGACTAGTTTACATTATCATATTTTTAGGCTTGTGATATGGTTATGAAATTTAATAAGTAACATAATATATCAACATTAATTTGTTTAAATTTATAATGTTTTATATTTTAAAAATATTACCATTGAGTCGACCCCACCCTTATCAATGGTTCAATAATCCAAAGAATATTATCTATTATATGATGAATCATTTTGTATGATTAAAATTTTGGTCTATGAATGGGTGTATTAGTTAATACCATATTTATTTGTTGTATTCTATTCATATAAATTATTTCACTAATGTTTCTTATAATTATATATATGGAAGGAATATAGAATATATTTAAATGATATTACATTATTCATAGTTGTTTATAGATAATTAATAAATGTTCATCATTAAAATATTATTATTAAATGATTATATAATTTCTATGATGGACTGGGATTATTTTATGAACTAAATAGATTATAAGAAAATCTATATAGATGTTTTGATGCATCCTATAGATTCTTCCTAAAAGGACTCTTACTCATTTTTTCATTGCTACCCACGATACTAGAATATAGTGAAAACAAGGAGAGTCCCACCCAAATATTTGTTTATTCAAGTCGTTTTTTAGATACACCAATGATAACTAATTAATTTCGTTTCTTCATATAGATATTCATCAAATAATGTATCTAAAGATAGAATTTATTTCCTATATTTGATGTGAGGTACACATGTACTTCGTTTTCTTTACAAATAGATTCAATTTCAAATTATAATGATATTAGGATTTAGATTTCCTATAATCTCATATTTATTAAATGAGTGTTATTAATTCAATAAAACGATTAAAGTATATATATTCATTAATTCACCCACCACCCTCTAAATAAATCCATGTCGAACCATACAGAGTACCTGTAGTTTTTTTTAAAAATATTCTTCTTTTACAGCATGAATCATGTATTTTTTAAATACTTGTTAAAAGATTATTTTTAGTATTCTATTCATAATATCTATTATATATATTTCTTTTACTTCTTATTTGATTGTTATTTAATAAATGTATCGTATAATTTTTCTATAAATAACTTGTATTTGTTAAATTGATTGAAATGTATTTATGTATTGATGGAACTGAGCATGTCGCAGAATCATGAAAAATATTTCATTTAATATTCTATGTTTGGATTTATGTTAAATCCAACGAATTCATAATACAAAATTCCCATATTAATCATATATCATGTACAATTAAATTTATACATGATGAATAAGAAAACCATAAATGGTTCCTTTTTTGTTTCAAAATGCCAGTATGATATTTCACTATTGATATATCATTGATTAACATAACAAAATGAGACATACACTAAATCATTCACACATTCAGATCATCTCATGGATCATCACTCTTAAATTACCATGTCCGTTCATTTTAAATTAATATTCTTTATGAAAACCCTTAAATTATTTAAAGAACGCTAACTGAATTTGAGGAAACATGATCAATCTGGAATTCTTCTTCACTCTATAAGCATAATAGGAAAATATTGGGGAGTTATACACAATATATTTCGTCCAAATGGTTGATCACATATTTCAAATGACTGTAATTACAATTTAAACATAAGTTATACTTAAAAAAAGGTTTTTTTACCCTTAATATAATAACATTAATTTTAGAAACATCTATACACTTGTGACTTAATTAAACTATTCATTAATGTAAAATATATATTATCATTCACTTATAAAATTTATACAAGTTATTTGATTAAATATGATCCATTAAATAATCTTCTAATCTACCGAAATAATTTAACAAACTGTGAACATGTTATGACCATTCAAAAAAATATGTTTCCCCATATTCAATTTTAAGATAGAATAACTTGGGAATACCTTGATAAATATGTTCAATTATAATTATTTTAATCATGAATAATATAATTGAATATTTTTACTTTTGATCGTACACAGTTATACATTCATCAACCCATCTATGTGGGTCCCACCTCGTTCTAAACTCATTTTCATCTAAAGAGTTTGAACTTATGGAAAATCATAGTCTGTAAATATCTACGATGTGATATAAATAGTATTGATTCCTACCCAATGATCCAGAATGTTATCTAAAAACACATCTTATAACCTATATTGATGATGATAATTCAAATCTATGAATACCTTCTTTGAATTCTTATCATTTAATATAATCCCTTTTCTTCATTATCACATTAAATCTGATTGCATTCCTTATTTATCATCAAATATTCTAAAAATGTATTTCTTTAACTCTAAATAATTGATGTAGACAATAATATTACTTGTACATAGACTTATTAGATAGATAAATTTCCATCATTGATCTAGAGATATAAACCTCATTGAAAAGTGGAAGCGAATCCCTCTTCCTTAACATATCCATTAATGTCATATCATTATTGACATGGACAATGTAGCAAACATCTCCATAAACTAATGAAGGTATTGTTTATTAAATAAATAAAAATACAATGCTCAATATATGAATTATTAATAAACCTTATTTCAAGGGGTCATTATACATTTCCAGGTATAGGAATATCCAATTACATAGAGAACATGATGATTTTATACTAAAGGTTTAGTTCTCATAACCCTTTTATATTTTTGATTACTAATGGATACCTTAATTAGATGAAGACATAATTTCTAATGAGCTCCATACCTCTAATAGCATGTATCATTATTGTTCACTCTGATTATTTCATCCAACCATATGAAATGAATTTAATAATATATTCATAGAACTTCAAATTTATAATCATGATGATTAACTATTATGAATTCTTGATGTGATAGATACTCTAACAAAATTATCACATTATATTTCATAGATAAGAATAATTATGATTTGAAAAGAACATTATTTATATTCAAACGTATGTATATATTAGTAATCAATATTACACGGAATTCTTTTAAGGGATATTATGCCAACATACTCTCACAATCACTAAATCCAACTGCTAATGAGTCATATTTTGATAGATCTCATATTATGTTCTTGATTCTTGTGAGAAAGAATACTATTCAATGTTTATACAAAATTTTCTTCTGTGGATTCTCATTATGTACTCACACCTCTAAGAACAATTCCTCAAGTAGTGAAACTATTGTTTCAAATTATTTCTCCATTTATGTGATAGGGGATTTTCAGGGAGAATAATTGCTTTACTATTGTCACAATATATTGTGATATAATTTTTAATTTCTTGAATTATATAAATCTCCTAGGAAAAATAAAATATGAAAACTGATACTTTTACTGAATCAGTGTAAAATACCAACTCAGTTTATTTGGAGAAATTATCAACCCCCACCTATATTGAGCTCCCCCACCACACAATTACTCTTTTTATGAATAGGAATGTTCTTAAATATTGTTTCAAATCATCTAAATCTATAATGAAACTCATATTTTTATGTACCCAGTTCCGAGTTCCTTATCTCTACTACAATATATGAATATATCCTTTATATGACACAAATATTTAAGGATCTCCTTCATGGTAGTCAAATATTTTTGTCTTGGATATTCCTGACATATTCCCAACATTTTCAAAGAATTGGTGATATCAAACATGGCATAAACGAATTGATAAATGATAGAACCTATCACATATGAATATATGATTATACTAACGCTACATCTCTCCTACTATGTCTGATTCATAATTTAAATATTGATATATATACTATCTGAAACTAGAACTAATCCCCTCTCATAATGTTCTATAGTGAAGTTTTTTAATATCTTTTTAATGTTTTTTCGTTTCATTAGTGCAATAAACCTCATAAAATTGTCACAAATGATCTTGATCTCTATAATATAGTATGTTTCAAATAATTATTTCCAAGAGAATCATGTTTTCATCCATTAATTAACTGACTTTATGATTGGTATCTCATTTTCAATTAGTAGTCTATCAAAACAATATTACTATGAAAACAAATACATTCTCACCAATATTCTTATAGACACATCACACAAATTAATCCATTATAAAGACAAATTCCATTGTGGAATTATCATACAAAATGTTGTAGGACATGGATTCTTAAATTAACCCTTCAATTTATTTTTTCGATCATTTATAACTTTTGATAATTTTATGGAGTCGCAATCGATTTTGACTGTGTCATATTGACATCCCCACAAGATTTATTTTATGGAATTTTTTCTTGAAAGAAATCTACTAAATCTCATAATCATGGAAAAAAGATATATAAATAAGAATTATTATTTATTTAAGAATATAAAATTGAGTAATTGTTTCATAATTCTTAATTCCTTGGCGTTATTTAATCCCTTTTCCATTGGTCATTATTTATAAGTAAGAAATTTACACTCCATTTCCAACATTTCATAAAAAAATATTTGCACACAATAGTATCTACATTTGATATCATGTCATCCTGAAACCAGAAAAGGGTTTGATACATAGAATCTATCTCATAATTCATGTATTTTGACCATATTGCATCGTTAAAGTTGTATATTTCCTCCTTGAGGTAGATAGTTGAAAATGAACCACTTATATTAGTGAGAAATCTCTTATATGGGGTGAATTAGGTATCCTAATTATTTTTCATTTGTTTTGTGTAAAAGTCATCAGATATAGTTAAAGTGATTCATGATCATATATTAACATGCACACATAAGAAATGAATTATATATTTAAAAGGTTCACCTATTAAAATGAGAAGGCAGGTCCTTTGCATGATCTAGATTTTTCCAATATCATTTGACCCACTAGTTTTTTAATTTAGGTACTACGATTGGGGTTTATCCATGGACATTTATTAAATCATTTATTTTTACAATTATAGTTCATATAACACTTTAAAAATAAAAATAGAGATTAGTATAAACAAGAATAAATCCTTCCAATCATATTCATTAATTATTGATGTAGTGTATCACTCCTACATTAAAAAATTGTAGAAGCATAGTAATGATATCATTACTCTGTTCCAATATGTATAGTAACTTATTTGTTTCCTACTTTTATTATTATTTTTTATCAATAAAATACCTAACCCTTTCATAATTTGTTCCATATAAAAAATATCATTCATTTCTATTTTTAATTTGAAATTATAATTCAAACGACCACATTTTTTGACTCCTTCATCAAACATATCTTTTGGATATGACTCTCAAAAGATCATGATCTTCCTTTTTAATCATGGAAATTGTCATATAATGAAATAATCATAAAATTCATTTGATGAATCAATGTATTCATCTTCTTTGAATCTACAAAGAAAACACATCTACTACCTATCCTTGGGAATTACGACACAACATGTCAGTTTTTAGCAATTTTCAAAAAAACTACCACACAAGGATGTGATGTGGTCCAGTTGATGTGGTGTAGAGGACCCATAAACTATAAAACTGAAAAAATCAATTATTCTTCACTCTACATCATAGACTGGTCAGTATGGTGTAGCCTTTCTAGATTTCACATGACTATTAATTAATCTATATGTTACGACATAGATGAAGGGAATTTTTAGAACCACTAAAATTCCTCCACAATGAAATATGGTGTGGATAGCTCACTATGGGTTTGAGGTTACAAAATATCTAGAGGATCCACAATCTAACCATATGTAATTTGTGGAATGGAAATCCTCTATAGCAAGTAAATCATATCCATTAATGTGTTGATAATAGGGTGGAGGGAGGTGGTTCTAAAATCACGAGAACCACTAAATTCAATCCAAATAATGATTACATAATGGACCTCCCATTGTGTCATGGTAAAAAAATTTATGACCTGGCCATTGATACTACATCATGGTACATTCTCTCTAGTGTTGTTCCGTACATGGAAACATGTCCTCTTGTACTCTTATATAACTTACCTTAAAAACTACATTCATGATATATGTGCACTAATAACACATAACATTGAATCATCTAATTTAACATAGATTTTGATTTATATATTTACTAAAAATTAACATATAATTTTACATATACTCAACATTAAAACATCAATTACAAATCTCAAACAACCATCAATGGCCCTCTTCGGATCCACAATCTCCTTCTCTTATTTATTTTTAAAATTAGGTACATAAATAACTATTAAACTCTTCAAATCATAGAATTGAATCACCATTCAATGATTCTAATCATGCATTAGTGAACTTGTTATAAGAAAATAGTACATTAAATAAATAATACCATGTTTTCAAAAAGATAGTTATTGATATGCATCATTTGTAATCAACACCATGTAAACCATCAAATTTAACATCATCATCATTTCAAAATTCCTTTATAATATAACACATTACTTAAACCAATTACAATAAACTATTAAATTTATTCATGAATTCTAAATTCATATATTAACAAAATTAATAACTCCCACTAAATATATTATTCCTCAAAAAGGTAAATAATATAAATGTGTTCTCTCCCTCTATTGTATACACCCAATTTAATATAAAAGTAATATTAAAAGAAAATAATGATTTAGGTTTTAATTTTTCTCTCTCTTATACAAAAATATTGAATGAAAATATGAGATATGTGAAAACAAAATCATTCCTTAGACTTGTAAATGTTAAGTTTGAAAACATAGTTTCATCCTCATATTTTCAAAATATTCATTTTACAGGGGCTTAGGAAATCCTCTGCAACTTATTCCTTTATATAGAAATATAAATGATTAATTTATATTTAAAACAAATTCTTCCATAAAGTGATATTGTATATCAATATTCTTAGACATTGAATGTTGAAAATTAATTTTTAAGCAGTTAATGGGAATTTGATTTTCATGTCCAAAAATTAATGGAATCTTTACATTATCTTTTAGATCTTATTATCAAGTCTTCATTAGTATATGTTGTATTGATGTGTTAGTGACAACTAGATATTCATTTTCTATAGTGTTCATGTTCACTAAATTTCACATTCATGAAATCCAAAACCCACATCTTCTTCCATGAAGTTATTATTTACTAGATTTATACCTCTAATCATCAACACATCCTGTGAACCCCCAAGCTTCCACGATACACTTCTCTTTGAATAATACATTAGCATGTGTTGTACGCAACTTCGAGTTCTAACACACCACAACCAATCAAACTAGCATTTATGAATAGTAATACCCACTTTTTGGAATTATACAAATTTTATCTTTCAAAATAGACATCATTTTTGGATTCTAAATATTGAAATTAGATTAGGGTGAATTTTTTGTACTTTTCTGATAACTTTCATATTTTGATGAATAGTGAAAATTACTAAATTTTAATTAAAAACAATTTTTTAATCAAATTTAATAATAGTGATAAAATATGAATTTGAGTGATTTTAAAGTATAATTAGATTATATTTTTTCCATTTAATCCAATTTTTGTCATTGGACAAAAATTCACATTTAAACTGGGCATAAGAAAGTGCCAATCTTTTGATAGTTATTATTTCTTAAACATACGCTTTTTGTTTTTACAACAGGAATTAAGTATAAATAAATTTCTGCCACTTCTGTGTTTTAAATTTAGAAAAATGGATTCCATATTTAGAATCAAGAGGTCCAAATTGTGTAAATAGGTAACTTCTATTATTGGACATTTTGAATAATTACTTCGATAAATATTTTATTTACCATGGTTAAAAGGAAAATACGGTAAATAAGGGTAAACAAATAATATTATAATAATATTAGATTACACTAAAACGTGTCCTAACCCTATTGGATGATACATTTCCAACAATTTTCATCTTTGGGTCGATTTTGGGACCCCATGGAGCCACGTGTAATTTATAATGACACTATATATTAATTAAGTTAAAGTAAATACAAAAATGACATAAGCATATATCATTTAGCAAAAAAAATTACATTGGATAATATAAGTTATATTTTAGACTATAAAAAGTAATAAAAAATATAAAAATATTTTCTACATAATGTAATTTTATTTATAATTTTTAGACATTGTACAATTAAATTTATTCATGACACAATAATGATGCATTATTTTCCTTATTAATGAATGAATCGGATAATTGGTATTATAAATGTTAAAATAAATACAATTCGAAAGTTTTGATGACATACACAAATTGTATTGGTTACAATGACATGTTATTATTTATTAAATTAATATTTTTCTAATTAATAAAATTTTATGACTTTAACAAAAATCAATTATTAAATTGTATCAAAATTGACATAAAAGTGTTTTTAAAACTAATATTATATTATTAATTGAAATTAAATTCCTAAAAAACTAAGGCTCATCCTAGAGGCTTATATAATGATATGTGTATCATTAATGGACCACTTTAGGGTCTCTTGGAAGTATATAGTATGTTTATTAACTATATAATATTAAAATACAAAAAGACATGGTAAATGTCAGACTATTTAACTAAGAGTTAAATCAAAATGATAAAGTTAATATAGTGATCCAAACCTATCTAAAACATATTGGTTGAGTGTTTTGCGATCGATCCCCAACTTATCCTCGAAATAAATTACTTTTGATCCATTAGAAAATGAATATGAATTTATTATAACATAATATTTCTATCTTTTCCTATGGTTCCCCTCACACCTCTTATGAAAGAGCACTCCCCCTTCTCTTAAATTCACACCATCAAATCCATTTGGCTCGTCTAAACATGCCCAAATATCCTCTAAACTTACCTCACATCATACTATAGGCCATATATTGGTCATAAATCCAACTTAAGTATCCCTTTTTATCAAATCAAAAGGAAGAACCGTAAGAAGATGTAATGATTTCACCACCCTCTTTCAAGTTCCTTTATTCTTCACTTCTTCTTTCATTGTTATTTATATTATAAAATATTAACTCCAGTATATTATATATATTGTGATTTTATTATAAATATGGTACAACCATATTCAGTATTCTATTAATCCTTTGAATTACATGCCACTATACGTGCGTACGTACGACCTACAGTCTCCACGTCGTGGTGTAATTGTGATTAAATATATTATTATTTAGATGTGAATAATAATGATGTGTAATTCATGTAAATAATAAATATATCATGATAATGATTCTGTATATATGATATACATTTCAATTATATATTAATTTAACATCATAAGAATGATATTGCCGCTTGTGCGTACGTACGGATTACCGTCTCCACGAACGCAATGAGATTCATTCCCCATCATAGAACATGAAGACTAAATTTCATTTGATGATTAAAAATGATGTTTACATACATGATATCATTATGGATATTAATAAGATACATTCCATACACAATAAATATGGCTCACATAATAATTAATATAAAGGAAAATGAATCTGTTAACACCTAAAATGACGATAATACTAAGATATTATCAACAAATCAATGTTAAAAGATTATATATGATATCATATTAATGTATATGATTCTTGTATAATTAAATTACAATTATTTCACCACTATAAAGTAGGTTAACCTACCCTCAACTGAGGAAAATGTATAAAGTAAGGGGTTTCGTATCTCACTTTTAATTCTATGAGATTTCTATTGTTCACCACTTATTTATTTCATGTGGTGTGTGTACTGCCCATGATTTCATTCATTGTGTAATATATTACAATTTATGAATTTTTTATTCATCATTTTATGATAATTATTTCATGGGTGTATGTTTTTTATGTTACCAAATCAATAAGAGAATTTGAAATTTCAATTTCCACTCATTCGGATTTACGCATACTCTATTGATTATTTTACTCCAAGATTAGGTGTGGAATCACTATATATTTACATATGTCATAATTTCCACAACCCTTTCTGTGGATATACTTTTTATACTTATAATCACTCCATTTATAAATTCTCAAGTCATCGATATGAACTTGATTAGAGTAATTTTAACTCAATCTCCATTTATTGAGTTAAACATCCTAACCATTGGTGTTGTTTTTATAAGAATATGTGTGAATGTCCATTGATTTTTTTACACTGAATATCCAATAATATTTAGTGTATTAATATTTCTAACACATAATTATGTCTTTGATTTATCCTTAACCTAATGATACAATCTTTATGATAGATTTCATCACAATTTACATTCCATTGAGACTCCTTTGTTATTATACACCAAATCACCTTTATATGGTTTATATAATGTACTTTGACATAGTATATCATGAATCCATTTATTCTCATGATATTACAGAGTTTGTATTACCTCAATTATTTTAATTCAATTGTATCTATTTTAGTTAGGAAATCTAACTAAAATATCATTTTAAAATGTTTTAAAGATTTATTATTCTAAATAATTCTCATTAATGTACATGTTTTAAAAATGTTTTTAATGTTTTATTTATATGGACATTAAAGTTTTAAAATTAAAATTACTTTTAAAAGTTACAAAGTGGTATGTGACACATTGATTCAAAACTCTATTTTAAACAGCTTCTCGATAAATAGTGCGACATTTAAATGTTTTCAAGAAAAGGGGGATATTTCTCTCAAATAGTTTTGATGATTAATTTCATCTATTTCGATATCCTTAATTATTCTCAATTGAGGATAATCTATTACAATAAAAACATCCATATTGTATTGAATGAGTTATGTTTGACTGTGGATGTGCTATTCTTATACCATTCATGGTTTGTGGATAAAGTATTGACATTTCATATTCTAGTTCTAATATGAATGTTTATGTTATGTTTCAAACATTTCATATGAGCAATGCATTGGAATTAATATGTGACAGTTGGAGCCTTCTATAGCTCCTTGATACATCAATAGGTCTCATGAGACAAACTCGTTTTTTGGCACAAGGCCTTGAAAAAATCTTATTTGTAGTTTTGGTAGAAGGCCTTGACTATGTGGTTATGATAGTCTAGATTTATTCATTCCATCATTATGAAAGTGGTTATTGATTTTACGTGTGATTATTCGACTAGTAGAATATCCATGTGGATAAGTAAATGGAATTATTTCATTTTATTTCTTTCATATTTTGTTAAAGTTCACGTTTAAAAGTCTTTTTTAGTTATACATTGCCTTAAATGTTTATGCTTATTTATGAAATTTTCCGCTATATTGTTATCCGTAGTGGGCATCTGAGCTCACCACTTTCTATGTTTTATTTTTCCCAGGATGTGATGAAGTATTTTATGAATGACCTGCAGGGATAGTAGGAGGGGATATGAGTATGGTCTATAGAGACAAGATTTTGTTGTAGTTTTTCACTTTATGATGTAATATAAACCTTATGAATGTATCTATAGATTCCAAGGCTACTAAACTATTCGGTCAATCGAGACTTGATATTTTTTTATCATGCCAATGATACTTAATAATGCACCGACTCTGGGTAATTGGAGTTGGGGCGTTACAGTTGGTATTAGAGGAATTTTAGTACAACCCTTGGAAACTAAATTTAGATAAACTCTGATTAAAGCACATAGACCAAAGATAAACTTTGAATATTAGTATAGAATAACTACATAAATACTTACTATTGTATATATTTTTTGAGTTTTCCATGACATACATCCATGTATGGGTACAAGTACGTAGAGGCGGCTCTGGCACAGATGTACCTATGGGTAAAACATGAAAAAACAGCATTGAGCTAGACTCGAATGAGAACTGGTGCATGAAAAGGGGCCTTGGTGCACTCTTGGTTACGACACACTCGGAGGATATGCTTACGGTAATTTACATTTTCATTACAAACAGATTTTATGTATTTTAATATAAGATGAGAGTAAATGAACTTGGATAAACCTAATGTGTTTCAAATTGAGAATTTAGTTACATGATATTCTCTAAATGATTTTATGACTACTGTTACTCACACATTGCTTTCTAGTTTTAGTCAATGGAAGGATTCCAAGGAAGTCATACTATCTTTGAGAATGATGTAAAAGGTGGGAACGAAGGTGGAAATGAGAAAAAAAAAAGCAATGTTGATAGGCGAAAAAGATATTGAGTTCATGCCAAATCAGTTTTTCAGAAATATGATCAATAACATAAATATTAACCAACTACCAAACTCAAAAAAGAAGGGAAAGGTGATGAATGAGAAGGGCTCTAATAGTGGAGACCATGAAGAAAATAATTCTTAATTTCCATCATGCTGGAAATGTGGAAGGAGACACCGAGGAATGTGTCTTAATGGAACACAGAAATGGTTTATGTGTAGGAAAGAAGGACATAAAGTGAAGAATTGTTGAGGAAAAATGAAGAGTACTATGGACGAAAATAAAAATGGTCCCAAGAATCCATTTACAGTCATTTTTTGTAAATTTAGTGGACCTGTCCATTACACGGGTGAATTACCTATTCTATAGGATATTTTCATGGGCAAATAAGAAGCTATATTGAAATAAATAGCTAGAGAAATGTTTAAAAGTATTAGTGCTCTTTATTGATGGTATTATATTGGAATAATTTTCTCTTGTATTTGTACCCCTTCTGTTTGCCATGTGAGAATGATATTTGAGGAATAATTATCTATTCTCTTATGGATATCATTAAAATAACCATTTGGTTTTATATGATCATTGGGTTTGATTCAATTACAAGTTATTATATTTTTGGATGAAAATTGAAGGTATGAGATAAAATTTGTGGCTAAATTATGTTATGGTTATTTTGAGGAATTTATATAATTTTGGTAATGTTATAAAATATAGTTTTTGAAAATGGACAACACGCAGACTGTGTGACAACCTGTTGCATCTGAAAAAGCTGTGGGAATAAAACCCAAAACCAAAGTGTGGTTGGGATTTATTGCCTACCCCTGGACTATGTGAAGTCCCTGGTATGTGTGACTAATTATTTTTAGTTAAATGATTTTATTGATCAATAATAAGTTGATTTGGGGTCTTATATCTTATCAAATTAATACCCTTAGTATAGGAAAATGATTTAGTGATCAAGTGATAAATGTTGTTTTGGAAGATGTTTACTTTGATGTGAAGACTATATACCAAACAAAAATATAATACAACGGGATTTCGTTTGAGGAGTAATGGTGGATTTTTATCTAAGTTTTTATAGTGGATTTATAGTAATTTGGGTTATTTATGGAAATGATTAACCTATAATAGAGAATATGTTATTTGGTTAATTATATTTAAGTATGTGACATTAAGATTAGTTGATGTCATTTGGAGATACCATTTAACATGGAAGACTACATAACCAAATTCTTCTATGTTTTTGGTTTCAATATTATTTTGGATTATATTGAAGGAATTTATGGAAAATTGATTATTGAATTCTATTAATTTAACTTTGGGGTGTTCTTGGTCTAATTTTAGAAATTAAGATTAGTGTTTATTTATATATTAGAATAACCTTTTGGGGGATCATCAGATCTTATAATAACCATATTGGTTTTGATTAATCTCTAAAGACAAGATAAATATATAGTTTCTCCTTCATGGATCAGGTGATTCTATAAGAAGTTTATTTTAGCTCTTCTAGTGTGACCGAGTCTTCTGGAATACATATAGTTTAAAAATGATTTAGTAGTAGAAATTTATTAACAAATGAAACTTTACTTAAAAATTAAGTATATCTCATTATGTTCTTAGTCAATATCAAAAATTATTTCCCCATATTTATGTAACGTAACTTAAAAAAATGTTGCATGTTTACTTTTCCTACTGGGAATCTAATGACCATTTGTCCCATCACAAGTTTTGGGTTTTGTTGTTGTTAACATTCCCCTGATAATATTTTATATCCCTATCCATAAAAACTTGACACTTAGTTTATCATGCATATCAATTTTTTTCTACATGGAATCCTAGTATAGGTTATCTCAGATGACATTTGTACTTCTCTTTCTTTCTTTTAAAGTGATAGTTTTATTGACACTTTTTCAATGTGGGTCTTTACATTATATTCCCAATCACAATTTCCCAAATTACAAGGATGAAATTTATTGAAGGAGGGGAGAATGTGACACCCCAAGCTTCTGTGGTACGCTTCTCTTGGAAAAATACAGTAGCGTGTGTTGTACGCAACTTCGAGTTCTAACATACCACAACCAATCAAACTAGCCGTTATGAATAGGAATACCCACATTTTGAAATTTTATAAAATTATCTTTCAAAATGGACATCATTTTTGGAATATGAAAATCAAAATTATCTTAGGGTGTGTTTTTGGTACTTTTCTGATAACTTTTATATTTTGATGAATAGTGAAAATTACTAAATTTTAATTAAAATCATCTTTTTAAATTGAAATAATTAATAGTGATAAATTTTGAATATGAGTGATTTTATTGTATAATTAGATTATATTTTTACAATTAAATCCAATTTTGGTCATTGGAACTAATTACACATTTAAATTTTACTTAAGCAAGTGCCAGTCTATTGATAGTTATTATTTCTTAAAAACACACTTTTGGTTTTGACAACGGGAATTAATTTTAAATTAATTTTTGCCCTGTTTTTGTTTTGAATTTAATAAAATTGATTCCATATTTAGAATCAGGAGGTCTAAATTTGGTAAATAGGTATCTTTTATTATGATAAATTTTGAATAATTACTTCCGTAAATATTTTATTTACCATGGTTAAAGGGTAAATCTGATAAATAAGTGTAACAAAATAATATTATAATAATATTAAATTAACCTAAAACGTTTCCTAACACTTTTTGGTGATACATGTCCGACCATTGGAATATTTGGGTCGATTTTGGGACTCCATGGAGCCACTTGTATGTGATAATGATACTTTATATTAATTAAGTTAAAGTAAATTCAAAAGTGACATAAGCATATATCATTTAAAAATCGAATATTTACATTGGGTTATAAATGTTATATTTTAAACTATAAATATTAATTATAAACATAAAAATATTTTTCTAAATAATGGTATTTTATTTATAATTTTTATACAATGTACAATTAAATTTATTCATGGCACAATAATGATGCAGTATTTACCATATTAATGAAATAATCAGATAATTGGTATTATAAATGTTAAAATAAATATAATTTTAACGTTTTTATGACATCCACAAATTTTATATGATAATATTACATGTTATTATTTCTTAAATGAATTTGGTTTTAATTAATAATGTTTTTATGACTTTTAAAAAATCCATTATTAAATAGTGTCAAAATTCACATAAAGTTCTTTTTAAAAAAAATATTAAATTATTAATTGATATTCAATTCCTAAAAATCTATGGTTCGGCCAAGATACTTATATAGTGATACATGTATCATTAATGGACCACTTGGGGGTATATTGGTAGTATATAGTATGTTTATTAACTATATAATATAAAAATACAACGAGACATGGTAAATGTCAAACTATTTAACTAAGAGTTAAATCAAAAATATAAAGTTAGTATAGTGACCCAAACCTGTCTAAAACCTATTGGTTCAGTTTTTTGTGACCCAACCCCGCCATATACTCTATATAAGTCCCTTTGAATCCATTATAAACCGAATATGAATTTATTATAAAATAATATTTCTAGCTTTTCCTAAGGTTCCCATCACCCCTCTTATAAAAGGGAACTCCCCCATCTCTCAAATTCACACCTTAAAAGCAATTTGGATAGGCCAACACATGACCACATATCCTCTATACTTTTCTAACTTCATCCTAGAGGCCCTCATTTGGTCATAAAGCCATCATAAGGTGCCCTTTTGATCAAATCAAAAGGAATAACCCGAAGAAGAGGTAATGACTTCACCACCCTATTTCAAGTTCCTTTATTCTTTAACTTCATCATTATTTGTTATTTCCATTATAAAATAATAAATCCATTATATTATATACACGGTGATTTTATTATAAAAATTTTACAATTATATTCAGTATTCTATCAATCCATTGAATGACATGTCACCATACGTGCGTAGGTACGGCCTACCGTCTCCACGTCGTAGTGTAATTGTTATTCAATATATTATTATTTTTATTGGTATAATAATTATTTGTAATTCATGTAAATAATAAATATAACATGATAATGATTCTGTATATATGATATAACATCCAATTATATATTATTTTAATATCAAAAGAATGATATTGTCGCTCGTGCGTACGTATAGATTACCGTTTCCACGAGCGTGATGAGATTCATTACCCATCATATCCATTGAAGAATAAATTTCATTTGATGATTAAATATAATGTTAGATACATGATATAATTAGGTATATGAATAATATACATCCCATACATAACACATATGGCTCAGATAAAAAAATAATATAAAGGAAAATGAATCCGTTAACACCGAAAACGACGATAATACTAAGATATTATCAAAAAATCAATGTTAAAAGATCATATATCATATAATATTAATGTATATGATTCTTTTATAATTAAATATCAATTATTTCACCATTATAAAAAATGTTTCACCTACCCTTGACCAAGAAAATTTACAATGTAAGGGGTTTCGTATCTCACTTTTAATTCTGTGACATTTCCATTGTTCAGAACTTATTTATTGCATGTGGTGTGTCTACTGTGCATGATTGTATTAATTGTTTAATATTAATTAATTTATGGATATTTACATCATCATTATATGATCATTATTTCATGGTTGTATGTTTCGTAAGTTACAAAATCAATAAGGTAATTTGAAATTTCAATTTCCACTCATTCGACTTTACGCAAACTTGATTGATTATTTTACTCCAGAATTATGTGTGGAATCACTATTTATTTTATTATGTAATAATTTACACACCCCTTTATGTGGATATACTTTTTATACACATAATCACTCCATTTATAAAATCTCAACTCATCTATATGAACTTTATAAGAGTAATTTTAACTCAATCTCCATTTATTGAGTTAAACATCCAAATAATTTGTGTTGTTTTTACAAGAATATATGTTAATGACCTTTGATTGTTTTACACTGAATATCCAATCATATAGAGTGTATTAAAATTTCTCACACATAATTATGTTGTTGATTTATACTTAACCTAAGGATACAGTATTTATGAGAGATTTCATCTCAATTTACATTCCATTGAGACTCTTATGTTATTATACAACAAGTCACATTTATATGGTTTATATAATGTACATTGACATAGCATATCATGAATCCATTTATTTTCATGATATTACAATGTTTTGATTACCTCAGTTATTTTTATTTAAGTTTCTCTCTTTTTTTAGGAACTCTAACAAAAATATAATTTTAAAAAGTTTTAATGATTTATTATTCTAAATCATTCTCATTAACGTCCATGTTTGAAAAAAAAAATTAAGGTTTTATTTATATGGACATTACATTTTTAAAATTAAAACTCCTTTTAAAAGTTACAATGTGGTATGGGACACTTTTATTCAAAAATATATTTTAAACAGCTTCATGATAAATACTGCGACTTTTAATTGTTTTCACAAAAAAGGGGGATATTTTTATCTAATAGTTTTGATGATTATTTTCATCTATGTCAATATCCTTCATTATTCTCAATTGAGGTTAATCTATTACAATACAATCTTCTATATTGTATTAAAGGAGTTATTTTTTACTGTGGATGTGGTATTTTTATACCATTTATGGTTTGTGAATAAAGTATTGACATTTCGTATGCTAGTATTAATATGAATGTTTATGTTATGTTTCAAAATTTTCATATGAGTAACGCATTGGACTTAGTATGTGACGGGTGGAGCCTGCTATAGATTTTTGATGCATCAGTAGGTCTCATGAGACAAACTAGTGTTTTGGCCCAAGGCCTTGACAAAATCTTATTTGTAGTCTTGGCACAAGGCCTTGACAATGTGGTTATGATAGACTATCATTATGCATTCCATCATAATGAAAGTGGTTATTTATATTTCATGTGATTATTAGACTAGTAGAATATCCATGTGAATAAGTAAAAGGAATTATTTCATTTTATTTCTGTCATATTATTCTGAAGATCACGTTTAAAATTCTTTTTTAGTTATACATTTCCTTAAATGTTTATGCTTATTTATGAAATTTTCATCTACATTTTTATCCGTAGTGGGCATCGGAGCTCACCCCTTTCTATGTTTTATTTTTCATAGAATGAGAAGAAGTATTTTATGAATGACCTGCAGGGATAGTATGAGGGAATATGAGTGTGGTCTATCGAGACAAGATGGTGTTTTAGTTTTTCACATTATGATGTAATGTAATATTTTTGAATGTATCTAGTGATTCCAAAGATACTAAACAATTTAGTATTTCGAGACATGATGTTTTGTGATCATTCCAATGATACGTAATAAGGCACCGACTCTAGGTAACTGGAGTCGGGGCATTACCATTGGTATTAGATGTAATTTATTATAATCATTGGAAACTAGATTTAGATAAAATCTGATTAGAGCACATAGCCCTAAGATAGAATTTGAGTATTCGTATAGAATAACTACCTAAAAACATGGTATTGTATAGATTTTGTGAGTTTTCCATTCAATTCATCCATGTCTAGATACGAGCAGGTAGAGGCAGCTATGGCACAGATGTACCTATGGGTAAAACCAGAAAACACCGCTTTGAGCAAGACTCGAATGGGAACTGCTGCATGACAACGGGCCTTGCTGCACTCTTGGTTATGAAACCCCATGGGGATATGCTTGAAGTAATTTACATTTTTTTACAAATATATTTGAATTATTTTAATATTAGATGAGAGTAAATGACCTTGGTTAAACCTAATGTGTTTCAAATTGAGAATATGGTGACATTATATTCTCTAAATTATTTTATGACTACTGTTACTCATAAATTTCTTTCCGGTTGTAGTCGAAGGAAGGATTCCAAGGAAGTTATAGTAACTTTGACAATGATGTACAAGGTTGGAACAATGGTGGAAATGAGAAACAAATTGGAATGTTGATAGGTGTAAATGATATTGTGTTCATGCCAAAATATTTTTTCCAAAATATGATCAATAACATATATATTAACCAAATCCCGGACTAAATAAAGAGGATAAAGGTGATGAATGATAAGAGATCCAGCAGTGGAGACTATGAAGAAAAGAATCCTAAATTTTCATCATTCTGGAAATGTGGAAGGAGACACTGAGGATATTGTCTTAATGTAACAAAGAAATGTTTCATGTGTAGGAAGGAAAGAAAATAAAAATGGTCTTAGGAATCCATTTACAGTCATTTACCATAAATGTAGGGGACCTAGCTATTACCTGGGGGAATTCCCAATTCTATAGGATATTTTCTTAGTCAAAGAAGAAGCTATGTTGAAATAAATGGTTGGAGAAATTTTTAAAAGTATTATTCCTCCTTAATGATGGTATTACTTTGGAATAATTTTCTCTTGTATTTGTAACCCTGCAGTTTTCCATGTGAGAATGATATTTTAGGAATACTTATCTTTTCTCTTGTGGATATCGTTAAATAACCATTTGGTTTTATATGATCATTGGGATTGAGTCAATTACATGTTATTATATTTTGGGATAAAAATTAAAGGTATGAGATATCATTTGTGGTTAAATAATATTATAGTTATTTTGAGGAATTTATCTCGTTTTGGTAATGTTATAAAATATATTTTTTGATAAAGGACAACACACAGACCGTGTGACAACCCGTCGTGTTGGACAAAGTTGTGGGAATTGAACCAAAAACCAAAGTGTGATTGGGATTTATCACGTACCCCTGGACGACGTGAAGTCCCTGGTAACTGTGAATAATTATTTTTAGTAAAATTATTTTTTTGATCAATAATAGGTTGATTTGGCATCTTATGTCTTATAAAATGAATACCCATAGTGTAGGAAAATTATTTGGTGATAAAGTGATAAATGTTATTTTGGAAGATGTTTGCTTTGTTGGGAACACTATATGCCCAAGGAAAATAGAATATTATGGTATTTCATTTGAGGAGAAATGGTGGATTTTTATCTATGTTTTTATTGTAGATTTATAGTAATTTGGGTTATTTATAGAAATGATTAACCTATAATAGAGAATATGTGAATAGGTTAATTACTTTTAAGTATGTGACTTTAAGAGTAGTTGATGTCATTGGGAGATACCATTTAACATGGAAGACTATATAACCAAATTCTTCTATATTTTGGGTTACAAAATTATTTTGGATTATACTGGAGGATTTTATGGACAATTTTTTATTGAATTCTATTTATTTAACTTTGGGGTATTGTTGGTTTAATTTAAGAAATTAAGATTAGTTTTTCTTTCTCTAATGTAATAACCATTTGGGGGATCATCATATCTTAGAATAACCATTTTGGTTTTGATTTATCTCTATAGAAAAGGTAAATATATAGTTTATCCTTTGTGGATCATGTGATTCTATAAGATGTTTATTCTAGCTCTTCAAGTGTGACCAAGTCTTCTGTAATACTCATAGTTTAAAAATCAGTTAGTAGTATAAATTTATTTGAGAATGAGAGTTTACTCAAAACCTAGGTATATCTCTTTATGTTCTTAGTCAATCTCAAAAATAAATTCCCCATATTTATGTAATGTAACTTAAAAAAAATGTTTCCCATTTACTTTTTCTACTGGGAAACTATGACCCTTTGTCCCATCACAAGTTTGTGG
This sequence comes from Viscum album, assembly GCA_963277665.1. Lineage (NCBI taxonomy): Eukaryota > Viridiplantae > Streptophyta > Magnoliopsida > Santalales > Viscaceae > Viscum > Viscum album. Next base: position 521,505,418 of record OY728153.1, on the reverse strand, counting down.
TTTCCTTGTTGTTAACTTTCTCCTGGTCATATTTTCTATCCCTCTCCATCAAAACATGACACATAGTTTATCATCCATATCAATGTTTTTCTAAATTAAATCCTAGTAGAGGTTTTCTTGGATGACCTTTGTACTTCTCTTTCTTTCTTTTAAAGGGAGAGTTTTATTGACTCTTTTTCCGATGTGGGACTTTCCATTATATTCACAAGATGAATTTTAAAAATTGCGAGGATGCTATTTTTTGAAGTAGGGGACAATGTGACACCACAAACTTCCACGGTATGCTTCTCGTTGAATAATACCGTAGTGTGTGTTGTACGCAACTTCGAGTTTTAACACAGCACAACCATTCAAACTAGCCGTTATGAATAGGAATACCCACTTTTTGAAATTTTATAAATTTTATCTTTCAAAATGGACATCATTTTTGGATTTGGAATATCGAAGTTATCTTAGGGTGATTTTTTGTTACTTTTTTGATAACTTTCATATTTTGATGATTAGTGAAAATTACTAAATTTTAATTAAAAACAACATTTTTAATGGAAATAATTAATAGTGATAAATTATTAATTTGAGTGATTTTATTGTACAATTAGATTATATTTTTACCATTAATTCCAATTTTTTTCATTGGAACTAATTTCACCATTAAACTGGACTTATGCAAGTGCCAATCTTTTGATAGTTATTATTTCTTAATAACATGCTTATTGTTTTGACAACAGGAATTAATTTTCAATTAATTTATTCCACTTCTATGTTTTGAATTTAGAAAAATGGATTCCATATTTATAATCAAGAGGTCCAAATTGGGTAAATAGTTAACTTTTATTATTAGAAATTTTGAAAAATTACTTCGGTAAATATTTTATTTACTATGGTTAAAAGGTAAATCCGATAAATAAGGGCAACAAAATAATATTATAATAATATTAGATTACCCTAAAACGTGTCCATACCCTTTTGGTTTAAACATTTCCGACCATGGGCATATTTTGGTCGATTTTGGGACCCCATGGAACCACTTGTAAGTGATAATGACACTTTATATTAATTAAGTTAATGTAAATACAAAATGACATAATCGTATATCTTTTAGAAAAAAAAAATTTCCATTAGGTTATATATTTTAGAATTTCAACTATAAATATTAATTATAAAGCTAAAAATATTTCATACATAATGGAATTTTATTTATAATTTTTAGACATTGTACTATTAAATTTATTCATGACACAATAATGATGCAGTATTTTCATTATTAATGAAATAATCAGATAATTGGTATTATAAATGCTAAAATAAATATAATTTTAATGTTTTGATGAAATCCAAGAATTGTATTTGTTATTATGACATGTTATTATTGCTTAAATGAATATGGTTTGAATTAATAAAGTTTTTATGACTTTAACAAAAATAAATTATTAAATAGTGTCAAAATTGACACAAAGTAGTTTTTAAAACAAATATTATATTATTAATTGATATTCAATTCCTAAAAATATATGGTTCGTCCAAGAGACTTATATAATAATACGTGTATCATTAATGGACCACTTGGTGGTCTATTGAAGTATATAGTATGTTTATTAGCTATATAATATAAAAATACAATGAGACATGGTAATTGTCAAACTATTTAACTAAGAGTTAAATCAAAAAGATAAAGTTAATATAGTAACCCAAACCTGTATAAAACCTATTTGTTGAGTGTTTTTAAACCCAAAAACGTCACAGACTCTAAATAAGTCACTTCGGAGCAATTAGAAACCGATTATTAATTTATTATAAAATAATATTTCTAGCTTTTCCTAAGGTGCCCCTCACCCCTCTTATAAAAGGGAACTCCCTCGTGTATCATATTCACACCATAAAATCCATTTTTATCGGCAAAACCCTACCAAAATATCCTCTCAACTTCTCTAACTTAATTTCAGATTCCCTAATTTAGTCATAATTCCATCATAAAGAGTTTTTTTGAACAAATCAAAAGGAATAACCCAAAGAAGAGGTAATGATTTCACCACCCTCTTTCAAGTTCCTTTATTTTTCCACTTTTTATTTCTTTGTTATTTCCATTATAAAATAATAACTCCAGTATATTATATATACTGTGATGTTATTATAAATATATTACAATGATATTCTCTATTCTATCAATCCTTTGAATGAAATTTCACTATATGTGTGTACGTATGGCCTACCGTCTCCTCGTCGTGGTGTAATTGTTATTAAATATAATATTATTTGGATGGGTATAATAATGTTGTGTAATTCATGTAAATAATAAATATAACATGATAATAGTTCTTTATATATGATATAACATCCAATTATATATTATTTTAATATAAAAAGTATGTTATTGTCGCTCGTATGTGCGTACAGATTACCGTTTCCACAAACGCGATGAGATTCATTCTCCATAATATCCATTCAAGACTAAATTTCATTTGATGATTAAAAAAAATGTTTAGATACATGATATCATTATGGATATTAATAAGATACATCCCATCCATAACAAATATGGCTCACATAATAAGGAATATAAAGGAAAATGAATCTGTTAACACATAAACGATGATAATACTAAGATATTATCAACAAATAAATGATAAAAGATCATATATGATATAATATTAATGTATATGATTATTGTATAATTAAATAAAAATTATTTCACCATTATAAATAAGGTTAACCTACCCTAGACAAAGGAAAATTACAAAGTAAGGGGTTTCGTATCTCACTTTTAATTCCGTGAGATTTCCATTGTAAACCACTTATTTATTGCATGTGGTGTGTGTAATTCCCATGATTGTATTCATTGTGTAATATAAATTAATTTTTGGATATTTACATCATCATTTTATGATCCTTATTTCATTGGTGTATGTTTCATAAGTTACCAAATCATTAAATGAATTTAAAATTTTAATTTCCACTCATTCGACTTTACACATAGTTCATTGATTATTTTACTTCAAGATTATGTGTGGAATCACTATTTATTTGATTATGTCATAATTTACACTCCCCGTTCTCTGGATATAATTTTGATACACATAATCAAACCGTTAATAAATTCTCAATTCATTGATATGAACTTGATAAGAGTAATTTTAACTCAATCTCCATTTATTGAGTTAAACATCTAAATTATTTTTGTTATTTTTAAAAAAAAATATGTGTGAATGTCCTTTGATTGTTTTACACTTAATATCCAATAATATTGAGTTTATTTATATTTCTCACACATAATTATGTCGTTGATTTATCCTTAACCTAAGGATATGGTCTTTATGAGATATTTCATCTCAATTTACATACCTTTGAGACTCCTTCGTTATTATACACCAAATCCCTTTTATATGGTTTATATAATGTACATTGATATAATATATCATAAATCCCTTCATTCTCATGAAATTTCAATGTTTTTATTAACTCGATTATTTTTATTCAAGTGTATCTCATTTGGTTAAGAACCCTAACTAAAATATCATTTTAAAATGTTTTAAAGATTTATTATTCTAAATATTTCTCATTAATGTCCATGTTTTAAAATTGTTTTTAAGGTTTTATTTATATGGACATTAAATTTTTAAAATTAAAATTTCTTTTAAAAGTTAAAAAGTGGTATGGGACACTTTGATTCAAAAATATATGTTAAAAATATTCTTGATAAATAGTGTGACTTTTAAATGTTTTCAAGAAAAAGGGAGATATTTCTCTCAAATAGTTTTGATAATTATTTTCATCTATGTCAATATCCTTCATTATTCTCAAATGTGGTTAATATATTACAATAAAATCTTCCATATTTTATTGAATGAGTTATGTATGACTGTTTATGTGCTATTTTTATAACATTCAAGGTTTGTGGATAATGTATTGACATTTCGTATGATAGTTTTAATAAAAATGATTATGTTATTTTTCAAAATTTTCATATGAGGATTGCATTGGACTTAGTAAGTGACTGGTGGATCCTGCTATAGCTCCTAGATTCATCGGTAGATCTCATGAGACAAAGTAGTTTCTTGCCACAAGGCCTTGACAAAATCTTATTTGTAGTCTTAGCACAAGACCTTGACTATGTGGTTATGATAGTATGGAATTATACATTCCATCATTATGAAAGTGGTTATTGATATTTAATGTGATTATTTGACTATTATAATATCCTTGTGAATAAGTAAATGGAATTATCTTATTTTATTTCTTCCATATTATGCAGAAGATTAAGTTTAAAAGGATTTTTTAGTTATACATTTCCTTAAATGTTTATGCTCATTTATGAATGTTTCCACTAAATTTTTATCCTTACTGGGCATCTGATCTCGCCCCTTTTTATGTTTTATTTTTTCCCAGGATGTGAAGAATTATATTATTAATGACCTACAAGAATAGTAATAGGGGATATGTGTGTGGTATATGGAGATAAGTTGTTGTTTTAGTTTATCATTTTATAATGTAATGTAAACTTTATGAATATATCTATTGATTCCAAGGATACTAAACTAATCTTTCTATAGAGACTTGACCTTTTTTTATCATTCCAATGATATGTAATAATGCACTGACTTAGGGTAACTAGGGTCGAGGTGTTACACATCCCACCCAATATACATCTGAATAACCAAATAGATCAAGCTTTCTATCATTGTCTCATTTCATGACCAAACCTATTGTGCAATTTATGTTTCAAGGTATTCAATGTACAACCACAAAAATATCTATTTTGGTGCACTTATAACATTGTTTAACAACATACAAAATATTATATATGAATGATTTTAATTAAATTAAAATTATAATCATCATTTATAATTACCTTGGACCAACTCCCTTTCCATGTTCATCTTATTTAATTAGTTCTTTCAATTTTTTTTTTGTATAAATAGGATTTGAATTATCCATTCAAAATTTTATCTATATATCATTAGCATATTTATGTTTTGAAAAAAAATAATCCTTCTGTTGATAAATTTATATGCTAATAATGTATCTCATCTCAATATGAATGATCATTTCAAAATATTTTTCATTTCTTTTACAATTTATTTATAAAATCATTATTGATTAATACAAAGAAATTATATAAATAAATAATGACAATGATAAATACATCATTATTATAAATAATATATTTTTTTATTACAACTTTTCCTTTTTTGAATTTCAATTTATTGAAGATGTTTTCAAATAGATAATACAATGTTATTTGTTTTTATTTGATCCCTTATTAATACTTCTTTAAACATAACCCACTAATTTCATACTAAACATTCAAGAAAAAAATATGGGTTTTCAATATATACCTTCATCTCCATTTATCAACTAGGGAAGGCTAACATGATATCCATTTGAATTATAATCCAATACATTCGGGAATCAATGGAATGAAAAATTATTATATTTTCAATTCCTGAAAGTACTAAAAACATTTCATCTTATCCTTGTCCTACACATTTTGAATAACATTTACACACAAATATTTCTTTACTTCCCAATACATCACCTTTTAAATTAATCTTTTTTTGGAGAACCCAATTTATCCTAATAATGTTCTTTTCATTTATTTTTATCTATTAAGTCTCAACTACCAGGACTTATTATTCTCAATTTGATTCATATATTCAGTATTTACATAAATCCTATTGTTATGTTTCATTTCATCTTAAACATGGTTGGGTTCAAACAACATAGGACTATGAGATATTAGAGGTTTAACTCAATGTTATTATAGTTTAGATCGATTCCCTATGATTTCCATAGTTTTCTTTAGAGATGAATTTTATTTTCCACTTGGGATAATGAGAAAAATAATTTTCTTCATAAATTGAATTTTCATAATAAATGTCATCAACTGGAACATCACCAACATACTGAATATTATTTTAAGATTCAACTTGTTGTTTAATAAAAGTAGAATCATCATTAAAATTTCTGGAACATTATTCATCTTGAGAGTTCACTTCATTTATGTGTTCCATCACATTCACATCAACAACATAAAAAATCTTACCTGCATATTTTTTTGAAATTATGATATCCTCATGCATTTGGAACATAACCATTGAAGACACCATCAGTATCTCTTCTTTAAAATTTTCCATTATTTTTACCATTAACATTATATTATAAGGGGTTCTAAAAAGTGAAGATACTTAAATCTTAGTGATTTATTATAATACATATCATTAAATGAAATAATGGAATTTGGATTATTATTATGATGATTTAAGATATGATCCACTACTATAATGTATTTTCTATAAAAAATGATATTTAGCTTACTCTAGAAATATAGTTCTTGCCATATCCACAAGAATTCACACTTTCATTCTTCCACAAAATTATTTTTGATTTTAAGGTTCAACAAGATCATGAATAATTATATTTTATTCCAAGAATAAATTCAAATCATTCACTACGAAACTAAACACCATTATTAGTTCAAATATTCTTCAAAAAGAAATCACACACCTTTTTTTAAATTCCGATAAAAAATTATACGTTTTTAAATTATCTGATTTAGGATTCATAACCAACAATTATGCAATGAAAGTAAATTTTTTAATAAAAAAATATCTAAATTAACTGATTCATTCCTCATATGACATAAAATAAAATAGTGAATCAACTCTAAAGGATGATTATTTTGTATTTCGATCTTATTTTGATGAATATTTATAATATTTCCCTTTTAACATGTTTCAAAAATCCAATTCCTATTTATATTCAATATTGACATATAAAAACAAGGTTTCCATAAATAATCATAGACATGTTATTTATGACTATATTAACAAGTATTTTATTCCACTGTTAATTTTATTCTTTCAATCTTAAATAACATGAATTATATCACCACCAATCTAAAACAAATATCCTCTTGTTCACATTCCACTTGTCAATGTACCACTAAATTTCAAACTCTTTCTAATAAAAAAACTTTTTAAAATGTCTCCTTTTTCCTTCATCACATAACTGAGACACAATAAGAATATTGTGTTTTAATCCTTCAATATACAATTTAAGGTTATATTTTAATTTATCCAATCTAATAAATTCAAATAGAACTCCTTTTATATTGATTGATTGATAATTTTAAATGTTAACCAATCCTTATTTAATTTTTTAAAATAAAATTGAGACAATTATAATCTAATCGAATATGAGAGGAACAACCACTGTCCAAAATCCTTGTACATTCTCTTATAGATTCCTTGTAGACAATGTCACAAAGAAGACCATTTTTTACTTTCATTAATATATTATATGTCTTTTCAAAACTATATTTGGAATACAATTGAGCTGGTTGAATAACTAAAATCAATTTTACATGATGAACTGGTTTCTCACATCATTCAAAAACATACTCAAATGGTTGAAATCATTTTTTAGTTTTCAATTCAGATTTCATAGGAATTTGGTGAATTATTATCTTTTAATAGAGATAAATCTTATTCATTTTCTATCTTCCAAAACATATAAACTCATAATTATGTTTGTAATTATAAAAAAAATTTCTTTACATGTTCCCAAAACCCATACAGTGTTATAATTTACCATTAAAAAAATAATTTCCATTGTAAGAATCATGTTGTAATGAAAAATGATCCTATATATCATCCTTCAACCCAAAAATAAATTTTTGTCCTTTATATAGACCTAAATTTTGGTGGACTATAAACTCTTTATTATTCATATCTAACTTATTCTTATCTCATTTTTTCATCAATTTTAGCGGATTTTGTCATTTAATAAGATGCACTTGATTTTTTTAGAATTTATAATATTACATGATTTTTTATATAACATTGTTCTTCATGATGTGATTCTTATTCTTAGATATACAACAAGTTATATTTGTGTTTCTTTATTTATTTGTGGATGATCATTACATATTTCAACATGCCTTGTATTTACATGATCGTTCTCTAACTTTATTAATAGTGACTTGAAATATCAACTTAAAATTTTAAATCTCTTATTCGATACTCACAAATTTTTTATAGAAAAATAAAATCAGTCTCTATTTCATTAACCACATCCATTATAACTCTTGAATTATTCATTAAATAAATAATAATATTAAATTCAACAACATCATTTTGAAATATTAACATCTATTTAATAAATATTGATTGATTACATTAAGAAGACATCGTTTCCTTATTCATATTTTTTACCACTTTATCAAATATTGATATTTTTGAGACACATTCAATGAGTTAACTTTTTAGTAATTATTCCATCTAATTTTATTTATTATACTAAACTTCACAACAATAGTAATGGATTTATTCATTTTCATTAATCATTGAAATAAGTATTTTTCATTAAAATATATTAATATATTCATATCCTCTTCCTCTCCACTCCTATAACTGATTTCAAATTTAGATATGAAATTACATTTTCAATATATATATTTATTTTTTCACTTAACATTTCATGATACCATAGGGTTTTCAAATTTTTTTACCCCTTCTTATGGGTTCTCTGTAGAACATCATTATATTATTCATTGGAAATGAATTTTTTAGATTAGGATTGTTTTCAAAAAAAATTCCAACTAATCTACATCAAAATAAATTTATTTCAATTCTACCATTTATCAATCCCATTTGTATTCTAACATTTTTAGAGATTATAGATCTCATCTTCTAAAATTTTTGACACAAATTAGAATTGTAATCACAATAGTCAACAACTTATTTATCAACCTCAATCCCAAGATTCTCATGATCTAAATCCTTAGAAGATACAAAAATTTATTATTTTCACTTATTAATGATAAAGCATTATTTCCTCATCTCATAAGAAATTATAATGCTATAAAAATCATTTAAGGAACTGAATCTAGATCCCTCCATTCCAGAGTAGAAACTATAGTATCAAACCTATCTAGTAAGACCTGAAGTATCCACCCAAACTCTTTAGTATATTCTAATTTATAACCCTAAATTTTTATTTTAATCATAGTCTCACTAACTCTTGTAAATAATTCATGAACATTTTCATCATATTTCATTTTCTAATATTCATATTTTAATCTATAGATTTTTAGGAGACCCCACTTCACCTTCTAATTAACTTTATTGATATTTATAAGATCATCCCAATTTAATTTTTATGTCTTGATACCTCTAACATTGAGAAATTTATTCTAAAATATTGAAAAATTAATGTATTCATTTCTCAACGTCAATTATAATTGATTTTCCAATAAATTTATTCCAATGAATATTTCACACCATATGATTGAAAGTCATTAGTTGTATCCTAAAGAACATCAAGACCGAATGGTAAAATAAAAGGTAACATGATTTCCTAATTTATGTAATATTAGTTTCTATTTAAAGTTTGAATCCCCTTATTATTCATTAAATTATTATTTTCCATTACGTAAAGTAAAAAATTAGTAACATCCCCTTCAATCATAGAGAAAAATTCTTTTTAGACATCAAATTGAATACCGCAAATGAGGGGAACCTTCCCAATAATACTGCATAAAAAATAAACCTCATTGATCTCTAAGTAATCACTTAGATCAAGGCTGAATCAATGATTTCACTACATTTAAATTTGATTGCTGGAACAGACTTCATTACCAATTAAATTGAATCTCGATCAATATAAAATACACACACACAAAATACGGGAACAAAATATTTTCAAGTATAAACACTTAAAATGAGATGGTTTTTCCTAATAATGATACATATTATGTTGAGATCATATGAACCACTATTTTCATCATGTATGTAAATAGAATCGTGTTTATCATTGAAGTTATATTAAAAAAATTCACCCAATTTCTATAGTTATTTCGTCACAAAAATAATAAAAAAATTGTTTGATATCAATTAGATAAATACTTAAAATCATAACCTTTTATTATTGATTAAGTTCTCCTATAAACCATCTTCAACATATAGAATCAATGGAATGATTTCTTGACATATTTCCAATGTTAATATAAACATATTATTTGTTTTCTTATCTTATTTACTTTACAAAACATCACCCTTTCTCACTGCTTCTCATTGTTGAAAAATGTATTTCTTTTTTAGATTGATTTTTAAAATCCAATTAAAACCAACAAATTATTTGAAATGGGTTTTAATCTCATCCCATGGATCGTAGTCTCAAATGACCCATATAGTCCAATTTTAAATTTTTAGTTTTTATAGACATAAAAAAAATGTATTTCATCAGAATAATCCAAATCAACATCTTCCTCAAAACATCCCAAAAAACACTTCCACATTGTATCCTTCAAAAATATTGCATAGTTTATCAATTTTTCGTATTTTCTATAGAAATTTGATATATGTTTTTTAAATTGTCAATTTGTTGTCGTATGGAGGAATCAAAAACTCTATAACCACAGAAATATATATGGAATCAATTTATGGGGTGGACTGTTTACTATGGAATTGTCGTTCAAGATTACACATTACTGCGGTTTAATACATAAGTTGTAGGATCATGGTCCAAAAAAAATTTAGAACCCCGAATGTTATTATATAGTGCTATGTGGCATAGAAAACCCATAATGAATGGGGCTATGAAAATCTCCATATACAATACAAATAGACCAATTGTAATCATTAGTGTGTCGCTCTGATGTATTGTGGATAAAGTCTCATTTTCAATGTGTAAAAGTGGATTTTCTGTGGATGTTCAAAAATCTCTAAATCCTATAAATTCCATCCAAATTACCTTTACAAAATGGATTTATCCTTTGAAAATGGACACTAATGCTTCACCATGGTCATTGATATAGTGGTGGGGTATATTCACTTTAATAAGGACAAGAATATTACAACATATCCACATCACCTAAAATACATTTCATTGAAATCATCATTCATTATATATAATAACTAAAAAAATATCACATGGAATTATCAAATTTTACATTCAATATATTATATGTGTTAAAAGAAGAATCCAACATTAATAAATCAAATCGTATTCAGCGAACCATAACCCTAAAAGATTAAAACAACCATCAAAGATCCTATTAGGATCAACATGATGTCTATCCTTGTCACTCAATAATGATTCACCAAACTTAATTTTTAGTAAACCATGTCTATCTAGTTCTATACCATATATAGTGCTCTTATGTATTAGTTATTCAATAGAAAAAAACCCTCTTCCATTGGGTATTTTGGAATATGTTCATGTGGCAAAATCTGTGTATCTAGATAATCAACTTCATCTATGTCAATCTCTTTCCCACTATCCTTCTTGTGTATATTATCCCTATTTTGAAATATAATTTATCTTTCCAAAATTACCTTATTGTATGAATGGAAAAATATTTAATGCCATATTGTTTCATTAGGATAAAAGATAATGATAAACTTTGTTCCCAGATTTGGTTTTTTGTTTCTATAATTTTCCTTTAAAAACCTCACAAACACATATATTTTTATGTGAAAGAGCATGTGTCTTTCTACTCTAAAAATTGAATAGAACCCATTTTCAACATTAGTTGGAACAATATTAAATATGTACACCACATTATATAATGAATATACATAATAGGATGATGTAAAATCTACATGAATCCACATTGAACTCCCCATGTCCAATAGGGTATGATACCTCCTTTCAATAACACCACTCCATAGTAGGGTATAAGGAAGAGTGAGTTGAGATACAAGTCCATACTCCTATATAATGTTGATTCACTATTGGTTAACATCATATATACCTTGATCTGATAAAATATTCATTATATACTAACCAAGATATTTCTATACTTCATTATTGAACTCCATAGCTTTTTCAAACAATTTAGACTTATACATCATCAAGTATATATTACCATATCTTGTTAATTCATTAGTAAATTTAATAATGTCTTTGTATCCACCACATGATTCAACCAAAAAATGTCCAAAAAAAATCTACACGTTCCGGCTCTAGAATCTATATATCCCTTTCATTCATTACATAGAACGTTTGGTTGATCATCTTACCTTTCTAAAAAGTGAGACATTAATCAAGTTGTTTTAGTTCGAAACAATATCAATATCCATCTTGATATTTCCTTATCAGGTGTTTCTCATTTACAAGAAAAAGTTTTTATGTCCATAATTAGATGTGATTTTACTCATCTAAAATTGATTAATTATCAATTTACAACACTTGGTATTCTTATTATGGTACATAATGTCTATTATTAAGATTATTCATAACATAAATTTTTTTATCTTTTTAAAATTGTATTTTTTTATTCCTGAACATGAATAAAATTCCATCCATTTATAAAATATGGATAGGAATAATGTTATTTATAATACCAGTAATGTGATCACTAAGCTTCAACACCATAATTATTTTTTTCCATGTAATTTTTTAGTCTACTATATGATATTAATGAGACTATAATTATTGGAATCACAAATAACCACCTCCCCAATAGAAACCGACCAGAAATATGCATGGTTAATTAATTTGGAAATATATGGGAGAAAAAAATGCTATATTTAATAGCCAACTAAAAGATATATAAATTTTACATTAAATAATTAACACACCTATATATTCCTTTTGCTTCCTAAAATGGTTTTTTTCTTTTAGCATCCTAACTTTCCATATGAAAAAACATGACATCTTATTCCTTTCCATACCATTGGGTGATGTTATTCTTGTAATAATGTTTTTGAAGATACATATAATTTTACTATATCTTTGGAATCCTGGCCTTGTTCTTCCTCTTATTCCCTAGAAGGACTCTATTTTCTTCATTCGTCATGTCATTGTCCAAATGGTTAATCAAGATAACAATTTCTAGGAGAGACTCCTCACTATTTATCATATTAAAATTTTAAATGAAGATGGAGAAGCATTACGTTAGTAATGATAATATAATATTTACATAAATCTCATTTGGAAGCCCAAAACCCAAGATATTAAAGTGTTCCATTTATCCAATCTTATAGAATACATGGTCCCCATCTACCAGTAACACTCCAATATTTCATTAAACCCATCCATTATAACTATTGAATTATTTAGTCCATAAATAATAATATTAAATTCAACACCATAATTTTGAAATATTGAAATCTCTTTAATACAAATTGATCTATTAATTTAAGAAGACATATTTTCCTTATTCACATTTTTACCACTTTATCAAATATTTATATTTTTGAGACACATTCAATGAGTTCACTTTTTAGTTTTTATTCCATCTAATTTTATTTATTATATACAACTTCACTACGATACTAATTGATTTATTCATCTTCATTATTAATTGAAATAAATATTTTTCATTAAAATATATTAATATATTCATATCCTCTTCCTATTAACTCCTATAAATGATTTCAAATTTAGATATGAAATTACATTTTCAATATATTTATTTATTTTTCCTCTTACCATTTCATGAGACCATATGGTTTTCATATTTTTTGATCCCTTCTTATGTATTCTCCATAAAACATCATTATATTAATCATTGAAAATTTCTTTTTTAGATTAGGATAGTTTTCAACAAAATTTCCTACTAATACACATCCAAATAAATTTATTTCAATTATACCATTTATCAATCCCATTCGCCTTCTCACATTTTTAGAGATTATAGATCTTATCTTATCAAACTTCTGAATGAAATTAGAATTTTAATCAAAATTGTAAACATCTTCTTTATCCACCTTGATCCCAAGATTCTCTGGACCTAAATCCTTAGAAGTTATTTAAATTTCACATTTTCACTTATTCATGGTAAAGCATTATTTCCTCATCTCATAAGAAATTATAATGCTATGAAAATAATTTAAGGAACTGAATCTAGATCCCTGCATTACAGAGTAGAAATTATAGAATCAAACCAATCTAGTAAGACCTAATGTATCCTCTCAAACTCCATTGTATATTCTAATTTATAACCATAAATTTTTCTTTTACTCACAATATCACTAACTCATGTAAATAATTCATCAACATTTTCATTATATTTCATCTGATAATATTCTTATTTTAATCTATAGATTTGTAGCTTACCCCACATCACCACTTATTAACATTATTGATATTTATTAGATTATCCCAATTAACTTTGTATGTATTTATACCTCTAAAATGGAGAAATTTATTCTCAAATATTGAAAAATTAAATTTTTCATATCCTAACGACCATTATAAATGTTTTCCAATAAATTTATTTCAACGAATATTTCACACCATAAGATTGAAAGTCATTAGTTATATCCTAAATAAAATCTAGACCAAATGATAATAGAAAAGGAGACATCATTTTTTAATATATATAATATTAGTTACCAATTAATGTTTGAATCCCCTTATTATTCATTAAATTATTTTTTCCACTACATACAGTACAAAATTAGTATCAACCACTTCAATCATAGTGAAAAATTCTTCTAAGACATCAAATAGAATATCAAAAATGAGGGGGACCTTCCCAAAAATACCACATGAAAAATAACCCTCGTGGATCTCTGAGGAATCACTAAGATCAAGGGTGAATCAATGATTTCACTTATTTTAAATTTGATTGCAGGAACAAACCTCATTACCAATTAAAGTGAATCTCGATCGATGTAAAATACACACACACAAAATAAGGGAAAAAAATATTTTAAAGGATTAAATCTTAAAATGAGATGGTTTTTCCTTAGAATGATATGTATTATGTTGACATCATATAAACCACTTTTTCCATCAAGTAGGTAAAACGAACCATGTTATCATTGATCTTATATTAAATAAATTCACCCAATTTTTTTAGTTATTTCAAAACATAATTAATAAAAAACATACTTTGAAATTAGTTAGATAAATCCTTAAAATTATAACCTTATTTATGGATTCAGTTCTCCTATAAAACTTCATCAACCTATAGAAACAATGGTAAGATTTCTTGACTTAGTTCCAATGTTAAGATAAACATATTATCTGTTTTCTTCTATTATTTACATTACAAAACATCACCCTTTCTCACTACTTCTCATCGTTGAAAATTGTATTTATTTTTTAGATTGATTTTTAAAATCAAATTAAAACCAAAAAATTATTTCAAATCATTTTTAATATTATCCCATGGATCTTAGTATCAAATTATCCTTATAGTCCAATTTGAAATTTTTAGTTTTTATAGACATAAAAAATAACAAATTTCATCAGAAGAATCTGAATCAGTATCTTCCTCAAAACATCCCAGAAAACACTTCTACATTGTAGCCATAAAAATTATTGCTTATTTTATCTATTTTTAGTATTTTTTGTGGAACTTTCAAATATGGTTTTTGTATTGTCAACGTGTTGTGGTATGGAAGAATCAAAAAATATATAACCACTAAAATCTATATAGAATCACTTTATGGGGAGGATTATTCACTATGGAATAGTCTTTCAAGATTACACATTACAACGATTTAATACATAAGCTATAGGATCAAGGTCCAAAAACAATTAGTACCCCGAAAATTATTATATAGTGTTGTGTGGTATAGAAAACCCACAATGAATGGGGGTATGAAAATATCCATATGCACTAAAAATGGACCGATTGTAATAATTAGTGTGTCACTCATATTTAGTGTGGATAAAATATCATTTTCATTGTGTAAATGTGGATTTTCTGTGGAAGTTCAAAAATATCTAAATCCTATAAATTCCATCCAAATTACCTTTACAAAATGGATTTCTCCTTTCAGAATGGCCACTAATGCTTCACCATGGTCACTGATAAAGTGGTGGGGTATATTCTCTTTTACAAGGACAAGTATATTACAACATATCCACATCACCTAAAATACATTTCATTCTAATCATCATTCATGATATAAAAGAACTACATAAATATCACATGGGATTATCAAATTTTACATACAATGTGATATATGTATTAAAATAATAATCCAACAAGCATAAATAAAATAATATTCACTGAACCATAACCATAAAAAATTCAAACATCCATAAAATCTCCTCTTTGGCTCAACATGATGTCAATCAATGTCACTCAATAATGATTCACCATACTCAATTTTTAGAAAACCATATCTATCTAGTTCTATACCATATATATTGCTCCTATGTATTACTTATTCTATGGAAAAAATCATATTCCATTGGGTCTTTTGGAATATGTTCATGTTCCAAATTCTATGTATCTAGATAATCAACTTCATTTATGTCAATCGTTTTCTCACTATCATTATTGTGTATATTCTTCCTATTTTGAAATATAACTTATCTTTCCACTATTACCTTATTGTAAAAATGAATATATATTTAATATCATCTTGTTTCATTAGGATAACATATAATGATAAACATTGTTCTATGATGTGGTTGTTTGTTTCTATAATTGTCCTTAAAAATCCTCACAAACATATATATGATTTTGTGAATGAACATGTATCTTTCCACTCTACGTCTTGAATATAACCCATTTTCTACCTTAGTATGAACAATATTAAATGTGTACACCACATTATATAATGCATATAACTGATAGGATGATGTAAAATCTACATAAATCAGCATTGAACACTCCATGTCGAATATGGTATGATACCACCTTTCACTAACACCACTCCACAATGGTGTATAAGGAAGAGTGAGTTAAGATACAATTCCATACTCCAATATAAATTTAATTCACTATTGGTTAACATTATCTATACCCTGATTTGATAAAATTTTCATTGTATACTAACCAAGCTATTTATATACTTCATTCATGAACTCTATAACTTTTTCAAACTATTTAGACTTATACCTCATCAAATATACATTACCATATATACTTAATTCATTAGTAAATGTAATAATGTTTGTGTATCCACAAGTTGATTCAACTGGAAAAGGTCTACACAAATCTACTTGTTCAAACTCTAGAATCTATATATCCCTTTCATTCATTACATAGAAAATTTGGTTGATCATCTTACCTTTCTAAAAAGTGTGACATTCATCAAGTGGTTTTTGTTCAAAACAATCTCAATATCCATCTTGATATTGCTTTATAAGGTGTTTCTCAATTACAAGAAAAAGTTTTTGTGTCCATAATTTGATTTGATTTTACTCAGCTAAAATTGATTCATTATCAATTTACAACACTTGGTTTTCTTATTATGGTACATAATGTCCATTATTAAGACGATTCATATCATAAAAAATGTTATCTTTTTAAAATTATCTTTTTGTATTCATGAACATGAATAAAATTCCATCCATTTATAAAATAGAGACAGAAATGATGTTAACCATAATACCAGGAATGTGATCACTAAGCTTCAACACCATAATAATTTTTTTCCATGTAAATTTGTAGTTTCCTATATGATATTAATGAGACTATTATTGTTGGCAGCACAAATATCCACCTCACCAATAGCAACCGAACAAAAATCTACACGGTTCATTAATTTGGATATATATGTTAGAACCAAAAGATATATATAACACCCATCTAAAATATATATAAAATTTTAATTAAATAAATAACATACATATATATTACTTGTGCTTCCTGAAATGGTTTTTTTTCTTTTAGTATCCTAACTTTCCATATGATAAAACATGACATCTTATTTCTTTCCATACCAGTTGGTGATGTTATTATTGTAATAATGGTTATTAAGATACTTATAATTTGACTATAACTTTGGGATCATGGCCTTGTTCATCCACTTATTTTCTTGAAGGATTCTATTTTTTTCATTCGTAAAGTCGTTTTCCAAATGGTTAATCGTGATAAGAATTTACATGAGATACTCTTCACTATTTATCATATTAATATTTTAAATGGAGACGGAGAAGAATTTAGTTAGTATTGATAATATGATATTTACATAAAACTCATTTGGAATCCCAAAAACCAAGATATTCAACTGTTCCATTTTTTCAATCTTATAGAATACATGGTCCCCATATACCTGTAACACTCCAATATTTCGGATGGGCAATTCATTAGAGATCCCAAATCACTATTATCTATATTTATCCTGATAAAGAACATGTATATGGGGAAAATATTTATATGCATACATATATTCTTGAATCATAGGACGATCCATTGATATAGAATATTGTATGGTATAGGGACCACATAGTTCTTCGATAACATGTTTCTACTATACAACAACCTTCTCCTCATCAACAACACTAGAATGCACTTTCTCTAGACTAGGGGACCCCATTACATATAATTTCATATCATAGTGTATTATAAAGTGAAATCACCAGTACAACTTATATAAATTCATGTTAGTTAAGCAATTATACTTCACCAATATATATTTTAGTGATAATAAAAAGGTCGTGATATTTTCCATTTCCTACAAAATAATTATTGAAGAGTTTAGAAATTAATCATGACTACTATAATGCAGCTTAATAAATTTAATTTTATTATTCTCCAATTGTTTTATAAAATCCAAAAATAAATCTTCATTAGATTTGGAATATCATTTAGCAATGATATTATTGTGGCAAGGATCCATATTGTTCCATCTTGGGCCTCGTTCACTCATAAGTAACAGAACAATGTTATCCAAATTGTCCCAAGGATGAATCCTTGTTTGGAAATGGTTTAAAAATAGTATCAATGGTATATGTGGTAATTTGGTGGATATTATAGTCTAAATATCATAGTGGATCACATCTATGTATAATTTATGAATCAAGAAAATTCATAAATAAATTATAAGGCTATATAATAATAAATCAATACCTCAATATTATAACCCGTAAACCATTAAGGAGTATCATACACCATGTTATTATTTCATGATGTTTTAACAAAAGAAATAAGTATAAATACGATAACTTTAATAGAAAATAAAAAAAATATGAATTGATAATATTCCAAGATATCTTGAAAACATGATCGTCCCTCTATTATTATTGTAACGTCCTGACCCGACTCACCACATAGATTGTGTCCGGACCGGTCACTACATTGTCTCAACTGCACCTCCCAATAATCCAGAGGCTTCAAACTAAGAGAAAAGGTATTAAGTGGAGATATTTGGGAGACTATACCCCCTTATCATAGTTTATCAATGGTATAATAGGTTAAATAACAATAAATATCAGAAACATTGAATTGAAATATTAAAGTAGCTGAAGAATAATATATTCAATATAATAAAAGTGATCAATGCCAGTTCATATAATGGATGAGTGAATGAAATGTTATTTAAACATTTTAGAAGGTAGTAAATAGTAAAACATTCTTTTCAATATAATACAATAAATGAAAATACAATGAAACCCCATGAGGGATCTCCATCATAATTTTGAGCTCCAACATGGACATTTGCACTTAACTCTCAAGTACAAACAAATAGAAAACAACCATGGTCCACATTATTACGAACCAGAAAGGACCACTCGGGGTAACCTAGTGAAATGGAGGCCCATGTTGGGTGTGAGATATAAATATATTTAGGTTATCCCCAGTGGTGGCTCGCCCAATCCCGACAATGTAACATAAATTAATCAGTGTAAAGGAATGCATAAATAAATAATTACAACATATCTAAATATACAATTACCTAAAGCATCCCTAATAAGGTATCTAACTAGGTAAAAACTTCATTCATAAATGACTAACCATTTTATAATAATATACAATGTGAGGCCTAGCCTGCACTGACATCACCTCATGATTGTATAAATAGTGAATGTCCAACATTAGCACAAAACTCAAGATTCACTAACTATGTAGTATCGGATTCTATAAAAGGGGTAAGAGTGTAACCCAAGGATCTATTCCTTTTAATTCCACAATGAGATTCCTATTGGGTCCATGGATTTCATTTATGGTAAAATGAGGATATATAATGACTATGCCTGATGGGATTTAACCATGGAACCTACTTGTCAATGATGGATCCATGGAGTGTATCTGAGGCATCCTACAATGTTGTGTAAGAGATCCAAATTTATCATACTGGAAATAAATGGAACGTCAGTTATCATAATCTTAGTGTATTTCAACCAATTTATGTCGTATCCTAAAATTTCTAATAGGGTCTTTCGGGGCTCAAGGAATTCTCCGATCAGAATCCAAGCATTGATCTTGCCAGGAAATTCCTATTTAATAATGAAGTAATATAATATTCTCATTTGGTTAAAGCCTCTCTTTTCATCATTGTGATATTGTCAATAATCATGCAACCATTTATACTGGTGAGGGTATGGACTGCAACACATACCATGGGAGAATCCATTCCAAATATTAGTTAAAAAAATCATTTTCTTAGAGAAGACCATTGTAAATAATATACTTATTTTATCAAGCTTTCTGGATCATGATTACTAAAGATGAGATTTATCTTATTTCTTATTAGAATGAACTTACTCTTATAAAACTACATTATCTTAAGTTGTTTGATCTTTATCTTAACCACATAAAAGATCTTACCCTACACCATTTTCATATATCATCACATTTGACTTTACGTCTACAACAATCTATAACCCTATTATCATACAAGAGGATCATCTGGCCATTGATTTTGGTAGGATGGAAGTGTCCTTATCTGGTATGTATCTATTCCCTTTTCTTAATGGAATATTTCTATAATAATGGATTATATTATACCCATTCCTAGTGGCTGATCCTAAGCATACCAAATCTTGATTAATTTGGTCCCCTTTTAAAGAAGATTGAGAGTCTTCTTTGAAGTTATTATAATTGGTTTCTTTCAATTTCATTGAAATAGAATGCTTCCATTTCTTCCTTGTAGTGACATTCTTCCACCCTTTGAGATTAATGTTTCCCTTGTAATATTCATCCAATGATTCGAAAATATTTGGATATCGGATTGAGGTCGTGGGGCCTACATCATAACTAATGGATGTGAAAAAACTTCTTCTCACTCATTTAATGCATCCTCTTGCATGAGTTACTCAGAATCAACACCCATAGTTCCTAAAGTATTTTTTATACA
The DNA here is from genome assembly GCA_963277665.1 of Viscum album. Lineage (NCBI taxonomy): Eukaryota > Viridiplantae > Streptophyta > Magnoliopsida > Santalales > Viscaceae > Viscum > Viscum album. Next base: position 521,484,428 of record OY728153.1, on the reverse strand, counting down.
TTCCCTTCTGGAATTTATAATCTCATCCACAATAAAGTGGGAGGTTTCCTATGTAAGATGATATGTTTTTTTGAACCCACTTATGCAACATATGACTGAGAGATTGAAACATTCTTTATTGGAGGAAGGATCCTCCAAACCATCACTTATTCTAATGATGAGATATTTATACCATAGGAATCAAACAGACTAGGGGACAACTATGGGGCCATTTTGGAGGGATCAATGTTGTGAACCCATTGATCAGGAAGTAGATTTTTCGATATAATAGCCAAACTATTGTCTAACAAACATAAATAAGACCAGAATATTTTTTTTCAAATGAATACCTTGACATAACTTCATTTTGTGTTATTATTATTCAATTTTACCTAACTAGAAAAAAATTATTAGTGATCATATTAGGATTTAAAGAAAACCACCTGATTGCAATGACATTTTTCACTAATTACCTGCTAAATGGTATTGACCGGTAGTTTAGATGCATCTACATTAGATAAAAATTTATGCGTCAATGGAGTGGATGATATTCCTAGTCCTGTTATAAATTAATAATAAAAACCTAAAATGTTGGCAAAAATATAGATAATGGGTGGATTATGGATGGGTAGAAGTATTTTCGAGAAGTGAGCCCAAATGTTTATTGTAGATGGGTCCTTATGAATATGAATGTTATAGGTCCATTGGAATACTGAGAAAATAACCCCAATAATAATATTTGAATACTAGAAATGATAAAATTAAATGTCACATTAATTTTGAAGAATCTAGAAGGTTACAAGAAAGTCAGACCATGAGGGTAAAGTAATAGACAACATTCCTCAAAATGATAGTAGACTCCTCATAAAGTAGTAATTCTTGTTTCAATGTAGAATGAGATAAATAATAGTATATTGATAAACTCTATAAATATTGGTCATATTATCTAATATAGAAATGGAATACAATATGGAAATATAAAAAGAGAAATAAATCTAGCAGAGTCTAAGTCTAACCAGCATTGAAACAGTGTGATGAAAAATTATTGATTTAGATTTTGGATAGAAGATATCCAAGAAATAATATTGGGGATATATATTTATGGTTGTACTTCATTTGGAGTTTTGGGAAGAAAAATGGTGAATTAGGGATAAATAGTGGAAGGTAAAATGGGGTTTTACACATTTTAAATGGACTACATTTGGGAAAATCATGCGCCGAACGTGTGTGGATACTTCCAATATACAATCACCTGGAATGTTATTTTTTCATGGTTTTACAAACAATTACCACACCATGTCTTATCCTATATATTATTATTGGAATTATTTCACCATATTGTGGCCAAAAGTTCATTATTAAACTGACTATATGGAACAACTTAAAGACTCCATGGTTGTGGTTAAAATCTAGCACTAAATGTGTGATTATTGTTCTCCACACCCTATACGTATAAAATTCATAAAATCAATTTCTAATTTAGGGGAAAATATAATGAAACATTCCATATGTTCTTATGAATTAAAATTAGGGTATGAAAATTATATTAATCCAAAAAAAATTAAAAGATTCAGACTTCTTAAAAAAGTTAGAATATTACATCATACCCTCCATAAAACTATTTATCCCTGATTTTCTTTCCTATGGGTGGTATAGCATCATCTTAGAATAATCTGTCACATTGAGAATGTGAGTCAACCTCTCTCACCTAAGATATATCATATACCCAACCTTACTTATTGATCACCCAAATAAGATAAAGTGACCATTATTAAAGATACATCACTATATGATCAATAATATGAATAATATACCCCTTGAAAGAAGCTTCAGCCTCTAACTCAACATCACTGGGATCAAAACCCTGAGATGGGTCAGAATGATAACTGGATAGATGAGAATATTAGATGGTCCAGTGAATGGAACAATACCTATGAAGAAAACATATCTAATATGGTACCACCAAATATTACTCTATGATATTTGATGTTCTAATAAACCTATAAAATAATAATCCCCTCACTCAAAATTAATCGATAACCCAATCTAGGGGAAAAATATTAGAGGACTCATTCTATCACCTCAAATTCCCGAGGTCAGCGGTAATGATCGACATAATACCTTATACTAGATAGTGTTTTGTCGATATACACTCAAATTTGTTTACCTACTATGATGTATCCTTAATATGATGATTTCCCAATAGTGATTCATCTCCTGCCTCTATCTAGCATAGGGGTTATTGGCACAACCTACCATATAGGGCCTCATAAGAATATATCTCTATAGTAACTTGAATACTGTTATTGTAAAAGAAATCATCTAGATATAAGTGTTTCTCATAATAACATCTGAAATAAAGTACAAATTATCAAATAATTTCCTCTAGAACCTATACAGTATACTCTGACTGACCATCAGTTTAAGGGTAAAATGATGTAGTTATATGTAACTATAAACCCAAATCCCTCTTCATCCCCTATTAGAACCGAGAATCCAAATATAATATGATAGTATGTTGGAGTCCATTAACATTTTTTATCACCCCATCATATTTCCTCCCTATATTATCTATATAGATGGTCTCCTTGATAGTTAAGAATTGTGAAACCTTTGTCAACCTATTTAAAATCACCCATAAGGAGTCACTACATTGAGGTGAATTTGGATATATTTTGAAAAGAATCATGGTGATTCAATAGCATTTACACTTTTTATGGGTAATTTTTGTAAAATAAAATCAAGAAAACGGTGTTCCACCTTCACCCACAGATAGGTGGAACAATGAGTAACAAATCCTACAATGTACATTTTCATCCCTGAGCACAAATATCCGTAGAACATGTCATAATATGGCATGTTGATTTTACGAATCATGGTACTCTCACCTAAAATATCCATTTATTTTTAGGAACCCCTAAACATCCAAGAATATTCAATAACACATTTATATTAATAAAAAACCAGGTAGTATCACCTTACATAAATTTCTTTCCCTACTGACCGAACCAAGGAGATCAGAAAACTTTGTATTCTTCAGTATATCCAAAAGTGATGAGGTAACTTCCAAATATGTAAGATTAGGAATAATGTATCATTTCTTAAAAACTAGATTAATATCCATGAAGGGATCCATTTACTACCATTCACTACAACATTCCTAAACCAGTTGTGTCTAAGTCTTCTAGCTCAGATCATCATGTACATCATTTAATTTACAATTCCTGTACAAAAGATAAAAATAAAAGGATTTTTGATATTAATCTCATCATCATTGTCTAATACTTATATATAAATGAGGGAATATGTATTTAAGGATCATATAGTCTGAGAAAACAGTGAATTACTCTCTAAATAAATAATTCCTCCAATAATGAATGGTATAAATAAAAATTTCAAGATTGAGATCATTCATTTGGTAATTGAATTTTTGATTATTCAACTATTTATATCTACACATCATGAATTTATTTCAATTTGTAAAAAATTCTCCTAGATTGATGCTTGATACAACAAAGTATATTTTATATCCTCTTATAGGATAAAGAAAAATATAGATTAGTATTGATGTAAATCTTCATTTCAACTCCAAAAATTATACATCACATGTTTCAGAACAAATAAATTTCAAACAATTATTTTTAAAACCCTAGTGAGGTTATGTGAGGTATGATAAATCCTACATAAAATGATTATAAAATCATTATATAACAATTTATTTCTTTTGAAATATTTTTTTTGTATTTTATAAAAATAAAATGGTTATCATCTACCATAAATATAGAGGTAGCCTTGCATTAAATATAATGTGACCCAATAAGTGATCATTATCAATTCAGAAGTGGAATTTTTTGTGATTATAATATAAATTATGAATCTTTAATGTAATCAATATGATGTTAATGGGATTATCATTACTGTGTCCTGTATATGATTAGACCATGATGTCATCCTTGAAAACTAACAAAAAAAATTACATGTATGATTAGAAACCCTTATTCATCAGATCCATGAGAATTTTCAGCATTTTTGTTAGACCAAATAGCATAAAAATACTTATAAAAATCATTTCATCTATACAATTATTTATGTGGTATAACTGAGCATCTAACCTAATCCCAACCATAAATCAATCTACTTAAAAACTCTTGATCCTAGGATCATGAAAAATAGATCATCAATACAAGTTAATGTATATCAGTTATAAACCATAATTCGATTACACCACCTATTTTTCAAAAACATCATAAAGGACTCATCTACCATCTTGAAAAAAACATTTGAGCCCCAAGGAAATGTACTAGGTCGTATGAACCCTTGAATTGTAGTTCCTCCAAATATATTTTGAGTTCTTAAAGCTGAGTAGAATTCATACAATAATGAATAATAGATACTAAAATTTTTCATTGAATAAGCTCAATAGTAAACTCTATATCACTTATCAGATGAAACCATGAAAAATCATCAGTGAAGAAATCCAATAAATTATCCACTATGGGAGGGGAATAGATATGATTAGATCTTTAGTCAAATAAACAATGCTATGAAATAAAGGCCAAAACATCGCTCATACCAAGATTCTCATGTCTATCTTGGATAGCTTATAAATATTATTCTCATTTATAAATATATTCACCATCCTTTTAAGATGAAGATAAAACCCTCCAATAATAATAATTGATATTATTGAGATAGTGAAACAAACATTCCATATCTATAATTATGTCAAAACCTATCCACTTGAGGAGAAATTGGTTTATAGGAAACATTGACAACTAGTATTGAGGGGGAACACCCTACACAATATAATTTTCTCTGACTACACACCCAATAGATTTTAAAGAGTTCTCAGTCTATAGAATATCTTAATTACAAGCTCATGGATTTCCCCAAAATCCATAGATATAATATAATTAAATAAACCTATATAAAATAATTCACTCACTAATGTATAGGATCTTAAGATCATACATCATACAATAGATGCTCTAACTCTCTACCCACCTGGTACATGATATTATGCATGTAACTGGCTTGATGCACATCCTTTAGGTACCACATTACCTCCCTGAGAAGGTTCACAGTGAATTCACTATATATTATATATTTTGATTCCTCGGTTACATCCAACTCCTTGGAAAATATAGTCATTGGAACTGCAGTTCTATTTGGGTGCGGTGCTACTAAACCAACTATAAATAGTGGAGATTATGTGGACCATATCCCATTATTAATGTGTGAGATTTTTTAGAAGAATATCTAAACTTGGAACATTATGATGAATTCTAGGCACATGATAAGGTCTTCTTCAAACAAATTATTTAGATGACAAATCCTTTCACACTAATAGTATAAAAAAAATAACATGTGTGAATTATTGGGATAACAATATCTTATAGAGAAAACTCTAAGTGATAATTCATATCACTGGATGAACCACTACCCTATCATGGTACTTAACCACCATGCCATACACTATTAGCATTCCATAAAGTGTACTCATATATATTAGAATCATTCAATTCTTAAAAATGTTATTCATTTGGAAGACACTCACCTATGATCAGAGGGCATAACTATGTCGATCATTTAATCATATTTCCCTATATAACTCATCACTATGAGAGTTATGTGAAAAATGAAAAATTTTCATTAAGTTGGTTAAATAGTCCATGATAAACATGGTACAATACTGTAGGTTCTTAAAATCTCTAAATCGATCAGCTCTTAGCATCATTAAAAATATGCAATCATATAAGTAATATTTTAAATCCCTCTAAACCATGCCTTGGTACTCATTATGCTATTTAAGAACCTCTCACTACCTCTTTGAAGAAACATGCATCTTGTATGTGGTAATTTTGAACCTCCTCTATATAAGATCCTTGACGTACCCTAACATAGTAAAAATCGATTCAATCGATGACTCAACAACATTGGGGCTGCTGCCCCTAAGAAATTTTGTGTAGGATTATCCTGGAACTCCCCTGTCAATATTGACATAGTAGGTGTCGATAGTGGATAATCATCCATTAACTACACTAATTGCATGAAACCCAATCAAATTTGAATATCATTTCCCAGTCAAGGTATAAAAGGATGTATCTTAGGTGGAACTACTAGAGGAAACCTGAGTGGTTTAGGTTCCTCCGCCTTTGGAGAATAGTCACCACCACATTCTCAATGCTCCACATGATACCATTATAGAGAAAAATTTCTAATATTTCCAAGAACACACTTTAGAACCAGAGAAAACATCAAAATAAATTTTATTGTGAAAACTAGTTTGAATTATGTACTCACTTCCCTTGATATATAGGGCCATCTTCCCAAATCCTATTGTGATAGTATTGATAACATTCACAATTAAATTAAGGAGGATATATTATATTGAGTATAGAATCATGTCATAGAGGAGAACACCATTTATGTTTTTTTTCATTTATCCCCATTTAATGGTAGCCAATTTATATAAAAATTTAAATTCATCAGTTATATATATATATCATGGTTATGTCAGATTCATCTTTCTTTACCATGTTATAATGTCTTATTTTTTAGAAGTTTTAATTGTTATTTAATGTAACTATAACCATTCCTTTTTACGGTTCAATTATATGGATCAGCATTACCAATTTTTAAAGGCACACATAGCCTATAAATTTTAATTGGTATCCATTTAATTTCAACTGCTAATGTATCATCCCTTGTAACTATTGGTTCCATGGAGGATACATTTCAAAATTTGGTAATTAATATTACATCGTAATGCTATGCGAGAAATAATAATTTATGTTTATGAAAGGTCTTTAAAAAAATTGTTTTACCCATAAATTCTTTCAAAAACATTATATGAATTATATATATATCATTCATGGTGCATACAAAAATGATCACATAGTAAAGTAATGAAATCTACATGATATGAAATATTAATGAAATGTGAATCTCTACATGCCTATAATGTTAAATGAGATGATACATCATTACCATAAAAGGAAAATGTTAAATGATAATCCATAATATTATTAAATGAAAAAAATAACCTGTGTCATCCAATGGTGAAATAATTCAACTATAACATGAAAAAAATAAAACAATAAGAACCATCCCTATAAAAATATATTTTTCCTATATGTGGGTTAGATACACTCAGAAACAAGTGTAGGGTCGAAATATGAATGTAGATTCTCAATTATAAGAGGGGTGAATTGTATGTTTAAAAACATTCATTTTTTACACAATGTAAAACTATGTTTAACAACGTTAAATTTAGTAAATTTATATGAAATCATGTTAGTTATACATAATATAAATTATAGGTTCTAAAAATAGGATTCCTGAAATGAAACTTAAGTAATAATTACATAATAAATATTCTACCTTAAAGCGTATAAAATCTATAATATCATATTATATAAAAGAATAAGAAAGTATAAGAAGGCTATAATTTATTTATAAAAATAAAATGAAAATAAACATGAAACAAACCAAGTAACAAGTATGAAATAGTTTAACCCAAATAGTAGGGAATCCAACAACCTTGGATAAAGGTCCTTTGATTTATACTTTCAAGAAAATATCTCTTACCCACACCAAGGTAAGCACTCGATTGAAATATCAGATTCTTTCTTACTATCCCTGGAATCCCTAAATCATTAAGGCGGTAGGTACATATATATTCTTATCCCTATAAGAGATCTAATATTAATTTAGTTAACCTTGTTGTCTACATATCCCCAGAATCCCTCAATTGTACTCAGTAATAATCCAAGACGCACGAAGTAATCTGAACAAGATGTCCAGAACGAAACTAATCATAATAGTCTCTATATCTAGAAATCATTTCAACATCATGAAATCAATAGAGTGATGGAACTTTTGTGATATCTTTAAAATGAGCTCATATTTATAGGCACTTCCCCAATAGTCAGCTCCCTCCTCCAATAGTTATATCATTCCTTGAATTTAGCAGGGAACTGAACACATGTCACACAAAAAATGTTTAGTTAGAAACATATTGTACAAAATCATTTCATAATATTTATAAGTAAAATGAAATTTTATAACCAGGTATATTTATCAATAGCTATTCAAAAATTAAATTTAGAATCTATCAAAATAATCATTCCTAATTTATAAGATATTGATATTCAAATTCTTCTTTCTAGAGAATTCAGAACATAAATTCTATAGATTTCAGAATCTGAATTCCAATGATTTATGAATATGAATTCTGAGGAATTATAATTCTAAACTCTAATGACTTCAGAGCTAGAATTTTATAGAGTTTGGAGTCTAAATATCAGAGAATTCATAATCTGAATTTCAGATAATTCAGATTCTGAATTTCAGAGAATTCAGAGTCTGAATTTCATATAATTCAGCGTCTAAATTTCAGTGAATTCAGAGTCTAAAAATAGAATACTCTATATACAATTATTTAATAAATTATTTGTTTTTATATGTGAAAAAAATTTCTTTAGTAATAAAATGATTTGGATTCTAAGAGACTTTAAAATGATCTATTAAATCATAGGTAAGGATAAAAATCTCCTTAGTGAAGGGAAATTTTCCTTATGAAAATAATCCTTAGGGGAAATATAATTCTCCTTAAGATAAAGTGTTTGTGATTTTCAAAAAATATAGAAATGGAAAAGTTATGAGGATACCTTATTCAGTCACCAATAAACCCATTTTTGGAAAGAAAAATCATTCTTATGAAAAAGAATATAAGTACATAGAATTTTTCTTTGGGAAAATAAACGAAAAACTTATCTCCCATTATTTATGAATCTGGATGAATACGACTAACTCCCTCTTAGAGTTTTAAACCCCCAAGGATCATATTCGTGATTTCCTTAAATATATTTTCTTTTTTATTGCATAATAAAATCTTAATTGATAAAACTACCCCTTAGATAGACTCCCCCTGACATAGGGAATTATCATCATTAATTAGTATTCTTTTTATCATTATTTTCTCCCCCTTTTTTGTTTTCATAAAAGAATTGAGATAATCAAAAAAATGGTACCTGAAATATTAGTAATATAAAAAAAACTAATGAAGAAGTACCAAAATTATCTTTATGATTAGAAAAAATTTTACAAATGAAGGTAATACAACAAAAGATCAATGTTATGGGAAAAATATTCATTGCATTTGCTTCAACATAAGATATTTGACAATGGTATTCAGCCTTTATACTCCTTATGATCCTATTCAAAAGGCTTGAGAAGATGATCTTGATCTTCATTTTTCTTCACCAAATCATTGATCATTTCTCACCGAACCTTAAGAATTTCTGCCAGAGTCATAAATTGTTATTCCTTCTTACTGAGAATTTATTTGAACTTGATCCTGAGATCTCTTTCCCTATTCAGATTCAAAGCAATTGTATTAAGATTACCATTCATATCATTGTCTTCTTGCTTCTGTGTTGTTTGTTCAAGATTTTGATTCTCATTAAAACTTTAAGTAATATCATTGATCATTATATCTTCAGTATAAAACAAATCCTTCACATTTTCTTGAATGTCATCAAAGATTCTAAGATCTTCAATTGTCTTCTTAAACCACATAGTAATTTTTTTTCACGACCTCCAATTTGCATCATACCCAATGTAGAAGTATTTAAAATCAGCCTCAATCTAGAAATTTTTTTCCATAAGCATGGAAACAGTATCCAATTTCTAGTTATATAAATTTTCAAACATCTAACACCAAGATTCAATACATGGAAAAAATGGAATTGTATCAACCAATTTCTTTAGTGATTGATCCACAAAATCATGTCCCATTGGAGAAGATTCTAAATCAAATTCTCTTGTTGGTGAGGATTCTCTCTCTACTTCAACGGCCGTTCATTTGGATGATCCACCAACTTCTTTCATAGCCAACTCACCCGTCTTATGTGTATCAGCTAATTCCTGTTTTTATTTATCAACTCTCGAAATAATCTTAGCATCTTTGGGGATTCATGTTCACTATCTGATAGTTGGACTATCTTATCTTCCCCACCCATTTCCTTTTCAACATCATCCACCAGGTCCTCTGGTTGAATAAAATCATGGTTTCTTCTCTCTTATGTTTAGGGTTGATTTAATTCATCCTGAGCTTCATCACCATTTTCTAGGCTAGTATGTTTTGAAGATACATCTTTGGATGTCCTGAATGATTATTTATCAAAAGTACTTTCCTTGTCATGATATTTTTCAACTTTCTTTGTCATACCATTTTTATTTTCACATACTTCCTATTCTTCTACATCCAAATACTCTTCCTACACAATATATTCCTTTTCATGAGGTAACAGAATGATCAATATCATTACCTAAGTCAGTGGATTTGATTCATGTAAAAAGGATTCCATTACATGGACTTTCTCAGAAGCTTTATCAGTTGCCTTGTGAAGAGATTGAACAATATATGCTTCATATATTTTTTTCTATTTCTTATTCTATTTTTCTTTCATCTCAAATTCATCAATAGACTGAATATTTAATGCCTTATCCTTAGTAGGGTCCATTCCAAAAATAGGATCTTCATCCTTTTTCTTCTTTTCTTCCCTCCACATAGCAACAACTTCATCTTGAAAGCTCGTTTGTTTCTTTTAATTTTGAGGTGCTTATTGGGTTTCCTAAACTATAAGAGTTTTTTCATTCACTTCCAATTCCTTCATCATTCAATTCATGACACCCTTCTTGGAAGTGTCACCTACTTATAGGTTTTGTGAAATTTCTTTGATCGCACTTTTTGAAACGTCATAAAATTCTCACATTTTTCATTGAAACTGACCTTCATCATCCTCAATGTATCATCACTGAAAAACATGACTTTAAAAGATTTGGTCTTTGAACTACATGTGTTTTTGAATGATTCTAGGAATAATACAATGATATTGGATAAGATTTCTGGATACATAATGATCTATGACTTGAGGGTAAATTTTTGATATTTTCAATCGTAAGCAAGATATATTCCACTAAGTTAATCTTCTTCAAGTTGACCAAAAAATCCAAAACCTAGATTTTACTTTTATTTAAGGATTACTTGCCTACAATTAATAGAATTTGAAACCCATAAACCTATAAAGATGACATTATGATGTTATTAGAGAGATATTTGATCTTTTTAGTTTTTATAATTTTGAGTCTAAGGCGATCTATATCTTTTTTTTCAGAACATTCTTCCTGATCAGGTAGTTTGTGGGTGAAGAAAATGGCTTCTCTTTCATATGGTATTCAAATGATACTAGCTCCCTTGATATAGGAAATAAAAATTTTTTTTCCATAACTTTTTAACAAGAACAAATCTATCCCACCACCATTAAAACAAAATAAGGATTCATAGAACTCAATATGAAACTCTTTATAAACTAGATCATGTCATTTTGGTGTTTCAATGAACAAGATTTCCCAACCATTCAACTTGATATACATTAAATAAAAGAATCATACTTTTAAATGAACTTCTTATCCACTAACCTTTCTATGTATATATTCAATTCTGAAATTCCATTCATTGACATCATTTTCTTCTGCGTATATTCTTGAAAACACATTCGAAGTTGAGTATATCAGAAATACTAAACGACACATAAGAAGATAGGTAGAGTTTTAGCATGCAAGGCTTGAAAACCAATGTTGGAAAACCCTATGGTGGTCTTTATATAGACATTCAGGAGATGATTCATATTCCTAGATTTATCTAATGATTGAAACTTTCTTGATATGATATGGTTATTAACATGAAAGACAGAGAAGGATTTTGGAAGATTCCAATCATTTGAGGTTTTTAAGATAAAACATTGAATTTAAGGAAAGGTAATCAGAATAATTTTCTTAAAAGAAAAGGAAAATACAAAAATTAATGTTTTATTACGAAAATTTAACTACATAATCATACCTTCTGAATATATATGAAAATTATCAGTAATTAAGAAAATTCTTCTTGAATAACAATAGGTTACAAAAAAATTATTAAAGAAATAAATTTTTTGAAATTGTCAAATTTAAGACTATGAAATTTATTATTAGGAAATATTTATGAACGAAATTTTTTTTACTATGTAATATTTAAACTACATAAAATTTTAACTATGAAAAATTTTAACTATGAATATTTTTATCTATGATTTTTTTTCAGTGGAATAAAATTTAACAACCAAGTAAATGTACTCCTCTTTTGAAATGGAGTTTCATAATGTAATGAGATAGGTTTCAACAAAGACGTTAATATGGAAGATTACCTTGCGGTTATCATTCATAACTTTTGTTTAATGTATTCAAATCTATCAAATGGTAATGATTTTGTTAAAATATTGGCATGTTTTTCTAGCAGTACAATAAATTAAAAATTGATATCTCTTTTTTATAAGTGATCCCTTAGAATGTAATGCATAATATCTATGTGTTTTTCACATGAGTTTTGTGTAGGGATTTTTCATAGGGATGTGGAACTAGTTTTATCACAAAACATATGTGTTTTGGTAAAAATCATATCATAGTCTATGAATGTGTGTTGCATCCACAACATTGAAGCACAACAACATCCAACTGCAACATATTCATCTTCAGTAGTTGGAAATGCTATAGAGTGTTTCTTTATACATGACCAAGAATATAATGAATATACTATGAAATGACATGTTCTTGATGCACATTTCTTATCCATTCTACGTCCACCAAAATCATCATCTGAAAAACATCTCGAAAAAAAATCATTTACAGATGTATAAAAGAGTCATAAATCTATGGTTCCCTTTAAATAGAAAAATTATTTTTACTACTTTTAAATGAGATTCCTTAGGATTGGATTGATATCTAGTACATGAACTTACTACAAACATTAAATCTAGATGACTAGATTTCATGTATATTAAACATCCTATCATACCTCTAAATGATTTTTGATATACTAGTTTCATGGATCCATCAAGATCAAAAGAACTTTATGTACCGATTAGAGTAATTATACTTTCAGTGTTTTAATATCCAAACATTTTAATAAGATATTTAATATACTTTTGTTAAGAAATATAATTCCTTATGGTTTTCTTGAAATTTTAAAACCTAGAAAAAATGTTAACTCATCCATCATACTCATTTCAAATACATATTGTATTAGATTTGCAAATGAATATTTTAATGATTTCTAAGTTAAAACAAATATATTATCATTAACATAAATTTGAACAATCAAAACATTTTTATTATCTTTCTTTATAAAATATGTTGGATGATCAGTTCCATTATCAAAATTATTTTGTATAAAAAATCTTGTATTTCTATCATATCAGGCTCCAGTGGCCTGTTTCAGTCCATATAAAGAATTGGTATGTTTGAAAACATTTTCAAGATATTTTGTGTCTTCTAAACCAGGAGGATGTTCAACAAAAACTACCTCTTCAACATATCCATTACGGAGGAACATTTTACATCCATTTAGAAAAGTTTAAAATTATATAATGGTATAAAGTAACATAAAATTTTAATAGATTCATGTTTAGCTATTGGAGCATGGATTTCTTCATAGTATATTCCATCTTGTTGATTATAGCCTTAATAAACTAATCTATCTTTACATCTTACATTGATTCCATATTAATCACACATATTTCAAATGACACATTTTAATCCAATAACAGATGTTTACTTACACCTTTCAAACAAGGTCTATAATTTTTTTCTTTCGAATTTGTTTTTCTCATCTTCTATGGCCTTTATCCAATTATTATCACCCAGATCATCATCAATGATTTTTAGTTCTAATTGGGTAAGGATTACATGATGTTATACTTAATTTATTAAGGAACAACTGGTCCTTACTAGTATATTTACATAACCAATGATACAACCACTGGGCTGATTCTATAGAATCAATTGATTTGGGTTTTTCAGAACTTGTTCATAAGCATATGGTAAGAAATATTCTGTGTTAAATTCTTCAGAAATATTGTCTTGAACATTTACCTTATCAGAAGTGTCTTATATCAATGGATGATAATTAGTTTTTTAATACAAATCCTAGAATGTAGGTTGGGATTTTTTTAAAATAAAAGCATCAGTTTTATCAAATATAACTTGAAATATTTCTTCAATAGTACAAGTATTTTTATTAAAAACTCTATAAGCCTTAGAAGTTGTGGAGTATCATAGGAAAATTAATTCATCATATTTGGGAGAACATTTATGTAAATTATCATTAGTATTCATAATTAAAACATTGCAACAAAATAACATGAAGTATGAAAGTCATGGTTTTCTACCATTCTACAATTAATAAGATGCTTTGTTAAAAAATGTCTAATCAAAATTTGATTTCGAGTATAACTAGTAGTAGTTACAACATCAGCATAGAATTATTTAGCTATAGAATATTCACTCAACATTGCTCTAGTTGTTTATTGAAAAATATGATTTCTTTTTTCAACAACACCATTCTGCTTAGGAGTTCTTGGAGCTAAGAAGTTATGAGTAATGCGTTTTTAAATACAGAATGCTTCAAAATATAAATTTAAAAATTCTTATCCATGATCATTATGAATAATATTAAATGGAAGGTTTATATCATTTTTAACATGGGATTTAAAAAATTTGAAATAAGAAAAAGCATCAAAAATCTTTGTTAGAAAATAGACTCATGTAAATCTAGTGTAATCATCAACTAAGACAAAAATATAATATTTGCCTCCAATTCTTCCAATTTTTGTTGGATAGAAAAATATATATTAGATAACTATAATTCATTAGATGTTGAGATTTGACATATTGGTTTAAAACACTATTTTTGTTTCTCTCCATATTTATAAGAATCACAATCTTTTGAAGAATCAAATCTACACTCTGGTAGATCCTTAATAAGTATTTTCTTTTAGATTTTTCATTGGATCCTAAGGTTACAGTGTTCTAAACATCTATGAAATTAGAAATATTTGATCTTCTATTGCATTAAGGCAAGGTAGATATTAGATCCAATGTTCTTTTATGTTATGTGTGTATACATTCTCTTTCCTCTGGGTGGAAAGAATAAACTCTTCCTTAGAATTGTATATAATGTATCTATCATTCCTATAATTCAAATGGTAAACTTCATAAAATAATTGATGTATGCTAATGAGGATTTTCTTAATACCCTTAATAAATAAAACATATGAAATTAATGTTTTTTGGAGAAGAAAAATGTTACCTATACCAATAATTTATCCGTGAGCATTATCTCTGAATGTTACTTTTCATCCTTTCATCTTGATAATCTTTTCAATGAAATTTTTGTTACCATTCGTATGCCAGGAACATCCCCTATCAATGTACCATGTATTTCATTTGGTATTATCCTTATTTTACTGAAAATAAATGACTTACACTTTTGGAATCCAAACATTCTTGGATTTGGAAATTTTAGAATGACAAATTTTAGGTATCCACATTTTCTTAAAAAAATAAACTTTGTGAAAACCTAAAGATTGATAATTTTTTAAAGAAAATTTTTTCTCCCAATGTCCACTACACTAAAATTTAGTCAAAAATTTATCACTTTGGGGAACTAAATAGTTATTACTAAATACTAGTTGAGAATGAGAATAGACAAATCAAGAACAATTTCTTAACGTCAAATTTGTGAATAAATCTTGTCAAAATTTTCATTACCTTGAGTAAAATTTGATAAACATTTCATTAAAGAAAATATTTCTGACATTAGTTTAATAACAATATTTTTATCCTCAAAATCATTTATTTTAGTATTAGATTTAGAATCTAAAATATTTTTCTTAGAAATTACATTTTAACGATCCATAGAAATATTATCCTTCTCAGAATTAACATCCTCATGAATTTTGGAAATACTATTAAAATAATAAGTTTTTTATCAATATCTTTAGAATCATCCGAATCATATTTGGTTAAAATAGAAAATCTAGAATTTTCCTTATCAAAATTTTTCTTGAGTTTAAAATTTTCATTCTCAAGAATTTTTGCAATCATAGACACATCATCATAATAAGGTAATGTATTATTTTCTGATGAATTGGACTCATCATCTTAATATTCATAGTATTTATCATCAGTATAAATTTCATTCAAAGACAGATTAGTAATATAGTCATCATTGTGTACCTTGTCCATTGGAAAATTATTTTCAATGGGGATTTTTGCTAGTACACCTAAATTCTTCTGTTCAAAAGATTCATACTCTTAGGATTCATCAAATGAGTCACCACCACTGTCACTCTTTGTGTCATAAAATTGGGGAAAATTATTATCTTTAGCCTTATAGTACTTATTTATATTCCTCTTTGATATATTTTCCTTTCGATCCTTTTTCTTATGCAAAGGACAATATGGCCTTATACGCCCTGCACTTAAAAATGAGTTGCCTACTTCAGAGCTAGAATTTTAGAGATTTTAGAGTCTAAATATCAGAGATTTCATAATCTGAATTTCAGAGAATTCAGATTCTGAATTTCACAGAATTCAGAGTCTGAATTTCATAGAATTCTGCGTCTAAATTTCAGTGAATTCAGAGTCTAAAAATAGAATACTCTATATACAATTATTTAATAAATTATTTGTTTTTATATGTGAAAAAAATTTCCTTAGTAATAAAATGATTTGGATTCTAAGAGACATTAAAATGAACTATTAAATCATATTTAAGGATAAAAATCTCCTTAGTGAAGGGAAATTTTCCTTATGATAATAATCCTTAGGGGAAATATAATTCTCCTTAAGATAAAGTGTTTGTGATTTTCAAAAAATAGAGAAATGGAAAAGTTATGAGGAAACCTTATTCAGTCAGCAATATCCCCATTTTTGGAAAGCAAAATCATTCTTATGAAAAATAATATAAGGACATAGAATTTTTCTTTGTGAAAATAAATGAAAAACTTATCTCCCATTATTTATGAATCTGGATGAATACGACTAACTCTCCCTTAGGTTTTTAAACCCCTAAGGATCCTATTCGTGATTTCCTTAAATATATTTTCTTTTTTATTGCATAATAAAATCTTAATTGATAAAACTACACATTAGATAGACTCCCTCTTACTTAGGGAATTATCATCATTAATTACTATTCTTTTTATCATTCTTTTCTCCCGCTTTTCTGTTTTCATAAAAGAATTGAAATAATCAAAAAAATGGTACCTGAAATATTAGTACTATAAAACAAAACTAATGAAGAAGTACCAAAATTATCATTATGATTAGAAAAAATTTTACAAATGAAGGTAATAAAATAAAAGATCAATGTTAAGGAAAAAATCGTCATTCCATTTGCTTCAACATAAGATATTTGACAATGGTATTCAGCCTTTATGCTCCTTATTATCCTATTCAAAATGCTTGATCAGATGATCTTGATCTTCATTTTTCTTCACCAAATCATTGATCATTTATCACTGAACCTTAAGAATTTCTACCAGAGTCATAAAATGTTATTCTTTCTTACTGATCATTTATTTGAACTTGATCCTGAGATCTCTTTCCCTATTCAGATTCAAAGCAACTGTATTAAGATTCCCATTCAGATCATTTTCTTCTTACTTCTGTGTTGTTTCTTCAAGATTTTTATTCTCATTAAAACTTGAAGTAATATATTTGATCATTATATCTTTAGTATAAAACAAATCTTTCACATTTTCTTGAATGTCATCAAAGATTCTAAGATCTTCAATTGTCTTCTTAAACCACATAGTAATTTTTTTTCACAACCTCCAGTTTGCATCATACCCAATGTAGAAGTATTTAAAATCAGCCTAAATCTAGAAATTTGTTTCCATAAGCATGGAAACAGTATCCAATTTCTAGTTATATAAATGTTGAAACATCTAACACCACGATTCAATACATGGAAACAATGGAATTGTATCAACCAATTTCTTTAGTGATTTAGCCATAAAATCATGTCCCATAGGAGAAGATTCTAAATTAAATTCTCTTAATGGTAAGGATTCTCTCTCTACTTCAACAGTCGTTCATTTAGATAATCCAACAACTTCTTTCATAGCCAACTCACCCTTCTTATGTGTATCAGCTACAGCCTGTTTTCCTTTATCAACTCTCGAAATAATCTTATCATATTTAGGAATTCATGTTCACTATCTGATAGTTGTACTATCTTATCTTCCCCACCCATTTCCTTTTCAACATCATCCACCAGGTCCTCTGGTTGAATAAAATCTTGGTTTTTAATCTCTTATGTTTAGGGTAGATTTAATTAATCCTGATATTCATCACCATTTTCTAGGTTAGTATTTTTTGAAGATACGTCTTTGGATGTCCGGAATGATTATTTTTCAAAAGGATTGTCCTTGTCATGATATTTTTCAACATTCTTTTTCATACCATTTTTATTTTCACATACTTCCTATTCTTAAACATCCAAATACTCTTCCTGCACAATCTCTTCCTTTTCATGAGGTTACACAATGATCAATTTCATTCCCTAAGTCATTGGATGTGATTCATGTAAAAAGTATTCCATTACATGGACTTTATCTGAAGCTTTATCAGTAGCCTTTTGAAGAGATTGAACAATCTATGCTTCATATATTTTCTTCTATTTCTTCTTTTATTTTTCTTTCATCTTAAATTCATCAATATCCATAATATTTAATGCTTTATCCTTAGCAGGGTCCATGCCAAAAATAGGATCTTCATCCTTTTTCTTCTTTTCTTCCCTCCACTTAGCAACAACTTCATCTTCAAAGCTCATTTGTTTCTTTGAATTTTGAGGTGCTTATTGGGTTTCATACACTATAAGAGTTTTTTCATTCACTTCCAATTCCTTAATCATTCACTTCATGCCACCCTTCTTGGAAGTGTCACCTACTTCTAGGTTTTGGGACATCTCTTTGATCACACTTTTTGAAACGTCATAAAATTCTCACATTTTTCATTGAAACTGACCTTCATCCTACTCAATGTATCATCACTGAGAAACATGACATTGAAAGATTTGGTCTTTGAACTACAAGTTTTTTTGAATGATTCTAGGAATAATACAATGATATTGGATAAGATTTCTAGATACATAATGATCTATGACTTGAGGGTAATTTTTTTGATATTTTCAATCGTAAGCAAGATATATTCCACTAAGTTAATCTTCTTCAAGTTGACCAAAAACTCTGAAACCTAGATTTTAGTTTTATTTAAGGATTCCTTGCCTAAAATTAATAGAATTAGAAACCCATAAACCCATAAAGATAACATTATGATGTTATTAGAGATATATTTGATATTTTTAGTTATCACAATTTTGAGTCTAAGGCGATCTATATCTTTTTTCAGAATATACTTCCTGATCAGGTAGTTTGTGGGTGAAGAAAATGGCTTCTCTTTCATATGGTATTCAAATGATACTAGCTCCCTTGCTATAGGAAATAAAATTTGTTTTTACATAACATTTTAATGAGAACAAATCTATCCCACCACCATTAAAATAAAATAAGGATTCATAGAACTCAATAAGAAACTCCTTATAAACTAGATTATGTCATTTTGGTGTTCCAATGAACAGGATTTCCCAACCATTCAACTTGATATACATTAAATAAAATAATAATACTTTTAAATGATCTTCTTATCCACTAACCTTTCTATGTATATTTTCCATTCCGAAATTCCATTCGTTGACATCAATTTCTTCTGCGTGGATTGTTGCAAACACATTCGAAGTTGAGTAGATCAGAAATACTAAACGACGCATAAGAAGAGAGGTAGAGTTTCAGCATGCAAGGATTAAAAACCGATGTTGGAAAACCCTTAGGTGGTCTTTATATATACATTAAGAAGATGATTCATATTCCTAGATTTATCTAATGATTGAAACTTTCTTGATATTATATGGTGATTGGCATGAAAGACAAAAAAGGAATTTGGAAGATTCCGGTCTTTTGAGGTTTTGAAGATAAAACATTTAATTTACGGAAAGTTAATCCAAATAATTTTCATAAAAGAAAAGGAAAATAAAAAAATTAATGTTTTATTATGAAAATTTAAGTACATAATCATACTATCTGAATATATATGAAAATTATCAGTAATGAAGAAAATTCTTCTTGAATAACAATATATTACAAAAAAATATTAAAGAAATAAAATGATTGAAATTGTCAAATTTAGGACTATGAAATTTATTATTAGGAAATATTTATGAATGAATTTTTTTTTTACTATGTAATATTTAAACTACATAAAATTTTAACTGTGATAAAGTTTAACTAAGAAATATTTTATCTATGATTTTATTTTCAGTGGAATAAAATTTAACTACCAAGTAAATGGACTCCTCTTTTGAAATGGAGTTTCTTAATGTAATGAGATAGGTTTCAATAAAACGTTAATATGGAAGATTACCTTGTGGTTATCATTAATAACTTTTTTTTATGTATTCAAATCTATCAAATGGTAATGATTTTGTTAAAATATTTGCATGTTTTTCTAGCAGTGCAATAAATTAAAAATTGATATCTCTTTTTTATAAGTGATCCCTTAGAATGTAATGCATAATATCTATGTGTTTTCACATTAGTTTTGTGTAGGGATTTTTCATAGGGATGTGGAACTAGTTTTATCACACAACATATGTGTTTTGGTAAAAATCATATCATAGTCTATGAATGTGTGTTGCATCCACAACATTGGAGAACAACAACATCCAACTGCAACATATTCATCTTCAGTAGTGGAAAATGCTATAGAGTGTTTCTTTATACATGACCAAGAATCTAATGAATCTACTATGAAATGACATGTTCTCGATGCACATTTCTTATCCATTCTATGTCCACCAAAATCATCATCCGAAAAACATATTGAAAAAAATCATTTACAGATGTATAAAAGAGTCATAAATCTATGGTTCTCTTTAAATAGAAAAATTATTTTTACTACTTTTAAATGAGATTCCTTAGGATTGGATTGATATCTAGTACCAGAACTTACTGGAAACATTAAATCTAGATGACTAGTTGTTATGTATAGTAAACATCCTATCATACATCTAAATGATTTTTGATATACTAGTTTCATGGATCCATCAAGATCAAGAGAACTTTATGTACTAATTAGAGTACTTATACTTTCAGTGTTTTTGTATCCAAACATTTTAATAAGATATTTAATATACTTATGTTAATAAATATAATTCCTTATGGTTTTCTAGAAATTTTAAAACCTTGAAAAAATGTTAACTCATCCATCATACTCATTTCAAATACATATTGTATTAGATTTGAAAATGAATAAGTTAATGATTTCTAAGTTAAACCAAATATATTATCATCAACATAAATTTGATCAATCAAAACATTTTTATTATCTTTATTTATAAAATATGTTGGATGATTAGTTCCATTAACAAAATTATTTTGTATAAAATATCTTGTATTTTTATCATATCAGGCTACAGTTGCCTGTTTCAGTCCATATAAAGAATTGGTATGTTTGAAAACATTTTCAAGATATTTTGCGTCTTCCAAACTAGGAGGATGTTCAAAAAAAGCTACCTCTTCAACATATCCATTACGGAGGAAGATTTTACATCCATTTAGAAATGTTTGAAATTTTATAATGGTATAAAGTAACATAAATTTTTAATAGATTCATGTTTAGCTATTAGAGCATGGATTTCTTCATAGTTTATTCCATCTTGTTGATTATAGACTTTGTCAACTAATCTATCTTTACATCTTATAGTGATTCCATTTTCATCACACATATTTCAAATGACCCATTTTACTCCAATAACAGATGTTTACTTACGCCTTTCAAACAAGGTCCATAATTTGTTTCTTTTGAATTTTTTTTCTCATCTTCTATGGAATTTATCTAATCATTATCACCCAGATCATCATCAATGATTTTTAGTTATAATTGGGTAAGGAATACGTGATGTTATACTTAATTTATTAAGGAACATCTAGTACTTACTAGTAGATTTACATAACCAACGATACAACCACTAGGCTGATTCTATAGAATCAACTGATTTGGGTTTTTCAAAACCTGTTCATCAACATATGGTAAGAAATATTCTGTGTTAAATTCTTCAGAAACATTTTCTTGAACATTTACCTTATCATAAGTTTCTTATATCAATGGATGATAATTAGTTTTTTAATACAAATCCTAGAATGTAGGTTGGGATTTTTTAAAATAAAAGGATCAGTTTTATCAAATATAACTTGAAATATTTCTTCAATAGTAAAAGTATTTTTATTAAAAACTCTATAAGCCTTAGAAGTTGTGGAGTATCATAGGAAAATTAATTCATCATATTTTGGAGAACATTTATGTAAATTATCACTAGTATTTAGAATTAATACATTGCAACAAAATAACATGAAGTATGAAAGTCATGGTTTTCGACCATTCTACAATTAATAAGATGTTTTGTTAAACAATTTCTAATCAAAATTCAATTTCGAGTATAACTAGTAGTAGTTACAACTTCATCATAGAAGTGTTTAGCTATAGAATATTCACTCAACATTGTTCTGGTTGTTTATTGAAAAATATGATTTCATTTTTTCAACAACACTATTCTTCTTAGGAGTTCTTGGAGCTAAGAAGTTATTAGTAATACGTTTTTAAATATAGAATGCTTTAAAATATGAATTTCAAAATTCTTCTCCATGATCTTTATGAATAATATTAAATGGAAGGTTTATATCATTTTTAACATGGGATTTAAAATTTTTGAAATAAGAAAAAGCATCATAATTATTTGTTAGAATATATACCTGTGTAAATCTAGTGTAATCATCAACTAAGACAAAAATATAATATTTGCCTCCAATTAATCCAATTTTTGTTGGATAGAAAAATCTACATTAACTAACTATAATTCATTAGATGATGAGATTTAACATATTTATTTAAAACACGAGTTTTGTTTCTATCCATATTTACAAGAATCACAATCTTTTGAAGAATCAAATCTATACACTGGTAGATCCTTAATAAGTATTTTCTTTGATATTTTTCATAGTATCCTAAGGTTACATTGTTTTAAATGTATATTAAATTAGCAATATTTGATCTTCTGTTTCATTAAGGCAAGGGATATATTAGATTCAATGTTCTTTTATGTTAAGTGTGTATACATTCTCTTGCCTCTAGCTGGAAAGAATAAACTCTTCCTTAGAATTGTAAATAAAGTATCTATCATTCATATAATTCAAATGGTAAACTTCCTGAAATAATTGATTTATGATAATGAGGATTTTCTTAATACCCTTAAAAAGTAAAACATTTGAAATTGATGTTTTTTGAAGCAGGAAAATGTTACCTATACCAATAATTTATACCTGATAATTATCTCTGAATGTTACTTTTCATCCTTTCATCATGATAATAATTTCAATGAAATTTTTGTTACCATTCGTATGCCAGGAACATCCCCTATCAATATACCATGTATTTAATTTGGTTCAATCCTTATTTTACTGAAAATAAATGACTTACACTTTTGGAATCCAAAAATTCTTGGATCTGGAAATTTTATAATGAAAACTTTTAGGTATCCACATTTTCTTAGAAAAATAAACTTTGTGAAAACCTAAATATTGAGATTTTATTAAAGAAATTTTTTTCTCCCAATGTCCACTACACTGACATTTAGTCAAAAATGTACCACTTTAGGGAACTAAACAGCTATTACTAAATTCTAGTTGGGAATGAGAATAGCCAAATTTAGAAAAATTTCTTAAAGGTCAAATTTGTGAATAAATCTTATCAAAATTTTCATTACCTAAAGTAAAATTTGATAAACATTTCATTAAAGAAAATATTTCTGACATTAGTTTAATAACAATATTTTTATCCTCAAAATCATTTGTTTTATCATTAGATTTAGAAACTAAAATATTTTTCTTAGAAATTACATTTTAACGATCCATATAAATATTATCCTTCTCAGAATTAACAACCTCATGAATTTTGGAAATACTATTAAAATAATACGTTTTTTATCAATATCTTTAGAATCATTTGAATCATCTTAGGTTAAAATAGATAATCTAGAATTTTCCTTATCAATATTTTTCTTCAGTTTAAAATTTTCATTCTCAAGAATTTTTTCAATCATAGACACATCTTCATAATAAGTTAATGTATTATTTTATGATTAATTAGACTCATCATATTATGATTCATAGTATTTATCATTAGTAGAAATTTCATTCAAATTCATTTTAGTAATATAGTCATCATTGTGTACCTTTTCCATTAGAAAATTATTTTCAATGGGGAGTTTTGCTAGTACACCTAGATTCTTCCGTTCAAAAGATTCATACTCTTAGGATTCATCAAATGAGTCACCACCATTGGCACTCTTTGTGTCATTATATTTGGAAAAATTATTATCATTAGCCTTATAGTAAGTATTTATATTCCTCTTTGATATATTTTCCTTTCAATCCTTTTTCTTTAGAATAGGACAATATGGCCTTATACACCCTACACTTAAAAATGAGTTGCTTACTGTAAGGAGACTAGTTTCAATAGAAGGTTAATAAATAATATTACATTAATATTATAATTCTTAACTTTTTTTAATTTTATTCAAATATATCAGATGTTAATGATTTTTTGAAAATATCAGTAATTTGTTCATGTATTCTGATAAATTGAAGAATGATATCTACCTGTTGTGTGTGATCCCTAAGAAAGTGACACAAAATATCTATGTTTTTTATATGATAGTGATGTTGAGGGTTTTTTCTTAGGGAAATGGAACTAGTGTTATCACACAATATATGTGTTTTTTTAAAACTCATTCCATAGTCTGTGAGTGTGTGTTGTATCCACTACACCTAAGAACAAAAACATCCAACTGCTACATATTCAGCTTCAGTAGTGGAAAGTGATACTGAGTGATGCTTTTTTCATTACCAATAATTAAATTAATCTCATATGAAATGAGATGTATTAGAAATACTTTTCTTATCCATTATACATCCACAAAAATTAGCATCTGAAAAACTTTTTAAAAAATATAATTTCCATAAGTATCAAAGAGTCCTAAATCCTTGGATCCATTTAAATAGAGAAAAATTATTTTTACTGCTTTTAAATGAGATTTGATAGGATTGGACTGTTATATTGAACATAAACATACTGAAATCATTAAATCTGGATAACTAGCTATCATGTATAGTAAACTTCCTATCACACATCTAAATAATAATTGATCTACTGGTTTCCCATCTTCATCAAGATCAAAAGATTTTGAAGTACCTATTGGAGTACTTATACATTTAGTGTTGTCATATCCATACATTTGAAGAAGATATTTAATATAAAAATGTTGAGATATATAAGTTTCGTATAGTTTTTGAGAAATTAGAAAACTAATACAAAATGGTCACTCACCCTTCAAACTCATTTCAAACTCACATTTAATTATATTCACAAACGAATCAGATAAATGTTGTTGATTTCAACCAAATATAATTTCATCCACAAAAGTTTTGAACAATCAAAACAATTTTCTTATCATTATTTATAAAATATTTTGGATAATAAGTTCCCTTAACATAATTGTTATATATAATAAATCTTATAAGTCTATCATACCCGGATCTAGGAGCTTGATTAAGTCCATATAAAGCTTCAGTATGTTTTAAAACATGTTTAGTATGTTTTATTCCTTCAAAACATGGAGGTTGTTCAAAAACAATTTCATGAACATATCCAATAATGAAATCACATTTTATATCCCTTTGTAAAAGATTGATATTAATGAATGCTGCAAAGGAATGTAAAATATGAATAGACTCAAATCTAGCTATTGGAGAATAGATTTATTCATAGTCAATTTGTTATTGTTTATTATCTTCATCAGCCACTAATCTATCGTTATTTCTTACATAGATTACATTTTCATAAATCATATTTCTGAAGACCCATTTTACTCCAATAATATATGTTTTCATTGGTCTTTCAACCAAGGTCAAGACTTTGTCCCTTTAAAATTCATTTATCTCATCTTGCATGGAATATATCCAATCATCATCACCAAGAGCTTCATCAGTGCTTTTTGGTTTTAATTTTTAATTGAATGATATATTTCCTACATCATATATGATGGAACATCTGGTACTTATGGTTTTATTTACATCACCAATGATACTATCACTTGGATGATTCTTAAGAATCAACTGATTTGAGTTTTGTAAAACCTATTCATTTGCATATGGTATGAAATATGTTGGGGTAAATGGTTATAAAATATTTTCTTGAACATTTTCCTTATCAGAAGGTTATACTATCAATAGTTGATAATCATTTTTTTAAAACACATCCATGGTTTTAGGTTGAGGTTATTTAAAAATAAAAAGGTCAATTTCATCAAATTAAATAACCACGGTTTCTTCAATAGTTAAAGTATTTATATTAAAAACTCTATAATCCCTAGAAGTTGAGTAGTATCCTACAAAAATTCCTTTATCCAGTTTGGATGAAAATTTTGTTATATTATGTTTAGTATTCCGAATGAAGAATTTGAAACCAAATTCCTTGAAGTATGAAGGTCTGGGATTTTTTCCATTCCATAATTTTTAAGGGGTTTTGTTATGAAAATGTGTAATAAAAATTTGATTTATATTATAACAAGTAGTACATACAACTTCATCCAAAAAGTGATTAGTTGTATAATATTTAGTCAAAATGATTCTAGTTATTTCATGATTAATTTTATTTCTTCATTAAATAATACCATTCTGTTATGGAGTTCATGGAGTTGAGAAGTTATGAGTAATGCCTTTTTTACTACAGAATGTTTCAAAATCTGAATTCTGAAATTCTCCTCCATGATCACTATTAATATTTATCAATGGAATGTTTTTCTCAATTTTGACATGGGATCTAGAAACTTTGAAATAATAAAGAGCTTCATTAATCATTGTTATAATATAGACCCACGTAAATCTAGTGTAATCATCAACTAAGAAAAATACATAATATTTGTCTCCAATTCTTCATGTTTTTGCTGGACCAACATGATCCATATGCACTAACTGTAATGCATTAGATGTTGAGAATTAATCTATTGATTTAATACATGATTTATGTGGATTTCTATATTGACAAGGATCACAAATCTTTTAAGAATCAATTCTATGCTCTGGTAGATCCATAACAAGTATTTTCTTTTAGATTTTTAATATGTTTATAAGATTATAGTGTCCCGAAATTCTATTCCATAACCATGATTGATATCCCATTGCACTAAGGCAAGGTAGATCTTGGCACCTAATGTCATCTATGTCTAGTGTGTATACATTTTCTTTCCTCTGGGCAGAAATAATACACCCTTTCCAGGAATTATTTATTAATAATTTTTCATTCCTAAAATTCACAGGGTAACCATTGTCACATAATTTTCTTATGCTAATGAGGTTTTGCTTAAGACCCTTAACTAATAAAACATTTGAATTTATAGATATTCCAAGAAGAACAATGTTACCTATACAAATAATTTCTCCCTAATAATTATCTCCTAAATATACTTTTCCACATTTCTTCTTAATAATTTCTTTCAAAGAAATTTTTTTACTAGTCATATGATGGGAACATCCTCTATCCATGTACAATGTATTTTTGATGTTAATATATTTAGTTTCTTTAAAATAAATGTGTTAGAATATCAGAATCCACACTTAATTGGATCCAAAAAATTTAGAGTGAAATTTTTTATGAATCCACATTTTCATAAAAAAAATATTCTTTATAAAATCCTAATGATTGAGATTTATTTAGATATATTTTTCCACCCAACGCAAACCAAACTAAAATGTAGTGAAAATTTTATCTCTTTGGGGGAAAATAGTTATTGCTAAAAACTATTTTTGAATGAATATAAACAAATCTATAAGTATTTCTTAATGGTAAAATTTGAGAATAATCATATCAAAATGTTCCTTAATTTGGGTCAAATTTGACAGAAATTTCCTTAGGGGAAATATTTCTGACTTTAGATTAATAACCTGATTATTATCCTCAAAAAAATTAGTTTTAGAACTATATTTAGCCTTGAAATTATTTATTTTGAAATTACATTTTCAAGATCCTTAGATTTTTTATCCTTCTCAAACATAACTTTGTCCTAATTTTTTGAAATACTGTTAGAATCAATGGTTTTCTTATCAAGATCATTAGAAGGATCTGATACTTCCTTGCATAAAATAGATAGTCTAGATTTTTCCTTATCTTGATTTTTCTACAGTTTAGACTTTTAATTCCCAAAATGATTAGAAAACATATATGCTTCTTAATAAAATTGTAATGTATTATATTATGATAAAAATCAATCATCATCTGAAGATTCATAGTATTTATCATCAGTATAATTTTCATTCAAATATACATAAGTAATAGATTTTACATTGTTTACCTTTTCCAATAGACAATGATATTAAATGGGTAGTTTATCTATTAAACCTAGATTCTTCTGTTGAGAAGATTCATACACTAAGGATTCATCAGATGATTCACCACCACTAGCACTGCAAGTGTCATTAGCTTTCAAAAATATCATATATTTATCCTTTTATTACTTATTCCTATTCCTCTCACAATTCTTTTCCTTTCTATCCATTTTCTAAAACATAGGACAATATATCCTTATATGCCCTACTCTTTTGCATTCATACCAAGTGACTTAGGATTCTTTCTTGTATTGTCTTTATTTCTTCTTATATATATACTAAAAATATTTCTTTCAATCTATCATGTTCATCCTTTGAGAAAAATTAGCTAGATCATTCTCAAGAATGTTCACTTTCAATGATTCATATAAAACATTTACATTCATAGGCTTGGATCATGTATCCCTTCCTGTATTTTGGATTTCGTAATAGTAAAGTATAAAATTCCATTTACATTCATCTTCTAATTCATATCAGAATCTATTTTCATTCTTTTCTCATGTTGAAGAAGAGTTCAAAAATCTCATAAAGAGTGATTTGAGATACTTTACTATTTCAATGAATAGTTATTCTCATAGACTTCCACTGATTAGGCATATTATCAATAATATTTTCTATAAGAGCATCATCATCAAGTCATTTCTATCCCATATATTGTAAACTATCAAAAATGGCCATAACTAATTGTTTCACATCACAAAATGATTCTACATAGGGAAATATAAATCCATGATATTCATTTCTAAACATATATATCCTAGTCTCTATAAAATTGGATCTACCAAAATTTGTAACGTCCAATTTCATCTAGATACAATTAGAAGCTTCAAAATAAGTGATGGACTAAATATATTCTTGGTTATAGAACAGAACAATGTATTACATACCTTGTAATTAAGTTAATATTCTTTATTTTCGTGGTTGGTGAAGTTTTTTACATCCATGTCTTGAATTTTTTAATCTCCAATAAGAATTAGAAAATTTTATATTCCAGTATTAATAATTAAAGTCTTATTTTGATCTCTCAAGTATTTATAATAATTACCAGAAAAAATAGGTGGTCTAGTGGGATTTGGATTTTCAATCGAACTCATATTCATTCCAGCCATTCAATAAGAAGAATATCATTCCAAAAATACATATTAATTGAAATATTTTGTAAAAAAATATTGCAAAATCTAAGAAAAACATAAGAAATAAATTTTAAGCATGAAAATTTAGATCAAGGAAAAACTTGAGAAAGAAATGTAATATGTGAATATAAGTATTTTAGAGACCTACTCTAATACCAAATATGGGATCTAAATATGAATTTATATGCTCAATAACAATAGGGATGAATTTATTTTTTAAAAACATTATTTTATAAGCTTATGTAAAACTATGTTTAAAAAAGTTAAATATGGTAAATTCACAAGACCTCTTTTAGTTATACTAACCAAAATTGTTAGGTTCCAGAAATATGAATCTGGAAATGAAATATATGAGATGTTTACATAATAATGATTCTACCATAATGTGTATAGTATCTCTAATATTAGAGTACATAAAATAATAATAATGTATAAGATGTCTATACATTCTTATTTTAATAAAATACAATAGAAATAAACAAGATACCAAAAAAGTAAAATGTTTGAAATCTTTTAACCATATGAGTAGGTTATCAAACAACCTTAGATAATGGTCCCTTGATTTCTAATTTCCAGAAAGTATGTATTTCCCACACTAGAGTTATCCCTTTATTGAAATATATGAAAATATCTTGTTATCCTTACAATCCCTTGATCATTAAGGTAGTCGGAACCTCTGACATCTTATCAACAGGCATCCACAAATATTAAGGTAGTCAGAACCTATGTCTTCTTATATTCAGAAGCCCTCAATTATAATCAGTGAAAATTAGAGTCGCATGAACCAATTTCAATATGTTGTTCATAATGACACTAATAATGAGAGTCTCTCTCTCAATTAATCACTTCAACAACATGTAATCTCTATAGTAATGGAAAATTTGTGAGCTTGTTCAAATGAGATCCTATTTAGAGGAACATCTCCAATGGTCAACTCCCACCTCCAACGATCATATTTATAATTGAATTTCGTAGGGACATAAACACATGTCACTCATCCAACGGTTAGTTAGATAAAAGTTGTAAGAAATCGTTTCATAATATGTATAAGGAAAATGAAATTTACTATGAAAATCTATTTTTCAAAATATATGGAAAAATGGAATTCAAAATCTTACAAATAATAATTCTTAGATTATAAGTTATGGATATCCAGATTCTATTTTTCGAAGAATTTGGAACCTGAATTCTATATATTTCGAAAATAGAATTCTTATGAATTCTAAATCTCAAATCTATAGAATTAGTAGTCTAAATTAGTAGGAATTCGGAGTCTTAATTTCAAAGAACTTGAATTATGAATTTCAAAGAATTTGGTTTCTAAATTTCAAAGAATTAAAATCCTGAATTTTAGAGAATTCAGAGTTTGAATTTCCAAGAATTTGTAGTCTAAATTTCGTAGTATTTTTTGTCTACATTTCAAGGAATTTGATGTCTGAATTTTAGATAATTCAGAGTCTAATTAAATACTATATATCTATGTATTTATATGATTTTGAGGTTTTAGATGTGAAAACATATATTTCCTTAGTAATAAAATGAGTTGGATTTTTAGAGACTATAAAATGAACAATGAAAACATAGGAATTGATAAAAATTTCCATATGGGTGGGAAATTTTCCGTATGAAAATAATCCTTATGGATAATATATTTTTCCTTAAGATGAAGTGTTCGTGATTTTCAAAACATATTGAAATTGAAAAGTCATAAGGTAACATTATTGACACAAAACCATGATAATTTAAAAATTATGATACATAGTAATATATTATCTAAAATTTCTAAAAATATAGAGATCTGCAAAAAATAAAACACCTTTGATACAAATTTGTGACATCCCAAGGCTAGTTCACTCAGATGTTACTGAACACAGTTGGCTCCATGGCCTTAAAATCACCTCCTCATATATCAATGGTTCTCAACTGTAATAGAGGTATATGTTGGTACAATGGGGATTCTATACCTTCATTATTAGAGTGGATCACATTGGTGGATTATAGATAAATAAATAAATAGTGTAGGTTAATAACAATAAAGTTTAATATTATATAAAATAAAAAATAATACAACATAAAAACATCAAGGAGTATCATATGCATGATATTTTGTCTTGGTGATATAAAAAATCATCATGCATATATTGAACTAGGCATAAATGAATAAAATATTTAACAAAAGAATAAAATAAAAAAATGCACATGTCTAAAGGAATCGTGATTTTTATCTCAATCCTGTACTCATATACTCCTTCCTAGTAAAAAAATTAGGCACCCATAGTTGGGTACTTCCCTTTATACCTAACTACATCAATGAAGACTTTTAGGTAACCTACTGGAGATAGTAATAGGGTATGAGTTAAACATAGTAGGACACCACAATCAGTGTCTAAAACTAGTCCAATCATTGAAAATGGAAGGTAATATTGTAATGGTGTTATAAAAGTAATCAAAAATATAAATATAACCCTATTAAAATTTATCTTATCAACAGTTTTCAGGATGACCAAAAATTCTTCAGCCTAAGCCAGGTGTCTCTAAATATATAACTCATAATTGGGTTAGGGTCAAACGAACATAATCAAGGACTTTTTAATAATATAAATAATAATAATTATTTAGTATCCATGGTTATATCAAATAATCCTTAACCTAAAAAGGTTTATCTAACATACCAAAATAACAATACATACATTATATAAAGGGTGATTTTTATAATCCAAATGTTAAACCCTTTGAATTACCCTAAAAATTTTACTAACAAGGATATGGATAATTTATAAATTAATCATAGCCTAATATGACCAGAGTCCATGTAAATATTCTAATGTGTCACATGTCTAGGTAAATCAAGCTGAATCCAATGAGATAATCTAAGGAATTATACATTCTAGATGTAAAGAATTTGAATCATCTGTACTACACTGATGAATTAATGTATAAATAAAGAAAAATATTGGATCCCAAGGTAGGTATCTTCCTTGGAAATCTACATGATGAATCAGGGTGGAATCCCCTAAGTGTTCAAGGCATATACTTAGGTATCAAATGTTGGCTCCTGATTTTCCACTACTAAAAACATATTAAATTAAATAATAATAGGAATATTAAATTAAATATATATCCATTTCCTTTTTATTAACTATTCCAATTGTAAATTAAAAACAAATACATTGTTTCATTCAATTTATTCATTGTCAAGAAGTCCATGGAGATCATTGATGTTATTTATCACTTTATAGTAAAAGCATTATCTAATCATTTCAATATTAATTGATAATTTTTCCGGGTGAATTTCTCATGGAAAATATCATTTAATGAATTTAAATTTTAATATACATTTGATATTTAATAACACAAACATTCCTAGGGGATATTCTGGTTTCAGAAAAAAAAAATTATCAAACCTGTAGGCAATGACACACTATAATGTGTGGGGCATGATGGAGTCACAAACCCACCACACTGATTATGGAATTGAAACTTAGACTAAATCTAGGTTTATACATTTAATTTATTATCTTATTCATTTTATGGGAAATGTGATGAAATTCCAGTGCTATACCTAATAGAAAAATTGAGTATTGGTAACATCTCATACTTTTCATCTCCTACTCTTTGACCATGACCTAGGCTGTGATGTCCTCCACTGCCACCCCTACACTATAGATGTGGAGGGGAATCACTTATACATTGTAGAATACATATACATTAATCTAATTCTCCAACCCTGTTTACTTTATGTTATTCACTTGTATTGAAATTTTCTCAAATGTCTTGGACCTCTATGATGGATTCCCCTAGCTTTCGCTTTCGATTTTAGATTTTGCTGATGCTTCATCTCCATTATATCAAAAATTTGTTACTTTTTTCAGTTCATGGAATCCATTTGTAGATACCTTAGATATATTTGTTTTCAAATCATGGGAGCTTCAAGAACGAGTGTCTATTGGTCTCCTATATAAGCGACATATCATAATTCGATTCTCATCTTTAGATGATCTGGACATTGTGTGATCTGGAGATCCTAATTCATGAAATGGCCTCCACTTCCACATATTAAATTGGTATGATAATCATCATATTAAGCGGGATGCCCCAAGATCGGATTTTTGGGTAAGATTCCATAATCTCCCTCCCCTTTTTCAACCCCTTATATATTCTGAATGCTATGGAACTTGGTCAGTCATAATCTTTTCTCGGACTCAAGAACTAGTTCCATGTGTCACCAATTTATTTATGAATATATTTTGAATTTGAAATCTCATAACCTATAATTTAATGGGTTTGGATCTTGGTAAGAGGTTAATTTAATTGGAATAAACCTATCATGTTTGCGTCTTGGACACACTTCTAGTCATTATGCTCTAACATTGGGAATTTGTCTCATTCATGTCAGTTTGATAGTAAGGGTCTTCTGGGGAAGATTCCATCGGATGATGGTGGCACCCTCAATTTCACATTTTCTGCTAGGGATTCCCCATATCATGGTTTTCTTTTTGATGTGGATTTTAATGATACAACTGATGGTCGAAGTTTGAATGGTTTTGATTAGAAATATTTTGGTCTAGTGATCTATTATTATGGTGTTCTGGCTGTTTACAAGTCTCCAAATTCCATACTACTTGAACCCAAACACTCCATCATTTTTTATGGAATGAAATTTGATCTGGATGTTGTAGTCCCATAAGTGGTTGTGGTTGTAGTGCCTTTGTGTGGTGTTGGAACAGTGATTCAACCTGTTTCATCTAATCCAATCTATAGAGATGTCATTATTGTGGAATTATATGATGGTCTACACACAAGTAAGGATCCTCCATGAGTGGTCTTGGAGGATTATAATACCTAATTCCAATTTAAGATTCGTGACATTGACCATCCAAGTGGTTCTGATAGGCCTGTGTAGGTCTCACAGGAAATTAAATCTTATGCTGAGAAAGACATGTCTAGAAGAATGGTTTTTAATCCTTAAAATCTTTTATTGTGTTTGGAAGAACATAGTTAAAATATTATAAGTATGGGCATGAAGTGGATAATTTCTAGGAGGATATTGAGTCTACCTTAGACTACCCTATAGAGTCCAAGGAAGTGGACATGGTGGAGGACTATCATAGATCCTATTCATGGATGGGTAAGAAAATAATTATCAGCTCTGATTGTTTTATTATTCTCTATTGAAAGATGCATCGAAAAAAATTCTATTCAATTTTACCAAGTCCTCCTATTACTATATCATCAAGAAAAGGAAATCCACCTTTGAATGTGTCCAATTTTTCATTTAACCACTCTTCGAGAAAATTCAAGGACTACAATAAGAATCTGGAAAATAATTGAAATGAGGCACACAATGGACGGAATAGATCCAACAAATCATGGGTAGGATAATGGGATATCACTAGTGTATTAGGTATATATGTGATAGGGGGAAAAATTGAGAATAAAGGTAAATTGGGGGAAAAGAAAAATATATTTTTAATAATTTTTTTATTGGTGTTTGGTTTGGCCCCATTGTTTGAAAAACCATGAACCACCCAAGTGAGGGCATTACCTTTGGAAGATGCCTTCACATGATTTATGAGAACTTTTTTTCAAACCATGTAAACATGGAATGTTTTCCCATCCTATTTTACTCCAATTTTTTCATATTTTTTTGTCCTTAGTTAGAAGTTTAACTAATCATGTGGTGCCCCATATGGTCTTCCCAATTGAGGTTAACAGTAAACACAATCCATGCGCTATACATGCACCTCACCCTATCCTTAAAAAAATCATAACATCACGATATAAATGGTCTCAAACTCCTTTTACACCTTCCATATTATTTCAGGCATTCATTTTTGTGTAAGAAATAAAGTATAAGATTAAAATTTAATGGATCTATACCTATTAAAAAAGTTGGGATCTTACACATATGTCTCTAATAAAACCCATAATTGGGTATAGAAATTTTTTGGATGGTATTTAGGTAGGATTAAATATCCAACAACATCAGCTTCATATCTCCCATATTTATTGAGTGGACTCTACACATCTGGAATCCTAATCTCAAATTATGTCAACACATGCCTCCAAGATACACAAATTCCTACTTGGGAAGTGAAAACATGATGTAAACAAGGTTAAGTCGACATGAAACTCAATTTCAAATATACATACTTATAACACAATCAAAAATTATATTAAAATAATAATATGGTCGATGTATTTCTTAAAAAACATCAATGATCTTTGACTGAATTGAGATGTATTATAAAAATATTATTATTTAAATGTGATCATTATAACAGAATGATTGAATTAGAATATATTAATATGAGTAACCACAATATAAAATATATTTATAGTTGTACTATTCATTAAAAATGTATCAATAAATTATTTTTAAATAAGTAATCAATTTTAGTGATTTAAGTTTATGCTCCAAAAAAAGAATTTTCTTCAAAAGTGATATTGTTTCATTTTGTGCATGGAAAATATAACTTATTTATAATTAATTTAGAAATAATATTTTAAAAAATTACTATATTTTTTAAATCATCATATAAATAGAATATATTTTTCATTGGTCATACGGATTTAAAAAGATCTATTTTTTATAATAGATAAAAGTAATGATTATTACTGAAAACAGTCTTTTCATTTAAAGAATTTACAACGTTCAATTTTTTTAATTTGGATTCAGAAGTAAAATTAGTCAAATTATATTATGATAATTCTAATTAAGATAATTTTAATTAATTATCTGTTGGAATTTATTATAAAATTTTTATACATTTTATATCAATTATTCTCAAAAACTACTTTTCATTATATTTTGTTGTTTTAATTTTAAAATAAATTAGTGATAATATATGAATTTAGAAATTTATGATGGATTCCATATTTTGGTTCAAGAGGATAATTTTTGTTAATATATTCCTTCCATTATTGGACATTTCTAATAGTTAAAATTAAATGGGTAAAATATAGGTAAAACATCAGTTGAATGCAGTAAAATTTCTATAACATTCTATGTTATCTTATTGGATGGGTTTAATTAATATATATCAATCCACGTCTCTAATATATTTCCACATGGTTTTATTATTCATTGATTTTGGAATTTATATTACTTTATGAAAATACTAAATACAAAATTTCACTATCATGAATTTAATATTTTTACAACATTCAGATAAGTGTAAAATGAATATAATTACTCTTCTAAATATTAATTTGATATAAGAATTATGTTTTTATCAGATTAATATATTTTTTATTTTATGTGATTAAATAGTTACCTTAATATTATAAACAATGATGATATAGTGGTTATTAAATTAATAGAAAAATAAAATAAATGATTTTCAGAATTTTAAAATCAATAAAATTTAGATAAATTATTGTGATCCATGTATTTTATAGATAAAAATAACATATTATAGATTTTTGAAAGGATTATATTTTAATTCCCCTTATTTAAAATTATTTCAATGTTAATTTAAGTGAATAGTTTTTAAAATGAATTCAATGGTATTTTATGATAATAATATTTTATTTGATCATTCAAATATATATAAAAAAGGACAAAAATTAGTCTAAAATTTCATCCATTGGTCATATATGACCATTTCTAACCTTATATGTAAAATTTTAAACCGTTATTATTAATAAGTCATTCCTCTGTTTTTAATTAAAATTTGTTAACTAAGGGGTTAACAAAATATAAGGTATAAATTGTAACAAAAAATGATCTAAATTTCATATAATGTTAATATTTAGACTATAGACTATTTTCTAAAATATATTTCCTCATGGAAGGATTCTTTTTCATAATGATTTAGTTATATTTCAATATTTTTATAAATTCCAAGTGGGACATTTCCCTCTATTATAAATATACACCCC
This sequence comes from Viscum album, assembly GCA_963277665.1. NCBI lineage: Eukaryota > Viridiplantae > Streptophyta > Magnoliopsida > Santalales > Viscaceae > Viscum > Viscum album. Next base: position 521,446,990 of record OY728153.1, on the reverse strand, counting down.
TTCCCTCTTTTAATTACACCTACCCAACCGAGATTGACAAAAACATACAACAATATATTCTAAAATTATATATCCATTAATTTTAGGTGATTTTATTATTAATATACCATTCCAATAGTCCTTTATAAGGGTTCAAAATAAAGTATACTAATGAATAGGTTGTCATCTTTTACCACTCTTTCATGATTATTTCTTCCTATATATCCTCTAAATAAATTGTAATCGTACTAAAATAATATATATAGTATAATTAATATACTGGGATATTATTATGATTATGGGACAACCATTTTATATCTATTTTCCTTTATATGAAAAGCGAAAACATCACTCGTACATACGTACGGCTTACCATCGCCACATAGAAGATTAATAATTATTTCATCACAAATTTATATTAATTTTTATAAAGAAATAAATAATTAATATATATACTATTTGTTTCATACTAATTATTATTTAATTGTAATATCATATTAACTTTATTACCTTCCAATCTATTAGAAAACAATAACATCACTCATGTGTATATGTGGTCTTCCACCTCCACAAATAGTTGTGATCTATTTTTTATTTCTATATTACATTGATGGTAATAAACATATATTTCATGAATATTTATTATATTTATGAAATTATAATTTTTCTATAATTTTTAATAATTAGTTATCTTTTTTCCATGTATAACCTTCCATCTCCATGAATGGTGTAATTAGTTTATCTATATCTACCATTGATGGATGATTTAAACTATGAATATAATGAATATATATGATATTTATATTATGATTAATATTATTTATATAATGAGAAAATAATCAAAGTATATGTATCATAATTGTTGAACCGAAACATACATGAAATATGAGATAGTTAACACCCAGAAATTACAATTTTAATGATTAATTATTAATAAATAGGTGTTGAAATATTATAATGAATAATATTTTATTTTATATGTATTAACATGATTATATTAGGTAATTGTAATAAATATAAATTTATTATATAAGTTATTAAAGTGTCATACATTTAATGATTTTCTTGAGGTAAGGGTGTTTTAACTCTATTTCAATTCATAGTGTGATACTTCTACTTCACAGACAATTTTATGTAATGATTATGTGTGAAAAGACCTCTTATTGTATTATATTTTATTTCCAATTGTTTTTATTTATTTAAATTTTATTCAATAAATAATTTTTTTATTAAATCTCACTTCAATGATAAAATCATTGTAAGTGATTTCATCTCAATTTCTACTCCATTCAGGCATATTTGTTATTAAGAACCTATTTATTTTTATGTGGTGTATATAATTATCCTTGAATATATTTATCCTAAATATATATTTATTCATTATTATTATGTTTTTTATTAATGATTATTCATTCAAGGGGTTAAAATTACCATGTAACCAAAGTTGGGTGAATTTATCTTGAAATCTCATTTGTTGGGATTGACTTTATTTTATTTTTGAAAGAATATTATAATCTATCCTTTATAAAGATCATATATTATCATCCCGTTAATATATTTAAATAGTATGAATTGTATATTCTAAAATTTACACTCTTTAGAATTTTAATTCTAAAAATTAATATTTAAAAGATAATTGGATCTTATTTCCCATTTCATTGAGTATATTTTCTTTATTTGTCTATCTTTTTCAATATGGTTTTATAAATATTATTATTATTTACTAAAATTATTTATCATTGATAATTTCCATTTTCCTTGAATTTTGAAAAGGTTTTAAATAGAATATATATATTTTTTTGAAATGTTGATTATTTAATTTCAATTCAGAAACTCAAAATGAATGTTTATTTTTCCCATTTATGGATTTAACAGATTTTCCTACAACCATATCAATTTTATATGATTTATCTTATTATACTATTTTTCAAGGGGTTTTAAAATAAAATAAATTAATGAGTATTTATTTTAAATTTTTATATTTAATATTATTCTATTTAACAAAAGTATTTATTTTTCTACAAAATATAATTTTATGATGGAGTTCTGTTAATCTTATATCTCTTAGTGATTTGGTGGGGATTAAATTTCTCTTGAAATATTCACTTTTTTATAATAATTTTTCATTTGGAATTTAACTTTTCTTAAATATCATTTTTTTGTATCATGGATATATTTATTTTCTAAATCATATACCATTTCAATATATGGTTTCATATTATAAATGTTAATTGATTTGTGTAGGGAAATCTAAAAATTTTATATTCTTTATTCAGTCAAAATCTTTACTGATAAGTATTCTGGTTTGTGAATTAAATTAATCATTAAATATATTTGGAATTAATTGTAAATGTAGTGATTGGTGAGGAATAGTTTTCGATAACATCTTGATGCATCAACATTTCTTATGTGACAAATTAGTTGGAAAGCTGTATTTAGAAGGGTTTTTGGTGTATACCATCCCATCAATTGAACTATCCAAGTGTAATTTATTTGTTTTAATTATATCATCATATATGAGATCTTGACATCCAATATTAATAATTTCCTTCATTGAGAATGCATTTATTTTTATCCGTGAGATTACATCATTGATATTATCAATGGATGTATATTTTTCTCATGGTTTTTACTAAATTGAAATTTGATATTAGAAATTTCATTGAAATATTATTTATTCATTATTTAATAATGATAGATTATATTGTATGTAACCATTAATGAGTATTTGATATCACACTTTAGTTTTCTCTTTTCCCCTAGATAAAAATAATGAATCATTGATTATGTTCAATGATGCAGGATATTTACCTTCACAATGTTATATATTTTATTTCCAATATAAAATATAAATATTTCATTTAAATGGATCTTCAAGGCAATTAAATTGATAGGTTCTTCGGGATGAGATCCCTTTTATTTTTTTAAAATTTATTAATATATACACTAACTATGGATTACACTATTTAGGGTTGCTACAATTAGTATCTATGGTATTTAAATAAGAAACCATGGGAATAAGATTTTGGAAGACATCAATTTGGTAAACATAACCCTATGGAAAACTATGATGATTTTTCAAATTTTAATATAATAAAATAAATATTGCTAATTTATAGATTATGGGGTTTTACTTTTAATACATCCATGTATAGATACGACAACTGGATGTGGTTTTGTAATAATTGAATTTATGGGTAATAACCCTGAAAAGGGTTATCTAAATATATCTCGACCACCGTTTTTGTTCATAGAAAATGGTTCCTTAATTTTACCTAGATTGAAAATCTTGGGGGATATTCTTGGGATAATTCACAATTTATTTATAAACCATTATGATGAATGAGATAAAAGAACCAAGGGAAATATATGATATTCTATAGTGATATGTAATAAACCCATTGATCATTGGGTTGATAATTATAAGGTTGATTGTAAATTTAATGGCATAGATACCCCTTTTGATGTTTTAGGAAATGGGAGTTTAACATGATTGAGGATATTTTTGGAGACATTTAAGAGAATATAAATATTTGATTTGGTATATTTTTAGTTAGAAATTCATTTGATGAATAATGATTATATATTTTTTACATATAAGTTTAAATTTATTGATAACCTTTTGAGTTAATATAATCACTATTTTTTAGGTAATATTAGGGATTAAAAATTGTTTGATTTTTTTTGGAAAAAAGATGTTATATATAAACCCTCTATTCATTAAATTTTATTTGATGATTAATGTTTCTTTTTAGGATGTTCATTATATTTTGTGGAATATTAACAGAATTATATCATTATAGTTTTTGAAAATGGACATCCCATTATTCTTATAGTAGAATGTCACATCTGAAAGGTCGGTAGGGTTTGAACTCACAATTGAAGGGAGTAAATGGCATAGTGGAAACTTCTAGACTTTTTATATTCCAGGTTAATGTGAAATTATGTATACATATATATTTTGACAAAAAAATATTTAGTTGGTTTTGGGATGAATATTTTAGGATAAAATATTTTTTGCATTTTTGGGAATTAGAGTTTATTAATGATATTTCTGGATATGTTTTTTTATGAGGAATATATGACAACAATTTTTAATGTAACTGGTTATTTTATGAGGATGTTTTTAAGAACTTGGAGATATAATATAAATTGTATGTGAAAACCATTGATGTTAAAATTATTCTATATGGATGATTTTGTTTTTGTTATTTGGGATATGGGGTTATTTATTTATCAAATGATCTATTTTAACCCTTTGGTTTCATTATAGAATTGTGGATATTAATGTATTACATATTCAAATGAATTTTTATTCATATTGGGTATAATAATATAATAAGATTACCATTTTTTTGTAAATATAGAATGAATAGATTTTTTTTTGTACACAGTGAGATCCATTAAATATTTATTTTAGTGCTTTTGGTATGTAAAATTCATCCTGAATACTCATCATTTGGAAAAAAGAAGAGATTATTGAGGAAATTTATTGATGAATGTAATTATACTAGTCAAGTACATATATTTCCTTGTGTTACTATTCTATATGGTAATTAAATTCCTCAAATTTATTAAAAGAATATTGAAATAAAATTGTTTACTTATTAAATTAATTTTTGATTAGTTGATGGTCTTTTTCAAACCGAGCTGATGTATGGTATTGTGGTTATAAACATAACCATTAACATGTTCTATGTTATTCTATATTAGTATTAGGAATTTATATTTGACCACCATTTTTATATTTTAAATTACTCCAATGTTCTCCTTATCTAGGAACTCAAATATGTCATATTTATGTTAACCTTTTTGAACGTACTCTCTATTTAACATGGATGATGATCATATCACTCCACCCATAAATGCCAAATTCCCCAAGTAGTACATTGCATGAGTATGATCTAGTTCATCTCCAAACCCACATGACTTTAAACATTACCGTCTTCATCGCACGACATTAAATTCTATGATCCATCTAGGCTTAAGGACGTTAAACTACCCATCATCCATCTTACATGACATTAAACTACATTATCATTTTGCATGATGTTAAATTGCATGCATCTTATACTCCGTAATGGACCAAAAATAATGACACTAAACTAAGATATATCAGGTCCTTATTAGATGATTTTAAACTTCGTGACATCTCGAGAACAACATATGATTGTTTCATACCCCCACATGATATGTAGGAATACCTGAACATTTCTTCCGTGGTCCCAGCACCAAACATGAGGATCTCCCCTTGGGTTTGTCCCCATGGCATAGATTCTTCTCAGAAACTCATGGTGTTGTTCAGAACATGTTTTCCCTCGGTCACATTGGGTTTATCATGAATTCACCATGTATTCCATTCCTTAGAGATTTGATCCTCTTTTTCCCTTACCACATGATGTTAAAATTCACGATAATATTCATGCTTCACACGTACCCTTTATTTGGGTATCCATGATCATTAACATCTTAAAGGACCAATAAATAGTATGGATGCTCAGCCTTATGGATCTCCTATCTTCTCAAGCTAACCAACTTGAGGATCTTGAACAAAACATTGATACATGTCCCGTGTTTCGACTATGGTCTGATGCTGATTCCCATTTTTTGTTCCCATTACAAGTCACGCGATATCGATGCTGTTTTTTGAACATGGCTAACAACCATACCCCATCATTATCACCACACCTATATGTCCCAAATATTGGGTGTAGTGATTAATTTTGTCTTAATATCCCTTAAAAATTTATTTTTCCTCGAGCATGAATGTTGGTCAGTGTGGGATTGAACCCACCGAATATATTTACTTCAATTTCGTACACTTATATGATGGGGAGAACCTAATCCCATTCCTTTCTTCCCACACCATGTACTACTCACTTGGACTTAGGATCTTTGGAATGGAAATACCCTCATAATGGTTCATGTAATGATGGTCTAAGCCATGTGACATTAAATAAAAACATTTTATTCCTCAACACGTGATAGTAAAGAGCGGGATCAATCTGGGTTGAATGACGTAAAAATACTCAACACTCATATGACATGATGATAAACAACAAACTAGATGGTAATTTTCATCTGTGTCCCATCATCAAGTCCCTCGACCTTTCTTCCCCCTAGCCCAATTTCTCACTTAGGATTGTGCTTTGTGGTGTGTACACTAATACCTCATTCACACCATATTATTTTTTCCCATTCCACACACATCTCCATGAGACATCCCTCCTTCATCAATCATCCTTCCCAGAAGACGTTAAACCGCATGGGTACCACCATGATTTACTCATCCCATAATTTGGTTTTCCATCATCATTCACATCTGAATAGAACCTTGAATGGCATGGATGATAGATCTCAGTTCTCTCCTACCATCACAGGACAATGTCCCCAAACATATTGAACAAAAATCTTACAAGAGTCCAGCATTGTGAATATGGTTAGTGGTCAATTCTCAATTGTTTTTTCCTTTTCCAATCCATGTGGGAGGGATACTATTTTGTGAACATTTTAAGTTGTTATCAATAATCCTTATTGGCATTTGGAAATCTACAAATTGATGGGCATGGTAATTCACTCGGGCCGACCATTTGTCCCATGCACATGACATTAATCTAGGAATCTGTGGTCCGAGATCTATGACCATAAACCATGATATATCATTTCCTTTTTGAATTATGTTATACTACATAACATATAGACAAATATGTACGAATTTATTACTATAATTGTGTGATATGTATGAATGCATCAGAATTTTGTCTTCGAGCCTAGCCTCATTTCATAGAATCCTCCTCTTTCTTCTGGACCCATTGAATACATTCTCTGGGAGGGGTTATGTGTGGTGGTATGAACCTAATTCCTCGCCACATAGAGTTTTCAATATCCACACCATGAACCACTCTATTGACAGATCTCCACCCCCCCGTATGCACCACTCATTTTATGGAGTAGTTTTTCTAATATCGGACCCCAGTCTATAAATGGAAATTCACCAATGTGCCCAGGAGATTTCTGGATTTGGACCTAGAGTGTTGGATTCTATATAGAAATGATTTCATCTATTTTCATGCTCTATAATTCCATTTATTTGGGTTTTTATCGTCTTTCCCATTTCAAGGGACCCTAGAACCGCATCTGTACTAGGCCTTAGTGTTATCATACCATCTTGGGACAACGTCCCTAAGGATTTCAAATGAAAATTTCATACATGTCCCACATTATGAATATGGTCAGTGGTCGATGAAAATTTTTTTGTTCCAATTTTAGGTCACATGATATAGGTGTTCTGTTTTAAAAATGGTCAATAGTTATCTTCAATCATACACCACACCCATTAAGACTTAAAGATTGGTTTCATGATTCACATCCTTTTCCATTCCATCATGTTCATGTGGAGCTTCAACACTCTTGTTGATATCCCACAATGTGCATTTTCATGTTGTGAGGATGAATTCATGGTGTGGTGTTATTTGTGGATCTGTGTTACTTCCCCATTCATTGTATTCCATGTTTTGTGAAGATCATATCAACCATTTTTTCCGAAAATGAGTGTGGATCACATGGGCTTTTGGATCTCGTCAAGATTTAAGCTCTCTTGGAAGAGTCTCGCTTCTTTCGGTCTAAGCAATATGACCATAAATAATGATCTCCCCACATCATTTTCATCTGAAATTTCACTGCACAACACATTTAAAACTACTTATGTCTTGATTCCCATCCTTATTGGATACATAAAAATGCTCGATCATTTCATCTTCCTGCCCGGATCTGGATTCACTAGTCATCTATCAGCTTCAATCCTATGTCCATACTCTTAGGATTGCATGTTGTGGTGTATATGAGATTATTTCCTCATTCATACTAGGTTTGTATTGGCCACCCCACATACTCCCCCTTTAGTAGCTAGTCTCTTCTGGCACCCGAACTTGTCGCATTACATTAAACTACACGACATCTTCTAGAACTATGTATTACTTAATTACCATCCTCATGAGAAATAGAGGAACACCTATACAATTTTTCTTCATGTCCAGCAGCATTTACTGTGGTATTTATTTTCGGACCCATTCCATGACTTTAAATTGTTGTGTCTTTTCCACATGAAGTCAAAATGTGTTAGAGGGTCCTGTCATATTACCATAAACAATGTAACTATCATCGTGGCCACAAAATGAAAAACAAAACCACATTGTGATGTCCTCACGCAATGGGACATCATGTTTGGTATCGATCTTCCACCAATCCTTTTTTCAGGCCTATATATGGATTCATTCGTATATTTATGCCTGAATTCTCCGTACTTGGATTGTTTCGTCATAATAAAAACACATCCACAGTAATAGAACAAACAAGATCCATCAAATTCCGCTTCTTTTAGTACATGGTACAAACCTTCATTATACTATTTCCCCTATAATTGGTACCCTACCATTTTGTCTTCTACAACTACATGTGGCTTGATTCCCATCCTTATGTGATAAGTACAAATGCCTTGAAATTTTGTCTTTTGATCCAACCATTAATATCTCAATTCATTCCCTCTATCAGGACTTCTTTTCTCGAACTATATATAGATCATTTGGTGTGGTTGGTACCACTTAGGTTCTCATTCATATCAATTTCATGACCACCATACCATGTATTCCCTTTCAGGTATCTTCCTTTAATCCTTGTAATATCATTGATTCATGATGTTAAACCACATAAATCATACCAAAACTATTTATGTCATGATTACCATCCTCATGGTATACATAGGAGTACCCAAACAACCCCTCTTAGGCCTAGATAGTACACCTTTGATCCCCCCAACCTATGGATTCCGTAGGAATCATGTGGTGTGGTACGAACTACTTTTCTCCTCATAGTGGTCAGCTGTTGCAACTACCACACCAGTGTATCCCTTGTTTCCTCACATCCTAATTTGAGTTCTATGACAGCAAACTATGATCTTCCTTCAAGAACTATGTATGTCTTGATTCCCATACTCATGGGATAAGTAGAAACACTCATGAAAATCACCTCGTGTCAAGCATGAAAAGTATACCTTTTGGACCCTTATCCTAAGATATCCGTCGGAGGCACATAATGTCATGAATACATCCTTCTTTCCTCATTCATGTCGTGTTTATAGATCTAGCCATGTTCTTTAAACCCTATAACATGGACATCCATGCCTCATCCTCCGTTTCGGGACTATTTTTTTCCTCCGACATCACCGTATGATGTTAAACTACATGTCTATCTTCCTCATTAGCACGACGTAACACTACAGTCCACTCAAGGTTCTCCCCAAAGAGACCCTTTCATGAAATGGGTATGATCCAAGATCAGACTGATTCACTCCCATACTGTTTTTTCATCATGGTGGCATGATTTCAATAGTGTTGGACTCCATTCAAACAAACCATAACTCTACCCTCTAGGCTTTGCATTCCCTTTATTTGAAACCTTGACCTCTTTCATTCCTAAATTATCCCTCTAATAGTATGGATGCTCAGACTATGGCTCTCATACTATCCTAGGATAATGTTCTGGAAGACTATGGATGACATTTCGAGTCTGGCCCTGTTATTCGAACATGGCCAGTGGTTGGCATTCTTTTGTTGTCCCAATTTCAGGATAACACAATAAGGATGTTGTGTTTAGAAAATGTTAAAAAGCTACCCTTCATTGTTATTCCATACAAAGAGTGTTCTGAATTTTGTCTATAATGATTAATGATTTCCACTCCTCTGTATTTGGATTGATTCTAACACCCATAGCATTACCCCGACTCTGCACAAGTACACATTGGGAAAGTGTCAATTTGACTGGACTGAGAACATCATTCACCAGTAAGGCCTCCCCCGTTCTTCCTAACAGCCTGGATTGGTCGTTCATACCCATAATTCGTAGATTTTAGTTGGAACTCTCATATTCAAATGGAATAGTGATGAGTTAATCCCTTGTTTCTCACATTGGACATGAAACACATGAGCTTAGTGAATGATCACTGAATATTTAACTGATATGAAGGAAATGAAACAATTAAAACAACTAATGGAACTCATGCACACAACCAATATAAGCATGAAAAACATTAATGTATGTCAATGAGTTCACATAAATTAAAGATCACAGGGTTTGACCCCTCCCATAGATGGGTTAACCTCTTCAATATAGAGTCCCAACTCCGCTACTCTTTGGATCATGGTAACCAAGAACTATTGGATCATGTTAGGCTCATGATTCACCTATATGGAGATGGGGAATATTTCATAATCCTTGATTCGGGCCTGATCTGCCTCAGCATGGATGATATAAATCTCTTGAGAATCATTCCTCATTTCTTCCTAAGCCTCTCCCAATATGGACTTCAGGCACGATATGAGTCTGAATTGTGCATTGAGGAAATTAGACTGCTCATTTTCCCATGCCCTCAACTATTGGATCACATGATATCCCTCTTGGAGTCTTTGGATATTGAAAACCATCCTCCAATGACAACCAACACTAAGGTTCCATGTGTATTATCACACCCTCTCTTCTAGGTACTCCTAAAAAATAACATGAGGGCATTGGAAATTTACTCCCCCAATGAATTACTTTGTGTAGTTGAGAATGAAGCTTTTCCATATGGAATTTCAATTCTTCTTGAGGGATCTCCTTGAGAAAACAATTGATCAACATGCATGACAGACAATTAAAGTACTTTATATCCTCTTCGTTAGAGGTAGTCTCTTCCTAGTTCCTTGTGATGGCGGGTTAATATTTGGGAAATTCGTCTAGGAATTTAGTAGTAGTGTCTTCCAAAGTTGGTCTTCATCATTGTATTCTACATCTATGATGTCCACCCAATTAATTCAAGATTGAGTTTCACCTGTAGTATCACCAGCCACCACAAGCCACTCAAAGGGAGCTATGGCCTAGTCTACAAGGGAAATCAATTCTATTGGGATCGACCACTCTATTCTATGTGGATCCTTGATACTTCTAGTCATTTTCATCCAAAATGTATGCACCATCCTGGAAACTGTGGAGGAATGGGTCGCATTAGCCAATTTGACAGACCAGACAATGGGTAGATCATTGAAGTATGAGATTACCCTGGTCAGCCTCCTGATCATGCCTTAGGTCTACTATCATCAGGAGGCCAGGATGTGGTCCTCTATATAAGATTGTGGGATCTGAAGATTCTATCGAGGATTCCCAGTACCTCTTGATTCTGCTACCACCATCTCTTCAACAGTAGTCCCCAGTGTCGGGTTCTATGTTCTTTTCATGCCTTCGTCCTCTTCTGTAGGAGTGATCAATTGATATTTTATTTCTAAAATATGTGTCATTTGAAAATGAAAGATATTATAGTATGTACAGTAGTGTAATGAATCAGGGTATAGACATCCATCTAATGTTGTGGAAAATTCTCCCTAAGAGATCCCCACCAAAGGACATTATCTATCTTTGGTCAAGAGAGGCTCCCTTGGATGTCCCCTTTCTTTCATGTTGAGAATATACCTCATTAACTTCTCCCCCCCCCTGTGATTTTTTTACATGTTTGGGCAAAGGGAATTGATCCACCAATTTAGCCTCCAAAACATCTCTGGGAGTAGTCATGTTCAATAGCACCATTTCCCAGTACAGCATCGGACGCATATCCCTAGGAGAATTTATTACTTCTTCCAGTTCCATTACTAGCATTCTTCCCTTGGAAGGGGTATCATTGAATATTACCATCTCAAAGACATGATCCCCCAATAACAACCCGTGTCTGTTAAAATTCACCAACAAGAAATTAATATTGATGTATTGTTTGCTATTTTTCCAATCAATCCATGCAACTTGGAAGATTACATTATAATAGATTGATAATAGACACACATGATTCCTGGGATCTAGAGGGAAGACCCTACAAAATCCTTGGGATGATTCAACTCTATCTTGGGCCCTCCCAGAAGTATCCATCGGGTAACGCATTGCAACTTCCCCCACATCCCATCGTGCCAACACTGGTCTAGGGTTTTCTATTTCATGGCCTGAAACTCTATCTATTAAAGCCTCACCATCATGGTGTACATTTTCACCACCTCCATGATGACCCTCTATCGTCACTATTTTCCATAGAAGAGTAGAAATAACCGTGATGGCTAGGATAGTCACTCTCTTTATCAACTCACAAGGTTAGGTAGCTTACTAACTCTAAGAATACTCATGAACCAGTCCAAATATTGCATCAGATAGAGAAAACTCAATCCAAATCATCCCATCCTCCCTTGTAATGATTAGGCAGTGTTTTCTCTTCACAAATGGGTGATTCGCAAGGCGCACATTCATATCTCCCAGGTAGTCAGCCTCTACATTGAATAAAATTTGCAAGAAAACTAGTATGGGGTATATGGTTCAAAAATGGGTTCAAAATCTACCATATACACCACCACAAAACCACATATGTATAGAAGACACAAATACTTCTCTATGTTATTTATTCCATCATTAGTATTGGCCTCAGTTGAAAAAGGAAATGGGTGGAAGATGAACTGTTCTTCTTTCCACATCATTCCTAGCAAAGTCATCACATCCATCAACAATGGGGTGCTCCACAAAAATTTTTAATTTTTTGGTCGAGAATGTATCTTGGGTGGAGTGTTGGGGTTATGAAATTCATATCCTCCTTGTTGATGTAGTGGTCTAGCAAAAAAAATGTTGAATGACCCGCCTACAGGTATTGGCCACTTCCCCTCACGAACATGCCGATATAGATGGAACATCATTTCCAGCATGTGTATGCCCATGTTGATGTGGTCCCCACCATCATGTTGATCCTCTAGTATAAATGTACCTTGAATCACCCCCAGGTGGGCATCATAGACTAGTAAAATCCATCCACAGATCAGGGCAGAGATAATGAAGACAAACCTGACTATCGACTGATCCTCAGTCTTGATGTGGTATCTCCATAGTTTCCACAAGACATATTATAGGATCCCCCAGTATAGACCCTCACTACACCACAAATCTACACACAGACATATAGGATGTCTGACTAGATGTGATCCCTCTTCTGGGGGTAAATTCAGGAAATAGAAGAACCTCTACTTAAAGAGGATGTCTCAGGTATTCATTTATCTTGGTCTGTTTCTAGTAATATCATGAGTAATTATATTACCAAAGGTGTCATTTCCTCCCGATCCCCTAATAAATTCATGGAGGATAGGAAATCATCATACATCTCTCCCAGGTTTAGGACACTCAAAACATGATGGAGGTCCCCCAAGGGTGATTCCATCCTCCCCGTGATGCAAATGTTACATTTTAGTATCTAGAGACCACTATCTCAACAATTCCAGTATAATTTCCCTCGGTTGAGAGCCACAGAATTGGGTGGCCTAGACAGCTTTATACAAGCCATGTTTCCTCAATAAATTCTCAAAATCATCATAGGACACACACACCCAATAGGCCTTGGCCTAGTCGTTAGTGATGTTTCCACTTTGGGGCAATTCCCAACTTGAGATCCACCCCTTGTATGTATGTCTGAGCCCCTCCATTATGTTTCCCTTGTACATGGGTTGGGATGTCTCCAGTGTCAATGACTTTAAATTTATATTGTTATCATTTTTTAAAAACAATGCATTGTGATTTGGTTATGATCATTTTTGATAAGCCCATACGTAGCACTATACCACTGGTGTTTCCCGGGGATCCTCCTAAACCAGTAAGCTAGATTATCCTTTCTGGTGATGGTAATAGAAACTCCATCCCACAATCCAAAACCGTATTGTGAAAGGTGCTTTCATCGTAGATATTTCCATTGCACCTATGTTTTCCACTCCATCGATGACATGTGATTAGAATTTCCCTAAATATGATCGCCAATTTTTTTGTTATTTCACATGGCCTCCATTCGAGTAGCATCAACAAGAACTTCTTGCACAACCTCCTATGCGGTAATTTGATCAGAGGACGTTGAGAAATTTTGGATATCTTAAAAATGCCAGGAAAAGAATTGTTTGCGGATATGATTCATGAATCCCTTTAACAAATAAAGTCGCACAACACCTCTATTCCAAGAATGATTCAAGGCATTGGTCTTCGTCTCATAAGAAGAAAAGGATAGCAATGCTATGGTTCGCAACATAGAATTTATGAAGCACCAGACCAAAGTACTCGGGTTCACTATATAATTCATTGAGAAGAACATTTCCCACAAAATAAGCTCAAGTATCATCACTCGGAAAATTTATAGAGAGGGTTAAACACTTTGAGCACCTATATACAGGCGTAGTGGGTGTCAGCTTCATAGCGAACTTCCCATTCTCTTCCAAATTACCTTTATCAACACGGATTGATTCCTCTTCATGAGGATACCCTCGATAATTTTTGGGGAAGCAACCTTCGTGATGATTATTTGAACCCACCTCCATGACCCATATCTATGATCTACCACGAGTTAAATTTCCGTGTATCTTCGGTGTCATGCCCTTATAATTTGACAATAATTTTTTTCAACTCTATTCCTGAGGGGGGGGGCATTTGTTGGTTCCAAAAAAAAACTTCTTGTTCAGTGAGCATACTCAAATATATAGTGGAGTGAATTGGAACTCCAAAGGGTTCTAATTCCTTAAAATCCATCCCAAAGATGCTTCTTCGTGATCATCTCCGCATGGGAGGCCCATATCTATGATGCCACCACCACGAGGGTCTCCGCAGCATCATGGCCTATAACTAGTCTGTCATCGGCGCACAGACCCTCAGTGTCATCATTGTCTTCTGGGCCCATTCCATAGTGGGTATTTAGACGTCCCTCTTCATGGCATCTGACACCCTCGGCAAGGCTGACGTTGGCCAACAGAGTATCTCATCTATATGTCATCACACATCTCAATGTCAGGTTCTTCATCCCTTGCTGACCGTGGATTCTTATAAATTGATGGCTCACCCACTTCCAAATCATTGTGACTCTACATTTTCATCTCTGAGATGTAGTTTCACACATACCTTCATGAAACCCTCAAATGAATCAAAAAAGGTACATGGAATCTACAAGTCAGTCCTCTTTGAGTTATTACCAGGCTCCACCTACCTTGGAGATTCCCTTTGCGAAGGCTTATGTCCTTCGCTGATGAAGGGGCTCCTTCGAGGTGGTTGAGGTTTCACAAAGCGTAGAGCCTTAAAAATACTCCCTCCAATGAAAGATTAATTTTTTTTATGGTCAATATCTACTCCATTAAAGGATCCAATGTGTGTATACAACGTTATTTGCAAATCCTATGGTATTTTTGAAGCCCATTAACTTCATGAATCCCATCATGTTTGTGATGGTGTTTCCCTTTACAAGGTCCATACTCTTCATGAAGAATCTGGTATTCACAAAACCCATACTTTTCATGAAATACCTATTTCCAATATCCCATTATTTACAAACCATGTAATGAACTTGAAATTCGGTGGAAATTTTTTTCATAGATACATGAGAATTTTACGATTCCTCAGTTTCTAAAGGCGCTTGATTCCGAGGACCGGTGTGCCCGGATTCAATTTTTGAAGTTTTGTTTGGGTACATTTACTAAACGTACGTGTGAGATTTTATATCATTTGAACCGGTGCTCGGAATTGTAATCTGAGTAAACCGATGAAATCACAACACCATTTTTCGCTTAAGGATACATTTACCGCTGTTGAGTTTTATCGAGAGCGGAAGTTAATTTTGGGGGTTTTCTAAATAAATAAAATAAAAATGACACTAACATATTTTTATGAAAGTGGTGGTTTAATGATCCAAAGGGATTTTTTAGGTGGGCCTCACCCCAACATAACCTCCCATTGGAGGATGTTATGTGGTGGGGCCCACATGATCTCATCTCCCTTAAACCCCCCTTAGAACCCCTTGAGCATCCCATTAATAGGGGAAACTATTGGACTTCCACTTAATGGTGCCAACATAATTAATTAATAATGTAATTAATTAATTTGACTCTTTGAATTCTTTTGAATTCATTATGCAAACATTACGATAAGTGAAGATAATATTTTATTTTGGGTTGTCATAATCATTGGAGAGCCTGGAAGAACTCTCGGAAGAACACCATTCTCTCGACGAAGAATTCTCCACGTCTATGAAGAACGTGAAGAAACATCATCTATCTTCTTCAACTCGAGCAAGGAAGGGAAGAACCACCACCCATGAAGCACACCGAGGGCGTCGTCTCGACTCGACTTCACCGATCTCTACTTCCTTCGACATAGAAGGAATGCCATCTATCTTCTGTGACGCCCGTCTTCCATGGCACATCAACGTACAATGACAAGTATGAGGTAGGGGAAATTGGATTGTTTTTACATATGAGTTATACTCGTCTTTCTTCATCATGTGTTGTGGTCTTGATGCAGAATGATAGCAACGTAACGAGGAGGATTCAGACCGCACGAACACGTTCTGACCCTCCCCCCTTTTTTATGGTTGTTTTATTTGTCTTGTTGTCGGAAACGAAGTTAAAAGGGTGCGGTGTCGTCGCACCGCGACAAAGAATACCCACGACGGACGAAAGGGGTACGCGGTCATGTGGGTCGCAGAGGACTAAGGAGGCGGCGACTCCGGTGAATGGAGGTGGAGGCGGCAGCGGTGGCCGCGCGCTGGCTGCGTGGAGGGAATGACGGCCGTATGGGCCTCCCGGTACGTGGGAGAACCGGACAGCCGATCCGGCCGGTCTGCGTATTGGAGCCACGGCGTACGATGGCGCCACATGGAGGGAGATAGTAGACCGCATCCGCGGGATGCTCAGCAGGGCGAACTGTCCATCCGCTTGTCGGCCAGGCTGGAGAACCGCAGCGTACGCAGGAGCCGGGCGAGAAGAATCGCGGCCCGCAGTGCGGGCCGCATGAGCCTGGCCAAACCAGCTAGCTACGGCCGCCCGAACAGAGGAAGAGGCGCTGCCAGGAGAACCGGACCAGCCCGCAGTGTGGGCCGGGTCCACGAGTGGGCCGCTCCCCACTGTTCTTGGCTGACCCCGAACCGAGGCGGACCCGCCATGCCAGGTCTGTCCGACCTGCCAGCCTACTGGGCTTGACGGGACGTACCCGTCTTCACTTAATTGCGAATATATCCTAGACCGTTCATCTGATTGATGCGCCGTCTTCAGAAATAGGACCCTCACGATGAGGCGGTCCTTTAACGATAATATAAGTGAGTTTTGGACAAATTTGGAAAATGGCCAGTTTAGATAGAACGTAAAATCCAATCGGGGCCATCGATTGGAAATATCAATAACTCTCAGACCGGGCGTCCGATTGATACGTTGTCACTCGCATTAAGCTCCTTATAATGATATGGAACTATGAGATACGTCAACTCAGAACATCATGATAGTTGATGTATCAAAACTTGGTTCGAGGAGCGGACCCTCTCGGAATCGAGTGTGTTGTATGCGTGAACCCTAGAGCTGGCTGCGATGACTACTGTACCGGGATCCTCCGTGGGTCCGACAGTTTGGACTTCTGTTCCTGTATCCTGTGTGAGTCCGATATAATAGCTGGTCATGTATCCTGTGTGGGTCCAATAGCTTAGCTGGCCCTGTATCCTATGTTGGTCTGACATCATAGATGACTCAGTGACTATTTCTGATCATCTCTATCACTCTACTAAATATGTATTACCTATATGAGATGATTCTTGTCTTTCAATCACTATCATCGTGGTGATTGACTTTACTTCTTTTCTGGACTGGGTTTTTCTCGGGCTCGAGATTTGGAGATGAACTGTGATTGGAAAATTAGGTATATGTATTATCATATATGTAAGTAAGGTTCGTAGATACTTCATGGTTGTATCATTCTACTGTGGTTAATCCTTTGTATATTTTGGGAGACCTTAGAGGGTCTCGGGGTCCTCTACTGAGTACTGTTATACTCACCCATGCACGGTCTTTACCCACACCTTGTTGTGTTATATGCAAACGACAGATGATAGTGATAGAGGCTGAGGGTGACGGACTGGAGAATGCTCAGAGTAGGACAAGACGAGACGTACTGGAGGGATGAGTCGTTCGAGTTATGTACCTATCCTTCAAGTAAGGTTCCTCGGTGGACGATCCAAGAGCTGTTTTTCCTTTTTACTTGTTCTTTGACATGTTTTTTAGTTGGATTTGTATACTTTACCACTTACTTTAAGCACACCTTAATTCTACTTTTTTAGTACTTGTTTCCTCTATTTCTTGTGTTCATATTGTGTGTGTGTTACCTATTTGAAGTAAATTCCTTCCCTTTTTATCAGGTATTTGCCTTTGGTGCTAGTCTCCTAACCCTGGCGTATGGAAGGCGGGCTTGGGGTAGTCACACCATAGGCCCCAAGGAAGGGTCATGAAAAATTTGTATCAGAGGAGTCACTTCTACCGCAAAACTCGGACTATGATTCTTTTAACGACAATAGTGTTATGTGTTTTTGGTGTGGTTATCAGTTTAGGGAAAACAGTGTTGGTGTGGTGGCCGACGTATCCATACAGTAGGACTCTGACTTCAGATCTCTGATTCAGTGCAAGAAAACACTGATTGCGTGTGTGTTTCCTTTGAAAACGTTTTATTCATGATTACTTGGTGTCAGCTCACCAGGTATATTGTTTTAACTGTGGCGCACCTATTTAATTACAGTATGGCCCCACAAAGGCATCGAGCTAGGGTTCTGAGTTTCGTACGAGATGGTATCCCATCAATCGACGAGGCCACGGTGTAGGGGCCCATCACAGTAGAGGTACATGCGGTACCACTACCCGCTAGTCCACGGATACCACCAACTCCAATAGTAGAGACTGCACGCCGCCTGAGTACATTGCACAAGTTCCATCGCCATAGGCCGCCCAGGTTCCAGGGAGAGACGGACCCAGAGGAAGCTGAGGATTGGCTGGAGGCTGTTGTGAGTTTTTTCAGATTGGTAGGGACACTAGCTGAACTCATTTTGATCCTTTTCATGAGTCTCCGGTGTAACACCCTAAGCTTCCACGATACGCTTCTCTTTCAACAATGCAATAGCTTGCATTGTACGCTAGTTTTAGATTCTAACACACCATGACCAATCAAAGTAGCCGTTATGAATAGTAATACCCAGATTTTCAAATTATATAAATTTTATATTTCCTAAAGGAAATACTTTTTGAATTCAGAATATCGAAATTAGCCGATGTTGAATTTTTGGTATTTTTCCGAGAACTTCCAATTCTCGATGAATAGTGAAAAATACTTAAAAACAACATTTTTATTCAAAATATTTTATAGTGAAAAATTATACTATTGAGTGTTTTTAAAGTATAATTAGAATATATTTTTACCATTTTATCCAATGTTGGTCACTAGAATTAATTTCACTTTGAAATTGGATATAAACAATTGTCAATCTTTAGATTGATATTGTTTCTTAAAAACACTATATTTGTTTTGACAATGAGAATTAATTATAAAATTAATTGATACAACATATATGTTTTTAATTTTGTAAAATAAACATCATTTATGAATTCAGAATATCAATTATAGCTTAGGGTGAATTTTTGGTATTTTTCTGAAAAACTTCAATTTCTGACGAATAGTGAAACCACTAAGTGGTAGTTTGAAAACTATGTTTTCGTGTAAATAAAAAATTAGAACTTCTTTGTATTGAATTTCAAAAATCCGACATACATGGTTGTCATTAGGAAGAAAAATTTGGTTCAATGAAATGAAAATAATTTTTGGTGAATAGTAAATTTTAAGTTTTCTTAATCGCGATTAAAGGTAATTAGTGAAATTTAGGGTAAAATGGTATTATAAAAATATTAAAATATCTTGACACTTATCCTACCCCTATTTAATGAATCATGGACGACCATTACAACCCATGGGTCAATTTTTGGGACCCAATGGATCCACTTGGGTAAGATAATGACTTTATACCTTTTATTTAAAGTAAAAATAAAATTGTCACAAACATGTGTTGTTTTACTAAAACAATTATTAAATTGGGTTATATAAGTTAACATTATGACTATAAATATTCATTTTAAAGCTAAAAATATTTCCTACATCATTTTTCTTTTAATAATTTTTTGAAACTAAATAAATTAAATTTTTTATGACACCACGATGATGCAGTGATTACCTCATTAATTACCAATTTAAATAAAAAGAAAATATAATGTAAAATATAAGACATAAACTTGTCAAAAACCTATTGGATGAGTATATTTTGAACCCTTATCACCTTATCCTAGAAATAAATAATTTTGGGACCTTTAAAATCCAAAACTCATTATATAATAATGTAACATTTCATGACTCTCCAAGAGTGCCCCTCCTCTCCTCTTATAAAAGGCCCCCACCTCAACCACCTTATTCACACCATCAAATCCATTTGTCTCAGCCAACCTCTTCCCATATAATCTCCCAACATCCATCACTTACTCCTAGATTCCTCACTTTTGGATGAAGTCTTATCAAGGAATCCTTTGGCTCAAATCAAAAAGTGTTACCCGATTTTAAGGTAATGTATTCTCTTATGTTCTTTTGTTTTATTTTTCTTCTCCAACACCTCAAACTGTTTTTATTTTTTTCATTTTTAACAACACCAGTATATTAAATATAATAGAATTTTTTTATGAGAATTATTTTATTTAATCATACACATACATTCGTCTAATGGTTAAAGAAAATACTGTTTCTATGGGTGGCAAATTACTGCCTCACGAAACGATGATTGTTCAATCTTATTTTAACACCTCTCATAGTGGACATTAAGATGTCACTATATTTATATATGATATATATTATGTTTATTTTTTCCTTATGCTTATGTATTTTTCATTTATGGAATACCTTTATGATTTCCATTATGGGTAAATGCGATAATTTCATTTTAGGAACTGCGGAATACCTTCCCCTCAAAGTGATTTGAATCGTTAATGCCATATGTGGGACGTGTAAAGGATGGAGAAATTATATTATATTTGATATTATACTAGAATTATATTACACCTTTATATCATTATTATCTCATTCCATTAAATAAGAAATATAAATGAAAGTAGCGTTCATGCGTACGTACGGCTTACAGTCTCAATGAACGGTGCATTTCATTTCATACCTCTAAATGTTATTTAATATTATAAATGCATATATATACTGGATATATATGATATATATGATATCTAAATCATGAATATAATTCTATATATAATGGATATTTTACCACATGAACAACTTGTAATTATAAGAAGTTTATTTTTGACTCATGTACCAAAGATCAACAAAACGACCATTATTAACTTAAATAATTACAAAATGTTAATAACATGGTAATATGTGATATAAAAGGAATAATGAACTTGAAAAATAATCTTATGAAAATAGAAATTAACTCTTGTTTATTATTCAGGAAATTAAAGAACGATCGAGCCAAGTCGGACACAAGTTATGGGACTTCGTCTCAATCTCCTTTCATTGAGGCATATTTTTTATACACAACGTTCTTTTATACGGTTTATAAACCCAATTGACTTTTACGTTTATTCAAAAGGAATCATATTTATAAAAAGCATTTTACTAAATGACAAAAGGGATTGTTTTTTTGTCCTATGTATGCAATGACAACGACTTCTCCGCCGTCGTGACCATTATTTGAGTTTCGTCTTCCTCTACAAGCTATAATGTTTTTTAAATGAAAAATAAATACCAAGTTTTAATTTTCTTTTATTTTGGTATTGAAAATGGATTTGATAATGTTTTTATTATATTAATATGTTGTATTTATATCTTGTGATTGAAATGTGGAAATTTTATGTTTCTTTTATGCATGTTTTATGTGATACGATTATGTTATGGTATACGATATGTTTAAAACTTTTCATATAAGGAATGCATTGGACTTAATAAGTGACGGGTGGAGCCCGATGTAGTTCCTCGATGCATTGGTAGGTCTCATGAGACAAACTAGTGTCTTTTCACGAGGACCTAACAAAATCTTATTTGTAGTCTTTGCAGGAGGCCTTGGCTATGTGGTTATGATAGTCTGGAATTATGTATTCCATCATTATGAAAAAGGTTATTGATATTTCTTGTGATTATTTGACTAGTATAATATCCATGTGAATAAGTAAATGGAATTATTTCATTTTATTTTGCCATATTATGCTGATGTTCAAGTTTAAAAGGCTTTTGTTTTAGTTATACATTGCTTTAAATGTTTAGGTTTATTTATGAAAGTTTCTGCTATATTGTTATCCTTATTGAGCATCTGAGATCACCCCTTTCAATGTTTTAATTTATCCAGGATTTGAAGAAGTATTTTATGAATGACCTGCAGGGATAATCAGAAGGGGATATTAGTGTGGACTATGGAAACCATGTTATTTATTTTTTTTCACTTTATGATGTAATGTAACGTTTATGAATGTATCTAGTGTTTCCAAGGCTACTAAAATAATCGGTCTTTCGAGACTTTATCTTTTGTGATCATACCAATGTTACATAATAATGTACCGACACTAGGTAAATGGGGTCGAGGAATTACAGTTGGTATCAAAGGCATTATAGTATTATCCTTGGAAGCTATATTTAGATAAAATCTAATTAGAGCACATAGCCCTAAGATATACATTGAGGATTAGTATAGATGAACTTCCTAGAATTTTGGTATTATAGAGATTTTGTATGTTTTCCGAGAAATACATCCCTTTATGGATAAGAGCTGGTAGAGGCGGCTCTGGCATAGATGTACCTATGGGTAAAACCCTAAAACACTGCTTTGAGCTAGACTTGAATGGGAACTGGTGCACGACAACGGGCCTTGCTGCACTCTTAGTTACGACACTCCTGGGGGATATGCTTAGGATGATTCTCATTTTATTTACAAACCACTATGAAGGGTTTTTGAGTATATACTTTCTCAATGAAAACATTTTTATGATTACGGATTACATCCATAAATAGGTCAATTTATGTTAAGTGTTTTGCATGTTTGTTATTATATATTTTGATACATAAAATTATCTCATTTATGCCATTGTTTAGAAATAGATCCTAGTGGAAGGAATGGAAACTGTATCAATTTACACACTCCATGTAGGGATTTCCATCCTACTCAAGATAATTATAGTGGATCTAGTGATACAACTGGTGCTAATCAACTTATCACCATACTAGTACAACTCACTCATGTTATGAATAATAACATTACTCATATGGATCACCCTGATCTGCAACGTGGAGGATCAATGTTAGATAGTTTCATGAGGAAACAACCTCCAAAATTTAATGGGGGTACAAATCCATTAGTAGCTGAGCAATGGATAAACTCCTTAGAGAAAATATTCCACGCCTTGGGGAGTAGCGAAAGGGAGAATGTTTTCATGGAAGTTTTCCACCTCACTGGAGATGCCGATCAATGGTAGTCGGTGATTCAAAACACCAAGGATGATGAAGAAGTATCAAGTATGGAATGGAGGTTGTTTAAGGTAATTTTATTTAAAAAATACTTTCCACATGACCATCGAGCAGATATAGAAAGGCAATTTCTGAGTCTGAGGCATAAGGAGGATGAGAATGTCGCAAAGTATGAGGCTAAATTTACAAGGTTAGCGAGGCATGCTGCAGATTATATACGTAACCCAAGAAGTACGATTGTTCAATTCTTTTATGGGTTAAAATCATTTCTCCGTCGAGCCTTAGTCTCACAATCTTTCTCGTCGTATGAAGATATTGTCTTATGTGCTATCAAGACAAAAATGGAATTCTCCAAATCTTATGACAATAAAGTAAAGCAAGAGAAGAAGAGAACAGTGGAACAAGAGACACATAAAGGGAAAAAGGGAAAGAAGGATTTTTCATTATGCGATGATTTTTGGAAGAATCACCACAGTACTTGCCTAAAAGGAATGGGAGTTTGTTATAAATGTGTAGAAAAAGGTCACCAGGATCGTGATTGCAAGGGAAAGAAAGAGGCTATCAATGTTGAATGATACAATTGTAGGGAGGGGCATTATGAAAATGAATTTCCTAAGAGCCAGGGAAACTTACCTTAGAAAAGGAAAAGGGGTCAATTCTAATCTTATGTTGTTACTACAGTCGAAGTGGAATAATTAATGTGTTGGTGCTTTTGGACTCACGGATTATATTCAAGTTATAAGAATAATGTGATATATATATATGGATTGTACTGTAGTAATTGTTGTTTTCATTAAGGTTTTAATATGATGAAGGTAATCATATTTTTAGTATGTGACAATAAGAGAATATTTACTTTGTTTGGGGAATCTGATGTTACAATTGATTTTGCAATTTAGAGACCTTATAGAGAAAGTCAGGACATAGGTATTTTGGATAACTATAAAGGTTGGAATGGATTAAGTAGAACTTTAGATAGTATTGTTTAATGTTAAAACATTTCTAAAGATTATATTTGGAATATTATAATACTATAGTTTTTGGAAAAGGACAACCTGCAGGTTGGGGGATAACCCGTCTCTTCGGACAAAGCTGTAGGAATCGAACCCACAACCATAGTGCGACATGCCTTTATTACATACCACTAGCCTACAGGAAGTCCCTGGTTATTACAAAATAGTTTTACTAATCTAAATGGTATGTGTTAATATTAATAACCTTGTACGATTAGGATAAATATAATATTTTTGAGTTCTCTTACCTTTTGGGGTGAAATTTGGGTTTGTGGTAAAAATTTATTAATGAATGAAAGTCTACATGACAAGTAAGTATATTTCCTTATGTTATAATTAAATCTCATAAATAAATACTTCATCTTTATGAAAGGTAACTTAAAACAAAAATGTTGTCGGTTAACATTTCCAACTAGGGAATCAATGATGGTTTAACCAATCACAAGTTTGTGATTTTCTTGTAGTTAACTTTCTCTTAATCCAGTTTTCTACAACACTCCATCAGACCATGATGGTTTTTTTCTCCTCCATATCCATTTTTTCATAGAATCCTAGTATGGGATATTTCAGGTGACCTTTTTACTTCTATTTATTTCTTATAAAGTATATTTTTATTAACCCTATTTTCGATATGGGTTTTCCACAAAGGTATTTTGTATTTTATAACCTTTAATTTTTGAAGAACAATTTAAAATTGCGAGGAAACAATTTATTAAAGGAGGGGAGAATGTAACACCCCAAGCTTCCATGATATGCTTCTCTTTCAATAATGTATAGCTTGCATTGTAAACTAGTTTGTGATTATAACACACTAAGACCAATCAAAGTAGCCATTATGAATAGTAATACCCACTTTTTGAAATTATATAAATTTTATATTTCATAATGGACTTCATTTTTGAATTCGGAAACTCGAAATTAGCCCATGTTTAATTTTTGGTGTTTTTCTGAGAACATCCAAATTTCGATGAATATTGAAAAATACTTAAAAACAATATTTTTAATCAAAATAATTTATAGTGATAAATTATACTATTGAGTGGTTTTAATGTATAATTAGAATATAATTTTACCATTTTATCCAATGGTGTTCATTAGAATTAATTTCACTTTGAAATTGGACATAAACAATTGTCAATCATTTGATTGATATTGTTTCTTAAATACAGTCTATTTATTTTAACAACGAGAATTAATTATATAATTAATTAATACAACTTATAGTTTTTTTATTTTGTAAAATATACATCATTTTTGAATTCAGAATATAAATTATAGATTAGGGTGAATTTTTGGTATTTTTCTGAAAAACGTCAATTTTTTATGAATAGTGAAACCACTAAGTGGTAGTTTAAAAAATAATTTTTCATGTAAATGAAACATTACCACTTCTGTGTATTAAATTTAAAAAATACAACATACATGGTTTTATTTAGGAAGCAAAATGTGGTTCAATGAGATGAAAATAATTTTTGGTGAATAGTAACTTTTATGTTTTATTAATAACGATTAAATGTAATTAGTGAAATTTAATGTAAAAATAATATTATAAAAATATGAAAATATCTTGAAACTTTTCCTACCTCCATTGAATGAGTCATGACCGACCATTACAACCCTGGGTCAATTTTTGGGACCCCATGGAGCCACTTGTGTAAGATAATGACATTTATACCTTTTATTTAAAGTAAAAATAAAATTGTCACAAACTTGTGATGTTTTACTAAAACAATTATTACATGGGGTTATATAAGGTAAAATTTTGACTATAAATATAAATTGAAAGCTAAAAATATTTCCTACATGATGATATGTTTTTATAATTTTTAGACATTAAATAAATTAAATTTCTTTTGACACCATGATGATGGAGCGATTGCCTCATTAATTAACGATTTAAATAAAACGAAACGATAATGTAAAATCTAAGACTTACACTTTTCAAAAACATATTGGATGAGTATATTTCAAACCCTTATCACCTTATCCTCTAAATATATAATTTTGGGACCTTTAAAATCTGAAACTCATTATATAATAATGTAACATTTCATGAATTTCCAAAAGTTCCACTCCTCTACTATTATAAAGGGCCCCCGACCTCTACCACCTTATTCACACCATCAAAGCCATTTGGATCGGCCAACCTCTTCATAAATACTATCTCAACTTCCCTCTATTACTCCTAGAATCCTCACATTGGGCAGAAGTCTTCACATGGAGGCATTTGGCTGAAATAAAAAAGAGTTACCTAATTTTAAGGTAATGTATTCTCTTTTGTTCTTTTGTTTTATTTTGCTTCTCCAACCCCTTAAACTCTTTTTATTCCTTTATTTTGTA
The DNA here is from genome assembly GCA_963277665.1 of Viscum album. Classification (NCBI taxonomy): domain Eukaryota; kingdom Viridiplantae; phylum Streptophyta; class Magnoliopsida; order Santalales; family Viscaceae; genus Viscum; species Viscum album. The sequence goes on along the minus strand of OY728153.1, from coordinate 521,420,276 downwards.
ACAAAAAAATTATCTTTAATATACTATTATGTTGTTATGAGAAGGATTTTATTTACAGTTACACATACCTTCGTCTAATGGTTAAAGAACATACTGTTTCTGTGGGTGGCGAATTACTGCCTAACGAAACAATGATTGTTCAGTATACTTTTAACACATCTCATGGTTTCCATTAATATGTCACTATATTTATATATGATATATATTATGTTTATGTTTTCCTTATGCTTCTGTATTTTTCATTTATGGCATACCTTTATGATTTCCATTATGGGTAAACATGATAATTTAATTTTAGGAAGTGCGGACTACCGCCCTCTCAAATTGATTTGAATCATTAATGCCATATGTGGGACATGTAATAGATGGAGAAATGATATTTTATATCATATTATAATGGAATTATAATAAACCTTTATATTATTATGATCTCATTCGATTAAATACAAAATATAAATGAAAGTAGCGTTCATGCGTACGTACGGCTTACCTCTACATGAACAGTTCATTTCATTTCTTACCTCTAAATGTTATGAAATATTTTAAATGAATATATATACTGGATATATATGATATATATGATATCTACATCATGAATATAATTATTTATATAATTGATATTTCAGCACATGAACAACTTGTAATTATAAGAAGTTTATTTTTGACTCAAGTACCAAAGATCGAAAAAATGCCCGTTATTAACTTAAATAATTACATAATGTTCATAACATGGTAATAAGTGATATAAAAGGAATAATTAACATTAAAAAGGTTCTTAAGAAATTATAAATTAAATATAGTTTATTATTTAGGATATTAAAGAATGATCGAGTCAAGTCGGAATGAGGTAAGGGACTTCGTCTCAATCTACTTTCATTGAGGAATATTTTGTTTTATACACAACTTTATTTTATACGGTGTATAAACCCCATTGAAATTAATTTTTATTCAAAAGTAATCTTTTTTATACATAGTGTTTTTCTAAACGATAAAAGGGAATGTTTTTTTGTCATACGTATGTGAGGAAAACGACTTCTCTGCCGTCGTGACCATTATTTGAGTTTCAGCTTCCTTTACAAGACATAACTTTTTTAAAATGAAAAATAAATACCAAGTTTTACTTTTATTTTATTTTGGTATTGAAAATGGTTTAGATAATTTTTTTATTATATTAATGTGTTGTATTTCTATCTTGTGATTGAAATGTGGAAATTTTATGGTTCATTTATGCATGTTTTATGTGATACGATTATGTTATGGTTTATGATATGTTTTTAACCTTTTCATATAAGGAATGAATTGGACTTAATAAGTGATAGGTGGAGCCTGCTATATCTCCTCGATGCATCGGTAGGTCTCATGAGACAAACTATTGTCTTGGAACAAGGCCTTGAAAAAATCTTATTTGTAGTCTTGGAATGAGGCCTTGTCTACGTGTTAATGATATTCTGGAATTATGCATTCCATCATTATGAAAGTGGTTATTGATTTTTCATGTGATTATACGACTAGTAGAATATCCATGTGAATATGTAAATGGAATTATTTCATTTTATTTTTCCATATTATGCTGAAGTTCATGTTTAAAAGTCTTTTGTTTCAGATATAAATTGCTTTAAATGATTATGTTTATTTATGAAAGTTTCCTCTATATTTTTATCCTTACTGAGCATCTGAGCTCACCCCTTTCAATGTTTTAATTTTTCAAGGATGTGAAGAAGTATTTTATGAATTACTTATAGGGATAGTCGGAAGGGGATATGAGTGTGGACTATATAGACAATGTTATTGTAGTTTTTTCACTTTATGATGTAATGTAACGTTTATGAATGTATCTAGTGTTTCCAAGGCTACTAAACTAAGCGGTATTTCGGGACTTGATCTAATGTGATCATGTCAATGTTACGTAATAATGCATCGACTCTAGGTAATTGGGGTCGGGGAATTACATCCTGTATGCGGTTGCAAGAAGATGTAAGAGCCTGATGCTCCAGGTCCATGACAAGGCATCATAACAAAAGACAGATTTCGAGAGTCTCATTTCCTCAGAGTTTATTCCAGCCACCCTTTGTATGTTGTGGATTTAGGAGTTACTTCATCTACAGCAGTGTAGCAGGATTGTAGCTCAGTACTCAGCGAGGTTCACCGACCTCTCGTGCTACCCCCTGGATACGGTACAAGACCCATTCTTCAGGGCCCATACATTTGAGCAGGGGAACATGCCTAAGATCAGGGATTTGATGATTCCCCTCATCATACCAAAACAGGAGGGGGGTATGGAGAGAGCCCTATTATTGGAGAGTTTTCTCGCTGAGTAGTCAACAGCGGTGAGACCCAACATAGTGAGACAGGTAGCAGAGACTTTTGTAGCCAGTAGTAGACAGATGATGCAGAGGTCAATGCAGAGAAATCCATCAGGTGGGTAACCCCAGGATACAGGTTCGGTTGTGCAGGGCACACGAGACAGACCCGGCTATGTGAGGAGCATGCAGTACTATGCATGCAGTGGGTAGGGACACATGTCTCGTAACTTCCCAACCCGCCATGAAGATGAGCAGTAGACAGTAGAGGGACCTCTTAGGCAGAGGTAGCGGTTCGACCATGGTGGTTTACCGGGAGCAGGCAGACATGTCAGAGGAGCTGGCCGGGCAGCGGGTGGTGGATGATGTTTCGAGGCTCTACCACCACCACCACCTGGAGGTCGACCCCGACCATAGGGAGCTGGCAGACAGAGGTGGGCTCTGCTCCAGGCAGTCTAGGTGTATGACCAAGGTGCACCTGAGATGATTTGAGGTACTATTTGTGTCTACTTCACCCTTACTGTAGTACTTATAGACACAGGTGTGAGTCATTCTTTTATTGCCACTTCCCTCGTTCGGAGCTCGAAGATTCCAATGGAGTTGTTCGCTCGATCCTTACTTCTAAAGACTCTTACGGGAGAAAACTCGACGATTACACACTGGTGTCGGTAGTGTGAGCAAACTCTAGGTGGCGAGTTCTTCGACTGGGATCTTCTTGAAGTGGCATCGAGGCCTTACGAAATCATCTTGTGTATGGATTGGTTATCCACATTTCATGCTCAGATTGACTGTATTAGGCTCAAAGTGTAGTGTATCCACACGGATGGGACTAGGTTCACCTTCACTGGCGAGAAGGTAGCCTTTGCAGCACCTGATGGACTTACATAGAGAAGGGGGCATCTGATCACACATAAGTTGGATAGTCTTATCATCTGAGCGGTTGTTGTGAGGAGTCCAAGTTTTCCTGTTGTGGTGGATCAATACGTGGATGTTTTACCTGATGACGTTCTTGGACTACCTCCTCAGAGGGAGGTATACTTGTACATTGACTTGTACCTTAGGATTACATTGATATCTACTCCAGCATATCGGATGTCTCTTTCCAATCTTCGTGAGCTATGGGTGCAGATGGAGGACTTGCAGGAGAATGGATTTATCAGACCCAATGTTTCACCCTGGGCATCTCCAATTTTGTACGCCAAGAATGCGGATGGGAGCTTGCGACTGTGTGTCAACTACCGTCACCTGAATCAGGTGATTGTGAAAAACAAGTACCCACTACAGCGTATTGATGACCTCTTTGATCATCTCAAGGGAGTACAATGGTTCTTGAAGGTAGAAATCAGATCAGGCTCTCACCAGCTCAGATTTCGAGATGAGGATGTATAGAAGATGACATTCAGGTGTCAGTATGGCCACTACGAGTTCTTGGTTATGCCCCTCGGTGTAACTAACAAACCAGAAGTGCTCATGAGTCTCATTAACAGGATCCTTCAGCCTTACCTTGATTTCTTTGTCGTACTATTCATTGATGACATACTGATCTACACGACTACTAAGGAAGATCATTCCTACCATTTGCGGGTAGTACCAGACACAGTTCGAGAGAAACAGCTATATGTTATTCTCTCAAAGTGAAATTTCTAGATTTGAGATGTTAATTTCATAGGACATGTCATCACAGAGGCTATAGTTTCAGTGTATCCAGTGAAGATCGAGGCAGTACTTTCATGGGAGCCACCCAGGAGTGTGACGAAGGTGCGGAGTTTTCTGGGACTGGCTGGGTACTATCAGAGATTAGTGCCAGACTTCTCTAGAGTTTAAGCACCACTTTCATCATTGACGATGAAGGGGAAACCCTTCGTGTGGTTAGATAGATGCCAGAAGAGCTTTCAAGAGATCGTGGAAGAATCTATCCAACCGAGATTATGACAGTTATGAGGAGATCGTGCAAAGAGCGATTAAAGTCGAACTAGAGTTTGGTGAGACGCAATGGTCTCATAAATCCAATGAAAAACATTGATCAATGGAGCCAACAATATGGAGAAGATTTGACCATGGAAGATGAGGAAATAAATTGCAATGTACCACATGTAATAAATGTGGGAATAAGTATTCTGGGAACTACCTACTCGGCAGCGGGAAATGCTACAAGTGTGGATGAGATGGCCATATTGTGAGGAATTGTCGTAGTGAGGTGAAACCCCAAATCCAATCACTAATGACAAGGGGAAGATGGTGAAGGACCTACCGAATGTCTAGTACTTTATGTGTGGACAACTTGGGCACTATTCCAATCACTATCAAAATCAGAGGGCATTGAAGGGGAACCACCATCAGCATCTGCAAAGGCCAAGGGAGCAAGGTCGTGCTTTTGCAATCACGATAGTGGAAATTGAATCTCCAAATGATGTGGTAGAAGGTACCCATGTTGTTCTCTCAAAGATAGCAAGTACATTGTTTTATTCTGGTTCTACGCATTCCTTTCTTTCCTCCAAATTTTCAATGAATTTAGAATCAACCCCCGACATGCTAAAAGTAGAGTTATCAGTCAAGACTCATGTTGGGATTATCCAAGCATCATAAGTGTTTGGAAACTATAGTATTTACTTTAGTGATCACAGTCTTATCACAAATCTAGTAGTCATTACCATTTTGGAATTTGACATTATACAAGGGATGAAATAGATCTTAATGTATAATGCTAAGATCAAATGAAGTAGTACGGAAATCTCAGTAGTCTTGAATGGGAAACCTACAATTATCTTCAAAGGAGAGATATCTCAACCTAATCTTTGTCTAGAATAACATCTTATATCATTCTTTATGGAATTTATTGGTGAAAATGATGAAGGAAATGAGAGTTTAAGGATATAAAACGTACCCATAATCAAAGAATACATTGACGTATTTCTTAAGGAGTTTCCTGGACCTCCCCTAGAAAGAGAAGTAGCGTTCTCTATTGAACTCACACCGTGTTCTCATCCAATATCAAAGATCCCGTATATGATGGAAAATGTAAAGCTAGAAGAATTAAAGAAATAACTTAAAGGTCTTTTGGAGAGGGGATTTATCCGACTGAGTGTGTCTCCTTGGGGAGCACCTCTTATCATTGTGAACATGAAAGATGGAATGATGTAGACATGCATTGATTATAGAGAACTGAACGGGTTCACAGTAAAGAATAAATACCCTCTTCCAAGAATTGATGACTTATTTGACCAACTTTGTGGGGCTCAATTATTCTCTATGATTGATCTTAGATTTGGTTATCAACAATTAAGGGTGAATAAAGAAGATATTACAAAAACTGCCTTCTGAGCAAGATATGGGAATTATGAATTTGTTGTTATTCCTTTTGAACTGACTAATGAAGCTACTATTTTTATGGATTTGATGAATAGAGTCTTTAAAGACTACCTTGATAACTTTTTTGTAGTTCTTATTGATGATATTATAATATATTCCAAAAGTCGTCAGGAGCATGAAGATAAAATAATGGTTTTTTTGAAAACACAATGGAAGGATAAACTTTTTGGAAAGTTCATTAAATGTGAATTCTGGTTTCAAAATGTTTCTTTCTTGGGGGACATAGTTACCAATGAAGGAATCAAAGTTGACGTTGAATTGTAAAAAGTTACATAGGAGTGGCCTCATCCTACAAAATTAACAGAGATTCGTAGTTTCCTTGGATTAGAGGGATATTATAGGAGGTTTGTGAAATACTTTTCATGACTTTCTAATCCATTAACCAAGTTAACTAGAAAATGGTTCATGTTCATCTGGACAAAGGAGTGTGAGGAAACATTCCAAGAGCTGAATAAGAGATTGGTTACTACACCTGTGTAAACTCTGCCTTCAAGTGATGAAGGTTTCGTTATTTTTAGTGATGCATCTCTAAAAGGACATGGGTGTGTCCTCATGAAAAATGACAAGGAAATTTCGTATGCAACTTGACAGTTGAAGAGTCATTAGCAGAACAATCCTATGCATGATATGGAGATGGTTGTGGTCATTTTTCCTCTGAAGATATGGGGGCACTATATTTATGGGGAGAAATGTGATATATAAACAGACAATCAAAGTTTGAAGTATATTTTCACACAAATGGAATTGAACATGAGACAAATGGGATTTTTGGAACTCTTTAATGACTATGATTTATCAATTTATAATCATCCTATAAGAGTAAAAAATGTCGTTGATGCATTAAGTATGAAAGAACCAGTTGTTCTATCCAGTATGAGGATTCCAAGAGATCCTTTAATAAATGACCTAGTAAAACTAGACATGTGAATTATAAATGAAGGGACATCATCAACCCTAACCCAAGTGATTTTTCAACAGTCGCTACATAATATGATCAAGAAAGCTCAGAAAGAAGATCCTTTGTTACAAAAGAAGTTTGAGGCTGTGAAGGATGGGAAGTTTCCTGAGTTCTATATTGATCAAGAAGGTGTACTAAAATTTCGAACAAGACTATGTGTTCTATCTATTCCAGAAATAAAGAAGGGGCCAATGGATGACACTCATAGCTCATCATTCTCTATATATCCTGGTAGTATTAAAATGTATAGGGAACTTCGTGATCATTTCTGGTGGGATAATATGAATCGGGAGATTGCTGACAACACTTCATGGTGCCTAGTATGTCAACAAGTGAGGGCTGAGTGACACCTTCCTAAAGGGGTATTGCAACCACTACCCATACCATCATGGAATTGGGATAATATCACTATGGACTTTGTCAGTGATCTCCCGAGAACTTCCAAATGAATCAATGAAATATGGGTTATTGTGGACAGTCTCACCAGGACTTCCCATTTTATCTCTATTCGAGAAGATTTATCTCTTGATAAAATTGCCAGGATTTACATGAAGGAACTTGTAAGTCTTCATGGAGTTCCACTTTCTAAATTATCTGATCTTGATCCAAGGTTCACATCAATATTCTGGAAAAGTCTTCAACATGCTCTATGCACTGAAATGAATTTCTGTATGGCCTATCACCCCCAATGTGATGGACAATATCAATGGAGTATTCAAACACTCAAGGACATGCTGAGAACGTGCCCAATGGAATTTAAGGGTGGATGGGATCAACATCTCTCTTTAGTTGAGTTATCTTAAAACAACAGCTTCCACTTGAGCATTCAAATGTCCCCCTATGCAGCTCTATATGGGAAGCGATGTAGAAATCCTACTTGATGGGATGATGCTGGTGAGAGAATGATTTTTGGGCCTAATCTTGTGCAAGAGATGACAGAAACGGTCCATGCCATCCAACAACACATTAAGGCTGCATAGATTCAGAAAAAGTGTTCTTCCAACAACCATGAAAAGGACTTCGAGTTTGTTGTTGGTGAAAAAGTCTTTCTTCGGATTTAACCTTGGAAGAGATTCACAAGGATCGGGAAAAAGGGGAAGCTTAATACTAGGTACATTGGCCCCTATGAAATTCTGGATCATGTGGGAGCAGTGGCCTATCGACTTGCACTTCCTCCAAATATAGCACATGTTCATGATGTCTTCCACGTATCCCTCTGGACGATGAACATACCTGACCCTTCACATGTACTAAATCAAGAGGTTGTACAACTGGAACATGACCTCTCTTATGAGGAGCATCTGATGGAGATATTGAATCATAGAGATGAGGATCTATGAAAAAAGACTACCCACCTTGTTAAGGAGTTGTGGAGGAACCACAAATGTGAAGAATCCATGTGGGAACTGGAGGATTCCATGAGACAGAAGTACCCACACCTTTTCCCATTAGAGGGTACGAGAAAAAATTTCACGGAAAAAAATTCATAATGGGGGAAGAATGTAACAACCCAAACTTTTAAATTATATTTATTTCCTAAATTTGTGTGTTATTTTATACTCAAAAAAACTATATACTTTAATTAATGAAGTGGGTATAATTAAAATGAGACTATTTTATTTTGACTGTTATATGACCATTTGTCAATATGGCCATTGGAAACTATAATCTTAACGTTATGTTTTTATAAATACAGTTATCTTGGATAATTAATATAGAAAGAAAATTGAATGGCCTTAGCCAGTATACTCGAGCCATATGAAGCCCATCTATTAGAGCTTGGGATGAAGGTAGCATCACTGGGCTTTTCACTGGACCAAGCCCAAGCCAAACTTCAATGTATAATGTTTGTATAGAATTGCCTAAGGGAGAAGTTCAAGCTGATAGAAATCACCACTCAGTAAATGTTGTCTGAGCCACCCCAATATTCTGTCACCATATCACACCTTACATTTAGTCATATGTTGGTGATATAAGGGGCTATGTAACAAGACCTTACCTGATTAGTGTAATCCTTTTATATAAATAAAATTGTAATTTCTTCTTATGGAAACATTTGTGAATTTAAAATATCTGAATAAATATAGGATGTGTATTATTGATGAATTTAGGAAAAAAGGGGTATTTTAAAATATTTTTCTATTCTTTAAATAATAAATAATGTGAAATTATTTTCAAAAAAAGGTATTATATAGTTGTGATCTATGAGAATTTTAGAGTCTAATAAGATCAACTTGTTTTTTTAATAGTAAGTATGAATAGTAACATACCCATATGAATAGTAATGAATAGTAGTGAATAGTAAATTGGTAAAAAAATAGAAACTTCACCCATGAATGTATAAATATATTTTAGACATCTTAAATGATAAAAAACGATCATAGTTTATGTTTTGGTATTTTATAGGCCATAAATATTTTATTTTCAATTTTATAATTAATTTTATAATTTAAAATGGAAATTTATTTTCATAAAATCTAATCCTAAATTTTTACATTATTGTCTTATGGGTATACGATATTTTTCTGGGACCTTGATTACTTTGTAAAGGTGTCACAAAATGAGTTATAGTTTTAATGTTTTATTTTTAGAATAAATAATGATTTTATAGTAAAAATAAATTAAAAATATTTAAAAACTTATTTTCATAAAATGGATTTCATTTGTGAATTCAGAGCATTGAAATTAGGTTAGGGTGATTTTTTTGGATTTTTCTAAAATAGTTGAATTATCAGTGAATAGTAAAAATACAGTTTTGAGTTTCGGGTGTTTAATGAAATCATTAATGATGTAATAATGATGTAAGATTTCTGGTCAAATTATTAATAGTTATATATTCTATAAGGTGTCTTAGGTGGCCAATACCACTATCAAATACAATGGGTAAGCCCATGGTTTTTCAAATATCACCGTTGAGGTGTCCCTTGGAAATTAATAATTTATTCACTCACTTTTCCTATAAATACGAATACATTTCCCTCATCCATTTCATTAAAAAATCATCCTAAACGAGGTTATGGTCTACTTACCACCCAAGGAGTCCTCCCAAGGTTCCCTCAAGCATCCCAAGGTCCCGATCTTCAAGCGCTCGAAGTTACACTTCAAGGTAAGGGTTCCTTTCACCCTCCTCTTTTTTAAGTCATGAATTCCTATATGTTCTGTCTTCTAATTTCCATATTTTTATGTTGAGGTTATGTTCTTATATATATTCTATTTTCTGCCCATTTCATGTCTAATTTTTTAGAGAACCTTTCTGCTTTCATCAATTAGTTTTTTGAATTTTTAAGTGACGTCGTTAGGCTGCCGAATTTCTCGTAAAAGAAATCGCATCTTCTATTTTTTTCCATGTTTCCTTTTCATGTGGTATGTCATTAAAATATCCATAACATGATCGTATTCCGTAACCATACTGTATTATGAATTATTTATGTGTTGGTAACCCTTGTCCCCTCTCTTTTTAATGTCTTCTAAAACCATGTTATATAGTCGTTATGCTGCAGAAATTTCGCCTCAAAATTCCCATCTCTTTCTCTCAGGAAATTATCTTATATTATTAATGTGAAAACCCATACCTATTTTGTTTCTATAGTAGTTCATAAAAATATAAATATTATATATTTGATTTTTTAATTTACATACATATAACCCTCACTTCCTTTCCATGGGTTATAAATGACACAATGATCTTATTTTTAAGCTCTTTTTAAACGTCACCATTTTGACATGAATCCCATTTCTTTGATTCTATTTGGGTTATTTATGAAATGATTGATTATGATATATGTGTCTCACATAAAAGTAAATAAATATTAAGGGTACACCCTGATATCACTTTAATGCATTGGGTAAAGAATTAATCTCCAGAGATGTCAAGTTTCACGATACATTGGTGAATAACCTTTGTAATTTTTAGGAAATCTCGGGGATAAACCATACTGATATGTTAATGAATGTCTAATTGAAATGTTGTAGACACATATTCATGTTATTATTCAAGTAATTTTTATTATGATATTCATATTCCCCCATTTCTCATGCCTTTAGGAGTTTTATTATGTTCTTATTAATATTTCTCGAGATAACATATCAATTATTTCACATATTTTTCTTTACTGAGCCTTCTGCTCACCCTTGTATTTGATGTATGTCTCTAGGAAATGATAAGAATTAATTTTACATAGGTTTAACCTATGATTATTCTTTATGAGTGGTTTAGAATAATGTTTTATGTTGTTTTCATGTATTATGTTCTTGATTTCCAAGACACTAGACTTTGAAAATCCTTTGTTAGTAAAATATAATGAAAAGTTAAGTAATTAAATAGAAGGATGCCATAGTTCACATTGGGGGAAGAGGCTGGAAGAGGGATCCCTTAGAGGAAGGTGAGGTAACAAACTCAGAGCTCAAAGAGTTTGTTGAGGATCTCATGGTAAACCCTAAATCATTTCACTTTGGTCTTCATTTTGGCCACTTGGGCCTTCTCAAATAACATTTGACATATGTTGGAGAACCTCATACGTAAAAACATTTTTCGCACAAATGAAGATGTATCTTCAGGATTTGTACTTGTGAAAACCACGATTATAGAATCTTTCAGGGCTGCGACACCCTGGGTGGTTCTACATGAATCATTAAATCTCCAAATCATATATGGGGGGCCATGAAAATGGGTTCCAGTAGCAGAAACTCTAGGGAGAGACCAATTATTGGATCTATATATGTCATCTTCATAGAATACATAAATATTTCCCATTGAAGCAGGCCAACTAAAATATATTTTTTTCTATATGCACAGTTCATCTTCCATTCTCAGGGAAAAGCACATTTTCGTGAATGCAGCAGATCATGCAGACCAAACCACAATGATCATGATTATAGATAGGGGCGTTAGCAGGATGGAACCTGAGATCATCATGGTGGAATCTAGTGATGAGGATCAATATGATCACATGAGACTCATCCTACCAGACCAAACACTAGAGTAGGATCATGTTGATTTATATTTTGAGGCATTCCTAGTATACGAACCTAACAACCCAATGGTCTTAGACCAGACTGCTTTTGAAAAAGTGGATAAAAATTCCATCCACCACCGGTCATGGAAACTGATCATCCACTTCCTCAAGGATACCCTGCATGCGGAATGGATAAGCCAGATGGTGATGCTTTGTTCCCAACTATGAAAACCATGCACAAAAGGAGTTGATTCCCAATGTCCTAATATGTTCATTTGAGATTACATGGCATTGGAGAATCCTGAACATGACTGGGGCCTTAGTGTGGGATGTCAGTGGAGAAAGACTGTCAATATCAAGAAACATAAGTAGGCATAGCAAGAGATCCAACACATGAGGGTGTGGTAGAAAGTCCATTTTTTCTTTCCTCAATGAAATATTTTGTCTCATATCATGATTGAAGGATTAAATGACAGAGGAGGAGGAACATATGGGGATATATTCTCATTAAATGACTCTTATCTTGGCGGACGAGGCTCATTCCTAGTTCAAGGGAAATAAACTGCACCCCATTATTATTGAGGAGGAGCAGGAGGTGAACATGCGATAACATGTCCTATATGTCATGATCCAAAAGATGTGGTGTTGGGATGCTCCCTTAAATAGGTAAATCCATCTATTGGATGTTTAATCCATGGGTATTTTAAATTTTTGTGAACATACAAACATACCCGCATGATTTAATTTAAATTTTGGTCATGTCCATGGGTCTCATTATCTTCATGGGTTTCTACATATCAATCATACCTTTGAAATATCAAATGATAAATCCCTAAGCTCATGTTCGTATTTACTGATAATGAGAAACTATGGATGACTGCCTCATTTGTTCCCTTGAATATGTCAATGCTGACCAATATCTGGGTATCCATGGTCTAAATGATCACTTCGAGTTTTCATGAAGAACTAGGGGGTCATGATGAGAGAATGGGAGTCTCAAAATATCCAATCCCCCCTCTACAAACATGTTCTAAGAATCTAGTGGGATATTTCCCGTGGTTCTAGAATAAATATGAACAACGTGGGATGAAGAATGTGAATTATGATTTCCCAAATTCAGAACTCGGTGAGGATGGTTGAAACACATCACCAGTATCGCATTAGCCTGAAATGGGAAAAAACAAATTATAGCTAATAAATGACTGTATCCAAAAACATGAGGCCAAAATCAAAGTGTTTCTTTATTTACTTTAGAATGTTGGCCCATTAATGTAGTAGATCCTTAAGGGTTATCATCCTAACCATTCAAGGGTTCATTCAGATGTATAATGGAATAGGGATCTGAAATTGAGGGCATGAAAATTGTGGTGATGAGATAATGGGATTCATGGATAAAGTCCAACAATCATTAAATTACACCACCATGATGATTGTACAATGTATGGGTGTATTGGTATGAATTAAATATCGAAACTACTCCAAACAGACCTCTATCATTAGGGAAAAAAGGGATTGTAGTTTTATGACATGTAAATGAGGACGATGCATGGATTAATATCTCATCATATTACTATGATGTTGATCATAGTTCATGTTCGTACTACTGGGACCCTAATAAACAGTTTAATGTCATCTTACATGAACTATACATAGAGTTCATAACATGATTAGGGTAAATGAACTAGGACTATAAATGGTCCTGGTGATGGTCTTGAGGAGAAATTATGGGGCATCTCTATTTGTATCGTATGGATAAAAAACATGAAAAAAATTGTTGTTGATCACATCATGGACAGTGACCAACGATGGTAGGTAAATCCTCTCTAGAAAGGAAGGTGACACATCCCATTATTATCATGTGACATCCTAAACATCTTCATGGAAGTTTTACATTTTTAAAGATAGGAATTTAGGGAATGACTGTGGAGTTTATTTTCGGGATGTATAGATTGAGAAATGGAGACCACTGGAGAAACATATGTTTCATGGATAATGAAATAATAAAGTGAATGAGGATGTAAGTCCTCACCACAAAACATAGTTATGAGGAAACTGATTCAAGAATTGGACAAGTAGTTTCTTGGTGATGCGGTTGAACCACACGCAAGAAGTCTGTGCATCGCTACATATTTCATAATAATGGGAATCATGACATGTGTTGTCCTTAATGGTTTCAGGGAAAGAATCCAATATTGAAAATCGAAAACCTATTTTTGATTAAAGACATTATACAGATGGATAATTTATCCATACAAACCTTGGTTGCAAGATCTGTAGATCAGTATTGTACGATAATGACATAATATATCTTAGTATTTGTACATTGTGCTTAGAAAAAATTAGATGATTCAAAATAAAAAAATATGTGACATGGTTCCATAAAGAGACCTGATTTTTATGGGGACATAGAGTCCATAACACAATATGAATTTCGATAAAACACATTCTGTTTAATGGCATGATGGTCTAATGATGAGACTAATGGTATTGGTTTATGATCATTATGTTCGGAACAAATGAAGTGTGGTTCTTAAATGTATGCACAAACCATCAAAATATCTCTAATACCACATGATCTATGCTCAATGTGGGAAACATGGAAAGAGGATATCATTGAAACACATGGAATACATAGTTGGGGGAGATGGTGTGGAGTTGAAGATGACTATCACAATGCTGATTCACCATCTTTAATGCATAAAAGTGCATAGAGGTATAACACCATGGGTGTAAAAATTCAACTTGAACATGGTGGAGTGGAAAGGGGTGTGAATAACATTACCAATATTTATGTCTTAATGGGGGTAGCATAATAATGGAGCATAATTTTTTACCATGTTAGAAACACAACATCCATATCGTGTGACGTGAAACGGGAACTAACATCTGAGGATTGACTCCGGACAAAATTTGAAACGTGGAACCTATCTTATAATGTCATTCAAAATCCATTGGGATTCTTCCCTAGAGTATTATGAAATCCATAAAACTAACAATACATACTTTTGGATGGCCTTTTGGATGTTAAAGATGACAGATACCCAACTAAAGGGAGACATAAAGCGTGTAAATTAATGAAATAATGTCTATACGGAATCTAACACTATAGGTCCTAACCAAAAGTGGATCTAAACACATTGTTATGGAATAATAGAAGTTGGGAAGTCCAAATAATAAGGCTAAAATGGGTTAATGAACATAGCCGTTTACCAGAAGAAGAATTGTTTGGGAAATCATACGTATCTCATAAGGATGGGAATCAAGACATTCGTTTTTCATGAAAATCTGATAGATTTTACCATCATTTTACCAATACATAAGGAGATTTTATGGATGTTACATTAATTGTTGTACATGGAAAAGATATTATAAAACCAATGTGAATGAGTACATAATTCAATATATTCCAGACCATGTGCTTCCGACAGAGTTTATTCCAAGGGGGCTTGAATGATGGATGTAGTTGAGGTTCCTAGGGAAAGACCTAAAGATGAAATGTATGAGCATTCATATGTATCAAATTTTTATGGGAATCTAGCAAAAATTAGTTAATTGAAAGAGAAATTTAGGGTACCAATGCTTGGGGATATACTATCATTATGATCTGTCCCATGTAGGAAAAGAAGCGACATTTGGTGGATCTTGTTTGTTATTTTCAGTGGATGTGTCTTGTTTAAATAAACAACCCCAAGATGGAGACTGTAGTGTCACTACATGAATAATTACATATGTAGGTAATGAAAAAAAATGTCATATTGGATGATCTATACCAATCATGATGTCCCCTCAAGTGAGAAAACCTCATTAAGGTACCCTTTTTCATGTGTCCAGTATGATTGTGTTACAGTTTGAGGTCGTGTGACAGGACCAGATGTACTTTTATGTCGTGTGGAGAAGTTTCAATGGTTTAAAGTCATGTGGGACTAGAAAACATAGGTTAAGATCACATGTCTTGGACACACACAGAATAATGTGGTTCCAAAGTGATTGTGCATGGTGTGATAAATCGTACCCATTGTGAATGAGGATATCAACCAACAGCACACCGTACACAAACCCAGGGGGAGGTGACCTCATGTTAAGGGGATAGGAAAGGTCAAACAACATGGGGCCGGACCTGAAGATGAATTGTCTATGCATTCCTACGTATCCCATGACTATGTGAATCAATCCATACGTAGTTCTGAAATTCTTGCAGTTTAATGTCGTGTAGTTAGGATGATTGTGGGGATTAGTTTAAGGTTATAGAGCTCAGACCAAAAAGATGTGATATTCCTCCGAGTAGACGTAAACCATGAAGAAGTCCCTAAGCCCACGTGAGCGAAGATTGATGTGGGAAACAAGAGAATAATATATCTTTATCACACATGGAATACCTTGAATGAGAAAATAGTTTGGGTTCAAGGATAATACCACGACGTTGATTCATAATGTCATTTGAGATCCTCCAGGACATTGGCCCAAGACGATAGGAGAGTGATAAGGCCTAAAGTCTAGTCTATTTGGTATTCCATTCGGATGTGAAAGATTAAAAAATCTTCAAATGGAGGAAGACAAGAATCATGGTTACAGAATGAAAAAACAACCATGATGAATCCAACATTCTTGGTTCCAAACCACTATTCATTTTATCTTATTGGTGAGGCTCCGAAAAAAGGTTGAGGGGGGAAATTAGTAGTAAAAGACTCCAGGAGATGAGCCTAGAATAGTGTGTGGAGATATATCAAAAGAGAGTTATGTGGAAAGTCTATAGAAAACTTGATGTGAATGAAGTCATAATCACACACCACCCCCCATAACCCTAGAGAATGTAGGACAAAGGGAAAAAAGGAATATAATGTTTCCAAAAACAATTCTGACCAAAAGATGAAATGTATAGGAATTCCTGCATATCCCATGACGATGAAAATCAAGCCACACATACTTATTGAAAACCTATTTTTAGTTTAACATTACGTTGTAAGGACGTAAAGGGTATCTCTATGAGTAATGTGTATGGAGTGAATAATAAACCAACATGATTGAGGACATAATCCCATATACTCCACACCATTCTTACTTCCAAAGAGAAGTCATGCTATGTTTTTTAGAGAAAAAATTAATGACCTGGGATGGAGTTGAAAACGAGATGTATGAACATTCCTACATATCCAATGAGGAGGGCAATCAATCCTTTGGTAGTTCTGAAACCACTGTGTAGTTTAGCGTCATTTTTAAGGAAAATGGATGAAGTTTGTTCTGGGAGGATGGGAACACGATGTAGTCATTGTAAAGAAAATGTGAATGGGGACAAAATAAGTCGACATACCACAAAATATGGAATCACTCAAAGAAAAATAAACCCATCTGGAAGAATAGATTTGTTTAGATGGATCACACCGTGATATATCCTATTATTTTTATGTATTGCATTAGGATGGGAATCAATCCATTAATTATTCTTGAAATTTAAGTACATTTTAACGTCATCTGGTAAGGATAAGGGAAGAAAAAATGACATGAGGGGATATGTGTGGTGTGGAAAAAATAACCTGATGTGATTGAGGACAATGAGCCTGTATAAAATTTCACAATCCTGGTAGAGATAATAGGCCAAGAGGCTGGAAAGGTCAAGAGACCTAAGGATGGTAAACCTATGAAAGGTTTGTTCATTTATATATATCTCAAAAGTATGTGATTCAATCCAAACATCGTTCTGATCATGTTGTTCAGTTTAATTTCGTGCGATAATGATATAGGTGTTCTTTGTTTAAGGTCTTAGAGAACAAAACATTTTTCAGTATATCATCATGAAGGATGAGTTATGGGTAGTTTTACATCATTCTTATTTAAAAGATCATGTAATTTAATGTCATATGGTGAAGAAGTCAATGAGTACTATAAAAAATTAATTCATGAGGAATTTGGCATTTGTTGGAGGTGTAATACTCTCACCATCCATGGTGATGAAATAGCATGCACTGTTTGGGTAAACATTGGGATTGATATAAGGTCCCTCCCATTTGGGATAATGCATCAGTGGCTTCCTACTGGTTATCATTGGCATTCTTAGTTCCAATACCGTGTCACTTTTTAAGAAGGAGAAGAGGTATCATTTCTTATTGAATGCCCAAGATATATTATTATAATGACTCTCCAGATTGTGTAGGGCTCAAGGAATATTCTAATCAAGAACTTATAGTTTAGCTAGATGGATTTATACTACATTTTCTAGTGCATGTAAATCATAGAAGGGTATAAATAATGAGGGTAACTGAATCTAAATGGGAACGACTACCTCGATTCTGTAAACCAATGAATATGGAGCCACCTGAGTGGAATTTCGAGTCTTCAGTTGTTAGGCCAACATAGCATTGGGGTGTTTTTTAGAACAACACTTATTATTCTAACCAACCATATTATTCATGGTGTTATAGATGGTTTTGAGGAATTCCTTTATATTTCCATTTTTTGAGATTGATTGCGAGATGTATGATTTGAAAGGATGTTGTACATAGTGTAAATTTACATAAACTCACCATCCCTAATGTTGGAGCCATTATCAATAAGGATGATGTGAGGGACTATGAATAAATGGATGATATTGGAGGTCATGAAGTCAAATATAGAACGTGTCATGTCTTACTTGATTATATTTTCTTCTTCCATCATTGAAAATAAATCTATAGTGGTCAAGAAAAACCTACACTATTGAGTTATTAATAGTTGCTATGGATCCATGATATCGAGTCCTCAAACCACAAAGGGCCAAAATTATTTGGTAGTTTATAGATACGCTGGTGGATGATGAAAAAAATTGTCATGGATATAGCATGAATAACATCTCTTGCTGAACTCAACACATTCTTGGATCATGGTTGGCCAAATATATAACTATCATCAGATATGATGGTAGATTATTGACCTTATCTGATTTGTCCCACATGAATCAGCATGAATATCCAACATGACATGAGAAATCATGTCTCCTTGAATTCAATGGAGGAGAATACCATATAACCCGCCTCTATAGAGGATTTTCCCAAGACTGGAACAACTCTAGAGGGTAAACTGTATTGTGCACTGATAGAATCTCTAACATTTAGCTCAGTATTTTGGGAGATTACATTGATGGAGAACTCGATAAAGGGAGTCATCCAGTATGTTTCCCTTCAACACCAGGGTAGGAGAATATGTGGTCCTGATGTGGAGGCATCAATAGTATGTTTTCTTACATATGGGATATCACTATAATCCAATTTTATGGGAGAAATTACACTTCGATGCACCACATGGATAATTAAATTTTCCGAGTCAGGCTCATCAAGGTGTATAGGAAATCTGGCCAGGCCATCAGCTCAACCATTCTGAGACTGAGGTACATGAATAACATTTTTCCAAGAAGATAAATGGTCCATCAGCAGATGAGTACACTCTAACAGTGGTATGATCTCCAACTTCCTAACTACGTAATCACTGTTGAGAAACATGATGACAAATTCAGAGTCCCACATTACACGAAAGTGGGGAACGTCAATTTTCAGAGTAATCTCAAGACCAGTGAAGATATCTAGATACTCCCCCTCATTGTTGGTGAATCCTTCATAAAATAAGATTTAATAGGCATGACCACTTGTGAATGTGTGATGAAGAAGACACGCATTACACTCTATTGATTCTGGGATCATTGAGTCTTCATGCGATAGGGGTTTAGGAAGCTCCATCAATGTGCATTTTCCAACATGGAATGGTATGATCCATTGAGATGATGGCCTCATCGTGATAGTCAATATCCAGAGCCTACTCTACAGGGGGATGCATGGGAAGGAAGAAAGTATACTGGTGCTTGTACCTTTATATCCTTCTTGGTGAAAAAAATGATGTATAACTATTGAAGGATCACATCCCACCATATTAGATGACCTGTATTTATGAGGATGCTCAGGATGTAATTTAGTGGATCCACTCATGAAACTAGCAATATGTCATGGCGCTGCATGTAATTTCACAATTTATGTACTACGAATACCAGTGCGAGGAAGATCTTTTCAATTGTGGAATACATAGAATCTGTATTATGGTTCATGTGGCTGGGATAATATAAACTATTCTCTATTATATAATTATTCTTCAAGGCATGAATGGAACCATGTAACCATTCTAGAGCAGCCTCATTAAGGACCAGCAGAATTCTATAAATTGGTGGCATCAGAACTGGATCATATAGCAGGAACTTATTTATTTCCTCAAAAGTAGTCTAACACTTCTCATACAATTGATAATCTGAACAATTATTCATGAGATGAGAAAATGGAATCCATTTTCCAACCATATTTTCAATGAATCAGCATCTGTATGCTAAGTGTCCTTGAGATAGTTGGTGCTTCCAAATATTTCATGGATGGGACATTTGACTAATGGCCTTATTCATTTCCGGTTTGACCTCAATTCCTTTATATCTAACAACAATGTTGATAAAATTTCCAAAGGTGACTGCAAAGGGACACATAAAGGGATTCATCTTTTGATGGTGGTAACAAAGGAATCTGAAGAATATAACAATATACATTAGATGGTCCTAATTATAGAGAGATTTAACCACTAGGACATATGTGTAGCATTCCACCGATGTCCTGAAAATTATCTTGAAAATGTAGTGCATGGAACACTAAATGGTGGAAGATAAATTCATTAAACCTAAAGGCATTTCCTGATAGTAAAATAAACCTTGTGGTTCCTTGAAGTCGGTAAGATATTCATTATCAGGGTCCATTCGTATTGTATTATATCTTGACTGCCCTTCCATAAATGAGATATCCTAGAACCCATCAGTGAAATTAATAAATAGTTCCATCACATGAAGGGAAATGTCTCCTTCCTATAGTGACAGTTAAAATCTGTAAAGTCGATGCATACATTGATCAATCTATTCTTCTTCCTGATGGTCACAATGTTATCTAACCATTTGGGGTGCAGGACCTCCTTGATGAATATGTATTTTATGTTCTCATCAACCTCATCCACTTCTATGGAGCCATGAGAAGGGTTCATCTTCATGGGGGATTTTTTAAAGACGTGATGACTTTTTTTGGGAGGCCTAGAAGGTGGACCATGTCTTAGGGATCCATCCCTGTTATTTCATCATAAATCCATGTAAATACATCACTATGCTTCCATAGGAAATTTATGTATAGTTTTTTCACTTTTATAAGCATTGAAGTGCTGATCAACATTGGTTTCATATCTGTCTTGGTACTGAGTTCACCTATAACAACTCATTGACCATAGTATAGACACCATCTTCAAATTCATTAGGGGAATCATTAAAATCCTCTCATCCATGCATAGAAAAAAGATACATAGCAGGAGGAAATTATTTCTAGTTGTACAATACTAATGGTACGCTCGTTCCAGTATGAGCTGCAGTGAACACCTCATAAGGAGACTCCAAAATTGCTGAATCCATGGTGATTAAAGCTTTCTACCTTATCCCATCTAGCCTCAGACCCAAAGGTCCTTTTTGATGACATAAAAGAAATAATGGCACATCATCTTTAGAAATTATATCCTAACCTGGTGAAACAAGAATGAATGATGTATTTCCATTTTCATGGGATGGATATCTCAATACCTTAAAGGAGTTGGGGGCTTTGAGATCACCTGATCCTAATTTTTTTTGGAATATGAGGTGATCATCCAACATTCCATGTAATTGGTAATGATCATACCCCTCAATACAGAGACAACATAGCATTTACCCAGGTTCAGGGTTGTGGAATCTATTTTTTGAATTGGGAAAATGTAGGTGTCATATAGGTCTGTCCATGGGCCGATCACGGTTGTAGAGTGTTCAACCTCGTTAGCCTGAATTTGCAAGTCCTTTCTATTATAACAGTTGGTATCCATGTAGCAGGCATCAGAAGAGGAAATGGAGATGCCTCACCTGGGAGTAAACCTACTAGACCATTAATACAGTACTTAAGGAATTTGAGATATAAAGAAGGGACTGTAGTATGAATGTTGATCCATGGTCTAGATATCAATGGATTGTACGTGGTGTCTTGTGTGGAAACCCTGAATTGGATATTGGAAACTGGGCCATTGAACATGGTCTTTAGGTGAATTTTTCAAACCACTGTCTGCTCCGTCCTGTTGTAACCTTTAATCATATGTTTAGAGGGACTCAGATCTTCCTCGGATAGTACCATATTTGAGAGAATCTAGGTTAGGATGATACTAATACAAAAAAACATTGGTCAAAAAGACATCGACGATCATCAATGCAGATAAACTTGATATTGAGGCATTGTGGGTGGATGTTCCTCTGTATAAGAGAAACATCAACTTTTCCCGAGAAAGAGATGATTTCCTGAAATTCCTCACGCTCGACAGTCTCTGTGTGGAAGGCTTCAATGGCAAATACTTATGTATCAAATAAGAGGATGATTCTTAAATCCTCTGCAAGGGCTTCACGTATATCCACTAACAAGAGGAGAGCCTCAATGATTGAGAGCATTGTAGGAATTCTGGAATAATTCTTGAGGATATCATAGTTTCGTACTAGTAATAAACTTCTACCGACAAAAGGTCTCTCCGTGGAAGGGGTCATGATGGGAGATGCAGGTTGAATCGGTGGATTATTGCTGGTTCTAGGAATGTCCCATAACTCACTAGTAAAACTGCATAGAGTTACTACCTGCTGAGGGCCAAAAAAATCATGTCTATCCATGTTAGAACACATATAATCATTGCACCATCCCGATAGATCTTCCCGATCATGTAGCACAAACAATAATGGAGGTAGATCTGGTGAAATGATATTATAAGGATATGCATGATTAGCTCAGTGATGGGACAACTGTGACGTTTTGGTGATGTGCATTGATTTTTTGGGAGCACTGACCAATGAATTCTTTTGATTGGAATACCCAGGGCTCCACCAATGCTGGTGTCGATAGAGGATGTGGGGAAGGTTCTTCTAGAGATCTTTTTTATTAGGAACCATGTCTGGGCTTACCAGCTTCAAGGTGATCACTAATGTGTACCCTTTATCATCCATTGATAAAACCACCATTGATGGGTATATTCAATGGGGAATAACATTCTCTAGGGGAATGAACTTAACAATAGTATGAGATGAGGGTGTCATCATTCGGGGAATTTTCATTCCCTTGCACCGATTATGGTTTCCCTTATGGAAAGAGGAATAATGATATGTTGATGAAAAAGTAATAGGTGTAGGTAGCTTGGTGACATTTGAAGGGTATGGTCAGTTGAAACATGAACAAATAATTAGATGGGCATTGCAAAATTCTAAATGATTCATATGGTCATTTTATTTTTGATATGAGAGGTAAGAAAACTATTATCATTCATCTCTATTGTCACTTTCATGCTTTATGAACACACATTCCACCTATTCCAAGCCCAGTCCCATCCTGGCTATGATGTTATCGACTTGGTCTTGGAGATAGTCATTAATCACATTGCATTGTTTGAGGGTGTGTCCAAGGAAGCACTGATAGTGGAACCCATTTTTACAATCGATGATATCTAACTCTTTGGGCCTCATTCATTCTGGAAACCACATTATTTCCTGATCCAAGGATCTTAAAAGATTTCCATGGACCTGAGCCTCATTAAATGAGTTGGTTCTCTTCCTTTAATCTAGAAAAGATGATCTAGGAGACTATCCCTAATGAGGGGCGGACAGAGCCTATCGAGGAGGTGGAACATGATTATCTCTCCTAGGTGGAGGTAGAAAATGACGTGTGGGTGCCATTCGAATATAAGGTAGGTGTTGTTGTAATTGAGATTGCGCCTGAGGTGGTGGCCCTTGACGAAGATGTAGAGGTGGCTATACTGGTAACAATTCTAGCTGCATGGGGGTCTCTATTTTGGATACCACGGCAGTATCAGACATAGAGGATCTTCTTATGAGACTAATAGGAGGCAATAGATATTCATTCATGGCATGCTACAATTTTCATTCTATACTATGGGCTTTTTCGGATAAATCCTGAAATCCCCAAGGTTGTTTTGAGTGATGAGAGAATGGACCAGTTCAGTATTCACATTCTGACCAAATATTATTTGTAGCATTAACACCACATGGTTTTGAAAATAAGCATTGAATTCATGAATCACTGAGTCCCTAAAAAACAAAACATTTTATAATATATTCATTAAACACAATGTTTTTCATATTATGTTTTGAATTTTAAAAAACAGTCATCTAGAGTGTTGATTAGTAAGACATTTAGAGTCATATAGATCCAACATGATTTTGGGTTAATAGTAACATACACTTATGAATAATTAATGTTTATATTATTTTATTTTCTTAAGGATACATGACTGTGTTATCTTGATGAATGTTTCAATGTGATGTAAAACAAATTATTGGTTTAAAATTGTTATTTTTCAAATAATATATGATTAAATTTAAAAATTTAATTAATAACATTTTGAAAATTAATTCCTAAATAATGGTGTTCATTTTTGAATTCTATAGCTCAAAAAAAGGTTTGGGTAATTTTTTTAGATTTTTCTAAAATATTGGAATTTTGGGTGAATAGTAAATTACGATAATTTACGATAATTGTTAAATAAATGATTTATTGATTCATAAGTGATGTAAGGCTGATGTCATCTCACTAGGTTCAGAATCACATGCACATATTACTATTATCTTTCACATGAAACAACACTATTGGTTTTCTTGATGGAGTTAATAAAATAATGAATAAAATATTCAAAATCTAGTCCCCTCCTCCACTCTAAATCCACATTACTCCATATTCTCTTCAATACTAAAAGCCTAGAAGATCCTCATTATTCCTCCTAAACACTATTAAATTGTATCTACCCAAATCATGGAGCTCGTGGTATTTCCAAAAGACCAAAACCCCTTCCCTTAAGGAGATTCTCATGGAGGTGGTTTCAAGAGGTAAATTCACATTTTATTTCATTCATTTTCTTTTCATGTTCCATTCTATTGTGATCTTATCCTAAAATACACTATCCAAATGACCTTGAGAACTCCAGTATAATCTATATACTAGAAATATATCATTTTATTGTATGAACCATCATAAATATTCAAGCTCTATCTCTTTTATTTTATAAAATAAATCACCATCCATGGGGCTCCAATTTACAACCTTAGTGGACGATGATGTTTTGTTATTTAATTTATCCTTAATTACTAGTCATGAAACAAATTTCATGGTTCCAATATATTAAAATATATGAATTATAACCTATTTAATATTCAAGAACTAGTATATGTACATAATATTAAATCAGATCACTAAACTACTTCCTAGTAATCAAAAATACCGCTAAAAGAATAAAATTGATTGTTATTAATCTTTAATTAAATTATTCATCCTCATTCGATGTTACCATATGATATATATTACTATTAAAACATATATATGTTCTCAAAAAATATAAAAATTAAATTATAGGGATTTAAATCCCTTCCACATGAACTCTATCAAATAAAAATAAGTGAACTAATTATGAAAATCATGAAAACGAACACTCAAGATCGACAAAATTCAATCTAATAACTAATCAATAAGGACATAATGGATTCAATAAAAGCATGATAATTTAAATAAATTTCTAATAGGTTCTGAATTCAGTAATTAATATGTTTAATTTCATATTCTAGGACCATATGTTCTGGACTGCTACACATTCGTACTTCAGGTAAGGGTTTTTCCACCCGAACCTCCATTTTCATTCGGGTTACTTTTATTGTCTAATTACAACAACTCAATTATTGTGTATTATTATGTAATCATAAAAATTTTATTTTGAGTGTTAAATAAATATTTAAAAACCATAATCATTCCTTATTTTATGGGAAGTTACATGTTTTAAAAGGAATATTCAAAATTATTTCCGAAAACAAGCCCGATTCAAGGGAATTTTCTAAAATTCATACCTATTTTCAAGGGAACTATATATTATGTTTTTAGCAACCATTTACATTGAAAAATGACTCATTTTATTATTAAAATACTATCTTACTTTTGTTCTGGTTTCATATAAAAACATTTCCAAAAAAACTCTTCTTTTCAAAATACAAGAGTATTTACCTCAAGAATTACTCAATGATATTATAAGAGTATTTTGGTCTATTTCAACACCTTCATTGACTTGTATTTATAACTGGGATTAATATTTTCTGATATCATATACAATATTTAATTTGGTGGTTTATTAATATTATTATTGTGGATGTTCTATCCTAAAACCATTCACCAATGTACTCCGAAGGGTTACTGTTTACGCTTAATGTTCGGGGAAATTTATAAACATTTAGATTATCAGTTTCAATATGAAATAATATGTTGTTTATGATTATACCCACTCATATGATGAATTAATTGGTCTTATTATGTGATGGTTGTGGCCTTCTATATCCCCTTTATTCATCGATAGGTCTCGTGATAAAAATAGACGTGGAATTTACTAAGGCCTTTCCAATTTTGAGATATCATTTTCTCCGAGGTAAAAATATTTTTTAGAAATCTTAGACGATTCCTTGAGATATGTTTCATAATGTCTGGATTATGAACTTACTAATTATGAGTCATGTAATTTAATGTTAATGTGGTTATTCGACTAGTAGAATACCGACGACTATTTTTTGTTATGGCATTATTTACACAGCTCATATTCCTTCCGTAATCTATTCATGATTTTTATTTTTATAGGAACGTGTTTTCAATTATTCACCATGCCTAATGATTATTATTATGTAGTCTTTTCCTGCATTTTTTACTCTTAAGGTTCCTTTGAGATCACCCCTTTATTAAGTTTCATTTTCCCAAGATATGAAGAAGTATGTTCTGAGTGACGTTTAGTCATAATATTACAGGCATGGATGATTCTAATGAAATAAATTAGTGTTTAATTTCCCTTCAACATGTAATTTTAAACTTATGTAAGAATGATCTTTCCTAAATCATCTAAAGTAATTGGTCCTTCAGGATACATATTTCTTTTTTATACGGTAATTTAATAAAATAAAGAACCTTCTCTAGTAAACTAGGGCTGAGTCATTATAGTTGTTATCATAGGAAGATTAGTATAAAACATGGAAACTAGATTTAGAAAACACATATTAGGAATGAAACCCCTGATATATTATTTCAGGATATATATTCAATAATATCGTTTTATTTTTTGTAAGGAATATATTATGTTGATCTGTCTAGGAAATAAATTATTATCTGGATACTTTAAATAGACGTGGTTCTGGCACAAATGTACCTTGGAGTGAAAACACTAACAAAGTGTTTTGGGCTTGACCTGGGGTATCTTGGTACCTGACAACAGACCATACCACCCTTCTTGTTTGACACTCCAGGGGATATTCTTATGATAATTCACATTTTATTTCAAATCCATCATGAAGTATTTAAATTTAATATTTTCCTCAAATAAACCATGTTTTTTATTATGTGGTTAGCCAAGCATAGCATTTCAATTTAGGAAAAGTATTTTTCAATGTTATGATTTTACATTATGATTCATAACCTTATCTAGGGTATTCCATAAACTAGAACAGGTACATAGTGATTGAAATGGAAACCACCTGAACACATGTATCCCAAGTAGGGATTTTCCTCTGATGCAAGATAATGATGTTGGCTTTGGAGCTGCAACTAATGCAAGGAAACTTATAAATAAATTAGGACAACATACCCATGTTATAAAAAATAACCATAAAAGTACAGATCATCTAGATCCACCATGTTTACAGTATATTTTAGATCTATTTATTAGAAAATACCCACCATCATTCAAGGGGACTACCCACCCATTTTTAGACAATCAGTGGATATGTTCCCTAGAGAATATATTTCTCATTCTGGGGTGTAACAAAAGAGAGGATGACATCAATATGAGTTTATTGTCTATAACGAGATGCATATTAGTGGTGTTAATTATTCCAAAACACAAAATAGGATTAATATACAATATATATGGAATGGTGTGATGTTAAGGAAATATTTATAGAGAAATAATTTCCTTGTGAACAATGACCAGATATGGAAAGTAAGTATATGAATTTGAGGAAAAAGGAAAATGATAATGGTGAATTGTGTGAGTTTAACTACACAAGGATAGAAATAAATGATGCATACTATATACAAAATCAATGGAGAAAGATTGATCAATTTTTTATGTCTTAAATCCATTACTATGACAATCACTGCTCTCCTAATGTTTCTCATCATATAAAGATATTGTTTCATATGTTAACAAAACTGAAAAGGAATGATCTAAAACTTATAACTTTATAAAAAAGAAAGTGTAGAATAGGGCTGCTGAAAACTCTTAGATAATGAAATATGGAATAAGGGAAGAGTTGAGAATTCAACTTGTGATAATTTTAGAAGGAAACACCCTGTTGCCTACTTAAAGGGAAAATGAGTAAGCTACAAATGTGGATAGAAAGGAAATATTTCTGGTGATATAAAGATGTATAAAAGAAGCTATTAATGTTCAATTATATATTTTTATAGGTATTTGACGCTATTTAAATGATTATCCAATGAGTCAAGGAAACATTCCATAAAAAAGGCCAAGGCTTCATGGACAAGCTTATACGATCACAAATGCTGATATTAAAGGAACTAATGATGTGGTGGAAGATAATTTAATAATTTCCTAGAATATAGATAATTAATTATTTGACAATGGATCATCTAATTCTTTTATATCTTCCCATTTTTTCATGAAAATATGATATTTCCAAATTTATTTAATAAGGTATTTTTATTTTAAAACTCATAAGGTAAGTATCATTGCAACAATGTTGTGTCAGGAAGTAACCATTATGACATATAAATATGCCTTATCTATGGATTTTATTGCCATACCAATGATTTACATTGATATAATCTGATTTTTGGATTCAATTTCAAACCATGATAAGAAAATTTATTTCAACAGGATAGAGGTTAGCATTTTTGAAGATGATGTGGAAGCCCTTATCTTTAGGGAAGAAACATAACCCTCTGATTCTCATCTAGATCCACCCCTAGTATCTCTATTGAATTAAATTATTAGGGATAAAGGAAAATTAATAACTATAGGTGAGGAAGGGAATGTTCTAATAGTGGACGTACCAATTGTGCAAGAATATGTTTATGTGTTTCAAGTGGACTTACTTGGACAACCTCCATAGAGGGAATTATTGTTTTCCATTGACTTTATTCCTTATTCAAGGCCCATATCAAAGTCCCTGAATAGAATGGACACTGTGGAGTTAGTGGACCTAGAGAAATGACTAGAAGTATTTAGTGATAAAAGATTTATTCACCCTGGTGTTTCTCCATAGAGAGCCCATGTTCATTTCATTATGAAGAAAGATGGATAAATGGGTTTTTTCATTGACTATATGGGGATAAATGATATAAAAATAAAGAACATGTAACCCTTACCTTTCATTGAAGATTTATTTGAACAACTTCA
Organism: Viscum album; assembly: GCA_963277665.1. Lineage (NCBI taxonomy): Eukaryota > Viridiplantae > Streptophyta > Magnoliopsida > Santalales > Viscaceae > Viscum > Viscum album. The sequence continues at coordinate 521,391,213 of OY728153.1, read as the reverse complement.
TGGCGCTCAATATTTTTCAAATAATGAATTCCAATTGGATATCATCAGTTTCTTATTATTAAGGAAGATATTCCATAAATATAATTTCAAACTAGGTATGGGAATTATGATATTATAATAATTCATTTTGGACTGAGGAAATTCACCCAATGTTTTCATCGATCTAATGAATAGATTATGAAAAGAATATGTTGATGACATTATTATGGATTTTTTAATGATATCTTTTTATACTCCAAAATCTATGTTTATTATGAAAATCACTAACGCAGTATTATAAAGTATCTTAAAAGAAATGAAATATATGGTTTGAATAAAAAGTTAGAATTTTTTCTTCAATTAGTTTCATTGTTGGGTGAAATTGTGTGTTAATATTTCATATATATTGATCCTGTGAAAACAAAGGATTTAAAAGAATGACCTATTACAATGAAAATAATGGTGGTACATAGTTTTATTGTTTTGGAAGGTTATTATAATAGGTTCATTTAGAAAATTTTTCTTTTAGACAAACCAATGACCAAGCATGCATGTAATTAGGATAATATTCAAAGGAAAAAATAATGCGATGAATGTTTAGAAGAATTGAAGAGGAGAATAGTGAATGTTCTGATCCTAACCCTACCTTCATGGAATGATGGGTTTGTTATATATAGTGATGCATCAAAGAAACGACTTGGTTGTTTCCTTATTCATAATGATAGAGTTGTTTCCTACACATCAAGGAAGTTAAAAATTCACCAACAAAACTATACCACTCATGATCCTGAGTTAGTAGTAGAAATATTTACTCTAAATATTTGGAGGTATTATCTCTATACTGAAAATGTGATATATATACGGATCACAAGAGTCTGAAGTATATCTTCTCATAGAAAGAACTCAACATGAGGCAATGAATATGGTGTGAAATACTCAAGGATTAATATTGTAATATACACTACAACCCATGAAAGAAAAACAATGTAGCTGATGTATTGTGGTGGAAGGATCATGGAGTTCTAAAAAAATGAGTTTCAAAATACCGATTGTACATGGATCATGTGAAGAAAGATATGAGAATTATCAATGAAATTGAAATATCATTACTTTTTCATTTTATGTTCCAACAAAAATTATTAGAACGGATTAAATGTTCTTAGCCTCATAATGAGAACATTAAAAAAATAATTCTGTGAAAGAGGGGAAGTTTGGGAACTTCGTATATGAAGACGAAATTCTGAAATATGGGAAGCGGCTTTGGGTTCTAGCTATACCCGAGCTCAAAAGGGTGTTATTGGATGATCCCATAGTTAAAATTTCTCTATACATATTTGAAGCACTAGGATGCATATAGTTTTGAACGAACATTATTAATGTGATTACATGAAAAGAGAAATTGCAGATTATGTATCAAGATGTTTAGTTTTTCCACAAGTGAAGGTCGAAAGCCAACATAAAAAATGATTCATGCAAACTGTACCTATTTTAATGTTCAAATTGGATGAAATCACCAGGTATTTTTCACTATATTACCAAATAATACAAGGAATAATTATGCGATATTGGTAATTTTGGATCGATATATGAAATATGCACATTTTATCGCTATAAAATAGGATTTCCCACTTGAGAACCTAACAAGACTATATAAATGAAGTTTCTAAACTTCATTGAGAACCTCTAACAATTTTTTATGATCATAATCTATGATTTACACCAATATTCTAGAAAAGTTTTTATAAATCGTTGGGTTATATGCTTCGTTTGAGTATTGAATACCACCCACAAACTAACGGGCAATCAGAAAGGATGAACCAAACCTTAGATTACATGTTGAGATAATGTTCACTAGACTGACAAGTTATATAGGATAAAAAATTACCTTAGTGTAGTTTTACAAAGATAATAGTATCCATTGAATTATTCAAAATTCACCATATAAATCATTTTATGAAATGTGATGTTATACACCAACATGTTAGGATGTAGTTGGAGAAAGGAAGCTTGTGGGCCCAATGATTGAGGAGGAAACAACAACAAATGAAAATACCATTAAAGGCTATATCAAAACTGCTCAATGAAGTCTAAAGATATAGGATTATAATTAATGGAATTATTTAGAATTTCATGTGGGATGTCATGTTTTTAGTAATGTATCTCTATAGAAGGGTGTTATATGATTTGGGAAGAAAAGGAAAAAATGTCCTAGGTACATAGGACCTTTTTAAATCCTAGAGATAATTGGATCTATTACATATCGATTTTCTGTGTCACCTAGCATTTCCAATGTACAAAATGTGTTCCATGTCTCAGTGATAACAATATACATGCCTGAACCAATGAAAGTCCTCACATTTGAAGGAATAGAGTTTAAACATGACCTATGATACTTTGAAGAGCCTGTTTAGAATCAAGACACTAAAAAACATGTATTGAGGAATTTAATGTCTATTCTTGTAAAGATAATTTGGAGAAATCATAAAATTGAAGATGTAACATGGGAACCTGATGTGCTTATGAGGACGATCTCCCAAATCATTTTGTGATGTAACACTCTTTGAAATTTGAGGACTAATGTTTTTCAACGAGGGTATAATGTAACACCCCAAGGATTTGAAAAAAAATATTGAATTCATTAAACACTGAGTCCCAACAAAAAAAACACATTTTATAATGTAGTCATTAAACACTTGTTTTCCCCTACTATGTTTTGAATTTAAAAAATATTTATCTAGATTTGTGATCAGTAAGTAATTTGGTTTCATTTAGAACCAAATTGATTATTTTGTAAATAGTAACATAAACTTATGTATATTATTATGAATAGAAATATGACCCTTATGAATAGTAATTAATATAATTATTTTATTTTCATAAGTTTACAAGATAATAATGTCTTGATTAATTTTTCAATGTTATATAAAACAAATTATCATTTTAAAATTGTTATTTTTCAAATAATGTATGATTTTATTTAAAAATTAAATTATTAATATTTATAAAATTATTTTTAATAAAAATGGAGTTCATATTTGAATTATACATGTTGAATATTTAATACGGTATATTTTTGGTATTTTTATAAAATACATGAATTTTGGGTTAATATGGAATTAAAATAATTTAAAAGAAATGCTAAATAAATGATTTATTGGGTCATAAGTGATGTATGTATGATGTAAGAGCAGTAGGTTAAAAATTAAATTCAATTAATATTATTATGGGTAACATTAATCAACATAATTGGTTGTATTGTGGGAATTAATAATGTAATAAATAAAATATTCAAAATTCACCTCTCTCCTCCACTTTAACCCCCCCCCCCCCCACTCCCTCTTTTCATCACTCCTATATGCCTTGAAGATACACATTTTTTCCCAAAATACCCTTCCCTATTCAATCCCCATGTCCTAGATTTCTTGTCCTTTCCAAAAGACGAAAACCCCTTCCCTTAAAGTAATTCTCAAGGATGTGGATTCAAGAGGTAAATTCACTTTTTATTTCATCTATTTTAATTTCAAGTTCCTTTCAATTGTTATGGTCTCCCCACCTCCCCTATCAATATGAAAACTATAATCCCAATATCATCTATATATAGTAATTATATCATGTTAATTTATGAACCATCATCAATATTGTTACTCTCTCAATTTTATTTTATAAATGATATCATCGTTTGTGAGGTTCCAATTTACAACCATCATGGACAATGAAGTTTCATTCTTCAATTTATCCTTCCTTACAGGTCCTGAAAGAAATTTGATTGTTTATAAAATATATACTATTTTTATTTTATCATATTTATTATTTAGTAACCAGTATATGTACACAATATTAAATCATATGACCAAACTAGTTCTAAACAATCAAATTATAGATAAAATAATCGAAGTGGTTGTCATTAATATTTTATATAAAGATTCGTCCCCATGATATGAAAAAAATGATAAAAATGGACATTATAACCTATATATTTTCATAAATTATTTATAAATTCCATTATATATGTTGGAATCCTTTGCACATGAACTCCATTACAGAAAAACAATGGAACAGATTATGAAAATCATGAAAATGAACACTCTGTAACGACAAAATTAAATCATATAACTAATAAATTAGAACATAATGGACTAAATAAAATCATGATAAAAAATTAATGTCCAATAGGTTCTGAATTATGTTATTAATATGTCTAATTTTATATTCTTGTACCTTCAGTTCAAGAGAGAAACACATTTAGACTTAAGGAAACGATTTTTCCACCTGAACATCCTTTTTCATCTGTGTAACATTATTTCTATAATTACATCTATGAAATAATTTTTTATTGTTATTTACACCTCATAAAGTTATTTTTAGTGTTTTTTATATGTTTCCAGACCAGAATCATTCTTTATATTTTGAGGAGTTAAACATTTTAAAAAGAATATTTAAAATTATTTCTGAAATACATGCCTGATTCAATAGGATTTCTAAAAGTATTAAATATTTTTAAGGGAACTATATAATATTTTTTTCCAACCATTATCAATCCAAAATAAATAATTTTATTAAAAAAATAATATATTACTTTAGTTCTTGTTTTATACATGGACTACTCAAAAATAACTCTTCTTTTCCAAATAAAAAGGTATTTACCCCATGAATTACTCGATGTTTTTATAAGAGTATTTTTGCATATTTGAGCACTGTTGTTGATTATTATATGGTGTTGTGATTAATATGTATGATATAATCTAATATATTTCATTTTATGTTTTAATACTTGTTTGGTTTTGGATGTTCTATCCTAAAACCATTCACCGATTTACTTTGAATTCTTAGTATTTATGATTAAGATTCGGGGAAAGTTATTTAAAATTCATTTGTTAGATTAAATATGAATGTATATGTTGTTTATGTTTATCAATGATAATATTAATAATGGATTGGACTTATAATGGGATGTTTTGGTCCCACTATAGCCCCTTTATTCATCTCTAGGTCTCATGAGACAAATTGATGTGGACATGGCTGAGGCCTTTCCCATTTTGAGATATTGTTATTGTCAAGGCCTTAATCATTATTAGATATATTGTCTGAGGCCATGAATATATGTTTTATAATGTCTATAATATGATCTTACCTCATTATAATGCTAGAAATTGAATGTTCATGTGGTTAATCAACCAGTAGAATACCCATTATTATGTTTTATTATTTAATTATTTACTCATATCATATTCCAACCATAATGTGTTCAAGATTATTAATTGTGAAGGCATGTGTTTTTAATTATTCATCATTCTAAATTTTTATGATTATGTTATCTTCCGCTATATTTATAACTCTTACTAAGAGTTTGGGTTCACCCCTTTCTTATGTTTTATTTTCCCGAGATATGAAGAAGTAAGTTATGAGTGACTTGCAGGAATAATCTAAGAGGCATGGATGTTTCTAATAAAATAAAATAATTATGTATTTCATTCCAAGATGTAATTTTGAACATATATATGTATCTTTATCCAAAAATATACAACCCTACATGGTCTTTCGGGGTGCATATTCCTTTTTTATATTTGAATGTAATAAAATAAGGCACCAACTCTAGAAAATTGGGGTCAGGTCTTTACATTTGCTGCTCCTTGGTCAGTGGCATATCAAGGGAATCGGTGAGGCCCTTCCACCTATTGACAAAATCAGTTACCCACTCGTTAGGCCTCAACATGAATTTGAAAAGGTCAACATTTCTAATATTCTAGGTTGTGCAACTAAAATTGTAGAGAAACATTCTACGAAGTTCCTCCCAACCGGATACTAACCCAATATGTAACTGGTTATACAAAAAATAATTGGGACCTTCTAATGCCTTCACAAAACACCGGATTTGGAGGCCTCCTACTGCACTGGAGTTCCCAGAATGGGACCATACCTTGAGATAAAGTGGATTAGATGCTGCCTCAGATCACCCATCACATTAAGGGGGGATAAAGTTGGATTCTCGAATCACGGGGGTGCTTACATATTTTCCACCAATGTAGGATACATCATTCCATCAGGAGTAATCACCACTGGATGAGTTTTTCAAATCCTTGATGTGGTAAATGAGAGCATCCAATGAATCATATTGGTGGGTATTTTTGTCTTGACAAGGATCTCTGACCATCAGTATGTTAGAAGGTTCTTCAACATGTTAAGAAGGCCCATCAGATCGTGGAGTAGCTGATGGGATAACTTCTGGGACTACCAGTGTAACGACCTGTGGAGTGGATGGGGTAACCTGAGTTGTGTCCTAAGGAGGGTTTTCACACAAAATGGGTGGATTTAGTGATATATATCGTGATCTATTAACATTAATTCCATCATATACTTTGTCTCTATGGGCTTGATGATCACGGTCACCATGAGGCAACTAATAGGAGGGAGGTTGTATGTGACCCTACTACCTGGATCTAGGATTACTGAAATCTGGTCATAGATCAACACCACATTTAGAGAGAATATAATAAACCTTATTTTTATGTCCCATGAGTTTATGAGGCAACAGAACTGTTTAAGGGTCATCTTTCTTCATTGGTACTGAGCTAGACGGGTCATATTGTTTGATTGTCTCAGTGTTCTCGTTACTCTTATTGGGGTCCTGACCAAATTTCAATGACTAGAATAGTGACGAAAGACCCAGTAAATTTATATATTATCTATTAAACCTATCCAATGAATCCAATATTTTTGGCACCTCCTTGGAGGAAGAATCTCCTCAAGGATCCCCAGCTCAATTTCTTCCTCTAATGGGTAGGCCATGTTAACTATATATATAACGTTAATAATATTCTCAATAAAACCTTGAATGTCAGGTTGGAACTCGATAGGACTGAAATGAATGGTATCATATTGTGCCCATACATGGATCTGAATATGGGGGGAGCCTTCTTAATAATTCCATGGAGCACTCTAATAATCCTGACATGTCATTGTTGAAGGGTCTAATGATGACTGGGTGACTCAGGGTGCTGATCCATGGGAAGCGCAACCAATTCGACCATTTGACATTATTGGACGATGTCATCAATGTGTTCCTTGATCTTAGGGTAAGATACATATTGATTATGATTACATAAGTGTACCACCTTATAGAGTTTGGCGGAAGCACATGAACTCCTCTTGGGTGAGAAAATTCTAGAATGCAGAAATATTCTATTGTAATGGGCCAAAACTTCTCCGGAAGATGATCCATGGTGATTAGGTTCCCTAAAATCCTAGACATAGACTCCGGATATAGCCCTTGTATTCACCATTCATTGATTACAGAGGGTGGAGGGGTTGATAAAGGAACTGAAGGAGACCGTTGTGATGGTAGACTGGTCGATGGAGAGTACGGTGCATGAGAGAAAAAGACGGCACATCATTTATTGTCTTTCGAAGAATGTACTGATTTAATCACGACAACCTATAATATGGACTAATGAACACTACATCCCACATAGGGGCTGCAGTTGTTTGAATTGGGTGCCACTATTTCATGTCCTCTATTAGTCCCCAGAACAACTCTCTGTGATCCTTTATTGTGGTAGAGAATGAATCTGTTGATGATAATAATGATTTGATGTCTATACCATGGAAGGGGGAAAATTATCATCCTCATGTATATATATATTCAAAGGGATTTCGGGATCTGGTGGACCTGACATTCTGGAAGGATGAGGTTTATAGGGCTTGTTCCTTCCCCAACTCTCTACATTGAAGGCTGAGGTGAGGGTTCCACCAAAGAACCACACTCCGCCTGAGAATATGAAAACCAGACAAGTTTCATTGAAGGGTTTATGCATCCCATAATTCTTCCTTCAGTGGAAGTTACCCACCCTCCTACTACAAGATCGTTCTTCAGGACGTGGTACATTTTTTACATGTGGAGATCCTCTGTGAAGGATGGTTCTAGATTGGGAAGGACCTCCACACAAAATAGATGGGATATGAGTAGGGCCTTCATATCGAATGTTGTAGACATGAAGAGTATATCTTCTTAAATGAGACAGGGTACGGGGGGGATCATGAAAAAATGTGTAATGGAGCACAAGGAGGATCTTCGTGATTGATATTGAGGGAGTGGGGAGGGACTTCATAGAGGCTAGTAAACACAAGGGTAGGACCTCCAGGGTGACCATCATTATTGTGGGTAGGACAATCATGTCAGACAGTTCTAGTGGTGGTGGTACAAAGTGGGCCTTTATATTGATTATACTAGACATGATAAGGGCCTCCACATTCACCATTAATGAATTGGGGATGGCCTCCAATTTGGTTAATGATTGTGTGGGGAGGACCACAACCAGAATCGATGAGCACATCAGGAGGGACTCCAAGCTGTTGGGTGACATGTTAGTGAATATCCTTGGGTTGCGATCATGTGATGTGATGGAATTTCTCATATCTATGGCCATGAGAATGGGTAGGACCACTATTCTAAGTGTCGATGAAGCAGGGAGGACCTCTACTGGATTTGATGATGGTGTCATTGGGAGGACCTCCATATTGAATGAAAAAGTGGGTGGAATCTCCACTCTATCTTATACTGGTATTGGGATGACCTTTTTACTAGATTTCTTTATCACGGATCAGCCAGTGATGGCTCCTACATTCCTCGGTAACAAAGATATCCAATTAATCTTGCCCACATGGGGATTGTTGCTTCAACATTGGCTAGGCTTGGAAGTGCCCCTTCTCTGTAACCAATATGTTAACCTACCCCAAAATGGTAGCGGGTTGAAATCTCACATCGGTGGTGGATCATGCCACAAAACACGTGGATGATGATGACCCATGGCGGGCATACATCATAGCTTAAACCTGACATTAACATCGAGTCAGCTGAACTAGATTCAGTTGTGCGATGGTAGGTACCCCCCTTGACTTCAGCATGTAGGACCAGTTAGTGATACTGATACGGCTGAGTGGGATCCCTCCCCGGTGGCTTCGTAGCTAAAATCATGGCCAGGTGGACTCAGAAATCTCTTACATCATTAGAATAAGCGATAGAGTCATATGACTTCTCCTAGGATAAGATCCCTAAGATGTTGAATGTTCGAGTGGGGAGAAAATACTATTTATGTTTCCCTTGGGGGAATCATCATTTATTGGGAAACATGGCATCCATGTATTAGTGGGAAATATCCCTTTTCAAGAAGACCTCTTCCTATTCATATTGTTTAAATAGACAATCAATCATCTTATGAATAAATCCATAGTTTAATAGGGGGTGTTGTTGCTTTGTATCTATGGGTGTGAGAGCCATCATAGTAGAGAAGAATCCATGGGGAATTTCAGAATTTGTTCTTACCATGCCCCTACATCCATGGGAGGAAGATGATTGGTTTCATGTATCATGATCTTGGGTCCTGGGATGAAGGAAAATTCACTCCATAGTAAATACAAGAAGAATGTGATTTACAGTTCCCCATCGTCATTTATTCATCCATGTCTAGATTGAAATTTAAATGCTTACATCATCATAGATCAGAATGCCCAATGATCAATTATCCCAAACATTGGTGAGATTCCCGCCATATCCAACATTCTATTGGCAGAACACACCAAAAAATAATTGGATCCGGTGACACGCTTATCTTCTGATGTATCTAACATTTATATTCTTCTTCTTCAAGTAAAAATTTAAATATTCCTGTTTCCTATGCTTTTTTCAGGGCACGCACATCCATCCATTGGGATGCATTGGATATTACCCTGCATTCCCACTTTCCAAAGGTGGGCTTCATCTGTTTCTTATTTAGAAATGTTTTCCTATTTATGGAAACAAGTTGATGGGATGTTGGTCTATCATTCCTCGTATTCCTTCATAGAACATGTCACCTAGTTTGGGACACCCTCATTGAATTGATGCATGGTTCGTGAGACTCTTCCCAGTTCCATATCTTTATGGACGCTAGTTAATTAATCTACTTATGTCATAAAATATCAAGGGGCCATGTCAGGGATTCAACCTTCAGTTAGTGTAGTAGTCTCGTTGGACATTACTGGAGTGTCAGGATGGAGAAAAAATAGTACACCTAGATTTATTCTCTTTATGATAGGGCTTCTGAGGGCATGGAAGATCGATGAATCACACAGTGAGTGCAGGGAATTTTATTCCATAGGCTGTCCTAAAGGGTTTCCTCATCTATTGTTGTATAATATAGGGTATTCTATGAATTTAACATATAGTTACGATGGATCTGACTATTCGGGACACTGATGAGTGTGGATCAGATGGGTACATCCCTATCAAGGATCACCGAGGAGTCTTAATAGATGGGTTGTTCAAAATTACCAATTAGGATTGATCATAGGATTATTGGATCCCGATAAATGTGACACCAAGTTTTACCATTGGATGGGATTTTAGCTCAAGGAGGCTTCCTACATATACTATATGTGTGATAGGAATCAAAACTCATGTTGTTCAAGAAGGCGAATCAATGGATCAGGGGGTACATAATGGAAAACATCCAGAAGAAATTATGGGGCATATGCATGGATATCATTCCATCGCAAGATGTGAACTATAAGTTGGATGATTATAGATTGTGTGCAATTTATGAATATTTATCTACGCAAGTAATAGAGTGATCCCACTAAGATACAGTGGCCCGAGTAGAAATCAAGATGTGTGAGGGTTGATTTGATGACACAGATGAGATGAATGGGATCTAAACGACGTGATGATACTGGTGATGTTGGGCTTGATCCTCTGAGATGATTCTTATGTATCCCCTTGGAATGGAATTGAAGTCCACGTTATACTTGATGGGGCTTGGAATCAGGGTGTACACAATGTAAAACGACATAAAAACGTGATGGGGTGTAACACGTGGTTAGCAGAACATCGTTATTGGGACACTCTAGGTTAGAGGGATGTGAATTGAGTGTCGGTATTATACATTTTTATCTTCTCAGGAGATGGTCTTATGCCACTAAGTGGGGGAACATGGATTTGTGTCCTAGAAAATGAGAAATTATGGTTTACTATATTTTTTGGTTGAACCTTGGGGAGGATTCCAATGTACCATGTCCCATGAGATAGGAATCAAAACCCACATAGTACAGAACCATAAAATTTAACATCAAGGTAAATGAAAGGGGAATATTATTTAATGTTATCCTGGATAGAAGGTGGATTGATGTGAAGATGGTCGGGACATATGAGTGAAGGGCTTGATCCTTGGGTAATCTTTCTACTACCATTCCTAGAAAGGAAAAAGTTCAATTTCTGCATAGTTTGGATAATATGGAATATGTATTACACACTAAGGCGGACCAAAGAGGATATAATTGTTAATTTTTACTCAAAGATCATGTGAGCCAAGCTCGGTTTAAGAAATAAGAGGAAATAGATGACCTGGAGGTTACATCGTGAAAGATGCATCATTGGGGAATAAAATGGTTCTTAAATGTGGGTAGGACCCCAAAGAGGAATCACGAGCTTACTACAATAGGAATGCCCGAGTAGGGGTCATGATGTACGAGGAGGATTTGGAAATCGTGCCTAAATAATACCATTAGATGTTGTCATTTCTTATGTGTAGACTTATATGGGTGTGAATGGAGACAAAGATAATAGGGGAATAGAGAGTTGGAGGGAACTCGTTACCATCCCCTCTATGATCCCCATTGAAATATCACAATTGTGATTATCATAGTTTAATGTCATGTGTCTAGGATGCGGGTTCTTGGAAGTTTATTGTCCTGTATCTCATAGAGTGAGGATTAACTCATCACCCCAAGGACATAAATAACCATAGAACATCAACCCTTGGGGAAGGGAAGCCACTTGCAATGCCATGTGGAGACGGGGATATAGAGTGATCCATTTTGGGGATCCTGTTTTCAAGGATATACAAAGAGAAATTGAATTTAGTGTTCCTATGTGAATAATCATGAGGAAAATAAATACAACATGAATCAATGACAAAGGGTGTAATTCCCCGACCCCAGCTACACAGAGTCGGTGAATTATTATGTATCATTTTCATGATCACAAAATATCAAGTCTCGAAAGACCTATTAGTTTAGTAGCCTTGGAATCACTATATACATTAATAATGTTTACATTACATCATAAAGTGAAAAATTACAACAAAATTTTTTCTCCATAGACAACACTCATATTCCCTTATACTATCCCTATAGGTCATTAATAAAATACTTCTTCAAATCCTAGGAAAAATAAAACATAGAAAGGGGTGAGCTCAGATGCCCTGTATGAGTAACAATATAGTGGAAACTTTCATAAATAAGCATAAACATTTAAGGCACTTTATAACTAAAAAATCTTTAAAAACATGAACATCAACATAATATGGTAGAAATTAAATGAAATAATTCCATTTAAAAATTAACGTGGATATTCTATTAGTATAATAATCACATGAAATATCAATAACCACTTTCATAATGATGAAATTCATAATGCTAAACTATCATAACCACATAGTCAAGGCCATGTTCCAAGACTACAAATAAGATTTTGTCAAGGCCTTGTTCCAAGACACTAGTTTCCCTCTTAAGACCTACCGATTCATTGAGGAGCTATAACGGGCTCCACCCGTCACTTACTATGTCCAATTCAATCCTCATATTAAATTTTTGAAACATAACATAAACATTCGTATTAAAACTAGCATACGAAATGTCATTACATTATACACAAACCATGAATGGTATAAAAATAACACATCCACAATAAAACATAACTCATTCAATACAATAAGGAAGATTGTATTGTAATATATAAACCCCTATTAATAATAATGAAGTATATTTACATTGATGAAAATAATCATCAAAACTATTTGAGAGAAATGTCTCCCTTTTTTTAAAAACATATAAAAGTCACCCTATTTATCAAGAAGCTGTTTAAAAATATATTTTTGAATCAATGTGTCCCATACCACTTTGAAACTTCAAAAATGAATTGTAATTTTAAAACTTTAGTTTCCATATAAATAAAACCTTAAAAACATTTTTAAAACATGGACATTAATGAGAATGATTTAGAATAATAAATCTTCAAAACATTTTATAATGATATTTTAGTTAGAGTTCCTAACCAAAAGAGAGACACTTGAATACAAATAATTGATGTAATCAAAACTATGTAATATCATGAGAATAAATATATTCATGATATACTATGTCAAATACATTATATACACCATATAAAAGTGATTTTGTGTATAACAACTAAGGAGTCTCAATGGAATGTAAATTGAGATGAAATCTCTCAAAAAGACTGTATCCTTAGGTTAAGGATAAATCAACAACATAATTATTTGTGACATATATAAATACACTCAATATTATTTTATATTCAGTGTAAAACAGTCAAAGGACATTCACACATATTCTTGTAAAAACAACACAATGATATAGATATTTAACTCAATAAATGGAGATTGAGTTAAAATTACTCTTATCAAAATCATATCGATGACTTGAGAATTTTTCAATGGAGTGATTATTTTTATAAAAAGTATATCCACAGAAAGGAGAGTGGAAATTATGAAATAAAAAAAAATAGTGATTCCACACATAATCTTGGTGTAAAATAATCAATGAAGTATGCGTAAAGTCGAATTAGTGGATATTGTAATTTCAAATTCCCTTATTGATTTGGTAACTTACGAAACATACACCCATGAAAGAAGGATCATACCATGATGATGTAAATATCCATAAATTAATGTATATTACACAATTAATACAATCATGGGAAGTACAAACACCACATGCAATAAATATGTGCTGAACAATGGAAATCTCGCAGAATTTAAAGTGATATAAGAAACCCCTTACATTGTACTTCTTCCTTCGTCAAGGGTAGGTTAAACTCTTTTAAAATGGTGAAATAATTGTTATTTAATTATACAATAATCATATACATTAATATGATATCCTATATAATCTTTTATCATTGATTTGATGATCATATCATAGTATTATCTTCGTTTCAGCTGTTAACAGATTCACATTCCTTTATATTATTTATTATGTGAGCAATATATGTTATGGATGGGATGTATATTATTCATATCCAGAATTATATCATGTCTCTAAACATTATTTTTCATCATAAATTGAGATTTAGTTTTGATTGGATATGATGGGGAATGAATCTCATCCCGTTCGTGGAGACGGTAATCCATACGTATGCACGCGCGACAATATCATTATTTTTATATTAAAATAACATATAATTGGATGTTAAATCACATATAAAGAATCATTATCATGTTATATTTATTATTTACATGAATTAAAATTCATTATTATACCCATAGAAATAATAATATATTGAATAACAATTACACCATGACGTGGAGACGGTAGGCGATACGTACGCACGTATGGTTACATGTCATTCAAAGGATGGATAGAATACTGAATATGGTTGTAAAATATTTATAATAACATCACATTATATATAATATACTGGATTTATTATTTTAGAATGGATATAAGAAATAATGAAGATGTGGAAGAATAAAAGAACTTGAATGTGGGTGGTGAAATCATTACCTCTTCTTCAGGTTCTTCCTTTTGATTTGATCAAAAGGGCTCATTAAGTAGTCTTTATGACCAAAAGAGTGACTCTAGGATTATTTGAATGAAGTTTAGAGGATATTTGGGTTGGGTTTGTTCGAGCCAAATGTTTTTAAGGTGTGAATTTGAGAGAAGGGGGAGTGCCTTTTTATAAGAGGGGTGAGGGACACCTTATGAAAAAGATAGAAATATTATTTTATAATAAATTTATATTCGGTTTATAATAGCTAAAAAGTGAAATATTTAGAGGATAAGGTGTCTATGGGTCGAAAAACACTCAACCAATAGGTTTTAGACAGGTTTGGTTCACTATATTAACTTTATCTTTTTGATTTAACTCATAGTTAAATAGTTTGACATTTACCATGTCTCTTTGTATTTTTATATTATATAGTTAAAAACCATACTATATAATTCCAAGAGACCCCCAAGTGGTCCATTAATGATACAAAAATCTTAATATAAGTCACTTGGCCGGTCCATAGATTTTTAGGAATTGAATATCAATTAATAATATTATTTTTGTTTTAAAAACACCTTTATGTCAATTTTGACACTATTTAATAATTTATTTTTGTTAAAGTCTTTACAACTTTATTAATTAAAACAAAATTAATTTAAGAAATAATAACATGTAATATTAACCAATAAAATTCTTTTATGTCATAAAAAATTTCAAATTATATTTATTTTAACATTTATAATACAAATTATTTGATTCTTTCATTAACAAGTAAAATATTTCATCATTGTTGTGTAATAAATAAATTTAATTATTCCATCTCTAAAAATTATAAATAAAATACCATTATGTAGGAAATCATTTTATATTTCTAATTAATATTTATAGTCTGATATACATCATATATAACCAAATTTTAAAATTGTTTTTCGAAAATATTTAAGCTTATGTCATTTTTGTATTTACTTTAACTTAATTAATATAAAGTGGCATTATCACTTTCAAGTGGCTCCATGGGGTCCCAAAATCGACCCAAATATTCCCATGGTCAGAACTTTATCAACCAATAGTGTTAGGACACGTTTTAGGATAATTTAATATTATTATAATATTATTTGTTTTCCCTTATTTACCAGATTTACCCTTTAACCATGGTAAATAAAATATTTACCAATGTAATTATTTAAAATGTCTAATAGTAAAAGATACCTATTTACATGATTTGGACCTATTGATTATAAATATGGAATCTATTTTTCTAAATTCAAAACATAAATGCGGAGTAAATTAATTTTAAATTAATTTTCGTTGTCAAAACAAAAAGTATGTTTTTAAGAAATAATTAATATCAAAAGATTGGCACTTGCTTATCACCAGTTTAAATGGTAAATTATGTCCAATGACAAACATAGGATTAAATGGTAAAAATATAATCTAATTATATTTTAAAATCCCTCAAATTCATAATTTATCACTATTAATTATTTCAATTAAAAAAATTGTTTTTAATTAAAATTTAGTAATTTTAACTATTCATCAAAATATGAAAGTTATCAAAAAAGTACCAAAAAATCCCCCTAAGATAATTTCTATATTCCATATCCAAAAATGATCTCCATTTTGAAAGATAAAATTTATAAAATATCAAAAAGTGGGTATTACTATTCATAGCTGCTAATTTGATTGGTTGTGGTGTGTTAGAACATGAAGTTGCGTACAACACATGCTAATGTATTATTAGAAGTAAAGCATACTATGAAAGTTTGGGGTGTCACATTCTCCCATACTTTAATAAATTGCATCCTCGAATTTTTTAAAATTGGTCTTTGGAATATAATGGGAAGTCCCACATCAGAAAAAGAGTCAAAAAAAATATCACATTAAAAGAAAGTAAGAGAAGTACAAAGGTCACCAAAGATAACCTATACTATGATTCCATGTGGAAAAACATGGATATGGATGATAAAATAAGTGTCATGTTTTAATGGAAAGGGATATAAAATATGATCAGGAGAAAGTTAACAACAAGAAAACCACAAACTTCTGATGGGACAAACAGTCATTAGTTTCCCAGTAGGAAACGCAAACGGAAAAAAGTTTTATTTTTTTATTTTTAGGTTAAATTACCTAAAGATGAGGAATTCATTTCTGAGATTGTCTAAGAGAATAAAGATATATAATTAATTTTTACTTAAAGTTTCATTCTTCAATAAATTTCTACTACAAAATCATTTTTAAACTATGAGTATTCCAGAAGACTTTGTCACACTAGAAGAGCTAGAATAAACTTATTATAGAATCACATGATCCACGATGGATAAACTATATATTTACCATGACTTTAGAGATTAATCAAATCCAAAAAGGTAATTATAAGACCTGATGATCCCCCAAAAGTTTATTCCAATATAGAAAGAAAAACTAATCTTAATTTCTAAAATTAAACCAACAATACCCCGAAGTTAAATAAATATAATTCAATAAACAATTGTCCCTAAAATCCTACAATATAATCCAAAATAATATTGAAACCCAAAAATTAGATGAATTAGGCTATGTAGTCCTCCACATTAAATGCTATCTCCAGATGACATCATCTACTCTTAATGTCACGTACTTAAAAGTAATTAACCTAATCACATATTCTCTATTATAGGTTAATCATTTCCACAAATAACCCAAATCACTATAAATCCACAATAAAAACATAGATAAAAATCCACCATTACACCTAAAACGAAATCCCATAGTATTCTATTTTCCTGGGGCATATAGTGTTCCCAACAAAGCGAACATCTTCCAAAATAACATTTATCACTAGATCAACAAATCATTTTCCTATACTATGGGTATTCATTTGATAAGACATAAGACCCCAAATCAACTTATTCATGATCAATAAAATCATTTAACTAAATATAATTAGTCACCCTAACTAGGGACTTCACGTAGTCGAGTGGTAGGCAATAAATCCCAATCGCACATTGGTTGTGTGTTCGATTCCTAGAGCTTTGTCTGACGCGACAGGTTATCACATGGCCTGCGTGTTGTCCCTTTTCAAAAACTATATTTTATAACTTTACCAAAATGAGATAAATTCCTCAAAATAACCATAACATAATTTAACCACAAATGTTATCTCATACCTTGCATTTTCATCCCAAAATATAATAACTTATAATTGCATCAAACCCAATGATCATATAAAACCCAATGGTTATTTATAACTATATCCACAAGAGAAATGATAAGTCTTCCTCAAATATCATTCTCACATGGAAAATTTCCAGGTTACAAATACCAGAGAAAATTATTCCAAAGTAATACCATCAACAAGGAGCAATAATACTTTTAAACATTTCTCCTACCATTTATTTCAACATAGCTTCTTCTTTGACCAAGAAAATATCCCATAGAATAGTGCATTAACTCGGGTAATGGTCAGGTCCCCTACATTTACAGCAAATGACTGTAAATGGATTCTTTGGAACATTTTTTTCTTCCATAGTACTCTGCATTTTTCCTTGGAAATTCTTCACTTCATGTATTTCTTTCATGCACGTAATGAATTTATTTGTTCCATTAAGACACTTTCCTCAGCATCTCCTTCCACATTTCCTACATGATGGAAATTGTGGATTATTTTTTCCATGGTCCCCATTGCTAAGGTCTTATCATTCATCACCTTTCTCTTAATTGTTGATTTCAGGAGTTGATTAATATATATGTTGTTGATCATATTTTTAGAAAACTGATTTGACATGAACAAAATATCTTTTATGCCTATCAAAATTCCATTTTGTTTCTCATTTTGACCATCGTTCCATCCTTTTACATCATTCTCAAAGTTACAATGACTTCCTTGGAATCCATCCATTAACTAAAAATAGAAAGTAATGTGTGAGTAACAGTATTAATAAAATCATTCAGAAAATATCATGTCACCATATTCTCAATTTGAAACACATTAGGATTAAACACGGTCATTTACTCTCATCTTATATTAAAATAATTCAAATTTTTTAGTAAAGAAAATTTAAATTATTCTATTCATATCCCCTGGGAGTGTCGTAACCAAGAGTTCACGAAGGCCCGTTGTCGTGCACCGGTTCCCGTTTGAGTCTAGCTCCAAGAGGTGTTTTCGGGTTTTACCCCTATATACATCTGTTCCAGAGCCGCCTCTACCTTCTCTTATCCAGATAGGGATGTAATGTTTGGAAAAGTCACATAATCTATACAATACAAAATATCTAGGAATTTATTTTATACTAATCCTCAAATTCTATCTTTGGGCTATGTGCTCTAATCAAAGTTAATCTAAATCTAGATTCCAAGGTTTGTACTAAACTTATTTGATACCAATTGTAACACATCGACCCCAGTTACCCAGACTTGGTTCATTATTACGTATCATTTTCATTATCACAAAAGATCATGTCTTGAATGACCAATTATTTTAGTATCATTGGAATCACTAGAAACATTCATCAAGTTCACATTACATCATAAAGTGAAAAAACTACAACAACATCTTGTCTCCATAGACCACACTCATATCCCCTCATACTATCCCTATAGGTCATTCATAAAATACTTCTTAAAATCCTAGGAAAAATAAAATATAGAAATGGATGAGCTCAGATGCTCATTATGGATAACAATATAGCGGAAACTTTCATAAATAATCACAAACATTTAAGGCAATGTATAACTAAAAAGCCTTTTATACATATGCTTCAGCATAATATGGTAGAAATAAAATGAAATTATTCCATTTACTTATTCACATGTATATTCTATTAGTAGAATAATCACAATAAATATCAATAAACAATTTCATAATGGTGGAATGCATAATGCCAGACTATCATAACCACATAGTTAAGTCCTTGTTCCAAGACTACAAATAATATTTTGACAAGGCCTTGTGCCAAGACACTAGTTTGCCTCATGAGACCTACTAATGCATCACAGAGCTATAGCGGGCTCCACCCTTCACTTACTATGTCCAATTCATTCCTCATATGAAAAGTTTGAAATATAACACGAACATTTGTATTAAAAATTACATACGAAATCTCAATACTTTATCCACAAAAACATGAATGGTATAAAAATAGCACATCCATAGTCAAACATAACTCATTCAACAAAATATGGAAGAATTTATTGTAATATATTAACCTCAATTAAGAATAATGAAGGATATTGACATAGATAAAGATAATCATCAAAAAACTATTTGAGTGAAATATCCCCTTTTTTCTTGAAAACATTTAAAAGTCACCCTATTTATCAAGAATCTGTTTAAAATTAACTTTTGAATAAAAGTGTCTCATACCACATTGAACCATTTAAAAGGAATTTTAAATTTAAAACTTTAATTTCCATATAAATAAAACCTTAAAAACATTTTTCAAACATTGACATTAACGAGAGAGATTTAGAATAATAAATCTTTAAAAACATTTAAAATTATATTTTAGTTAGGGTTCCTACCCAATAGAGAGACACTTGAATAAAAATAATTGAGGTAATAAAAACATTGTAATTTTATGATAATAATGGTATTCATGATATACTATGTCAAAGTACATTATATACACCATATAAAAGTGATTTGGTGTATAACAACAAAGGAGTCTCAATGGAATGTAAATTGAGATGAAATCTATCATAAAGACTGTATTCTTAGGTAAAAGATAAATCAACGACATAATCATGTGTGAAAAATATAAATACACTCAATATGATTGGATATTCAGTGTAAAACAATCAAAGGACATTCCCACATATTCTTGTAAAAATAACACCAATGATTTAGATGTTTAACTCAATAAATGGAGATTGGGTTAAACTTACTCTTATCAAGTTCATGTCAATGAATTGAGAATTTTTCAGTGGAGTTATTATGTGTAACAAAAGTATATCCACATATAGGGGAGTGGAAATTATTACATAAGAAAATAAATAGTGATTCCACACATAATCTTGGTTTAAAATAATCAATGCAGTATGCCTAAAGCCAAATGTGTGGAAATTGAAATTTAAAATTCCCTTATAGATTTTGTAACTTACGAAACATACACCCATGAAAGAAGGATCATAAAATGATTATTTAAATATACAGAAATTAAATTATATTACTCAATTAATACAATCATGGGAAGTACACACACCACATACAATAAATAATTGGTGAAAAATGGAAATCTCCAAGAATTAAAAGTGAGATAAGAACCCCTTAATTTGTACATTTTCCTTGGTCGATGGTAGGTTAACCTTATATATAATGGTGAAATAATTCATATTTAATTATAATAGAATCATATACATCAGTATGATATCATATATGATCTTTTAACATTGACTTGTTGATAATATCTCAGTATAATCGTCGTTTCAGGTTTTAGAAGATTCATTCTCTATTATATTCATTATTATCTGATCCATATTTTTTATGGATGGGATGTATATTATTCATATCCAGAATGATATCATCTATCTAAAAATTATTTTTAATCATCAAATGAAATTTAGTCTTGAATGGATATGAGGATGAATGAATCTAATCACGTTTATGGAGACGGTAATCTGTACGTATGCACGAGCGACAATATCATTCTTTTGATATTAAAATAATATATAATTGGATGGGATATCATATATAAATAATAATTACAATGTTATATTTATTATTAACATGAATTACACATCATTATTATACCCATCCAAATAATTATATATTGAATAACAATTACACCACGACGTGGAGACGGTAGGCCGTATGTACGCACATATGGTGTCATGTCATTTAAAAGATGGATAGAATACATAATATGGTTGTAACTTATTTGAAATAACATCACAACATATATAATATACTAGAGTTATAATTTTATAAAGGAAATAACAAAGAAATAAGAAATGGAAGAATAGTGGAACATGAAATGGGGTGGTGAAATCAATACCTCTTCTTCAAGTTCTTCCTTTTGATTGGATCAAAAGGTCTCTTTATGTTGGATTTATGACCAAATTAGGGCCTCTAGGATGAATTGAGGTAATTTTAGAGGATATTTGATAATGTTTTGGACGATCCAAATGGCATTTAATGTGTGAATTTGAGAGAAGGGGGAGTGCCCTTTTATTAGAAGGGTGAGGGGAACCTTAGGAAAAGCAATAAATATTATTTTATAAAAAAATCCTATTCGGTTTGTAATGGATCAAAAGTGAATTATTTAATGGATAAGGTGGTTATGGGTCAAAAAAACTCAACCAATAGGTTTTAGATAGGTTTGGGTCACTATATTAACTTTATCATTTTTATTTAACTCTTAGTTAAATAGTTTGACATTTATCATGTCTCTTTGTATTTTTATATTATATAGTTAATAAACTAAATATATATTTCCAAGAGACCCCCAAGTGTTCCATTAATGATAAAACTATCATTATATAAGTCTCTTTTCGAACCATATATTTTTAGGAATTGAATATCAATTATTAATATAATATTTGTTTTAAAAACTCCTTTATGTCAATTTTTACACTATTTAATAATTGATTTTTTTATAGTCTTTCCAACTTTATTAATTCAAAAAAATCATTTAAGAAATAATAACATGTCATAGTAACCAATAAAATACTTTTATGTCATCAAAACATACAAATTATATTTATTTTAACATTTATAATACGAATTATTTGATTCTATCATTAATAAGGTAAATGCTTCATCATTATTGTGTCATAAATAAATTTAATTATATAATGTATAAAAATTATAAATAAAATACCATTATGTAGGAAATAGTTCTATATTTCAAACGAATATTTATAGTTAAAAATGTAACATATATATCCCAATGTAATCTTTTTTTTCTAAAAGATATATGCTTTTTTCATTTCTGTATTTATTTTAACTTAATTAATATAAAGTGTCATTGTCACTTAAAAGTGGCTCCATGGGGTACCAAAATCGACCAAAAGATGCACATGGTCGTACATTTATCAACCAATAGAATTAGGACAAGTTTTAGGGTAATTTAATTTTATTATAATACTATTTCTTTACCCTTATTTACCGGATTTACCATTTAACCATGTTAAATAAAATATTTACCGAAGTAATTATTCAAAATGTCTAATAATAAAAGTTACCTATTTACAAAATTTGGACATCTAGATTCTAAACATGGAATAAATTTTTCTAAATTCAAAACACAGAAGTGGCAGAAATTAATTTAAAATTAATTCTCGTTGTAAAAAAAGCATGTTTTTAAGAAATAATAACTATCAAAAGATTGGCACTTTCTTATGTCCAATTTAAATGTGAAATTATGTTCAATGAACAACATTAGCTTAAATGGAAAAAATATAATATAATAATACTTTAAAATCACTCAAATTCATAATTTATCACTGTTATTTATTTCGATTAAAAAAGTTGTTTTTAATTATAATTTAGTAATTTGCACTATTCATCAAAATATGAAAGTAATCAGAAAAGTACCAAAAATTATCCCTATGATAATTTCTATATTCTGAATCCAAAAATGATGTCCATTTTGAATGATAAAATTTATAATTTCAAAAATTGGGTATTACTATTCATAACAACTAGTTTGGTTGTGGAGTTTTAGAACTCGAAGTTGCATACAACACACGCTACTATATTATTTAAAGAGGAGCGTACCATGGAAGCTTGGGGTGGCACAAAGGAAATTTGAATTCATTTCATACATTAAAGTAGGGCCGCATGAAAAATTGTTTGTGAAGGAAGAGGCCTCACAAAGATGGTCTTAAAAAATCCTAATGTGTTGCAGAGCATATTACTTCACAGAGCTTAGGGATTCACAGAGCTCAGGGGCTTGAAGTGAATATGGGCTATCAGTAAACCTGGATTTTCATATCATAGGGCTTCATAGGGCATAAAATCATGGAGAGGATATGACATTGAAAAATGGAGAACACTGATAAGTGTAGTGTCTTAGCCTCAAGATGGAGTAAACATGTTCTTGAAGGGTGGTACGTGAATCATGGGTTCTTCGCAAAGTCCCGAGTATCCAAAGGGGTCTCTTTCCATGGTGATGGTATATAGAAATCATGAAGGGAATCCCTCCATGAGGTGGGAGTAAATTTGAGTAAAGGGAAAGAGATTTCAAAATGCCTATGTACATAAGATGATTCAATCTTCTGATAGATTATAGGTAAATGGGTTCTTTGTGATTTGAGATCTTTAAAGGTGAATGTTTGGGGTTTCTATCCTTTTGGATTGGGGGGGGGGGGGGGTCCGGGTATTTATAGAAGCCCAGGGGTGATATGTTCTGATGGAGAAACATGAAGCCGCTTGAACATCTCTATCGGATCTAGATTGCATCATTTACATCATAGGAGCGGAGTCGACTGTTATCTCCTCCACGACATAGAGGCTTCCATTATTCCCTATACGGTTGGTGTAGAGGCTTCTATAAATTTCCAAGGAGTCATAGAGGCCCCCATATTCCCTCCACAGCCCAATGACTTCCATCTAGTTTGTCGTAATCATGGAGTTGACCACCACTTTCCTCTACGGTATGAATTGATGTGGTCTTGGATTTTCACCAATAGTAGTACTTATGTGCTTTGTGAATGTTCTTCATGATGTAGCCTCTTTTATCATAATTGTGTCCTTTTGTAATATTTCACACACAATTGTTTTGGATCCCAAAATTTTCTTATGAATGATCCAAGAGAATAGTATGAAAAACTAACATAGTTTTTATTAAAATGTGATTTTGTTAAAGTAAATGTATATAAAATCTTGTTTATTAAAAAAGTTTAAAATTATAAATTGATTATAATGATTTATGTTGATGATATATCATTTGGTTCAACAAATGATTCATAGTCTAATTATTTTTTCACAATATTGTCAATTGAATTTGAAATGTGACAATTGGGAGAACTAAAACTTTTCATTGGTTTAAAATTTAATTAAAGGGAGGAAAATATTTTTTTTAAATGAATATATGTATTCCAATGAACATGTAAAAATATTTGGAATTGATTATAGTAAGGATTTCTAAAAACAATGATTATAAATTATAAATTGGAATTGGATGAATATGAAATATCAGTTGATATTAATATATTCAGAGGGATGATATGTAGTCTATTGTACCACCCTAGTTCTAGACCATATCTAAGGTTCTCAGTTTTTTTTCAATAGGTTTTATCCATTCCTAATGAAATTATCATATATGATTTTAAAATAGAAATTAGATATATCATTGGTTCTTTTTGTACTATATTATTATATTCTAATTAGAATTGTTTTATTTTACTACCTTTCTATGATTATGAATTTAGACATTTTATACTTTTCTAGAAAATACCTTTATCCAAGTGTCATTTTCTAGATTAAATTTTACATTAATGAGGTTTTAAGGATCATCTCTCTATAGTATTCTAAACAGTTGAGTTTGAATATGTTTATGATACTAGTTTTTATTCATTGATGATTTGGATAAAAAATTATTGATTATAATATTATTTTAATATAAGTTTCCAATTTTATATTATTTTTAATTTTATATTTCAATTTATTAAGTCCCACTTCAAAAATATATAAAAATACATATTTTTTAGAATTTATTTTATTTGGGAACATGTAAATAAAGGTGTTATCTATATAAATTTTTTTCTTACAGATATATTATTGGTTTAAATATGTACTAAACCATTATATTATGAAAAATTTGAGAAAATAAAATTTTAATTAACAATTTTAGAAGCTACAAATACTATTTATTCTAATTTAGGTTGTTAAATTTATTTTTCAAATATGTTGTTTAAATACTACTATATTAAAAATATTTAAATAAATAGTGAAACTATCTATTTAGTTTTATTAAAAATTACTACACTAATTTCATTAATGTTGGATATTTTGAAAACAAGGGATACTTTATCATTTATTAAATTATACAATACTTCTGAGAAATTTAAAAAATGGGAAACATTATTATTTAAAATTTAATAAATATTATGTTCTGTAATTAATAAAATGGTGATATTATTTTATTTGAAATCAGTTTCAATAGATAATTTTTTTTATTTTTTATTCTAAATTTTTTATCATCAAATTTAATTAGAACTAAAAAAATAATTTTTACATGTTGTGATGTTATAATTGTTTATTGATGGTTATACTTTTTAAATTTACATAATCATTATTTATAATTTTTTTTAGATTTATGTAAATACATAAGTAATCTATGAATGACCCTTTTGCAATCCCTACTTCTACTTAGGGGGCATCAAGGTCAACCCCCTTGGGAATTTGGACCTTGTAATATTACATGAAGTTGGTCTTGTGTGAAGGGTCATTCATAGTGAAACATAAGTGCGAGTGGTCCTATTTGTGAGGCCCACATTGCTCCCCTATAAGGTGAATAGGTTGGGCTTGGTATGACCACTGGGTTACGGCCCATGAATGGGTGATGGGGTGTGGGTGTTGATCTCCCAATGAAAACTCATGGATTGGAATGAAATATATATATGATGTTTTTTTGAAATATAATTAATTTTTATGTAAAAATAATAGTATAAATATTTTATGTACATATATATATAAAGATGAATTTCATACGATGCTATGTTATATAAAATCATTAATTCCCTAATGAAATATAATTTTATCCTGTTTATTTTAACTATTTTATATTTACTAATTATGTGTTCTACTTAATTATTTTTATTCAATATATTGGAATTTCATGAAGAAATAAAGATTACAATTGTTCTTTTTATTTCATCACTGAATTTACATATAAAGGTAATGGTAATATTATATTAATTTTATGTTCTAAGAAGTGTATTATTATTAATGGCTATGGAGATGTTTAGGGATGTTTGCTGTTTTCATGAATAGGGATTGATTCCTTAGTGTCTTTTTTAAAGAGAAAAATAGTTCCTATGTATATAATTTGGTATATATTTTTGATACAATTGTGAAAATTTTATATCTACAATCATATGATCGTGAAACTATTGGGACATATGTTCCTTGACTTTGATCACCAATGAAATTCATTATTCAACCTTCCTCCGCTAATGTGATAAATGATCATTGAGTGCCACCAAATATTTTTACATTAGGATAAAAATGAGAATATTTGAGGTTCTAAATGTTTTTTGAAATATTAATTAGTTTATTTTATCATAGTAATGTATTTTTAATTTTTAGTGATTGAATAATTACATTCAAATCCAATTCAACAACGTTGTCGTATTTATTTGATTCATATATAAATAAAATAAAATATTTTAAAATATTAAAACTAATACTAATTTGGTGAATTATTATTATATATAATTTATTTTGATAAAAATAATATATTGCCATCATGTGAAATGTTCATTTTTGAATTGCATTATTTTCATATTATTTTCATAGTGAAAATATATTATTAGTTATAAAAAATAAAATTAATAGTATTTTGTGATAATAATGTTTTTTTATATTAAATAAAATCATAAATATATAAATATAAGAAAATTAGGATGAGAAATGGCCTAAATTTTCATACCTTTATCATTTTTGAGCCAATTGTTACCATAGAAGTAAAATTACAACCCTTTATTATAAAAAATAAATTTCCATTGTTAACATCAAAATTAGTTAACCATGGTTTTAATTCCAAATGGAAAAAAACCCCTTATATAATTCATTTGATAATTATATTCCAATAATATATAATTTTTCATTTAATATATGCACCTTTAGATCAATTTTTCTTGAAATTTACTTAGTTATATTTTAATCTTCACAGAAATTCTATGTGCGTATTTTTTCTCCCTTATTAAAGGACACCCCTTATATATTTTCATTGAGCCACATAAGTAACCTATCTTAATCATACCCTACCTGACTAAATTCTAAAAATATATATACATGAATTATTGTTTATTTATTTTTTAAATACTATTACAATGGTCATAAATAAAGTATCTAAAAAAATTATACTGATGAATGGGCAATCCTCGTTATTTACACTTTCAAGATTGTTTCTTTTTAACATCCATTAATTTTTTTCTATCGATCCTAAAATATCAAAAATAGTGTCATAAATATACATCTATTTTAATTTTTTTAAGATAAAACCCTTTCCCATATCTTTTAAATGTTATAAATAGAAAAAACATCACTCGAGAAAACATTAAACTTATTGTCTCCATGTAGTGTAGTAAAACCATTTCTCGTGTATTTTCATCATTCATGACCAATTTACATTAATGGTAATAAAGATTTACCTAATGTGTATATTTTATATTTATGTCCTCATATTGATTTTTTTATTACAATATCACATTTACCTTATTTCCTTCTAATCATTTGGAAAATAATAATGTCACACATGTGTACGGGTGGACTAACACCTCCATAATGCGATGTGATCTGTTTTTAATTTAATATTTTAATAGACAATAATATGGATGGATTTAATGGATATATATAATTTATATGATATAATAATTATTTTTTAATGTTAATTTATAATTTACCTTTCATTTATTTTATCTATCACAAAGTGAAATCAACATTCTTGTGTATGTATGACCTACCATGTATATGGATAGTGTAATTAATTTTTCTACCTCTACATTTAATGGATGATTATAAATATGTATATGATGAATATATTTTCTTTTAATACAATGATTTTAATTCTAGATATACTAGAACCATAATTAAATTTCAAGGACCAAAACGGTCAAATTGAAATGTACATGAAAAGATAGATAGTTAACACCTAGAAATGGAGATATTAATAGGTAATTATTAGTAAATGGATTTTCAAAAATTATAATTGGATCATATATGATACTATTATTTTATAAATAATTGTTTTAATTTTGATTATTAAATTTAAATTTATTATACTGGTGGTTATAATAAATTATGACGATGTTCAGACATGAGGAGAGGGGTTTCTTAACTCAATTTATATTCGTAAGTTTATATGTCTACTTCATTAACAATGTTATGTCATGATTATTTGTGAAAATAAATATTAATGTATTATATATTAATGCCTTATGTTTTTAGAAAATTTACATTTTAATCCCATAATCACTTCATTTATTAATTCCCACCTGAATGATATGATCATTATAAGGGATTTCATCTACATTTCCACTCCATTAAGGCGTGTTTGATACTATAAACCTACTTATTTTTATGTGTTGAATATATATAACAATTGAATTATTTTAAATTAATATATATTTATTAATGATTAATAATGTTTTAATTCAATTTTATTACTTCAAGGGGTAACAATTTAAATGTTACCAATATTGTAAGAATTTATTTTTATAATTTAATGTTTTGGGAATTTCCATTTTTTCCATTGAAAAAATATTATAATTAAACCCTCAAAAAACATATACTATCTTTTAATTTTTATATCTAAATATTTTAATTTTTACATCAAATATTACCACATTTTATCAAAAAAACTATATTTATAATAAAATTCGATCTTATTTATCTTTTGATTGGTTATATTAGTAAGGACGATAATATTTCAGAAAATTAATTTTAAAAATGATGATTATAATTACTCAAATATATTGAAAAGGATATGATATATTATATGTTATGTTGAAAATTTTATGAGAGGAGTATTTCAAACATTTATTAAATGGGTTATTTTTTACTTTATTATTAAACAGCTACAAGGAATGGTTCTTCATAATGTATATGGTGATAATATATTTTCCCACTACTAAACCATTACACAATATTTATAATCTTTTAAATGATTCTCATAGTTTTAAAAATTAAAATATTTAATGAAAATTTATTCTAAATTATTCTCATTAATTTTATTATATTATTCAAAAGAATTGGTTTTACTCATAAAATATACTTCTGTGATGAATTGAAAGTCATATTTTATATATTATTGACTTATTGGTCATTATCATTAAATTGGAAAAATCACTTTATTTTGATCATTTTTCGTTGGAATCTAGGTTTCTATTAAATATAAATATTATTTTTTTTCAAGGATATGATTGTTTCCTAAATTATATACCATTTATAAATATATATTTTTACTTTGAAACTTATTTTAATGAATGGAAAAATCGAAATATTATGTATTCATTACCCAATTTAGATATTTTATGATAAGGAATATGTTTCATAATTTAATTTTATCTTTTAATATATAAATAATGAATTGTATATGTAGTGATTTTGGTGGATTAGTTATAGATTTATCTTCACTGCATTGAGATTTATCATGAGAAAATTCAGTTTGATATACTTATTTAAATCGGTTTTTTTGTATACATACGCATATATTATGTTTTCATGGTGAATGGAATTGATATAAAATATATAATAATGAATAGGATCATGATATATATAATTTAGAATAACCTTTATTAGGAATTAATTTTTTATTACCCTAATAATACCTCATTTATATTATACATGGATGCATTTCATGAACAAGGTTTTCATTAAATGGAATGTATTTTCATTTATTTACCATGTCTTATTGATTATACCGTATTTACTCTTGGTAGATTATTTTTTATTTGACCTCTACTAATAATATGATCTTAACATTCATTTTTTCATTTCCACATGATATGAAGAAGGAATATTTTAATGATTTAATGAAAGTTCAATATTTACATTCAATAGGTTTTTTTATTTTATTTCCAATGTAAAATGGGAAACATGTATGTATCTGGTTTTTCAAGAAAACATTATTGATCTTTCTTTTAGGAAGATAACTTTTTTATATTCTCCTAATGTAAAAATATAGACATTGAATCTAGTTTTCATTATTTTGTGTTTCTACATAGATAATTAAATGAATCTTTACTTGGTCAAAAAAATCAATTCACACTATGGTTTCATTTTAAATCTACTAATTGGTTGTTATGCCTATGTAATATATATTTGAGGTATTGTAATTTCTTTCCATGAGTGAAATACTTTTCGATTTAAAATTTTTGTTTTATGTGATTACAATATATAATTAACCATTATTAAACTATAAAACATTCATCAAACATATTCATTTTATTTATAAATGCATTTCAATTATTATTCAATGACATCACATAACATTATATTGAAAAAATATTAAACCAAACAATAAATAAAATAAATAAATATATATTTGATCATGATTATTTAACTATACTCTAGTTAATATAATGAATAATTGATTTATTGTGACCCTAGGGGAATTCCATGAGTCGAATCTTGAATCAAATTATTGCACTAAAAAACTATTTTGAATTTTCTATTATTTTGTTTCACATTGGTTCTTGACTTGAACAAAATCATTTCAAACTGCTCCGATCCTTAGGTAGTATAACCACTCGTAGGTATATGGAACTCAATATGTGAAATAAAATTTTATCACAAGTATTTGGAAATGAATTTCAGTATAAAATTAAAGAAAAAGGGATGATGTGTAGATTCTCAAACCAATAAAATTACTAAATTTTAATAAACCAAATTTAATAATTTAATTAAATAAATTTAAAAAAAATCATTATTTTGTCCTATATCATGATAAATGAAAATGTTTATAAATGAAATAATAAAAAATAAAAAATCTAAAATTTTACTCATTTGTATATTTAATGCATAAAACTCGAATTAAAATAATTTAAATTTTTTATCAATATATCAAAATGCACTGAATATAATTTAATAGAATTTAGAAAATTTAATTTAATTTACGGTATTTTTTAATATTTTTCTAGGTCCATTTGGTCCTATGATGTTTCCCATAAATTTGTTAATGGCAATTGGCATGTCTTAAAAGTTGGAAGGTCAGATTTGGATGGAACTAACCTAGGTCAAGTTGGGAAGACTTGAAATAATGTTCGGTCATAGTGGGAGAACCCACTTTAATGGGTGCTAATGTAGGTTACCCCAAATCGGGTTCCACATGATTTTAGAAGAATATTACATTTCTTTAATTGGTTTTTTATTTTAGGAAAAACATATTTTCTTAATGGGTACAATCTTGAATAAGTAATTGTTCGATTCAATGGATCATTCACATATTTTACAAGATTTAAATGTCATGACCAATGAAATTTTTATAAAGAATACTAAAAATATTTCCCTAGAACCAATAGAATATATTTTCACATTAATTTTATTTTTAATTTAAATCGATTTATAGAAATAATACCTCATTAAAGAGATCATTAATTTATGATGTTCATGATCATCTAAAACCCTTTTTGTTCAACCCCCATCATGTATTTAGTATTAAATTGTAGAATCCCTCTAATGGTGATTCACACATGCTCATATGATATCCAAATAATGTCAACAAATATCAAGTTTCTGGAAAAGCAGATCAATCCTATTATGGTGTTCATATTAATATGTTTTATGATTCAATTTGGCATGAAGATTCATTTTTTATAATCTCTATTTAGAGACGATGGATGAGGATGAAAAATCACTAGGTAATTATTTGGTTTTGAGAAAAAGATCAATATTTTTTCACATAAATTATCAATTTCAATAAACCTATACAAAATAGAAATAATGGTCTACTTAAAGATATATGGTTAGAGTTAAAATATTATTTGACTACAAATCGGGCCGTATATTATATATTAATGATTTTATGACTTCATTCCATGTAATAATATTAGTATTATTGATATTTTCACATTGTTTTCACTAGTTGGTTAAAAATAAATATTATATTTCCAGCTTGAAAATAAATATCTATCACTGGAATGGATCTGAATTTGTTATTACTCCTTGGAATTTATTGAATACATGAATAAAAAATTTATTTATTAATTAAAAAATAAATATTTTATATATCTATATAATTAAATTAATTACATTCTGATAAAATCTGTATTTAATATATGTGAACAATATAGCATGAATAAAATTATTCCTTGATCTTGATAATAATATTTATTCTAACAATAAAATTCAAATATAATTATATTTTAGATCAACAGAAACACTTATTGTGTGACCCTTTATGATTCTTTATCTATATAATTTGATGTGATTTCCCGAATTCCATAATTAATTTATAGAAATAGGTAAAACCACCAAAGAAAATGTAGTTAGTGTCACAACATCGGCAGCCACACATGACTGATTTCTATGTAATATAATCCATTTTTTATTATATATCATCATGTAGGTTTCACACCCTTCTCATAAACCTTATATACTTGATACATATTTCTATGACTATCTGAGATAAAATCACCATCACTCTATTTCAAGGAAATTTAATGTAATATATCTATTTCAATTATATGGACGAGATATTTACATCAATAGATGTGATAGATCTATTGAAATACATATTAGTGAGTCATCCATATGATGCATTAATAATAATCTAAAATCATATTGATCTTTACAAATGAATTTATAAAATAATATCTAATTACATTTAATCATGTAGAATTCTCACTAGTGGTATTGTTTTCATGATCTCCCATTTTAAGGACTTGTAACTAAGAACAAATTGATATAATGTTTCATTTATTTATAAGTAATTTTATATGATAATCAAAATATGATGCTACAAATCATATAATTTAATAAAAATATAGAACATGATTTGAAAAATATTACCATGTAATTCCAAGGTTCTCATCATTAGGGGAGACTACTATGCCTTTTTAATAAAATAGATACTTTAAGATGTTATTACATTAATTTTACACAGAACTATGTATAAAATATTATAATATATTTTAATATATATTCAGTCCTATTAATATTAATTCATTCCAATGTAAATATATTTCATTATAGGTCACCAACTCCAAGAGACTCAAAATTGGATTAGACCTAACTACCAATAAATTTTAGTCCCATGGATCTCACATGATGATCATTTTTATGTTACGTTATGTCCATATCCAATGTTTCTTTCACATTATGATTTTATATAGACTATAATCACTAAAAAATTACCTATTTTTGAAAAATAACTCGCGATATGAAATTTATGAAGTATGTGTTTTGTCCATTAATGTGATCTTGGATCCATTGAAAGAGTTTCTATAATAGTATTATCACAATAGAGCGTGATATGATAATTAATAATATGTTTCACATCATGAATATGTCAGATATTTCGTATCCAAAATACAACTTTATATACTATTGAAGATTCAATATAATCAGCATTTTTTGTATAATCGATGACCATAGGAAAAAAGTGTGCTCTTTTAAATAATAGAACGTTCATTAAGAGTGAAAATGTATCCCATACATGATTTCAGATAATTTAATATATTTGGAATTGAGAATTTTTATATCCCATGATGGGTAGTACCTCATATACTTTATAAACTAGTATCCTCTACATAATTCTCCTTAGATACAAAAGGATAGTTTCTAATGCCATCCAATGGAAGTCACCTAGGTTATCATGATATATTCTTATAACAATTATGGATTAGGAGTCATGTATCCTGTTACATAATAGGATATATATGAATAAACCATTCTCTAATGTGTAATTAATTCTTTTCAATCTGTGGATCTCTTCTTGTACGTAAAGACACATTTTAATGGAAATAGGAATTCCATGTGAAACTAGAAGGAGTCCCCTCTTCGATTGTTCCATACTAAATAATTTCAATATGTTCC
This sequence comes from Viscum album, assembly GCA_963277665.1. NCBI lineage: Eukaryota > Viridiplantae > Streptophyta > Magnoliopsida > Santalales > Viscaceae > Viscum > Viscum album. Next base: position 521,357,014 of record OY728153.1, on the reverse strand, counting down.
CAATGTATTCAAATTAAATTAAACATACCATCCCCATGGATCTATCTTGATGGTTCATGATCCAAAAAATATATATTATTTCATCTAAGTCGTCAATAAATAATCATATATTCAACTAGGCTTTTACAAAATATAGGACTAGTATTTAGTTTCCAATAAGTTGTATAACATCAACATAAAAATTTAGTGAGGTAACCAAACTCCAAAAAAATTAATTATATTTACAAGGCTTATAGGTTTTATTTATAAAACCAAATTCTATTGTGGATTCATTAAACTAATAATTCCATTACCTGGATACATTCTTTATTCCAAAAATTGAAATAAAAAATTTTCATATATTGTTGTCATTTTTTGGATTTACAGACCCATTAGGTTGTTTCATATAGAAATATTCCCAATGGTTACTATTGAGGAAGGATGTTTTTACATCCATTTTCTAAATATCATAGTCATGGTAATATTATATGGTAAGTAGAATTATGATGGATACCAAAATAGAAACTAGTAAAAAGGTTATTTAAAAGTCTACACCTTGATGTTATTTTTAATTGGTTCAAATGGAAAAAAAGATTTCAGTGTATCAAAATTTTCATACTATTGTTTGTGGGAAAAAATAAATTTAGTGTTGTAATTGTTCACTGTGTTCCACTAGATAACTTTCTTTTCTTAGATGATGGTGTGATTCCTATTAGCTTCTACAACAGAGGACTTGATGATAGGTTGATTTCAAAGAGTAATGTTAATTGCCTTCTTCTCGTAATTAATCGATAGTGATCCAAGTACAGTTGAAGTTCATATTTATGTATTCCTCACCCTAAATGAACATGTATCTATTGACAGTATATATAAACAATCATCCAACGTAAAAAGAAATTTACTTAGAATTTTAATTAGGTAAATTCACATAATATTTTTTCTATTTTCAATATTAAAAATGTATTTATAAATCAACACTTCCTTACCTATGAATGTATAAATGTAGTATTTTATTCAAAATTTTAATAAACATTTCACTGGGAAAGAAATCAATACAAGAACACTATAATTCCACAACAACATTCACCATTGATATTTTCACCACTTTTACACCTATTACAAGATTTTATATGTTGAAGAATTATTCATATATAAAATAATAATTTCATAATACTTTTCCTTAAAAATATAATTACAACTTTATTTTACAGTTCATTCACTCACTCCCAATCTCTGATCCAACAAGGGTTTTCCCCGGAGACCCTTCTCAGAAGAATTTTTGTCATGTCTAGAACTATCTTTCACCTTCTTCTTCTTCTTTTCTTACATCTTCTCCTCTTTTTTTCATATTTTCACTTTGGTTCGGTTGTTTTCTTTTCAAATGATACATACCCTTTTTTTCTTTTCATGGTTTGTTTGTGTTGTATCGTTCTACATCAATTGTTCTAAATATTACCCCCCCCCCCCCTCATGGGATATTGATCTCTTGTTTTACATCAAACATTAATCGAAACATTATTTTTTTCCCAGTTTAGAGACAACACCTCAAAGGCAGATGGTGATCTAGGGGTCATAGGTGTCATCATTAGTGGTACCTTTCAATCATTATAGAGAACATTCTTGGCTAAACAAGAATTAGATTATCTCCCAATACTAATGGATCCAGACACTTCACTGAGCATTTTTTTGGTTTGAGAGTGTGGGTGAGGGTAGTTTTGGGGATTTTATTTAATTTTCCATGGTATTATTGGTTGCCTGTGTTTTTTCTTTTACTCTCTATTTGTCATTCCTCTAGATTTGTGGGTTCATCAATGATACATATTTCCCTCTATTTATTCTCAATACCCTTAGATAAAATCTTCTTTCAAAATCTTCCATGTGCTCTACTTTTGTTCCACCCACAATATACCTTGATTCTGACATTTAGATCTACTTTTATTAAAGTTGTGGTGTAGTTTCCCCGGATGTTATTTCACTAGTGTAGCCCCATTATTCGACATTATTTCAACCTTCTAATGTGAGGTTTTATGAAATAAATTTGTATTGATTGGTTTTGAGGTTAGTGTAAATATTGGTTGTTGTGTTTTAGGTGATATATGATTTTATTGTAGGTGGATTGTTACATTGGATTTTCCTTCATTTTTTTTCATAAGGTTTATAATTAAAATGATATGTTCATCCGTATTAGTAGATGCATAGTGATTCGAGGGGTGATTGGTGTTTCTACAGTGGTCATTCAATGATGATCATATAGCGACCAATAATTTATATACATTAATATTAATTCAAAATTGAATTATATCCATTACAACATATAATAAAGTCATTATAGGACCATATATTTATTTTTTCTTTAGAAATGGGAAACATAAAAAAACTAGTTCATAAAACATCTACATTATCCTTAAAATATTTCTTCATTACTATAACTTTTTTAGAATATCATACTTAATACCATTCATCATGACCTAGGGAATAGAAACATAAGAAAGGGTGAGCTCAAATGCTCAGAAATAGTAAAAAGGGGAAATTTCAATAATATCACAATAATAATACATAAACACGTACAATTTTTATGTCATATCCTATATATGAAAGGTTATGATATCTTGCCATAAAATAAAAGTTTATAAGAATTAATAGAAAGAATCACAAAACTAAAATTATATGACATGATGAATTTTGGAATAAATATAAACATAGAAAATCATTTCCGCATTATCCAAGGCTCATATCCAAGACCTTCACAGTGGGAAATGACCATTTCTAAAGCAGCTTTACTAGCTGTTTTAGCCATGTATTACAAAACATTATTTACTTCTCGTTATTTTCATGTACATCTCATGACATATAAATATATACCTAATGAATTTGAGGAAGATAAAGGTCCCTACCATATCATAAAGAAATAATTCTTAATTGTTCTACAAAAATATAAACCATTCACCATATCATAACCCATCAAACAAAAAATAGGATTCTTATCCATTATTCCATCATAATCCAAATAAAATAAAAGGAATTAATAAAAATAATTCCTTTATATAAACAATTGAATAAATGTAATAATAGTCATAGAAACAATACCCTATTTCAACATATATGGAATGTAGTTTTTATAAAATAATATAAATTAATTCTATTGGAAAATGTCCATTCATCTTAAATAAAATTCTCTTTTCTCAAAATGAAACACAATTTTAAAATAAAATAATTTAATTGAAAATTAAATTAAAATATTATAAAGGATGATTCACATAAAAATGTTTTAAGAAAGAATAATAATTCATTCATGTAATATATAAAAAAAACACATTTTCCTCATATATTTACAGAAAAAATTTGAAAAGTACATCCTATTGAATAAATACCAAAATGTTCCATTCATTCTGTTTATTAAATATTTACCAATGGATATAATTGACATTAAAAAAATTGTATATGAATAAAAAAATAATTTATATTTAATAAACGTGGATGTGGATGGTAAATATATAATTGTAAATACTTACGTATAAACAATCTCAAAAAATAATGAGATTGTGAACTTATCCATTATCTTAGGTCCAATATCATTTTTATGTATCTGAACAACCTATATAATGATATAAATAATTTTATTGAATTATTAGATAATTATAATAATTTTTATAATATCATATTTTATTATTTTATCATCTGTTTTTAGTAACATTTCATTGCCACTCGTTATTCAAATATAAACTACATTATGTTCATATGCAAGTTTTTTCAAATAAGGTCATGTTACACATCTAAGGTTATTGTTATATCATTAACATAATTATATTAGTATAATATATATCATAGTTTCTCATTCCATTCATATATATAATCATGGTTTTATAAAGATCTGGTAGAATGAATTGCATCACATGGTAGATATATATGTAGGTCGTACGTACAAACAAGCGGCAATATCATTCACTTAATTGTTAAATGATATGAATTGGACGGAATATTAGTGATAAAGAATAATTATCATGATATATTCATTATTTAAATACACTATATTGATCTTTATACCCATCCGAATAAATTATTATTGAATAAAATATTACACCACATCGTGGATACAGTAAGCCATATGTATGCACACAAGGTGATATTTATATTTGTATAATGGATAAAAGGAGGTATAAGGTTGAAACATTATTATAATAACATCTCATAATATCTAAGATTATGGATTTATTAATTTAGTTTAAAAACAACATATGAATAGAACGTATAAGAAGAAATTATCTTCGAAATAGGTGATAAAACAATTACCTCTTTTTCGAGTATCTCTTTTTGATTTGAACAATAGACCACCATAGGATTGCTTTCTGCAAAATGTGTGGCCTCTAGGATGATATGAGGGATGTTGGGAGAGGAAATAGGTATGTTTGGGTAGAGAAAAATGGATTTTAGTTGTGTCATTATTAGATTAGGAGAGTATCTATTTTATAAGAGAGGGGAGGGGAACCTTTGGAATATCAAAACTAATAAAATACTAAAAATTTATTTTTAAATTATAATAGATCCAATTTGGATTATTTTTTATTATAATATGATTATGGTTTGAAATAATCTCAACCAATAAACTGTAGTCTGGTTTCTCTCTTATTTTAATCCAGATTATTTTAATTTATTTTTATTTAATCTATTTAATTTTGATTCTGCTAATAACATTAAAAATATTTAATGGTTACAAATATTTACATATATGGTGTAAATTTACCAAAAATGGATCTTTTATGATATTTTTGAAATTATAATTATCACTTCATAATTTTTAAATATTTTTATGATTTTAAAATATTTTAATAAATTTGTATGTTTATAATATATCAACAGTGTCAATTTGACACTATTCATTTCTCTGATTTTAAATAAAATCCAATAATAAGACAAATTAGAATAAAAAACATTGAAAATACTCCTAGAATTTTATAATCACCTATAAAATTAATGGAGAAACTTAGTTAATCCAAATTGTTTTATTCTAATATTTTTAATATCATTTATTTGATATTTCCATTAATAAATTAATTTTTGTGTATCTATTGTGTCATATTTTACGGTAATAAATGTATATATAAGAATTATAAATAAATTTATATGATGTGTATAATTATTTTATCTTCCCAAAGACTGTATATCATTATTATTTTCTATTGGATATCAATATATTAAAATTAATATACCTATATAAAAAGAATGTGTGACATTTTGTCGTATTCATTGATTTTAAAAAAATTAATGATAGACTCATGGGAATGTGTCCATTAAATGGTTTTATTTTGAACCAAAGATGACATGGGTTGAATTTAGTAATCCAATTGGATTCTTAAAGATGATATGTTAATTTAAAAATATTATTTTTAAATTTAATTACCCAAGTTATCATCAACCATGGTAATAAAAATTATTAACAGACATACGATTCATAATAACCAAAAATTAAAGTATCCTATTAATATAATCTAGAACTACTGATTCTAAATTTGGAATCATTTTTTCAAAATTTAAAACAAAAAGTTTCAGTAATTAAAAAAAATAAATCTCGATGTCGGAATTAGATAATGTCTTTTAAAAGCTAAAATATTATAAAAGATTAAATTGTTATTATATTTGGATTCAATGTAAGATTAATTATAATAAAATAAACTATATTAAATGATAAAAATATATTATATTTATACTTTAAAATCATTCAATATTATAATTAAACATATAAATGTTTTCGATGAAAATTTTGTTTTCACATTAAATTTATTGTATATTCTAATATTCATCACAAGATGAATGTTAGCAGAAAAATATCATAAATTTATCCAAGGAAAACATTTATATCCTGATTTAAAAAACCAGGTTTATTTTATAATATAAAAATTATTAATTTATTAAAAAAAATAATTTAATGGTGGATCTCTGTTCAAAGGTGTTTGACTACCCTTTAAAAATTATTAGTTTTCATACAAAATATAGGTTTTATTCACACCCTATGATTAAAATATCCATGGGATAAATATAAAAAGTATTTTTTTATTTGTATAACACAAGCATATATATATATATATATAATTAATTTAATTTCCAATAATAATTAACTCAAAAAAATATTTAATTTATATTTTTCATTTAAAAAATTATATCAAACGAATTCACGATACATTTTCATATTTTAGAATGCATATTATATATAACCTAACATATGGGGTATAATAGTAATATTAAACATAGGGCATATCATGGTTTGTTTATACTAATAATTTCATGCAACATAAGCTACTAAATAATTAAAAATATTTAAATAAAATATTTCATAAAAACATATGGATGTTACATTCTACCCCATAAAACATAATCTCGCCCTCGAAATTCATCACATGGAAACAAATTTATGAGGATATTTCTTCATCATAATATCCTCATATTCCCATGTAGCTTCATCATATTGGTGGTTCTACCATAAAAATTTAACTAAGAGAGTGTTCTTGTTTTGTTGAACATTTTCACTACGATCAAGAATCTCTATAGGTTATTTTTTAAGATAGATCATGCTCCAATGGTATAACATCTGAGCTTAGTACTTGTAGAGGATAAGATATGTTAATTATCAAGAGATAATCATGGAACACGTCATGAACTTGTGAGAGATTCAGTGGAAGCTCCAATTGGTAAGGAACATTCCAAACACGATCCATAATTTCAAAAGGACTGATATTACTAGGGCATAGCTAGAGCTTATTTCCAAATCTCATTATTCTCTTCCAAGGATATATTTCTAGATATACCTCACCACCCCCATAAACTCTAGGTCTTTTCTCATGTTTTTTTAAATTAATTTTTTTTTGAGTCTGAAGTGCTCTTATGTGTTGTTGAATAGATATCGAATTTTTTTTTTAATCCTATCTGCAAGATCACATCCTAATAGAATTATTTCTTCAATTTCATCATAGATATTTGGAGTTATGAACATCATTACATATTGGGCTTCATAAGGATCCATCTGGATACTGGATTGAAATCTATTGTTGTATGAAAAATCCACCAAACGTAGGTGTTGTTCCAAATAACCTTTGAATCCCAGAGAGCACACTCCCAATATATCTTCTAGAGATTGAATTGTCCACTAAGACTGAACATCTATCTGAGGATTATAAGTAGTGTTGAAACATATCTATATATCCAGATCCTTCTAAAGAATTCATAATAACATCGACGTAATCCATGGATCCTGATCAGATCTAATGTAAAGTGATACTCCATGAAATCTGACCACATTACATATATCCTGGAAAGCTGATCAAGAGGGAAATACTCTCTGCTAACAATGTTGTGAGGCGACTTTGTATGTTGATCAACTATAACCAAGATATCATTTTTATCAATGGATGTTTTGTGATGTATGACAATAAAGTCCATAGTGTGGTTTTCCCATTTCCATTTTGGTATGGGTAATGGTTGTAACATCTCCCTAGACTTATGTATCTCAGAATTTACCTGCTAATAAACTGAGCAACGAGAGACATATTCAGAAACATATATTTCCATTCCATCCCTCCAGAAATACTCATTCATGTCCAGGTACATCTTTGTGCAACTAAGGTGACTATATTATTAATTACTATGAGACTCATCAAATAGACCCTTCGTTAATTATAGTATGGGAGGAATAAAAATGCAATTCCAGATCATTATTGTTTCATCCCAGTCAAAGTTGAATCAGGAAACATTTCTCATCATCTAATGTTTCTCAAATCTTTCTTCTGCTCATCCTTAATATCCACATGTATAGATGGTGGAACATTCATTCTCAAAAGATAATATTTCCCCAGTGGTTTTAAAATTTCTAGATCCATCCTTTGAAAATCCATAAATATTGGATCTTTTCTGATCCTCTTTATGGATAGGCTATCATGGTCTTGTAAAATCAAAGCATATTCAACCATGTTTTCTCTCATAGGGTGGTAAGGTATTGAGAAGTTGGAATATTTAATCAACTCAAACCATATTTTTTGCCACATATACATCACATTTTTTGTGAATATATACTATAATATATTACGATCATTATAAATATCATGATTTTATCCATAATGATAATGCCTCTAAATATATAATGTAAATATTTTCAAAACAAACTCAAAATCATGAGTTGGGAAATTTTTCTCATGGATTTTAAACTACACTGAGGGATAAACTATAACCGTATCATTTTTCATTAGAAAAAATAGTAACCGCTTCTTGGATGTATCACTGTAGATCTCTATTCTTTTTACGTTTCAACGTAGTTAAAATATAGGTTCACTAGATATCTTTATTTTTTATATATTTAATTTCTATTCAAATTCTTTCATATATGTGAACTTATGTATTTTCCAAGTAAAATTTGTAAGGGGTTTAGATAATAATGAAAAATTAATAACATAATGTTGATAATATCCTACCAAACCAAGAAAAATTTGGATCTTACTTACTGTTTTTTCTCTCATCCAAATTTGAAAAACATTTGTTTTTTATGGATCCACAGATATCACATCTCTGGAAGTTATGTGACCAAAAAATAATAGATTCTAAATCTAAAATTAACACTTGTTAATTTTTTCATTATTATCGTTCTTTCTTAGGGTCTATTCTACAATTATCAAGTGATGTTCATTTTCTTCCTTTCTCGTAAAATTGACTACAAAATCATATATAAAGACTACCACAAACAGATCATGTTGGTATCTAAACACATTATTCATTATATCCTTGAGGATAATGGGGGAATTAACAAGACCAAAATGTGTCAAAATAAATTCATAGTGTCCATAACTTTGTCTGAATTCTGCCTTTGGTATATCCACTTTTTTACCTCTAATTGATGATATCCAGAATGGAGATAAATAATGAAAATGTAATGAGCTCGAAATAGTTGGTCAAATAAATCATCAATGTGAGGAAGATGATATTTGGTTTTGATAGTGTTATTTTTATTTTCAATATATCCAATGCATTGTATCATTGATCCATTTATCTTCTTAACAAACAGAACAGGTGCTTCCACTGTGACATAATAGGGAATATATATCCCTTATCATTATTCTCTTGGAGTATCTCCTTCAATTCCTGCAACTCAATTTGGACCACTCTATAAGGTGTCTTTAAAATTGAAATATCACTTGGTATTATTTTAATGGAAAAATCTAAATCGTGATTTTGTGGATGACCTAGAAATTCCTCTAGAACGATATCATAAATCTATTGTAGAATGTCTGTATTCTTAAATTTGTTTTTCTACCCAACAATTTGAGAAAATAACCTTTATTTATAGTAATCAAAACCCGTAATATGGATGAAATTTATATTATAAGGTTATATTCATCCTTGCATCGAAAAAATATCATTGATTGATCTAGAATATTAAATATGACATCCCTTCATTGGCATTTTTTATGATCTCTATATAGAGAATGAAAATCTTTGTTAAGAATCACATAAAATTACAATATATAATGGATCATAATATTTGGAAGAATAACATTCCCTAAAATTTATACCTGAGAAGAATTATAAACTTTTGAGGTGTCAGTTGTGCCATTGTAAGTCTTCATAGCTAACTCAACATCCAATTTTATGGTAATATGATCATCCCCATAGAAAATTATCCATAAATAAAAGAGTGGGTGGATCTAGAATCAAATAAAACATTTTTTACATTAGAGTGGATGGTATGTGTAACATTCACTAATTCATTATAATACTCCAAGTCTTCAATTGTGATTTCATGTGACATTCCTTTATCTTTGGACTTCTGAGTTTATTGATGTTGATCATCATAAATAAATATTGGATTAGTGAATTGATTAGTATAGTTCCCCGTTTCTTTACCCATGTTGCATTTAAGTGTTGGTGGTGTATTTTATGTAGCCTTTTTTATGTTCACATCGTAATACATATTTTTTCTCATCACACCAACATTCAAATGCTCAATGACCTTCTTTTCAACACTTAAAACAGTTACTATTACATTTTAGAGAATTTTTTATGTGCTTCCTTCACACATTGTGCATAAGGGAAAACTATACTTCTTTTTAGTAAGTTCATTAGATGTTCCTTTTAATTCCAATTTTCCCTTCATAATAAATCCATATGAATGATGGGTTAGTCCAAACCCCATAACAACCTCGAGAGAACATCAAACGATTTCCTTTTAGATATAAGCTTTCGTTATGGATAATTCCCATTAAGACCATGTATTATTCCACTAAAGAATCGATCAATCTTTCTCTCATGTTGGATAATAATTCTAGAAGAATGCATATAATGTAATTTAAATTTTTTTGTATGTACCAACTGATTCATCATCATTTTGATTAAGTTTAAATAACTCCATATCCATAATTATATGAATAATACGAGAATGTATATATTAAAAAAATATTATCTTTACCAATTCTCATTCCATGGACTAAATTTCACCTCTCTTCCTCATAATCTTGATAAAATTCCACCATTGATAAACCACACCTTCCAAATCATAGACTGTTAAAAGGACTTTATCATGTTCAGAACATTGTAAAACAAAAAATATCTTTTTAGTGGTACTTATACATTTTCAGCCACTAATAGATCAGAGGAACCAATTAATGATAGTAGAAAATGCCTCATGAAAGACTCAATAGAATGTTTCTCCCTTATTTGCATGATTAGAAGTTCTGTAAGATTCATAGCTTCATAATATTTTGTGATGATTAATACATGAATTTTCACTCTAGCTCCCAATACATTTTTTTTCTCAAGGGGACAATCATTTCATTGCTCGTCATATTAAACATTAAATGGATTTTTTTAGGTTCCATACATTGAGTAAAACCAAGAAGAATAGTCTGATAAACACTGATCATTACAGGAAAACCACACAATCACGAATAAAATTCCAATTTAGGTTACATTATTATTTATCCTAGGTTATTCATGGTCATTTATAAAATACAATGATTATTTCACATACATAGAAATATCTTTATGGTTTTTCTATGTCTTTCATATACTACTTTCCAAAGGTAAACTAAACATATCCTATAATACCTACTATAGAGACCCATATTTTATATATACATTTATAGTAAATAAAATTTTATGTATATCCATTACAAACTTATAATAAATCAAATATAGGAACATTTAGGTATAGTATCTTAAGATGCTAGTAAATATAAACAAATTTATAACACATCTACATTGTCTCTCACTTATTTTTATTAAATATAGACTCAATTGGGAATATCATACATAATAACCTTCTTCATGACATGGGGAAAAGAAAATTATTATAGGGTGAGATCAAATTTCCAGTAAGGGTAATCATGATAAAATATCTATCATATCACAATCATAAGACATAAGAACATAACATTTGTATGTTTTATCCTACATATGAAAGATTCATATATCATGTCATGAGATAAAAGTTCTTATGAATTAATGTACATAATCCCAAAAGCGAAAACATTAGACATCATGTTTTATATTATACATATAATCATAGAAAACCTATTCCATATTTTCCAACGCCCATATCCAATAACATTATAGCAAATAAATTCCATTACTGAAATGGGTTTACTAGCAGTTCTAGCCCTGTATTACTGCATTGGTATTTCTTTTTATTCCAATAATGTACATGTCATTAGATAAATCTACTTAACCAATGAATTGGAGGGATATTTAGGTATCACCCATATCTTAATGAAATCATTCTTATATGTTCCTCAAAAACTGAAACCACTCACCAGAGCATAACCCGAGCAACAAAAAATATGTTTCTTAATCACCATTCCATCAAAATCCATATAATATAAATTAATTTAATAAAAAAACTCCTTCATAAACAGAATAAAAAATTAATAAAAGGTATATAAACAAAACCCTATGTCATATTATATAGAATGTAATTTTGATAAAATACATGAAATTAATTATTGAGGAAAATATTCTTTCTTCTTAAATATTTTTTCTTTTCCTAAAATAAAACCAATTTTAAAAGAAAATAATTTATATGAAAATACAATTCAATTATTATAAATTATATTCATTTAAATATGGTTTTATGAAATCATAATAATCCATTAATTCCGTAAAAGTTAAGATAATGTTCTCGTTGTACATTGGATGGAAAAGTCAAAAGGTACCTCATATCGAAAAAACACCAAAAAATTCAATTCATACTATTTAATAAAAATTTACCAATTATTAAAAGTGACTTTAAACAATTGTAGAAGAATAAATATAATATTACATATATAGAAAACATGGATGTCTATTATAAATATACACCAACAGATACATACCTATAAAAAATATCAAATAATAATGAGATCGTGAACATATCCATTACTCTAGGTATGATATCCTTTGTACATATCTGAACCTCCTATATAAGAATATAAATAATTCTATTCAATTATTCAATAATCATATTCATTTTTATGATATCTTATATGATTATATTATCATCTGTTTTTTAGTAACATTTCTGTGTCACTTGTTATTGGGATGTTAATGCTTTATGTTCTAATGCAATTTTTATCTCATAAGTTCATGTTACACTCATTAGGATCATGTTATATAATTTAAGGAATTAAATTAGTATAATATTTATAATATTTATTTATTCCATTATAGTAAATAATCCTATTTTAATGATGATCATTTAGAATTAATCACATCACATTGTGGAGACGGTGGGCCATATATATAAACAAGAAACAATATCATTAACTTAATGGTCAAATAATATGAAATTTGATGGTATATTAATTATAAATAATAATTAACATGTTATATTAATTATTTTAATCCATTATACTCAGAGTTATACCCCATCCAATTAATGAATTGTTGGATAAACAATTACATCACTACATGGAGACGGTAAGCCATACGCACTCACGCATGGTGATGTTATTATTCAAAAGATAGATAATTGGAGGAATGTTGTTTTCCCATAATTATAATAGCACTTATTAATATATAATATACTATATTTATTACTTTATTATGGAAAAACATAAGAAGTCGAAGTATAAGAATAATTTAATTTGAATGAGTTGATAAAACAATTTCCTCTTTTCAAGTATCTCTTTTTCATTAGCATAAAACGAGTCCTTTAGATTAATATAATCACAAATTGTGGCCTCTAGGATAGTTATATGGAATATTATTCAGGAAATGGGTAGTTTTTAGCTAAGAAAAATGGATTTAGATGTGTTATTAAATGATAAAGAGAGGAACCCTTTTATAAGATAAGGGATGCACACCTTTGGAAAAACAAAATATATTAAAATAATATAAATTAATTTTTAAATTAAAATGGTACCAAAGTGAGACATTTTAGAATATTAGATGAGGAGGGGTCGAAATAAGATTAACAATTAATCATTTGGAATGTTCTTAATTAATTTTAAACATAATAATATTGATTTATCCTTATTTAATCTTCTTAATTTTAAATGTGGTAATAAAATACTAAATATTCAATGGTTATAAATATTTAATTATATAGTGATAATTGTCAATTAATGGATATTTTACAAAATTTTAGACATTAAAATTTTCACTTTATGGGTTTTTAATAATTTTGTGATTATTAGATAATTTAATAAAATATTATTATAATAAAATATCAATAGTGTCAACTTCGACACTATTCATTTCATTGATTTTAAAGAAAATTCACAGATAATATTAACTCAAAAAACTTAATATACTCTATAAATATCATAATAACATATTAAATTAATGTAGAACCTAAATTAATTCAAAAAATATATATTTTAATATTTTGTAAATTCTTTATTTGATATTTCTATTAATAAATTAATTTATGCCTCACTATTGTGTCATCCTTAAGGTTAATTATTAAAAAAATTAAAATTATAAATAAATTTATATGATGTTTTAAATTCTTTTAGCCTTCCATCAGTTAGTTATCCATATATTATAATTAATATAATTATAAAAAAATAATGTGTGACATTTTGTCAAATTCATTGATTTTAATAAACATGATGTAATATCCATGGGGAAGGGGTCATTAAGTGATTTAATTTATAGAAATAGATGATAAGGGTCGAATATTGTTGTTCAATAAGATTTTTACAGGTTTTATGGAAATTGTATATTATTATTTTTACTTTTAATTACCAGATTTACCATTAACCATGGTAACCCAATTTATCCCCAAAGTTACTACCCATAATGCCCAAAATAAAATTAGAATATTATCATAATTTTTACCTATTTATTAAAAATATGGATTCCATATTTCAAAATATAAAACATAGAATTTTCAGTAAATAAAATAAAATTTATCTCTTTATCATAACAGGAGAACAAGATGTAAATACTAAAATATTGCAAAAGATTGAATTGATTTTATATCTGGATTCAATGTAAAATGGATTCTACTAAAATACATTATATTGATTCATAAAAATATATTATATTTATAATTTAAAACCACTCAATATTATTATTTAACAAAATAATTTTTTTTGATGAAAAATGTTGTTTTCAATTAAAATTTATTTAATTTTTATTATTCATCATTACATGAATGATATAAGAAAAGTATAAAAAAATCCAAAGTAAATTTTTCTATCCATATATAAAATATAAGTTTTATGTTTTTATATAAAAATTATTATTGTGTCAAAAACATAATTTAAACAGGTGTCGTTATTCAAAGGAATAATATAACCCTTTTAATGAAAATATAGGTTTTTAAACAAAAAATATTGTTTATCCAAACCCTTTAATTAAAATATTCATTTTTATGAATATAAAAAATATTTTATTATCTATATAAAATATATATCTTATTTATTTCCATAGAAATAGTAATTCACTAAAAAATACTAATATAAAATTTATATTTTTCATAAATAATTGATAAACAGTGAATTAAAAATGCATTATCATGTGTTAGTTAAAATTATTCATGTTAACATAACAGTGAGACAACAATAATAATTTTATACAAAGGCTGTATATATGTTCATTTAAACTAATGATTGTGTGAAACACATGCTACTGACTATTGGAAGAACATTAAATGGGGTTTGAATTATATAACACATACAAAAATAAAATTTTACGATATTTATAAATTCCATGCAACTTGTTTGATAGATTAAAAATGGGGTCTAGACTATAGAACTCAAACCAAGTGATTGTTTTTCAATTTTCTATAGATGATTAACAATGAATTCTTGATAATTATCCACGAACATATAGAAATATTCTTTTTATTATTAATTATGTTTCAAATGGTACGAATCATGGTGATTAAAATTTCACTAAAGCCTTTTTCTAGAACTTAATTGGGGGCTTTCCCTTAATGAGGTGAATCATGATAATTTTTTCTAACATAGGTGAAGATTTTGAAGGGTAATTTCATGGGATAATTTATATTTTATTTACTAGGTAATATCAATTCATTAATGAGTATAGACTGATGTTAATCATCATATCTCATGGGTTTGACGATAAAAGTTATTGATTCAACGAAATTGAATTAAAAATATTTTGAGTAATTTCATTTTTTTATTATTTCTTTGTTTTTTTTGTCATTCAAAAAAAATATTGTTATGTAACATTGTCTAATTTAAAAGGTAATATTTATGCCAACTATTCTCAAATGATATTAGTTATTCATATTCCTTTAATATAAAAATCATGATAGAATTAATATTTAAGAAATACGTTTAGGTAATTTTGTATATTAAATTAAATTGACTGATGTTTTTAATTTATGGTGACCATCTAATTCTTAGGGATCATATCTAACTTTTAATATGTTTTAAAATACTACTAATCATTTCCAAGTAATGTTGGGAATGTATTAATTATTTACCCAATACACAACATTAATTTAGAGAAGTTTTAAAAAATGTGTGGGTGTATCATATTGAATCATATGAATCAACCATTTAATAATATCCATTTTTTTTAAATTAGGCGACTATATATAATCCTAGTTTAATTAATTTTTTTAGGTTCATATAATTGGTGATGGTTTGAGGGTAAATGAGGGATATGGGAAGATTTCAATAATGGGGAATGGTTCTTATAGGAAGTATTATATGATGAATTTATATCTCCTAGAATATTAGTGGATTCATTTATTTTATTTATGCAATTCGATTTAATTTTGGTAGATTATATTTTTATATAACTCAACCAAAAACAAAGAGAACATTTTGATTAATATTTTGGGGGATTAGAAATCCTTGGTCATTTTGATTGCATAATAATTGGAGAATAAAATTCTACTCAATGTGGTTTTTGTGATGGATACATTATTAATATATAATGAAATATATTCATTAAAACATTTGACACATTTTCATAATCCATACATTGAAATTTTATCTAGCCATGAAAGTAGGATAGATTTGGTGTTAACAATATGATGATGGTGTTTTTATTAAGAGTGAATGGTGTAGATATTTAGGAACCAGATCACTAGTGTAAATTTTGGGGAAGTCGTCCTCCACAACTATATAATGTTCATTCACAATATTTACGTATTTACATGGTATCCATTTAGTTCACTTTGTTTTTCTATTACCATGATTTTTTTTTTCAAACTAACATGATTTGGGGCTTCTCATGGTGGTATACTCATATTGGTTGATGGCATTGTTTATTTTAATTTCTCCCTACCCCATTGATCTACTTATCTATTGTTGTGGACATGAAATATTTTTCATCTACATCAATGTGAAAAATGATTGAATCAATTCTCTATATATTAGTCTTTATCTCACTATCGTTAGAGAGGCACTTCATCATTACCTGATAAATCCTGAATGCGACTCAGTGGGAAGGATCATTTTCATGGTAATCATTATTTTATATACTTATCTTCAATTTTATTCCTAATTTATGATATTTCATAAAACATGGACATGTATTTCTATTTTAGACGAATTTCCAGTTGCATTCATGAATGTTATGAGTTGGTGTTATGGTTTCCCCTTTTCCATGTGATTATGTGTTGATGGATTTTGGCTTATACCATGTTTTCTGGGGATCTAATAAAATTTATTAGAGGATCTGAAACTTAATAGGAATCCCTAAAAAAGATATATGTATAGGAAATGGTGAAATCATGTTAAACTAAAAATTATGAAAACTATAAACGTGCATTTTTGTTTCCTCTCCGACTTCCACTTTAGTTCTTAATGCGATCACCAAAACAAATCCTACGATTCTTCCAATGTGGTTGTGTCTAGGGATTCTACCGAAATTGCTTGACTGTCATGCAAGAAACTCCACCCTCCATGGTGTGATAACACTTCATGTTATAAATGAGGTAAGAGAAACGAGTAATTTGGTAGAACAGTTTCAATAGAGATATGGGTTTTCTCACTTGCATGCCATCACATGGAAGTTACTATTTATAAAGCCTTTAATAATTCTCATGTGATATAATGTTTACTAATTCTTTATAACACATGATTAAATATATAATCTATGTCATGTATCTCCTGCATTAATAAATCTCCTCAGGCATATTTCAACTTATGAAAATATGCATAAATGATTTGTTAGGTGGTAGACTCACATGGATGATAATGGTTACCATTCAACTACACATATAACCAATGGTAGTTGCATTGAAAATTTCATATGATATGAATGATTTACATCATGAATTTTACAAGTAATGTCTTGTGATATAAATTCAATAATATATTATAATTAATTAAATGAGGGGTAAGGGAGTGGAAAAGACAGGGCTGAATCATCAGTTTATTAGGGGATGTGGCTACATTATAATGAGAATCATGAAATAGGCCATGAAAAAATGAACTTGGTGAGACTCGAACTTGATACCACACCCAAACCCACAAGGTAAGATACCACTGGAGCTGCACACTAGGGTCATGGGAGTGAAATGATATATTATTTCATTCCTTTATATAATATAGTCATATGATATTATATAAATGGGTAGTATCCTGAAACCACGATTTAAGATATCACCTGATAATATCATATGATATAACCATATGAAAATTATGCATTAATGACTTTATGGTATATAACTTCTTTAATATTCTACATGAACTTAATCCATATATAATTTTTTCAATTTCAATATTTATTTTATCATATAAAATAACTTTAGAAATTGTATCCAAAACTCTTTTGGATATCTTACAAAAAACATTTTCAAAGCAATCATAAATCTCACCATTTATAACATCATATGTAATGCCTTCTGAATAATCATGAAAAACAATTTCAGAGATTATTTTTAAGTAAAATAAAATCCCCATTTATCCATCCATGATGTGTGGTTCCACAAGCCATTTTATTTTTGATAAAAAATTTGAATCTCTAGATATAAAAATTGTAAGCAATGAGAGGCCATGAGAAAATCAATAATGTTGCTCAATATGTAAAGGGATCTGGTGTGATCTCTATAAAAAACATGTTTCTCTATACATATGTCTAGTAGTTGTAATAAGTGATAGAATATACCATCATACGTTTCAATTGACAAAAATATCAAGTGACCATGATTCACGTAGTATGTCAACCCCAAAGGCCAACTCATTCATTATTGATTCTCCAAGTATAGACTGGACATATTGATGAATATGTCCCATGTAATTCAACATTATGAATGAAAAAATCACATGTTACTCATAAAAATAGATAATAACATCATATTTACAATATATTTTTGACCTTACACTCCTTATTCCATCTTAATTGAGGTATTAAATATCAAACATGTGATATAAGGGGACAAATCTCATCTTTGTTGAGCTCTGACTAATGACATAAATATCAAAAAAAAACAACCAACCCTAATTTTCTATTCTTCGCGGTTTACATAAGAAGTTATAAATTATGTTCCTTATCATGATTTTTCTGTTTCCAAACATAGGTAATGTGGAATTATAAACAATCTATTCACCCTACGTACACCAATGATATAGTGCATAACACACTATGTCGTATAAATTGTTGGTCACCCAATGCACAAAAATGGTTTTGTGGCTCTTGATAATAATTAATTTCTGATACTAGAATGCTACTCAGGTATAGCTTAAATTTTTTTCATAAAATATAATTCTCATTGATGATCATCAGTTAAAAATAACTCAAATTCATTCTTTGATATATATGCTATCATTACATTTCCCAAAATAAATATACATACAACCAATAAAATATAATGAAAATGTATATATTTACTTTAATATTATAAATTTTAATATTATTAATACTCCTTTAAAGAAGACCTATCAATACCAGACATAAGAACCTTCTTATAATATCATATATGATAAAGATCCCGATGAGCCTTATGATTGTTATTGTTTACAAGGTTTTGTTAACTGATTATATATATATATGTGCAATTCTTACCACGTCTCGATGAGATTGTCTGAAAAAAAAATTCCCATTGAACTCCTTAGTGAGTAACAACTTTGAAGTAATAAATTTTGGATAATGATGATATTTAGGAATCATATTCCTAATTTTTAACTCCTTGGACATACTTCAGTCAATTACATCAAATGTTATGATGTTAACTTCTCTTATCGACATATAATTCTTTTAAGATTAACATTCTCATACTTGTAACCATATCCATCTAACATGTCCTTTGAGATCATATTTAAAATAATGTAATAATTTACATTATTAGTTACCATATCATCCTAAAATCCTTTAAGATATAGTAACATTCATTTTTTTGATAACTAATTATATCTCGTTACATTTTTCAACAATAACATAAAACACTTCTACGTTATTAGGTGAAATTCAATTTTTAATTTAACTGGAATAATCCTTTCATAAAATAGTGATATTCACTTTCTCATTATTAAAAAATGTAACCATTACATTTTTCTCATTAGTCAAATATTCTAAAATATTATGGATATTACGTTGAAATAACATTGGACCGAATGAAATTCCATGGGATTTGTGTTTTGTCATTTTTTGAATTGTCTGTTTCGTAAACCGAGCTTCAAAATGGAATTCCCTAAGTAGGAACACAAAAATGTTTGTTATTTATACTTTATTAATGTCATGATGGGTGATTCATGTGTTCTATCATGTTTAGGAGTAATCGTGCTCCAAAACCTCAATATAAGAGGAGTTCACAATGGAACCAATTTGGTCTAAAACCTGAGGCCTGACAGTAGTAACTATGTGGCAGGTCTAGAGGTAATATGAGAGACCCTTGATTTTGTAAAACTATGCACACGAGGTCTCATGGACATGTGTCCTTATAAAAATCTTGGATATAGGGTAAACACAAAATTCTCACATAGTTTCTAAAACCATTCTCATGAACCATTCAACCCCTCCCCTTAAGTAGTAACCCTCACACAATTGGCACACAATTTTTCCAACCATGTGGCCAAAATGTGTGAGTCTTTAAATGGGTGATTTTTATGTTTCTCCAAAAATTATTATATCATTTTTCCTCCTCCTCAGTGTGCAGTAGCCTCCTCTGTAGGCTATTCTCCTCCTCCCCTATGTATGAGGAGAAATCCTTCATTTGACCTCTAATTCATGTTTTGTAATGATTGTTGGAGATCCCTCAAATGTTAATGAATACACATGCTTATGTTTTATGTCTATCTTTACTTCCTCTATTCTAATTAAATGAGACCCAATTCACCATATTTTTAAAGTGTTAAACTATTTCCTTATTTTTTTCTCAATCCAAACATAATAAAGCCTCGATATTAGACGTGTGGGTTTTTTCATGGAATAAAGTAGGTATTCTATAGATCCTCTCTCAGGTTTCACCACATTAAAAAATGTCTTTGTGGTGTTGCGCACTAGAATTTCCTAAAGTTACTGTAAAATAATTATTTTTCTTGAATAAAATTTCTTATATAACTTTTTGATTTGTTTAGAACATTCTTGACATGGTTGGAATATATAACCTCAACCCAAACCGCCCTACTGGTTGGGTTCATTTAGTCTTCCTTTATAAACATTGTCTACCTCAATTAGTGCCACCCCTTTGGGTTTTCCATTTTATTTATATGTTTAATTATGATGCTCATCTTTTTTATAATCACCATGAAGGTGGGTAGTGTATTCTTTGTGATTGGATTGCCTAATGTGAATCCAATGAATTGTTTGAAAAAATGTCATGTTTTCTAATAAAACCCCTAGACGAGGTGAACAATATTTAATTAAAAATGAAAATTGAATATGTTATGTCTTTCAAGGCCTAATGGAATGAATTTTTTAACATGGACCTTAATTTTTAGTAATTGGTTATGCCTTATTAATTACGGTTCAATGAGATGGACTTCATAACTAAATGTTTTGAGATTTTTTGTGAAATGATTATCTCTAATGCCTCACCATTCAAAAAATGTAACTGCACATTGGGCTATCCCTCACAATTCATCCTTGTTTCATATTATGTCATACAAATTGAATTGAACTTTTATTTGTTTAAATTAATTGATTAAACGATTTTGGTATTCTGTGAGCGATTAATGGGTTTCATTTAAAGGAATTCCTTGGATGGTCTCATGATGCTTTTCATCTATTTCACTAATGGATTGTGTATAGACTGGGGGAGATATTGGAATGACAGGATTGTCCCACTATGCATTCATCTTAGTACATTATAAAAGTTATTGGTTCCATAGGGGAAACACATTGGATTGGATCATGGGTGAGATTGTTTTACAAGACCATGAGTGAGACTTGGTCCCCTACATGAGATACCAGAAATGGTATTAGAGTATTCCCTCTCATATTTGGTTGAGTTTCATACTTACGGCTCCATTCATGGATCACATTGGATGGGCTCTAACGGTAGTGAGCATTGATTATGCTACCAGAGAGACACATTAGTTCTTAATTATGGTTTCCCAATGATGGGCCCAGGATTATGCCTATTAAATATTGGTAGTTACATTTATAGTAGAGGGTTAGGATGCTTATTTTTTATTAGAGGGATGCATTAAATAATCCAAATAACATTCTTGGGGTTAGTTTGTCTCATGTTACCTACTTCACAAATAATGTAATCACTTCCCCCATATCTCAGTTTTACAGGTTGCCTATGGCTCAGATTTTTCCATCTTAGGCTGAAGTAGGTCTGGACGGCCAAGTGTCATTGATGCAACTGAGTTGATTGTGTTATTTATTTATTTCATATTATTGTTATAACAACCACAAAATTTGAATAATTTTGTTTCTATAATATTCATTCTTTACTAAGTCATAATCAATAAAAATATGTAAGTATATATGAAATGTTACCTTCATGTTTATACCATTATCTGATAATTGGTTAATATTGACCATTGGAAATTTAATAATGTTTAACATTATATTTATTGTTTAAAAATAACAGTTATAATGGAAAATTAATGTAGAAAGAAGGTTTGATGGCCTAATTAAATTGAATCAGGACGTATGAATCCAATTTGTTGGATCTTGGGATGGAGGTAGCATCATTAGGCTTCGCTCTAGACAAATCCTAACATGAGATTCATCATTTTATTTGTGAACTAAATGACATATGGTAGAAAATCAAGTTAGTGGAGATTAAAACTAAAGCAAGGTTTTCTGAGCCGCCCTAAGAGTCCTTCAATATCACAAACCATAGCCTAAGGTCATATATGGGTGTTTTAATGGATTATGTTTCAAGGACATTTTTACTTAAAAGGTGATCCCATTTTTTATATAAAATTTTAATTTCATCATTTTTGTTTTAAGCATAGTTTTTCTTTAAAATTATTATGGACTTTGGTAAATTGATTTTTTGTGTATAAATTGTGATTTTATTTATATATTAGAATATTAATTTATTTATAATGATGAATATTATGAAAATGTGTAAAAAAATCTCCTTTTTAAATATGAATAAATTTTTTTTCATGTGTTGAAATATTTACTATTCAAGTTACTATTAATTTTCTATCCGCTATTATTTTTAATAAATATGTATTTTTATTGTTAAAAGATTAATTTATCATTTTTATATATTTATTACAGAAAAATAAATTTCATTTTTTAATTAAAAAAATATATATTAGGTTATGGTGAATTTATTGAATTTTTATAAAATGTATTGTTTTCTGTGAATGGAAAAAAATCAGTTTTGAGTTTTCAGTATTTTTAATGACATCATTAATGATGTAATCATGAATTAATAATGCTATTAGACTCATGAGTAACTGATTATGATATGAGGTTTCCCATGTGTCTAATAAAATGGAAACATACTATGGAAAATCCCATGGTTTTTCCAATACCACTAACGAACTATCCTTGGAAATTAGTAAAAATTCCCTCTCTTTTACTATAAATACACAAGAATTAATTCGTTTCCTTTATTTAAATGTAATTCTACAAGATGTTATGAAATTATTACATCCATCATATTCCTCACAAAAATTCCTCACAAGGATCCCACAATCCCCCAATAACTCGATCATTGAATTTTATAAGTTACTATTCTAGGTAAGAGAATTCTAAAATTCTTTTTTCGATTCAGGTTCTCTTTTTGGTGGTATGCCTTTAAAATTTCCATTACATGTTCTTATATACATTTTATTTTATCCCTCTACTTTATTATGAGTATTTTATGGATGGTTGGCCCTTTTCCCCTCTTATATTGTGTTTTATAAATCTATGTTCCAACACGTTATGAAGCTTAATTTTCGCCTCAAAATATTTCATTTTCTTAATAAATTATTTTTATATTATTAATGTGAAAACGTAAACCTCTTTAGTATCTTGGGGTATTAATCAAGATATAAAATTTATTTATTTTATTTTTTAATTTACAAACATAAAACCCATATTCCATTTCTGTGGGTTATAAATGACATAATGACCATGTTATTATGCACATTTTTAAAAAATGTGAGTTTAATATGAAAACTATACCATTTATTCACTATGGGTTATTTATCAAATGTTTCATTATTATTTATGTTACTCACATTAAAATAAATATATATTGAGATTTCCCCCTGATATCACTCAAATACATTGGGTAATTAAATTAATCTATAGAGGTGACAACTTTTACGATACCTTGGTTAATAACATGGGAAATTATTATGACACCATTGGTGTTAGCCTTGGTGATATGATTTTGAATGACTAAATTAAATTATTAATCCACATTTTCATGTAATTATTCATGATGTTATTACTATTTTATGGCTATTTTTTGTGCCATTACAATGTTCCTCACATTATTATGAATATTCCTCTTGTCCACTTGTAATATGTCTCACTTGTTTTCCCTTATTGGGAATTATTCTCACCTTTCCTTGATGTGTGTCCCCAGGTTATTAGGTGAATTAAATTTAATTATGATTAACCTTCATGAATGATTTCATGTGGAATAATTTTTTTTATGTATTCATGTATTATGTACCTTATTTCAAAGAAATCAAACATTAAAAGATCCTCTATATGTAACATTTCACACATAGTAATTTAATATAAATGAGGCATGTTATAGTTTGTGTCAATGTATAGATTAGTTACATGGGGAAATTAAGACTTGAAAAATTTATGAATGATCCTATATAAATGATTAAATATAAGAAAACACCCTGGTATTTTGGAAAAAAATTAAGTCATTAATTTCCAAAAAAATAAATCCTTTTCAGGATATTAACAAGTGGATGTTGCTATGGAATATATGAATCTAGGAGTATAAACAAAAAAAACCAATGTGATCTTGAAAGGAACTATAAATAGTGCCTTGAAATGGGCCTTGTTGCACTACAATATTGGCATTGTTGTGGGGTATTTTTGTTTAATCACATGCTTTTTATGAACCATTATGAAGTATTTATAGAAAATGTAATTATTGTTAATGAATAACATGTTTACATATAATTTATTAAGAGATATATATATTTAGAGTTATAAGATTAATAAATCAAACAATTTTCTTAATAAGGTCATATTTTTTATATAATGGACATAATTGGTTGGAATCATGTAGATTATGACCCTAAATTACCATGCGTTGACATCCCTCCGATGGAATAGGGAATTGAAAATTTCATGAGTACGATGAATAAAATGTCTCATGTTATGGGAAATAACATGAATCAATATGAGAGATAGATTTCACTATAAAGGTAACACCATTTTGTTGATTCCTTTTATACTTCAATGAAAACCAACATTCAGTGGATCTATAGACACATTGATTAAGGAATAATGTATACTCTCTATAAAAATGATCTTTTCTGTATGTCATAGTTCTGTACCAGAGAAAGTCACCCTATCAATTTTCCGCATAGAGGGAGATTATGATAAATGGTGGGAAATAATTTTAAATTAAAGGAAAATATGAGAGAAAGAATATATGGAGTGGTAAGAGTTTAGAGTGATCATTATCAATATCTATTTTCCCCATTTGATGTTAAAGAAACTCTAGAAGTAATTTCTCGAGCTAAAGAAGATGGAGAAAGAATTTGTGCGATGATACAAGATGAACATTACATGGAATTCATATTACACCTTTATCAATTCCATGGATCCTATTGGTAAGGATGATAGAATCATTGGTGGACTAAGGACTTTACTATAGTATAACCTAGCAAACCGAGACTATGACCCTCATGAGGAGACCGTACAAAGTGCTATAAATGTCAAAATGGAGTTCGATGATATGAAAGGGTCCCATAAATCCAATTAAAATAATATATCAATAGATCCAATCATTGGGAGGATATTTGATTAGGGTAGAGGTGGAAAGACAGTACAACATCCCATGTGTAATAAATGTGTGAAGAAGCATTCAGGGAACATCCTTATCGAGAGATATATGTATTACAAGTGTGGGAGAGATGACCATATCCATCAGAATCATTGTAGTGAGGTGAAACCTCAACTTCCCAACACTAACGATAAAGGAAAGATGGTTTGTTCCCTACCTAAAGTATAATGTATCAAGTGTCGACAACTTTTTCTCTTTTCTTGTCATTATTTGAATATGAGGGTAGTGAAGGGGAATCACCATCAGCCTCAGCATAGGCCAATGGATTAGTGTCATGATTTTTCTATAATAATGTCTATGGATGAAACATCAAATGATTTATTGGTAGGTAATCTTGTTGTTCTCTCAATGATATAATGTACATTGTTTGATCAGGGTTCTATGCATTCCATTATTTCCTCCATGTTTTCAAGGAATAAAGAATCAATACCCAATCTTCTAGATGTATAACTATCAGTCTAGACAACTGGAGGTATTATACAATCATAAATTGTGATTATAAACTCTAGTATTTACATGATCTAGAACAATCATAATACAGATATTGTAGCCATTCCAATGTTGGAATTCAACATTATAATGGGGATGGAATATCACTCAAATTATATAGCTATGATCAATTGTAGAAGAAATAAAATCTCTGAATTCATTAATGGATAGTCGAGAGATTTCTTCTAATGAAAGATAACTCCACCTTATCATTTTCTAGAAGTACCTCCTATAACCTTCATTATTGAGTTTACCAATAAATATGAATAAGTAAATAAGAGTACATGGGTATGCAAAGTACACGTAATTAATGAATATAATGATTTGTTTCATTAGGAGTCTCCTAGAACTCCCAAAAAAGGATAGGTAGATCTCTCCATTAAACTAATTTCTAGTTCCAAGCCAATTTCAAAAACCCTGTATAGAATGGAAAATGTGGATCTAGAGGAATTAATGAAGAAACACTATGATCTCTCAGATAAGGGGTTTATCTGGCCATGTGTGTATCATTGGGGATCACCTATTATCTTTATGATGAATATGTATGGATCATTGCTGTTACGCATTGATTATAGAGAACTTAATGTGATCATATTAAGTAATGAGTACCCTTTTCTAATATTTGATGGTTTATATGACCAGATTAATGGTGTTCATTTCTTATACAAAATTGATCATTGATATGACATTCATTAATTGTGGATGAAGAAGGAATATATTACAAAGACTTCCTTTTTATCATGATATGGGAATTATGAGATTGCTGTTATTCCCTTAGGATTAAAAAATACACCAACGATTTTTTTGTATGTGATGAATAGAGTCTTTAAAGACTACCTTGAAAACATTATGGTAGTTATTATTGATGATATTACGATATATTACAAATGATGGGAGGATGATGAATATAATATAAGGGTTATATTGTAAGCTCTGTGAAAGGATATGTTATTTATAATGTTTATAAAGTTTTTGTTTTCATTACAAAATGTTTCTCTCTTAGGGAACATTGTACCTAGTGAAGGAATCTTAGTTGACCGTGCAAAGAAAATGGTTGTGCATGAGTGGCCTCATCATAAAATAGTTACTGAGATCTGATGATTCATTGGATTAGCAGGATATTAAAATAGGGTTGTGAAAAACTTTTCCCAACATTCTATTCCATTATCCAAGTTAACATGAAAAGAGGGAAAGTTCATATAGACAAAGAAGTGTGTGGAATATCTCTAATAACTGAAGAAGATATTGGTTTCTGTACCTATGTTTACTCTACCCTCAATTGGAGATAGAATCATTATTTTATATGATGACTCTCTAAAAGGGCATGGGTACATCCTCATGTAAAATTATAAGTTGATTTCTAATGTATATCGACAGCTAAATCCTCATGAGTAGAATTACTATACACATGATCTTGAGATGGATATGGTTGTTTTTGGTATGAATATATGGAGGTAATATCCATATGGGATGAAGTGTTATTTATACATCGACCATCATTGTTTGATGTATATTTTCATGAAATAGGAACACAACATGAATCATAGGTGATGGTTGGAACATACTAATGATGATGATTGTTCAATTCAATATCATCCTGGAAGAGTGAACAAGGTTGCTAATGCATTATGTAGGAATGACCATATTTTTCTAGAAAAGACGAGGATTCAAGGAGATCCTATGATCAAAGACCTAGAAAAAATTGACATGGGAATTATAAGTGAACGGACATCATCAACCCTATCCCAAATGATTTACCAACCATCATTACAAGAAAATATCCGGATAACTCAAAAAAATAAGATCATTTGTTACAAAATAAGTTTGATGATGTAAAGTTGAATAGATTCATGAGTTCAATATTGATCAAGAAGGTGTAATGAAATTTCTTAAAGACTATTTGCTCAATCTATTCTGTAAATAAAGGATCTAATGGATGAAGCTCATAGCTATACATTCTATGTATAACATTAGATAAATAAATTTATTGCGACCTTTGAGATCAGTTTTAGTGGGATAATATGAATAAAATGATTTCCGAATACACTACAAGGGGCCTAGTGTTTCAGCAAGTGATGGAAGAGTGAATACATTCTAAATATGTATTAAAACCAATACACATACCAACATGTAAGTGGGACAATATCACTATTGACGTTATCTTTGATCTTCTGAGAACATCCAATGTAAACAATGAGATACGGGTTATAGTGGAATGTCTCACCAAGGATTCCAATTTTATCACTACTCTAGAAGATTTATCTCTTGATAAACATTCTAGGATTTACGTGAAGGAAGTGGTAAGGGTTCATTAAGTTAATATTTCTAAAATATATCATCATGATCCAAAGTTTACATCAAAATAATGGAGAATTATTCAAAATTCTCTATTTACCGAATTGAATTTTAGTAAGGCCTATCACCCAAAAAAATGTCCAAACATAAAGGACTCTTTAGGCATTGGAGGATATGTTGAGATCATAGTCAATGGAATTTACAGGTGGATGGGATCATCATCTCCAATTATTTGGGATCTCTTACAACAACAGCTTCCACCCGAGCATTCAAATGACACCCTATGATTCTCTATATGGGGAGCAATGTAGAAATCCAACATTTTGGGATGAAGTTGTTGAGAGAATGATTTTTAGGCATGATCTTGTTAATGAAATTGTAGAAATGGTTCATTTCATCCAACAAAAAATTAATTCTGGTCAATGTCGGTAGAAGGTCTATGTAGACAACTGATAAAGGGACATAGATTTTGACGTTGGTGACAATGTCATTTTTCAAATTTCTCCATGGAAGAGAGCCATATCATTTGGAATGAAAGGGAATCATATCCCTAAGTATAATTCCTCCTACAAAATCATTCATCGCAATGGAGAAGTGTCCTATAGTCTTTCACTTCCAAAAAAATATATCACATTTTCATGATGTATTTAATTTATCCCTTTTGAGGAAGTACTTATGTGGGCCATCACAAGTACTAAATCTGTATGCAGTTCAACTAGAACATGACCACTGTTATGAGGAAAATCAAGTGGAGATCTTGGATCTTAGGGATGAGGTTCCATGAAAGAATACTACCCACCTTGTTAATGTGTGGTGGTGGAACAAAAAATATGATGATGCCATGTGGTAACCATAGGAAACTATGAGACAAATGTACCGACACCTTTGAGGGTGTGAGTTGAAATTTTGGGGACAAAAGTTCTTAAGATGGAAGAATGTAATGACACAAACTTTTGAATAAATTTATTTCCTAAAAAAATTATTTTTACTTTGTCATAATCAATAACTATATATAATTATAACTTAAGTGTTACAATTCGGTTTTTATTGTTATATAACTATTGGATAATATGACTGTTTGAAACAATAATAAATATTAACATTGGAATTATTTTTTATAAATTGAAATGATAATGGATACTTAATGCAATATAAAGATCTTATGGACTCATCTAGTAGAATCATGCCATAAAATCCCATTTTTCCGATCTTAGGAAGGATCGTCACTAGGATTTGATCCATACCATGCCAAATCTGAACTTCAACATGTTAATCTTGAACAAAATCGCATATGGGAGATGTTCAAGTTAGTGGACATTACCCCTATGGTTTTGTTATCTAAGCCTCCCCAAGACTCCATAACCATCACACACATTACCCATAGGACGTATGAGGGTGTTTTAAGGGGTAATGTTTTAGTCCCCCAGTTACTAAAAATGCAATCCCATTGATTAAATGAAAATGTTATTTCTTCATTTCTGTTTTATGTATTGTTTTTCTAAAAAAATGTAATGGAATTTGATAAATTGATATTATGGGTTATAATTGTGATATTATTACTATATTAAAATATTTATTTATTAATAATTGTTATTATAATTATATCATGTTATAAAAACACTCTATTTTAATTACAAATGATAAAAAAATTTGAAGTGTCTAAAATTTTACAATGCATGTCACTATGCATTTTCTATCCACTATTATTTATACTTATTAACGATTATTATAGAAAAAGATAAATTTATTTGATATAGAGATTTATTAAGGTAAAATAAATTTCATTTTTATATTTAGAACATTGATATTATGTAATAGTGTATCTATGATATTTTTATAAAATAATTTGTTTTCAGTGAATAAAAAATACAATTATGTGTTTTAGGTTTGTTTAATGAAATCATTAATGTGGTAATCATGATATAATAAATTTGGTCGACTCTTGAGTAAAATAATTTTACATGAGGTGTCCTATGTTTCCAATACCATGGGAAATCCCATGGTTTTGAAAATACCACAAGTGTTGTGTCCTTCGAAATTAATAAAAACCCTCCCTCTGTTTTACTCTAAATACCCACCCATTTAATCATTTTCAATCATTACAAAATAATTCTAAACAATTTTTTAGGGTTAACCCCCAACGTTCCCGTAAGCCACCATGGTCCCGATAATCATGTATTAGAACATTCTCCTCAAGTTATGGGAATTATAAACATCTCTTTTCCATTGAAGATATATTTTATGTCATATGACTTTCAAATTTCCATACATGGTTCTTATTTACATTTCCATACCATGTTCTTATTTTTTTTATTAATTTACTAATTTTTATTATGTTTCATGTTGTGTGTTTATGTTTTTAGTTATTTATCATTATCTCGACAAGCATTCATTTTTGTATATTGTCATTGGATATTTATATTCAGTTAATATTATTATTTTGCTTCTATTTTTTTATTTGTTTTGCTACCAATATTTTATGTTATGTATTTTATGATAAATGAATGTTCTACTCTGATCATTATGGTATAGACTCCCCACAATACCAACATTTGATCATTACTGCTATTTGGAAATCTCTAGTGTCTGGGGAGGTGCGTTTGAGTCCATATTGTGACCAATTCGGCTTCGAGTTTTACCTGAAATTTGGCTGGGATGTTACAAAGTGGTATCAAATCATTATTTTTATACATTTCATTATACTTTTTGTCTATTAGAAAATAGACCAAGAATTTGTCCACACATGGAAAATAGTCTTTCTTGGGAGTGATCAACCCACATATGGGGAAAGGTCCAGGTTACTGAGGATGGGACTGTTGTTTGTGCTAATCATTATTATAGTTTATATTGAATTCACCTTTATTTATTGATGTAATTTTATTGATTCCAACATTATGAGATTTATCATTTACCCATGTCTTGTTATGACATGTTTTAAGAATTACATGAATCTTCATAGGAACATATGTATTTATTTTCAATGAATATACCATGACACATTGATTTCATTTCAAGGTTTTTTGAAATTCAGTGACGTACATTGCATGAATTATTAGCATCCTTTTTAGATGCCATGATAGTAATTTTAATTACATGCATTGATATTAACTACTTTGGTAATTCTTTAACATGCTTGATTATGTAACATTTTGTATGGTTTATTCAGTACGTTTCTTGTACAATACGTTTCTATTATTTAGTTTTCATGTTTTTCTTATATATCATGTTTGAGTGTTTCATACATACAAAGTCTCTTTCCTAGATTATTTTAAACAGTTGTTCTTATTTATAATGTCTATTGATTAATTTAGAATATCTCGTTTCATTCAATGTTTACATGACAAATTAATGTACATTTTATCCAATTTCCATTCATTTATTCTTGTTTAGCATGGTCTGAGACATGATGGTTGTGAATAAATGGGAGTCATTTTTCAAAAAAAATTTGTTTTTGGGTTCTTTATTTATTATAAAGTGAAGAACTATATAATTGAACCATTTTAGATGCACTATATATACATAAATGTGATTGAATCAATGATATGACAATTGAATGTTATTTTTACTCCAAGGAATCATGGTTGTGGTTAGATGAGAGCCGAAAACAATTTGTAAAGTTTATGGATGCTTTATAAATATAAAAGTCATAAAAAATTAAACCAAACCATCAATTATGATCCTTATATATTTAGATAGTGTTGATTAAATATAAATTTTGTTTAATTTGACATCAATTGAAATGGTTTCTTTATAAGGGATCATACCTTTATTAGTTGTCCGTGGTCTCCCGTATGAATAAATTCTAAATTCACAAGACTTCATGACACAAGTAGGTAAACTAGGGAATGTTTCTTATGAAATGAAACATCAATGGGTTTTAAAAAAAACATAAAATGTTTTTGTTGTTTTAGATTAACCCTGAATTCTTTAATGAGACCCTATATATTTTCATTTACGTTTTCTATAATGCCTTTTTGCTTAACCCCATGGGGCTATCCATTTGTAATGTTGAGATTGTAATTAAATGGGACTGAAACTGCTTAAATGGTGTTACATATAAGCATACTGTGACTTATTACTAGACCCATTTCTTTTTATAATTTGTAAAATACCTATTAAAATTCTTTGACATGTATTTATAGGAGCCCATAGTTAATTTAAATTCAAATTAAAACCTAAATGGTGTTTTCCTATTTCGATTACAATTCAAATTTTATTTTACTAAGACA
Organism: Viscum album; assembly: GCA_963277665.1. Lineage (NCBI taxonomy): Eukaryota > Viridiplantae > Streptophyta > Magnoliopsida > Santalales > Viscaceae > Viscum > Viscum album. The sequence goes on along the minus strand of OY728153.1, from coordinate 521,324,197 downwards.
ATTCTGAAGGACTATAAATAATTGAATGATGTGTAAAATGGTGGATATGTGGAAAATGACCAAAATATGATATAATTTCAATTAATTAATTGATGAATAAAACAAATATTAATATAACATTCCTTTATCCCTTGTGGTGTTTTCAAATAAATATTATGCTTATGCATTTCTTAAGGAGATCCTTTTCACTAAATTCATGCCTTAATATGTTTAGAATATTATATGTGAATAAGGAAATTGACATAAAATAGATCCTTAAGAGGTTTCCTTATTTTTAACCTTCATGTAAGGATAGTTCTTTGTTCTTTGAGAATGACTGAGAATGGGATAATGAGAATTACTGATAGGCCTTTATTCAATTGCTTGAACCTAAATGATAGGACCTTAAGCCCAGTGTCATTTTCTTCCATGACCCCCTTTTAGGGTGGACACTTTATGTTATGGTAATGGGTGGATGTTATACGTATCACCCACAAAACCTTTAATCCATTCTAATTTGTCATTAATATTTTCAAGCATGTGATATCCTTTGGGTGTCGTAGTCCTATGTAGGAATTGTTTGATATAATATAACACCTTTGTCTTTGTAGGTGATCATGTATTGTTTGAACCTCATAATAGTTGTGATCAACTAGTAATGCTCAGTTACAGTATGTTATGCAATCCTAGGGTACAGTCAGTTGCCTAGTAGGTCATGTGACTATTATTTTTCCTTCTTTTTGTTTTGGATGACTCTGGATGTAATCTTCCTATTTTAAGGATGTATGGGATGGTGGGGTTCCATTCTAGTTTTTTTGGTCAATAGATACTTGAATTCATATGTATGATAATCCAATGGAAAGTATCAAGGATGTACTATTTCACTTGAGGTAGTATGTGTTGTTACACGTGGTACTCACTGTGTTATTTTATTAGTGAAATTACCTCTTGAGATTGGTGATAATTATTTTTATCTTGAGCTGTAACACTTGAATCATAGGTCATATCTGAGGGTTAGTGACATGGGTGATGCAAGAGATCATACTCGTTCCAATTCTCGAGGTGACTCTCTAATGAGTATTAGCTATCTTGACATTCTGATCTATTTGTTTTGGCCTTTTTCCATAATCATATAATCCATGTGAGAATAGATTTAATGGTGTACCACATGTACGTCTAATCGTGACCCCGATCTAGAGCACTTTTAGCTGGCTAGTTTCCTTCTCCCCTTAGGATTAACACATGAAAAGAGATTTTTTTTACATATAAGACCCATAGTTTGTCTTCGATGGAGCGTTTGTCGTGGGAAAAGATAACATTATTTATAAATACAACATTACAGACACTCCTATGGTGGTGATCATCGCTTCAATTATGGTTGAATTTTTTCTTCTATATATAATTATAACTACTAAGAGGACCATTCAGAGATGGTCAGTGTTATTTCTAAACACCCTAGGGGATGGTGAGTCTCGAACTGCGTCTGTGCTTGCAAGACAAAAAAACAATGAATGGGAGGATTTTTATTCACCCATTGAAAAAGATAGTTGTTCTTGGATGAACTGTTTTTTATATTCTTGAATGTTCATCATATTCCTTGGTTAGTAAAATCATCATGGTCAGGTATAATAAATGCATCAACGGGAGTAGCTGAGATCATCTAAGGAAGACAACATATAGTGGTTCGACTATCCTTAGCTTTTCCTAGCATGAAACAGTTGGCTTGGGTTGTATCATGAACTTCGTTTTAATATAGTAGAAGTGTCTCTAGTCTTTTTTGAGACCACCCAATCCTCTTGGTGTACTCTCAATTTTATGGGGATCATGTTCTCTATATCAACATCATTTTGGTACATGGAGAGAGAGTCGGTTGTGTGACATGATAAATTTGGAATTTTGTTAGGCTTGAGCTGTGGTTTTCATTAGAGTATCATGTCTAAAGTATTCTTTTTTGAATTTTTGGATAGTCCTGAATGATACTAGGGTTCCCAAGTAGGAACAACATCGATGAACACACATATACCAACTGATTATTTAACATTATTCCACCATTTCTATTTATGTTTATGATATGTGGATGTTTGGATTGGGTACCAACATCTCACTTGTAATATCTGGTGAATATATTTCTCTATATGAGATCCTTGGTCCCCAGAAATGAATTTGAGGTTATAAAAAACATTATATGGGCTCGTAGGAGATGTTTGATAGCAGAATGATCCATGTCTAACAGAGCGGTCATGAACCCATGTTCGTAATGGGCATGAAAAACTAATGTATGTTTGGCTAGAGACATCACTAGTGTCTTGTTGTGGGATTCAGATCATGTGTTCGTGGCACATTGCTATGTGCATTCATCCTAAGGCATTAATCCAAGATTTTGAAATGCATCGCCTATCTATGTTGAGTGTTTTAAGGGTAGGAGACTTGAGGAAATTTGACTTGATGTCCATTCCTTTTTCCTAAGTGATCAGTGAAGAAATACTAAATAGATTTTCCAAGTAGTGGAAAATGTAGTGAGAATCATCTGAGGTATTCATGGAAAAAGTCAGTTTGATCAGGATTTTGAGGTGAGTTTGTAGTTGACCATTTTTTATGTTATGAATAATTATGATATAATTATTAGGATGTCAAGGTAATGTTCAATTATACAATTTTGATTAGTAATACAATGATTCAGAACTGGATCCCTATTAACTGAATATATGATAGTAATAGAGATGATGTGGATATCATGTTTTAGGTTAGACAGGCATGGGTAATCCATATCTCGATGATTCAGTTTTGAATTTGAGAATTGACTCTAGTTTCCATGTCATCAATTCCATATGCATAATGTTGCGCTTGGAGATGTGTTGGATGTTGGGAAAAGAATGATGACCATTTAGATAGAATTACATACCCATGTTGATTGGGTGTTTCTTCCTTTGTTTTCCACAAGGCATATTGAGGTGAGATGTTCTATGGTGGGTAGATTTTAGAAACCCATGTATTTATACTAGTTAAAATTCCATGGGAATTTTAGTATTGTTGTTTGGAGGATGGTCTTTTTAGTAAACCGAGCTTTATAATGGAATTCCATGATTTATAAAACATAAAATTGTAGTTTTTAGACGTGGTTAAATTTAAAAGGGGTGCCTCCTGAATTATATCAGGTTTTTGTAGAATTGATCTCTAAAAACTATTTCCAAGATGAGCTAACATGGGTAATAATATTTCTAAAAATGTGTGTCTCTTTAGCTAAAATCATATGGCTAGTATAGAGGGACTATGTGAGTTCCAGGGGTTTTTAAAACAATTCGTACAAGGTCGCATGACCATGCAACCATCTGTAGATCTTGTATATATGGGAAACACAATGTTTTTGTACTACTTTTCATACTATACACATGGACTATGAAACTCCACCCTTTACACAACAACCCTCACATAGTTGTTGAACAATTTGGCCAACCATGCAGCCATACCATGTACCTCTTTAAAGGGTTGAATTTATGATTTGGACCATATTTTATTATTTCATTTACCTCTTCCACATGTAGTAACATCTTCCCAAGATTATTCTTCTCCTCCTCTTGGAATAAGGACATATCCCTCATAAATCCTACGAATCGAGTACCATCATGTGTGTTGGAGAGACCTCAATAATTCTATGACTCCTCTTTCTTTTGGTATTCATTAATCTTCTCTCCCTCTATGATATTTTTTTTTGACCTAATTCTCTATATCATTATGGGGTTCATCTGTTTCTCCATTTTCTCTCAAAATGGACCAAATCAAGCTATGATATTTGACGTGTGGGTCATTCATTATATAATTTAGGTGGTCTATGTCCCATCCCTTCTATTTTTTCTCATTATATAATTTCACCATTTTAATTCACATTGGACATACCCAGTGTATATAAGTAAAGATAATTTTCCTTGAATTAAATTGCATAGCATTTTTTTATGCGTTTATATCCTTCTTGGCGTGGTTGTAGGTTATGACCTCAACCCAAACAACCATATTATGGGGGTTTGTTTAGTCATTATTTATAAATGTTTACTTCCCTTGTTAGAGCCACCCATTTGCGTGTGGATTTTTTTATTTACGTGATAAATTTTTATTCTCATATATTTTATAACCACCATGATGGTGGGTTATGTATGCTATGTGATTGGATTTATTAGTGTGAAACCAATGATTTTTTTGAATAACAATGTCAATTTTTTTTATATAACCCCATGATCTAGTGCATTGTCTTCGATTAAAAATGATAATTGTATATCATATGTCATGACAGGACATATGGAATAAATGCTATACCTTGTCCTTTATGGTTTAGCAATTGAGAATGTCTTCTTAATTTTGGTTTAATGAGATGTCCTTCATAACTAAATGTTTTGAGATGTGTTGGGAAAAGATCATGTTCATAGACTTACCATTAAAAATATTTAATGGTAGATGGCCATATCCCTCTCAATTAAACCTTGTTTTATATTATGGAATAATTATTAAAATGGCCTTGGTTTTGTTCAATTTAATTTAATAAATGAGTTATGAACACTATGAGTGATACATTGGTTTACAATAATGAAAAATTTCCTTATCGGGATCATCATGCTTATGATCAGTTTCAATGGTACATTGCATATCCACTAGGAGAGATACTAGTATATTGGGATGGGATCAACATGAATTCTTCTTACCTCATTAAATAAGATAGTAGTTCCCTAGGGTCTAAAGCATGGAAAAGATCATGGGAGATATGGATGTACTATGACATAATTGAGACATGGTCCCTTATGTGAGAAACATGGTAAAGGCTTATAGTTCATTGTTTCACATTAGGATAAGATCGATAATTGTGAGTCCATTCATGGGTCATATTGAATTGGATACTATCTTAATGATCTCTATTGGCGCTCATGGTACTATATATTGGTTCATTATTAATGTTTACCTTGGATGGTCCTGGGATACAGCTTATTAAATCAGTTTAGTTACTTATATAGTAATGGAATATCATGCTTATTTGTTATTAAGGGGATTCAATGTGAAATAAAAATAACATTCTTGGGTTAAGACTACCTCATGTTACCTATTTTACAAAGATTGTTATCACATCCCCCATATATTACATGTACAGGTTTCCTATGGTTCATATATTTTTTACTTAGGCTGAAGTAGATATGATTGTCTAGGTTTCTATAAGGAACATGAATTGTCTTGGTTATATATTTATTTATCATTACTTCTTTTCTTGATTTATATGCATTATGATTATTTTATTTTCCCAAATCGAATAATGTTATACACAATGATGGTGGTGGCCTCCTGAGTGTATCTCAAAACCAGATCAGGTTTCCATTACATGGGGGAACCCAAGAAGTTCAATATAATTGTAGGTACACTAAATATGAATTGTGTTTTATAATGTACAAGGGAGTTAGGATCCTGGGACTAAGCTATCACCTAATAAGCTTGTAGAGTTCACCATTGGGGCATTTAATTTTTTTATTCATACACTACACTATATTATTTTTCTTGATGTGTGTTTACTATATTAGTTAGGAATAATTGCACATGTATTTTTGTATATTAGCTTTGTAAATTTATATTAAGTTGATATTTTTTATGCTCTATATTTAATTTATTACTGATTCCACTTTTGTCTGTCATTTATTTTATGATACACTGAGGTGCTTCATTCTATATGAATGTATGGTCTCCATTCCAAATGACCAATAGAATATCATTTCTAGTGAGAATCATATGGTGTTTAGGGGGTGCACTAGAGGTCATTTGGTGACTGGTTCGACTACTGGATTTATAGGAAGTTGTACTAGGATTATATAATGGGGGAAGGAACCGATACCTTATATTTCAACATATATCTAAGGAAAAAAAGGAACATGGATAAAACATTTTTATCCTTAACACCTTTTAATAATATGTTATAGAGTTAGATGAATCATAAACCATGTATATTTAATTAATAATATTATTTTTTCTCAAAATCTATTTTTTTTTAAATTGAATCTTATCATATAACTGAATTGTGATGAAGATACATATCCTTTTCGTAGATCCATCTGATCTTGATAAATTATTTTCAATTCTATGTTTGATTCACCAACACTTTACATCTTCACTTGAATGAAAAAAATGAGCTTTATAAATCCTTCCCTTAATCCTGAAATCCAATACATTTAAAACAGATATAAAACATATAGATGGCATCACATTATTTGATAAAACCCATTCTACTAGTACCCCTCTTGGGTCGGTTGTATGGATAGGTATGGTCATAGAACCCCACCTCCAATTATTAATGGGGAGGTAAGTAGTAATTAGGGTATCTGCACAATATCAGAGGCATTTCCCTATTCAAATATCTTAACATGATAGATAATATTCACTAATAATCTCCACACAACAGTAAATAAATACTTTACAATACCTAATTAATATATGTTACTACATGTTACATAATGAAATACAACTAAGGAAATGTGGGACCAAAATTATAAGATCAACCATTGCTTCTATACAACTCCATAGCTACCCAAACAACAATCCCCCCATTATTACATGAATGATCCTACTAATTATGTCAAAAACATAGAAAATTGGAGATCACGTTTTTAGTAATCAGTAGGGGAATGTCTTTAAAAAATAAATACAATAACCATATAGAATAAATGTTTCAGGATATATAATATTGAAAATATTAATTACTAAAATGATTGTATATATGATTACTTCTAACCATATAATTATAAATATAACAAATCAACCACATTCCCCACATAACTTGATGTTACCTTGTAATAAGGTATTTCCACATCATAAGAAAAGGTCAAAAATTCTATATAACATAAAAAAAGAGATATCCCATATATCAAATAACCATGAAACCTTATTTCCAACCATCCCTATAATAATTCCATACGAATCACAATATGGCCATTAATATACCTGAGAAAGTAACAACAATATATAAATAAAAAACGGGCCCGTGAAAATAACATTACATATTATCTTACCTTCCATAATGGGACCCTCCATCTCAAATTGATTATTGTACATTATGATTTCCCCTCATTAATTAATAATTATTTCATGGATCAATATTCACCATTATATCTTCACTATCACCCTCAACCTCATGCATCCATCACAACTCTATGCCATTATCATAACAATTTTAAAATTATTTCAATTACATCATCAATGTGAGTTAGTAACTCCTATTTCATTTAATACAATACCTAAGATTCCCTGCACCACATCGCACCTAAAATTAATCCATAACATGAAAAATCATCATACCAAGAACATCAATACTTCACATCATAGAAGAAAAAGGTAACATTAAACAACTACAATCCCATCCCTGCATAATAATTCTCCAATTGTTAAGATGGTAAAGAATTCCATAGATATAAAATTTTTACTATTGTATTCATTATATGTGTTCTTTACATGACCATGAAATCACCCTATCAATCAATTTGATAGATTCTATAAATATGCAAATCCAATTTTAAAATTAATATATTTCCAACTATGAACTCAAAATCAATTCTGTTGTTAATCATCAATCTTCACCCATATTATCATCATTATTTAATTAATGTGAACATGACACAGAGTGGATGAGATTATTAATCCTCTTAATTCACTCCATTTAAACCATTATAAATATTTTCTATCATTTCAACCTTTATCTAAATTACAAATTCATTTACATATATAAGGTTCTTAAAAACCTAATCAATCTCAAATATTATATTAATTTAGGCATGAGAACACAACTTTGGATCTGAGACACATAACTCAACTAGTCAAATCCACCTAGAGACACTAATTAATATGAACATGTAGCCACACCATGTCACAAGACATAAATAACATTTAATGAAACCATATACATGTCTCAAACTTATTCCATTCCATTCCCTGAACCTACATACTTTTAGTAGGAGCTTTCTATCTAATTGGGAGCTCAACTATTTCAACATCCTGGATTCCTCATTTTTCTATGCATGTGTTCCAATCATCTCACTAACCAACAACAATCCCAAGGAGGGGATATTACACCACCTTCCTTTATGGATCTATATGGTTTGAAGATATTTTCATGATCCCCAAAATAACGCTCAATGAAAGAATAAATTGCATGATGGGAAATGTTTTAATAGTGAGATGCTTTGCCAATAAGAATCATGGAGGATCACATAACATGGGAGAATCTATAGACTATCCTCACAAAGGGTTCCTATAACTTTCTACTCATCTTTGGGTCAAGCCATCAACCTAAAGATACAATGAAACACTAGAAATAAACCTAAAAAGATGTATATAAGAATTCCTTTGAAACATAAGGAACAAAAACTGAATCGTATAATCAATATAAAACATAGAATAAAGGTATATTATTTTATCCAAAAAATATCTCAAAGTATTTCCCAATGCTAATAGCTCACCATATTACTAAACTCTGATCTCTCATGTAGCATATTACTTCCATACATGTTGAAATACATTTCTTGCCTCATTAAAATATTAATGTTTGTGTTACAATGTCTAAGAGGATAACTAAACAAGATATTTAGAAAAATGTCAGCAATATATGTTGTATTCAACCATATATTAATCTTACTCAAAATTAGTTTTCCAGTAATCCCTTTATATTCATAACTTATTTTTCATCCATTCAAATACCTTTGATCATTTTAACACAAATCCTGAATCTTATTCTCATCATTAAAAGACTACATGTGATAAGAAAATAAAACCATATTAACACTATCATACCCTATTGAAATATTTCATATTTATTTCATCCTGATATTTACTAAAAAAGTATTTCCATAAGAGAAGAATTTAGTAATCTATTTATTATGAAATAAAGGGCACCACCAACAATATTACCATCCCAAAAAAGATAAAAACCATTAAATTTAAATATTCATATCACCTTCATGGAAATATATATGTCATCTAAATGGAAAAATAGTTGTGTATAAAGTTACCAATATAGAAGGATCCATAAAAAACTAGTAGATGCAAGAAATATTTAATTATTCAAGGAATCCATTTCCCCAAACCAAACACTCATACAAATGGCCAATAAGGGATTTAAACAATATATTCATATGATTACCAACAGTAACCCCTACCACATACAATATTTCAACCACATCATTCTATTTGAGAGTTAATAAATGGATTGAAAAGTTATAGGGACCCTCCCTCTTGAACACTATTTCTACAACCCCAATCCCAATGAAATGTGTTTTACTAATTCTTTTATACATCAATTCAAATATGGGTGGATTACTAAAGGCTGAATGAATATAAAAAATAAATTCATTGGATTTTAATTGGTAGGATACAATGAAGAAAAATGTTCTAATACTAAATTTTCAAATGACATGTGACCAAAATAGAATGGAATGTGGAAAATTCAAGCCATTCAGTATATTGGGATGTCAATTGAAGGAATTCAGGATCAATGAGGTAACCCAAAATTTCTAAAACAAATAAAGAATCACTAGATTATAGAACATATATGTAAAACTCATAAATACCCTATTCCAATAATTTTAATCAATTACAATCCAATACAACTGAGTAGAGCACCCACAACTCCAGAATAGATTCCACACCCTTATAAACATCTTATTCAAAATGAAACTTAATTATAAACCACCATAAAATGGGACACACACTGATTTCAGCATTATTTGTGGAATCATTATGAAGGATAACTACAATGGAAAAATAAAGCACCGTAAAAAATAAGAAGCTAAAAAATCAATTGGGAAGATTAAGATCCACAAATGGAAGATTTTTTTTTCGTAGCCCTATTGAATAATGTTGAGCTAAAGATGATACAACAGGATCAAAACAAGAAAATAAGTCAAATATTTATTATAGAGAGGATTATTTGATTCCAAATATGATGTTAAGATACCAAAAATGGACATGGGGGGCTTAGTCAAAGAGAAATATGAGATCCTAACATCCAATGTGTCCAAACCCACTCTATCAAATTTAAAAAAAATGGTTTATGACTTGTACAATCACCATTACCAAGGACATGAAATAATAAAATTTACTTATCCATTTCATCCATTTACACTAATAATCATGATTTAGGGGCCTTTGAAATAAAAATTTCCTTTCCTGGACAAGAAAAATAACTTCTCCTTCCACCACGCCCAAACCTAAAGTGTAGTCATTTCCACTCTCCTCATTTATCATAGGAGAACACCCCAGGCCAGACACATTTTGAAATGTTCACCATGGTAATTTAACCACTATGGTGTACCCAACATGAATATCAATAAAAAAACCTAAAAAATGGAATTCTTCCTTATCTTTATCCCACGCATTCCCCATATAGGTGAACTCATTGAAAAAAACACACTTCACCATGCCCGTAACCACAATGTTGTGGTTTTGAGGCAAGAAAGAATACTCCCAATATATTAAAACTCATCTAAAACACTACCAAACTCCCTATTATGGTCCATAATCCATTTAAATCCCCAAGGAAATGGATTCTTAAATTAGGTACCATGCATCAGATACCTATCAAGTGATTCTGCTCTAAGAGAATTTAAATCCAAACACATAGAGAAACGGAAAAGGGGATAGTCTGAACAACAAACCTATGAGATACCTATAAAAACCTATCCAAAATTGAACCACAATAACCTCTTTAGTATAAAAATAAATTGATACATTAACAAACAACTAAAAACATAATTTTAGGAATGTTACCCCGCAATCATGGAATATGATATATTGATACTACATTAAAAAAACAACACCATTAAAAAAACTAACTAAACAATGATGATTGAAAAGTATATTGGTCCTCTGGGTAATTAACTAGAGACACCATATAACATTTCAATGAAATCATATAAACTATCCCAATATAGGTTACCTCATGCTATTGATCCCCTGTGATCGAAGTCATACTCTTAACTCTAGAGGTCAACCTCAATCTCTTCATTAGAGGAACATGAGGTTTATAACATCAAAAATTTACATGAATTTCTACAGAAACCCAATAGAAACATTACCTAATGGGATGGCCTCTCTAAATGACTTCTCCATGATCTATCACTACATCCCTAGACACTATTTGAATAGTATTAAATATTGAAAAATCATGGACCTCAATGTAAAAATTATATTATACACCTAATCGTCTTCACTGGGTAGGAAAGACATAAATAAATTCATCTTGGATATATAGTAATTTTAAAATCCACAAATATTGTCCAAAATTTTCTAGATCTCTTGAATATCCTTCATGTGAACATAATACTTCATTCAATAAAAAAATATTTCTCGAATATCTCAAAAAATTAGAACCAATGTAATAAATTTGGGATACAACATATCATCATCCACTATCTTTAGGACAAATACTAATGAAATAAATAATCTAGGGAAACTAATAAATGTTCATGGGGTGTTATGCCATTTAATATAAATTTCAACCTCTTATAACATTAAATTAGATTAATCATTATTGGATCCACCAAGGACATATAGTATATCTTTCCACTAAGTTGTAGTGTGATTTTTAAATAATATTTTTAGTTCATCACTCTCAAAATATCATGTACAATAATTAATATGGAAAACATCTTATAATTCTCACATAACATTTATTATTTAAAAATCATATGCATATTCTTTATGTAAACATGTTCACATATTATCTGTTACCTCTAAACTAAATGATGTGACATTAACACTTTTTTTATAACATTATGTGGAAGGAATGTTCCAAAACATTACATTGGATCATATACTATAAATAGAAGGGTCATTAACATTATAATTATTGAAATTACTGAAACTCTAGAAGATAACTTTCATTATTAATTCCTTCGAAGAACATAATGATACAGGAATGTGTTCAGTATTTAATTTATTCATTCATAAATAATTTCATTACAAGTCAATTGTTTTCAATTAAATGATCTCACATGTAAAAATTTCATTTATATAAAATATATTTAAAAAAATTATTTTGACTTTTCAAATAAAATTAAATAACTAAAGTGTCATTATAATTGAAAAAAAAAATCTAGAATATTTTATTTCAAACATATGTTTTAAAATAATTGAAAATAGATAAGGCAATGAATAATATAAATTTTCTTTTAAAAAATACTCACATCATATCAATTTATTATAGAAATGTAATTGTAAATAGTAATCATTAAATTATATCATACTATTGAAAGTTTATAAAATTTAAAAAGATTATTATTTAGTTATAACGAAAAATATAATGCTTAAAAAATGATGTTATATACTCTAAAAATGTGTGTTTAATTATAGAATCGAAAATATAATTAAAGGGAAAATAACATTATTATAATAGTTGAAACACATGTCATCATATGATAGAATAAATAAACACCATAATAAGAATCATAATTACCTACATATACTTAGAATGTATTCTATCAAAATGATGCATTCCAATTTTTAAATTTCGACACTGATATTAGTGTATTTCTACCATAACATGTTTAGTAGACTAGACTGATCCATGATTCAGATCGGGGGGGGTACCAACCTCGCAACTAATCTCCCTTTTCTACCACACATTATAAGTTTACATGGAATTATTTCTCTACAAAACCCATGGAATCCTAACCTATTACTAACTTCAAAATAAATCCTAACACAAAACCATCATCTTAGATACCATTATATCTTGGAATACCCTACTATAATACCCATCATAGTCTGGTAATAAAAATAGATATGGCCCTCAAGTTCCACCACCAATAGGTCTTAGGGTGGTGAACAACACTGATGTTATCCATATAATAAGGGGGAATTACCCTCTATGAATATAAAAAAATGATAGATAAGAGTCACCAATTAGCTTGATAGAACATAAAAATTATACATAACATTAACAAAATAATTTTTGTTGTTGCATGTGACATAATTTAGTAAAACCAAGTAAATACAAGGCTGAGAAACACTCCATATTATGTCCTCCATCCCAATTTCCCAAACCATAATGATCCCATTATCCCTTGAATTATTGTACTAAATATATTGAAAATGATGTAGAGGGATGAACACATTTGGAGAACTTAGTGGGGTCTTATTGAAAAAAATCAATACAATGACCATGTGGAATCAATGTGTCTGGTCATATAAGTGAGAATACATTAAGAAAGTCCTAGATGGAAAATGAGATTATGACTAACTAAACGTAGATAAATATAACACATTAACAACTTTCAAAACATTACCTATAATTACCATGTCTGAATGTGTTCCCGTGTTATATTAAATTCATAAACAATGTATACTAACAAAAATATAGAATAGATATCCCACATCTCAAATAACAAACAAAATCCTTAGTCCAAACCTTCCCAGCAACCATCATGTTATCATCACAATTTAGCCATCAATAAACATTTGAAAATAAAAAATATATATAGTTAAAATATGGGGTTTTGAGAATATCATTATATTCACTCATACAAATCAACTAGGTCCCCTCTATCTCAAATTGGTAGCTATATTTATAGAATACCCATCAAAAAATGATATAGAATTCATGGATCAATATTCACCATTATGACCGCATGATCACCTTGTACCACATCCCTCCATCATAACTAGACCTCATTTTTTAACCATCCGTATAAAATTTCTATAAAATCATCACTATGAACTCCTACCAGAAATATCTATTAATACTATATCACGAATTCCATTCCCCGCATCATAGATGACATAATTCTATAACAATTACAATTATCGTACCAATAAAATGAAAATTCAACAACAAGTTAGTATTATGGAGAATAGAATAGATTTAGTAACAAAAATGTATAAGTGATATCCAATTGATAAACTAGACACGTGTTCAATAGATATCATCATTTTACTATTATCATCATTACGGGAATTCTTTTCATAACCATGAATTCACTTTTTCAATCAATGTTATTTATCCCATTAACAATCATATACCATTTTGAAAGTAATAACTGTGATCTCAAAATTAATTTCCATCAAAATAATAAAGCTTAACACATAAAATCTTCATTATTTCACTAATGAGAACATGGTAAAAATTGAAGGAGTATATTCATCCATTTAATTATTTCCATTTAACACATCATAAATATTTATCATTATTTCAAAAAATATATAATTTATAAATTCATTGACATGTTACAAATTCATTAAAACCTAGAAAACCTCAAATATTAGATTTATTTAGGCATCGATCCATAAATCAAATCCTCATACATATTACCCAAATAGATATCTCCAGATGGATAGACTCATTAAACAAAACATAAAGCTCAATACATCGTCGACATGAACTAACCTTTATGAAATCCCAATGAAAGATTTGCCCTTAAACCATTCCATTCAAAATACCCACAACCTTATATTTTATCCCTAAACAGTGGATAAATAAATTTACTCAATAGACTTGACTCAACATTTTTCTAAGCTAACAAACCACTTTTCTCAATTACTAGTATGCCACCATGAGAATGAATATTACACCAACTTACTTTGAGGACCTATAGGTTTTCAATATCAAAAAATGGTTCTAGGAATCACTCTTATGGAAGGGTTGATTTATAACATGGGAAATATGTCAACTATAATGTTATTTGACAATAAAAAATAGATAAGAACCTTTTAGAATGTATAATCACTAGAGTACCATCAAAAAAATATCCCCTTACTTACAACTCATCCTAGGATTATGGAATCACGATATGGATGGAAATAAAGTTACGTATGAGACATAACTAAAGGATATTACCATTTATTTCTAACCCAAGAGAAAAAACGTAGACCGTAAAATCATAAAAATAGAATGTAAAGGTCTATTTTTTTAACTTAAAATAAACCTTAAGACTTAGTTAAAAATAGTAGCTCACCATAAGAATATACCTAAAACACTCTAAAAATATATTAGTTCTAGTGTTTCAGAAAAACATTTCTTACCTAACTAAAATATTAATGATTACATCAAAACATACATGAGGATAACTAACCCAAAAATTTATTAACATTTAATTCTACATATGTTAATTAAATTTTTTTCATCTAACTCATAATTAATATATAGGTTACCATTCTTTATTCATAAATCCCTTTTTACCAATTACAATCCATTCAATCATTTTAATCCAACTTTAGACTCCCAATTATATAATCAAAAGACTTCTCAATTAATAAAAGTAACTCTACATTTATATGATTGAATCCTCTTACTAAAAATTTATATTTATTGCATCCAGATGTTAATTCAAACCATGTTTCAAAAGATGGACATTTCTCAAAACTATTTAACATTAAATAAAGTGTTTAACTAACCAGACCACCTTCCCAATTTATAGTTCCAAAAATAATAGAATTACACCTAAAAAATATCCTTATATAAGTACATATATCATTATATTAGATAAAATTAGTGTAGAACATAATGAAGAATAATGGATCTATAAAAAATACATTCAGATACAAGAAAAAATTAAATAATATAATAATACTATTTCCTTAGACCAAAATATCATACACTTTAATGAGAATATAGTTATAGGATAAATTCAAATGATAACATATAATAACTCCTCCCATGGATAACATCTCAATAATAAAATCCCAAGGGGAGAGTTAATTATTGTAATTTATAAATTGGGGGGACCCGCTCCCCCATACCATATATCTACAACCCCAAGACTAAGGTATTGAGTCATAAGTACCATATTAGAAGTAAATTCAAGTATGCATAATTACTGAATGTTAAAGGATTACAAAAAATTTGGTCATATATTTTTAATGGATTGTTTTCAATGGTGAGAATGTTTTGGAGACAAAAATATCAATCGATGTGGGATAATAAATGAAATTAATGATGTTAATTGAAGTCATTCAGATTAATGGTATTATATTAAATAGAACTAAGTTTCAATAGGACACTAAAAAATTATCATAACATATTACGAATCATTGGATTTTATAATATAGATAAAAAACTCAAAAATAAATGTTATTTTTAAGGTCAATAGTGTTTAAGACTATATAGCAGGTTCGGGAACCTATTACTCCAAAATAGATTCCACCAACCTTTTAAAATCTTATTCATCATTAAAAAATGTATAAACCACTATATGAAAAAATAATTCTTCTATCATCATTCATGGAGGAATGATTGATAATGATAAAGAATTGGGAAAACAAAATCTTCTCATATTAATGAAAAACAATGTCATGAACTAAGATGATTTAGATCCTACAAGGAAGATTTTTTTAGGAAGGGAACACAAATTTTACGAGGGTTTGGAAAGAAAGGGAAATAATAAACTAATAAATTAGTTTAGTCTTCCTTTATATAGGGTCTAGATCAATTCTTATTAAGACACATAGAGACCAAAAATGATTATAAAGGCCTTCGTCAATGAGACATTTAAGATCCACACATTCAGAATAACCAAACCCCATAAACTTTTATCATATTTAATATTATGTATTTATGAATTTGACAATTAATAAATTTTTTGCCATATTGTGGTGAATGTTTCTTAATTTTTCATCCTTAAACCCTAAATACCATGGAAAGAGGCCTTCACCTATCATTTTCTCTATCCATGACTTCCCTTTAAACCGAAATTTCCACCATGACCAGTACTATTGTGACGTGGAATCCTCTATACAAATTTCAAATAGGTTAAAACCCTTAGAGAAAAACATTTATAAATTTTTACAATGTCTATATTGCTCATTTTAGTGTACCCAACACCAATCTCCACAACGAAACATAAAAAATAGTTTTTGTTTCACTCTTCATCTTATCTATTTCCCATAGGTGAACTCAATGAGAAACACACCATCCATAATGCCTAAAACCAAAAAATGGTGGATATGAGAATTTATAAAATATTCCCAAGCCTAAAAAACTCCTCTAAAACACCAACAATCTCACCCTTGGGTCCCCTAGGACCCATAAAAATACAAGGAATTGGATTTGGAAATATGATCCCTTATGCATAACCCTGAAAACTAATGCATTGATTTCTATAACACTAATACCTATCACAATCCTTCCATAGATATTACAAGACATCTTTAGTTATATAATATAATTATATCTTTTGGTATCACTAATCCTTCATCATGTTAACCCGTTTAGTTTTTAATTTCCATTACCAGATATATAAAGAAAAATTATCTGACTCTTTAAGTAGTTATTATTCTTTAAGATTATACTTTTAACCAATTGCACAATTTATAAAACACCAATACCTAACAAAAAATCCCTAATTTATCTATTCTAAAAATTTAGAATACTGAGTATAATTTTATGGAACTAAATCATATTATCAAAACCTTTCATTATATGATATTATTATGTTTTTCTAAATGAGAACAAACTTTAAGGAAACCACATGTCTCAATGAGTCATTAGTTCCCTCAATCATACCGAGTTTCATTTATATTCCAAATAATATTTAGTATATTTGAATAATATTGTTTAGGATATTTTGAATATAAAGTGATTAAAACCATAAATATATCATTCTATGCATCTCATAAGAGTCTCGATTAACAATTATTACTACTACAGGAAATGGTTACAAAGTAAAGTGTTTCTTTAATATATATACTTTTTTTTTACATAAGTTCTCTTTTTAAATTAAAATTCATATGGGTTACATACATTTTGATAATTAATATCATTATATTGATATTAAAGTAATGTTTCATGATGATGATGTTATTTATCTATATTAATATATTTTATTAAATGATTACCATGTTTAATTACAACATAATAAGTAATTTTATTTAATGATATCCCATTAAAATGATGAATTCAATTACATCCAACATACCCTTTAGTCATCCAAGATCCAAATTTCACTATGATTTGGGTTACCCCTCTACATATATATTTTTTTGGGGAATCATCCCGATTATTTAATATATGAATATTTGATAATCGAGTGGATAAATATTCATCCATTACATCAATGGAATAAACTAAACATAATTCCTCTAATATCTAAAAAATAAGGGTTTCAAAGCTATGTGTAACACAAAGAAAAAAATATGAACATGAAACCTAATTTTTAGGGTCACCACATTACTTGTTTCTTTACACATGATAACCTATGTGAACCAATATTTTCATGATATTCATGGTTAGCTAATTGAGGTCTTGATAAGAACCAATTTGGATTGAATTTAACACCTAATATTTAGAACGGAATTTAACATCACCACATTATCTCATTTTATTCCATTTATGCACACATGATTCTAAAATATCATGTTTTGGAATACAA
Organism: Viscum album; assembly: GCA_963277665.1. Lineage (NCBI taxonomy): Eukaryota > Viridiplantae > Streptophyta > Magnoliopsida > Santalales > Viscaceae > Viscum > Viscum album. Next base: position 521,305,844 of record OY728153.1, on the reverse strand, counting down.
TTATATATATACATAATTAATATCTTCAAACCATATTAATGTGAAATTTTTTAAAAAACCCACAATTTATTTACTCACCCAATGATAAAAGCCAATAATATTTACACATATTTAGACACATCAAATTAAAATGGTAACAAATATTTTTATTTTAATGTTTATAATTTTATTATATTAAAAATATAAAAATGAATAAGCTTCATTCCACATTTCATCGTCCCACAAAATTCTTGGATAACATAAAACCCTCCAGTTTAGTGGGAAGTCATCCCTAGATTCTCTATACCCTAGGATACTTTATCAAGATAGTATCCCATTCATTATAACTCTAAAAATTTTTATATAAAAAATTTTAAAAATATAAATTAAAACTCATAATTTTAATTACATATGAATTTCAAGGTAGATAAAAAATAAATAGTTTATAATTATAAATAGCATGTAATGCAATGCTTGAAAATTTATATAAAATAGTCTTACAACATAATCAAAATCAAGAAATCATTCAAAATATATAAATAGTTTAAATTATTGAATTATAAATAATTGAATAATATTTTATTAATTAAAATCGTCATTAATTTTAACATTATATAATCATTTGCGAACAATTCATAAAAATATCTAATTATAAACACAATAATTGTAGCTTATTCAATATTGAATTTCCAAAATATTGAATATAAAAAAATTATATTCATTCAATATTTAAAATATTTCATTTTATTCATCATATGTTATTTTAAGTTAAATATATTATATTTCATGAATTCTAAAAATTTCATAACCCAATATCCATTATGTAAATATTTAACCTAATTTAAATATCGAAAGCGTAAAATTATTTAATCCTTGATCAAATATGTCATAAAAACTATTTTTATGATTTTTAAATACCATTCCAAAATAATTCTTTAACAATTAAATTTTGAAATAACTTGTTATGAAAAATATATAATTTAAATATAAAAACATTATATTTTTCTTGTTTTTATAATTGATAAATTCTCTATAATTTACCCCATATGATCACAAAATAAAAACATTATTTATAATTAATAAATCATTCCATAAAAATTTATGAAAGGTATTTAGAATAATATATTTTTTTATAAATGAATATTTAAAACAAAATATTTTAAAAAAAATACTTATTAATTTTAAAATCTATTAATTAATTAAAATCTCCAAAAAAAAATTAATCATTATCTATTAACAATTTTTAAATAATAAAATTGTATTCATAATTTAATTAAATGAATATAAAAATGTTCATCTTCAATCTTATTTTATGATTTAAGAATGTAGTGGATTATGATTCATAATAATATTTAGTGATCTAGGTGAAATCATATGTGTAAATTGATCAAATAGAAAAATATTTATATTAGTATTATATTATGACTGATTACCCATTACTTATCTATGATATCAGATATAAATTTTTATAATAGTTAAACATAATTTATTACTGATGTGATACTCTATTTTTTATACAAATCATAGTGAAGTTATAGGCTTAAATAGAGACATATCTTATGTTTTGATTTGTAAAAATTAGATAATTAGTATTGAATCATTGGTTACAATATATAAATACATAAAGAAATCATTTACTCATCTAGAAAAAAATAATTTATCAAATTTAATCACTATAATAAAATATGAATGCAAATAATTCTTTCATTATTACGTCAAAATGATTTCACAAATCTAAATGCATGGATTGTTATGTTACAACTATCAAGATTACTATGTCTCCAAAAAAATTATTTATTAAAATTCTTGTGAATCTGAATCAAATATCCATGTAAAATAAATAGATAAATCATATATAACCTGAAAAGGATTAAACCATAATTGTGAATACCATAAACTTCAGTTTTTCATTTATTAATCTTCCACTTTTATACAGATTGAAAATCACCAAAGAACCACCATACGATTATTCCTACATTGCTGTATCAATGGGTTATGGCTAAATCACTCAATGATTGAGTGGGAAATTCCATTGTCTATATCATTTTTGCACATCTATCCCTAAAGAGTTATTAGATTAGAAATATTAGATAAAGGGTTTTTTCTAAGGAAATGATGTCTAGCTATAATTCCATCACATGGATGTGGAACTTCATAAATACATCAATAATTCTCCATTAGTGATATCACATTTATTATTGTATTATAAAATATCGATAAATGAATCATCAAACATGACCACATAAAGAATGAATGAATATCATCCCACACATTTCATCTAATTCAATGGAACATAAATGATATATTATGTGGATGACTCAATAGAATGATAATGATTATCATTCTTCTTTCCTTATGATTGATGACAGTTTCATTGTAAAATGTTTTATGATATGGAAATCATACATGAATACTTGTCTAGGAAATTTAATAGGACATAAATTCAATCATAAATTTTTATTTGAGAAACTAGTGGAAAGGGAGTGGAATGAAATATTATTTATGTAATCTCTATAAAATTTATTTGTAGGATACGATATTAAGGGGTAGTTATATAAAACAATGCTTTATAGAATCTCCTAATAATATCATATTATATTGAAATATCCATCTTATACACTAATTAATTCATGGAATATATAAATTATGAACCCAAATGTATTATCGAGTTTATGTTATATTATTTTGAATATATTTTTTAGTGTAGTTATTGAAGTGAGGTCAATATCTTGGTGAATATGGGTGATGGAGGAAGTATCCAACCATTCAAGAAGATGATGCTTCATCCATCCCAAATGGATATGGAAGAAGAAGATTCTTAGTGAGAATAATTTTAAATATTATTATTTATATCTTAGTATTGGTGATATACATTAAACAATTGTTGATAGAATGATTCTAGTGTTGTCTACAATATCATGGAGAAGTTAGAGAAGATAGTCCATTGCAAAACATTCTTAATAGATATAGTAATATGTGTGAAAATCCATTTAACCTATGGAGAAACCGTCCTAGTATGATTTATCTTGATTCTACTTGAATCGATTGTGAAATAACATAGATTAAGGTATAAAAGTACTAATATTGATGTCAAAATTGATAAGGTAGATAAGTACATAAAACACTCTAACACAATTAAATTTATATTCCAATAATATACGAATAGTGTTGAAGATGTTTAAGAAGATTTAAAAAACTCCAAAAAGTGTTTTTAGTTTATTTAAAGAGTTTGATAAGGCCATGATATGGGTTGTGTAAAATTGGGTATTATATGATGAGATTTCTTGAATTTTGAGTTAAATATGAAATTTGAAAAATCATGACAAATTCATAATGATTAAGTATTCATTCCATGATAGATGTTGTTGAATATGGTAATTGTATAGCTAACATATGAGTGAATATGATTTGTTTATAAGTAAGTTACACATGCATAACATTCACTATTCAAACTCTATACGAATAAATTAAAACACTGTATGAGAGATTTTGAGTACTCATATGAGTCATTCACTCCTATGATGACGATTGAAATGGTAGGAATGATACAATATCTTAATCTATATATGATTCATCTGAATTAATGTATGATTAATTGAGTACATAACTTGAGTCATAGAAAACCAATTATTGATTCATTGGAATATATCTATGAGTCGTATGTGGAAATGATTGAGTGTTCATGATTTTCTTATGATTTATCTTTATATGAGTGATTCTGAAGGTGTGTATGATTCACAAGGAACTATGTATGATTCAACCCACTATGGAAATTATATAAATTATTAAAATGAAAAATAAATATTCCAAAATAAATATTACACAGAGAAATATATTTAATGATGAAAATATTCATCATTCAAATTTAAAATATCATGAAACTATACTGATCCATGATTCTAGTTTGAGCTAATGATTACCAAATGTGAATAATATTAGTGGATATTTATTATAAATAAACCCTGATTTAGAAATGATTGCATTTGAATTTTTTTTATTATTAAAAATAAATATAATGAAGTTAAAAAATGTCTTCATGGATTAAAACATAAAAAAAATGACTTATGATATTAAATAAACAAGGAGAAGATTATCATTGTGTTTTAGACTAAGTAGTTAAATATTGAGATGATTTCTTGTGAATATAGTCAGTCTAAAATGTTTGAATCCTAGATGAAATCAATTTGGAAATAAAAGTGATGATGATTTTGATATGATTTATTTTAATTAAATATCACAAAACAAAATTGATTCCAGATTAATGATAATTTGAATTGGAAATGATGTATTTTAATAATTTGATATTATTTTAGAAACCCCACTCCAAATGTGAGAATATTCACGTTTAAAAATTGGTATTTTTATATTTTTATACAGGTTTATATAATGTTAACGTATATGTTATTGTAGTGATTTTTTGAGTAGAATATATTCAATCCTATTGGAAAAATAATGTTAAAAATTAATATATTGAGAAAAATGTGAAATTGATGAGAAGGATATTTTGAGAAATCTACCAGAGATAGTGGTTGGAGGTAAAACAATATCATATGAATCAGGGGTAAGAACCCATGTGCATTCCATAATGAAAAATAAATGAAAATCATGTGAAAGTAGCCATAATAGGGTATTGGGGAAAATAATATGGATCACCACACTGATTCTACAGAGATAATATATAGAAAATAAATTATAGTGGCATATTTAATAAAAATGAGAGAAAAGAGATAATGTATGACTGGGAGTGAGAGAAGATGATTGATAAGGACAAAGCTCTCCAAGAGAACCCGTACATTTATAATAAATAATATAATTTTTATATAAATGAAAATTAATTATCCATCCATGTTTTATGGATTAGATTAATCTTGATATGAATAAGAATAAGAAGAAATTTTATACCATTTATTGTATATGTTTCGAGGAATAAAATTAGAAGAATAATTATGATAGAGATTGGAAATGATTATAATATTCATATCTGGTTTTTAATACTTTTTGTGCATGGAGATAGTATAGATTTATCAGTCATGAAATCATGAATTATAGATATTCCTGTGATAACTTTTTGAATAAGAATTATGAGTTTTACAGGTAAGGGCTATGATTCTGGGGCCAATATCAGACATCATTCCTTCAATGGTTAATATTATTCTTTGGAAAGCTCATGGATTGGGCTCATAGGTAAAATCAAACAATATTTCTAATGAATTTCAATATCACTATATATCAATAGAAGATCTCCATGAACCCAAAAAATCTTCAGAAAAAATCAAGGTTTTTGCTCACAGTATGAGAGCCCATGGATCTCTTCCTAGAACCCCAACCAACTCTCACATCACGTTGTCTTGAAAGTAATGATTTAAATTGGATCTTATTTATATTACTGAGAAATTTATTAATGTCATGTTTAAAGTAGGAGATACAATGATTTTTTAGTTATTTGTCTTTTCTAAATTTGTTACACAGGATTGTGAACCTTTATGGTAGGACCTAAGTACCTTCAACCCAGGAGATTCACCTTAGATTGTTGGTAGATATTTAAATATAATGTCTAGTCCGGAAGAGAAAAAATGTCAAGGGCCTTTCTTTATGAGGGCCAGTCAGAATTTGGTTTCGTTTCTGGCTCATAATGGCCTTATGAATGTGCACTTTTCATGTTACCCTTTTACATGGTGCAATAAACAGCCATGAAATAAGCGATCCAGGTGCCTACTTGACTATTGTTTATTTAACGAAGCTTCTCTCCTAGTACTCCCTGAAATTAATGTTCTTCACCTGGTGTCTGATCTCTCAAACCACTCACCCCTCAGACTCTCTTAAGCATCCAGTGTTATCAGTGACCACCTTTCCCTACTCGGCTTTTTGGGTGGACAATGTGGCCTTCTAGGACCTTGTTTGAAGTACGTGGGATATGCCTGATAATATTTATCCTGAGGTATCTCTTAAAAACAATTAATGGAGAATGAAGATTCATATCCACTCATGGGAAAATGTCCTTCCCTCTACTAATGTTGAGATAGATAATGTAGGAAGAGATATTAATAATCTTGAATCAGTGATGGAAGATTCCGGGGATGATTCTATTTTTAAATATCTTAGGGAAAAAATACATGTTTTTCGATTTTTTGATGAATAAGAAACACATTTCTATAGGGAAGTCCCATATCAAATGGCTATGCAAAGGAGACCATAACATGGCTTATTTTCATGCTTGCATTAAGAAAAATGCATAACTTCTAATCCTAATGTCCAAATGGATGATAGATCATTTTCCATTGTCAAAGATATTTTAGGGAGATTGGATGACATCCATTTCAATTCCTTACAGGCTAATATGAACCCACTCTTGGTTGATGACTACTTGAATGGTACCTCAGCCCTACTTGATGCTATTATATGCTCGGTGTCGAATGTAGCTAATGGTTTACTTCGAACCCTCCGAGAAGAGGAAGAAATCAGAGCAGTTGTTTGGTATATCAACACAGTCAGTGCCCCTAGCCCAGACGCATTCCCATAATCCTTCAATCATGTGGCCAGCAATATGGTGAAAGCAAGTATCATTATAGTTGTGAAAGAATTCTCCCGTGGAGGTAACCTCCCCTGAGTGGTGTGTGCAACAAAACTGGTGTTAGTTCCAAAGGTCAAGTCCCCCTCTTCGTTGAATCTGTATAGACCCATAAGAATATTTAATGTACCTTATAATATATTTTATCTCCTTTTTAATTTAATATTGTGTCCATTTCTCACAATATGGGTTACCCCGGAACAACATGGTTTTGTGAAAGGAAGATCTATCCAAGGGGCTATTGGCCTGGCATAATAAATTTTTAGGGACATCACTCATAAAACTACATGTAGTAATATGTCCATTCAATTTGATATAATAAAAGCCAATGAAGGGATGGAATTGAGTTTTTTTATTAGGGTCCTTTGAATTATGTGTTTCTATCCTTGAGTCATTGACCTTTTTTTCTATGATTTAGATCTCCATGGATGGATAGATCTTTTATGGGTTAGTAGTTTGGATTCTTCAAGGATTTCAGAGTTTTGAGACAGGGGGAAACATTTTCCCCCTATATGTTCATCATTTCCCAAGATTCTCTCCATCGTTATCTTAGTCATTGCATTACTGTGAAGAATGTGCTCCCCTTTCGCAAAAAATCATCTTCTAGGGGTATCTCTCACTTGATGTTTGTTAATGATACCATTATGTTTTTTAATGGTAGTAGATGTTCAATTCAGGGGGTTAATGAGGCTCTGGAGATCTATTGTTGGTGGAGTGTTCTAGTTATTAATCGTGAGAAGAGTATTTTCTTTGTTCCCTCCAAATTCCTGGAGAGTCTCTCAAGAAATCTAGAGTCCAGCCTTGGCATGCAAAAATTCTCTTTCCTATGACGTAGATGGGTGCTATAGTGTCTTCTAACACCCTTCTTATTAGACACATCGATATGGTTACTGATAAAATCACTGGGAGCATTCTCAATATGGAGAATTGGCTTCTAGATTTTTGAGGCATAATTACGTTGATCAACTCAGTCTTATATTCCAAACCCATTCACATTCTATCAAGCATCAAGGTTCTTGACACAGTGATTTACAATATTGATTCTACCATGTTGTCTTTCTTATGAAGTGGCGGCCTTTAAATTATGTGTCATTGGGAATCATGGAATAAGTTGGGTAAGCAAGCTGAAGAGGTTGGGGTAATGGAAACTAAGGTAAACTAAGGTACAAAAATCAATGAGGCAGTGATCTTAGGTAGCCATGGAATCCAATAAATCACCCACTTTATTAAATTTTCTCCATGTATGTAGGATCTACATTTTATTAAAGAGAAGAGCCTTGTACTCACGGATCATGAATGTGACCTTCCTCATAGAGGCTGAGATGCTAATGACCAAACTCCAAATAATTATAAAATACATTTCCACAATATTCAAAATTATTTTCATTTAATTGTTGATAGATAGGGTATTATTCATGTCCATTTTCACCTCCCTTAGAGAGTTTTGAATCCATTAAAAGTGTCTAAAATTAATGATAAAGGAACAATTAACATCACAGAATGCACACCCACCACACATGTAATCATGTTTTCATTCACCATCGACGTTGATCTTGAGAACCGTTGGAGGGAGGGAACCAAAAAACAGAAATACCCTTCAGTCTGGGTATATAAATGCCTAAGGAAAGGGTAATGGGGTGATATCACCTGATGGAAGGTTCCTCCTGTCGCTACATTAAAAGACCAGCCATATCTGCCATAAGAAACCCAGCCCTCAACACTAGAACCATAATAGAGATATGAGAGCCATGTTGAGCATGGTTCTGAGCCTGCCAGTGAAAAAAACATCTCACTTTAAAAAACGATCATCCTGGCATTATCCAAATATATGTTATTATTACATCCTAGGAACTAGCTTTGGATGAACAAATTGGGGGAATGCACTACAAGAGTATGAGACATAAACATTCCGAGATCCCCCATATCAGACCCACCAATCCACTATATAATAATAATAACACCCTTACATTTAACCTTCTTATCTCTAGGAATGGTTTGAAAATGAATCCTCTAAAATAATAAATTGTCCTTAATTTGAATATCCTTGAAACAAAGACAAGTTCCATGAGGGTCACTTGTAGGCTATTCAAACATCATCTATTTTTATGGCTTATCCATGAACCTACCATTATCGGAGCCCATGAAAATGCCTTAGTCATGAGATTCATCCAGCTTAATTGTATCAAACATGGCCTTATTTGTAGGGATGAGAACTATGTGGATAAATGCGGGGTGAGAGATGGCCTCAATAATGGAAATGTTGGGAACATGGAAGCCTATGAAATCAAAAAGGACACCCCTTTTTCATTTCCAAAATTTTATATCACCCTGACATAGGATCCACACGGAATAAACATTATGAATAGGGATATTTATGTATAATGTTTTCCATAAGAATGAAGGGTTTCTTCAATTATCACATGAACCAAATACATACTTCCATTTAATAATTTGGCCTCGTAAAGAGTAGACCACATGAACCTCTCAATATAATTTACGATTATGGTCGTACATGGCCTTCCCCCTTCTCTAAGACTGATGCACCCATTCTCAACTGGTCCTGAAAGATTACACCATGAGTACCACTGACATTTTCCTTCCCCTTAAGCATCCCAAATAAATCCATTCATGATACACTCATTATAAATAATAATATTCATGAGAACCTTTAGGGTAGAATGAATATGAAAGTGAATTAAGGATAAAACACAATTAACAAGGGTGATTCTACCATCAAATGACTGGTAATGGTTCTTCAAATTATTAGTATGGTTAAATGATCTTGATAACCATACCTTAATCATATCTAAAATTGATTCTACTAGGGGATATGGGGGCACCCAGGTAGAACATGAGAAAGATCTTTCTCTTAATGAACATGATTTATTCAATGTTGTCCCATCACCAGTCTTGGAGGGAAGAAGCTAAGTAAACCCTTCTCTTATGCATGTTAACAGTCTTCCCAGTCTAATATGAAATATAATTAATGAAATTGTTGAATACTCAAATAGAATATTTGTATCCATTAATGACGAATATGAGGTTATCAACATAGAGGAGGTGAGAAAATCTAGAGATATGAGTCTGGCAGTGGAAGGGAAGGATGATTTCATGTTTTATGGATGATACAACATTTATTATCAAGACATCCAATACCATGATAAAATTTTTAGAGAGATTTGGTCACCTTTATAGATCCCTCCTATCAGTTTCAGAGAATCCCATGCACCTCATGTCCTTGATGATGAATCACCACACAATCCTATCGTATAATTTTTCCATATCACACCCAATTACAATGTTTGTCCCAAAAACACCATTTTTATGTCACCAATCATTCTGTAATATATTTACATTTCACCTTTAATGTACCTTCCTAGATAAAATCGTGATTCTCTTTTAGAACACAACTATTGAAAAACATATAAAACCTCATGAGGATGATGTTCTCCAATACATTGTATGTAATGTAACACATTATGATGGGAGGTATTGAGCGACGGAGGGGGGGTCACAGAATTTGGTAATGGGGATCAATGTAGAGGAACTAGTTACCTGAGGAATCCTACTAACACCGAAGAAATTTTGAATGGAACCAATGAGGTCATCCATAATTACACTCTTTGAACTGATGATGAAATGCCTTTGGAATCCATCAAAGCTAGGATCACTCTCCAAATTCAGATAGGTAATAGAGTCACAAACATACTTTTCCTTAGTTGAACACTTGGGGAAATCATTGGCATGAGCAGAGACAACCCTTGGATCTGAGCTGAAGAGGGAAGTTTGATCTTGAGGATAACCATTATACTAGTGACATTAAAAGTACGAAGTAAATATGTAAAATAAGTTCCAATCATGTCACCTATAATATATATATTTCTTGTGTAGGATCCATCATGAAGTTGGATATTCGGAGGCCAAAACTACTTCTTCTATTTCAAAAAAGATTGAAAACATGTCGTCTTTAGATCGCCTTCCTCGAGATAGGTTGCCTATGAGCGTTAGTAGATGCACCACTCTTTCTCCCACAATACCTTGTTGAAATTTTTATTCTTGAGACCCGAAGTCACAAAATTCTCCACATAATAGTATTATTCAAGGGACAACTCTACCTCCTCAATTTCCCTCTTGATGTCCTCCAGATTTGGAAAAAACATATAGGAGGGAGGAAGTACAAGATATGAGTTTATTTTTTAGGCTTCATAATTTATTGAGTAGATCAACCTAATTCCTACCTTCCATCTTTGTATCCATGGATTATTTCACTATATCAAGAAACTTAGGATGATAAATCCAAAAATTGGAGAAGATGAAAAAATGTCATTTGACGGAAACAAAAATCAGATCAACAAGAATCCTAGAGTGATTAGACAATGCATCAGTTAAATGTATGACCTTCACATTTTTTCAGGATGAAAAATATTTAACATTACAAAAAGTATTGATATAATCATTAAAAACTCATATGATTGCCACATTGGTTATTAAACTAGGTGAACCTCTCCCTAATAATTCTGAGCACATGGAGAACCTATGTGGATACAATGGAGGAGGAATTGATCCAATCATAAAGAGGTAATGATCTCCCACCCTTCTTATCAGCTGAGAATATAATTGAGTTGTTGTCAACCCCACCAACCATGGTTCTGCTCTGGGGTTGAATGTTTATAGTTCTACCCAACATTTTTCCTAAAGATGTGCATCACACTTCGAAATGAAAAAGGAGAATAAACATGAATTACTACCTACTTCCTCCTTATCTATTAGGTTCATGTCAGACACTTCCAATAACACAACCATGATTGAGGTCTTCTATAATTACCATGTGTGATGATTTTCTAGCTCACTGTGCATGAAAAAGCACTTCCCACATCTCCTAAAAATAATTTTGATCTTGGTAGAGAATTTCATCAGTTCAAGAATCAACATTATATAATCATTATGTCTTTACACCTCATTAGAGAAGAATTTCAATTTTAACAGGGCTCCAAGACCTCTAAAATTACATATAATCATTGATAATACTAGGAATGTGGATGCCTAGAATAAATCCAGGATCAAAATATACTAATGGTTTTATTTATTAAATATGTAACCAGAGATCTACACTGAGACCTTGTGCACAATCTATTAGTGGGTGAACAGGGAGAAGGAGATGAATAGGGAACCAATGCATAGTCTGGAGGCTAGAGTAGTAGTTATTTTGAGATGGCGAAATTTTGGAGGAATGAATTGACACAATCACTAATGAACTCTAGTAGTTTGGTAATGAACTCAGGATAAAAGGGTGGTCATAGTATTAGATATAAGAGTATGACTGAGGTGGGTCATTGTAACACCCCGAGCTTTCACGATACGCTTCTATTTCAATAATGCAATGGCTTGCATTGTACACAAGTTCGAGATTCTAAAACACCGCGACCAATCAAAGTAGTAGTTATGAATAGTAATACCCACTTTTTGAAATTATATAAATTTTATATTTCAAAATGGACTTCATTTTTGTATTTGGAATATCGAAATTATCCTAAGTTGAATTTTTTGTAATTTTCTGAGATCTTCCAATTTTCTATGAATAGTGAAAAATACTTAAAAAAAACTTTTTTAATCAAAATAATTTATAGTGATAAATTATAAAATTGAGTGGTTTTAAAGTATAATTATAATATATTTTTACAATTTTATCCAATGGTGTTCATTATAATTAATTTCACTTTGAAATTGGACATAAACAATTGTTAATCTTTTGATATATATTATTTCTTAGAAACACGCTATTTGTTGTGACAGCGGAAATTAATTATAAAATTAATTAATGCAACTTATATGTTTGTAATTTCATAAAATAGGAATCATTTTTGAATTCAGAATATCAATTATATATTAGGGTGAAATTTTGGCATTGTTCTGAAAAACATCAATTTTTGATGAATAGTGAAACCACTAAGTGGTAGTTAAAAACTGATTTTTCGTTTAAATGAATCATTAACACTTCTGTGATTTGATTTTCAAAAATCCTACATACATGGTTTTTATTAGGAATTAAAATGTGGTTCAATCGGATTAAAATAATTTTTTTGGTGAATAGTTACTTTTATGTTTAATTAATCGCGATTAAAGGTAATTAGTGAAATTTAAGGTAAAAATGATATTATAAAAATATGAAAATAACATTACACTTGTCCTACCCCTATTGGATGAGTCATGGCCGACCAAGAAAATCCATGTGTCAACTTGGGGACCCCATGGAGCCACTTTGGAAGGAAAATAACATTAAAAACTTTTTATTTAATGTTAAAATAAAAATGTCACAAACATGAGTTGTTTTACTAAAACAATTTTTAAATGGAGTTATACAAGTAATATGTTTGACTATAAATATTCATTATAAAGCTAAAAATATTTCCTACATCATAATAATTTTTTTATAATTTTGAGACATAAATAAATTAAATTATTTATGACACCATGTTGATGCAGCGATTACCTCATTAATTAACGATTTAAATAAAATAAAAAGATAATGTAAAATATAGGACATAAACTTGTCAAAAACCTATTGGAAGAGTATATTTCGAACCCTTATCACCTTATCCCTTAAATTTATAAGTTTGGGACCTTTAAAATCCGAAACTCATTATATAAAAAAGTAACATTTCATTACATTCCAAGAGTGCCCCTCCTCACCTCTTATAAAAGGCCTCCACCACTACCACCTTATTCACACCTTCAAAGCCATTTGGCTCAGCCAACAACTACCCAAATACTCTCTCAACATCCCTCTATTACTCCTAGAAGACTCACTTTGTTCACAATTCTTCCCAAGGAAGCCTTTGGCTCAAATCAAAAAAGAGTTACCCGATTTTATGGAGGTTAAAGAACGGTCGAGTCAAGTCTGACACAAGGTAAGGGAATTTCTTAACCCAATTTCCATTATTTGGGTTAATATCCTACTTTCAAATTATGTTATGATATTATTATGTTCTATATTTTATTGTTACTTTCTTTATGTGTACTTATATTGAATATACATAATAGATCTATTTTATTTAAAAAAATGATCTTGGTAAGGACTTCGTCTCAATCTCCTTTCATTGAGGCATATTTTTTTTATACACAACTATATTTTATAAGGTGTATAAAACCCTTTTAATATTACATTTATTCAAAAGGAATCTTTTTTATACGAAGCATTTTACTAAACGACAAAAGGAATGTTTTTCTTGTCGTACGTATGCGGAGACAACGACCTCTCCGCCTCTATGAGCACTATTTGAGATTCAGCTTCCTCTAGAAGCCATAAATTTTTTTAAAAGAAAAATAAATACCATTTTTTACTTTTCTTTTATTTTTTTATTGAAAATGGTTTTGATAAAGTTTTTATTATAACAATGTGTTGTATTGATATCTTGTGATTGATGTGTGGAAATCTTATGTTTCCTTTATGCATGTTTTATGTGATACAATTATGTCATGGTTTATGATATGTTTAAACATGTTCATATGAGGAATGCATTGAACTTAATAAGTGACAGGTGGAGACCGCTATAGCTCTTCGATGCATCGGAAGGTCTCATGAGACAAACTAGTGTCTTGGCATGAGGCCTTGAAAAAATCTTATTTGTAGTCTTGGCACGAGGCCTTGGCTATGTGGTTATGATAGTCTGGCATTATGCATTCCATAATTATGAAAGTGGTTATTGATATTTCATGTGATTATTCAACTAGTAGAATATCCATGTGAATAAGTAAATGGAATTATCTCATTTTACATTTTCCATATTAGGTTGAAGTTCAAGTTTAAAAGGCTTTTTTTTCAGTTATACATTGCCTCAAATGTTTATGTTTATTTATGAAAGCTTCTGCTATATTGTTATCCTTACTGAACATCTGAGCTCACCCCTTTCAATATTTTAATTTTTCCAGGATGTCAATAAGTATTTTAGGAATGACCTGCAGGGATAGTCTGAAAGGGATATGAGTGTGGAAAATGGAGACTATGTTATTGTATTTTTTTTACTTTATGATGTAATGTAACATTTATGAATGTATCTAGTGTTTCCAAGGCTACTAAACTAATCGGTCTTTTGAGACTTGATCCTTTGTGATCATTCCAATGTTACGCAATAATGCACCGACCTTGGGTAACTGGGGTCGGGGCGTTACAGTTGGTATCAGAGGCATTTTAGTACTAACCTTGGAAGCTAGATATAGATAAACTCTGAATAGAGCGCATAGCCCAAAGATAGACATTGGGGATTAGTATAGAAGAAATTCCTATAATTTTGGTATTATAGAGATTTTGTGAGTCTTCCGAGAAATACATCCATGTCTAGATATGAGCAGGTAGAGGCGGCTCTGGCACAGATGTATCTAGGGGTAAAACCCGAAAACACCGCTTTGAGCTAGACTCGAATGGGAACTGGTGCATGACAACGGGCCTTGCTGCACTCTTGGTTACAAAACTCCCAGGGGATATGCTTAGGATAATTCTCATTTTCTTTAAAAACCATTATGAAGGGTTTATCAGTATATACTTCCTTAAAGAAAACATTTCTTTTTACAATTATGGATTATATCCATAAATAGTTCAATTTATGTTAAGTGTTTTAAAAGTATGGAATTATGTATTTTGATTCATAAACTAATCTAGTTTATGACATTGTTTAGAAATGGCGCCTAGTGGAAGGAATGGAAACCGTATCAATGCACGCACTCCGTGTAGGGATTTCCCTCCTGCTCAAGATAATTATTGTGGAGCTGGAGATTCAAATGGTGCTGATCAACTTATTACCATACTGGGACAACTCACTCAGGTTATGAATAATAACCTTACTCATATGGAGCACGCTGATCCGCAACGTGGATGATCAATGTCTTAACACTTCATGTGGCAACAACCACCAACATTTAATGGGGGTACAAATCCATTAGTAGCTGAGCAATGGATAAACTCCTTAGAGAAAATATTCCACGCCTTGGGGAGTAGCGAAAGAGAGAAGGTTATCATGGCAGTTTACCGCCTCACTGTAGATGCCGATCAATGGTGGTCATTGATTCAAAATACAAAGGAAGATGAAGAAGTATCATGTATGGAATGGAGAGATTTCAAATATCTTTTCATAGAAAAATACTTTCCTCGTGACCATCGAGTAGATATGGAAAGCTAATTTCTGAGTCTGAGACAAAAGGAGGATAGAATGTCACAAAGTATGAGTCCAACATTACAAGGTTAGCGAGGTATGCTGCAGATTATATACATAACCCAAGAAGTAATAATGATTGTTTCTTTGATGGGTTAAACCCATTTCTCTATCGAGCTTTAGTATCACAATCCTTCTCATCGTACGAAGATATTTTCTCGTGTGCTATCAAGACAGAAAAGGAATTCTCTAAGTCTTATGACAACAAAGTAAAGAAAGAGAAAGAAGAGAACGGTGGAACAAGAGACGGATAAAGGGAAAAAGGGAAAGTAGGAATTTCCATTATGTGATAATTGTGGGAAGAATCACCACGGTACTTTACTAAAAGGAATGGGAGTTTGTTATAAATGTGGAGAAAAAGGTCACCAGGATCGTGATTGCAAGGTAAAGAAAGAGGCTATCAATGTTGAATGCTACAATTGTAGGGAAATGGGGCATTATGAAAATTAATGACCTAAGCTTCAGGGAAACATACCTCAGAAAAGTCCAAGGGATCAAGGACAATCTTATGCTGTTACTACAGTTGAAGTGGAATAATTAATGTATTGGTGCTTTTGGACTCAAGGATTATATTCTGGTTATAAGAATAATGATATATATATAAGGATTGTACTATAGTACTTGATCTTTTCAATAAGGTTTTAATATGCTGAAGGTAATCATATTTTTAGTATGTGACAATAAGAGAAACATTACTTTGTTTGGGGAATCTGATAAATTGATTTTTGAATTAAGAAACCTTTTAGAGAAAGCCTGGACAGAGGTATTTTGGATAACTATAAAGGTTGGGATGGATTAAGTTGAACTTTGAATAGTATTGTTTAAGGTTAAAACATTTCTGAGGATTAATTTTGGAATATTATAGTACTATTGTCTTAGGAAAAGGAAAACCTGGAGGTTGGGGGATAACCTGTCGCGTCGGACAAAGCTGCAGGAATCGAACCCACAACCATAGTGTGACAGGCCTTTATTACCTACCACTAGCCTACAGGAAGTCCCTGGTTATCACAAAATAGTTTTCCTAATCTAAATGGTATTTGGAACCTTGTACGATTAGGATAAATATAATATTTTTGAGTTATATTATCTTTTTGAGTGAAAGATGAGTTTGTGGTAGAAATTTGTTGAATGTTGAAACTCTACTTTTCAATCATAAATATATATATACATGTCTCTTATTCTATGAATAAATTAATTCTTAAACTTTAGTAAAGGGATATTAAAACAAAAAAATGTGTTATCCTAATACCTTATGTCTTGTTGAACTGATAACATTTTAAATCAACATAGATTGAAGGCTTTGAGGCCCTCAATTTTACACTTGTTTTTGATTGATGACCTCAATCACTCCCTATGAATATTTACCTTTTTCCTTAAATTATATGTCTCTAATTTCTACTAATGTTCTTCTTATCGAGATCATAATTTGGTGGTGACTTTTTCATTTCTCTTTCCCTCTTATTAAGGCTAAATTTTATTAACTTTATTTCCGATGTGGGTTTTCCACAAAGGTATTTTCTATTTTCAACCTTTTATTTTCAAAAAAAAATTCCAATTATGAGGATGCCATTTATTGAAGTAGGGGAGAATGTAACACCCCGAGATTTCACCATACGCTTATCTTTCAATAATACAATAGCTTGCATTGTATGCAAGTTCGAGATTCTAACACACCGCGACAAATCAAAGTAGTAGTTATGAATAGTAATACCCACTTTTTTAAATTATATAAATTTTATATTTCAAAATGGACTTCATTTTTGTATTTTGACTATCAAAATTATCCTAAGTTGAATTTTTTGTAATTTTCTGAGAAAATCCAATTTTCTATGAATAGTGAAAAATACTTAAAAACAACTTTTTTAATCAAAATAATTTATAGTGAAAAATTATACTATTGAGTGGCTTTAATGTATAATTAGAATATATTTTTACAATTTTATCCAATGGTATTCATTATAATTAATTTCACTTTGAAATTGGACGTAAACAATTGTCAATCTTTTGATATATATTGTTTCTTAAAAACACGCTATCTGTTGTGACAGCGGGAATTAATTATAAAATTAATTAATGAAACTTATATGTTTGGAATTTCATAAAATAGACATAATTTTTTAATTCGGAATATCAATTATAGCTTAGGGTGAAATTTTGGCATTGTTTTGAAAAACTTCAATTTTTGATGAATAGTTAAACCACTAAGTGGTAGTTAAAAAACTAAATTTTCATTTAAATGAAACATTACCACTTCTGTGATTTGATTTTCATAAATCCTACATACATGGTTGTCATTATGAAGTAAAATTTGGTTCAATGGGATTAAAATAATTTTTTGGTGAATAGTAACTTTTAAGTTTAATTAATCGTGATTAAAGGTAATTAGTGAAATTTAAGGTAAAAATGATATTATAAAAATATGAAAATACCTTTACACTTTCCTACCCCTATTGGATGAGTCATGTCCGACCAATACAATCCATGGGTCAACTAGGGGACCCCATGGAGCCACTTTGGTAGGAAAATGACATTAAAAACGTTTTATTTAATGTTAAAATAAAAATGTCACAAACATGAGTTGTTTTACTAAAACAATTTTTAAATGGGTTTATACAAGTCATATGTTTGACTATAAATATTCATTAGAAATATAAAAATATTTCCTACATCATGATAATTTGTTTATAATTTTTAGACATTAAATAAATTAAATTATTTATGACACCATGATGATGCAGCAATTACCTCATTAATTAACGATTTAAATAAAATAAAAAGATAATGTAAAATCTGAGACTTACACTTGTCAAAAACCTATTGGATGAGTATATTTCTAACCCTTATCACATTATCCTATAAATTTATAAATTTGGGACCTTTAAAATCCGAAACTCATTATATAATAATGTAACATTTCATGACTTTCCAAGATTGCCCCTCCTCACCTCTTATAAAAGGCCCCCACCACTACCACCTTATTCACACCTTAAAAGCCATTTGGCTCAGCCAACCTCGGCCCAAATACTCTCTCAAATTCCCTCTCTTACTCCTATAAGCCTCACTTTGGGTATAATTCTTCTCAAGGAAGCCTTTGGCTCAAATAAAAAAAGAGTTTCCCAATTTTATGGAGGTTAAAGAATGGTAGAGTCAAGTCGGACACAAGGTAAGGGAATTTCTTAACCCAATTTCCATTATTTGGGTTAATATCCTACATTCAAATTATGTTATGATATTATTATGTCCTATATTGTATTTTTACTTTCAATATGTGTACTTATATTGAATACACATAATATATCCATTTTATTTAAAAAAATGATCTTGGTAAGGACTTCATCTCAATCTCCTTTCATTGAGGCATATTTTGTTTTATACACAACTTTCTTTTATACAGTGTATAAAACCATTTGACTTTTATGTTTATTCAAAAGGAATATTTTTTATATGAAAAATTTTACTAAACGACAGAAAGGAATGTTTTTCTTGTCGTATGTATGCGGCGACAACGACTTCTCCGCCTCCGTGAGCACTATTTGAGTTTCGGATTCCTCTATAAGCCATAACTTTTTTTAAAAGAAAAATAAATACGATGTTTTAATATTCATTTATTTTGGTATTTAAAATGGTTTTGATAAATTTTTTATTATATCAATGTGTTGTATTGATATCTTATGATTGAAGTGTGGAAATCTTATGTTTCCTTTATGCATGTTTTATGTGATACAATTATGTCATGGTTTATGATATGATTAAAACTGTTCATATGACGAATGCATTGGACTTGATAATTGAGGGGTGGAGCCTACTATAGCTCCTCGATGCATCGGCAGGTCTCATGAGACAAACTAGTGTCTTGGCATGAGGCCTTGACAAAATCTTATTTGTAGTCTTGGCACGAGGCCTTGGCTACGTGGTTATGATAGTCTGTCATTATACATTTCATCATTATGAAAGTGGTTATTGATATTGCATGTGATTATTCGACCAATAGAATATCCATGTGAATAATTAAATGGAATTATCTCATTTTACTTTTTCCATATTATGTTGAAGTTCAAGTTTAAAAGGATTTTGTTTCAGTTATACATTGCCTCAAATGATTGTGTTTATTTATGAAAGATTACTCTAAATATTTATCCTTACTGAGTATCTGGCTCACCCCTTTCAATGTTTTAATTTTTCTAGGATGTGAAGAAGTATTTTAGGAATGGCCTGCATGGATAGTCTGAAGGGGATATGAGTGTGAAAAATGGAGTCTATGTTATTGTAGTTTGTCACTTTATGATGTAATGTAACATTTATGAATGTATCTAGTGTTTCCAAGGCTACTAAACTAATCGGTCTTTCGATACTTGATCCTTTTTTATCATGCCAATGTTACACAATAATGCACCGACCTTGGGTAACTGGGGTCGGGGTGTTACAGTCATCAAAAATGATCACCCTACCATTTGAAAGCCACCTAGATATTCTCAGAGAAAATGATGATGGGTGAAGACTATAAGGAATGATCTATGGGAACATAATTAATAGGGGATTTACATTAGGATAGTGGGGGGGATTGGGTAGTTGTGGGGGTTGATGAATTGTAAGGCAAGGGTAGGCTTGTTGGGGGGTAGAAAAATGGAAGGTATGAGGGGGTAGAGGGAAATGGGGTGGGGAAAGAGATCCACTTTACAAATAATGGGTCTTCGGAACAACATAAATAGAAGGGAAAAACAAGAGAAGGTATAACTGTATATTTCACAATACGTCATGAAGTGGGAAAGGAAGGTTTCTTTCTACAAACTCACATTAAATGACCAATGAGGAGACAATGCTTATAGAAACAGGCTGACAAGGAGAAGAGTACAGACTTCTTGAACTCCAAGTAATTCCCAACATATAGAAGAATCTAAAATGGTGGGGTGGATGAGAGATCCAGCAAAAAATAGATATGGGATTTTCTTATTATTGAAGGGGATATTTTTTCCATATACGTAGACAAACCATCCATGGGAGTTTAGAATCTGCTCTAAAAAATTCACATTCACGAAAGGAAGTGGGAGACTAGGATGAGTGATCCAAACTACTGCCACCAGGGACACCAATTCACAGAGGATCTCCATGGTTATATAGAGAGATGGGATCACCAGATGCTAATCAAGGGAGGAATCATAGCCCAATGCTGAACAACTTCCTCCTAGTAATGTAGACTGATAAATAAATATTTAATTTTGAGAATTTAAGCCCATGTTGTCCAAATCTGACTCCATGCACGAATTATGTATTGAAACATCCCATGAAGGGGCTATTAAACCCCATATTGAGCCACCAAGGACCATCTCAGTTGTGCTAAATATTCATAAAAAAGGGAAGGAGGAAAGAACTAGATCACCATCCCTATATCTAATAGCAGATGGAACAATGAATATATTTGAAAGGGATCTGAAAGTTGTTCCAGGAAAGGGGGGATCTGATGTGGGACCCCTTCAAATTAAACAATGAGGCTTAAGGCATAGTCTCGGAGGCCACATAGGTGGGTTGATTGAATATGGGGAGAGGATGTTGTCTCAACGGTCATAGGGGGTGGAGAGAAAGATGATACAATATGTGTATTCATTAAACTGTTAAAATCGATATTTATCCAGGAGGTAAAATATGTAAATAAAAGAAATAAATAAAATGTTGAGATTCATATCATGGTGTAAAATCACCCCACCCATAAACATAAACCCCAATATCCACATATAGAATTAAAAAATTATGAATATTATGTTCATAATTAATGAACAACAAGATTCTCCCCCACCGATGATTCTCAATACATTCCCTCTTCAAGAATAGTGTAAGAGTAGATGGTATAAATAATGGGAGAGATATATAGATAAAAAAGAGAATAAAAGATAATGGAACTCTTTTATTATAATATAATATATTAAAAAAAGAAACAAAACTACAACAGTAAAGAAAAACTACATCTGCAACACTTCTCCTAGTCCACCTCTCGATTTTCAATTCAGTGGTGCAGTTCCCTCTTATTTATAGAGGGATAAATCCTTTTCTCCTCAATTCATTTGAAATTTTCCTCTGTTATAGTTAAATTTAACATTATATAACATTAGATTTTGATTTCAAGTTTGTATATATATTATTAAAATGGATATTTTGAGTCATTTAGTATATTGGTTATTTTAATATCAAAGAGACAACAATTCTAAAATGTGGGAAAATCAAATACGGTTTTGCTGCTTCCCTCCATTCATATCCACTAAATAGATATCAGACATCTAATTAATCCATTACACAACTACATCCCACTTATTTCTTGAAAAATATGACATTACCTATTTGAAGCCCCTCTCAACGCATGATATTTATTTTTTCATAGATTCATAAAAGGTCAAATTCTTATTTAAGATTAACACAACCAATTTTGGCATGCCCACGCCATAGTGTAACTGCCTACGACATTGCCTCCCAACTCATGTGTTTGTTCTGTATGGATACAGAGTAGCTCCATCATTTGTGTACACATATCTACACATCCGTTAAAATAAACTACGACAAAATTTCTAATTTCCATTGTGTACTGAGAATTAATAAAGCATAGATCCTCATCATTGGTGAGACCACGACCTAGTGATGTGTGAAATGGTTCATTGAGTCTAGGGATCTTCAGAAATGAAATCTATCTTTCCAAGTGGCTAGATCAGCATGAAGTCCTACATTACACATCTTAATGGGATTAAATGAAGTCTTCAATGGTTCTAGAAACAACCCATTGTGTTCCTAATCTTAGAAATTACTTTTTTATCAAAAATGATCTCTTAGAGTGGTGTCCACAGACAGGGATGGCCCGGGAAAAATTATTTCCAAATACAAGTGTTCAAAATGTGGCCATTCAGTCTAGTACCAATAATTAGAAATCCAAGGATTGAAAAAAAAGATGTAAAAATCAGAAATTCATAGAATCAAATGCAGTATATTCATAAACCAATCTCATTTAAAAAACCAAGCACACTATTTTAAAAGTATTATAGAAAATTTGATCATAAAAAATGTTGATGATTAGGAATTTGAACATGGAAATTGCATTATGATTAACATGGTATTGAGTTTACCTTGCCAGGATTGACACGTTCAAGGGGAGATACAACCGAGCTAGGCTGGCCTTGCAGTGGACTTGGATAATCCCATCAGATTCGGCAACCGTATTACAAGGATTTAACATCACCAGAAACAAAATAGGGATCATGGTGAGAAGGAATAAGTGATCCAAGCGCTTGTAGGAAAATAGACTTCGGTAGAGCACGAAACCTGGGGCTGGCCATTATTGGTTTTCACAAAACCAAAATGAAAATTTTACTAAAATTTATTTCGTCATTCTTCATGCAGAATGGTTATTCTCCCTCTCCCCAAACCCTAAAATTTCACTCCCTCCCTCTATTATTCGTTACTCACCATATCATTCCCCAAACACTAAAATATCACATACATGTAGATGCTTTCTCAACTCTGTCTTCCGCGCATCATTGATCAATGATGTATATTTTAAAAAAATCACAGAAGGGAGGAGCTGTGGTGGGACGTGGAGGCGTTGTGGGATGTGGCGGGGCAGAAAGGCTCCATCGCATAGAGGGATGAAAGGGGTAGCATGGTGAGGTGGAGGGGTGGGTGTTTCCCTTTGTCATTTTTTGGCCGAGACCGAGGGCTATCTAGGAATACCCTCAGGCTGGGTCTGTCCACAAAGGTTCCTCACAACACTAGTGGTGGTCTGGTGATGTCCAATGACAAAAGTGGTTGGTGGAATCATTGAATGTGTGTTTATGTTGAATGTGTAGAGAAAAGTTAACATGATTCTATTTTTATAATTATTGAACATTGACGGTGTTGGCCTAACCCTACATAGTAATTTTAGTCACATGGGCGCTCATATATGAGGAATATTATGTAAATTCTGGATTAGAGGCCTACTGCAAGGATGGAATCCTGTATACTCCACTCGCATACCACAAGGCATGTTCATTCACACATGATATTGTGGGATTTGACCTAAATTATGTACACATTCACACCTGTGAGAGACCAAAACTTTTCCCTTTGTTTCCCATTTGAGATCTCACATTGGGCTTTCAAGGATTACTGTCTCTTATTAGGATGAAAAAATGGCTCTTAGGAATGTTTGTTGAGCGAAGGATATAATTTGTTATTTTTAACAACAATAATAAAACACATATTGAAATATAACATGACTTCTGAAGTGAACATCCAAATTTATATATTCACTATCTTTATTCATTTTCTTCTAAATTAATCCTTCAATTACAATTTCTACATTCTTTATTAAACATTTATTTTCCCTGGAATATTTAATAAATAATATTAAAAATCATTAATTTTTTTAAAAAATTTAATGAAAATTGAGGGCATTAAATACCACAACACATGAACTATGCTTGTACTCATGCATTGAATCTCAATATTAAATTAAATTGGGAACCAATGCTACTGATTATTAAATATCATATCAATAAAAAATCATTATCAATACTCAATGAAAATAATAATATCAATAATAAGAATCAATTAAACTTCACATTTTTTGAAGAAATAATTTACCTAGGTATTTTAATTTTATCTCTTGGAAAATGGTGGATCATCTCTTTTCATTCATTTAAAATTATTAATTCATTATAATCAATCATGAAATGTAATTATCTACCTAACATTGAATCTTTTTCTCTCATAACCCATGTTATATAATTCAAGTATAGTTGTTATCATACCATCAGTAGATGTTCATTTCAATAGCTTCAATGGATTTAATTTCTACTTTTTGTAATGAAAAAATCACTTAATATAATTAGGTCATCAAAATTTAGGATCATCTAATTACGAGGCATAAAATTGATATTGATTGATGTTAAAGAAAAACAAGTCTAAAAATTGGAGGTTTATATCATAAATCATAGTGCATGATATTGAAATGAAAATCTCAATGAAAATCTCCCTATCAATGTGAAAACACCAACTTCCCAGAACTCAGAGTAAGGTCATGATCAATGGAATCATAATGAATTATTTTTACCTTCTTGATTATCTTTAAAATTTTCTCTTTAAAACATATTTTTTATATATTTTTTATATTTTTTAAACCTATGATTGGAATTAATATAGCATCCATCACATAACATATGATAAAATCATATATCCCGTAATGGTTATTTTTTATTTCCCATTTCAGAAAACATTTTGTTTATTTTTTTCTTTTTCCATTTTTTTCAATAACTGATATAATTAATGTATAATGGGTGAATCATAAAACATCCACAATACCCAAATTATGATTCCAATTTCCATTATAATATAGTTCATTCCTTCCACCATTAATTACTTCACTCACACCCTTTTACTTTAAAATATCATGTCATATACTAATTGGATGGTGGAAATGGGTATAAATAGCTTATTATGTGGCTCATTACAAACATGGACATCAATGATCTCTATGGGATAAACAAGGATTACTGTAACATAATTAAACAAGGATAAGGGCTTATAAAAAATGTCTTAATAATATTAAATTATTATTTGAATTTTATTACCATTTATAAGTTCTAATAATGGTCAAGAAGGTGACATATCCCAAGTTCACACACAAAATATACTTAAGATACCATTAAAAGAATATGTCTTAGAAATAATCTTAGGTATGAATCATTTTATTTGGAAAATCACATTTTTCATGAATAATAATAGTACATAAATCTACATTAATTTCATAAATTTAATGTATAAAAATAGTAGGGAAATTTCATTTATATGAATAGAAAATTCAAATCATATTTGGAGTCCTCAAATACACATCCCTAATTAAGAATAATAATTCCATTATATATATTTCTCATTCAATATCACTATCATAGAAATATAAAACATGGTATAATATAATTCCTACAAAAATAACTCATCTAAGATAATTCAAATATATAATATATTCATCATGGGAATGAAATTATCACTATTAAGAACTAAAACAGAAATTCATAAAAAATACAGATAGTTAAAAGATAAATATGTGAGTGCACTCTGTTTTCCCAAGAACCATTATTCCTTCTAATTTTTTTATAATTGGAGTATTCTTTATTTACTCAGGGACCAAAAAATGTAAATAAGTAATTAAAATTTAATGACCATGTCAATGTAAGTTGAAAATGATATTGATATTCAGATGCATCCAAAAATAAATCCTAAATGGGAAATCATTTTCTCCTAGAATGAAAATAAAAGGATAGTTCTTGGTTAGATCACATAGACGGGTCCTGGATTCATACAACCTCAATATGGTAAGTACAATCTGTTATCCATAATCATATGGTGGGTAGAGTTTATTATATTTTTACAATAACAATTTTTTTTCAAGATTTCACTTCTTCTTTCTTATTGGGGAGGACTCCATATCTATATTACACTATATTCATACCCATCATAATCAGGTATGTTTTGCATATCATGGGTATAATGATGTATTGATTGTACACCTTCTAGGTTACAACATGTGAATCCTCCTACTGAATTTCTAATTATTTCTCAATGTGGGGTATATAAATTGGGTAATCAAGGGGAAGAATATAATGTAATTTCCCATGAATAAAATTCAAAAATGAATAGTCAATATAAATCACACCATTCTAATGTGATCATTTTAGGTTTCTCCTTATTCATTAATTTCCACTTGGATCACCTCATGGGCTTCCTATAAAAATGTTAAATAATATAATGTGTTATCTATGTCATCCAAAACATTTGAACCCATATTTTCTTCATATTATTCAAAGGAAAAAACAAATATTATCCAAATAAAAATATTAAAAATAGTGGGGAATGATATTCATGCTAAATTTAAAATTATTATATGAGATAGAGTATTTAAAAAGATTATCTCCTTCTATTTTTTCAACATCAATCACTTTTTTAGTCGAATGATCCTCTTGGACATGAAACTCACAAGATAAAGGAATTTAGTAAGGCTCTCCCATCTTTTCTTCAAATTACACTACATGGTAGGTTTTTGATTCTTCAAAGGATGGAGAGGAAACAAATATTAGTGGTTATTATAATTTCTATGGGACGGGGATGTCATATTGTACTTCATAATTATTCTATAAATTATATTGATATTGTTGTTCCCCCATATATAACTCTATAACAATTCTCATTCATCTATCACCTCTAGTAATGGATGAGTGAGTTGTAATGTATCTTTAGGAATCCTCTTCTTTACCACCTCTGATTCATTAACTTCAAAAATGAGAGGGAAAGTTTCATAAACCACTGGATCACATTCTTTCTCTTTTTCAGGTTAGTGTTTCTCTATTAAATCATGAATATATTCAGCAACCCTTTCTAATTGGTTCTTCGATTTATATTCGTGTTCATTATATTATTTCACCTAGGCTCCATTCTAATCAAATGATTATTATTTTTGTTCCTAAACCTTTGATTAATATAGTAATTCATAATAATCAATATATTAATATATTATAGATAATATATTTTTATAGAATTTTTTAAAAAAAATTAAAACTATTTACAATATAAAAATTAAAATTGAAAGAATAACTGCTTAGATCCATGTAAATGGTGACATGTTTTGACATCCATGTCATTGGGTGGTAAAAATATATTATTTAATTTCTGTAGTGTATCATTATGGATTTCTAGGGTCATCTCACTTGGGGAGATCACAATAGTTTGTTCACTAATTCTTAAATCACATACACTTCTTATTTATTTAAAATTTTATTCTTTTTTAAAAATATTTTAATGATATATTAGATAAATATTTATAATAAAAATATAAACTATCCATAAATTCAATTAAAATAGATTTTTGTTATAGGGAATGGTTTTGGATCTAGGATTTGGTTATTCTGGTTCCTTCATTATTCATATTTTAGGTTTAAATTTAGTTTGAAAATTAAATTATGAAATATCATTCTTGAGTTATTAACCATCAATTTATTGAGTGAGAATTATTTAATAACTAGATGAATTATTTTGAACACTAAACTCTCCCTCCTCATGTATTTATTGTTTATGGTACACCTCAATTGAGTGTGTGATACCTTTCCGGGCCTAGCTCCATTGTACTGTGTTTAATCTATTTTGATAATCAACTACATCATGTTAATATTTATATTTCAATGAAAGGGAGGGATAATATATAAATAAATAAAATAGAGATGAATTTTATATCAATGAAATGGTAGAAATACTAGAACCGATACACATCACACTTATTCACCACACGCAAAATTAAATCTTATAAGAATATTGATTATATGATTTAAAAACACTGAGATCCTCTCCCATGGACAAGACTCGTGTCATTTAATATTCATAAATAGTGTAAGACATCATGTTGGAATGAATACCAAGGATGAAAAGAGAAATAGAGAGAGAGATAAAAATAATAAAATATAATGGAACACTTTTATTAAGTCTGAATTTCATTGTAATAATGATTTAAACAACATTTAAAGAATAAAATGGTAGTAGAAACACTTCCCATATCCCACCTCTCTATTCACCACATAGTGGGAAAACACCCTCTTATTTATTGATGTAGGAATAATTAACTCCTCAATTAATTTGGTATCTTCATTAATTTTGGTGAAATTTTATTTTTTTTACATTTTCATGTTATTTCTTCTTTGGCTATATCTTTTATTAATTTACACAAGAACTCTAAAAATATATGAGGTATTTTAATATTATAGCGTAGAAAATTTTATGGCATGTGCAGATGGAATAGTGGATTCCATCCATGCATGGCCACTTCATGTATAAACCATAACCAATTAATCAGTGGCATAACTTCCATCCCACATACATCTCAACAAATATTCCAATACTATTCGAAACCATCCACGACTTATGATAAACACTACACTAAAGATTCTTGATGGAATACTTTATTATCAAAATCAGTAATGATAATTTTATAAAGGCAAACTATAGTATAAATACCTAAGAAATATCTTCCCATATCAATCATTTCTTCAATATGGATACATTATATCTCTCTCCTCCATGACCACAAATCTCCACAATCGTTAAAACATGCTACATCCAAATTTGGAATTTCTACAAGGTAGTAAATACACTAATAGCATAACTCCTCATGTTTAGAGATCCCAATAAATAATAGTGTATTAAATGATGATGAATGTAATTAGATATTCATAATCATAATCTATCCATCATAGTGTCTAAATCATCATGTACACATTCCTTTCTCTTCAGAATGGGCTTCAATAATGTTTTTGGAGGTTTTAATGATATTACACAGATATACAATGCTTCGAAAATGATTAATTTATTGATACTGAGATCCCTATATGGAATACATGAATATTCCTAGAATAATAGGTGGTGTTCTAGTGGTGTAAAATTGCAAATTTGGTAGGTTGTTTCATGGATTTTTTTATGAGAATGAGGTTGATATGTATCGTTGGTTGACACTGTTTTTCTATGAAAAGGTCAGTGGATGCATATGGTTTGTCTCAAATCGATGCTATGATCACTCAACTATTCTCAAATAAGATATATTTTTCCACATTGAATCAAACATCTTCTGCAGGTATGGGAACCCACGTAGACCAATCACACACCACATGGCCAATGCCAACACACACGATATCACAAGATTTATCACAAATGATGCATGCATATGCATTTTTTGTGTATCTTGACATGATACATTCTATCACAAATTTGGGATCTCCCATTGGGAGTTACTTCTTTGATTTATCTTCTTGGTCACACTAAAATGATTGCATGCCCTTTGGTTGAGGGCTATCAAGACCGACCTATTTGTTTTTCTAAAAAAACACTTAGTAAAATTAAAATAACATAATTTAATATCTAAAATTTCTAAATTAAACATTTTTAATAATATGATTATAATTTAATTAATTATTTTAAATTTCTCCATAATTCATAAATGTTTCGTATCATGGGATGATTTTATAAAAAAAATATTAAAAATCAATAAAAATCATTTATAATATTTCCTGAAAACTGATTGCATCAAAGACAACTGATTTGTAGTTAGAGAATACATAATGAAAATCATATGAAATTATGTTAATTATTTATTTGAGTTCAAAAAGGATATATATAATGATAAATATTTTAAAAATATTTTTTTGATGAAATGAAAAAATAGTAGGATAGTTTCAAAATATGAAACTCTCTCATCAAAGAACTGAATGTTAATAGGAAATCATTTTGAATTAGTAGAGGCAATTTCTAAATTTCTTAAGAGAACATAAAATAAAAAAAAGATGACAAATTAATGTTTATAAATGTTAGTTTATAAAATATCCATTCAATATAACAATTAAATAATGTTTTTATAGGACTCATGAATGCTTAATTGTAGATTAAATCCAATAGAGAAAATGAGAAGGATAATACCATACAAGAAAGTATCATGTTTCATGAAGATTATTCTATGATGATTAATAATTATTTTGAACTAATATTGGTATAAGTAGATTTTGATTATAATAACCTTAGCATAATGTACATTAATCTATAAATCAATCTAAAATATATGAAATAGGTTAAATCTATAACATCCCAACAATCTAATAAAACATTTGTTGCCAAACAAAAATATAAAAGGCTCTAACTTCTATTAATAATCATATTATTGGAAATAATATTCATGTATCATTTAATAATTAACACTTATCTAGATTATATTGAAAAATAAACTTTTTGTGTATGATAATTAAATCATAATTGAGATAAATAACATAATATTAATACATTCCATAAATTAATAGTTTAGTATCTTGGAAAAATTAGGATCATAATTCACTTATATATAATACGATTTTAACATTACATAATTCCATCATCATAGACTTTATAAATGGTATCTGGTTTTCCTTATAACATATATTTACTTTGGAATATACATAAATGAAATGGGGATATTTAAAATAAGTAATGGTTGGAATAACAAGGTTGGAATATGAGACATGAATCAACAATACATTGGTGAAAATAATGATGAGGATGATGATCATCATATATGATAATCATAAATATTAAGGAATAATTTGAAAAAGAATTGATTTTTGAATATACATAATAATGAAAAATCATAACATAATGCCCTAATATCAAACATAATTTGTGTACAAATATAAAATCATGTTCCCATGTAATATATGCACATAAATCAAAATTTTATAGTTTTGGACAAATCTAGAATCCTATTAATACATAATAATCATAATTTGAATAGATATATCATATTAAACAATGCATTAGAAGGGTAAATTATTTCATTTTCACCTGTTACATAATTAAATTATCATTACCATTGAAGTCACATAAAAAGGGAACATATTAAAATGATAAACATTAAATAATCCCTCAAAAAGAGAGCGAGTATAATATGGGCTTCTTGAACCATATCAAACTGAATAAACTTTTAATTACCTAAATTAATAATAAAAAAATATTTTCTGAAATAAAATGATTCCATCAATGATAATAAGGCATGGTGATATGAGTAAACTTTTTAAAATGAATTATTGAGATGTTTTAGAAAACAAGGTTTCTTGGAAAATCATAATATGTAGCTTTTATATAACCTTTACGAAGTAGATGAATTCATATCCCATGAAATAAAAATTATAAATAATAGTGAAATGGATTATTTAATGGAACTGATAATATTTTACATTTAATATAAAAAGAATAATTGATAAACCTAAAATAGTGTTTAATTTAAGATCCCCTCTACATTAGATCCCATTTTTTCATCCCATATTTTCTTCTAATAAAATAAAAATACATTTACAATAAGAAAATAAAAATTAATTATGTTATTTTTTTAATTTATTAATATATTATAATAATTTGATTTTTTTTTAAAATATTATTAGTTAAATTTGTAATGTTTTGATATTAAGATTTCTTTAAAATCTCTTCATCTTGTTTCCATTTTTTATTTTTTATTATATCAATTTATATATTAATAAAAATATTAAATAAGATTAGAAATAAAAAAATTTATGAATTCTTACATCCAATTCATTTTATTCTAAATATATATAAAGGTGGTGATAAGAAGAGAATTGGAAATATCCTCGTTGAATTGTAACGGAACAATAACGAACAATTGTATAGAGGAGGTGAACGATGTATAACATATTAAAATGTTAAATATTAAAAAATAATAGTATGTTAAAATCATTAATATATTTTTAAAATAATAAATTATTATTTTTAGGTGGCATAGTATAGAAAATTTATATAATTATTGAGAATGAGAGGAGGAAAATGGATGGGAAAATATCAAAGTAATTTATCCGCATTGTGTTGTTCCTTTCCTACAAACCATAACTCATTGAAAGCATGAATTTATATTACAATAGAATGTACCTTAGTATTATAAAGATATTAATAGATATAAATTTAAAATAATTTTTTTTAAGAGTAAGTGATGTAGTTTTCCATGGAGGGGTAGATGGGGTATTTATACATGATTAGAGGGATGTTTTAGGATAAAGCGTTGTATAAAATAAAATATCCAAGGAGAACCTTATAATAGTGATATTTTTTAAATTGTGGTGTTTATACGATTAAAATATATGTTTTAAGACATTTAAACCCTTTATAAACACAATTAATTAGTTTATCAAAAGGTAATTTGTAAAAATGAAAAATTATTTTTTAACGATATTATTTCAACAATAGACATTGAAAAATACATTTTAGGTAAATAGTTTTATTTTCATTAATTATTTAACTTATTATTCTTTTTTGAAACTATCATTAAAATAAAAAATTATTTATGTCATTACTACATAATTAATTCTGTAATTTAGAACAAACTATTTTCATTAAAAATGCAGTTTTACTATTCACCTAGAAATTGTGGTTTTATAAAAATTACAAAAAACTAAACATTATGAAATTTCAATATACTGATTTTAATAATAAAATTAATTTAATAAATATATTTTTTTTAAATTAATATTTATTAGTCATTAAAATATAAATAATTATTTTTACAAAATATATTAAAATTATTTTATTTTAAATTGAGATCTTAATATTATTTAGTGTTTAATCTTGATTTTTATTTAATAGAATTAGAATATTTAAAATTTCTTAAATAATACATTTTGGATATTATTTATATGAAAATTTTCTCTTTTTAGGTCGATTAACTATGTCTATTGTCCGGGTAGTATTCTTAAGAGTTGGGATACTATTCCCTACAGTCATATTATTATTCAAAATTTCATAAAGCCATTCCAATAGTTATATTACACCCTATAAATACATATTAAATCATTTATTACTCATTCATCTCAAGGTTATACATTTTTCATTTCTAAAATATTGATTGGATTACTAATGTTTCTTTTATTTTTTATAGATTGTTCATGGCTTTGATTATTATAGTGGATCAAGATGATTCATATTTTTTTATTCTTATAATTTCTTTTTATTCCTCTTTATTTACCCTTTAAAATTTATTAATTTATCAAGGATAAATTTATTCTATAATTTTCCAATTAAATAAATAAATAATAAATTTTTACTTGTGTTTATGTTATTGTATATACCTAATTATGAAAAATAATATTTATTCATAATAATAATTCAATATATATAAATTTTTGGGAAATTTCATTATTACCCTATTTTTCCCAACCCCATCCCCACAAAGTGTACCCATCCTGGGTCGGAAATGTGGTAAGGGAGATAATGACTTCTGAGTCCCACCTCTAGTAGGCCTAAGGATGGTGACTTGCATTGAGTGTATAATAAACCCACAAATGGGAGGCATTACCCTCTACGAGAACACATATAGAAGTGAGAGATAGGATAGAACCAAAAAACTCCTACCCAAAACTGGAATTTAAAAGAAAACCCAAGTGCACATATGAAATTCCATGAAAAATTACTACAACTGAAAGGATAAAAACTGAAATTACCCCAAGGAAAGTAAAAACATCAACAACCACAAGCCCGAACTACTCCCGTAACCAAAAGCTAGTAAACACCAGCCTGATCTCCAACCTTCTCTAAGTGACCTGAAAAGTAGTTTATATATACATTGTGTGAGTATAATATTATACTCAGTAGAATCCTCCCTGAAGCCTCTCAGGAAAATGTATAAAAATAATGCTAAAGAACAGTGAAGAACAAGTGAAACTAACTCTTCACCTAAACATGTACACTAAGTTCCTTGCCTTACCATGGCTACTCTAACCAAGTAACGCATACAACAATATATCATATTATAAATAATATCAATGGAACCCCACTAATACTTCCCCACTGGTTTGCCGCTTTTCCCCAACGTCGCACGTATTGAGCATCTCTCTCCAAAAATCCTTGCCCGCAGACACCTGGGCGAAGCAACACAATATGCACCTCGTGCAACAAAACCTCCACAACCACACACCGAAGTAACTAGGTAGTTTTTTGAATCCACCACACCTCGCATAATGTGTATCATATGTGGGTTATTATAATTCAAGCCATCATATCACATACACCAAGTAAGGATCCTCAAGCCATCACAACCTATACATGTTACACATATAGTATTCCATAGAAAACAATATCCATAATATATGTGTGTGAATAACCACAAGACATTACTACACTCTACATACATATATGGGGAAAACTAACCAATGTTCCAGCCAAAACATGTAACTACAATGAGAAGAGATCAGGGACAAAGGGGGTAGTCAACCATCCATCCCCCACAGGAATGTTGGGGGAAAAACCCCCTAGGGCTCAGAATCCCCGGGGTGTCAGTTTCCCTTATTGACTAGGTGGAGTAGCGTATAGAAACACAAAAAGTACAGGATATATTATATCTCACAACCACACAATGGGAATAACCTAGTCTTTGACACAACTGCAGCTAACGTCTCTCAGAATCCAGGCTGATACTTCTAAAAGTAGGTATCCTATGAGCACACAACCAATTAAAGAGCTATGTTAGATTACTTCATTCACTTTTTTATCACATCCATGATACGTTAATTAATTATTTAAACATTAATTAACCATGAAAAATTCCACATTAAATTTCATTAGCATCACACCCGAAGTAAACTATTCCTTCATAAATTACAAACTCATCATTATGTTCCAGCATCTCCATCCACATGGGTTAACACCATTTATTCCATTATTCATGATAGAAAATACTATTCCACATTCCCAAGTATTCTAGAAAAACATTATATGCTACTAAGCACATGGGGGCATAACACGGTGAGTAGATAATCTACTCATTGAGTCTTTGCCCTTTATAGAAAGAGCATATACCCATCCTTCCTTGAGAAGCTAAACACGGAAATCACGTGGCATACCCCTCATGTCTTCAAATCTTTCAGAAGAAGGTTAAGAATGAAAACCTACCTTGAGAAGTGGGGAAATGTAAAGGAGATAAACAACCAATCAAAATTACCAAGCATCCAATAATTACATCCATTCTATTCCAACATCCCTAATGTCCTCCCTAACACCCACATGTATAAACTGATGCATATCACCAATCTGGGCATCATCTACTACCACAACCAAAAAGGAATCCATTCCTCCACATATTACCACAACCATCTAGGATCACAACAAAACACAAGCGGTAGTAAAACAAACATCATCACAATTGGGATCTTGTCCCTTAAACAAACAAGAGGGTATCTCAGAACCCTACAAGAAATTATCTTTTTACAAACACACGTTCTTCAATACATCATGGATTAATTGATTTATTACTCATTGGTTGCAAATTCGGGAAACCAAACCAATAAGTTATCAAAAAAATTAACATTCTTACTGCCCCAATTTGATTAACATAAAATTACAACAAGAACCAGATTTGTTAAATTCCACTTTATCTTTAGCCAAAAAATTATCAATTAATCCCGATTTACATTCTTTAGCGATTTCCATCAATAGAAAAAATAAAAATCAAAAAATATAGAAAAAATTAGAGGAAATAACATATGACTGATTTCATTTTATTTATCTCGTTCATATATTTATTATGTAAATTACAATTCCATCCAGTGAGATAAAACATGCTAATGATATAGTTTTACTAAAATGAAAGAGAAGCAACAAACCCCCTACCTCAAACAGTTTCTCACATTCTTTATCCACACAACGGGTCACGATACTCCTCTCTCAATGACTGCATCCACCAAAGGATTCCATAGTACGACCGCAAAAAACAAACCCCACATAAAACCCCATTAGAAGCATGGAAATTTCATGCTATAATATGGATAGGAGAAACATGAGAAGATAGTCCCCAAAGTAACGACAATAAAACATACCTTATATCGATTATTGATTGATATAGCTTGGTTGCATCAAAACAGAGAAGAACCAATCTGAGTGGTAAAGTTTGATTGTGAAACTCCTATGGGAAGGATTGAAAGGTTATAGTGTCTCATAGCCGAGAACAAAGAGGAAGATCAAAGGAGAAAATTATATTCTCTCTTTAGAAGATTTTATGGTGTGATAGTTTAAGATACGCTTAATTCCCCATTAAAAGTGGATTCCATTAAACCATGCAGTTTGATAATGTGAAAACATCTCGAGCAAGAGGAATAATTAATATAGGATTTATGGCCTTTGAATCGGCCGAAAATGTCCTTAAAATAAGGCTTTAAAAGTATTTCCCGTCAACGAAAAAGTTAAAGGGGTGAAACAGTAAGAAGGTGGAAACACTTTTCATGAACCTCACTACTAGAACACTGTTCATGAACCTCACCGTTAGAACCTCACCGATAGAACACTATTCATGAACCTCACTGATAGAACACTTTTCATGATCCTCGTCATTAGAACATTGTTCACAAACCTCACCATTAGAACCTCACCGATAGAACACAGTTCACTGAAACTCACCGATAGGACACTGTTCATAGAACCTCACCGATAGAATACTATTCACTGAACCTCACCGATAGAATTGTTCACTGAACCTCAACAATTGAACTCTTCACTGAACCTCACTGATAGAATTGTTCACTGAACCTCACCAATAGAACTGTTCACTAAACCTCAATGATTGACCTGTTCACTAAACAACACCGATAGAACTGTTCACTGAACGTCACTGATAAAACACTGTTCAGTGAACCTCACTAATAGAAAACTATTCACTGAACCTCACCAATAGAACTGTTCACAGAACCTCACTGATAGAACTCTTCACTAAACCTCACCGATAAAACTGTTCACAGAACCTCTCCGATTGAACTATTCACTAAACCTCACCAATAGAACTGTTCACTGAACCTCACTAATAGAACTATTCACTGAACCTCATCGATAGAACTGTTCACTGAACCTCACCGATAGATCTGTTCACTGATCCTCACCGATAGAACTATTCACTAAGCCTCATTAATAGGACCTTTCACTGAACCTCACCTAGAGAATTATTCATTGAACCTCACCGATTGATCTGTTCACTGAACAACACTGATAGAACTGTTCACTGAACCTCACTGATAGAACTATTCACTGAATTGGAAATTTGGATAAGTGTTGGGGATAAGTCACCTTGACCTCACGAAGCACCTCAAACACCACATTTCCACAAATTGATAGACCGGAGAGGTCCGAGCCATTACATCAGATACCTCTAAAAACATTCTCATCCTCGAGAATTCAAAACCCACCTAATGAGAATAAAAAAAGAAACGTGGTCCGAACAACTACCCATCGAGATACCTCTCAAAGGAGAGCAATCCACAAGAAGCAATAAAATAAATCCATATTAAAAACATGATTGGTCTAACCAAAAAGGGGACATCATTACATGAAATGAGTTAAACATCAAAAAACTCTGGGTAATCAGCACATATATGTGAATCACGTTCCCAGCTAGTCTCCTCCATGCCACCGTGTCTCCACTAGACACAGAATAAGGAGATATAACGCCCACGCAACACCTTCTCCTTGTGGTCTTGGATCTCCATAGGTTTCTCCTCGAAGGTTTCATCATCATCAACATAGATCTCTCCACAAACGATAATGTAAGAGTCGTCATGAAGATAATGATGATGTTGTGTTTCATGGAAAACATCATGTATCTGACTCATCTGCGGGGGAAGTGCTACTCGATACGCCACATCTCCAACATGAGCTAACACCTCGATAGACCCAAAAACCCGGGGAGAAAGAATACTTCCATGACCAATCCTTCGCTACCCACGATGGGGAGTCACCTTCAGAAACACATGATCACCAACATTAAACTCTAAGGGACTCCTTAATTGATCAACATATGATTTCTAACGATCTTGAACTATCTTAATCATCTCACGAATCACCAGAACCATATCTATTGTATTGTGCACTAGTTCCGGTCTGAGAATTGGTGACTCTCCGACCCCTGTCTAGCACAATGGAGAACTGCATGATTGACCATACAAGGCTTCAAAAGGTGCCATACC
The DNA here is from genome assembly GCA_963277665.1 of Viscum album. Taxonomy (NCBI): domain Eukaryota; kingdom Viridiplantae; phylum Streptophyta; class Magnoliopsida; order Santalales; family Viscaceae; genus Viscum; species Viscum album. The sequence goes on along the minus strand of OY728153.1, from coordinate 521,267,571 downwards.
GATTTTGGAGTGAAAACTATAGTTTTAAGTGAACACCACCAAGGGTAAGTGACTTATACATGATCCTCTAAAATCAAGAACACAAGAGAGTAACATGTCTTCAAGAGTTTGGATGGTTCGCTCTGTCTGACCTTCCATTTGAGGATGAAAAGTAGTGCTACGACATAGTTGAGAACCAAAAGCATGTTGGAGAACTCTCCACACCCTAGAGGTAAAATTAGGATCTCGATCAGAAATAATCTTCCTAGGGACTCCATGAAGTCTCACCACCTCGTCTAGATACTCCCTCGACAAAAAATTCAATGAGCTCGACTCCTTGATCGCTATGAATTGGGCCAATTTTGTTAAATGATCAAATAACACCCAAATATCATAATTTCCTCCTAGAGATCGATGTAAACTAGTAAAAAAGTCCATTGAGGTGTCCTCCCACTTCAACTGAGGAATCTATAATGGCTGGAGAAGACCACTAGGAACACAGTGTTCATCCTTCACCTTTTGGCAGACTAAACATCGAGGCACAAACTCCGCAATCACACGCTTCATCCCAGACCACCAAAACTGACTCCTCAAATATTGTTACAACATTGTCACTCCAGTATGTACTGCTAATGGAAAACTATGTGACTCTCGAAGAACGGTCTCACACATCGTGAAGGGAAAAAAGGTGTACATAATACAACTATCAGTGTTGTTTATCCTCCGACCAACCATCAGGGGCCTCACCACAAACAACTCGGTCTCTCCAATCCTCCACCTATAGATCTCTCAACTGAGACTCTTCGACCTTCTGCATCATGGATTACTATACCATCATATGAAAAAGATAAAATATCCCCCCATCTTCTTCTATATCAAGATGCAATGCTTACAGTTCTTCCATTACTCTCCTGGAATCACCATATTCATGCACAACATCACTACATGAATTTTGACTAAGCGCATCAACTACAACATTCCCTTTTCCAGGTGTATATGATATTTTGAAGTCATATTCCTATAGGAAATCAATCCACCGACGCTATCGTAAGTTCAAGTCACACAAGGAGATAACATACCTCCAATTCTTATTATCGGTGAAAATCACAAAGCGCTCACCAATGAGGTAATGTCTCCACAACTTTAGAGAAAACTCCATGGCTGCCCACTCAAGATCATCGGTGGCATTGTTGTGTTCATGGGGACGCAAAATTCGAGACCCATAAGAAACAATTGACTTCTGCTGCATGACAACACAACCTATCCCCAGATGTGAAGCATCGCAGAAAACCTCAAACTGAACTCCCTCAGCTGGAAGATAAGGGACTGGAGCACTTACTAACTTCTCCATTAGATACTTGAAAGCTTCTTGACACTGATAAGTCCATATGAATGCTTGATCCTTCCAGTTCAAAGCTATCAGTGGAGTCACAACTTGTGAGAAATCGGCTACGAACCTCTTGTAGTAGCCTGTGAGACCAAAGAAACATTGAACCTCTGACACTGTCTTGGGGGATTCCCAAGACACAACTGATTCTATCATCGTTGGATCCACAACTACTCCCTATTGGGACACAACATTCCCTGTGAAATGGACTTCTCGAGCCAAAAACTCACAATTTGACAACTTCCCAAATAGTTGATGTTGGCGAAGAACTCCCAAACCGGCTTGTAAATGCTCTGCATGCTCCTCCTCAGACGTGGAGTACAGAAGGATGTCATCGATGAAAACCACGGAGAACTTTTCCATGAACTCATGGAACACAACATTCATCAATCCCATGAATACATCTTCCGCATTCATCTTTCAAAATGGAATTACAACGAACTTATAATGCCCAGGATGACAACGGAAAACAGTCTTCGGGATATCCTCATCCTTCACACACATCTGATGATATCCCGACCTCATGTCGATCTTTGAGAACCATCTTGCACCCTTCAGTTGATCGAATAAATCAACAATTTTCAGAAGAGGATAACAATTCTTTATTGCCAATTTGTTTAAGCATTGATAATCGACACAGAACTGAAAATTGTCGTCTTCCGTCTTCACGAACAAAACTGGTGCACCCCATGGGGACACACTTGGATGAACAAAACCACACTATAACAGACCATCAAGATATATAAATAGAACATGTAACTCATAAGGGGACATCCTATATGGAGATATAGAGATAGGAGATGCTCCTGGTTATAGCTCAATCCCAAACTAGATCTCTCGTCGAGCGGTAATGATACAACCTCTTCTGGAAAGACATCACGGTAATCCTCTGAGACCCTAGGAAACGCCAACAGTTGAACCTCTGAAGAACTCAGAATCATCTCAACCATCATGGATGATAATGATGGAGCATCCATATGAACCATAAAAGGATCTTCCTCACCAAAAAACACCACTTGCTCTCCATCCGCACCAACGAAGATGACCTTCTTCCGTAAGAAATCCATGATAGCCTGCACTGAATACAACCAATCCATGCTGAGGATTACATCATATGGTTGTATTCGAAAACATAGTAAATCTCCCCAAGAGCGGTGCTTCCACAACACTAGCTCACAGTCTCTACATACTTCAAACATGTTAGCTCGACCTCCAACTGGCGTAGTCAACGACAAGGGTACTAGAAGAATCTCTACCACAAGTCCCAAAGCATGGACAAGGGTAGGTGATATGAAGGAGTTTGTCTCTCTTGAATCATTCAAGGAATACACCAGGGTAGAAAACAAGAAAATGATACCTCGAATGACATCTGGATCGCCTGGAGCTGGCAACGCTAGAGCATGAAGCTGACCATGACCTATTCCATGAACTCTCTGACCCTGATGAAGACCACCACCATGGTCGTGATCTTCTCTCTGATGATAGGGAGCATCATGTGGCTCTCCTATACCTGCCCCATCTACCCTCTGTTGATCTAAAGCTGGTGCAGCTGGCTGCTACTGCCTCGGCTGGAACTGTTTCAATGGAGGAATTTGTAGCATAGCGCCTGATGCACGAATGACCACTCGGAAATGTCATGCACTCCCACATCTAAAGACCATTACCACCATAAGAAAAAAAGTGCAAGGTACATTGGAATATGCCTAAGAGTTTATGCCTCTAGATAAACGTCATGTTAATGGCTGGGACGTACCCCCAGCTAAATGAAAACTCTTCTGCCCTGAAAACCGAGCACCCCAGACCACAGCTCTGCTTCGTGATGAATCATGATGATTCCCCTCTCGTGGTGATCTGGTCCTAGCCAAAGTCCTCTCGACAACCTCTTCCCTTTCCAACACCTCAAGATATGTTTTCAAAATAAATGGGGTGACCTAACACTAGATCTCTGGATGTCAAGCCTCCTCAAAATTTCTCTCCCTAGCCCCCTCATCTGGCAGCAGGTCTAAAGCATATCGTAAAAGGTTTCTGAAACGGATTCCAAAATCTCGAAAAATGGAGCTCCCCTACCGAAGGGTAAGAAGCTCCTAGAGACTGGACGCCTTTGTAGTCAAAGAAAGAAACTCAACTCTAAACCTTTATCAGAAATCCTCCCATGAGATCGCTAACTCATCACGATCCCCAAGGAACAAGAACAGCCACTGCAGTGCATCTCCACACAACATCATCAAAATCAAGGACACCCAGTGCTCCTTCAGAGCACAAATCATACTGAAGTCGATATCTACCTCCTCTAACCAGTCTTCCGTGACTGCATCTGAAATATAGCCCTCGTACTTCTATAGACTCTAGCACTGAAACTCTCAGAGTGTCTTCCTTCAAGTGTCATTGTCATCAACCTATACCTTGCGATGATCTGCTGGAACAGAATACTAGACATTGTCTTTGAAAACCTGACAAGGACGTCTACCTGGAGCCATACCTATAAAATAACAACTCGTTAGAGCTCCTAAACCTAGAATATGGAAGAATCAACATTAATTAATTAATTATTTTATTTTCTTCCTTTTAGGTTAACCTATCACAAGGTCTACCCATTCAAACACATGCACAAAGAAGAATGATGCATGATCCTTTCCTAGGTCTCTACCCTCCACAAAGTAGCACTTTGTTTAGTAGCCATTGTAAACTTAAAGGCACGTACATCAGATCATAGGGGGCCCTAAAAACCTATGTCTCAGCCAGTCTCCAGTGTTTACCTCACTTTCTAAACATGAATGACATGGTTTCCCTACCAACCCATGAAACATCACCTGTACGTAACTCCAACCTCCATCCTATCCCTAAACCAGACCTCTGATACCACAATGCCACAACCCCCTCCCCACAAAGTGTACCCCTCCTGGGTCGGAAATGTGAGAAGGGAGATAATGACCCCCGAGTCCCGCCTCCAGTAGGCCCCGGTTTGGCGACTAGCACCGAGGGAATAATAAACACACAAATGGGAGGCATCACACACTAAGGGAACACATGCTGAAGAGAGAGATAAGATAGACACCAACCAAATCCAACCCAGAATAGGAATAAAAATGAAAACCCAATTTCACATATGAAATTCCATGAAAAATTACAATAACTGAAAGGGGAAAAACTGCATGTACCCAAAAGAAAGTAAAAACAGCAACAACCATAATCCCGAATATCTCCTGCAACTATAAGCTAGTAAACACCAGCCTGATCTCCAACCTGCTCCAAGTGACCTTAAAATCAGTTTATTTATGCATAGGGTCAGTATAATAGTATATTTAGTAGAATCCTCCTAGATGTCTCTTGTGTAAATTTAAAGAAAGCATGCTAAAGCACATTTAACAATAAGTGAAACTAACTTTTCACCTAAAAAGGTATACTATGTTTCTAGCCTCACCATGAATACTCTAACCAAGTAACGCATAGAAGGATATATCATATAATAAATAATATCAAGGGTACCCCGCTACTACTTCCCCACTGGTTTTCCGCTTTGCCCCAATGTCTCACGTCCGGAGCATCTCTCCCCAAAAAGGCTTTCCTGCGGACACCTGGGTGAAGCACCACAATATGAACCTTGTGCAAATAAACCACAAATTCCACACACCAAATTAACAAGGTAGTTTCCGGTATCCACCACAGCTCACATAACGTGAATCATACATCTGGTATTATACTTCAAGCCATCACATCCCATACACCGAGTAAGGATCCTCAAGCCATCATAGCCTATACATGTTACACCTATAGTAGTCCATAAAACAATATCCTGAATATATGTGTGTGAATAACCACAAGCCATTACAGCCCTCTACACACATATATGGAGGAAAATAACCAATGTGTCTGCTATCACAGGTAACTACCAAGAGAAATGATCGGGGCCAAAGGGGGTAGTCAGCCATCCATCCTCCCACTGGCATGTTGTGGGAAACACACCCCCAGGGTTCAGAATCCCCGGGGTGTCAGTTTACCTCACTGAATGGGTGGAGTAGCATATAGAAACACAAAAATTATAGGATATACTATATCTTATAACAGTACTATGGGCATAACCTAGTCTTACACACAACTGTAGATAACGCCTCTCAAAATCCAGGCTGTTACTTCTATGACTAGGTATCCTACAAGCACCCAAACATTTAAAGAGATTTATTAGATTACTTCATTCCCTTTTTAGCAGTTCCACTATACGTTAATTAATTCTTTAAACATTAATTAACCATGAACAATTACACATTAAATTTCAATAGCATCCCACCCAAATTCAACTATTCCTTCAAAAATTATAACCTCACCATTATGTTACAGCATCTCCATCCCCACGGGTTAACACCATTTATTCAATTATCATTATATAAAATACTTTCCCACATTACCATGCATTCTAGAAAAACATTATATGCCACTAAACACAAGGGGGATCAAAATGGTGGGTAGATGTACTACTTGTCAAGTCTTTACCACTTATAGAAAGAGCATATACCCATACTTCCTTGATAAGATAAACATAGAAAGCATGTGGCATACCACGCATGTTTTTCCTCATTCATAAGATGGGTAAGTTAGACCAACAGCATTGAGAAGTGGACAAAAGTAAAGCAGATAAACAACCAATCAAAATTACCAAGCATCCAACAATCACATACATTCCATTCCATCATCCCTAGTGTCCTCTATGACACCCACATTCAAAAACCGATGCATCTCGCCACTCTAGGCATCATCTGCTGCCAGAACCAAAAATGCATCAATGCCACCACATATCACCACAACCATCCAGGCTCACATCAAAACACAAGCAGCAGTAAAACAAAAATCTTTACAATTTGGATCTTGGCCCTTAAACAAACAAGAGGGTTACTCAGAACCCTGCATGCTATTATTGTTTAACAACAACCAGTTCATTAATCCATCTTGGATTAACCGATTTATTATTCATTTGTTCCATATTCGGGAAACCTAACCAATATGTTATCACAAATAATTGAACATTCTTACTACACCAATTTGATTAACATAAAATTACAACAAGAACCAGATTAGTTTACTTGTCTCTTTATGTTTACACAAACAATTATCAATTAATCCCATTTTATGTACTTTACTGATTTCCATCAGTAACATGCATAAATATCACACAATCTTGAAAAAATAAGAGGCAATAAATTATTATCGATATCAATTTATTTATCCAGTTCAAATATTTATTATGTCAATTACAGTGTCATCCAGTGGGATAAAACATGCTAAAGATAGAGTTGCACATAAAAGAAATATAATCAATGAATCCCCTACCTCAAACAGTTTCTCATGTTCTTTATCCACACAACGGGTCACGATACTCCTCTCACGAAGACTTCATCCACCCAAGGATTCCACAATACGACCGCACCAACCAAAACCCATGAAAACCCCAAATAGAAGCATGTTGATTTCATGATATAATATGGAAAGGAGAAACAGGAGAATATGGTCCCCAAAGTAATGACGATAAAACATACCTTATATCGATGATTGATAGATATAGCTTGGTTGCATAAAAACATAGCAGAACCAATCCGAGGGGAAAAGTTTAATTGTGCAACTCCTATGGCAAGCATTAAAATGTTCTAGCGTCTCATAGCCGAGAACATAGAGAAATAAAAAGGTTGCAAGATATCTTGTCCCTTTTGAAGAATTAATGGGGCGACGGTTTAAGAAACACTTAATTCCCCATTAAAAGAAGATCGCTTTAAACCATGTGGTTTGAAAAATGAAAAACATACTGAGCCATTGGAATAATTAATATAGGATTTATGGCCTATGAATTGGCCTCATGAGTGCTTAAAACAAGGCTTTAAATTCATTTTACATCAAAGGAAACGTTAAATGAGTGAAATAGTATGAAGCTGGAAATAATATTCATGAACCTCACTATTAGAACACTGTTCATGAACCTCACCCTTAGAACAACACCGATAGAACACTATTCATAAACCTCACCGATAGAACACTGTTCACTAAACCTCACCGATAGAACACTGTTCACTGATCCTCACCGATAGAACACATTTCACTGAACGTCACCGATAGAACACTGTTCACTGAACCGCATCGATATAACACTGTTCACTGAACCGCACCGATAGAACATTGTTCACTGAACTTCACCGATAGAACACTGTTCACTGAACCCCACCGACAGAACACTGTTCAAGGAACCTCGCCGATAGAACTGATCACTAAACCTTACTGATAGAACTGTTCACAAAACCTCATCAATAGAAATGTTCACTGAACCTCAACAATAGAACTATTCATGGAACCTCACCTATAGAACCGTTCAATGAACCTCACCGATAGAACTTTTCAATGAACTTCACTGATAGAACTGTTCACTGAACCTCACCGATATAACTGTTCACTGAACCTCACCGATAGAACACTTTTCACTAAACCTCATTGATAGAAAATTGTTCACTAAACCTCCCCGATAGAATTGTTCACTGATCCTCATCGATAGAACTATTCAGTGAACCTCACTGATAGAACTGTTCATTGAACCTCACCGATAGAACTATTCACTGAACCTCACCGATAGAACTGTTCACTGAACCACCCCGATAGACTATTCACTAAACCTCACTGATAGAACTGTTCACTGATCCTCACCGATAGAACAGTTTACTGAACCTCACCGATAGAACTGTTCCCTGAATTGGAAATTTGGCTACGTTTTGGGGAAAAGTCACCATGACCTCTTGGAACACCTCAAACACCACATTTTGACAATTTAATGAACTAGAGAAGTACGCTCCATTACACATTTTGAAATTTCCTCCTGTAAATGTCAACTAATATCATCAATTTTTAATATTGAAGGTACTTTTGATTCATTAGGTGCATAGGTTCCCATGTTGATTCATCATACATGTGATTCTACCAAAGTACGTTAAGGAGGTGAATTGCCTTATTTTGTATAACATTATATCTACAATCCAAGATCATTAATGGATGATCGTCATATGAGATTTCTTGTTCTAATAGTACCTAATTCAAATATTGTACATGTGAGGAATAAAGAATGTGTTTCTTTATAAGAGATACAAGGAATATATCATTAACTTGATCCATGTTTAGCAGAAGTGAAAGCTGATATGATGTATCTGATATGTGAAAAATGATTTCAATGGGTCCAATGTACCTATAAGGGTTGTGTATTTTTCAAACCCCATGTACTTTTCAACATATAAAATGATAATACGAGTTTCTTAAAATATATTCTCTATATTGATTACGTTGTTATAAATAATAAAAATGTTTATGGATTATGGTAATGAGGATATAATGTGATATGTCTATAACTCATTATGTAATTTAATTTCCAATATTTTTACACAATCTATGTATCCAATTAAAGTGAATATATGAGTCCTATATGGTTTTGACTCTCAATCATTTCTAGTGAATAGTCAATTGGAAATCTCATATATCACTATTATCATCATCTCCTGGAAGATATTTTGATGTAGATATATTAATCTGTACACATTCATCTCCTCATATTTATTTAGAATCTCATTTTACATGGATGATAGAATAAACCATTGGATATATGTGGCATCATATCAATGTTTAATGAACATAGAAAAATCTACCTTTCTATATTCATTTCCAAGAACATCATTAATAGTTCTTTATAGGAAATATAAATTCATTTAATGGAATATAAAAACATAAGAAATATTTTCCATTCGTGGAAATTAGAGTGGGTGATAAATTTTTCCTTCTCTTATTTGAATCGTAGTGACACAGTATATGTCTTATGGGTTATCATTTCTATAATTAAAAATTGTATTATTTTAGTTCATTATCTAATTAATAATACTATATAATAAATATTATATTTATTTATCACCCACTATTTTATAAAAACCCAATATACCTCAACATTAGTTTTTCAATATATTGTTGCATGGATATTCTAGTGGGAAGGACCCATACTTCTCTTTTCATAACCCATACAGTGAAATGAAAATATATTTGAATGGTTATTTGTATTTATAAATTGAACAACTATATTAAATTTCAATTCCACTCTCTATTTAGTGGAATCCCCAATCCTAAAATCCATGATTTGGATTTCCTCAAACCATGTCTCTCAGTTACACCAAATCCTACTTCAGTAGTCGACCTATGATGTTAACTAAGTTATGTCAATTCAAAAATCAATTTAAAATTCCTAGATAATTGAAATAATCCAATATCATTCCATTAAATAAAATTGATCTATAATTTTTTTTATCTTATGTATTCAATAGATACAGAAATTAAATATATATAATATATGTTTTTTAATAATTATTTGAAAAATTCACAACTTATAACCCATCACATGGAATGTATGGGGAAAATATATGAAATTAAGAACACATGTTGATAATTTTAAAGAAGTATAATAATTTATTTTTTAATATATATGTAATTAGATAACATATATGATTTCTACTCTCTAGATAAACATCATGAATAGTTTTTATTCATCTATCCATGGAAGATCCTTAGATACATAGTGTGTTGAAATTTCATACAAATTAGTGGAGTAATCAAAGGGAACATGGGATACATGTTGTTTGGTCTATTAGTTACTTGTATACATATCACAAACACTATTATATAAACACACATATCATCTTTAACCAATGTATTGCATGTTGTGTATGTCAGTTACTTGTTTTGTAGTCTGGATAACCATGCGCCAGGCAAGACTAGTCAGTATATGGTTTTTATTAATTACCCATTTTATGAAATAAATTTATGATTATAAAAATTAATTAATTAGTAATATTAATGAATTAAACACAAATACCAGTTCTTACTATATGGGATACACAGTAAGTATTCTTGTGCTATATTGGACGAATCTTGAGCAGATCCAGATGAGTTGTTCAAATGTTCATTGTTAATCTATTTTTGATTATATTTGTGATAGTGAAGGGGAATAATATGAGTTATAATAAATCATATTAAAATAATGATTATCCTGAAAATAAAAACTAATGAAAAATATATAAATAAATTAATAATATTAAAAAAATTATACATTATTATAAAACCCCTCAATTAAATCATAATGGTTTCGAGTGCAGGTGAAGCACCACTAGATAATTCTAAACTATGTTTTTTAATTTAATCTGTGATTATTATGATATATACATTATGTATAATGTTTTAATTAAAATAATTAATTGAAGCATTAATTGATGAATGAACGCTGAACTAGAACATAGGATTATTAGAAACTGAATTATAATTAATTTAATTAGTTAATGTAATAATAACTATTAATTAAATAAATAAATATCACTTTATTATTTTATAAATAAATAAATTCATAATGTATTTACTAACCAATAAATAAATATTTACTTAATATTTTACTCACAAATATTCTCTTGATGAAATAGTGACATAATATATTCGATTAAAAAAAAGATTAATTATTAATCCAGAAATGATAACAATATATATTCAAAATTTCAAATAATAATATTTAACTGAGGTTCTATATAGTCTTAGTATGTGACCCACTATGCCTCTTTCTCAATGGAATTAGGTGGAGCTATCCAATGTTCAAGGTTTGAATCATTAAACAATCTAAGTCATCCAATGAGAAATAAATTAATGACGAGATGATATATATCTTCATATGAATGATCACTGTCTAATATAATCCATTTTTCATGATATCTTTTAAAAAATAAAATTTAATGTTGGTTTCATCATTTTGTGTGCTCAATGTATCATTATTTTATATTCTACAAATGAACCAACCCAAAAAACACCATGGATTTGGATTTAATTTATGTTGTTCAATTCTCAACAATAGGCCGTAGATGTTAACTTAAATTAATGAATATAATGTATAAATTGATTCTCAAATTATTCATTAATGATATTTCACTTATGATGCCCTCGACGTATCCTACTTCAACAAAAAAATATGTAGTCAAAATTTTCATTAATACATAAAAGTATGAAACTAATAATATCGATTAATAATAATTTTAAAATCAAAGGAGAAATAAAAATTTCTATATGTAGGAACATTCAACAACATATATAAATATATATTTCCTACAAAAGTGGTCATATTCCTATAATATATTTCATTAGAAATTACTAAGGTATACACCATGATAAAGTTCATTAATATCCTATGAAGCTCTACCCCTGATACCAAGTATCATTTGAGTGCAATAAATGTTTTCCACACACACACACACAGATATATATATATATATATATATATATATATATATATATATTAAGAATACTGTAGTGGTACATCTAGGTTTCATAGTTGTAAACTGTTATGTCCATTAAGTGTGATAGTTAATCTTATTAAATTTTCACATACTAAGTCATAAATAGAAACAGTAATCATGTGATAATAAATTTATTAATATTAAAAATAATGATTAATTGTAATCATAAAGTATGTCGAATTTGGTTATATGACACCAAATCTGACTGTGATATTATCATAGAATATGATTATCTTCCATTGGTCTCCATTATTAATTTGAGGGAGGTTTTTATAATGTATTCGGTCACCTCTTGAATGATATTTTGTTTAATTTATCTTTATTGGAACAGTGTTTTTTCTATTTGTTAAGAGGGGGTGATAATATGGGTTTTCAACATGTTTTCAAATTTAGAGGAGAGCACTATGTTCAAGTATGGTTTTATTACATGACCTCTTATGTTTTTTTGTATTGAAATTTTTTTATTTCTAATATATTATTATTATTTAAAATATATTGAAAATTTTAATTCCATGATTCAAAAATATGTCTTCGAATAAATATTATTGACTAACAATGAATTTATACTATATTTTCAATTTTTTTAACTAATTTATTTATTAATTTTTATTCATAAATGATTAATGGGTTATGTTTTTTTGTATTAATAATTTTTTCATTTTTTCACATTTATAAATATATATAGATTTTTAATATATTTATGATTTTATATTATAGTTAAATAAAGTGGGTATTTTCTTTCCATAATAGTGTACTTTTTTAATTTTTCATTCAAAATGGTGTTTTTTATTAACCAATGTTGATAAAATAATTTGTATGTTATGTGTTTAGAATTGTTTTATCACCATGAATAATTTGTTTCAACTGATATATTTTGTTTGTAAAACATTAATTTTATTATGGGACTTTACGAGAATGGTAATTGATGTTTTATTTTTTTGGTACTAAAGTTTTTAGTTATTTTTTTGAAAAAATATCCTGAATAATGTTATTGTTTTCATCATATTTTATTTTATGTTTTTTATTTTGTGTCATGAATAATTTTTTTAGATATCCATAGTATGATTATTTTTTGGTAGTTTGTTAATATAATTTTATTTTCTTAATTGTTTTAATTTAAATATATACATTATTTAATATTTATTTAAAGGAAGAGTTCATTTTGATACATATATTTTTAATGTGAATACAAATATATGTATGTTATTAATTTCACTCCATGTTTTTAACTAACTTTTGATTAATATCTTCTCTTAATTTTTTGGGTGTAAATGAAGTTTTCGTAATTATAAAAGTGATTTCAATTTGATTTTTTGTTATAAAATATTTATTAACCAATCGTGAAATATGATTTAGTTATTCAAAACCAATTATTTGGATCTGTATTATTTTAAATATAAAATATGTTTCAATTGTGTCAGAATACCTATTTCAATGTCTTTAAAATATTATCAATTGAATGGTATAATTTTTGGTTGTGGATAGTTTTTTAACCAAAACATATATTATAAGTTTACGAAAAATTTGAAGACATTAATTTGTTAATTGAATTCTAATTTTGGAAAAATAATATTTTCTAATAGAGTATATAAATATACATATTTATTTATTTATTTTTTCCATTATTAATTTTATAGCTAAATATGTTATTTTAATTTTTTTGTAAATGATTAAAATATTATTTGTTTTAGTTTTATTGAAATTTTTTATATTTTTTAATTGTTTGAATATATATTTTCCTGATAAATTTATGAGATTATAAATATTTTTAAAGAAAATATAAGTACAATATATTCATTTTCTGTTATTTTGTTTTGGAAATAATAATTTTTTTAAAAGTGGATGATAAGACAACATATGTTATGTTATGTGTTTGGTTGTTATTTTTTTCTTAAATATTTTTTTTATATTTTAATTTTTTTTTGTGTTAATTTTTTTAAGGAATTATACTTGTAATGTAATACAAGTATATTACTTTAATTCATTTAATTTAGTAATTTAGTATTTACTTTAAGTTAATATATATTTGGTGAGAAATTAAGTATTTTTTATTTAAATTTGTATAATTTTTTGTGTATGATTTATAGGTTATTGTTTAAAATTTTATTTAATCTCATATATTTTGTTTATAAAGAAATTATACTTAAAAAATATTGATTATTTTTTTTTGTTTTTTGAATTGGATAATTTATTATAGAATTTTTTTTATGATCATCATTTTTTTATTATTTGAAATCTAATGATCATGTTAAATTTCATAAAATATTTAAAAATAGTGTTAATAAATTCCAAAAATTGTTTTATAAGTATGCTCTAAATGTTGAGTTTATGTTCGAGTATATTTAAAATGATTAGAGTACAATAACAATTGAATGTATTTTCACAAAGGTTGCTAATTTTATATAGAATATTGATATTATTTAGATTTTATCTTATTAGTATTTATATATTAAATATATTTATAAATTCATCCCTTAAAATATAAAATTCATATTGAGATTATAGTGAGGGTATGATCATATCGACGGCCCCTACGGCGGGTGAACCCTAGTTCCCCGTGGCGGCGACGGCCCCTGCGACTGTCCCTCTCCCATTTTCGGGGGAGGGACCCTCGTTTCCCTCCAAAGGAGCTTCTTCATCCTTTGTCCCATTCTCTAACCCTGATTTTCTTCCACCATTTCCTCCAGTCTCTCTGTTCCCGAAGGTTTCGGAGCTGTTCGCTGGGTTGCCTAATCTTCATTTATCGACTGCGGAGTTCTCGACCTCATCGGATTTGTTGAAACACACCCTGGTTGCTAGGTTTCATGGAAGGCCTCCTTCGGTTTATTCGTTCGATAGGCATGTCTTTGATGCTTGGGGTTTACAGGACATGGCGATGGTGGGCCTCCTTGATAATCGACAGATCATGGTACGTTTTGCTTCGAAGTCGGATTTAATCAAAGCCTGGGCAAATGCACCATGTATCTTCAATGGGATTAAATTTTCCCTTCTTCGTTTGACCTTCTATTTGCATATGAAGCGAGACCCTCCTACAATGGTGATTTGGGTAAGCTTCCCTAATTTACCACATCCATTCCAAAATCAATCTGTTATGCGCATGCTAGGGAATCTAATAGGTAGATATCTATGCTCTGATATCTTCACGGAGGCGCTATGCCACCCACTTAATCCACGCATTTGTGTGGAAATGGATATGTCAAAGGATCCATTTGAGTATGTGTGGGTCACTATAGGTGAAGATTATAGGTGTAAGCAGCGGGTGGTCTACGAATCATAGTCTGCTTTTTGTTCGGGTTGCAAGCAGCTAGGGCATTCACTGGGATCCTGTCATAATAATATTCCGGTGAAGAATTTGAGAAGGGTTTTTGTTCCGAGGAAGGAGGAGGAGTTCCTGGTTGAGGCAGAGGAAGTGTTGTAGAGACCTTCTTATCTGTTTTCTTGCAAGGGGGCTGCTGATGGTAATCTTTGTAGGGGGGAGGTACAAGCTGGTAGTGTTTCAGGTAATGGAGCCCTAGTTATGGAAGAAGAGTCTAGCAGGTGGGAGGAAGGATTGTATCAGCAAGATGCGGATGGTGGATAAAACCAGGTGGTTGGTGGCACCAGGGAAGCACAGGGGTGGGCTGGTGTGGAGACATTAGAGCAGATTCATCCCGTGTTGGAAGAGGTGGGAGAGGTAATGACTGCTTTGATATCCAAAAAAGATAGTGTGAGGGAGGAAGGCTCGGTTCATCTTGATACAGTAGGTGTGGAGGTCATGTTTCAGTTGGCGGATAGTGAGGACTTTTCACTAGATGGTGCTGGTTCGGGAAGTAGTGAAGCAAGGAGGCGACTGTAGGGGAAAGTTTCAACAATGGTTTATATGGACAGCTAGGGGAAGGCTCCTATTATCCTTGGCAATAGTTTTGAAGGACTGGTTGAGGAGGATATAGGTACCGCTCATGATTCTCTGCTTGATCCAGAGGGAGGGTATATGAATGCTTGTAATGAGGATGAACTGAATCACACATCAATTGAATCTCCAGTCCAGGAGAATATAATTAAGCCAAGGAGGAGCAGGAGGGACTTCTCATCCTCCGCCCCCCCCATTTGAGACTAGATTGTCCAAGAATAATGCTAAACAAGAGTCCTTGGAGGTGGTGGGAGCACATGGAACAAAGGTCCAGAGTGGACAATCATTGGATTTATTGCGTAGATGTGCAGGGGAGGTGACCGAGCCGGTGTTATTTCTCAACGATGTGGAGGAAGGGAGATAACGCAAGGGGAATTCTCGGGTTTTGATCAAGGAGAGCAACAATGAAATGGGAAGATCTACTGAGATGGTAAAGAACATAAAAGAGCATATCATTTTCTCAGAGGAGGACTTGATATAGGAATTTCTATGTGTTAACATCCCACAGGAAGAGGCTGATATAATGGGAAGTGTTGTAAGAGTGGAGGTCAATAGCGAGCAGGCTATGTGGATTGACAAACAGAATTTGATCCTGATGAGAGGCTTCAATGATCTGAAAACCAGCAACGAAGAATATATCCGAACATGGGACAAAATGGCGGACCGATTTGAAGACGTTGTTGGGGAAGATCTTGGAGCTATGGAATGGCTAATGAATTGTAATCTTTATAGGGAGGAAAGCACTAATAGGCTACGACTATGTTTTGGTCGCTTTTCCTTTTCTTATGATGCTTCTCCTCTAGTCTGATTGGGTTTGTTTCTCATTTTGCCTTTAATGTTGTTTGGTGATATTTTTGGGTTGTCGGCGGTCAGGGTACTAATGGCGTCAGGAGATGGTCATCTTCATTCTGGTTTTCTTTGACGTCCTCGGGGTTGGATCCTGGGGGTGCATTCCAACGCTTGAGGGCTGGGTGAATTCCTCTGGAATTTACCAATGGGAGGATTTGGGTCGGTGTCGATGGTCGCGTCAGGGGACACTCAAGGTAATCATGGGTGGACTTGACCATCCTCTCTAAAGTTCTTGTGTCTGGTTAGTGGTTTCATGAGCTTGGATAGTGGTTTTTGGTGTTTTTATGTTTTGGTAAATGTGGTTGTTTTGGACTCATGTAGCGGGGTACCGAGTACCCATAAACCGACTTTCGAAAATGAAAAAACATGATTAGCAGTAGCAACATCATCATATTGAAATGACATTTTGAAAATGATATTTTTGGTCGACTAATTTTTTGAACTAGATAAAATGAATTTTATGGTTATTCATATTGATATTGTTAATAAAATAAAATGAATTTACTGAAATGATGCACCATATTATTTTTATTGATGTGTTTTGTAGAAGAATAAAATATTACATTTAAGGATAAAATGAACTAATTAAATATCAAATATAATTTATTATAAAACTTCATACAATTTATCACATATGTTGACAGGAAACCTAAAATATGGTTCAAGTAATATATAATCCAAAATAAATTATAGAAATATTTTAAATACAATTATTATATAATTTTTGTGAGTATAAATTTTATTTTGGTTATGCTATTGTGGTAACAAACAAAAATTCCTCTCACATTACTGTGAAGACCAACATATAATAATTACTTTGATAAAATTATTTGAATTTAAAATGAAGGACTATATCACTCTCTATGGAATATGATAAATGAATATTTGTATCCCATATAATTTATCATAATTAAATGAATATTTATTTTTCAAAAACATATACCAATTCAGTAACTTGGTGCTTAGACCATCCTATAAGGAGTAGGCTATGGATTACATCTATCAAATTAAAATTCGTTTTAAAAATAGTTTTATACATATTTTCACTTTAAAACATGTTTTATTTGTAAACACCGTATGTAAACATGTATATAATTATGTTGAATATTATTCGACATCTCATAGGAAAAAACATGCCATTGAATAAAAAATTATGGTTATTTGTTTTTAGACTTTTTACCGTCAACATTCCATGAAGAAGTTCAAATAATTTCAACTATTTGGATAATTGTTCACTAATCTCAATGCTCATCATGACCTAAAATGAATGAAAAATGTACTCCAAGCTCAAATATGAGTATAAACAATGATCAAGGATCTATTAAAGCTAATGGTAAGGTTAGTGAACCAATTTTAATTTATGTCTAAATAGTCCTATTATCTCCCCTATTGAGAAATAGAGACATACATGGAGAAAGGGAGAATATGGGATAACATAATGTAGATAGAAGATCCATGTATAAAATTCATAATCCTTCTTAAGGTATGTTTTTGTTTAGGTTTTTGTTTATGTCCTTTCATTGGTCAAATAATTTTTTCCCAATGATCATGAGAATGCTCGGGGGTGTTCTCAGGGTTTGGGATACGAAAATAAATGAAAAAGGGGTTTTTGGGAATGTTGTACAAGTTGTGCACAGTTTGTGAATACCATGTGGATTATCCCCATCAATTGTGAATAATTAGATAGATTATTTCACACTGTTAATCAAACCATTTATAATTCCAATGAAACCATGCAAAATGGGTATTTTGGGACAGTAGATCTCGCACAGTTTGTGAACAGTTTCGAAAAACGAGTATGTAAACCATGTATCCAAGTAAAGAAGGGAAATTTTAGAAAATTCCATTAAAGGATTGTATACCCAAAATCATGATTTCCCCCTTTCATCCCCCTTGAAAACCTTGTGACGATCCAATGCACCCATGTTCTCCCAATGGTGATTATCCCACAACACTAGGTTATTTGGTGTGCCATCTATTGTGAATTGAAGATCATGTTATGCCTAATCCGCCACTTGAATCTATATTGGGTTATTGTTTAATATTTATTCCTTATATCATTTTAAATCTTTAAAATAATTCTTTTCTGATGATATATAGGTTGAGACATAAAATGAGCGTTGAATTGGGATCCAAGTCATCTATTTGGGGTGTGTTTAATAATGGACACATGTTAGGTGGTCTAAATGCTATATCCCATTGTTTTGTATGATATTTGTGCATACTTTGTTTTAGTTATTTGTTACCCGTTTTTGTTCCTTTGATCATTTGATTATTTCTGTGTAACGGATGTCTAGATGGGGAATGTATACCCTCAGGGTCCCCATGGGACACTTGAAGGATGGCATGACCTTTGTAGGCCACCCATGGGGGCATTGATACATTCCAGACATAGAAGATAACTATGTATGAGTAAGGTTTCATTGGGATTATGTAGAGACCTTGATAATAATTCTAAAATGCTTATTGTGAGTGGAAATAAATTATTGGCATTTTCCCATGATTATTAGTGGGTTAAGGGAAAGTGTGGCATGGTAATATAAATTTGTTTAATTAGTTAATGGGGATTGTGCCTTGTGGAATAAAAATTATTTTTAAAACCCTACGAGGGTGAGTGTTTGGGAAATTATGACACAGGGGATTGGTAATGGCTTGTGAATTGATGAATATGGTTAATGAGGTAACTCTTGGGAACGAAAATTGGGCTAATTGGATGTGTAGTATAAAATGAAATTGTAAACAAACTATGGTATGAGATTGAATATCATTTTTTTGAATAATGAATTTCATATTTATTTTTTGTATTGGTTGTGATATGGTTTGTGTATTGTGAATGGATAAATAAGCATGTTCACATGTCTTGGTGGTGGGATTAGAGTCTGATTCTCCTCCCACGGGTAGGGCTGGAATGATGCTCTAACATACCCATGAATTCAAGGGTTGGGGAGTCGGACTGATGCTCTATAGTCCCCTGGTTGTAAAAAATTAAAATAGCTAGACTGAGGCTTCATGATATGTGTGGTCATTACATGATATTTTCATCCCTAATGATATATAAAAGTATCTTGTTTTCTTATTCAGAATGAAAAATTTCATGAACATTGTGTGAATAAGGTAAATATCTAACAAAGGGATTACATGTTAATGATGAACTAAATGATTAGTTTATGTACATAATTAAGTTAGAAAAATAATCCCAGTAGTATAATAAAACTAGAAAAAGGTTAATGAGTGGCCCATTGAACATTCTCATAATTACATCCCATTTACTTGTACTTTCATGCACTATCTTTTATACTAGATGTTTTGTAGACACTGTTTGTGGGGGCCTACAGAGTTGTACTCACACCCTGCTCGGGCCTCCATTGGAATCCCAAGCTGATTTCATGATTATAGTTCGGGTGAATGGTAAGGCACCTATTCTAGGGTGTTGAGTTGCACATGGTACATGCCTGAATGGGGATCACAACATGGAGTTCTGACTGTTTTGGGAATTCAGCTATTTCATTCATTTGGTTTTTTTATCTTTGAATTGTAGAATTACATGACATATTTACTGTTTCTTATGCTTTTTACCTATTTGGAATATGATTAGCTATACATTCTATTGGCTGTTTCTTAAATTTTTCACTATTTATAATGTTATCTTATATGCCTTACTCTGATTAAGATGGTATAGTCACTCACATGACAATTCTAGTCCCTCGATAATAGTCGGAAACCAATAGTGTATGGGGCTGGCTTGAGGTCATGTGACGAATCGTGTTGGGGCACTGGTTTAGTGGAACCTAAGCCAAAGACATTAGAAAGTGGTATTTGATGAGTTCTATTCTCCCTATTATTATTTGGGTATTTTAGACATGAGAATATGACAGTATAGGGCCATGGTAATGATCTCATTCTTGGTAGTATCTTAGCCATGTATGGGAGAAAACCAAGTCACACAGGGAGGGAATTGTTGTTCTTGTTGTGTGTTGTAACATATTATTATATTTCTCCACTTGGAGATTTGCATGTGATGTGTTGTGACAGATTTATGATATTTTTCTCATGGATAGAATAAAATGACATTGTGCATTCATGAATCATTATAGGAACCTATGTATATAAGTGACAAGCATCATTACATGCACAAACACACAAGATGGGTGTGCAGGACACAATGGGTGGAATGCATTTGATTTTCTTTAAAATAGGGAAATTTTGTCTAATGAGATTACATAAAAAGGTAAAAATGTATTGGATAATTCTATATAAAAATTAAAGAATGATTAATGATAAAGAATCTTAATTGAATAAAAATGATGTGTGAGTAAATTGGGAAATGGAAATCCTTATAAAAAGGTGTAAAAGGGTAGGCTTGTAACCATATCAGTTAGTTACCACATGTTATCCATGTCCTTGGAATGGATGGTTCAGAATAGTGTTCCAGATATAATAAATTCCTATGGTAAGTGAATGAAAAATGTTTTTTTATGGATAGTAATTAGACTTTCCTTGTTCCTTGTGAATGTTTCATGGTTGTGTTCTAAATATTTCATGTTTTCGATTTGTAGAGAAATGATAGCATGAAGGCATGTTCCTATTGGGAAATAAGAATATGATTCTGAGAATCACCCCATAGTAGTATATAAAGAATACAATGTGGTTCAGGATGATTGGGAAGATAAGTTCAATGAGAACTTTTTTCGTTGTATGCAGTTGATTGAACGAGACCCAGAGCGGGTGGCACTAAGCATGTTCGAGTTGACTAGGGTGTATCAACAACAACACCCTTTGACCATTACTAGTGATGGTGGAAAAATTTCATCTAACATATGGATAGTGTCAATACATACAATTCTTGAACATCGAGATACTCCTTTTAGGAAGCAAGTTATGTTGGAAGCATCTACGTTGTAGGGCCAGGCAAGGCATTTGTTTGATATCATAGTTCATAATGTAAAATTCGAGGGAATGATGTTGATGATTTTTCAATAAAATATATAGAGCATCACTACCCCCATAAACATAATATAATAAAAGGCCACATAGATTATGAGTTTGACATAGGGGACAATATTAGTAACAGGATATACATTCCGGTACATGGACATGCAACATTTTGTTCCTCCTTTTGTGGGAGATGAGGCTCTTATGGAGAGGCTCTTTCATGATAAAAATCCACATGAGATCTGGTCCTATGTAAATATATTTTGGCAGATGAGGTTTTCTATGACGATTGGGCATTCCCTCATCTCAGAAGGAAACCTAAAAGAAGCATCCATATGGAGACATGCAGTTCCGGTGGGCGAGAATTAGTGGCATTATTTTTAATTGTAGCAGGCCTCATTTCTGGAACTTCCATGAAGGAAGAGGTGAAAGGAACAAACAAAAAATTTAACAAGTCCCTTAGGTTGGCGATCATGTTTACAGCTGCAAGTGTTCCATGTTGGGACACAATAGAAGTTAGTGTTCCCAACCTCCTATTGAGTGGAGAGCATGTGGCATGATGCGCCATATATAGAGGTTCTACTGGAACCAATGACATAATGAAAGTGTTGGAGGAAAAATATAGGTGTGGTGCTCATGTATGTGATCGATTACCCCATATCAGATTGGAAGTTGGAGATCCGTTGGTTTTAATAGTAGTGGTGGTGGATATGTAACACTGTGGGGGGACCATTCATACTAATAGGGTAGTGCAGCGCCGGGAACTGTGACAGTATCATATGGTAGAGGGTAGTCCATCTGCACAAAGTTCAATCTACTACATGAGGATATCAGGATGGACCTCCTATCATTTAAGGTATGATGTGTGTAGCTTCCACACTTGAGAATGCTCCATTTTAAAAAGGTTCCACCACTCTTTTATTTCAACATAGTTCGTTGTTGTGATGGTACTGACTGTGGAAGGTCTGCATGGGGTTATGTCACATGATACTCTGTTGGGGGTGTGTGTTGAGAATATAAGATGGTGTAAATGATATTCCTTATAGGTTAGTGGATATCATTTCCTATGGGATCTCTTTGTTCTAGAGATGGCATGTTTTGACCGAATCTTGGGTATAGATTGTTTAGTGTATTATTAAGCCCATATCGATTGTAATCGAGGTAAGGTAATGTTTACATCTATTAATGAAGACTGTTATGTTTTTAGTGGCCAGTTGGATGTTTGATCAGGCCATTTTGGGCCATTTTTTCTGTAGTTGGGAGGGATCAAAGACCAAGTGGCATGCCTGTTCTTGATGATGGAGAAGTAGATAAACATGTATTTCTTCCTTTGGTGGATCAGTTCTAGGATATGTTTCTTGAGGACTTCTCCGAGACACCGCATGAGAGAGATGTTTAGTTTAAGTTCATTTTTCATTAAATTAAGAACTAGCTTCTATTCCCCCATATTGAATGGCTCCTATATAATTCCAAGAGCTTAAGGATTATCTGGAAGAGTTGGAGTGGAATAGATTCATTCGACAAAAAACGTCAACATGGGGATCAGTCATGTTGTTTTCAAAGAAGGACGATTGCTTTTTGAGGTTATGTGTCGATTACCAGATGTTGAATAAGATTTTGGTCAAGAAAATATACACAATTCCTGTAATTGACGACCTTTTGATCAAATGATGGATGCCTTACTGTTTTCAATGATAGATTTGAGATCAGGATAACTACTTTTGAGGGCCAGTCCTTCTAACATACCATAGATAGTTTTTCATAGATGATATGAGTTGAATAAATTTTTGGTGAGGACGTTCAGTTTGAATAATGCATTGGCTGGGTTTATGGTTCAAATGAACCAGATATTTCTTCCCTCTCTAGACCAGTTTGTGGTTGTCTTTGTTGATGACATCATTATTTACACATGAACACCTAATGATCATGCACAACATATTGAAATATTTTTGATTATACTACAATATCCTAGTATTTACAAAAATCTATCAAAGTGCTAGTTTTGGATTAAGAATTCTCATTCCTTGGGAAAATTCATTTTTGTGTCAGGTGTGGCAATGAATCCAGAAACATGGCAGGATATGGTGACATGGGAGAAAACCAAGATTGTTTCTATTGTTCAAATATTTATTGGTTTGTTCATCTATTACCAGATTTTAATTAAGGATTAATATAATTTGGAAGCACTACTCTCAATAATTACCAAGAAGGGTTTTAAGTTTCATTGGCCGGGGAAGGTGAAATTTCATTTCATGAATTGAAGAAGAAATTGACTACCACACCGATTCAACTCTTACCTGATCTTTTTAAGGTGTAAACATTGTTCTATGATGTGTCATGTGTTGGATATGGGGTATTCATGATAAAGGATGATGAAGGTGTTGTTTATTGGTCAAGACAATTGAGACCACATGAAATAAATTTCCCTACTCATGATCTTGATCTTACTGCTGTAATTTATTCCATAAAACGTTGATGGAACTCCATGTTGGGATAATGATGAATAGTTAATTCATACCATTATATATTAATGTACATATTACCTTAGAGGGATTTTAATTTTCGATACAGAAGGAGGATTATGTTCCTCACTTCCTTCAATTTTAAGTTGGTTTACACAGCAGGAAAATGGAATAGTGATTCAGATGATCTGAGGTAAAAGAATCAGAATCAAGTCGTTCAAGAATCCAAATAAGAATGTAAGATATTAGATTTGTTTGAATCAATGTAACAAGAGGTGGAGGATGGTAATGGATTGTTGACCCTTGTTTCAATAGAAATTTATTCTATGATTTTGACCGAGGTCAAGGAGTGTCAGTCTTAAGGTCTGGAGTGTTCAACCATGATGAAAAGGTTTAAAGGTGGGGAGTCAGCATCTTATGTGGTCGTTGGTGTTGACTCAGTCATCCCTACAAGTGGCTGCATGGTAGTTACAATGTGGTTGAGTGGAGAGTTGATGAGATTGTTCCCCACATCAAGGTTGGAAGTGCGTCTCAGCTTGACTAAGATATATCATGATCTTCTTTTGCAGTATTGGTGGCATGGGATGAAGAAATATGTTGTGGGTTTTGTTGTGTGATGCCTTACCTATCAATATTTGAATGCGATTAATCATCATTCAAGTGGTTTTTATAGGCATTTTACATTCAGGAATAGAGGTGGAATGAAGTAATAATGTAATTTGTAGTGGGAATTCCGAGGAATCCTTGGATGAATGATACAATCTACGTCATTTTGGATTTGTTGACTAATGTGGCTGTATTTATTCAAATTTAGGAAACTTGTACAGTGGATTAGTTGGGTGAGATATTTTGTGAGAGATAGTGTGAGTTCAGGGAGTTCTAAGAATCATAGTTTCTTATCCTGATTTGTATTTGACATCGTGCTTTTGGAAGTCGATCTAGATGGTTTTTTGTACCCATGTTTTTTTATTACGTATTATCACCAACAAACTAATGGGTAGTATAAGCATTCAATACTTTTATTGGATTACATTTTATGATATTGTGGCCTGGATTTTTGTGTTTCAGGTAAAATATCTTATCTCTTGTTGAGCTTTCCAAAAATAATAGATTCTAGTCTATAATTCAGATTTCTCCTTTTGAGGCACATTATTGGAGACCATGTATGTCTATAACATGTTGGTTATGGTATAGGGAATCTGATCTGTCCGGATGGAGTATTATGAAAGAGATGTCGGAGAAAGTACATTTGATTCAGAATAGCATGATTGCATCTCAGATCTAGAAGAAGTCATATACGTATCAGCATCATAGACCCCATGAGTTTGCGGTGGGGGATAGTGTGTTTCTTCGTGTTCCAAAAAGGATTAGTAACCACTGAATTAGGAGATAGGGAAAGTAGGAACCTGTGTACATCTTTCCATTCAATATAGTAAAGAGGATGAGACTAGTGGCTAACGGAATTTCTATTTTGTATTTTTATAGTGGGATACATGATGTTTTACATGTTTCACAACTTCAATAGTATCCTCATGATGCATCTCAAGTGATAAATGTTGAAGTTTTTGAGCTAGATCATAATGCATCATTTGAGGTGTATTTTGTTCTTATTGTGGATCATAGGGAGAAAGTTTTACAGGGCATGGTTTTACCTTTTATTTGTATTTTATGGCTGAATAGAAACATCCATGAAGAAACTAGTGAGTGAGATTTACATGTGTAGGCATAGTGGCCCAATATATCTTCTTCAGAAACCCAATGATGCTCAGAAAGAGTGGCTCTAGGAAAAGCTGTCAAATGGTGGAAAGGTTGTATGATAAGGGTTAATTCATAAGGAATGTTTTTATTATTATTCATTTTGATTAATTTAATAGGTAAAATAATTCTTTACCAATGTTTATGAGATAGATCGATGGTGTTCCAGGGGTTTGGGACATAAATGGAGGAAAAATGTGTTTTGGATCATCATGCACGATTTATTCACAGTTAGTGCAAACCGTACAGATCATCCGAGATAATAGTGCATCCTTGGACAAAGGCTTTCACATAGGTATCACATGGTTAATATAATTATTCCTAATTACTATGAATACATATGAATGTGGGATTATGGGATAGTATCTCTCCCAAAGATTACGCATGGTTTGCAAAACCAAGATGGTAAACTATGCATCCTACTAAACAAGAGAAAATAAAAAAAATTCCATTGTTGGATTTTAATCCCCAACTCAAATTTCCTCCATTCGACCCCTTGCAACACTAGCGACCTTCTAAAGCACACATGAGCACCAATGGGTGATTATAAATCATCTCTAGGTCAGTTGGAGTGTTGAATTTTGTAAATTAAAAATCCGGGTAAGGCTAATCCCCCACATTCTTCCCTTTTTAGATTAGGGTTCAAATTTCTTCATTATATTTTTACAGAGCTCTAAACACCTTATTTTATTATGAGATATAGGTTGAGAGTTAAATGTGGTGTTGAATTAGGATCTGAGGTCTCAATTAGGGATTAGTTCACCAATAGATACATGATAGGTGGTCTATATGATATATTTTCGTGGGATATTTGTGCATGCTTGGGTTTAATTCATGGATTTCCCTTATTGATATTTTATCCATTGAGGATTTTTCTATAATGGATGTCTAGATGATGAATGGAAACCTCATGGACCCCATCAGACACATAGAGGATGACTTGACCATTATACGGACACCCATGGAGTGCGTTGATACTTTCTGACATAGAAGTTAGCTATGTAAGATCAAGGTTGCCGTGGGAAAATGAAGAGACCATGATTAGCATTTAGAATTTTTAAATGGGAGTGGAAATGAATTATTGGAATGTTCCTATTCTTCTACGTGGGTTAAGTGATTTTATGACATGGTAATAAAAATGGGTTACATTAGATAATGGGATTGTGCCTTATAGAAAAAGAATTATGTTAAAATTCCAAAAGGGTGAGAGTACGATAAATGATAACACATGGGATTGGTAATTTATTTTTAATTGATGAATATGGTAAATGAGGTTAGACATGGGAAATAGAATTGGTATATAGGGTTTTTTAGTGTTAAATGGCATTTTGAACTTGAATTTGCATGACATTGAATATCATGTTTATTTTCGTGAATCATGATTGTTATAATTATTATTTGTATTGGATATGATATTGTTCGTAAAGGTGAATGGATAAATAACCATGTGAACGTGGAATGGTGGTGGGTTTAAGGACTGATGCTCCTCCCATATGTAGGGTTGGACTAATGCTCTAACCTACCCAGGAATGCATATGTTAGGGAGTCAGACTGATGATCTATTCCCAAAATAGTTGTATTCATTGAAAATACATGGATTGTGACTCCAAGTTAAGTGTGGTGATTACGTGATATGCACATCAATAGTGAGATAGAGACATAACTTGGTCACTTATGTTGAATGATAAAGTATATAAACATTGTGTGAATAAGGTAAATGTTTGACACAAGGATTACTTGTTAATGATGAACTAAGTGAAGAGATAATGAATATAATGACCATGACATGATAATCCTAATAGTAATTACAATATAGAGAAATGTTTTCAAGTGAAACATGAACTGTCTCTCCATTACGTCACATTTATTTTAATTTTCATGCACTATCTATTATACTAGATATTTGGTATACAATGATGGTTTTGGCCTACTAAGTATTACTCACACCCTTCTCGGGCCTCTATTTGGAACCTGAGTAGATTTCATGATTGCATGTCAGGAAAAGGGAGACCACCCTATTCTAGGGAGTTCAGTTGGACATGGTACATGCATGGATGTGGTTGCTAACACGGGTTCATGACCAATTTTGGTATTCTAATGTTTTTTTATTTTGGGGTTTTTTATATGTCATTATAACTAGACATGACATATTTAATATTTCATGTGGATTGAAACCAGTTGTTATATGCTTGGATATGCATGATATTGGTCGTTTCTTATGGTTTCCTCTATTTATATTGTTATTTTCTATGGATTACTCTAATAAAGGGGTTATATTATCACTACGTGACTAATCTAGACCCTAGGTGCTAGTCAGCAACCTCTAGCTTACGAGGAGTTGCAGTTGAGTCATTTGAGGACCCAGCTCGGGGCATCGGTTTAATACCACCCAAGTATGGTAAGCTACACCATGCATAGGCTAATGTAATCAACATACATCGATAGATTATTTCAAGTTCAAAATAAAAATGATAAAAAAAGATATGTGTGAATTTGGGTCATATGATAGTCTCATGCACAAGGCCTTTATGAGATACCGCTTTTCCTAGTTCAAGAATTTTCACCTGGGTAAAGGTTAACCTTAAAGAATATTTTAATGAATTTTGAAATTGTACATCATTGGTCAGTTATGTATAGTCCTAAAACAAAAATAAATATCCATGTTTCACAACTCTAATGGTAAAAACATTGTTTGTTGTTATATAAATCTAATAGGAATAGTTGTAGTCCTTATTTCATGAACATAAACAAATCGATGTTCCCTACAAGTATGGATTAAACTATATATAATTCAATATTTATATTCCGAAACATGAAATACTATTTTTTAAGGACGAGTTTCACACATTTTCATATATATTTAACAAATGAAAAACTACTACATGATTTTTTATTCCCATGATGTTTTTAATATCTTGATATTTTAATAGAGCACTATGTTCGATAGTGTATATAACTGGCAAAACCGATAATAAACGAACCATACAATGTTATTATTTTATAAATATTGTAAAATGGTTATTGAATTCATGGGTATGAAATGTAGTAATATCATTATATATATATCCCAATATATAAAATTTTATTATCAAATTCATAGAAAATAAACACTCATTTTTTAGTAATTTTATTTAGTTATTCAAAAAAATGTTTTCTTAAAAAATGATTTTATGAATTTTTTTGAATTATTAATATAATTAATTTATGGAAATTTTTGAAATTTAATTAGATATAAATCATATCATGTGTGATGTTTTGGCTTTTTTCAACAAAAAAATTAGTAAATTTTGAAAAATAATGATTTTTATAAAATTCCCATTTCATTTCACTAAATAATTTAATTTAAATTATTATTCATTCTATTAAACATATATCAATGAAACATAAGTTTTTTTTTAGTTTTATATAATAATATTAATTTCATTTAAATTATAATAAAACTTGTTTTTTGTACATGTTCATTTTAAGGATATAAAATACACTTTTTAAAAAAAGACTTTTTTCATTATGTTTTTATATTAATAAAAAATTAATTTTCGAAACATTTAAAAATTTATTCATAAAAAATGATTCATTATTTGAATTTAGGAGTTATAAAAGTAGTAAATAGGTCCCTTTTATTTTTTTCATGTTGACTACTCACCAATGTAATTTTTTTACCACAATAAAGGAAGAATTAGATAAAAAATGTTAAATTTATTGTGATAAGGCTTTAAATTAATTAAAGAACATTAATTTATTTATGTGGATGATTCTATTTCATCCATAATTATATTATAATTAAAAATTGTATGTTTCATTTCCAATTATATTTGACTGTGACTATAATAATAAATCTGAAAAGGATAAAGTCAAAAATATCACTCTCTTGCTTTTAAATTTTTTCATATTTTGAAACATGGGTAATTATTGAAATTTTTTAGTTATAAATAATTTTTTGAAATAGAAATTATTTTTATTTAATCATTAAAGTTTATTTTAAATTTTTATTGATAAAATAATTATCTTAAGTCCATACAAAACACCAACTTAGTTCTTGTGTATCTAGTAGAAAAGGAGGTATGTGATTTCTATAAATCAAAATGTAATATTTTTGGCTGATTTACAGTGTAACAAGAATTTTATTGTTAAATATAACATTTTTTATTTGTCTTAAAGTTTTATATTTTAATTATATTGTTTTCTTTTTTGTCTTCAATGTGAAATTATTTCAATTGTACTTAAAATGGAAAAATAGTTTTTTAATAGTATATTATTAAAATATTTTAAATCATTAAAAATTTTAAATCAAAAATTTAAATTTATAAACATTCTAAATTTTTATCTGTTTTCATATTAATGAGTAAATTTTCACATTATTATAAAAATTATATCCCTTTAAAATTGAAAAATTCATCTTCCTTTTTAAGGTTACAAATGGTTAACCGATGGGTAAAATCAATATATAAAGTTGAAATGAGATACATGAATGTAAAAAAAATTATAACAATTTTATTAGCATATATACATTATATTTTAATTAAAGAAATATTTGATTCAGTTTACATGAGTTATACACTCATTATATTATAATTTTTATTGTGCTTCCAAAAATGTCATTAATGATATTTAAAAAAAATATTTTATAAAATGATTTAGAAGTTTGAAAACCATATTTTAGGTAAAATGAATTATATATGGTTTAAAATATCATATATGGTCTATTTATTGGTCATTTTTCTTTTTAAGGTATCTTTTGTGACCCATGATGTGTAAATAATATGATATAATAGTAATATTAAAAATGGTTAACAAGGTGTTAAAACGTAGTGATGAGGGTGAAAACATAACCTGAACCTGTAAAATTAGAGCTATACAAACATTAAAATTAATTAATATTACTTTAATTCTTTATGAAATTTCAAAAATTTCCATCTCCTCACTTATAAAAGGGAACCCCCTCTCCTATATTATACACAATTAATGATCATTTTAGTTCATCAAAGACATTCCCAAATACATTTCTATAATACCTACACATGTTTTAGTGTTATTGGTCTCATAATAATGCCAACCGTACATGACATTAAGTGTAATGAAAAGGATAACGTCTATATAAAAGTTATGGATTTTAACCAAATATTTACATTTTATATATTCTAATACATCCTTCAAATATTCCTAAAAAATGGTGGAATAATAAAAAATTTATTTAATATAAATAAATGATATTTAATTAATATAATAACCTATATCCATATCTTTTTTCATCAAATGGTATATGGAACCATTATTCGTGTGTGTGGAGGACTTCCACCTCACTAACCATTTTAATTCATTTTCTATCACCACCAATCATGGATGGTTATAATTATAGAATTCATGTTAATATATGATATTTAAGACATAATTATCATTCATAAAAGATAATATATTATTTATTTTATAACTATTCCATTCAATGAAAAATGATAATGTTTTTTGTACGTACGTGAAGATTATAAGTGTAATTAATTTTTTAAACAACATAAATTATTTAATTATTATAATTCCATAAATGAAGTAATAATGAAATATATTACCATATTCATCATAAAAATTCTTTTTTGAATATGAGCATAATATCGATTATACATATAACTTGATCTTAATTAATTATGTAATTGTATGTAAAATGGTAATAAATTTTAAAAATGTTATAATAAATATGGAAATGATAATAATAAATTAAATAATTAACACATTTTTTTATTCATTAATATAAATAGCATATGTGATGAGTATAACTTGATGTATGGGAAACATTAACAGAAAACATCGTTTTAATAATTTTAATGATTTATTTTCAAAATATTTTTATTCCATGTCCATATTCATAAAAGTATTGTAAAAATGTATTTATATGGACTTAATTGAATTAAAAACGAAATTTAATGTCTATGTTAAAAGTATTTTAATGGTTTTTTAAATGAATGTATTTACCTAATTTTAACATAATTTTTTACATTTTCTATAGAAGGGAAAAATGGAATGTTCAATTTTAACATATAAAAAACACTAGATGTTAAATTCCACCACAAATAGTATTTTATACTTTTATTAAATTATAATATTTTATATTTTATTCAAATAATTTCTCTATTTTCTTTTATTTAAGTTATTTCATTTTTGAAAATGGGTTTTTAAAAGGAAAGTGTATTTCGTTATCTAAATTTGTTTTAAATATTTGTTGAAAATATTTTTCATGGGTTATATAATGGAAATGTATTGGTATAAAAAAAATTATTCGTGATAAAGAAATTTTTAATTATATATGATGATCGGTGAGCATGATACAACTTATATGATGGGTGAAACTGATATATCTAACACAACATGTGATATCAATACAACATATACTATGGGTGAGACTGATACATTTATACAATGGGAGAGCCAAAAACACATTATACAATGAGTGAGCCTGATATACAAGTTCAATTAACTGGGTAATGTTTCTTGTCTTCAAAGAAAAAAATAATGGAGTTAACAAGTGTGATTTCACATATCCATTTCATTATGATCTAGTAATTTCTAAAACAATTTTAACATATGATATGAATATAATTCTACAAGTTTCCTAAAAGGGTTTTTATATTATTTTTTATGGTATTTAAATAAATTTTATTATAAAAATATTTTTCTTCCATGTGGATATGATTTCCTTTATATGATGAATGAACGTTGTTTTAAAGTTATACATTTAATTTGGTTTCGTGTTATTCACTATACTAATAGATATCATAATTTTATGTCCCTTACAGATCTTCTTTTTCTAATTTCATGTTCTCAATTGATATTTCATACATATCAGTGATGAGTATAAAATTTAATGAATTCATGCAAATATATATGATATTTACATAGAAATAATTAATAAAAAACTTATAAAGAACTTATTTTATGTGAAGAAGGATATTGTCTAGATGTTTCCACATTGAAAGAATATTTTCTAATTATATAACAATTTAAACCTAAAATTACATTTGTTATGTAAGTGATGAAATACTTCATATTTATGTTATATATTTTGTACGGATATAATTGGGTCAATTTTATAAGTATAAAATCCATAAACATATATTTTATGTTTTTACCTCAAGATAAGGTTATACATGTTCTTGGATGTTATAACTATGGATGTATATAATTCCATTTGAGGACTCAATCCTATCATCCTGGAACCTTATACCATGTAATAGAACCTTTTTATTTTTTTAATAACATTAAATTTTATTGTATTTTTAAATATGTATATAAAAATCATAATAAAAAATTATTATCACTTCCATTCATATTAAATGTATGATAATACTATTCATTTTTATAGTTTTATTAAAAATTAATTAGTTTCAATAAATAAAATTTACCAAAATGAAATGGGTTTTTATATTTTGAATCATTACATGAATATTCATAAATCAATAAAATATTTCCATACAAGACAATAATAACCTATATGGGATGATATGACCACACATCCCCTAGGTGATTATCATTTATACCCCTAATACACCCATGAAATATGTGGTAAAAAAAGCATTGATTAAAATATCCTACACTAATCACGCACTTCATCATATCAAATGAAATAATAACCAATAAGTCTCAAAAATAAATCTATAGTGGATGACCCTTTTCATTTAAAAAATAATTTCGTAATAAAATATATAAATGTTAAAAAACCTAGAAATCTTGTTACATGATCTACATGAATGTTTGATAATTTTGTTCACGGTAGCACAAAATAAAAATATAATCTTATTCATAAATTACTCATAAATGTGATAAATACACATATTATTTATATATAATTAATCACATAATATATTCTATGTTAGAATTATTTGATGAAAACCCATGTTGATGAAATATGAAATGTAATTTCTAATTTTATATCCACTCTGTCACACATACACAAAAATTTCATTGTATTGTTAATATTCATATCTAATCATACATAGTAATCATTCACGATGAAATAAATTATGGATAAGTAGTAAACACATATATATGTAATAATCATTAAATCTGAACTAAAAAATTATCAAACTATTAGGTGGATTAATTTGATATGTATTTATGTATCTTTTCTTGTATGTAATATTTAATGTATGTGGAATGTGTATCCATATATTCATATGTATGTATGAATGAATAAATATATACTTGTAGTAATTATTTTATTATATTTTGGTAAAATATTATTGTTTAGATAAAATGTCCTCGGTTATTATGAATTATATAATTTCCTATTTTTTAGGTTAGTACATCCAATTAATTAATAACAAATATATTAATTTAAAAAAAAATTAGATTAAAATATATGGTTTATTTTAAAGGTTTTTATGGAATATTTTTTTTGTATTTCTGTTAAAAACCTACTATTTTAAAAACCATTCATAAAAAATCAAACGATAAATATAATAACTGATATTTTTAGAGTAATATAATATTCAATGATATAATATATAAAATAAAATATAAAATATAGAATAAAAAATATTAATTAGGTGTATTTTGTGGCCATAGAAGTCCCACAATGTTCTTTAAAATCTAATTAAAGAGACATATAAAGTATTCATCCATCTCTAAAACTGATATTTATTATATTTATTACAACTCAAAATAAACATCTGAAAATTGTTCATTAGTGTTCATTTTTAGAGGTTGAGTATATATTAATACTCAATAGGATTTCCCTAAATGACCACAATTGTTTTAATTAAATGATTAAATAATTCATTATTGTATAAGTGTTAAACAATTCTTCTTCTCATTAATAGTTATTTTCCATAATTCCTATTATATATATTTTTTATTAGATTATATCATCATCTAGGATATGGGTATATCATATTTTATGATATATCACACTTCTTCTGTCACTATATCAAAGAGTATGATATAGTCATAACATTGTAATGTTATATGTGTTAATCATATGTGATTATAAACCCGGATGTCAAATATTAACTTTCAAATTTTAGGATTCATCCTCAAATGGATACTATTATTATTTATTTTTCATATAATTAAATAATTGAGAGAATAAAGAATAAATTAGAAATTAAATAGATATATGTTATAATGACAACAAAATGTTTGTAACCCCGTATATTTACGTTAATTTTTTATAATTTTTGTTATAAATTCATTGAGGATCAGGGTGTATCCTAAAAGACTATATATTGAGGAAGAATACATGATAATTATGTGTGGATATTCAGTCATTTATTCATAAGATGAAGATGAGTTTTCCTTCATCCTTTAAAACTAATTTACTAACATACCATGTATGTAATGATAATCTAACTAAAGCGTTTTGTGACTCATATACTTCTATATAAGCTATGATTAACGAGTCCTTTGGAAATTTATAAGTTATTTTCATCACGTGTGTAATTAATTCTAATATATTTGTCTATAATCCATGTTTGATATATTCTTTATTTTATATATATTATATGGTTTGATTTTATACAACATATGGTCATTGTTTACTCATTTTTATAAATATTAATTCTAAAATATGTTTTATTATATCATTATAAACCCATCAAATATCCCATGATGTTTTATGGGAAAATTAATGAATTTTTTAATTATTTTACATGATACAGACGGGAAAAAAATACCAGTTAAAAAAAAAATAAAAAAAGATTTTTTTAAAACACCCAACAACAATAATTCAAACATAGTACACCAAACAACCACATTTAAAAAACCCTAACCAATGGAAAAAAATAAACCAAAATAATTTTCATTAAAAAAAATAATACTTATCAGTATACAAAGAACCCATTCATATCATATATGGTTCCACAACCCTTACAAAGTCTTTTCATGACCCTACCCCAACCAAATCAATTATAAGATCACCACAGTCATGTAGAAAAGATGATTTTATATTTTTATTGATATAAAAAAAATCCTTAGTATATTTACACCTTTTAAGGGGCTTCCATTCCCAAAGTGTTTTGATACTATTATGGTGGTTTTATATCTTCAGCGGCTTCTCTACTTTACAATATTGGGTGGCGTCTTGATAAATTTTGTGGTGACAATGGTACCTTTTTAAATGCAAGAGGTTGAGTTTTTTAATCATCTCGTAAGGTGTATTATTTCATAGTTTGGGACTCTTTTGTAGATTTAATTTATCTTCATTATATCATTCATAGTGGAAATAATGGTTACCTTAGTCATGGGAATGATCAATAAATACCATGCATCAATGTGAACAATCTCCTATATTGTGGTTCTATATCTTTTTATTATTTGTTCATTAATCTATGGTTAAAATCAGTATAGTTAGAAAAACTGCAATTTATTAGCATCCAAGGAGGTGGTTGGTGTTATTGGTTCGTGATCTGTCCTATTATAGGGTATTCTAATAAATCCATTTAATGGGAATCAAAACCCACATTAGTATGACCGTACCCACTAGAACAACTTTTTAGAGTCTATAAGGTGACTGTGCCACCCCAATCCCACCATTAATAGGCCAGAGGATGGTGACTAGCACCATGTTTGAAAAAAACATTATTTTAGGATTTATCCTAATGAATTTATACAAAACTCCCTTCTCCAAGCAAGAAATAATAACAATGAAATATAGGTAAAAGAAACAATATTTAATACATATAATTCACGTGATAAGTACTATGATATATAAGAGATATATATGATGAAAACACATTAATTAAAAAGAGAAATGATATATTCTAGTCAAAAAAGAAGAAGAATAATCAATATAAATAATAGGAATGAAGAGGCCCCATTATGAACACGCTCCTAATATAAATAACACCTTCTTCTATAACCTTCTTGTAATTTTAATCTACACTAACACCATATCCAAAAAGATTGGAACTAACCCTTATATCATCTTCATAATTCCTAACACATGGAGAATAAAATGTTCATATAGGGGTGAGTTTATATAAACAAAGTACTGTGATCATAAATCCAAAAAGGAATTTAATAGAAACCTATCATCTCATAACCAAGTTACAAGAAGGAGAGAATTAAACGCTCAATGATGAGCCTAAATACAATTTAGAGAAAAAAAGAGTTGTATGGGGAATTTATGTTCCTTATAGGAAATATAAATATGATAAAATACAAGAATCCCTTTGAAAATATATTATACCCATTTATCAACCAACATCACTGATATGTAACTATAGTATGTAACCCACACATCATCAAATGAAAAATACCAATGGATAAGAAACCAACCCAAATAGAAGATCCACAGCCCTCCTGAGCATTTAAACATTGGATACTAACTTTATATATAGAAGACCAATTCCCTAGGTATGTGAGTGGATATTGACACTATCTATAGGATGTGTGGGACCACTCATTGACATAACCATGCCTCTAATGAGTTTTCAAACCATTAAAATGGACGGATCATCACGTTTGGTCCACGTTTTTTGACCTTATAATGATAAATCTAAAAACTAACCACCTCAACTTTCAAACAACCTTCGATAGACAATAATTTGATGTCATTATAATATACATAGAAAAATTCTCATGATTGGTTATTTATTATCTTTAAACTGATACATGGTGAAAATTATATTAATAGTAACCCATATGGACAGAACAGGACCATGGGGAGGGCCCTGGTTTCACCAAGTGTCATGTTCGGAGGTGGTGGGTGAACCCAATCAGGTGATTCACATTACATGAATAAGGAAATAAATAGTCATATTGTTACCATGTTCATTGAACATAATATCCTCATCCTAGTGTTGGGTCGACATAACCAGACCGAAAATACCTACATTGATATGACATTGTTTTAAATTCATAAATTCATAATTAAGTTCATGAATTATCATGTAAAACAATCAAATATACCTAAATTGATATGTTTTTCTTTTTAACGGTGATCATGTTTGTGTTTGGATGTATTAATGATGGAAATGACCCCATTCATTGATTTTTGGATTATTTGGATTATCCCAAAATTCTATTTGTATCAATAAAACTATAATTCTAGGGTAGATAGTGGATATCCCCAGAGTTATACAAAAAATTATTATATATAAAGAAACATTAGTTTCAAATAATGTTATTAAAATATATGTCGTTACCGTATGTCATAGGGAATTCTAATGAGATTTAAAATTATAGTGCTCATAAGGTGAAACCCATTCTAGGCTCAATAGCTGGATTGTATTTTCCGAGGATATAATTTCAAATAAAATTATAATTCATAGGAATTAACTAATTTACACTGAAATTAATGTATTATTATGGTTATTATAATATTTATATCAACAATCTAAATGTATGATATTTTTTGATTGATCTGAAAATAATAAAAAAATATATTTAAAAAATATTCTATTTATTGAAACAAAATTAACCAAATTCACAACATCCTTCATACCTAAATGTATTTTTACCCCAAAAAGTGGAACCTGTTAAAAATGTTAGGGTATTGAGCCTACACATGGGACTCACACTACAATGATCTATCATAATGTTTCATATATTTCCAATCTATGTGAACCAATTGTATTACATATCTAAGAATAAGTTTATATAGAAAATACACAATTTACATTATATACTGTAAGAATTAGGATATATCATTGATGTATATCACATCCTAGTCAATAACATGTGAAGGGTGATTCTTGTATTTTATAAGCTGCATGATTTAGATGACATCATTCACCCATTTTAACATTGTGGAAAACTCTAGGTTATAAGAAACCTCAACCCACCCACCCCCCCAATTTAGTACTCTGAATGGACTGATGTACATTAGAAATACCATGCCTCCCTAATTAAATCATTTCATCTTATTTAATAGGGATAAATTTGATATCATATAATGTCTCTACTAAAACTCTAAATCACTAAATCTTTAATATTCATCATAATTATAATGGATTTTATTATTCCTCATATTTTCTTGGATCACCAATGTCTTATATATCATTGACTATTAATATTCATTCCTGATGAGGGATGACTCCCCAACCACATTCCAGTAATTGGATAACATATAATTTATCCCATATAGGCCCAAATAATTTTCATGCCAATGTTTGAATGGTAGTAGTTATTATATGAAAACTCTTCTAGAGGAAAGTGATCCACCCAACTATGACAAAAATCCAATCCTCACGATATCAACAGATCCTCAATATCATAAATGTTTCACTTGGATTGACCATTAACCTAAGGGTGGAATTTTTTTTTTCATTTGGAAATGGGTCCCAAATTTCTTATCAGTTATCACCCAAAATTTTAACATAAATCAAGCTTAAGAGTGGGAGATGGATTTTTTTTCATTTGGAAATGGGTCCCTTAATATTGTATCCCACATTAGTTTTGGAATCTCAAGGGGTTAGGGAAAACCTTCTAAGACGTAGTTATCTACCTTCACCTCCTGATAGATGATTAATTGATATATAAACTCAATAACACTCCACTTAATCACTCCCAACAAAACTAATACTGAATTCTATTGTATATATTCATCACGCATGGATTCCCCTATATGGTTAATGTATGAAAATCCATTATCACCTCCTCATATATATTTACTTGAACCATTTTCCGACATTAGAATAAGATTACATGACCCCCACCTATATAATATATATCTTCTAAATTAAAATTGAATATCTCATCTTGAAAAACCTCACAATCCATTTCACACATCTTGGACTCCCTATCATGTTGAAGATGTGGAGGATATTAAAATATCAATCAAAAATGATCCATTACCACCCCCCTACCACTATGGATATCTACAACAAGGCTATCTTCTTTGATTCATATCCAAACAACTAGGAAAGAGGGTTTTTAAGGGAATTAACCCCCACATTAACCTTAGCCAAGGAATATACTATCTCAAAGTAATAACCCTATAAAAATAACACCCAAAACTTATTCCATAGAATAATATATCTATAGATAAATATGAAAATAAGACCATAATTATTTTTATCAACTAAAAATTTATGTCTAAGAAGAGAGTCCCACCATGTACCTGTGTTAAACACTACTACTGTCAACTCCAAATAAAATTTAGTGTTTTTTATCACAAGGTATCATATTACCATACAATAATCATCCACAACATTATTCTACATCATTTCACAACCAATCCCATATATATAGGCATTATAGAACACCGAGTACATAAATACATCATTTATAACATTAGGACATGATAACTCATCATCATCTGCTTCTTCTCCTCAAAGGGTCTTTGTCACATCTCCATCCAAATAAATGGTTCACCTTTTCGAGTAAGGGTATTCATGTATCATGCAATCACAGACAATTCATTATTGATGATTTCATAATACTACATCAACTAATGGAATCTCTCACCTCATACACACACTTTAATTATCCTCTAGATAGAACTGTATCAATCACACTTATTCCATAGATACTCCATCCAATGAAATGACATACTACATGATTTGAACAATTTAAATAAGAAACTAAAAATTTTAGATCATTTTATCTAAAAGGTGTTCCTATAGTAAGTTTGTGAATATCAAAAGATTCATTGTATACTCTTTTTTTGATGATAAACATATAATAATGTTATCAAAGAAGACAATCATGAACCATTATAAGAGAGGGTAGAATATTCATTTCATATAAACCGTGAAAACATCTACATTGTTCATTATGCTGAAGGGAATCACTCAGAAAACATATTGGATATAGAGGCATCAAAATGATTCCTTTGGAATATCCTCCCACATGAACTCAAAACTGAGGATAATAAGATATGAGATGAATCTTCAAGAATTTTTTTTCTTTCTTCATATGGTTCATTAGGTCAATGATGATATTTATATAATAATTGTTAATTACTTTCACTTGCTTTATGTGGTGATATTCAATATAAACCCTCAAGATATTGTTCAATTTTTTAATTACTAAACTATATTTGATGAGGGGAAACAATAATTCTAAAGAAACCATTCTCTATATAGTGCTATAATTATTAACTCAGCTACATGATATCACTCAAGGATATTAGTTAAGTTGTGAAATATATTGGAGTCATTGTGTGGTGAAAGTTGATGTTGAATTTATCTTTTAAATGAGGGGTAAATACTAGAACAATTTCCAATAAAAAATTCATTTACATATTGAAAACCAGTGGAATATGATAAATAGAGAAATCTGTTAAAAATATCCAAACTCACTTACTGGTGGAAGATTTGTTTAAACATATCATTCACATTCATTACTAATATCGATTGAATGTTCCACTCACCTATGAAAGAGAATATATTTCTATTATATTTGTATCACTCCACTCAATGAATGTAATACTTTTTCAAGACATGAACCGTAGAAAGTAATTTTCTACCAGGAATGAATTCTGATGGATTCATCACAACCACTATGAGGTCCCATGAAAACCACTCCCCACTTAGAACAAACTACCTTGATCTGAATTTTTAAGTGGTTTTGTTATGACCACCAGTAGGAGTCTCTCATATAATTTAATTGGATATTTTTCCTAAAAGAATATAATTCACTCATACTAGGGACGCATTAATGAAGGAGTGTCACGATCCAGTGTCATAATATAAGTTATAATTTTGAGTATACATAGATTGAACATCATATTATGTTGGGAATATCTTGGTCATAACCCTGCAGAACCTACATCTTGGATCATCCCGGACCACCATTATTTTTTTCCTAGAAAGGACAACCTAGGGAAGTTTGTGGTTGTAGCGAGTCATAACATCCTCATCCTCCATCTCCTCCTCATAGTTCACTACCAACTCCTCTTATAATTTTTCCTTCTTGATATCCACTGTGACAACCTCTGAGAGGTCCCTAGATATATAACAAACTCTAATGAAGTGGCCCATCCACTAACTAATTATCCTCTATACCTTGAAAGATTATGAGGAAATGTGACTTATAACATTATCCATCATATGATTAGAGACATATATATATTGGGAATTCTTGGTCCTCTTAAAAACATAGAATCTTCGAATCCTTGGTTTTGAGACTACGAATTTGGGAACCACATGATTTATAAATTGGATTTATGATATTGGCTAGCTATAGTTATTGAATCTACTACTATATTTCCACAAAAAACACATGATATTACTTTTCCATATTCTAGAATGATCTCTATCAATACAGATATATCCAGTACCTCAAAATATTTGAGAATAAAATGACAAATAATGTTGGGATGGACATTTTGATGGAGAATTCCCTCAAACATCTATTCCTGGATGAATATATTGTATACCATGTCAAGTGAGTAACTCATGAGACAAATAAAGCTTAACACATACTCAA
This sequence comes from Viscum album, assembly GCA_963277665.1. Taxonomy (NCBI): domain Eukaryota; kingdom Viridiplantae; phylum Streptophyta; class Magnoliopsida; order Santalales; family Viscaceae; genus Viscum; species Viscum album. Next base: position 521,225,628 of record OY728153.1, on the reverse strand, counting down.
TAACTAACATGATACCATGTTGTAACTCCATATACTATTGGATATTCACATACCTCAATATAATTGTTTAGTACTCCTCATAGAAGAGATAATGAATCTTTGTTCAAGGAAGAATCACCTCATTTGTGGTCCAATTAATCATGCTCTACAAGATACTCACACCACCATGGAGAATACTAGATTTGTAAAGACCCATAAATTTCATGGAATTTTTTTTCTTAATTTCTTTGGAATTTTAAGATTATACGGTTTCTGACGGCGCCTGATTCCGATGTCCGGTGCACCCGGAATCAATTTACGAAGTTTAGCTCAGGTACGTTTAGTGAACGAACGAGTGAGTTTTTCTAACTTTTGAACTGGTGCTCGGAATTGAAATCTGAGGGCACCGATGAACTCATAGCACTGATAATTTCTTAAGAAGACTCTTTCTGGAGTTGTGTTTTCTCAGGAGGAGTTGTTAAAAAAAGAGTGAGGAATAAAAATATAATTTTTTTACTATTTTATTTTTTATTTCTTGCTAAGTGGTTTAATTTTTGTGTCACAAAACTTTTTCCCTCTCTTATGTGGTTTAAATTCTAGGTGAGGGAGTTGGAGTGGGACCCGTTGGGTTGCTAACTTCCCTTGAGAGGATAATGGTGGGGTGGAGCCCACATGAGCCCAACCCCTCGCATTCCTAACTCCTCAAAACCCCCCCACTTAAGTTGTATAACTCATGAACTCCTCCTTTAATGTTGTGACCTTCCCTCTCCTCTCATTTAATCAAGCCAACACATTAATTAAATTAATGTATTTGAGTTTTTAAATTTTTGAACTCTTGACATGGCTTAATAAAATAAGTGGAGCATATTTTATTTTTGGGTTAGTGGGTTGTGTAAGGATTGGAGAAGAAAGACCTAGTTTTGAAGAAATCCATCTCCTTTATTGAAGAACGCTACATCTCTGAAGAAGGACATCGACTTTGCAGTCTCGGAATTCTCCATCCACTTCCTCTTCCGCGACAAAGAAGGAGACGCTGATCGTGGAGACCGACGCCAACAACAACGTTCTTCTTCTTCTTCCGGCGTCAACGGAATCGATACTGTTCTTCCATGACACCCGACTACCGCGATGTTCGACTTCCGTGACTCGACGACGTTCAAGGTCAATTTCAAGGTAGTGGGATTTCTGTATATAATGTTTATGTGAATTATACCCTCGTGTGTGGGTATTTAATTGCAGGGTGTTCGTATAATTTATTTTGAATAAATTAAACCCTCATCAATGATTAAAATCATTTGTTTAAATGTTTTCCATTTGATAACACCTAACGCGGAGGGCGTGGGATGAACAAACATGGCCCGACAACCCTCCGTAGCTTGATTATTGATGTGTGGATTGGATGCGACGACGAAACAGGCCACAACAGTGATTTGAGGCCTTCGCAGTAATGTACGGGACCCGAGCTGAACAATGACACAGACGGAATTGAAAACAGACCACCGGAGCAAATTCGGTGGCCCGCAGACATCACTGGCGGCGCCCCAGTGCACCGCCAGGAGGAACCATCATGGCTGAAGCCGGGGCGGCATGTGGCCGAATCCCGCGGCCGCGCGGGATCCGGCGGAGCAGGACGCGACGCTCGCTGCGTCCACGGAGTGCAAAGGTCGCAAGGGACTGGGTTCCCCGCTCGGCTCGCTGGCTGAGCCAGCGTCCCACCCTGCCGGGTTGGATGGACCGAACCTGGTCTGGGTCCGACCTGGCCGGGCTGACGTAGGGGGGGGGGGGATTGGGCCGGGTCGGACCGGGCCCAGAGCCCACATTTTTGGATCACTTCCTGTCTTTTTCCCATATCATGGGCTACAAACCTCTGATCGACGCACCATCAGTTGTGTAGAGATCCTTGGACCGAGATGGTCGTTTTAGTATATTACACTCAAGGTTTTGGAAAATTTTGGGTACAGCCGGGTTGGTTCGAACCCGAAACCAACCGGGCCCACGGAGTGGAAAAGCTTATAACATGAGTTCCGGACGTCTGATTGGCATGCCGTCAACTTTGTTGGATTCCTCTTTATGAGACCGAACATTTGGAAACTTCACCTGAGGTTTGGATGCTGTTGGAGTATGGCCGGGTTGGATTTTACCCGAAATCCAACTAGGCCCCTAGGACGAAAAGGCTAATAACTCACAGACCGGGAATCCGATTGACGCGCCATCTATTGTGTTGAGACCCCTATGGCGATGAGGTCCTTTGAGATACTTCTTAGTGGTACATTGAGATACTTGGAGTATCTAACTATAGATCGTGGATCGGACCCTCCCGGAGATGAGCGTACGGAGTACGTATACCGTGTAGCCGGCTGAGACCTGACGATTGCTTGACCGACTCAACTTGGAGTGAGTCGACTAGCCCAATGGATGAAGCACTACTGTGTTTGGGTGTAGAACCATGGAGGATGGAGCACTAATGTGTTTGGGTGCAGACCCGCGGTACTCAATAGAAGGAGTACCTCTGCAGGCTATTAGGGGGGGTGCACTACTGTATTTGGGTGGCAGACCCCGGTGGGAAGCACTACTGTGTTTGGGTGGTTGACCCGCGGTACTCGACAGGAGGAGTACCTCAGCAGCCTTAGGTTAGTGAGCAGTACCTCGGAGACGTGATAGGATCACTGTAATCGTCAGAGACAGATCTCTTCAGCAGTTACAGTTTCGATAATGAAAATCCTAGTTTGAGCTGAGTCTATGACCTTTGTGTTTAACTCATGATTGAGATGGGTCACTTGATAACATAGGTATATGTATGGAAATATACCTAGGTAGTGTTTATTTGTTGATTTCATAAACTTTGTGTTTCCTCATGATTGGGATGAGTTACTTTATAACTTAGGTATAAGTATGGGCTTATACCTAAGTAAGGGTTATCTGTTGAGATCCTTCTTTGTGATTATCCCTGTTGGATTTAGAGAGACCATGAGGGTCTCAGGGTCCCTACTGAGTATCGTATACTCACCCCTACATGGGCTATGCCCGCACCTCGTTGTGTTGGTTGTAGACGACAGGCATCGCTGACAAAGACTGAGTGTTCGAGGACTGGACGGTACCCATAGGTGGACCTCACGACGAGTTAGTATCCGGAGGTGGAATCCACGATGAGACAATACTCGGAGGAGGTTGACAGACGAGAGCGTTGTGGAGGCTATCTGTACCTACCCTTCAGGTAGGATCCGTGGTGGACGATCTAGGAGCTGTGCTATCTGTACCTAACTTTCAGGTAGGATCTGAGGTGGATGACCTAGGAGCTGCTTCTATTATTCCATTTGCTTGCCTTTTCTCTTGAACATTCATTCGATTTAAGTTGTACTTTCAGTTGGGTTTGTATTCTGGCCCATTTACATTTCATCTCTTTCTTTTGTACTTAGTGTATTAATTCCTCTTGTACTCTGTGGTGTTTTGTTTACTTTTATAAAGGTAACTCCTTCCCAGTTATCGGGATTTATTCCTTTGGTGCTAGTCGCCAGCCCCTGGCCTATGGAAGGAGGGCTTGAGGTAGTCACAGCACGAGCCCCGAGGACGGGGCATGAAAAATCGGTATCAAAGGAGTCGGTTCTACCGCAGAACTTATAACTCTGATATTTTTTTTCTGTGAAGTAATAGTGTTAAAGGTACTGGGTGTGGTCTTCGGTTTAGGGAGTCCTGTGTTGGTGCGGCTGGCCGACATATCCATACACTAGGACCCTGACTTCTGATTTCTGACTCAATGCATGAAAACATTAATTGCGTGTATGTTTTCAAAGGTTTTCCTTAAAACAGCTCAAACTAGGTCAGCTCACCAGGTATAATCATTTGACCGTGTCACGTCTGTTTCATTCATGATGCCTTATCACGGACGATCAGCTAGAACCCCGAGAGATATACATATTGACAGCCTCCCGACCGATGATGCTTCGGTACAAGGCCCTCTTACAGTTGAGGCACCAGCGGAGGCACCAGCAGTACTACCATACGTTGGGACACCGATGCCACCAGCCCCAACAGCAGGCGATGCACGCCGCTTGAGCGCGCTGCACGAGTTCCAGCACCAGAGGCCACCCAGGTTCCAGGGAGAGACAAACCCACATGAGGCTGAGGTTTGGATAGAGGTTGAGGTGGGAGTTTTCAGGATAGTGGGTATGCCAGCGGAATTCATGGTGATCTTTTCTTCCAGCCTCCTTCAGGTAGCAGTAGGCAGATAGTGGAGTTGAATGATCCATTTTTTCAATGAGATGACCTTCACATGGGGAGACTTCAAGACCTTCTTTATGGTGGAGTTTATACAGGTGACACTACACCCCAATCATGTTCAGGAGCTGCCGCATTTTCCGTAGGATTTTTTATCAGTAGCTAAGTCATCTATAGGTAGTAGAAAGATGATGCAGGGGTCCAAGAAGACCAGACCAGCAGATGGGCGATCTTGGGTTATAGGATCGGTAGTGCGGGGCACCCGGGGTGGGGTCAGAGTTAGGCGTGCCAGAAACGGACAGTGTTTCTCCTGCGGTAGGAAGGGTCACATGGCACGTGACTGTCCGACTCCCCGCACAGTTGATCCGTAGGCTTTGGAGGAGCCACCAAGACAGAAGCAGGGTGGGTGCTTGAGCAACAGCCGAGCAGTGGCCAATGCAGTAGATCTCCGGAAGCAGGTGGACTATAAAGGAACTAGTGGATAATTTTTTTGACCTTTGTACTTCTAGTTCCATGTTGCTGTTGTATTTGTGTCTTTGTACTATGAGCGGTAATAATAAAAAGACACTTATCTTTGTGATGTTTTATTTCTTGTCATTTTTTTTGGTTGATACTGAGAGGTCCCAGTTAAAATTCTTGACATGACCCTCACTTTCGATATTTCTACTGGAGGAGACCCAGTGATCTCACACTGATGCCGACTGTGTGACTCGACCCATGGAGGTGAGAGTGACGATTGGATCTTGTGGTAGTAACGTCGAGGCCTTATGACGTCATCCACGGCATGAATGCATCATTCATATTAGGATTGACTGTATTAGGCAATGGGCGTGTTTGATCCAGGGGATGAGACCGAGTTTCTATTTTCGGAAAAAGAGAAATCTTAGCAGATCTTAGAGATTTTAGGAAAAGAAGATGTAGATCATCCAGGAGCGGATGAAGACTCCACAGTGCAGTAAGAAACCGGAAATTGGCACTACTCTCAAAGACTCGGGCATGTAAAATGTTTCAAGAAGAGGAAGAATTAAGGAGAGATGAGTTTGCGAAGCAGCAGATTTGCAGGCAGAGCTAGGAGAGCAGCATGAGGTGGTGTACATTTCAACATGCTAAAACCACCCGCTTTAGTTGTCCCCTCCAAGCTCAGGGATCTAGAGGGCAGGGAAAGAGTGTGGCTACATGCAGTCAAGGAGTGTGACCCAATGGCTCTAAAAATGATTCAAGGGACAATATATGTCCACTATTAGCTATCATAGTAACAGATGTTGATATGAATCATTACTTCCCTCCAATAATCTTGTCCCATCCCTAGAGTTTCTGGTAAGCCATGGTCTTGACCCTCACATATGGAGATACCTTTGTGGGGAGATTCTATAATCAGACATATGCCAACAGTGTGATATGACCCTCGAGGTGAGAGTTTCAGTTGGAATCTCATGGCGGCAGCATCGAGGACTTACGACGTTGGTCTCAGTATAGATTGGATTCACAATTCATGCTCAGATTGACTGTTTTAGGCAAAAAGGATGTGGTCTAACTACAACGTCGGGATGGGTTTTCCTTGTTCGGCGAAAAGAAATCCCCAGGAAGCACAGGATAAAATTATGCATAGGAGGGTTTGGACGATCACTCTTGGGTCGACCAACCTTACCCTCATGGCAGTAGGATTTCTGAGTTTCAATTCTAATCAGGAAATGGAGGCCTCTAGAGTTCGAGGGTGGCGATCACATCCTTATATGGGTCTCATCTCGATGAGGATTAGATAGATGTGGCCGAGACGACAAGTTATCTCCGAGGTTCAACAGACCTTTCTATGTCCTCAGTAGGGTAGGAGAGGTGGTTTACCGCTTGACCTGCCCAACTCAATTGCACCAGGTGCATGATGTCATCCACGTATCTCATCCTAGGAGATATGTGAATTATCCTTCAAACATCATTGACCCCAGGAAGTAGGACGTCGATGGCAGGGCGACATTCATGGAGGTTCCAGTGGGGATCGAGGATCGACGGGAGCGGATCCTACGTAGACGGTCGATTCCATGGGTGCGCTTTCACTATTAGTATGGGAACCTCCAGGTGAGCACATAGGAGCGGAAGGCTTAGAGGCATGCTCAGTACCACTTTTGTTTCCCTAGTTTGTGTTATATCTTTACAGGGACGTAAATCCCTGAGGTGGGAATAATGTAAAGACCCGGAAATTTCAAGGAAATCTTCTTTCTTAATTTGTTTGGAATTTTAGAAGTATGAGGTTTCTAACGGTGCCTGATTCCGAGGTCTGGTGCGCCCGGAATCAATTTCAGAAGTTTAGCTCGGGTACGTTCAGTGAACGAACGAGCGGGTTTTTCTATATTTTGAATCGGTGCTCGGAATTAAAATATGAGGGCACCGATGAACTCGCAGCGCTAGTAATTTCTTATGAAGACCCTTTTAGGAGTTTCATTTGCTCAGGAGGAGTTGTTAAAAAAAAGAGTGAGGAATAAAAATATAATTATTTTACAATTTTATTTTTTATTTCTTGCTAAGTGGTTAAGTGTTGTCTCAAAACACTTTTTCCCTCTCTTATATGGTTTAACTCCTAGGTGTGGGAGTTGGAGTTGGACCTGTTGGGTTGCTAACGTCCCTTAAGAGGATAAAGGTGTGGTGGGGCCCCCACGAGCCCAACCCCTCACATTTCTAACTCCTCAAAACCCCCCACTTAAGTTGTACAACTCATGAACTCCTCCTTTAATGTTGTGAATTTCCCTCTGCTCTCATTTAATCAATCCAACAAATTAATTCAATTAATGGATTTGAGTTTTTAAAATTTTGAACTCATGACATGGATTAATTAAATAAGTGGAGCTTATTTTATTTTTGGGTTAGTGGGTTTTGTAATGATTGGAGAAGAAAGCCCTAGTTTTGAAGAACTCCATCTCCTTCGTTGAAGAACACTACGTCTCTGAAGAAGGACATCGACTTGGCAGTCCCGGAATTCTCCATCCACTTCCTCTTCTGCGACAAGGAAGGAGATGCCAGCCGTGGAGACCGACACCAACAACAACATTCTTCTTCTTCTTCCGACGTCAATGGAATCAATACCGTTCTTCCACGACACCCGACTACAGCGACATTCGACTTTCGCGACTCGACGACGTGCGACATCAATTTCTAGGTAGGGGGTTTCTCGTATATAATGTTTATGTGAATTATACACTTGTGCATGGGTATTTAATTTGAGGGTGTTCGTATAATTTATTTTGAATAAATTATACCCTCTTCAAGGATTAAAGGCATGTGTTTAAATGTTTTCCATTTGATAAAACCTAACGTGGAGGGTGTAGGCCGAACAAACACGACCCGACAACCCTCTGCATCTTGTTTGTTGATGTGCGGATTGGCGGCGATGACGAAATGGGCCGCAACAGTGATTTGAGGCCATCGCAGTAAGGTACAAGACCCGAGATGAACACCGGCGCAAAGGGAATTGAAAACGGACCACATGAGAAACTCTGGTGGCCCGTGAACATCACCGGCGGCAGGCGGCAGGATCCCGCGGCCACGCGGGATCTGGGGGAACAGGACGAGGCACTCGCTGCGCCCGCGGAGTGCAAAGGCGGCGGGGGACCGGGTCCCCCACTCAGCTCACTGGATGAGCCAGCATGCCACCCGGCTGGGTCGGACATGGACCCAGGTCGGGTCGACCAAGTTCGGGCCGACCTAGGGGGGATTGTGTCGGGTCGGACCGGGCCCAGACCCCCCATTTTCGGATCACTTCCGGTCTTTTGACTATATAATGGGATACATAACTTCGATAGAGGCACCGTTAGTTGCGTAGGGATCCTTGGATCAAGATGATCGTTTAAGTATATTACAATCAAGGTTTCGGGGAACTTTGGGTAAGGACGGGTTGGTTCGAACCCGAAACCAACCAGGCCCACGGAGCAGAAACGCTTATAACTTGTGCTTCGGACGTCCGATTGACGTGACATCGACATTGTTGGATTCCTCATGATGAGAAAAGGCTTTTGGAATTCTTCAACTATGGTTTGGAGGCAGTTGGAGTATGGTCGGGATGGATTGTACCTGAAATCCATCCGGGCCCCTCAGATGAAAAGACTAATAACTCACAGACCAGTCATCCGATTGACGCGAAGCCTATTGCGTTGAGACCCATATGGAACGGCAGTCCTTTGAGATACTTCTTCATGGGAATATGAGATACTTGGATTATTGATCTGTTGCTCGTGGATCAGACCCTCCCGGAGACGAGCGTACAGAGTATGGAGACCGTGTAGCCGGCTGAGACCTGACGACTACTTGACCGAATCGACTTGGAGTGAGTCGACTAGCCCAGTGGACGGAGCACTACCATGTTTGGTTGCAGAACCATGGCGGATGGAGAACTTCTGTGTTTGGGTGATGTCCCGCGGTACTCAACAGAAGGAGTACCTCTGCAGGCTATTAGGGGGGGGGGGGGTGCACTACTATGTTTGGGTGGCAGACCCCAGTGGGAAGCACTACTGTGTTTGGGTGGCTAACCTATGGTACTCGAAAGGAGGAGTACCTCAACAGTCTTAGGTCAGTGAGCAGTACCTCAGAGACATGACAGGATCATTGTACTCATCAGAGACAGAGATCTTCTGCAGTTACGTTTTCGATAATGAAAATCCTATTTTGAGCTGAGTCTATGACTTTTGTGTTCACATCATGATTGATATGGTTCACTTGATAACTTAGGTATATGTATGGGCATATACCGAGGTACTGGTTATCCGTTGATATAATAACCTTTGTGTTTCATCATGATTGAGATGGGTTACTTGATAACTTAGGTATAAGTATGGGGTTATACCTAAGTAAGGCTTATCTATTGAGATCCTTCTTTGTGGCTATCCTTGTTTGATTTAGTGAGACCTTGGGGGTCTCAGGGTCCCTATTGAGTATCTTATACTCACCCCTATACGGGCTATGCCTGCACCTCATTGTGTTGGTGGCAGACGATGGGAAACGCTGATAGAGGCTGAGTGTTCGAGGACTGGACGGTAGCCGGAGGTGGACCTCATGACGAGTCAGTATCCGGAGGTGGACATCATGACGAGATGACACTCAGAGGATGTTGATGGGCAGGAGAATTGTGGAATCTATTTGTACCTACCCTTCAGGTAGGATCCAAGGTGGATGACCTATGAGCTGCTTCTATTCTTCCAGCTTCTTGTCTTTTCTATTGTACTTTTGTTCAGTTGTAGCTATACTTTCATTTGGGTTTGTATTCTGGCCCATTTACTTTTCATCACTTTCTTTTGTACTCAGTGTATTACTTCCTCTTGTACTCTGTGGTGTTTTGTTTACTTTTATAAATGTAGTGTGTTCCCATTTATTAGTATTTATGCCTTTGGTGCTAGTCGCAAGCCCCTGGCCTATGGAAGGCTGGCTTGGGGTAGTCACAGCACGAGCCCCGAGGACGGGTCGTGATAAGATTCAATAATTATTATTTAATAAGTGGGAGTACATAAAAGAAAATATACATGAAAATGTAACTCAATATACTCTTTGACTAATTAGGGGTAATATTTGCCTCAAATACTATGTTATTTCAGACACTGAAAATCATGTAACATGATCAGAAAATGCATAGACTAATCTAAGAATACAGTAATAATTAGTTTCTCAACATGAAGAAAAATATCCACATGCACTATGGGAGGTGGGTGTACTCGATGTATGATTGGTAGAGGTATCACCCAATTCTTGATAAAATGTGAATAATTAATTAACTAGTCCCCACATTGAAACCTCATCCCTTAGTTGGTTGTCAATTGGGGTCTCTACCACTATCATGGGAACATCATGATCCTATATAGAATCTCAAATGGATATCATCATGGTGGAATCATGAAATTTAATAAGATTGACCATAGTCACTAAGGAATGTTTGGAAAGATGACTCAATAAATAAATGTGAAAACAAGGGCCCATTCCTATATTATTCTTGAAGATTTTCATGTTACCCTACTAATTCTTTAGTATACCAAGTCAATAAATAGGTTGTTAGAGACCCTATGAATGGATACATCAACTACCACCCCAAAATGGGTTACATAACATAATATCTAAACTCTAGAACCAATAACATTGCTTCCCTACCTTCTTATATTGTACCTCACTAGACATGTGACTGTATTTTCTATCCCTAAGACAAACCCTCTTTGATACCACCATAACATGATTTTAACCACTAAGGATCATTATGTGTATATAGTACCTTTGTAATTTTCCACTATAACACCTTATATAGGTAAGAGATTAGTGATTTGAAATAAGTGATAAAATCACACAGAACGGGAGGCCGTATTCTAGTTCACATGCACACCACACATATCTTCACATGGGGCATAAAAAATATATGATATTTAATAGAAAATATCTGTAATATATATAATGATTGTGATGACCACTAAAATCATTAATAAATATATTTAGATAAAAACTTAATGTAAATTGGGAATGATACACACCCAAACCCCCCATTGTTTGAACACTATACTAAGAACTAGGAGTGAAGAGGTCTTCATGGTCAATATGGTCCCACCATGAATATCAACTAATACTAGCACCTCCAGATACCGTTAACCTCCACCAATTTTTTTCCTATTATGATCAACAGAAAACATTATATCATCTTTATAAAACAAAACATGGGTGGTTGAAGAAACCAGAAAAGCTATGATTTTATACATACCTAATATTACTCCCCCAAAACAATAAATAAATATTAGATAAACTAGTAGGATATGTTCCATAGGACTAGAAAAAGAGAGTCCACTGATTTGAAATGTTCTCATTAATTATTTAAATTAGAGAACCAAGGATATATAAGAAATCATCATTCTTCAAAGCATAGTGAGAAACTAAAATACAAATATCCACATGAAATTATAAATTACCCATATAGAAACACATTTTACCTCTTTAGAACTATTTTTGGAGACCAATTAATCACCAAATAAAATGTATTAATCTCGAGGATACCATACATGATGGAGGATCTACACCGAAAATAATAAATTACATGTGTGGATAAATAATTTATAGAGATAAAACACAATAATAATATATATGGGGAAAAACCAACTCATATATGTGATATGGGAAAACTGCTTCCTGATATAACCATACTACCATGAGGTTTCCAACCCCAAGAATAAATTGATTTTTATAACTAAATACCATAATTCTAACTATGGATATATATCATAATAATTAATATCATACCGCAAAAATGGCCTCATATTTTCAAGTATATCACACCATTTCAATCTATATGGATAAACTCATACGGTAGGCTATTTATTTTCTATGAATCAATAATATGTTAGATTTATGCAGCAGATGGCACATGCCTTGGACTAATACTGGATTAGAAATGATGGATGACCAACGTTATCTAGTCTATGATGTTATTAGGAATACATCAAACCATCCCAGATGTGGTGGGAGGCTACCCTACCAATACATATATGATCATATGTTTGAGGTAAATACCCATGATTCCCCATCCTTTACCCCATCACATCATGTCATGACTACCGCTAATATGGTCTCTTCTCACCAAGGCCCTCTACCCAAAACTACCTTCTTCACCATCAACTAATGACAAGGTTGACCTCCACCATACACCAAGAATTCCACCCCATCCTTATTCCCCTACTTTCACACCATCCTCCCTCACCTTTATCAATCCTCACTCAAGAAAATTCATTATTGTCCCCTAAATATATCAGCATTAGTTTCACGAGTTTCCACAAATATATTCATATCAAGGATGTATTTGGAGTCATCCATGTGAGAATAGGTGGTGTAGGGGAAAAGAGAGAGATATATATATATATATATAAATATAGGGAAAAGAGAGATATAATATGGATTGTTATCCATCGGTTTCATGATGTGTCACTAATCATGGACGACTTCTATTGATCACACTAATGGTGTTGCATGATTCATGTTTTGGGGGATTCGAAATTGAATCCCCTACAAATTAATCTTCAATATTCCACCATTCATATCACAACTTATGAATAATCTTAGCAATTAAATATTCTCCATAAAAAACCGTTGAAGTGAGAATTGAGTTTTATGTATTCGATAATAGGGTCCTCAAATAATAAATTAAATATAAAAATATTGAATAAAAAATAAATTAATATAAAAAATCCCTAACTCATGTTTTTATCTTTCATTGAAAAAGACCATGTCTTCATGAGGTGCTGTTAGGAAATTGTGATGGCTCCATTATTCAAATTCATGGATTCTATGGATTCTTTCTATTCTCCAAAAATACTATCCAGACATCACCTTCTTTGATTTATCTGTTTATCAATTAAAACCAAATAAATATAGAAAATGAGGTTTAAATATGATAAAACTATATTATTTATGGAATTTTATTAAAAAAACATCACTGAGGTCAATCCCGATGACTGCAGATACACAAGGACATTGTATTGTTGTTTTGATAAAACCCTTATTTTAGTTCAAGACTCAAATATGGGATTTAATTTTAAATATGAATCAATAATTTCAAGAATGAGAATTATTATCAAGATTAAAAATTTTGATACTAAAATCTATATATTAATTTTTAGGCTTCTTGATTACGGAAACACCATGCTAGTTTTACTACTAATTCCAACTATATTATTAAAAATATTTTATGTGTTCAAATAGAAAAATACTGGTTTTTCTAAATAAGTATTTTTTTCTAATTAACACCATGAATCATACATACTAGTTTCCTATAATATTTATCATGGTGGTATATTTTATAGTAAATAAACTATGACCTATGATGTTACCTTTAGGATCATGTAGCCTAGACAAATGATGCATTATTAATGATTATGTAATTAGGTCCATGATGACTTGTATTTTATGGTCATATGACTATGACCAATTACAAATATATTAATATCATGCATAAAAGACTAAATAATAATAAATTTAAAATCATATACTAAGGAATATTAAGTGAAAAGAACCATGAAATGTTTTTTTTATATTTTCACATGAGTGGACCTTTTTGGTATATCCTTTTTTGTGGTAAATAAATACGAGATAGCATTATTAGAGATAACACCTGGTTGGATGCCCATTGAATGTATTAATAATTAATAATCTATAATAATGATACCATTAATGAGAAATTGGTCATGGATTACAACTTTTAAGAGGCTTATGACATATATGACCTTCATAAGGAAGGATCCTCAAGGATATGACCATGGAGAAAGGAATACAATGAAATAAATTGGATTCATTTATCCATGGTTGAACACCTTGATCAAACGAAGGGTGAAATGGAGGCCTATGTATCAACAATAAGGAATATTCATGAAGGAACTAACCATATGTAAAATAGTTAATGTTAAGGGATAATTAAAAAGTGTCCAACATGTACATTAGGGTGACTAATTTAAGACTGGAGTTCTATTTGAGATGGTAGGGTTCACCAAAGTCTTAGTGTTTAAGTTTTGATAAAAAAAATCAATTATGTGATTGTGCCTCTACAATGAATTTACTTAAGAGTTATTCCTAATGGATCTTACATGAAAGGATTCAAAAAATATTTTAATTGGTAATTAATTTCCAAAAGAATAAAAAATATAACATCCAACTCTATCAATTTTTGTGTAAAAAATAACTCAACGTAATGTGATAAAGGCTTTTCATGAAGAGAGTGTATGAAAATATGGTTATTTTTATCTTTAAAATTATGATTATAGAAACTTAAACATCTAAAGCATGTTCCAATGTTATTTATAGTATATTCATATAACAATTACCACTAGAATATATATATTAATCACCATAATGGATGTTCACAGTTTCCTAGGGCTTACACTATGATGTTTCAAATTACATGTAATAATTAATTGGATTGTATGTAAAGCATACCTTTTAATGCATTGATATATAAGGTAATATAAATTTATCATTAAGGGGATAATTTCGTCCCAAATTATATGATATAAAATGGTTACCATAAAAAATCTTATATATGTATGGGTATTTTCATAGGTTGATTGTGAATGCATGAATAATAACCATGATAAATCTTATGAATACACAAATCAGGACAATATTATCTAAAAAATTAGATTCCAGGGGTCCTGAGAATATTTTTCATCCATAATTAACTTTAGAAACACTTTTTAAAATGATGTGTAAAGGTCCACTTGTTGATATATAAGGGTTAATCACTTGTAATTTATGGATTCTGTATACATTTTACAATACATAATTGTATTTTTATATGCCTCTATCTTGTCCGTGAAGAATCATTTGATTCAATCTTACAAGGAAACTAAGAATGATTTCCTTGTCTCCAAAAAAATATTCATAGGGTTATGTGAAAATTATATATCCATATGGGTCTTCTTATATAATTATAAAAATATTAATTCGAACACAAATGAACCAATTTTCTTATGACAGTTTTTCATTGCCATTTTTTATTTCTTATTGAATTTTTTTTTCTCATTATCTACAAAAATAATTATCATTTTTTTTGGAATCAATCCCCTCTGGAGAATTGGATGTTGCGTGATTAAAGAGTATCTTATTATGGGGAACAAATGTGTCCTGCATTATCTATATGTGGTTTATATAATATTATATCCGCTATATGTAGGTCATAAGTGATCTTGTTATTTAATTATATTGTAGAATTTTATATTGACTACAAATGAATCATTCCATTTTAACACCATAGGTGAATTAATTCTTGAATAAATATATTCATAAAACAGTCTCTTATTAAAATGAATCAACTCCACAAAATAATTTATTCATGATGTTAAAATTAATAGTGAAATAATGTAACTTCTAGGAACCGTGAATACCATATATCTTATATTTGTTATTTTTTTTAATTTTATAAAATCTTTATTTTTAATCATTTATTTTTGTAGTTAAAATTCATTCTAGTTATGATCAACTCCCATAGTCCCTTAATTAAACATGAAGGCGTGCCTATATCTCCAGTAATTCTTCTGCAGCCCCTTTTTATTGTGTCACATCTCAGAATGGGGACCTTAAAAATAATTTCATGCCCAAACATTATGATCACCCATTATAAGATAAGCTACCCATATAAAACATTACAAACCATGAAGATGTTTCAATTATTATAAAAAATAAAAACATGAAATTAGCATGGATTTAATATTCACTTGACTATAGGAAATAAAAAATTTCCACTAATTGTCAAATCATCACATTGGATGATCAGGGAATGAATAACATAATAATTACTTCCCCACTGACTAGAGATGATTTTGTTAATAACCTACAACCCATCACTTAGTATTATTCTTACATATATTCTATATCACTGAATTACTCTTTTATAGAATGGAGTTCAATATTGGAATTTTTTCCCTGGTAGAATCTATTATATTTAATAGGACTAAGATTTATAGGTTTATCAAGGCTATGAAAAATTTACCAAAAAACTAAAAATGATCAATATAAATCAAGGGGCATGGAATTCACAAGTCATGTTGTTTCAAAAAGTATATATTCATATTAATTTAAGTAGTTGTTTGTTTTTAGACACAAATACATGTCACCTTCAACATAGTGAAGTAGGGATTATATTTTAAGAAATAAACAAATTTGGGAGAATCCCAATACTTGGTGGGGTGTATACTGTCAATTTATTTTTCTTGGGGAGATGAAAAGAAAACAGATCACATGGAGAGGTGTTTTTTATCTATATAGAGAAAATAGTTGCAAAATAACATTAACATCACTCGATTATCCATTTATGAAAATGGGTGTATGTATTTTTGAAATCAATTCATCAAGGCTGGGAGTCACATATCCGAGGAGAATCCCTTCATTGAAAGACTATATTGTAAAAGGTTTATATTTTTCTACCTTGTACAAAATATAGTATACTAAATAGTTATTTTAAATCAAACACAGCAAGGATTAAAACTTCAAAGTAGTGGGGATTTTTTCAAAGTTCATAATTTTATGGTTCTTCTATGCTAGGGATGAAATATTAGGTTTTAGGGTCAATACCTTGATGATTGTGAAACTAATATAGTAAGAGAAACTAATAAAAACAAGGATTACCATCCTTTACAAGGTATACCATATGTTAATTCATATAATAAATATAAATTCCATATATCATACCTATAGACCACTACATATTGTAAACAATTGGCTTGTAACATACATTAGGACCTAAAAGATTCAAAATACTATAACCATTCTATATTTCATTTCTCACACAAAAATACTCTATACCACTGACTTTCAAACAATATCTCTAAGTAATATTGAAATTTATAGAATATTAAAGAATAATTTCAATTTTACCTTTATTCCATATATTTCACCCACATAGATAGTTACTGACAAGGGTGATTGTAACCATGATGATTGATCATTTATCATTTATTTATAAGATGTAATTTTAGTATCATTAGTGGATGAGATTAAAATTTTTAATACTTTTGCACTGTATAGTATTTCACAATAATTTAGGTTTCTATAAAGAGTTTATCTATTTCCCATCACTAGAGCTTCAAATGAACAAAACACTATTACACTTCACCAGGTTTTCTTGATGATGGCGTGTGAATGAACAAATAATGAAATTATATTACGTACTATTGATTTCCTAATGAACCTATAATTGTCCTATTCAAATATATATATAAACCACCAATCAAATGGTGTGATAAGGTAGTGAGTTTTATAGTTTTGTAGATCATTTTCATCTTTGAATTCACTATTTATGATTGTTTAAAAAAACAGTCAATCTAGATGAATGTTTAGGAATGTACTGCATAAACAATGGAGAATTCTCTCATTTATGAAATTTTTATATTGAAGGGGGTTTAATTACAATTCTAGTAGCTCAAATTTCGTTGTACATCACTGGTGTGGATTCTACCACACTTATAGTAAGTGTACGATTTTTGGAGGATACGACTTCTGAGTCAGTCCCTATAATAGGACAAGTAGTAATAGTATAAAACATTCCATTTCCCATTACAATTAAGGGACAAAATCCTTCTATGTAAAATTTGATCACCAAGTATATACTCATAGTGTAATGTTATCCAAATCCAAATCATGAACATAATACAAAAAATTAGGGAGTGTGGTAGTGGTCATATTTTCATATTCATGCAATCATCACTAAAACATAATTTGATTACATTAGAGATAAGTGTAAGAATATTCTCTAAATAATATTTGTTTTGGGTGTGGGTGATTTCTTCTTCTAGAAATTTCATACTCTTATATGAAAAACTACAATCTTTAAAGAGAAAATGGATTTTTAGGAAAGAGACCTCCATTTATTTGAAATAAAAAAAGAATCATGTGGAGAATGTTGAGTGGTATATTTGGTATATTAATATGAAATTTAATACTGATAATATATCTATATCAAGGAGACCAAATATATCATATATATAGAGGAATATATGTCTCACATGGAATGAGTGAAGACATAATTTTCAAAATTGATATTTTAAGTGGATACCCTTAATAAAAAAAATCAAGAACTTTCCAAAATAATAGAATTTCGAAACCTTTCATTCAATATATTGTATTCATGGGATGTACCCTATTATAGTTATTGGGATGATGTATTTTTGTAAAAGTACAATCATTGCAAGATAGAGTATGTCTAGAAGAAAAAATTCACGAAGAACATATTTTCTCATGAACATGTACTCTTGGATGGATATAGGTGGGCCATATGTATGTAAAAACTAACATCACCATAAGAAAAATATAGTATATTTGGTTTAAAATCTCCAAAAAGTTTGCTATTAGATATATATAGGTGGTCTGGATATGAGGAAAATTTACCATTACTATAAACCCATGTTAGTCTATAAGGATATGATAATGTTAGTGACTTAATATAATAGAAATCATGATGATCAATTATTTATGAAGGTTTCAATTATCAAAAGAGCACATGTACCCTAAAACTACATCTTGATACATTCTATAAAAATCATTGTATCCAATATAACTGATAAATATAAATTTAATCAATCTTTCTCCTTAGATGATGGACATATAAAAAATATCATGACTTCTTATAGGTCAAAGTTGTTCTCCATACTAGTTTAATGACATTTTTATTTTCAATCTAACTCATCCCTACGACCAAAAAGGGGAGTGGCTTAGTGGGATGAATAATTTATTTTTCATAGGAAAATATTTAAGGGTTTTCAACCTAACATTATTTTCTGATTTTCCCTTTGGATGCTTTAATTTTTCATACATATACAAGGTACGTAACTGGTGAGTGAAAACATGAATTTTTTCCAAGATTCCCTTAAGTAATTTCTTTCCAAATGAATAAAATGTCTTTTTCATTTTTCAAATGTAATGTATTGAATTCTAGATGAATGAAACTGGTGTTTAAGGTTATAAAACGTCAACCAAATGTTTCTTAGGTATACGATCATACCATATTGATCAAATGATGTGTAAATATATATAACGACATCTGATGTGAATTAATATCCCATATTAGTAAAGATTCCATTTGAAAGATATATATGAACATAATTTAAAGGTTGTAGTTATCAATTGTTTTTATTATTATATGGATATAAGGGTACAATTGACATGAAATTAATGATGACAACCCCATTATGAAAATAAATACATAGAAAATGGAACATAAATTTTAAGTTTATAGTAATTTTAGTAATATGTGGTGTGGTTTAAAAACCCAAATGGGTCTTAAGAGCAACGTTTTATTCCAACCCTTTGAATAAAGAATGTGAATAGTGAAAATTATAAATTAATACACTTGAATAAATAATGTGATGAAATGATACAAGTATATAGAGGATTATTATTAAATAAAATCCATTAATGCATCCCATTATGGTATTATTGATGGAATATGGGGTTAAAGAATATTTTAATCATGATTGAAACATAACTATGGATGGCTATAAGCGAGCCAAATATGTGAAACATATGATTTCATCAATAAAAGGGAACCTTTTGGAATTTTATATAACCATTACCAATATTTATGAATTGTTCATGTTGATCCAAAAACATAATTACAAAGTGTTCAATATGGGAATAGGATGTGGAAAATATTATTGGAGAAAACCTGTTCAAAACTGGCCCAAATTATTCTATTAAGAAAAATTGAGGAGGATTGGAAATGGATGAAAACTAATGCATGGTATTAATATAGATGGTTCATATTTCACTATGTACATTTTAATAATATGAATCAACCTAAAAAAATTTATCATCAAATATATGTCTCCCCAGTCATATACAAATTCATAGCATAAAAGATGATCCCATACAGCGGGAGATTGTTTTGAAATTGATGAAATCTATGGTTGGGCCTTGGGAAAAAATGTTAGATATGAAAATATTTTTTGTAATATTAATCATAAATCCACATGATGTTCTTATAAAGGATATTCTTATAAATATAGTTAATATGTGGGGGAGATAATGATTGATTCACCCTTATATAGGATAATTTGAAAACCCAATGTAAATAAGTGAGTCCAAACACTAGATCAAGAAGATCATTATGATTAACTAGATTTGTGTCTAGAAGATTATTAAAAAATCTTGTTATTACTAATTATCCTATAGTAACATGAATAAATTTACTTATAGTTCTTAACAGGGTAACTTTTTCAATTCATGTATAGGATCAAGACCTATATAATATATATATATTTCCACAGTACCTGATATCCTGATTTCATGATAGATTTTCTTAGTGTATGCGTAATATAGATAAAATAGTTTGGATTGGAAAAGTTATAAACACTATGGATTAAAGTTGATGGTATTAATAGATTGACTCAATATAATAAATCTAGGTGCCACTACATATCCCATGAGAATAAAAATCAATCCATATATTGTTTTTATATTGTTTATGTATAGATATAGGTAATATGAATGTGGTAATGAGATATATGTACGGGTTCCCTAGTGAGGGAAGAAATGATGAGACCTAACATTGTGTGGTTATGGTGTCATCACTATGGAATAATTCGGCATGTAATATATAGTTGTTCTTTGGATTGGATATCTAAGCGTCTCTATATATCATATGAGTATATGAATCAATACAAATGATTTTATTGATAATGTATCTCTATACAAGTGTGGATCATATACATGGGAATGATATAATGTTCTCAGTAGAGGGTTATGGTATGTAACAAAAAATACGATGAAACTTATGAAGTCTTAAAATTTAGTTCTTAATTCATATGTATGGGAGAATTTTATCATAGATTATATTCATATATAAGAAAATTTATATCAGTGTCATCTTATATAGATCTAGAACCCATGAATGAAATTAGGTCATATATCATATATTTTTTTAGGCTATTTCTTGGTCATGTGATAAGGACCATATGTCTTGTAATTTAAATCCAATTTCTAATGACTCTGGTTTCATGCAATTTAGTGTCATATGAGGAAGTCATTTTTATATTTAAAATTTAGTTCAAATGACAGGGAATATCTATACGTAGTTTAGAGTCATATATGATGGACTCTATGATATTTTTAATAAATCCAATTTTAAATTTTTTATTTTTGGGAATTGTATGGATTTTTTAGACCGGATGCTGAGACAACATGCAATTTTGTGGTCTAGTGTTCCTAGAATCAGTTTTTGAAATGTATTAAATATATTAAATAATAAAAACAATTATTTTTCCAGAAACCAGTGGATAAATCTTGAATGGGATCCGAAGTAGATATAAGAGGACATCGTTAAGCAGAGAAAGCTAGTTTTACCCTAGCCACAACATTACTATTGTTCCATGATCCATTTGTGAAATATTTATATTGTGAATAATTAAATAAAATATTTTTTTTTATTTTGACACATTGATTGAATTATCTTTTATGTATATGGTTATAGAAATTCATCAATTTTGGACTCTCAAACCATAGAGATTTTAAAAAACTGGTGGATATATTTTCATTGTTATCAATGAATGATCGGGATCAAATCATGGATTGTTGTGCCAATGGAGTTCATTGATATCTTCTATGATGGAAAAAAACTATTCTTCATCAACGATCAATCCAACCACTAGTTATAATATTATTTGTGATTTCAATATCATTTCATAATCCCAGATGAATGATGAAGAAGTCCACAAATGGAATTAATATGTTTTTTAGTAGATATAATTTGATGGAATTGTTTAATTTTTCATTAATTTATCCATATTCATTTGTTTCTTTTACAATAACTAACAAATTCCAAATAAATAACAACTGATGTTTCTCCTCACATTTTACAGATTTATGTTTTCTCCCTATATTCATCATAATTTCATCATGTGTGTTTTCATTTGTACCACATTTCAACTGATACCGTATATTTGATAACTGTGTGACCATTATTTGGTGAAATGGATTGATAATATAGGTGAGGTTTGTGATCAATGGTACTTTTGAGGTGCGATGAAAGATATCGATAATCAAGGGAGGACCAGATATATTTCTGTTTCCAGTTCATCCCAATATTGATGACATGTGATGGGTTTTCTCGAGTAATCCTTTTATAAGTGGATTAGGAACCTGGAATCCCAAGATATGTAGATTAGAGGCCCAAAAAAACCCCTATTTATGGGTTTCAATAATGGAAACTGCTCGAGTGGGGCATATAATATTGTGCAATTGGACATGAAAATCATAATAAACATGATATGTAATCCAGAATTTCATGCCATGTGGGACACCTCAATATATGTTGATGGGGTTCCATCCAAAGATAAGTATCACACACAATGAAAACTAGGCCCGATGGCCTGAAAATTACCTTAGTATGTAATCAGATAAGAAAAAAAGTAAACTTCCAGAGTGGTACGCCCTGTACTTTGACTTGGAAATAACATTGAATACAAGGGCTGGTACATGGGAATGTACATGGAAAAGAAATAGAGGATGGATTCCATGTGACTATAAACACAGTTTACTCCCTCTACACACTGTGTATATGGATACTTACTTTCCATGTGAGGGTCATGTTCATGGGTTGGCATGGGGATAACCCAACATGACGTATACCCCCTAGTACATATAGTAAACCCCCTTTATGAGTTGTCATACCTATTAGATTTATTAGTTTTTACAAGTATACGATGAGTGTGTTCCCTTGGGACTTTCCCTTGATGTTATAATATGAAATTACATCCGCATCGTATGATTGTGACCCCTTTTTGAAGATTTGAATAATATAGAGTTGTGTAGTCCATCTGTTAGACTAGAGCACAATCATCTATCACCTATATTTTCCATATTGGGTTTGTTTAATTTGTGTGACCTCTCTTATAAGGGAGTTTATCCTCAATATAGTATTCCATATTGATAAAGGTTGTGGAATCATCGACATATGATTCCCTACAGAGTAGGTTGATCCATATTGGGATCCTAGGGTCCCCTAACGGTCCTGGGTGTGACCCCTATATCTATATTAGGTTATTCATAGACTAGTGAGATTTGATAATGTGAGGTCTAATGGTATAATACTCCTTACCAAATGTCCTCAATGATAGGTGGGTTCATGGAGTGGATTCTCTAGGACTGTTAATTATTTCGAGTAGAATCATCTTGCTGATAGTTAGATATGACCACATACTGGGGTGGTTTATTTACTAATTTTATCATAGTGTGTCAATTTTAAAATGAGTTTTATATCATTTATTTATATTACTATACTTTTTTCTTTATATTTAGTGTTTTTAGGGTTTCCTACTGAGTATTTTTATACTCATCCCTATATAAGAATTTCTGGCATGGGTCATGTCTTATGAAGATGACACCCATTTTGATGGTGTCCTTGTCGGATAGGGAGTGGGATGATCATAGATGGATCTTGTTATACTGAGGTGTTTTACTGATATCTTTCATTTGACATAGACCTATCCCATAGAAGAAGTTGGAGTGTTTACATTTCTGGTTTGGTCTTGAATTTGGCCCCCTTTTCCAATCATTGTACATTACCATCATACTCTGTTGTATGATCTTATATGTATGCATTTTTTATTTCAGTTATTTAACATTTTTACATTGTGTGGGATTGGATATGTCTGTGTACATGTGCATTTTTACAATGCACCCCAATTGCAGGATATGCCTATTTAGCATTGGTCGCCAGCCCGTATCATATTGGAGGTTGGCTTAGGGTAGTCAAGGGTTAGACCTTAGCAGGTCTACTTTTGAATCATTTGTATCAAAATTGTTAAATTCTACTATATGGTCTGATTCAGTGAGATTAGTGTCGTGAAATAGTGTTTAGTGTTTTGAGTTAGGATTTCAGTCCTAGGACTCTAATGTTAGTTTGATGAATAACGTATCCCAACACTAAGACTATATTCACTCCCCTTTCAACATAGTACATGTAAACATTGGTGATAGGGAATGTGTTTGGTATAAACATCATATAGGAATGGTTTTTTCATGTACATATTTAGTCAAACCCACATATATACACTTTTAACTATGGTTCATTTTAGTTTAATTTATGATTCCCCCACATCGACAGTCATTAAGGATTCCACTATTTCATCAAGAAGATGATCCTCCTTGAGACGATGCATCGATAGTGGGGAATGACTAGAGAAAACATCCCTAGGTAGTTTACTTGATATACCAGTACCCATTGAGCAGGAGTGATCATTTTCAATACTCTCTGAGGATACATGTAGAATGAGTGAGATTCATGAGTTTCAGAGGCAGAGACCTCCCATGTTTCAAGGTGAGGCCGACCCTAGGTGACTGAATAATGGTTAGATGTAGTCACTAACATTCTATGACCCATGAGGATACATGTGGATCATATTGAGTTCCTTGTGGTGAGTCTTTTTTAGGGATCTATGAGGATATAGCGGTGCTTAGTGACTCATTCACATGATGTGACATTTTTCTCCTAGTAATAGTTTGACAATCAATTTATGGAAGAGTTTAACACACACATGTTGCGATTTGTGGACATATAAGAGGTTATATATCTACATAAGGAATGTATGACTGTTGAGTATTACATAGTGAGCTTTTCTGATCTCCCATGCTACTAATAGAATATGGTGCGAGGCCAGTTCATTAGGGATCAAACATTTGAGAAGGGATTGTGTAGGGACATTAGAGCTTCAGGGGTATTTTTTTCATTTCAACCAATGATGGGATTCTTGAGAATTCCTTGGTATTGGAAACCAGTCTAGTTTAGAAGGACATAATAGAGGGACCTAGTTGTGGAAAACCAGTAAATAATACCTCAATAGTATGTTTCCGATGATAGTGATAGGGATCCAAGCATGTCATATACTTCAATATTAGAACCCAGGACCCAGGGTAAATGATAAAGAACTCTCATGGTGGTCCCAATAAACATTGAGAGAGTAATAATTTTTCCTATGTTGGTAGAGGTAATATAGATCAGGATTGTACAACCATTAATACAGTTGATTGTGAGATTTTCAAGGTACTGATGATGCGAATAATGTAAAAGGAGTAAGGTGGTGTACAAGGAGGTGGACGTGGAAGAGGTCCCAAAGGAGAATTAGGAGGTGGTCAATGATTTTAACGATTACCACCACTAAAACCATGTGATCACCTCCAGGCTTAGGGACATGATGGCTATGTAAAAGGAATTCTATAATCAATAGAAGCATATAATCCAGTGGATCTATGGATTATACAATGTACAATATATCTATTTTTTACATTAGCTCTGGTTTGACATACATATGTGCATGTCATTCCTTCAATTAACCATCTTTGGTAAATGACATTGAGATTTCATTTGATCAATTGTCTCATCCCTTGTGGTTGGATACTATGATATTCACCGACTCAGTGATTGAACACATGTACTGATAGTGTGATATGATGGTTGGAGGTGATGGTTTTGTGTGTGATTTATTCATTGATGAAATGATTCCTTTTGAAATCATCTTAGGTATGGACTGACTATCCCTAATTCAGGCCCAGATCGACTATTTTAGGTGAAGGATATGGTTTGATCATTTTTATTAAATGAGTTCTTCCTTTGTGGGAGAAAATAAAACCTTGGTGAAGTAGGATGATCATAAGCATAAAATAATGATGCAGATTACTCACTAGCTGGCTAGAATGACTCCTTCAGTAGTGGATGCAATGGGGTATCTATTTCATTTAATGGAGGATGATTACATGGTTCTAATTACTAAGGACATTTTAAGATTATGTCCTCATTGAGAGATCTAATTATATATTGAATTTCATTCTTGGATGACATCGATATCTTCACCAGCATATCAGATGGATCCTATATAGAATTGAGAGATGAGGGTGTAATTAGAAGATTGTAGTGGAAGGGATTTGGGAGACATAGTGTTTATGCATATGCAACCACAATGTTGTTTTCCCACATGGAGTATGAGAGATTGAGGTTAGTTGATGATTAATGGAAGATGAATTATATGACCATAAAGAAAAGGTATCCACTAACGAGGTCAATGAAATCTTTTATTAGTTGAGAATGATGTGGTTATTCTTGAAGATTGACCTCAAATCAGGCTACCAACAACTATGAGTATGAGATGACGACAAACCAAATACAGTATTCCGATGTCGGTAAAGGCACTAAGAGTTCTTGGTGATCCCATTAAGCATGAAGAACATCCCATGTGTTTTTATCGGACTCATGAACTGGATCGCTCATCCATTTTTATGCCAGTTCATGGTGGTCACAATGATGACATTCTATATTATTAAATGTTAGAGAAGGAGAATGTGAGACACTAGGATGATCCAAGACACACTCCAATGAACTAGCTTTATGGTAAGCTCTTGATATGTCTATTTCTGATTTGAGAGCTCAAATTTAGAGTACATTTCATCTTATAGGATAAAGTTGGAGGGGATCCAGCAATGGTTGATGTGTTTATTTCATTGGAGATACCCATGAGGGTTTACAAGGTATGTATTTTACATGGATTTGTGGGGTACTATTGTAGGTTTTTACCTGACTTATCGGGAGTGTTGGAACCCTAGATATCTTTGACGCAGAAGGGGAAGCCTTTTTTATGGACAAAAAGGATCCAGTACTACTTTCATGACATAAGACAAAGATTAACTAGAGCTCCCATAATGAGATTTACAATAGATAGTGCCGAGTCTCTATTTTTCTATGATGCATTATAGATCAGACTTGGTTGTCTTTTGATTCAGAGGTTGGTGATGATTTCATATTGTTTACATCAGTTGATGCCACATGAGTAAAACTAGATAACCCAAGATCTTGATTTAGATGTCGTATTCTTCTCAGAAAATATGTGGTGAAACTACCCAATGGGTGAGATGTTTATCATTTACTGTTTACAAAAGTGTATCATATATATATTCTCATAGAAGGATCTTAACATGATTCATATATGATTGATGAAGTTCTTCTATGACTATGAATTTCATAA
Source organism: Viscum album (assembly GCA_963277665.1). Lineage (NCBI taxonomy): Eukaryota > Viridiplantae > Streptophyta > Magnoliopsida > Santalales > Viscaceae > Viscum > Viscum album. The sequence continues at coordinate 521,198,938 of OY728153.1, read as the reverse complement.
TTTATATACTTTTGAGAAGGAGAATGTGGTGGAAGACTTCAGAAGGAGATTCTATTATCAATTATCAGATGATTCATTTGATTAGTAAGCCACATTTCAGTTTTTATTTGTGGAAAATGATAAGAATCATATCTTTTGTATATGGTTGTTAATACACAATATTGGGTGATATCATGGATTTTCCCCATTGGGATATCGACTTCGAGACATTTCATACTCAAATATCTATTATAAAAGAACCAAATGGATATTATTGAGGAGGGGAGCATGTGAGCCCTTTTAGAGTAGGGATTATGGTTACTTTGATGATGAAGTAGAAAGTCTTGTGGAAATTTAATACATCCCCTTTGTAAGTGCATCTAGGTGTGTTAGAAATTTAGCAGGTCCTCGACATCAGTCTTGTTGGCTAGACCTAAATAAGAGAGTTACCCAGTTTATCTCTCAACAACTAACCTATCAGTAGGAGAAGGTAGAGCCCCAAGCTCCTGTTGGATTATATAAACATCTTGAGGTGATAAAGTGGAAGTGGGATAAGATATCCAGGGATTTCTTGATGGTCTTACCATGTATGTCTAGGTGACATGATTCAATTTGGGTGATCATAAACCGACACACCAAGTCGGTCCACTTCTTAGCCATTTGAGACCAGTGTTCTATAGAGAGATTGAGATGACTATACATTCATGAGATAATATGAATCCATTGAGTTCCTTAAACATTAGTATTTGAATGTGATGATCTATTCACATCATAGTTAGAGAAGGGATTTAAAGAGGATTTTGGGACTCAGTTACACATGATACCAATGTTTTAACCTCAAAATGATGGCCACATAGAGGTAACCATCCAGGTATTGAATGACAAGATGCATGCATGCATGTTAGACATGGTATATAAATGGGAGGATCACCTACACATTATGTAGTTTTCATATAATAGTATCTATCATTCCACCATTGTCATGGAATCACTAATGATTGGTACATGTAACCATATGTGGAACTACATTGTTGGAATAATCTAGGTGAGTTGGTAATCATGAGACTGGAGTTGGTGAGATCTACTATATATAACGTACAGGTCATCCAAGAGTGGATAATGACTGAACAGAGCCATCATAAGTCTTATACAGACCAAGGATAGAGACCTATGGAGCTCGAGGAGGTAGGCCATGTGTTCATGAGTGTCTAACATTCATGTGGATTTAAAATATTTGTCCACAATGGAATGATATCTATGAGATTCATTAATCCCTTTCATATACTATGTATAGTTAGCAATATAATTTACCACTTATCTCTACCACCATAGTTGGACCATTTACATGATGACATCCATGTGATATATATTAGGACGTACGTACATGACTGATCACATGTTATTGATTTGGGAAACTGGGATATCTAGGATGGAGATACCTTTTCAAAATACCCAATAGAGATCGAGGATCAGAAATTGCGGATCCTTCTTGGAAATTCGATTCCACTTGTACAAGTCTAGTGGATCCATAAGAATCCTTCAGAGTGCACCTGGGTGAGTGAGACATAGGTGCGGGCCTAGATCCTTCCTTTTTTGAGTAGATTTGTGTATTTTGATAATGAAAATTTCTATGGTGGGGAGAATGTAATGAATATATTTTTTTATGTATTATTTTTTTATTTTATATTAAATATTTATGATACCATGTGCTCAGAAAACTGAAAAATAAAGGTCTGAAATATAATAAATAAATTAAATAACATGCATGTGATATTTTTATTTAAATTTGATTAAATACTGAATGATGTATCTGGTTAGAAATTTGAGGGTACTAGGGAGTCCATGACACAGGTTTGGGGCCATTTTTTAAGAATTTCTCCATTGATATAATTAATAATAAATAACTAAATAAATAAATTATTTTTTTATTTTGAATCAGCGATTTAATTCTCTTATTGTTATAGATATTTAGAAAATATTCAGGTTTGTTTGCTAAAATCTAATAGATTTCATACAACTATTGGGGATATTTTCTTGTATAATTATGATTGATTGAGATTAGATCATGAATCATTATTCCAAAAGCATTTATCGATCTCATCAATAAATGAAATAATACCATCCTTCATCAATGATCAATCCATATTGTAGTTGTGATTTCCATCCCATTTTTTAATCTAAGATTAATGTGGATCAATTCCATGAAAAAAATTGGTATGCTCCTTTTAGATAGAATTAATTTTAGGATTTTTTTAATGATATATCATTATTTATTAATATTTTCTATGAGAAATAGTGCTCGAAAAATGAAAATGAATAAGGTTAATTCCACACAGGTTTTGGCTTGTGGTATTCTCCCTACATTCTTCGCATGTTCATTGTGAGAATATTATTTTTCCCACAAATTAAACAATACACAATATTTGATCATTGTGTGACCATTATTTGGCGTAATGAAATTATTACAAAGGTTATATTCATGATCAGTGGTGTAGTTTTGGTGTGATGATGAAAGTGGATAATCGGGAGTGGAATAACCAGATTTATGGTTCATGTACTTCCACTCATTGATGAATGGTGATAGTTTTCCTAGACTAGTCATTCCCTATGTAAATTTATAAACTAGAATCCATTGATCTATTGAATACATGTCTAACTGAACCCCAATATATAGGTCTCGATTAGAGAGGTATCTCTATAAAGACATATAATAGAATCTAGAAATCGTGACCAAAATATCATGTAATCTAGTGTTACATTATATGTGGGCCCATATCTTCTATTATAGGCTTCCCAAAAATGTTAATTATCAAAAGACATGTAACTAGTTAAAACTCTCTGTGACCCCATCTCTAATGGCTCAGTGTGTTCTTCGAGATGTACATGGACACAGGAAAAAGTACATGACCAGTGTGGAATGTTGTGTACTTTTACACAGACACAAATAAATATAACCTTGTTGGTACATGGAAATGACCACCATTCAAGGACATAACTAGGAAAAAATTAATTATTGTTCCTTTCTCTACACACTGTTCAATCCTTCAATGCATTGTGTATATGAATACTTACATGCATTGTGAGACACATCCACACATGTAAGTATGAGGATAGTTGGATGCATCATGTGCCCCTTTATGAGTGGTTGTAGATATTCATTTCCATAGTTTGGACTAGTATAGATTGATTTGTTTTAAAATGCTCTATTCTCATGAGGGTAGAGTGAAATATTATATACACTTTATAGGATTGCGATCCTCTATAGCGACCATGTCTTATATAGAATTTTGGAGTCCCTCCATGATAATAGAGCATGATCCACTATCCCCCATGTTTTCTATATATGGGTTTGTGGAATCGACACGACCTCTATAATAAGGGTGTTTATAATCCATCTAGTAGGTTCTATTAGTAGGGTTTCTGAAATTTTTGACATAATATCCCCATCATAGTGGGTTAATCTCTATTGTGTTCGTGGTGGCCACCAGCTATCCTAGGAATGACCCCATTGCTGTGTATTGGGGTATTATTAGACCATTGAGCTTTCATTGTGTGGGTCCCAATGATCTAGAAAAATTTCTAGTGTGTCTTAGATTATGTCATTGACTATGGAGTGGATTCTATAGAAACAAGTGTTTCCTTGATAATATTCATGTGGTTGATAGTTGGTTATGACCGCATAGTGGTGTGGTGTCTTTCGGTAGTATATATGGGTGTTTCTAATATACATTGATTTTCATATCTTGAATTGGGTTTACTATACTTTGTGATTCATTTTTAGTGTTTAGGGTTGTCTTATTAGGTTTTTTTATACTCACCCCTGCATGAGCTTTTCCCACACGTGTCATGTCTTATGCATATGATGACCCTTTTGACTGTGCCCTGAGAGGATAGAGAGTTGGTTGAGAATAGTTAGATCATGTTAGAATATTTTTATATATTGATATTGTATTTGACTTAGTCTTCATCATTGGAGTACATTGGACTCCTTAAAGTTTTTGGTTGGGCTTATATTTGGACTATTTTTCTTCTTTCATCAATTTACTACCATTCGATGTTGTGGGATCATATATTTATACATGCATTGTTTTAGTTGTTTTATATTTATAAGTTGTGTGAACATGGATATGTGCTCTTGTGTGCCAGTATTTAAGGATAATGATTCCCATTTGTGGGATATTCATACTTGGCATTGGTATCTAGCCCTGGAAAAGTGGAGGTAGTCTATGGGTAATCACAGGTTGGACCTCAGCAGGTTAATTCATGAATATATTTAGATTAAATTTATGAAAAATGGAATTAAAAAAATAAATATACAAAAATTTAGCAAATATGTAGGGGAATATGGATTGTTTGAACCCTATATTGATTCATTATAAGGAAACCCTATGTGAATGAGATGAGTTATCAGACCTCATAATGATATTATAGTTTTATAGCAAAGAAATTTATAGATTAATATGAGAGGGTGGTGTAGATATTACGTTATATTATATGATGATAAGAATCAATCCATATATGGTTCATAGAAAAGGGTCCCCTGTACAGATTTGTATCACATATAGGGGCTATGAGGTGACTTCATTCCAATGATAGAAAAACTTACAAAACCAAACTGGGAATTATAATAGACAACAAACTACTCCATAATCTGAAAGGATTTGTGGATATACTTGATGTAGAAAGTCTATATATATCCTAATATTTCATAAATCATTACACACATAATAATTATAGTACATGATTTTTTTTCTCGTATAGTAGACATTGAAAGAAACTCAACATGATTTTTTTGAACCCATCCACTATGATGGAATCAATGATAAAATTAGAAGGATTTTTTATACTCATATCTTGATATGTTTTTTGGGAATCACTATGTATCCAGTGATGATATGAATCAATCAATACATGTTTATAAAAATTATCCTCTACATAGATTGCGTTCATGTGTGGGGAAAATAAAATCATTTCTCAATGTGTAGGGTTGATGGAGATGACCCAATGTGAATTGGTAAACCTAGAAGCATTACAATACAACATAAATTTGTCTCATATATAAGGGAATTAGGTTTTATATTATTGAAAAATATTAGTAGTTTACTGTCTTTTAGGGTAGAATATATTTCATATTGTTTAACATCAAGGGATAATGACTTTATGTCTTCCAATTTGATATCATACAACTAAGACAGGTTTTACGAAATTTAATTTCAGGACGAATGAGATTTTATGACCTCAACATGAAGCTATAAAAATTATTTCTTATGAAAGATTGTATTTTTTTAATGAATTATATGAACAATATGTATTGTGATAACGTATTATGGTCCATTATAGTAGTCTTTTTGTATGGTATATGGTACTTCCCACTAACACTCATGATTGAGGGGCTTCATTATGGTTGTCAAAGGAGTTCTAAGTGATAATAATAGTTCTTCTTAGATAAATGAGTACATGCATGCATTATTATTCAATGATCATGTGATCTAATTTAAACAAACATCATGATGGGGTAGTGTGAGTAACCATTTCTTATCAAGTCAATCCAATTCATCAATACTTATTTGAGATAGATCAAATTCAGATAGGTGAAAATAAACAGTGATATGAAATTTGGGAAATAATACCCGAATGAGAAAGAATGATGCTACATAACTCATGAGAGAATATAGGGTTTCTAATTTAGATATCTGAGACATTGTGAAATAATACCAAAAAAATATAGGATCTTATCCTTCCAATATCACTTATCAGAATACAATCTCATTAAAATAATTTTTTTAACGTTTTTTTAAAAGTCCCTATCTATCTTATTACCTCTTCAAGAAAGTCATATGGATAGATGAACATGATATTGTACATATGATATTGGATATTTAATTCAAATCATAAAATTGGTTCCATTTTCGATCAATATTAAATGATGAACTCTAAATCAAATAATGGTATTATTATTTAAAAAAATTATTAGAACATTAAATACAACTTATTGTTGAGGAACAAATTTAGCCCATCTAGAGAAAAAATATTTTGTAGTAAGAATAAATATGGATTTTCTGGATATGGTAAGAGTGTATGGATGAATAAATTCTATCATCGTATGGAACATTTCTATGAGAATTTCATAGTGTGAAAAAAATTAGGGGTTTCTGAATAAAATTATCATATAACTAGAATGCATGGAATTTCATTGTGGATTTTATGTAGTCATGCATCACCGATGTCCATAAGTATCCAAGACTAATTATTTTATGTCAGATCATTATTCCCAAATTGGAGGTAAAAAATAGGTCCCAACATAAACATATTATATAAAATAAAGGAAATATCCTCCTTTAATTTAACTAAGGGTCCTCTATCCAGGATATGTTTGTATGTGACCTTGTTGGAATCCTTGACATTATAGTAGATGAAATTTACATCCCAATAGTGGATCTACTCCATCTTAGCTCATTCCAATTGAAGAATTATATTTTAAAGGAAACCCTTTTTATGAGATATATAGTTAAATATGGAATAATATAGTAAAGGAAGAGTCTCCCATTGATCTAATGCGACATTCACACCATTGTTTTTTCATATCATTAATGATAAATAGATATACTATGATGATATGTGTGATATAAATAACCATTTTCTTATTCTGAATCCACATGATTTTTTACTACATTTAATTTTGAAAAAAATTTGTACATTCCATGAATAAATTAAATGAGATAGTTTTGGATCTTTGGGAAATTCATTAAAAAAATCCCAATACATAATCATGCAATGGAATCAACAGTTTCATTGTGACGATGTGGTCTCCATTTATTTTATTGATCATTGAATCTAAATCAACCTAAAAAATTAGTTAGATTACTTATATTAATAGGGACTATTTGAATATTACAAAGAGGAATTATTATTTTTCCTCATTATTTTTTCATCCCTCTAATGGAAGAAATTAATAATGTAGAAAAAAATTTCCTAGAGAGACAAATTCAATCCCTAAGATGACTATCTTGATATTTCAATTTTCTATCCTTCTTGATTTTAGGATCCTAAAGAGGTTGTTAAATTATATAACCCATAGATTTGATATTTCAAATATGGATAATGCTTTACATAATGGACTTCCTTATCTAATATAATATTATCTATTAGTGTGTGTGTCATGCGAAGCTCAAATATCACCTTCCCTTTTATAACTTTCATAGAAATAAATTAGATGTCAAATTATAATTAAAAGTCCTCCCATCATGTTATATATCTAGTAAACATTATATGGAATATGATAGGTTTGAATTTATTATTACAAGATACTCAATAGGCATTTTTTTTCTACAAATACATTATCACGATCCATACATTGAAAATAAATGAAAACTATTTTCTTAGATACTAAAATATCATGAATGCGAATCTAATACCAGTATATTATGATAATAAAGAGTATTATACTACACCACATAAATATTTTCAGTAATGAGGATTCAAATAAATTATTTCAAGGATTATACATTTAAAAAGGATGAACCTCTTCAATATGAAGCGTCTTGACCGATGGGTGAAAATGGTACTGTTTACTATTTTCTAAAAATTTCTTAAAATCGTTGTCTGAGTGATAAGGGAAACTTTTCATGATCATATTTTTTAACAGAAAAAAATTACTAGAAGGATTCACAATGAAGAAAAAAAATTATTTGATCCTCTCTAGAGGTCTTTAAAATTACTTACTGTTTTTAGGATGAATCATATTAAGTATCACACTGGTCGTTTTCGCGTAATCCATGAATAAATGACCATGCACCAAAAAGATGAGAAATTCTCCTATTGTTAACCAGATGAAGCTAATATTGTCCACATTTTTTGTATCCAATTAAATTGGTTTATTCATCTCAAATAATAAATTTGAACTTATATGAATCAATTATGGATTTATGATGTGTTTTGAGAAAAGTAGTGAAAACACCTAATTCTAGATTTTAGATAGATTTTTGCATCAAGGGTATTTTGGTCATTTCTTGAAAAATATAATTCCAACATTTGTGATAAAATTTTATTTCAGAATTCATATTTTTTTTTCATTTTTGTATTCTGGACAAGGGGATGAATCTATCTATTATAGGCTGAAAAAATTCATTAAATTTGGAAACATTTCAGGGTGGACATCGTGGACCCCACCATGAAAACGGAACAACAACTCGGCCTGCACAAATTATATTGAGGTGCTTCACCTGGGATAGAACTAGAAAACATAGGCCTAGATCTATAGAAATGTTGGTGGCGTTTTGAATTCATTAAAGCGGCCATTGAATGTTATAATTTTGGAGGAACCTTCCTCGAAGCTTCGTCTACAAAAAGAAATCTCCAATGCAAAAATTCATAAGTCAATCATCCTGTCTTCAAATGAGCCAACATTGGGAGGGTTCACTGAAAACGCATTAAGGAAAAAATTTTATAAGGGGTTCAAGACGTGAATAATCCATTTATTGGGACAACAATGCACAATATTTCAGATTCTAGAATACTTCCTATAAAAGGAGGCACTCACCTCCTTCCCAAAGCATTTCTCATTCCATCCCATTAATTCTGGGACACCATGTAGGAGAAATTATCAGCTTCTTATTTTATTTATATTCTTTTTCATAGTTTTGTAATTTCATCTTCTTCCCCATTCATCTATCTTACCCCATCCATGGAGGGGTAGTTTCATTTTATTGATCGGGAAGAGGGGAGGCATGACCTATGTGTGTACTTGAGTTCATGTGCCTAAAATGAATCAAATTCATTCTTATTTCTTATTCTGGTTTCAATTATTAATTCATTTTTAAATAACCTATGTGGTAGTGTTAGGTTTTGATTCTGAAATTATAAATTTCTTTGGTTGATGATCGCATCTCCCTCCACCCAATTCTAATCTGTATACCGTGGAACCAAATTATGGTTGGGTGGTGATTTCTTGGCAGTTGTCAAGCACATGTGTAGGATTATATGTCGAAATCTTGTTCTATTAGGGAACACCAATTCCAGGTCTAGTATTTCTCTAATTAATCACGAAACCATTTACAACTTTAAACACATTGGAAGGAGGATAGACCAATCTAAGGTTTTAGAAAGTAAAATTTTCATCACATCTAACTGACCAAGGGGGAGAGAGGACTCGGTAGATTAATATCTCTCTTACCAGTTAAATGAAGATGAAGATACAAAATTTGGAAACTATGATGGCACAACAGTAGGTCTAGCCAAACCCAATCAGATCAACGTTTTTATCATTTGTTGAAAACCAATCAATTCAAGATGTTTTTTCTCTCAAAGTCATTCAAATTAATTAAAACAAAATGTTTTCAGAAAAAATAAAAAAAGTGTCAAACTTTTTTTGCAGGAACTCTTCTTCGAGAGACTACCAAGGATCAACAACTATATAATACTTTGGTAACTAAAATATATTTTTTATTCCCCCCCACAAGCATGCATCGTAACCCTAAATCACAATTTCCTTGGATTCATCCTCCAGCTCTTTTGATTCATTCAATAGAAAAGATACTTAAGATTAGTAAGTTGATGACATCATTATTGTTATTTGACCACCAAATCATACAATTAAATCTCAATGCTTTTCCCTATAAGGTATATGAATTTGGTGAATAGAACATTGGTATGTAGCACTAATGTTCATCAAGATAAAAATAATTTTATGATAACATTATATCCCTTGGTGTTATCTAAAGAAAGAGACCACCTAATCATTAACATCCATTTTATTCATGTTATTACTAGAACACTAATCCATAATAGAAATCTCTTTAAAACCCAATTTTTTTATTAATAAATAGTTTTGAGATCAGTAATATGAATTCATTCTTTGTGAAGTGAATGTTGAGATCTCTGAAATAAATACATTACCTTATTTTCCAACTCATTTTCTTGATGGGGACGATGTGGGAGATACAATTTAGGTGAATCAACTCGGAAAAAAAATTTATTTTTCATTATATAATTTTTATTGGATTTTACATTGGAAAGATAGGTTAGATTTATTCTCATTACTACCAGCTTATAGCCATACTGGTCATCTGGAAGACCAAAATAATGATTATACTGTTGGGGATCTAACCAATATATTTATTTAAAATTATATAAAAATAAATATTACAGGATATTAATGAAAGATATATATTTTTCTTATTATTCAAGATTAATTTTAGAAAAAATAAACACATTATGTAGAGATTCTTTTACACTTATACTTACTTGTTTGATTTATTCAATGGTAGTGGAAATGAATTCATCAAAAAATTGAGGAGTATATTTTATTTTACCCACTCTATATCAACTGTTTTATGGAGGAGTGGATTATTCAGAAACAAGAGATCTAGGATATGATATATGTGTATTGTTACATCTGTCAAGAACACATCCTTCTTTGAAATAAATTGGTTTTTATGATGTAACTAACACCATGATAATGGAATAGAATTTTCTTAATACTATTACAATCATTATAGGGGTAATTTCCATTTTTTCTAAAAGACTTCACTGTGATTTCTAAATATCAATCTTACTTATATATGAATAAGGTTAATCAAGGGAAATATTGATAACCATATAATGTACCATGTTATTTTCCTCTATGAGTTGTGACTTCTTAATTGAAAAATCAAATTTACTATCACATGAAGAGACATTTTTTATATAGTTCTCCTTATCATCCAATATGACCCATTGGTCTCCATGATATGCAGTTTTTGCTATAATTAAGTTAATGAGACACATAAATTATTCATTTCGATCTATATATGGATTGATAGTGGTAAATTCATAACCATATTGGCTCAAAATCTATGTATAATTAGGTACCAATGGCCAATTACCCCACAATTTTCAGTACCCTATGTGTAGTTACTGATATTAAAAGGGCTCAAATTTGTAACATTCAATATATATTACCCCGTTAGTGGGATCAATATTATTTTTCCAGATCCATGTATATATTGAGGTCACTACTATGTATGCATAGATCCGTAACATTCCTAAACATATATTGAGAGCATTGATTTATAAAATAACCATAATTTTAGATTTAGGAATCAAATCAATTTTTTTCCATAAACATAACTATTTCAAGTAAACTATGATAGCTCTTAATGTACCCATGACTGAAAATTATTTTTTATTATTATGCAAGAAAATAACCCCAGGGGAACAAATCACGGGGGGCGAAAATAGTGGAGACCAAGTGAATCCTTTCGGATCACGTTAACACACTCGCATGAGAGGGAATTAAGACTATCAAACACTATCAAGGTCTCCTCCGGCCTGCCCCCGCGAGCTAACACATCTGCCGAAAAGTTGGTTTCCCTTACACTGTGATGGATCAGCTTGCCCTGGTTGGTCTCCGCTTTGCATCTTCTAAAAACATACAGCAAGCTCCATGTCACGTCGCATTTCCCCTTAAGGGACCGAACTAGAATCTCTGAGTCGGATTCAACCTCCGCCACTTGAAGACCTCTTCTTCTGCATTAAATGATACCTGAGAGGAGAGCTCTGAACTCCGCACCTAGCGAAGTGCCCGGTCCGTAATAAGCGTTGAAAGCAATGTGAACTAAACCCCAGCTATCCCGAAGGACACCACCACCTCTCATAATCCCCCCCGAACACGAGCCGTCCACATTTAATTTTAATCCGCTAGTTGGGGGCTGCCACCAAAACCATCTCCCTTGTTGTGGTACCTGAGCCCACTGTCCCTCTGTAAGGTTCCCCAAAATACCCGCATGCATGCCATTCTTGGAGATGCTGGCCAGCTCTACTATGAGCAGTTTCATACGAACCTGTAGAGCCAGAAACAAACGTTTTCCTCCTAATCTTACCTGGTTACGTGCTTCCCATAGAGTCCAGCAAATGGAAATCAAAATGATCAAACCTGCTGACCGGTCCTCAACCCTGTTGCCAAATCCCGACAGCCATACCGCAAGATAATCACGTACCGAAGGACTCTCCTCCTCAGGAACTCTGTATTGAGAGAACCGAGACCATAAGAGCACTGCCCACTACCCCTAAATTGTTATATTGGAATAAGAAAATTTAGATTCACAATAGGCTATTCATTGAACGGTTCATATTTGGATAAGTTTAATTATGAAACTATTATCAAATAGAGTTTTATGAACATTAATATCATTGGGATATATGGATATGTATTTTAGCTTGATGTGTCCTGGTTTGGTAATTCCCTAGTCATTGTCCATGGAATAAATGAGTTTATGTCATATAGCGAACCCATTATTTGTTGGATATTATTTGGCTATAACAACATTGCTCTTGAAACATTGAAGACAATAAAGAGACTCAAAAATATCTTCCTATAGATCTGTTGAGAAGTTATGATAATCAAATATTGAGAGCATTTTCGAGATAATGGATAGAAATTCCAAGATTCCATACCTCTTAGACCAGGTAATATGATTTCTATTCTGAGGCTACTCCATGACCCATGGATTGGAGGTCGATGTTGACTAGGTCCGTGAATCATTCCCCTAAAAAACATGAGACTATCATTGATGAACATGAGTTAGGATTCACTATCTTCCCCAAGAATTGTTGAAAACCAAAAGCAAATTTTTATAATAATCTATCCATAGGAGTAATTCGACCCGAATAATATTGAGAAAACATAGTGAGAAATAAATTTTCTTAATAATATCATTATTGTGTGTTTCTTTGAGTCTTGTTTATGTATATACCGTTAGTGGAAATCATACCTGACTTTTGGGTTTTATTTAATCCTCACCTCCCTTTGCCTATGTGACCCCTCCCCGATTATTAACAAGTTAATCATGCCCAAACGAGGCCTCCTAACTACAGATTGGGTGTTTTATGCGAATGAAAATAACAATTTCATATTGATGCACATCATCCAATCGAAATAATATTTTTTTTGTGATTGGTACCCATCTTCCATATAATGTGTTAGGAAATCTAGAAGAATATAGACAAGTTTGGGTATCTATAATCACTAATATAAATTTGGTTAATTGGGATAGACTACTTGTGATAAGAAATAGTACCATCACAAGAAGTCACATGAAAACATTTATTTTCAATGGAAAGGTATTTACATCTGAAATAATTGTTTGTTTATCAATAGTTGGGATGAAAAACATATTTCCTCACAAATACCTTTTTTTTCATGCATGCCATTATGAGTAAATTATATTAGTGATAAATATTATCAGCATACTATTTTATCTATCACATAATATTATTTGAAAGAAATTTCATTTTTCATTAAAAAATGTTCCTTGATTTTTATTGAGAAGGGTTAAATTCCATCACGATTAACCTATTAAAAAAAAAACCAATATTAAATTCCTATAAAACATTCTTATCCTATCCCCTAATTAATTTTTTTCATATAGCACAACAGTTTTGTGAATAACCCTCTAATGATCTTGTCCCGAAATCATTCATCACATACATTTTATTATAGATTTAGGTTTAAATATCCCATTTATGGACTACTATAATCCTCGACCCCATTATTTTTGTTATTTACCTATCAATATTGAAGAAGCTGTTTTACTCAAACCCTAGGTCAATAAATTTACTAGATATTGTGGTTTATTTGGAATTTAGGGTTAGTTCATGTTTATTATTATTATGTATCTGGGTGTACCACATCCAATAAATTGAAATTTGAGATCATAAAATATTATTCTAATGGTTTGACTAAAATTAAGAATATTTAATTAATAATATTAAGAGATGTTTTTATTAATGTTTTCATATTTTTTTATTTTGAGATATATGGTCATCAAGATGACTCTCGATGCGCATAAACATTCCTCTAACATCAATCACACTTATTATATATATATATATATATATATATATATATTTATGTGATATATATATATGATTGAAATATATTAGAATTTGTATATATATATAAAGAAACCATTTAAACCTATGCACAGACACATAAAAAAACATTGAATGCTTTTTTTAAAAACTTGTATATATATAAATTATGAAAAAATATTAATTATTTTGTTTAAATTTTGAATTTATTTATTGAAATGGATGAATTTTACGACTTATTATGATTATTTTGAAGAAATCCTTATGATGATATAATTTTTGAATAATTATAATAATTCTTGGATTATGGTTGTGGTGTCAAACCATATTTTATTATTATATTATGATTGGTTTTCATTTATTTAAATCATGTGGATATAATTTTGTTAATATTTGGATATATATATTTACACTAACATCTGAATATTTATATATAAAAATTGAAAAAAACATGTATGGTTTTTGATATATATATATATATGATATGAAGATATAAAAAAAGCCTTTAAAAATATATATTATAGTTATATATGTTATTAAGAATTCATATTATGTGTATATACATATATAAAACATATAGAATATATTGGAAATGGGCGTTTTATAAAAATGATAAGAAAATAAATTAAAAGATAATGTCCAAACAAAAAATATATTTAAAAAATGCATTTTTTATAAAAAAATATTAATAAAATTGTTTTAATGAAAAGAACAATATATATAAAATAATGTTTCATTAATTATTACTCTTTAATAAATGATCTATTTATCTATGAGAATTATTTATGGAGTTCATAAATGTTTTTATAATTTTTTGTTAATGTGTACTCTTTGTTGGATTCATTTGAATGAAAAAAGAATAGTAATAACAAAATTTTTTAAACAAATTATATTTATAATTAATTTATAATTAGTATTAGATAATAAAATAATGTAATAATTCAAAAAAAATTAATTACTTGTAAAAAATATAACAAATATCATAAAGTTTTTATAATTCAAAATATTGAGAATAAATGTAGTATTAATTAAAAAAAGTATTATTTTTTAAATTAATTTTAATAATTAATTAGGAAATATTGGATATAATTTGTAAATATTATTAAATTATGATAATTTTTTATATATATACAGTATTAATAAAATATTAAAATGTTTACCCTCACGTGTGATGTTTCCAAACAACTGAAAAAAACATAATTTTATGTCACAATTAGGTAAACTCCACATCCCAAACCTTATAGTGGTCTCATAATTCTCATATGATACACCATTTGGGAGATACATGAATTTTTCTATAAAAATTATAATGAAAATTTTAAATGAATTACTCTCATGTGTAATTTAAAAAAATTCCTGATACACACAAATTTAATGTCATGCTATAGTAAAATATACATCCTAGAAAAAAAATTCTTTCAAATTTTCCACACGATACACCATTCTAGAGATAAATAATTTGTTTGGGAAAAAATTATAATAAATATATTAAATGAATTACCCTCATTTGTGATGTTACCAAAAACCAAATGCAAAAAAATGTTATGTCAGGCCTAGGGTAAAATCATTATCATGAACATATTGGAGGTCTCGTATTTCTCATAAAATACATTGTTTGTGACATAATTAAATGTTTTAAAAAATTATAATAAAAATATTAAATGAATTACCACCACGTGTGATTATACCAAAATCCCAACATACACAAAATTTATGTCCTATTTAGTGTAATCGTTGCATCATAGACATATCAGTGGTATCAGATTTCCCAAACAAGACATTATTTGGGAAATATTACTTCATTTTATGAAAATAAACCTTGTGTGATATAAAATATTTAATATTTTTATTCTTTCTCTACTGAGAATCTACACTCCCCAGAATCTAGTGCAAATTGAGAAGCTCAATTACCAATATAATTTATTTAATATTTCAATGTGTCAAATTATAGGAATGATTTTAAATTCATAATAATGAAAAATAATTATCCTTATTTTTTAAACAAAACCATGGACTCTTGATGTAGACATCAATTTTTATTTATCAATCATACTTGGATAAATCATCATAGAAATCCCAATTCTTTTTGTATAAATCTTCTCTATGTTGAGGGTGTTGAAAAATTGATATCAATTTCATAGTCTAATTCATAATATATTTCTATATTAACTAATAAATGTCCATGTAAGAGATGTGATATTGGGAGTATAAAAATGGATGACAATGATGAATGTCAATTACTAAGTTATAGTTTTCGAGAAGATTATATTTTTTATCAACATTGTGAAAACAATTTAACACAAAATAAAACATAATTGGTTATAGATATATTATTTTACAATTAAATACTCGTAGATACTAATATTTCAACTCAGGAAACAAAAAAATTAGGATGATATTCGAAATCGTAAAGAGGAACCTTCTCAGTTTTATAGTTTATTAAAACATACTTAGGAGGCCTCATACATGGGATTCCAAATAAGAAATAATTAATTTATTATAAAATTTATTGCTACTGTAACATATTTTGGAATGCCAAATAGTTTTTTGATGAAATATTTTCTTTTGTTAAATAATTATTTTCTGATGAAAATACATTAAAAGTAAGTTTCTATTATAGAAAGTGGTTGTCCGTAATTTGGGTCTTATTTATCAAAACACCCATTAAATATCAATTGAATGAATATTATATTATATTTATTATGAATCATTAGTTAATATTCCAACTTGTGGATAATCAATGTATAAAGATGTACAATAATAAAAGATTATATTTCATATGAAATTGTTGAGGTATTTTCCAATTGCACCCTATTTATAGTATTTATTTGTGTCTCATAACACAACTGCACTAATGAAATTTAACTAATAATATATTTATATCGGTAAATGATTAAATAAAATGTGTGAGGATGATAAATAAAAAAATTATTATATGTGTCTTTAATCTGATTTAGAGCCTCAAATCCTATGGATGAATCATTATATTGATCGTTTTTCCATTAGGTTCCTATAATAGTAAATATTATTATTAGTTCTTTTTCATTACTCTATACAATTTATTTCCTTGGATGTTGATGAAAGAACCATATATATATTTGGAACTATTAATTTTGGGACATCCTAATGAGAGTATTGATGTTTTAAAAATCAACTCATTGATGAGTAAATTTCATTATAGAACACAAATTTAACTATATTTGATATAGTTTCATATCATAATTTTATACAAATGGTTTCATTAATATAGATGATCAGTGATTTTTTAGTGTTTGTTATGTTATATGGATCAAGTACAAATGGTCCAAAATCATTATATACTATAAGGATGAGAAAAATTCATTTATTCATAGAAACAGATAAAGTATTATTATTTTGAAATTTATAAATTATTTATTTATTTGGATAACCCTTTTTGAATAAATAGAAATAATTTTAGGAATGGTGGAATTGAATGAGATGAACCTCAGACTGTGCTATTAGGTATTTTTGTAAAATAAGACATCTCTACGTTACCTCTTCTTACATTTAGACCAATTATAAAAAAACCAAAAATAAATGGTATTACGATAGATCATAATTGTACAATGTGGAGTATTTTATGGGACCCACCATATTTCTCGGCTTCAATGGTTAATGACATGTTATATGTAGTGCATATTAAGAAGAAATATTTTTGATTACATAGTTTATATCATGTTGTACACACCTAGTAAGACCTAAAATAATATAAAGTCATGGTTAAATCATTCCAAAACTTATAAAAATACTAATCAGGAGTAATTTGATGTTGAAATATCATAATATATAATGATGAAAATATTATCTTACACACATTCTAATGAAATCAATTATGATTTCTTCATCAGCATAGATATTTGAGTTTACAAGATGGTTATGCCTCAAATATTTCTCGTTATGATCGAAATTTGAAAATTACTAGGTTAAAAATAATTATTTCTATTTAATAATGAAAATATCAATTCATATTTTTATTAGATGGATTTTTAATTCTTAAATATGAGATGTGTTGACTAAAATATCATATTTCTTCTATGTTATTTCTATGGAAACATCATATTATGATGCAACGAGTATGCTATAAAAATATTGTATATGTTTTATGTTAATTAATGAAAATATTAACTAAGGAACTCTTTTACTGAATGTAATATTTCATATTGAATTTTCTATATTATTGTAACTGTATATGGATAATACAATTCTGATGGATTTACCCATTTGAGAGATGTACTCAAAATTTGATGAATAAAATATGAAACAAAGTACCAGTTAAAGGGCAAATTACAGAAGCATACTTGTAGGTTGAAATCTAAAATTTATCATAATATTATTTAAATCAGAATATAATTGAAAACATAATCTCATGGGTAGAAATGAATAAAATATTGATGATGTTATAGAAACTCAATTGTTAGTTTTGAATCATCATGATATTGGTTTTTTTGGTAATTGTGAATGATGGATTCCAAATGAAGAACAATAAATAAATTTCACATATGTTTTAGTGAATTATGAATAAATATCATGATTTTTTCATTAAGTATTTATTTTTATTATATTTTTGAATTTTTGTAATAGTTATAATTTTATAAAATATTTTATATAGACTATATGATAAACATTTCAAAAAAAAAAATTTATATAAATTTCCCCAACCACACATGAAGACCATCATTAAAATAACGTTTAACATTGGTTTAGAAAATAGTTAATTTATATATTTTTTGATGGAAAAAATAATAAATTTTTTATCGATATATATTATTAATATTTTTATTGTTTTAGGAAACCAAATAAGAATGATAAATTGATAGTCAATTATGTGTTCTAAATACACCTCCATCAAAATTGGTAAAATCATATAATGGGTATGCGGTTAATGGATTTCAATTAAAAACATAAATATATAGAGAATAAATTATGTCTATGAATATTGGTGTTGGATTCAATGGATATCATCATAAAGAAAGTTACGATGACATTCATGGTTTGATAGATGAAATTATTGAGTAATAGTACTTATGGAAAAATTATGTAATAATGTTTAAATTCTATTGGTTTGATCCTGATCAAGGGTTGTGGTTTCATGCATGATATGGATATGTTGAAATTAAATATAACAACTGTATTAAATCAAATGAACAATTTATTTTGGTACCTAAATTTTATTATGCCAATTACTATGATGTTTTGAGGGATTTTAATGAAGAGTGGAGTGTAATAAAAATTCAATATCATGATAAATTTTTTCAAAAAAATGTAAATGGTTCCATGGAAGTGAAATATATTGAAAATTTTCAATACATATATTATAATGTATTTTTTACCCAATAAGATATAAATAAGGATGATGAAATGCATTAGTTAAGGGTTGATGATATTACTAATTTTGATTAAGTAATAAGCGATGATAAAAGTGAATATCATATGGAAGTTGAGGATGGAGGAGATAAAGATGAGGACATTGTTCTATTTGAATATAATAAAGAAGATAATAATTGATGTAATATATTCTTGTATTTATTAGTTACAATATTTTATATGCGTGTTAACAATTATTTATCAGTAAATTTTTTTAGATGGATATACCAGATGATATATTTTGTTCATTTACTAATACTAGTAATTACTAATATTTTTATTTGATAAATATACTATATATTATCGATATGTAATAATATTATATTATTCAACATATTTATTTTTTTTATATTCAAAATATCAATTAAAAAATATTTTTAGGTAATATTATTATATTCAGGTATTTATTTATTGAAAATTATTAAATATTTGTATTTATTAGATTATTATATTATATATATATTAACAGTTATTTTAACATAAAAATATTATGTTCTTGTATTTATTATTTTTTATTATTTTATATATGTATTAATAAATTTATATTGATAATAATTTTTTAGATGGTTCTAGATTCCCCTGATGATCCATTAATTCCCCTCGTTGATAATGGGCTTCCTGATGTTGATATTGATTCAACTGAGCCATAAGATGTTGTTCCTTTTTGGTGGGGTGAAAATTTTCTACATGGATGACTACATATACTATTTCATAGAGGCAAAAATATCTTCATTTTTATCCTCATTTATATATTAATATTTAATTATTTATCGTATTTATTATATATATATTTATAACAATTTTAGTAATAATAATCTGATTTTTTTTTTAAAAATTTTATCATTTAGATATTGGGAGTGATGGTTGGATTATAAGAAATTATTTCTTTGAGTCACCTGTGTCATGGGATCTAGTTCTCATTTTCACTCATCAAAAAACAATAGACCAATCGATTTTATTTTATTAATTAATATAATTTATTCCATATTTATTTAATTAGTATAATGTTTTTCTAATTTTCATATATAATTAATTTTATATGATTGATGATATCCTGAGAGTTCTTATCCAAGAGGCATGATAGATTTGTATATGTTAATGTTTTCATTAGTTTTTACACAACCATAAAAAGTGATCCATTGATATAGCTTATGTTAATTATTATTTTACAAGTATTGAATCTCTAATCGACATGAATATAAATAATATTAAGTATTAGATGGATTGTTCTCATACCTACCAGTAGATAATTTTTGGAGGAGGTCATAATATAGATGAAAAAACTGGGGGATGAAAGAGGTTACACATAGGGTCAAGAGTTATTCATTCAATAAACATTGATGACATAAAATAAGTAATATTATTTAATTATATAGATATATATACTTTAAATATTTTTTTAAGGTCATAAAAACCTCTCTATTATAGAGTTCAATGATTATAAGAATATTTTCACTGATCTTTATATAGGATAGCTTGTCAGTGACAGATGACGACATATTATAGTAAATAATTTTTTTATTTTTTAACTAAAATTAAATTTCCTTTTATTTGAATTTCAAATTATATTTTATAGAAATTTATAAGGCTAAAAATTCTCAATCATAAGATATTTAAGCGGATACCAAAAAATATTCCTCTTACTAACCATGTTTTGGTGAGGGGACATTGATATATACTACATTGAATGGCATCATGAATTGTTGTGGGATCAGAATTTTTTCCCAACTAACCACTGCCACACATTATTGGACTTTTATGATGTAAAAAGTCATATTGAAGGGTGTTTGTGGAGTGTCATAATCATTCGCTATATAGTATGGGAAGATTTCGAGAGATTATGATGATATGAAAAAAATAGATTCATAAAGTGGGGAAGGAGGAGCACAAACAAATATGTTAGAGTGATTAGAAAATGTAAGAGTATAAGTGAAAATATTAACATGGTGTTAGCATTATGTTTCCTCACCCTAACCATTCAAGTCATCTTCCTCCACATAATACCAATTGATCTTCATTTTTTATGTTTTTTTGTACTTTGATATTATAAACACACTGTTTTGGAAATGATTAGTACTTTTAATCTCATTTTTATTATAACTTTTATATTTTAATATTTTTAAATTTGTTTGTATTAGTTTATTTAACCATTTCCAATTGAAATGAATTACTATATCCATTTATGTTTTTATTAAATTATCATATTTATATAAAATAGGTTTATAGTCCATTGAATCTTTATTATTTGAAATGAGAAATAAAAAATGATTATTTTAAAAGGACATAAGATTTTATTTTTGATGGATAAAAAATTAGTCACAAATAATGATTATTTTTTATTAGATATAAAAAAACTATCTGTGAATACATTTTCTATGAATGGACATTAGCGATGTAATCCCATAAAAAAGGTAATTTTTGAAGAGAAGATGTCACTAATTTACCATCACAAATCCTTAACACTATATTAGTAATGGGTTTTTATTCCTATTCAATGTTCCATCAATGATGATTTTGATTATGATTGTAATTATATCATGATTAAGATAACCCTTAGGTATTGTAGAAAGAATTAGGGTCATGAAATAATTATTTAGTAGTTATCTAATATTACATATTCCTAGATGACCAATTAAATGGTAACCAAATTAGAAAATTTCTACCCAAATCAGTTTATGGCTTCATTTTGTTCTATTTTTTCTTCTAACACAGTAGAAGAGATGCATGTCTCCTAAAAAGGGGGTTTACCAAACATAACTTTCTTGGATTAAATCATCCTCTAGAGTATATCCTTAAATAATAAAAATCTATTAGTTATTATGCTTCATAATTTTGTGTAAGGAGATGTAATTAGCTAAATTATTTAGATTAAATTTATTAGGACTCTTTATATTTGGAAATTTAACCTATTATTTTTCTTGGACAATGATAAAAAATACTAGAACATGCTCATTTTATAATGAATATATTTTATTCTGTTGATATTTTTGGGTTTAGTGATTCTGATCCATTTAGTACTAATGAGGGTTTTTTTATTACCATTTTTATTCATGAAGAGGTAACACTTGATTGTTAGTGGTCTTAAGAATTGGATTTATCATCAGTATTAGTTGTTCATGATGATTTCTGTCTCTTCTTGAGTATATTTATTTTCTTATATCAATGGGTTCAGATGAGATTCATCCTTAAATCAAAATATTCCATTTTATTTTCACCACACTACAATTTTGAACTTCTAATACACACAATGTTGATTCAAATGGATAATCTGTGTTAATAAATCATATTGAATATTTTTTATTCAGATCATAACATTTTATCTTAGAGAAGTGGCATATTCAGGGAATACATCAGGCCTTTCCACATCGAAAATATGTCCAAAGTTAATGTTTTTGTGTTAAATTTTTGGGGTCTAATATAGTAGTCATACTCATTATGTAATTTAAATTGAAAATTTGCACCTTTTAATATCATCCTAATTATTAATAGTTCATTCTAGGATATTTTGATAATAATTTTTTCCATCCACGGTTTGTATGAATTACCTCATCTTTATAACCCAATGCTTCTATGGTGTCCCATTATTAATCAACATTGAGTTGAAAAGTGTATGATATTATACACTAGATATCATGTTCCAATGAATATTAATATTATGGGATTCTAAAAATCATATGGTGGATGATTCGTGTCCACCAAATTAATGGATGGTTTTATCTCTATTTTGACTTGTGTGAAACTCCACACCCAGTATTACATTAAAAAATAATGGGTCTCATTGATGTCAACGATTTATGTTGGAAATATATCCTTGGATGATTCTTGAGTGTAGGTGGTTAGTGGAATATGATACGTTCATATTATCTATACCTTCAAATGATAATGAACATGAGTCATACTAATGAAACTCACATGGGATGGTTGATATTTATACCTAAGTAAAAGAAATTATCAGTAGTCCATGGAAACCAAGGTTAAATAAAATGGATTTATTGGCATCGGGATAGAAAAACTAGTTGACTATACTAATTTTAGTAGATTGGTTTCATCTAATTGAGGGGAATTCTCTGAAGTATTGATATTGGTCTAAACTAATGAGTTTTAATAGTATGAATATTTACTCTATGAAATTAAGTGTTGAGCCACGTCATCTTCTCCAAAACAACATTATAAAAAAATTTTTACACATCAGGAGATATGTAATTAATGAATTTGGATGATGATTGGGTTTTTTATTTATCCACACCATTATTTTTATCGTTAGTTGATTCTCTCCTAGATGGTGGTCACAAGATGTTTGGATAAGCCACGAATTCCAGATCCTCTCTATGATACTTGTTATCGATACCCTATTAACATATTTTAGTTCATATTACATTTCATATTGATCCCCCTCATTTCATCCTTCAATGTCAGTATCATGTTCAAAATTATGTAAGGTTCTATTATCATCATCACTCACTAATGGAAATCATGCATCACAAATCAAATATTACTCAGTGTAAATGTAGGAGGGGAAAAGTCATAATCCTATTTAATATCAAATATATCCTTGATAAATTTAAAATATTAACCTTTTCTATTTTTCTATCACTCTTATTAATTAACCTGAAGAATAGGTGTCTAGATAATAATTATTTCCCTTAATGTTCTCCTGATGAAGGCCACGAATCTCAAAACATTAATGGAAGAATCCATTGGGGTTCTTATTATGAAGCCACTCCCATCTTGGAAAATATTAACTTCCTCAAATTAGGGGTAGTTAATAATTTTCCCTACCTATAGTATGGAGTTTATTTTTCTATAAGACAATTATGGCCCTTCCCCACTGTCGATTTCATGATTACGGTGATGGAAGTAGTGGCTAAAATGAACTCAACTCTACAGGATGAGGTTGAACCAATAATACCCCTAGTAATTCTTCTGTGACCTTATTATACATTGATAATCTTATCATGTAACGAGATATGTTTTTAAACAATTTTGGGTATGGTATACATTTCATCAAATATTTTTCAATAATTTTAGGATTTATTTTCTTCAAATGAGATGTCTGCTTGACCTCTCATTGTGTATGATGTATAAAGCTGTCAATGGATAGATCATGCTGAGTAGACTCTCATTGGATATTGGAATTGTGGGATTTAATTATATGGATGAAAAAAACATATTTTTCTTTGATATATGGAATTGCCTAAACTAATGACATTGCATGATGTGCTTCTGGATGAAATTTTTAATCCAATACATTGAGTGAAATATAGATAACAGTAGTCACCCCACACTCTTATACAAATATTATATTGTGTATAAGTGACTATTTAGTGAAGTGAATTAAATACAATTAGGTGGTAATATTGGAGACCAATTGGCCACCATCCCAATTTAGGGATCTTGGAAACGTAAAAGGATTATAGTTCAACACTATTTAGAATCTCATCTTATGTATTTAGATGGTTTACATACTAAAAATAT
The DNA here is from genome assembly GCA_963277665.1 of Viscum album. Classification (NCBI taxonomy): domain Eukaryota; kingdom Viridiplantae; phylum Streptophyta; class Magnoliopsida; order Santalales; family Viscaceae; genus Viscum; species Viscum album. The sequence goes on along the minus strand of OY728153.1, from coordinate 521,174,251 downwards.
GATAGGTATTTAATATTGATATTATATAGACTATCATTAATGTTTTTTTAATATAAGATACAAAATAATATATTAGTGCCTTGGTAATATCATTATGAGGATTATCCATCAGATACAACATGACAGACATTCATTGTTGGACCAATTCTCTCCACATGACCTTGGAGTTCTCTTCACCTTCAGTGAGGGGTACATCAACCTGATCTGAACATAAATGTACTTTATTCACTAACATATAATGTGTAAGGGAATAATTCTAAACCTCTTTAGTCACATACAATGGTGTAAGAACAATGAGATTCATAGAAAATTATTATTTCCTTATATTTTTATTTGACTAAGATGAGACATATCTAACAAAAAATAATGATCCAGATATTGCTAGATGTTATTTCTCATGTTCCATATTAGATAAGGTAAAATGTGATGAAAATTGTATATGGGGATGCCCCCTTTTAAAATCATATGATTTATTGTGTGGAGGGCCATCACAACACGCACCATGGGGAGGAACTCCATGGATGATTCTTTATTCAACATCATGAAGAGGAACTCTATTCTAGATAACTGCATTTTTTTAGGGAATAACTCTATAAAATACAACCTATAGAGAAATTATGGGGATTTTAATTGGATTGGAAAGGTATGATCTCCATGGAAAACTATTTTTTGGTCTCCTTCATGAGGAGGAAATTCATGTTGTATTTTTTATTTGTCACAAGAGGGCCTATGAAACATATACCTCATTGAGGAACTCTAGAGTTATTATCTTGTATTCTATGGGGAGTACATCCATTTTAATTATATGAAAAACATTTTTAACTAGAATACCTCTTTATTGGTTGATCATCACACTACAAGAATAATCTCTATAAAGGGAATCGTGAAAGAAAAAATTTGAGATTGAAATTTAAATTAGCATGAGAGGAACTCTACATCAGATTAGATGGGGTGGACACTATTTATTTCTGGTTTCATTATCCCAATAATATGATCATTGTGGATTTTGATCTTCAATTTTTGACCATTAATAGTACATTCATATTTTGTATATTCAGTATCATAGGGAGGGCCTCCACAGTGTTTACTCTAGATAAGAACTCTGGTGTAATTGATAATGGTTCTTTATTGAGGACCTTCACAATGGATTCATTAGGGATGATATGAAGAGATACTAATTATAGCTATTTTGGTTGGAAAATATTGTTTCATTTTATGGGTAGTATTTCTATAGATGTTGATTATGGTTCCCCAGGGGAAAAATTATTTGAAATATTCTAGGTTAGAATTCCATAGCTGTATATTATGATTCAACCAAGAGGATCTTCATAAAGGGTGCTCTGAGGAGGAACACTATTGTTTCTAAATATAGTGCAAAAAGTATAATATTCATAGTGTATTATAATGAGAGGATGTCTTAATTTTTTTATTATGTTTTATGGGATGAACCGTCATAGAAGATACTCGGGGGGAGGAGCTATAGAGTTATTGTTCATAGTGCTATGAGGAAGACCTTAAGAATGTATAATGTAGGAAGAACATAAATATATTTTTATCACATTATTGTATAAATTACCTTCCTAACTGTTGTTCTGGAGAGTACCTATAACAGTAAGATGTTTTTATGAAAAATTACCTTTAAATAATTTTTATTCATCAGTAGCTTGTGTTGAATAAAATATTGAGTTTAAATGAACTGTGATATATCTTTATTATAGAATTATAGTTACATAATTAATAAAATATTTTTTATGTTTATTAAATGGATATTTTAATTAGACGTTTTGAATAAACCCTATTTGTAGTAAAAAAACCTAAATTTTTAAACAGGGTAATCTTACACTGTTGAAGGGAGAACCCCTTATAAATTACGATCATGACACATTAATAATTTTTATATGATAACATAAAATTTTTATTTTAAATTGGGATATAAAAAATTAATTATGTTGATTTTATGATATTTTCTATTAACATGCTTGTTTTTGATGAATTGTAAAAACAAACCAAATTTTCGGTGGAAAACAATTTTTTATCAAAAAAATTTATAAGGTTAAATTATAATATTGAATGGTTTATAAGTATATATAGAATATATTTTTATCATTAAATATTATTAATGTCATTTACATTAATTTTACATTGAATTCATATGTATACATATTTCAATATTTTGAAATGTTTTGACTTCTAAAAACAAATTCTCTCATTACAAAAACTGGAATGATTTTAATTTAAATAATGTATCATCTATGAATTTTATTATTAAAATTGGAATCTAAATTTATAATAATTAGGTCCAAATAAATTTTATATGATACATTTATTTTTGGGAATTATGAATAGTAACATTGGTAGTTGTTTTTATTTTAATGGATGAAGGTAAATTGTGTAATTAATGGTAAAAATAATACTATAAAATTACCATAACACATGTAAGAATACTATTGGATGACTACATTAGACCCTTATCTTCTATTGTTACAAATTGAATCATATAATGGCCACTTACCTATGAATATGACATGAAATAAAAATAACGAATGCATTTTAAAAAAATATAACATTCTTATTTTATATAAGTATATTAATTTTAATATATAGATAACTAGAAGATAATATTTACTATAGATAGTCTATAATGAGATAAAATAATTACCCAAATCATTGAAATTTATTTATAACTATTTTTAATTAAATAATTACCATTAATGATGACACAATAGTGATGTCAAAATTAGGTAATTAAAAGAAATATCAAGTAATTAGTAATTAAAGTATTAAAATAAATAACATATTAACTAATTAATATGCAAAGAATTTTCATGGTTTCTATGACATGTTTTTAGTTTAGGAAATATTTTGTTTGAATTTATATTCTAATTGGATTTTATTTAATGTCAAATAAATGAATAGTGTCAAATTGTCACTATTGATATTTTATAAAAAAACATATTTTTTTTATAAATCATAAATTTGTTTAAAATTTACGAATTTATAATTATAAGCTATAACTTGTGATAAAATATAAATTTATGTTCAATTAAAATCATATAACTAAATATTTATGTCCATTAAATATCTTTAATGTTATTACAACAATTAAAATTAAATAGAATAACTATGTGTCAATTAAAACGATATGGTTTATATTGAGAAAAACAAATTTTCCAAAATATATTGGATGATTATATTATGACACTATATCATATTGTATTAAAAATTGGAACATTGGGTGGTCTTTGTGTAGGGTTTGATTTTGTTATAAATAATTAATTATGGAGTTTCCAAAAGTGACAATCACCTCAATTATAAAAGGGCGCCTCGTACCTCAGCTCTTCAATTCATTTTTATCCGTCATGATTTTCCATCCCCAACCCATTTTCCTTCTCAACTTAAATATTTTATTTCTATAGGATATGATAATCTTCCAAGACAATCTCTAGTTCTCTATGAAGAGATTTATAGGAAGCACTTTGAGGAAGAGGCAATATCTTAAATCAATTCTTTAAAACATCATTTTTCATCTACTTCCTCTTTATTATTTAATTCACTATAAAGTACAAAAATTAGTATCAATCCTATTATAGTATGTTATTATATATATTAAACAACTATATTTCACCATCTATCCATCCTTCAAAATATGAAATCATCGTGCATGAGTACATACGACATTTCTTATCCACGCCGTGGTGTAATATTTTTTTTCACCACCACCCTACATAGATGGTTATAATGATTGAAATAATTACTATATATGATTACTATAATATTATAGTAATTATGAAATGTTATACACCATCCAATTCAATACCATTAAACAATTTTTGGAATGATATCATCGCTTGTTCGTGTGTATGACCTACTGTCTCCAGAATGTGATGCGATTCATTATACATGATATCAATCAAACCATGATTATATAACAGAATTTAATAAATAAATATGATACATATATCATAAAAATTCCATTCATTAAATTATTTAACAATAACCCATGATGTGGAAAATGAATATTTCAATCATATCTTGCATATTAACATAAATTAATTAATATCCAAATTACATGTTACAATGAAATGTTACTAACAAATTGACGATAATACAATCATATATGACATCATAAAAATGATTTTGATTCTTGAATATGTAAATATCATTAATTTAATCATTATATAGGGATTCAGATACATACGAAGGATATTAGACCTATGATAATGGATAACTTTGCAATCTCATCCAAGAATGCTTATTTGTAATTATTTACAGGGGTATATTTATAATTCAAGTCCAGGTTTCCTAAATATGTAATATTAGTTTTATTATTTTATGATTTTTGAAATTTATTTTTACCCATTGGTAAATTTTTATTAAACGGTATGAATGGAATCGTTTTTCCTTTTTCGGTATGATGTACTTTTTTTATTTTTTTGGTAAAAGTATGAGGAGAATGATTGTTAACTTATACTAAATTAATGTGTTTTTATAAATTCATAACACCTTATTTACATTTATTTTCCTTTAAAACATTTAAATTATTTTTCCCTTACAATATTTTCTTCAAAAAATTGCATTTCATTTTGATAAAGGAAGACATTTTTGAAGAAGAAAGGATATTTTCATAAGGAATTAATTTAAAGTGTTTTATCAGAATTTTAAATCCATATAAAATGACATTATTTAAATAGGGTTATGTTTATTTCCATATTGTCACTATGATTTCAGTTATGATGTAATGATATTTATGATAAATTTTGGTTTTTTACAGATTATGATGAAAAGATGTTTGATAAACCCCTTTTATTCCGTGGGTTAGGGTAGGATTTATGATTTTATGGAAAATATGAGATCAATTTCATTATGAGATGTGTGGTACATATATCTTCCTCAAATGAATTCAGTAAATATTTATATCCCATGATATAAACATGATTAGAACACTATGTAAATCATATTCAGTAATACAGGGCTGGAACAAAAAGTAAAGCTAGTTCAGTAATTGATTTTTTCTTCTATGATGGTCTAGGAAATGATCCTTGAATACAATGAAATGATTTTCTATTCTTATTTGTTTTCCACAAAAAATCATCACTTATGTTTTTACATTTGGGATTATTCCAATTAATTTTTAGGAGATTCTATCAAATGACATGATATCAAAATCATTCATAGGTAGGGTAAGACATCCAAATGTTATGTTCATTTGTCTTATGATTGTGAAATGATTGATATTTTCCATTCATACCCTTTCTGAGAATTATAGCTCACACATTTCATATGTTTATTTTCCCCATGTCATGAAGAATAGTATTAAGTCAGATATCCTAAAAGTGATTCCAGTTATGAAAGATTACACAAGAAAAACTGTAGATGTTTTATAAACTAGTTGATTATATAACCCAATTTCTAAATAAAATATACCAATACGGTCCTCTCATGTAATTTTTATATGTTTTAATTAATATACATCAATTTTGATGTAATTAAATTTTATGATAATTATTTTTCATTATAGTTGGTATGAGAGGAATGATATAGTTATCCTTTAGAAAATAGAATGAGGAATCCTTAGTAAAAACCCTAATGATATTTATATATATAGGATAAAATCCTAGTGTTTTATAAATGACAATCAATAACCTTGGATAAAATATAATGTGTCCTAAATTAATTTTTTTAATAATTATTTGGTTTTAATGTTATGATTAGTTTTTCTCACACTATGTATCTTGGTTTTAGTAAATGTCTACAACTATAAGTAACCATGTTAATACTGTTAGTGACTAGCAATGAAATGATTGTCCCCTTGAAGAACCAAATGTTATGGGATATAGATTGAAAAATATTGAATTTATTATCATGAAAAATAATCAAGAAATGAATCATGTATTACATACAAATGTGGAAATGAGGGAGAAAAAATCTTTTGAGTCCTTAATGAGGCTACATCCTCATTCATTAAGCAGTTCTTCTAATCTATTAAAGACGGAACAATTGATCAGTACCATTGAAAATAAATTTTCAGTAGGAAAATGTTCTAAAGATGATAAACTTGTCTTAACAGTCAATTGTTTTGAAGTTGAATCTCATCAATGGAAGAATATTATAAATAATACGTGCCATAGAGTTGAAATTGATTCTATGGAATGGGATAAGTTCAAGAACTTATTTTTCAATAAGTAGTTTCACTGAATTCTTAGAGAAATGATATAGAAGGAGTTCTATGATATTAATAAATATGATAATGAATCCATTGGTACCTATGACGAAAATTTTACAAGACATGCAAGGTATTATTATGGAATTATTATCACACAATAATGTAGAATTCGTCGACTATTTAGTTTCATAAAACCATGTATCTAAAGGAAATTGTCTATAAGGGGCTTTAATAGATACAAGGAATTAATTCAATGTTATCTCAAGGTTGAGAAGGAGATTGGAGTAACCCATCAGTCATATTGGTATGATAGAAGAGAAAAATTGAATTTAAAAGAAAATCTAAATACCACAGAGAAAAAAAGATATGTATTCCCTTATGCTCAAAGTGTGGGAAGAATCTTGGAGTAAATTTTCAAAAAGGGGGGATAGTTAATATTTTATGTGTGGAAAAGAAGTTCATCGAGTATTTCATTTCTGTGGTGATGAGAAAATGCATCTAATGATGTGAACATAGAAAATTTTACATAGAATGAACCTCTTACAGTTCAATGGTACATGTTCAAGAAAATAGGGAATTATGCAAATAAAATCATTAATACATTGGTTAATGATGATGATCTGCATCATCAAACTCTTAAGGACAATGAAAAATTAATTTCATTGGAAATCACTATCAGAGATGTGTAGTATGATAATTATGTTGTGAATGGGACACTAACCGTCCACTCTAAAGTATAAAATGTTTTATTTGATTCTGGATCAACCAAATATTTTATTTTTTAATAATTTTCTATGGTTTTTGCTGTATTACCTTAATAATTACATGATTATTTCTCGATGACCACTCATAATAGAAAAATAGTTTCGTCGAAAGTTAATAATTCGTCTTCAGTTCATGTTTGTTGGGTTTCAATTCCTAAAAAACATGTGATCATTCCTATAGTCATATTTGATTCGATTCATGTCATAGATTGGATTTCTCTTTATAGAGCTCATATCAATTTCCAAGTAAGGGATGTTATATTTCATTTTACAGATTAGTCGATGATCATATATCGATGCAAGAATGAATATAACCTTCCGATAGAAATTTCATCCACCATATGGGGTTTGATTCCAATAAATTAATGTTATTTCTCTCATATGTATTACGAGAAACTCAATATTAAAAATAATCCCATTGTACAAGAGGTTGATGATGCATTTTAGGTGGACTATCTATGTCTTAAACTGAATCATGATGTTGATTTTTCAATTGCTCTAAAACCTAGTGTTATGCCTATTTCAAAGACACCTTATTGAATGTCGCCAATTGAGTTTTAGGAGTTTAAGAAGAAAGACCAAGTAAATCTTGAAAATGGATTCATATGCCCTATTTCAACACCGTGGGGAAAACCTATATGATTTTTCATAAATAAAGATGGACCAATGAGACTCTTTATTGATTATTGATAATATAACTAGATCACTATCATGAAAAAAATATCCTCTTACCCACATTGACGATTTAATTGACCAATTTCACAGAGCTCAGTACTTTTCCAAGATTTATCTTCATTCAGGATATCATCAATTAAGGCTCACAAAGAGGAAATTCCTAATACTGCATTCCGTTCAATAAATTGACAATATGAATTTATAGTGATGCCTTTCTGTCTTACTAATATCCTTTCTATATTCATGGATCTAATGAATATAGTCTTTAGATACTATCTTGATCAATTTTTGGTTGTCTTTATAGACGATATTATTTTCAATTAAATGTATAAGGAAGAACATTAAGACCACATGAGAATTGTACTTATGACTATGAGAAATATGAATCATTATGAAAATTTTACATAGTGAATTATTTCTTGAGAAAGATTCATTATTGGGTCACATAATCTCAAGATATGGGATATCATTGGATCCATCAAAAATTGAAGTTGTCAAATATTGTCTGAGACAAAATATGGTAACTGATATACAAATATTTCATGGTTTAGATGAATATTATCGATGTTTTGTGAAATATTTTTCATAATTATCTTATCAACTCACCATGTTTACTAAAAAAGTAGTTATGTACATATGGAAACAATAATGTGAAGAGAATTTCAAAGATATAATCATAAGGTTATCCAGTGCACCTATGCTCACACAACCTTATAGTGGAGAAATGTTGGTGATCAACAATGATTCATCCAAGAAGGGGCTAGTATGTGTTCTCATGTAAAATGATATGGTGATAGATAATGTGTCAAGGTAGTTGAATATACATGAGAAAAATTACCCAACTCTTGAATTGGAGTTCGCTACGGTAATATTTTCATTAAAGATATGGAGGTGTTTTATTTCTGGTGAAAGTTGTGATATTTATTTTATTAATAAATGTTTAATGAATATGATCAAATAATGTAAGATGAATATGTGCCAAAGAATATGGTTTGAGTTGATTAAAAATTATGATTGCTGAATACATTACCACTGTGGGAATGGAAACAAGGGGATAGATACATTAAGTTGAGAAGACCATGCTAGCCTATCCATGATGAGGATCACAAAAGGTCAAATATTTATCGATTTTAAAAGGATGGATCATGATATATTAAAGGGGAATATCTTATCTTTCTCAAATTAATGATCAACCATAAATAGAAGTGAATATTAAGGAGGGCAAGAAAAATTATTCAGATCTACACAAGAAAGCGATAAATGTTCCTAAATTAATCTTTGATTCTGTTGAAATAATATGGATTATAATCTGGGTATGTATTTCTCCCATATAAGAAATAAAGAAGGATCTATTATATGATGCTCATATTTCTTCATTCTATATACAACATTTATGAACAAAGATCTATATGGACACTGAAGAGTACTTTTGTTTTAATGGAATGGAAAGAGATGTCGCTGAATATATCTCTTGATTCTTGTTTTGTTACCCTGATAGGGAAGAGAGATATAATTACAAGGGTATGTTACAGATGTTACCCATACCATCATGGAAATGGGAATAAATCACTATGGAAATTTTCATAAGACATCTCAAATCATCTAAAGGCAATAATGTTTTTCGGGTTATAGTTTACCACTATAAAATGTCAGCACACTTCATTGATATTAGAGAAGATTTCTCACATGATCAGCTTTCCAGGATATATGTAATGTAAGATGTAAGTTTTTATTGAGATGAAATTTACATTTTATCTAATTGGTATTTTAAGGTTACCTCTATGTTCATGAAATGTTTTAGTATGCTCTGGATACATGTTAATGTTTCAACACTTTTTATCATCCTCAAACATACGATCATTCTGAGAGGAAAAGTCAAACTATATAAGACGTATTGATATCTTTATCTATGAATTTATATTGTGGTAGGGATCAATATCTACAATTAGTGGAATTTTATTACAATAATATCATTCAATCGAGTATTTAGATCTCTCCTTATGAATCATTTTTGGAAGGAAATGTATAACTCCAAATGGATGGGATGAAGTTGGGGAAAGAAAACAAATAGGACATGATCTTGTCAATGAAATGGTAGAAAAGGTCAGATATATTCAATAACATATAAGAGCAGCTCAGTGTCGTCAAAAAAGATATGCATACAATTGAATAAATGACCTAATGTTTGATGTTGGTGATAAGGTGTTTCTATGAAAATCTCTATGGAATAAAGTAATAATATATCCAATGAACGGAAAGCTGATCCATAGGTATATCAGTCCTTCTGAAATAATGGATAATGTTGGGTAGCTCTCATACCTATTGTTTCTTCAACTAAATCTCACTCATTTTCATGATGTGTTCCATGTATATCTCATGAGAGGGTACACACATTATCCTTCACAGGTACTAAACTTAGATGTTATACATCTAGAGCAAGATCATTCTTATGAAGAACAACCGATAGAGATTCGTTATTGTAGTAAAAATGTTCTATGAAATAATAACACTCTCATGGTTAAAGTTATATGGTGCAACCACCAATTTTGAATAAGCTACATGCGATGATTATTACTTGATAAGGGATGGATATCCTGATCTATTTGATTCCACGTGATGAATTTCGAGGGTGATGTTCAGTTTAAGGGGAATAGAGTGTTACACAAAGATGTTTTTATGAAAAAATTTATTTAAATAATTTTTATTCTTCAGCGGTTTGTGTTTCATGAAATCATGTGATTAAATGAACCATAATATACCCTCTTAATAAAATTACCGTAATAGCCCAGCTGTTAGGTAAGCTGAAATAATAATAAATAACTTACAAAAATGCATTGTAAATTTTTTATCTATCAATTATATATGAAAATTATAAATAAAATATTTTTAATTTTGGGATAATTACTATTGGTAATTAAATTATCTAAATATATATGTTATATAATTATTATAGATTTTTTATAATCATCCAAGGGATATTTTTATCATAGGATGTGAATAAATAATATTTTTGGTATAAAACCCAAATTATTAAAAAATATAAGAATACATCATTGATTGGAGAACCCCTTTTAAAATAATATTCATACACATTAATAATATTTATAAGAATAAATAAAAATTTTCTTTTAAATTAGGATACAAAAAGTTACTTTGGTTTAATTTATTATTTTTTTCTGATAACATTCATGTTCATATGAATAGTAAAAAACACGCTAATTTTTAAGTGAAAATAACATTTTTCATCAAGATAATTTATATGGTTATATTATATTATTGAATGGATTTATATTATAAATTGAATATATTTTTATAATTCAATATAATTATGTTCTTTTGAATTATTTTTACATTGAATTCATATGTTAAAAAATTTCAATATTTTGGAATGTTTTAACTTTTAAAAACAAGTTCTATTATTCTAATCACAATATTGATTTCAAATTAATTAATGAAACTTATTAATTTTTAATTATTAAATATTTAACCTATATTTGGAATCAGTAGGTTCACATTATGTTAATAGGCTATGTTTATTTATGGGCATTATGAATACTAACTGTGGTAATAATTTTTATTAGCATGGTTGAAGGTAAATCAGGTAATTAAAAGTAGAAATATATTTATAAAATTTCCTTAACCTATATCAAATTATTATTTTATGACTAAAAGAGACCCTTATAATATATTTTTCCAAATGGAATAACATAATCGTAACTAAAATATGAATATGACATGAATAAAATAAAAACTAACGAATATCACAAAATGTATCAGTCTCATTTAATATAAGTATATTAATTTTAATATATGGTTAAATAGAAGATAATATTGAATATATATATTATATAAAAAAATAAACTAATTAAATACATTATTGAAATTTATTTATTATTGTTAAGTATTATATAATTAACATTAATGACAAAACAATAGTGTTGTATAAATTATTATATTAATATAAATATTAAATGACTGGTTTAAAAAATATAAAATGAAATATAATATGAAATAATTAATTTTCTAAATGAATTATATATGTTAATATGAAATTTCTGGAGTGTATTAAATAAGTTTTTTGGAATTTATATTTTTTTGGGATTTTATTTAACTCCAAATAAATGAATTGTGTCAAAATTGCTACTATTGATATTTTATAAAATTAAAATTTTAGTAAATTATTTAAAAATCATAAAAATATTTAAAATTTAAAAATTGATAATTATAGTGTATAAAAGGTCATAAAATATCCATTTATTGTCAATTAACTCTATATATGTAAATATTTTTAATAATTAAATATTTAGAAAGTTATTACCATAATTAAAATTAAATAGAATAACATAGTGTCAATTAAAAAGATATGGTATAAATTGAAAAAATAACATGTCAAAAATTTATAGGTTGATGATATTACCACCCTATATCATCTCGTATTTTAAATAACTACATTTTGTGGATTTTATGAGGGGTTTTATTTTTTAATAAATAATTATTTATGGAGTATTCAAAAGTGCCCATCGCCACAATTATAAATGGGAACACCCTCCATAACCTCTTATATTTATTTTGAAATTTCAATCCTGGCCATTCTCTTCCCTTTTAACTTCTCAACTTCCCTATTTTAATTCTATAGAATCTATTAATCTTTAATGACGAACTCTAGTGCTCTGAGAAGTTATTTAGAGGAAGCACGCCGAGGAATATGTAATCTCTTCATCCTATTCATTGAAACTTCATTCTTATTATACTTCATCTTCATGAGTTGTTTCATTATAAATTAATAACATAATTACAATCTTATTCTGATATGTTATTATAAATAATAAACAACCATATTTCACCTTATACCATTATATGAAAAATTAAATCACCACACGTGCGTACTAGTGGATTACCATCTCCACCCTGTGATGTAATATGTTATTCTCCACCACCATAATTGGAAGGGTATAATGATTGAAATAATAACAAAATAATATTATTATAAAATTATAACAATTCTTAAATATTATACACATTCAAATTCAATACCATTCAACAATTTTGGGGAAAGATATCTTCCCTCTTGTGTCGGTATGACCTACCATCTCCATGATACGATGTGATTAATTCTATAAGATATTTATTAATCCATGATTATATACAAGAATTGAATGAGAAAATAATATATATATTATAATAATATTACTAGGTAAACGATTTAACTATAACATATGAAGTGGAATATTATCATTTCTAACAAATCTTGTATAAGAATATAAAGTAGTAAATGTCTAGATAACGAGTGAGAATGAAATATTACTAACAAATAAAGGATTATATAATCATATATGTTATAATAAAAGTTATTGTGAATTTTTAATAAGTAAATAACATTATTTAAATGATAATTTATGAGGTTTAGATACAAATGAAGGATATCAGAGCTGCGGTAAGGAATAAATTTGAAATAATATCTGAGATTGTTTATCTGTAAGTATTTATGGTGGTATATTTATCATTAAAGTTAATGTTTCCAGAATATAATATTATTTTTATTATTATAAGAATTTTAAATTTCAAAATTTTAAAATTATAAATTTTTAATGAATTGTATGAAAGAAATATTTTGTCATTTTTTGATACGAGGTACTTTTTAAATTTTCCAATAAATGTTTTAGAATAATGTTTTTTAAATTTATATAGTGTGAATGGATTCTTATTCATTCATAACGCCTTATTTATAAGAATATTACATTACAATAATTACTTTTTTTTCAATAAAATAATTTTGTTTTGATGATTTCATGGAATTTTGAGAAAGGAATTCGTTTTTTGAAGAAGAAATTACATTTTTATCAAGAATTAATTTCAGTTTTTTATCAAATTTATTTTCCATTGAAGATTAATTTTGTTAAATTGGGTTATGTTTATATCCCTATTATAGGTATAATTTTAGTTATGATGAAATCATATTTATGAACTCCATTTTTTTATATGAATTATGTTGGAAGGATGTTTGAGAAAGCCATTTTATTCAGTGGGTTCGACCATGATTGATGATATTGTGGTACATATATTAATGATTTCATTTTGAGTTATGTGGTACCTATATCAGGCTCTAATGTATTTGGTAATGATTTATATCTCATTTTATGAAAATAACTAGAATTATAAGTAAATGCAGTTTCATATTATATTGCTGGAATGGTGAGTAAAACCATTTCAGTAATGGAATTTTTACTCTATGATGGTCTTGGAAATTATACTTGACTGCTACGAAATGATTTTATATTCTTAAGTGTATAAAAAAAATCATTAAATCATAAATTTTTTTACTTTTGGGATTATTCCCATTAATATTTATGAACATTAATGCCATGACATGATATCATGATCATTCATATGTATGTTAAGACTTCCAAATGTTATGTTCTTATGTCGTATGATTGTGAAATGATTGATATTCTACTAGAATACCCTTACTGAGCATTTGAGAACACCTCATTCATATGATTATTTTCCCAAAGTCATGAATAAGGGTATTACGTAGGATATTCCAAAATGGATTCTAGATATGGATAAATATTTAGGATATAATGAAGATGTTTTATTATCCAGTTGTTTATATTTCCCACTTTATAATAAAACAATACCTATATGGTCTTGTTATGGCTTTGTTATATGTTTTGATGAATATTCTCCAATTTTTAAGTAATTTTAATTTATGTAATGTATGGGTTACAATAGTACCAACCAATTTATTGATAATGTTATTGTTGGGAGGACCTTCTGTGTGGGTTCGCAATGGTAGACCTCTAGAGTTCATTATCCCAGATTAATTGGGAAAAATTTGAATATCATAGTTGCCTTATATTATTAATTAAAATACAGAAGTTCATGATGATATCATTATAAAATTCTAATGATCATCTAGGATATCATTTTCCAAAGAGAATGAACCGACTCTTGAATAATAGATTTCCCTAGGTGATCCCTCTTTCTTAATAATCACAACTATGTGACTAATTTAATAAATGTGATTACAGTTACTATTTCATAGTGTTAGAATCATAATTCATGGGTAGGATCTATCCAAGGATCCTGCTTGATGGTTTTTTATATATAAATTGTAATTATGAATAAAACAGTTATTAATGTTATGCAGCTACTCCTAATCATTAATAGATTGCCTCCTCTGATGGGATTTCCTCTTATGATTCTGAGTTTGGAATGTAACTACCATAACTCGAGTAGCACAAATATAATTTCCTCATTATTAAATAATTATAATAAACAAGGGATATCATCCAAAAAAATGATCAGTTTAGTAGCGATGAATAATTATATAAATACATGATTTTAATTTTACATAGGAAATTAAATATAAAACATTACAACTGAAAATATTTGGCATATTTTAAAAACATTATATAATATATTTATATATCTCGAGGAATGGAATCCCAATAAGTGTGATATAATATTATCAGTAAAATTTATGTAAGGAATAAGATTTCATTAATAAATAATGAATAATCAATATGGAAAAGTAAATAACTAAAACCACATTCCATTTAATAAAAAACATGATCATTAAATTCATCCATGGATAATGTCAATGTAGTAAATTTTTATTGATAATAATAAAATAATTATAAATCATGGTATTTCATTATATTTGATTTCATGATCTCATGTATCATGAAATATTTTTATCATGAACTTGTTCCAAGACAATTTAAATAGTGGCCAGATATACACAAGAATCCCATATAGTAAAGTCATCCAACTGGGTTGTATTAGGAGACCCATCGATGCATTGAGGGGATAAGTAATTCCAGGCCCCACCAATCACTTCATATAGAATTCATTCCAAATATATTGATTGGTCAATTTAACTCATGATCAATATTTCTTATCATCAAATGTTCCTTTTTAGTATAATATATTTAATATAATTATTTCCCATGTTAATCAAATATATTTCAATGAAAATGATATTTGAAGAAATGTTATATGTGTAGGAAATAATTATATCCATTTTATAAATAATATGAATATTTAATAAATTTTAATTTATAATAATCATAATAATGTTAATGATTGATGAAAATTTGAATGACAAACAAATTAGTAAGAGGTAATTTCTAACCATCAGAAACGATAAATTTTTCGTAAATTCAAGACATAAAAAGAATATAAAGAAATAGATGATTAATATTTAATGTATATTTTATCAAGTAATTTTCTTTAAAAAATAACTCAAATATTATATACAAATATAAAGTGTTTCAAATGGTTATGGAGGTGGGAAAATACATTAAATTCATATACATTGAAAGAAACAGTAATTCTTAATTTTTATAATGAATCTAAAAAATTACCCTTTATTAAGAAATTACAAATATTTATTTTCAAACCTCTTAAAAATTCAACTATAACATAAAATTTCTTTAATAAATCATTTTATTAAATAAGAAGTACATTAAAAAAATTTGACAAAATATGGACCTGGAAGAAAAATAAAACTACTCAATAGATAAATAAGAGTTGATTTTATATTAAATATTTCTTTTCATTATTTAAGTTACAAATAGAGAAATATTAGAATGAAAATATAGATACTCTATAAATATCTAGAGGATGTGAAATTTATTGATGCTTATGAATCATAATTTTAAATAATCCTTGAGCAAAAATATAAGTGTTAGGACCAATATGGGCCTATATACCCTGAGAGGGGGGGGGGTGAATCAGGGTATGTATATTCTTTCTCAATGTTCTTCCTACCCCACTGTATCTTGACCTCTTTATTACAAGGGTCACTTTGTTTTCTCTTGTGTGTAAACTATGATCCCTTCTTTACTTCTTTATCTAATGATGATGCTTTGAATGCAATGTAGGGAAGCAAACAGGTAGACATAGAGATTTTTACTTGGTTCACCCTCACTGGGCTATGTCCAAGGAGCATACACCGACATGTTGTCAGTCGTACCAAATTCCACTAAACTTCAATAGCTGTGGATTACAATGTTCGGGCTAGATCAATTCTATGCCCAGGCTCACTGACTTTACAATGTTTAGGGTCAGCTCACTGCTTCCCCAAGGGTCACTCCCTGTTTCACTCTCTCTGGCTCACTGCCGGTGGAGAGGATCACCTTCTTTCTCTTCCTTTTCTCACTACTCTTGGAAGGAATCCACTGACAGTTTATAGACCTATAGGTCTCTTCATTTTCATGAAAAAATGCATCTTCCTCTTTATGTAGATGCTCTATTGAAGTACAATTTTAACCCATAGATGAATATCTCTTTTCACCGAAGGTATCAGGAAATCTTCCAGCTTCCATGCAGCCCGAAAATCACTGTTGGAAATAAACCTTTCTTGGAGTGCAAGTCAATCTCGGCGTGCAAGTATCAACGCGCAAGTCACAATGGGCGCGCAAGTACTCCTTAGACACTTGAGCAACACAAGCTTCCCCAACTCCAAACTTGCGCGACTCACTTTCTTTTACGCCCAATCCAATATTGGCGCGCAACTCCACACTGGCGCGCATCTTCACACACTGGCGCACAACTATCACCCTGGCGCGCAAGTCCCACCTGCGTGACAACGCACACCATTTGCGTGACCACCACACCTGCGTGACGGGAGCTCTGATTTGTCAAAGTGTTGAACTCCGATTAAGAATGAAGAGGGGTGGTCCAGTATTTATTGGCAAATTGACCACCCTGCGCGACGACGTGCAAGTCACCTGTGCGACCCAGTCTTGGCGCGCAAGTCTTCTGTTCTCTTAGACACTTGCGCGACCAACTCCCAAACTTGCGCGAACATGTTTCCTTAGCAATATTTTGATATTCTGATCTTGAAAAACATATGGCGTGCACATTTCCTATACTCCAAGTCCTTGGCGCACAAGTCCCTTTACCAAAAACACTTTTCGTCATTTGTCGATATTCAGGCCCAAAAATTTGCCAAACACTGGAAAATGGAGCCACCTTGTATCTGTTCTTTTTGTACCACCTCCAGATCGTCCATTCCATTATCGATGTTCTTGAATTAATAATGCCTCGTTGACCACAACTCTTGAACTCGACATTCCACCATGAAACCTCCTTTGTCCACAAATTTTTATGTCATGGTTTGCATTGTCAACAAGCACTACTCAGATATCCACTTTTTCAACAAACACAATCACCTCAAAAATTCTTCAATGATGCCTTGAGGGATTTTTTTCCAACAATAAGGGATCCAAAAAGAAAATGGGAATGTAATTTAAATTCATACCACTTTGGTTACTTTTAATTTATAACCCCTTGAAAGTGAAACTTGTAATTGAATCATTAATTTTCATGAATACATATATATTCATGTTATACAAATTAATGGTCTAGTATATAAACCATATAAACATATGTTGGTGAATAATACCAAATATGTCATAACAGAGTAGATGTTGAGACAAAATACAATAAAATGATAATAAAATTGTAGTGGGATTTAAAAAATACTGTTATTATGTGTATCCAATAAAAATATAAATAAATAATTGTAATTTGGAAAAAATAATTTAAAAGAACATTAATCACATAAATTTGATGCACTGTAGTCAATGAAGAAGAAATATGACCAAATGTTTGGAAATTGAGTTAAGAAACCCCTTACCTCACATTTCCCTTTATCAGAATGTGTTTTAACATCTTCAATGATGGTCTTAAACTTGCTATTAATTAATACCAAAACCATATTCATATTTATAATATCATATATGATCCTATTTTTACATTTTATCAGTCCTTCATTTATAATATTTCATTTTTTCATTTTTCCAGTGTTGACTACTTCATTTTATAATGCTCCTTTTTTGTTAATGTTCTATTCCTTGTATTTTGATTGCGGTTACAAAATTTAAATAATGATAACAATTTTTTAAATATCATAAACATAGTTTTCGCTTTTCGATAGATGAAAAAACATAAATAAAATAATAATTCAACATTACAGAGCCAGTATTATATTATATATTTAATATATTTTCAATAAATATTTCTTTACTACCATCAATGTAAATTTGAAAGGATAAATGGATCACATCGACTTGTAGATGTGGTAGTCCATCCATATGCATGAGCGGCGTTATCGTTTTCCAAAACATTGGAAGAAATGTAGGTAGATGTGATATTATAATTTTAGAAGCATAATTGTTTCATTAATATCATATATAAACATTATATTTTTCTTTATAACCATCTATGTAAAATGGTGATGAAAATAGAAGTACACAACTACTTGGAGTTGTTAATACATTTATACCCTCAAGTGATGCATTCACTTTCCATAAAATGTAAATGATATATAATGTTGTAATTATATATTCATAATAACATCTTAGTATATTTATGTTATTTTATTTATTATTTTTTATCATTATAACATATTTATGGGGAGTTGAAGAAGAAATTATCATGAATCAGTCAGTAAAGATGAATATATATTATTTTGTGGAATTCTATTAAATCATCTCTTAAGGGACATAAGGTTGGTATTTTTGAATAAAAACACCAATAGAAGTGCTATAAATATTTTTGAAAGAGTTTGGGGTAGTATTTTGTGGAGTTATTATGCTATATATATTTAATATAAGATATGACCTGTGGTGCACTATTTATCGTGAATGAAAGAACATATATTGAATTAATAAATACATTTAAAAAATTATTTTTCATGTTTAAGTGAATATAAGTTGAAATAACTCAATATATGTTGTTATATGTGGTTTAAATACCATCAAGAAGTAAAATTTAATGCGGTTTAAGTGGAATTTTAAAAAATATAATTTGGTTTGACCCCTTTGTTAACTAATTTAAACCTCATTAACAATAATGATTTTTTAAGTATGAAAGGTTTATAATTTGACATACAAGTGAAAAAATATCTCCTAAATGTAAAGGGATTATATTTTAGACACTTTATTATCCTACTTTAATCTTTCAATATTTTTATTAATTATAAATAATTTAATAAAAAATTATTATTCAATTTTGATACTTTTCATTTAATATGACATTAAATATGTTAAAAATATGATGTAACAAAAATATACACTTCTTCAAGAAACTCTAATATTTCATATGTATCTAGAAAACACTAGGGATATTGTATCTAACAAAAATAATTTTACTTTTAGTTTTATTAAAAAAACTAATTTTATTTTTAATATAACTGAATTAACATCGTGTTGGTATTTTATATGCACAATGTAATTATTTCAACACTAAAAAATAAAATAAAATAATATTATTTAATTTTGTTCAGAATCATCTTTTATATACATCCATAGAATATTCTTATCATTATAAGAACATATAGAACTAATTAAAATCAATTGATTTTGTTTTTGGAATTCTCATCAATTAAAATTATTCAAATGACATTACCAAATTCAAATGAAACCAAAATACTGTAAAAATTAATTTGGGATAAAAGTTTTATATTTTAATTAATAAAATTAAACAAACTAATGTTTTTGGTTTAATTATAATATTTAATCACATTATTTTTAAACTTAACTGCGAGTTTTATCCTTTACCAAAATTATAAATATTACCCCATTTTATATTCATAATAACACATAATAAAAGGGCCTTACATAAAAAATTTGAACCTTCTGATTCCAAATTTTTAATCCATTTTCATGATTCAATTAAAATAAGTTACATAATTTAATTAAAAAATAATCCCCAAAAAAATGATGAAAACTAGTTTTCAAAAAAAATTATTTAAAAGTTAAATTTTTTTATTCTAAAAAACAATATAAAATTAATTAAAAATTAGTTCTTATATTATAAATAATATAAACTATATAATGTTACTTTTAAACCATTTTTATAGAAAAAGAGTACTTTTTAAATTCTTTAAATTAAAAGAAAAGTTTCAATAAAAATTGAAATTTTCACTATTCATTAAAAATCAACCCATTCCAAAAATTAAAGAAAAAAATCGTAATATAATTATAATATCATAATCTAAAAAATTTATTGGATTTTTTATTATTAATTTTTGAAATGTTTTATACAATAATTATAATATTTTTCATTGTATGCAATAAAAAACATTTCGTAAGCATAAAATAATTTTACTAAAAATTAATTGCCTATTTGTAAATGCATTTAAAATATATAAAACATTTATAATTATTTTTTATAAATTAATTAATTATTTTCATAACACCAATTATAATGTATATGTTATGATGGTCATGTTTAACTATAAATATTTTAATATTTTATCACAGTTGGTTTGAACATGATGTGGCATGTAGTGAAAGCTACCCAATAAATTAAATTAATTTAAAGATAAATATATTATAAATCTTTGGGTGTTACAATCTAATCCCCTTAAATAGAATTTCCCCTCTCAGTTTACCATGATCATCAAAATTGTAACATTTTTTAAAACCAACATTGTATAGAGGGATACTAAATCTTTTTTTGAAATGGTAATGTGGGAAACATAAAGCGTACATGAAATATCACATATTTGTGTTTCCATATACGGATAAAATTGGTGTGAAGTTAAATCATAGACATAAAAGATAATTATAATGTCAATGGAATAGTAGTGATTGATATAGAACATGATCATGAGAATGTTGACAACCACAAAATCATAAAACAATTAGAGGTTAATATACCATCGATTCATCATAAATAATGGTTATAAGATAACATCTTTATTTTCAAGATCCTTTTCTTTACATTGAGGGATTCGTTTACCATCAATATAGATAACATGATAAAATGTAAATACCTTATTTCCTTTCATTTCATAAGAATATTTTGTCCTTCGATTATGTTTTGATGAATTTCCATGTCTTGTATTTTTTTATTAAAGGAACAATCAAGTTGAATTATTTTTATGTATAAAGCACTATAATTAAGTTTTAATGAATCATAAGATACCTAAAATAATTTAAAATAATTTATTATTTCTTTAAATATTTAAAAAACTAAAATGGTTTTTATAATTTATCTAATATACATAAATATAACACTACTGTCTCTAAAATAAAACTATAAAACCCAATTTTTAATATAGATTAATCGATAAATAAATAAACCTATATCCCAAATTAAATCAATATCAACAAAATTAAAGAATTTTTTAACCATAAATATTATTATACCTCCAAAATACAATATCATTACACCAAGACAATCTTATATGTTAAACCTAAAGGTTATATATACCTCAACCAAATATAAAATTTCCAAAAATATCATCATTAACCAAAAAATCCAAAAAACATATATTCAATACTATAATATACATTCCTAAATAAGCCTAATATTTATCCATAAATATGTTTATGTATTAAAAATTTCATAATATACAGGACAACGTGTAGGCAGGGATAGGCGTTTCACCCATTTTTCCATTAGATGTGGGTTTAAGCCCCATAACCTTGTCAGATACAACAAGTAATCATCCAAATTATTGGTTTTCCTTATTCTAGACAAATATAAATGTAATTACTATAAAATTACCAAATATATGATTAATATCCTCATAAATATATATAATCATTAAATCACATTTTTATCACTATGGTTTCCTATACATCGTAATTTTCATCAACAAAATAAAACAATATTAATATACTATTATTATTTTAAAATAAATGATCATATTAACACAAAATATGTTAAATTACATTAGACGTTGGTCCAAATAATGTATAATAATTGTCCCAAAACTGACTTTCTCGCTAAAATATATACGAAAACAATGGGTTATATTCCCATAAATATCTCACATAATATCTTTAATCGTGTTAAAATATGATCAGATAAAACATAAAATTTGTTATTTATTCCATTAAAATTTTTACAAAACATATAATAATAATCCAAATACAATTTACATTTTCCCTATTTAACTATGTAATATCATAGGTTTCCTCATGTTCTATTTCCCCATTCATTATACTGGTTAATAAATAGAACGTGACATAACCGATGAATATCTCTTAAGTGTTTAAAAATAGTTTCATGGTAAGGAAACAATCATTATGAACCCGAATTATGTCCTAGATATATTCAATAAACAATTTTTTGGTATATTAATTCTATATGAATCTATGAAAAACAACATCAACTTATAGTATTTATATTCGAATGTATTTGTAACATTTAATGTAATTATAGAATAAGGATTCCTCATATTTATTAATATTTATGAATTATATATTAATTTTATTTTAAATGGGAAGAAATTTCTTATAGTGTACCCTATACATGATAATGGGTTTCATCGAAATCATATGTTGCAAATAATACCGAGTTATACTAAAAAATAATATATTATTAATATCATTATTTTAAATTTTAGTTGTTGACTAGTCTTTGAATTGGTGGGAATGAATAGATATAACTATATTATGTTTACACATTTTTATTAAATTGATTTACATTAATCCAATCAATGATAGATTCAAAAAGTTAGAATAAATCCAATTTTAAGCACAAAAGATTCTAATATTTTTTAAAGGTATTTTTACTATATTTTGATAGTGAAACCTTTTTGAATATAGTATTTATAAATTTTATATTTTATATTTGGAAATAATAACTTATTATCTGGAATCGAGATATAAAAATTTTCATTGGTTAATTTTTTTTCTTATATAATTAATATTTTAATGAATTGTGAAAAATACCGCATATTATTTCCAAATTTCATTTCCATATAATTTGTTTATATTGAATGATTATAACATTTCATTAATTTACGTAAAAATTAAATTAATTTTTTTAGTTTAATCCAACTTAGATGATTGGATGAATTTTTAATTAAAATTAAATAGAAAAACTATTTAAAATTTTGAAGGTTTTACCTAAAAAACATGTTTTCTAAATTAGTCAACGGGATTAGTGTTCAACATAAATTATCCAATAATGTGAATTTATTTTTCCAATATATTCATATATGGTTGTTATAAGTATGATTTTTGTTTTGATAAGATCAAAATAATTTTGGTGAATATTAAGTGTAGTATTTTATTTACCATAGTTAAAGGTAAATCGGGAAAGTAGAGGTAAAGTTAATATTATAATATTAAAAAAATATCCGAACACATTTTCTAATTTTAATTTATGAGTTATTATCTACTATGAAAATCCTTTTTTGGAAATGGATACCTTTGGATTCTACTTGGGAGTGATTTTTTTACTTACAATATTTATTTTCATGTAATGGATAATAAGTCAGAAATATGTCCCTCCATACTAAAACATTTCTAATATTGGGTTATATAATTGATACAGTAGACTATGAATATTTCATAGATATATAAAAATTTTAACACCATCATGGTAATTTATTTATAAATTTTAAGACATAAATAATAAAATTAAATAGTGACACAATGATGATGGAGTAATTGATGTATAAAGGAAATAATTAAATAAATGATATGAATAATAAAAAATAAATATAATTAGAAATATATGATACCAGAAATGAATTTTTTAGATGAGTCTGATATGTTAGGAATTATTTAGTGTAATATTTATTTGAAGGAATCATGTTTTAATGATTTTTTTTAAAATGTCATGTAGTGAATTGACTCAAAATTGACATAATTCTTAACATAAATTATAAAATATTTAATTAAATGAAATAAAATTTATAAACATCTATGTGTTGAATAAATATTTTACATAACTATATAAATGTCATTAATGACTCATTCATTGGTTGTTTTTAATTATTTATTAATTATTTTAGCTCTTAAAGTGTAAATTACTTGACAAATCGATAAGAGTTAAAAAGATTAAAACCAAATGAAAATGATAAAAAATTATATAAAACTTATATAATTCCAATTTGATGATTATATTTAGACACCTCATAATCCAATATTATAACTTAATCATCATGGACCCATTCAAATAAAAATTTTAATTTGTATTTATATAAATATTTTAATAACTATATGGGTTCCCCTCCCCTCCCCAATAAAAATGCACCCATTCCACTATCTTGATCACACTTAAAACACCTTCTTGGTTCAAAAAATATCAACCAAAAACCCATACATGAATCCCTCCACACATTACTTCTTACTTGTTTTAGGTAGAGACCCCTTATTAGAGTTGTTAGGGTGTTAGGAAAAATGGACATCCGAATAAAAGGAAATATTTATTATTTAAGTGTTTCTATATTATTTCATTTACCACTCATATTAAATCTCTTTCATCTATGAAGAAATATAAAACAAAATATACTCAATATAATTATTATTTTTATTATAACACGACCATAAAATCCATCTCTAATTTCATTAATTTGAAAATGAATGTTTTGTTTTTCTGTACGGCAGAGTACAACCTCACAAATGGATATAGTTCATTTTTCAATACCGTGTCTCAGGACTGGTCATAATGATGTAATTAATGTTAGTATATTAATTTAATTACATAACTATAATTATAAAAAAAATAACATTTCAGTTATATTATTACCTCCCATGCATATACAAATGGTAATGTCGTTTATACGTATGTGTGAACTATCAACTCCATGAAGCGATGTGAATTTTTTTTATTTACCACATCACACATATGATATATATAAATATATTTAAATTACTATTATGATATTAATAATATTATTATAATTCTATAAATACATACTAATAATTAAATAATTTCTATAATGATCAATGATAAATTGAAACGTTACTCAAGTGTATGTACGACCTGCCGTCTACAGGATTATAATGTTGTAAATTTTAAAAACATAAAAAAAGGTTACATTGAAAACTATAATTGATTTCTAAAAGTGAATATAATTTCATGAATAATGTTTTCTAGATAATGGACATATGACCACATTGACTATTTCCATCATGCCAATTTCATTTTCCACTTAAGTATCGAATATGGACAATTCATTCAATATGAACTTGAATAATTATGTAGCTGTTATAACATGGTTATAAGTGATATAAAGTAAATAATAAACATGAAAATGGATCTGAATAATTTATAAATTAACCTATGGTTATTATTTATGAAGATAAATAATGAATGAGACAAGTTATACTTGAGGTAAGGGACATCGTCTCATTTTCCTTTCATTGAGGCATATTTTGATGATATAGAACACATTATTTTTTCATTGTATAATTAACCCCTTTGAATTTAAATTTCATTAAATTTTTTTTATAGGACGATTTTTTTATAAATCATAATAATAATTGAAAAAAGAAATGTTTTTAATATATATGGTGATAACAACTTTTCCGTTGTTGTGAAAATTATTTGATATTTAGATTACTTTATAAGTATTAATGTTTTGAAAAGGAAAATAAATAATATATTCCTATTTCATGTATTTTTCGGAATTGAATGATGGTTTTGATATCAGATTTATAATTTAATTATCTTGAAATTATATCTTGTAATTTCAATGTGTAAATGTTATTTTTACTTTATGTTTTATAATATGTAATGATTATGTAATGGTTCATGAGAATTTATTATGAATATCGGTGGTTCTATGATAAAATGAGTGCGGGTGAGCCTTTGATAGATTTAAAATTCAATTTGTAAGGATATAGAGTTAAACTATAGGGTTTCTCCTATGATTTTTAGGAAATATATTGTGATGGGTACTTCTAACTTATCCATGAAGGTTACTCCCTATATAGCTATGACGGATACAATGTAAATATTGTATGGATCCGAAAAGATACCTTTTTGATTTATGATTACTAATATGTTTTTATGAATATTCAGATTTCATGGGGCACTAATGAATTTATGTTTTATGGGTAAAACATATGATTTTGTGAAAGAAATTTCATGTTTTTAAAATATTCATTGACTAACAGTTTCATTACTTATTTATATCTTTTAATGAAATTTTTTATGCTGAAACCATGTTTTTGAATTTTTATCAACAGGTTATGATAATGATAATAGAAAATAACTAATGAAGAATGTTATGCAAATTTTTATCATGAAAAAGAAATCATGCTATCTTTTAAATGTTTTATATTGTGGATGAAGTGGATATTGTTTTAGATGTATCCAATTTATTTAAATTTTTGTTGTTTTGTAATAGTAATGGCCTATTCTATAAAACCCTAAAACATAAAAGATCCTCAATTTTAATTTATTCATAACTCAAGATTATGTAATGGGTAATGATGGGACCTTATAGTTTGTATTAGTGGATAATTTAGATAAAAATCGGGGTTAGGAAATTGGTAATAGAATATCCATAAATTATTTTTACAAGATAGTAAAATTTAAATTATATTTTATTTTTTGATTAACACCTTGGTTCATCTAAGATATGTTTATTAAGAATGGTTTTCTGGAGAGTAAACTGGGAAGCTATGCTGAGACGACATCCAGAGGAAAACAACCTTCCAAGTCAGCAACCTGAGATAGTCAACATTGGAATTTATTAGTTTTTTGTAATGATGGTGCAGTTGAGTTAGGCTATAAATATAAGTTGTATCCATCCATTAGATAATACATATAAAACATATAGGAACTTTTTTGTTGTGGATTATTTCCTGGGGAAACATCCCTCATCGTTTAGAGAATCATCTAACCTCATGATAACAGAAGGGTTGTTTGAATCTGTAGAAAATTTTTCTATGTCATGGGATGTTCAGAAAATTAAAAGGATAGTATTAGTGTTTAAAATTCCTAAGGTAAAAATAATCATTGGTGGTAAATGGTTATGAATATCATGTACAATAAAGAGATTTATGACCTTTAGTGGGATGAATTTAAAAATATGATTCATGAGAAATATTTTCCTAAGACAGTTTGATGTAAGATGGAAAAGAATTCATGGAATTGATGTAAGATGAGTATTTAGTGGCTATATACAAAGAAAAATTCACTCAAATGGAATGGTACACTCTGAATGTCATATACGCTATTGATAGTAAAATCAATAGTTTTACCTCTAGATTTAATAGTATGTATTAAAGGCCATTGACTTCTATTGAGTTTAAAAGTAATGAAAGAAAATTTAGATGTGAAGAGAAGGTATAAATTGATTTTTCCATTTATCAAGTGTTTTTTGGATAAAAAAATAATTAGATCTTGAGGTGGAATGAAAAATAGAATAATTATTCAAAAAAATCAGATGGAATGGAAATAATGTTTACAAGTTTATTGAATTGTGGTTACAACACACTGAAGAATGCCTTCTGAATTCTGTTTAGTGATTCTAATGTGGTATAATGGGATATTAAGCTCGTAACAACACTGAAAATGATCAAATAAGTGGTAAGCCAACATTTTATTTATATTCATTAAAATTATTTGAGTTTAATGATATGGTTCATTATAAAAATTATTGTCCAATGAAGAATTTGAATGGTGGGATGCATCTAGACAATAAATAGAAAGACATGGTGAAATACACTGAAACTACATTAGTAGATGTTGGGCCATCAAATTATGTTGTATTAGGTACATTGTTTGAATATTCAGATTATTCATATGTGTTTTTTTGAGTGAAGGTTAACACATTCTTTAATTTTGGATAAAATATTAAAATAGATTGGTAATTCCACCTCAAGAAATGAATATAAAACATATAGTAATAAACATAAGGGAAATGATGAGGAAAACTGAAAATAAAATAATGTTTTATTATCAACAGAAATTATTAACTAGAAAACCTTGATTTAATTACTAATGTAGACTTTGATGTAATTATTGGCATGGACTGGCTTTTTGTTTACCCTGATAATATTGAATGTAGAGCTAATGATGGTGCTATTCAGAAAGTATTTCAATCTGTATACATGAATTAACCCTTACCATTTATTACTTATTGGGAAGCTGGGAAACTATTAAAATATGGAAATAGATGTAACATTGCAGATATTGATGAAAAAGTTACTATTTGTATTATTGATGTTCCAGTAGTAAATGAGTATCTTATTTTTTTTCTTGATGAGATTCACAGTTTTACACTTGACATAGAAGTTGAATTTAATACTGAATTAGTTCTTGATGATAAGCTAATTTAAACCCCCCATATAGAATGACTCATATTATTCTTTTAGAGTTTAAGAAACAATTTTAGGAGTTACTAGATAATGTTCTCATTATATATAGTACAATAACATGTGGTTCTCTCATCTTGTTTTTTTTAAAATAAATATGGTTCAATGAGAATTTTTGATGACTATAGAGCCTTGAATACAATAGATGTTAAGAGCAAGTAACTATTTCTGTATATCTTGGATTTTTTTGATCATTTCATGTGAGCAATATATTTTTTGAATGCTGACTTGAGGTTGAGGTACCATCAGTTGAATGTAAATGATTTTCACATTCCAATGATTATGTTTCATGCTAAATATGGCCATTATGAATTTTTAGTAATTCCATTTTTATTAACTTATGCATCTTTTACATTCATGGATCTTAGGAATATATTATTCCATGATTTATTGGATATGTTTGTAATTTTCTTGTTGATTCCATTTTATTATATTCTAAATGTAAATATTAGCATGAAAGGCATATAAGGGTAATTTTGAAATCCAAAAAAGAGAAGAAATTGTATGAGAAATTTAGAAATAAAGAATTCTGGATGCAGAAATTTCTTTCCTTGGTCACATTGTTTCTAAAGATGATATAATTGTTGAAATTGCTAAAAAATGTTGTCGATGAATTGCCACGAACCACAAATATAACTGAGATTCATGGATTTCTGGGTTTAGGTGGCTCTTAATGAATTTTTGTTGAAAAATTTAGCCCTGTTATCTAGCCAACAAACTATGTTCTCCCAAAACAGTTTTATGTTCATATGGAAAAAACAATGTGATGGTTATTTTAAGGAATTGAGAAAAATATTGGTGATTGGTCCAATTCTAAATATGGCTTCTAAAAAATGGTGAATTGCTTATCTATAGTGATTTTTTGTTTAAAGGACATGGTTGTGTCATAATATAGATTGGTTATGTTGTTGAATATGATTCATGTCAGTTGAAATCCCATGATTTTAATTACCCAGATCATGAATTTGAATTAGTAGTTGTTGGTTCTTGTTTAGAAATTTGGAGGCATATTTTTTATGGAGTAAAATGTGAAATATAAACGAACAAAAAAATGTTAGAGGTTTATATTTACT
Source organism: Viscum album (assembly GCA_963277665.1). Taxonomy (NCBI): domain Eukaryota; kingdom Viridiplantae; phylum Streptophyta; class Magnoliopsida; order Santalales; family Viscaceae; genus Viscum; species Viscum album. The sequence goes on along the minus strand of OY728153.1, from coordinate 521,144,487 downwards.
CAAAAATGATTAATCATTATAGATAGAAAATGGTTGGAAAAAATCAAGGATTATGATTGAACGATTCATTATCATTTTAGAAAAGAAAATAAGGTTGTTGATATTGTGATCCAGAAAAGTAATTCTGCATTAATAATGATGCATTTGAAATGTAATCCTTTGGTAAATGATTTGATGAAATTTGTCTTGAATGTTTTTGGTGCATGGAATTTCATAGTTTAATATCAAGATTCAATGAAACCGTCTCTATCTAATATAACTAAAAAAGAACATGAGGAAAATAATGAATTGTAAAAAAGATATAATTGAATAAAAATTCAAAGATTACTAAATTTAACATTGATAAAGATTTTTTTGAGATTTTGTAAGAGAATAATGTGTCTTGTCATTCACATTTGAAGAAATATTTTTTATATGAGTCTTAGAGTTCTCTTTTTTAGTTCATCCTATAATTATTAAGATGTATAGATACCTTCAAAGGTATTTCTGGGGGATAAAATGAAAGATATATTACTTTTTTTACTTTTATGTTCTTTACTTTTCAACTTGATAATGTAGAGAGGTAGTTTTCAAAGGGGATTATTTATCCCATTATATTACCATAATGGAAATGGGAAAATATATCCAGGGATTTTGTAGTTGGATTAAAAAATACTTCTTAAGGTAATAATTGGATTTATGTTATTGTTGATATATTGACCAAATCAATTAATTTTAGTATTTTTCGAGATATAATATCTCAGAATATACTTTCTCATTTTTATATTAATGAAATAGATAGGTTACATATAATTCCTCTCTCCATTATATCAAATTGTGATCCCACATTCACTTCTAATATTTGGAAAGGCCTTCAAAATTCGTTTTGTATTGAAGTATTTTTCAGGACATATTTTAACCCACAATTAGATGGAAACACATAATGAACAATAATAACTTTATGTGATATGCTACATAATTGTTCCATAGATTACCAGGGAAGTTTTTTTCAACATATTTCCATGGTTGAGTTTACATATAATAAATGTTTTGTTTTAAGTGCATAGATGGAACCATTTTAAGAATAATATGGAAAGCAGTGTGGAACCCTAGCTTTTGGGGATGATGTTTCAGAAAAGAAGTTGTTGGAACAACATTTCTAGAATAGATGGCTAGAAAAGAATATCTAATTGAATGAACTATGATGATAGTTCAAAGCAATCATAAATGTAATGCGAATAGTTGGAGGAAGGATATTTTATTTGAGGTAAGTGATCATGCCTTTCTCAATGTTTCTCTATGGAATAGTGTGATGGGTTTTGGTAATAAGGTGGAACTATGTCCCCAATTCATCGGACCATATGAAATACTAGAGAAATATGGATCAGTTGCCTATATAGTGGTTTTACCATTTATTTTACCTAGGTACATAGTATTTTTCATTATTCAATGTTAATAATGTATATTTTGGATCCATCTCATGTTGTGACTCTAGATTTAGTTTAGTTGGAAGTGATTTTTCTTATAAAAAACAACTATTCCAGCATCTTGACATTAAAGAGCATGTGTTGTGGAAAAAGGCAATTAATTTTTTAATATTTTTTGGAAGCCCCATATGGTTGATGAATCAACATGAGAATCTAAATATGGTATGATGAACAAATACCCCTACTTATTAGAAAAGTAAATATAATTTCAAGGACACAATATCTAAAAGGTGGAAGGATGTAACATCCCATGTAAATATATAATAATACATTTTCATATATATTAATATTCATGAATTATACATTCATATAACATTAATGTGGATTCTATGTATTATATAGTAAACGACACACAACAATTAGTTTCAATGAAATATTATGTTGCACCTAAGTCTAGGTTATATAAAAAATAACCATATTATTAATTTTATTATTTTAAATGGCATTTATCACATATAAATTGTATTAGAATGAATTAAAATAACTATTTATATTATGTTTAAACATTTTTAATAATTTTTTTTACATTAATCCACTAAATCTTAGAGGCTTAAAAGGATAATAAATTCAATTTTAAGCATAAAATACTCTAATATTTTTTAAAGGTTGTTTTACAGCCTTTTGATGGAGAACCATATTTGAATATAGTTATTGTCACTTTTTTATTTTCTATTTCACAATATAAACATCTTATTAAGATGAATGACATCAAAATTTACATTATATGTTTGTTTGGTATTTTTGGATACAATTCATATTATAATGAATAGTGATAAATAATGGATTTTATTTTAAAAATAACATTTAGTCTAATTTTTTATGTTGTTTGATTATAATTTTATCTAGTTTCAATGTATAAATAGATTTTTTTTATCAGTTAATCTGATTTAGTTTATTGGATGAATTATTAATTAAAAATAAATATAAAAACAAAGTGAACTTTTGAATGTTTCACTTAAAGACCCCGTTCCCTTTATTTGTCAATGGGATTAGTGTCATACCTAATTTCACAACATTGTGGAATTTATTATCAAAAATTTACATACATGTTGTCAATCAATATGAATAATTCGGTATAATAAAATCAAAATATTTTATTTTAATAATATCTTTTTTATTTTATTTTCGACAATAAATGTTAAATATAATAATTAGATGTAAAATTAATATTAAAATATTATTAAATTACACAAAAACATGTAATAACATTTTTTAAGAGTTACTATCAACCATGACCATCCTTCTATTGATATTTCGACCATTGGAATCCACCTATGTGTGATTATGACATTTAGAACATTTAATTTAAAGTAAACAAAAATATGTCATAAATATATCTCCCATTACTAAAACAATTTTAATATGGGTTTATATTATTAATATCATTAAATATGAGTAATCATTATAAATATAAACATATTACTTAATTCAAAGTAATTGATTTATAATTAATGGAAATAATTACTTAAATTAAATAGAGACACAATGATGATGTATCAATGGATTTATTTAAGAAAGAATCAAAGAAATGATATTAATAATATTAAAATAAATATAATTTAAATATTTGATACAATAAAAGAATTTTAAAACTGACTATGACATGTTGGGATAGAGTTAATTTACCTTTTTCGATTGAATCATGTTGTTATGTTTTTTTAAAAATTTCATGTAATGAATACTGGAAAAATTAACATAATTCCAAACATAAATTATAAAATATTTAATTAAATGTTATAAAATTTACAAAAATCCGATATTCATATAAATAAATTTATATAACTCTATAAATGTCCTTAAATACCCCTTCATTGGTAATTTGGTGTGATTTGGTATATATTTTAACTCCTAAAGGGAAAATTACTTGATAAAGTGGTAGAAGTTAACAACACTAAAAAAACAATAAGGATTATAAAAAATTCAAATGGAATATAACTATCATTGGATGATTATATTTAGTACCAAAATCATCTTATATTTTAAATAAATCAGCGTGGACCCATTTAGAAACTATATTTAATTTATATTAATTTAATAATTTTAATAATTCTAAGGGTGTGCCTCCCCGCTACGATAAATAAAATCCATTCCAATATATTGCTCACACTTCAAAAACCTTTTAATTTTATTATATCTTCCCTAAACCGTTTTTATAATCCCTCCCCACATTATTGGGTATGTAGTTTAGGCCGAACACCATTCTTATAGGTGTTATGGTGTTAATAAAGGCGATCATCTGAAGGAAATATAATGCTTTTATTTACATGCTTCTATATTATTTCTACATCCACATGCATTAAATATCATTCAACCATGCTGAACTAATAAATAAATTATAAAAAATATAATTATATATTATTATGTTAATATCATCAAACAAATAAATATCTAATTTAATTAAATAGGAAATGAACATTTCGTTCATGTGTACATCAGACTATCGGTTCACGAACTTATATAGTTCATTTTTCATTTCTGTATCAAAATGTTAGTCAAAATGATGCAATAAATTTTTTCATATTATTTTAAATGAAATATTAATCATTATTAAAAAAATTATATCAATTATGTTCTTACCTTCCATGCACCTAAAAATGATAACATCGTTCCGGCATATGTGTGAACTATCATCTCTAGAAAGCGATGTGAATCATTTTTATTCACCACATCACTTGTATGATATCTATACCTATTTTAAATGATTATTATAATTTTAATAATTTTAATATCACTATTTAAATATAAAATAATAATTACCATACTTCCATAATGATCAATGAAAAATGGAAATGTTACTCATGTATACGTTGACTTACCGTCTCCATGATTATAACATTATTCAGTTTTCATACAATAAATAAATGATTTTATTTAAAAGTATAATTGAAGTATAAAAGTGATTATTATGTCCTGAATATTGTTCTTGAGATAATGGAATTATGAAAACATTGATGTTGACATCAATCCACATTTGTTTCGACTCATGTAATGAATATCAACAAAATGACCTATATAATCATAAATAATTTTGTAGTTGTAATAACATGTTGAAAAGTGGGATAAATTTAATAAAATAAATTATAAATTATATAATGAAAGTTTAAATTAACATACATTTATTATTCATGACGATATAGAACATTTGATAAAAATCAGACTTGAGGTAAGGGACATCATCTCAATCTCCTTTCATTGAGGAATATTTTGATAATATCCCCATCCTTCATTTGTATGGTGTATAATAATCATATTTTAATTTTAATTTCATTCAATTGTTTTTTAATTTAATATATTTTTAAGAATAGTTTTATTAAACATCAAAACAAATGTTTCGTAACAATCATAGATACAACAACTTTTCAATAGTCATAACCATTATTTGATATTTTTCATCTTTAATAAGAATTATTGTTTTAAAAATAAATAAATACCACATTAACATTTCATGTATATTGGTATTTAAAACGGTTTTGACAAGGTATTGATTATGTCAATATCCTTAAATTATATATTGTGATTTCAATGCGAAAATGTTATTTTCCCATTAATCTTGTTAATGTGTTAGGATTATGTTATGGTCCTAGGGAATTTCATATGTATACGGGTGGTTTCGTGATAAAACAAGTGTGGTATATCATGTGATGACTCAATAATACATTGGGTAATTATATGGAGTTAAACAATAAGGTTTCTCTTAAGAGAATTACGGAATATACTATAATGGGCATTGAAAAAATAAATAACAAGGTTACTACCTATATTGTTGTGAATGATACAATGTATGTATGATATGTATGCCACAAGATACCATTATGAATTATTATTTCTAATTATTTTTTAGTAATTTTATGACTTCACGAGTTTTGTTAAAGAGCATGTTTTTATGGGTGAAAAGTATGATTTTGTGAAAACAAATTCATGAATTTAAAATATTAATTGACTATCAGTTTCATTCCATATTTATATACCTTACTAAGATTTGTGTTCTCATCTAACGTTTTAGAAATGATTTCCACAAAATATATGGATGGTAATAGAAAATAATATTTCATAATGACTGTTATAAACATTTTTATAATGAAAAATAAATCTTGTTTACTTATAAAATTATTATATTGTGGAATAAATCAATACCATTTTTCTTGTATCCAATTTGTTTAAATTTGAGTATTTATTTAATAGTTATTTCCCAATTAACTAAAAATCTAAACCTGAAAATATCCATAATTTTAATTCTTATTTTAACTCAAGATAATGTAATTTTTAAGGATTCATTCTAATAGTGATATCATGAAAACATCATAAAAAATTTCTAAACAAAAGATTTGGCTGTTATACCTAAAATAATCATATCTATAAAGTATTTTATACCATTTTTTTCTTATAATCTAGGTTTTCAAAATCACATTACCTAGGATTATATTAAACTTTTTCAGATACTAAATATAGAAACACAAACTATAGTAACTGGGAGTTAGTGTGAATATTATTACATTGGCATAAGATACATGGGATGTCATCTTGTAGGGTTAGTCTATTTCGTAATATTGAGGAACTAGATAAAAAAATAATTCTAATTGTACATTGAAAATATAATATAAAACAAAACAAAAGAATTTTTTTTTGAATCCCTCAAAATAATTAATATAAACTTTTTCATATCCTAGGGAAAGGTAATAAATAAGGGTTAGTTCAAATTCTCAATAAGGGTAATATACATGAAGAATATTTTCTGGGGAAAATACCCCAAGGTGTATTCTAGGAATGTTTTGGGTGTTGTTCATGGATAGCATACCATGTTCCAGGAATGGTCTGTGGAGAAGCGGGTACCATACGATAGAGCGTTTTGCCAAACTAAAAACAGATCGCGGTGAAAGGCTATGAGGTATGCGGACTCATTGACGTCGGTGTTTGAGATTGACCGTGTATGAACAATGATAGTACATAGAAATGATTTAAAAACAGTTCACGAGTGGCTTGTGGTTCATGGTGGCAGAAGGATCATTATAGGGTGAAGGATGAATTGAATATCTGGTAAATCATAGATATGTAGATTTTTTAAGAATTCAATACTATATAAGAATCACTAATCCCACATATTACTGTGTAGATCGAATATTAATAGATTACATATTTTTTATTTGGTATTTCGGAAAATACTGAAGAAAGTTCATGAAGGGAGGTTTGTGAAGGGAGGTTTGTGAAGGCTGAAGTGGTTCACATGGAAGAGACTCCGCCAAATGGTGTTGCGTAGCACTGTAACACATAAAGAATGAGTTGTGCGGATAAATAAGGCATCGTACACAATTGCGGTTTGCGACAGATGTCTGTGAATTGAGAACAGTTTGCTGATAGAGGGTAGTTTACCGAGGAGGTTTGGTGAGTTAGTATGTGGAGGTAGTGTGCGATGGTAAAGGTAGTGGTAGTCTGTAGACTGAGATGGTCCATAGAAGAGGTAACAGTACGCAGAGAAGGTGGTCCACTTACCATACTCGGTAAATAGTACACAGAGGAATATGTGGTTTGCGATTTGCACAAGAAATATTGAAAAAGAATAAAATTAGTTTTTGAAATTATTTTTCAGTACCTAGCAATAACCTAGAATATGAATATCATCTACTGGTGAAAAATGAACTTCAAAAGATAATCTACCTATAGTTGAGGATTTTGTATTGCATGAAAATGAAGGTACCTACATGTCCATAAACTCTGTTTGAGAAACACGTTGATAGACTACGTGTGGGTTCCTTTCCAACAACAGTGAGCGAAGGATGAGGAAGACTATGTCCCTTTCCAACAAAAGTGATCTAGTGAAATGTTCACAGGGAGTGACCCTTGGGAATAGAGTGAGAGGACCCTAAACAATGTAAAGGAAGTGATCCTAGGCATATAAGATCTAGCCAGAACATTGTACTCATTTTCGGTAGTGAGCCTTCGTAAATTTGGTACATCGGCACAACGTCGTTGTATGCACTTTGGGTGTATCACAGTGTAGTTGAACCAAGTTAATCACAATTTCATGACCATAATTTCATATCCATTCATATATTTTTACCCATGGAAGAGATAATTGAGTTATTTATACAATAGAACAATATCCAATGTGATAAAGTATTAATATTTCATACCCTAATTGACCCCACCTATTAGGGTAATTGACCTAGTGGACCTAACAATTGGTATCGTAGGGAAACATTAATGACAGTGGTTCTCTCTCAAGAAGAATAATTCAATGTGTTAATCATAAATGAATTCAGATCATTGATGGAAAAATTTTCAACTATGGATGAATAGGATGCAGCACTATGTCTGATCAGTAGGGATGGATTTTTTCATAGAAACTATGCATGGAATATCAGCTGACATTAATAGTGGTGCCTTAAAAGAATCTAAAAGATGAGAATTGGATGATTATGATAATGGGATCAATGATTAAGGTGGTACCCTATGAAATGAAATTTATACGAAGGCTATTTACTATAAAAATCACATGCAATGTGGGAAACTTTTTGAACATCTATGAGAGAAACACAAAAGTCTGATAAGAAATGTTGTAGGTTTTATGGAATAAGTATGGGGGTCTCAAAATGAACCCCAATGAGAATCTTGATCAATTATTCAACAGGATAAATATTATTGTATAAGACAACCAAGGTCTTTGAGAAGACATTGAAGACATAGATATATTGAATCAAATATTGAGGAAACTTCCACCATAGTTCAATCCAAAAACATCAATATAGAATGACAAAGTCCAACTAGAGGTGACCTTGGAAAACCCACACAGTAACCTTGTAACATTTGAAATTATGAATGATGATAATGATGAAGTGGAAAAGGGGAAATATAATGAAGTGGCATTCAATTCATTGAAGAATGGATCTATGTAAGACAATATTTAGGAGGAAAATATGGATCATTTCACGTAATTTCTCTCCTCCAATATAAAAAGGGTAAAAGGGAGGTACAAAGGTAAAATTCCATTTGCGTGCTTTTGATGCAGAAATATTGGGCAATATTCAGCACAATGTCCAAAAATGTTTGATGATGAAAATGAAAAAATGATAAAACTCTGCAAAATAAGTATTCCTCAAATCATAAAGGGAGGAAATTTACAAGGATAATATTCTTAAAAAAGAAGATTTTAATTACAAAATTGGATGAAAGTTCTGATGAATATATGGCATTAGAGTTGGAGGACTTATAGGATCAAAAAATTGATTCTTTGGTGGAAGTTATCAGAAAGTCATTACCAAGAGAAGAAAGTGACAATGAAGAAGGTGAAATAAAGGAAGATTTGATATTAATGTTGAATTTGAAAATTTCCATGAAGATGTAGATATATTGAGAGCCAAATAAATGAAATCTAACAATGTTGTTCATGATGCCAAACTCTTTATGCAGTAAAAGGAAGAAGATAATTATGAGATTAATGAAGAAATGGACAAGTATTTAGTCTTCAATTACAAAAAAGATCAGAAATGGTGGTTTATTACAAACTCAAGATAGTAGAATAGAAAAATGAAATTTATAGTTTGAATGGACCTATAAATGAATAAATCCTATGTATTGATCAACTAGAATATGAAATTGTCAGTCTAAGATGAAAAATTGATGATAAGGAAATACTGGTAACTCTTAGCTTGATGATAAAAAATAAGATCATTTCGACAATAATGAATATGGGGTTCAAGAAGAGTGGTCCATGAGAATAGACGGAACAATTAGTTATGAATGATAAGGCTGGTATGGTGATTAATTTAAAACAGAAATCAGTTATGAAACATGTCTGACCACATGAACCCACACCGTTATTGATGATTGATTTGGGTTTGAACCAAAATTATAATATTTTGAGATCCCAAGGAAAAAATACTGGTATATCATTTCTATAATTAAATATAACTCACTTATTGTGATATATTTTTTCTAATATGGGCCACTCTCAAAATGTGTGTTCTACAGAAAAGTGATACCAATGGGAACAAGACCAATATAGGTGGGTGTACAGAGCTAAAAATTTATGGTCATCATTTAATGGTCATTGTTTCAGGTGTAATGGTCTCAGAAAAGTAGAAAGATATTACACATCCATAATACAAAGTAATGTCCTAAGGTATATTGAATTAATTCATAAAAAGTATCCAAATGTGTCATCAAGAGTGCTGGGAAATCAAAAACGAATTTCATCCCTCAAAGATTAAGTAGGTCCATCATATATTGAGAAAGAAAAAGATTAAAATTCTATGAAAGGGTATAATGTCAAATAATTGGGTCAACACGAAATGGTTTGATCAAGATATGGTTTCAAAAATTACATTCTAGGCATTATATCACACTCGGATATGGATCATTGATAGTGGATGCACATCCCATATGTTGGGAAATAAGGATATATGGAAACAAATCATTATGATAATGAATGTATCGTAATATTTTGTAATGATGAGTCCTTGATTTTGTTTTTCCGGAAAATGAAAATTTGGATGAAAAGACTTTACATGAGTAGATGTCTGGGTTATTGAGGGGATTAGTCTCAATATTGTTAGTGTCAGTCAATTTTGTGACTTCAAGCATGCCATACGTTTTTACAAGAAGTTATGTATCTTCAAGGAAATTTATGATTCTATTGTATTTTAAAGAAAGAGTACAAAATTGAATCTCTACCTTGTGAGTGGAGAAGAAGATATGTGCCCTCTTTCCATGGATGAAGAAAACAAGTTATAGTGTGAGCGTCTCTGCCACATAATCCAAGGTTACTTAGAAGATATGGTGAGGTTTGATGCAGCTAAAAATATCCCTAGATTATCATCTGACTGTACTCATATGTGTGATCCCTACCATCAAGGAAAGATTATTCGAATGACATATAATCCCAAGAAGTAAAAGTAAACAATCTTGCTTGAGTTGGTGCATGTTGATGTATGTGGGCCAATATCACTGATGGATATTGATCGGAGGTGATATTATATTCTATTCATTGATTACTATAACATAATGGTGTGGGTTTTAATAATCATCTGCAAATCTGAAGTGTTTAGTTGCATTAAAAAATATCAATGGGAATGTTAAAAGATGCTCAGTCAATAAATCTGAACAATTCAAATAGATAATTGGAAAGAGTTCGCAAATATCCAAGTATAGGACTATCTTTAAAATCATGGGATAATTAATAAAGTTTTAGTAGTAATAACTCCACATCAAAATGGATTAGTAGAGAGAAGAAATCAGATTTTCAACAACATGTCCTAAAAAATGATCATTGAGTAAGGACTTCTAGAGAAATTTTAGAAAGATACGGTGATTATAGCATTATAAAATTTAATTAGATCATTACTTTTTTCAAAATATGAGAAGAATATATATGAGTTATGGTATGGAATGAATCCATCATTATAGTACTTTCTAATACTCACAATTAAATGTATCATTCTCAATATGGGGAAACATAGGAAAATGGATTCCCGTGGGGATGAAGGGATATTTCATTGCTACTCCATGAAAATAAATGAATATACATGAATCAATATGATGATAGGAAAGATAATTAAAAGTAATGATGTGACTATAGTAGAAAATGAACTAAATCTTTAACAAATACATTATAAGACCCAAGAGGATAATGATGATGAGATGAATAGATCATGAGACGCTTCAACTTGATAGATCGATTCTGAAGATGACTAAGATGATGTGAAAAAATAGTGTATTCCCAATGGCCAGAAAAATGGTATGAAATTAACAGGAAGAACATAATTGGTTATTAGACAATAGCAGTTCTGATAGGAAGGTTAGAGTCTTTAATTAAAGCATCATAACTATCACAAGTAGAGCCTAAATGCTTTGATGAAGGAGCTGGGGATGAAAATTGGGTTCAGGTAATCAATAAAGATCTGGACCATGTTGGGAAAAATCAAAGGTGGTAAATTGTTTTGAGACTAGAAGACAATAATTTCATTGGAAAAAATTGGTTATTTGAAAATAAATAATAATTATGATGGTGTTTTGATTAGAAACAAATAAGAAATTTTGTGAAAAGGGTATTCCTAGATAGAGGTTTCTTGATATTGATGAGACATCACCTGTTTCAAGGATGAAAATAATTTTATTATTCGTATATATAATAGTGAAATGAATATTTATGGTTTTTTGATAGATGTCAAGTCATCATTTTGAGGTGTATTTTTGGAAGAATATGTCTACATTGAGAAACAAGTTGTTTTTATCATTCATGACGATGAGTCCTGAGTTTTTTGGATATGGAAGGCTTTATATGGCGTGAAGAAAGCACTAAGATCATTGTATTAAAGCCCTTGTCATATTATAAAGAATCTTGGTTTCCAGCATGGTGGAGTTTATTAAAAAAATCATTTCATCAAGGGAACAATAAAAAGATGATGGTGCTGGTTTATTTCAATGTCATAATCATTAGTGGATCAGATGAAGTACAATGCATATTGTTTTCTGAATACATGAAAAGTGTGTTCCAAATGTTGATGATTGGCCATTTGACATTTTTTCTTGGATTTCAGGTTAATAAAAAAATTATTGTCACTTTTATTCCTCTATCTAAATATGATAAGGATATTTTCATAATGTATGGAATAGATAATTCAAGAGTTATTAGCAATCCAGTTTCTACATAGATGAAACTATCATGGGATGATGATGGAAAGGAAGTTAATACCACAAAATATGGGCAAATCATTAGAAGTAAACTTGAACTGACAGTGAGAAGGCATGATATTGTGTTTTCCACATGCTAAGCATCATGGTATAAAAGAAATCCTAAGGATATCAACATAACTGTAGTAATAAATAATTCATCTTTATATCAATGTAATAGTAGATTTTGGCCTAATGTCTAAGAAAAAATGCGAGGTTGTGCGATTAGGATATAAAGATTTGGATTGTTCCGGTTCAGAAAATGATAAGAAATCTATATCAGAAGGTGCCCTTTATTTATGAAGGTTGTGTATTTATTTGATAAGAATGAAACAAAATTGCATGTCATTGAGCACTGCAGAAGCTGAATACATTTTGTCTAGAGAAGATTTCATACAGTTATTATTAATAATGAAGAAACTAGAATTTTTTTTAATTGAAGTGAAATCTCTAATCGGAATCCATTGTGATAATTCAAGTTCTATAAATCATAGAAAAATCATCCTCATCATTAAAGGACAAACAAAATTGAAATAAAATATCATTTTATCAAGGAGAAGGTGGAGAAAGGGCATGTTAATATGAAGTATGTTCCTACATAACACCATGGTAAACATATTTTTACAAAGGCCTTACCTAAAGAGGAATTCGGAACACATAGAATGGCTTTGGGAGTCCAGTAAAATCCCCAAAATTGAAAGATTGTGGATGTAGTTCCCCATATACCTAAGGTATGATGTGTCTTTCCCTAATGTGTTGATATGTGTCCTTTACCCTATAAGATATAACCTTGAAGTTCTCTTTCGGTTTTTTTTCAATGGTGGACAAAGTGTGATTATTTCAAGGAAGAGAAGACAAGAGAAGACATGAGGAGAAGCAGTTAAGCAGAGCAACAAGATTGGGGGAGTATATTGAAGTTGATATGAAGCTATTTGGAAGAGATATAAGATACGGGGAGTATTAAATCTTACATTTCTTGAAGTGATCGATCAATTATTACATATCACGATGGAGGATGTTCGTGATGAAAGAAATTCATTGGTATAAATATGGTATCAGAAATTGGTGATTAACAATGAAGTGATTCATAGAAGAATGTTTCATTATACTATTATTTCTCACACCAATTATAGATCATGTGGGTTTAGAGTATGTGTTTTGAAAATCCATGATCACTATCCTAATCGCATAAAGAAAATGGTGTATGATGATGGAAGGAGTTTTAATGATTTATCAAAATGTTAGTCATCGTTATTATAAGAGTTTTCAACAATACCAAATGGAGATATTGTTTGGAAAAAATCCCTCAAGGAGAACACTCAGTATTTGTTGGGTGTGGTTGTGTTTGTTGACAATGATTGATGAATGAAAATGAGAATGGTTGGTGTTTGATGAAGATGGGTTATTAAGGTGGCATTGTTTCCCGTTGTTTTCTAAATATGTGGGACTCAAAATTTGGATTTTTATGTTGGAAATGGAAGTATTTTTTTCATAGGAGTGAAAAACATGAATAATGTAGTAGAAAATTTGAAAAGAAGAGAACTGATATCCAGAATTCATAGACCGCGTAACATGTTCCAGGAACAGTACATAGAGCAACGCGTATAGTACACAAGTGCGGTTCATGAAACCTAAAATGGATCATGGTAGAAGGCTTTCCGTTATGTGTATGGGGTGATGTTTCAATAGGATATCGACTGTATAGGAACAAAGAGAGTACGTGGAATGGATGGGAAAAATGATTTGTGGGTGACTTATTGTTCACGATGAAAGAAAGATCAGTATGTGGTGAATGACAAATTGAATATTTGGTAAATTATATTGAATCAAATTTTGGGGGTATTCATTCCAATATAAGAATGATTATTCCCACATATTACTGTGGAAATTTAATATAATTAGAGTACATCTTTTTTATTTGGGATTTCAGTAAATACCGATGAAATTTCATGAAGGGTGTTAATGATGGCTAATGTTGTTCGTATGGAAGAGATTCTTCCGAAGGTTTTTGCAGAGAACTATAACCCGCAAAGGATGAGGTATGTGGAAGAAGAAGGTGTGGTACATGATAGTAGTTTGTGAAGGAAGTCTACAAAAACTGAATAGTTCGTGGATAGAGGGTAGTTTTCCTGGAGTATTATTGACTCAGTACACGGAGGAAGTATGAGATAGTGAAGGCCAAGGTAGTCCACAGAGAGAAAATGATCACGGAAGAGGATGAAGTACAATTAGAAGGTGGTCTATTTACCATATTAGTAATAAGTACGTAGATGAACATATGGTTTTTGGTTTTCACAAAGAAGCTCTCAAAAACTTCGTATTAGTTTTATAATTTATTTGTCAGTACATTACAGTTCCCGGGAAGGTGGACTTCTTCTACAGGTGGAAAAGGGACTTCAGCAGATCATCTACCAATACTCGAGGATGAAATAATTATTGAAAATGAAGGGACCTCCACTCCCATTAACATTGTTTGACCTCAATTTGATAAATTATGTGTGGGTTCCATTTCAAGGGCACTGAGAGAAGGAAGTGGACGACCGTGACCTTTCCACCGGTAGTGATCCAGATAAAGAGGCTTATGGAGTTATCATTGGAAATACATTGAGATGACCTTAAAATTTGTTATGGGAGTGAGCCTGGGCATATAAGATCTAGATCAAACATTAAACTCATTATTGGTAGTGAGGCATAGTGATTTTGGTTCATTTACACATCATTATTGTATGCCCCTTGGATTTATCCCACTAAGGGTGAACCAAGAAAATTTGTTGTGTCTTATGCATGATTAAATACATGTTCATATATTTCTACAGGAGGAAGAGAGGATTGAGAGTTTTTAACAATGGAACAATATCCAAAGGAAAAATTATTAATCTTTCAATCCATGATTCACCCCCCTATTCTGGTATTTCACTTAGTGGACCTAACTATATTCAATAAATAAATAATTAATAATAAATATGTTATAATAAATAACTGAAAAATATACCATTTAGTCAAAAAGTTATCAATTAAATGAATTCATGGATAATATCAATGCATTAATCTCATTGATAATAATAAATAAAATCTAAATAATAGATATCCATATTATTTTATATCATGATATCATAAATAATGATGTATTTTCCATAAATACCTTATGCCAAGATGGTTTAATCTATTAGTAATCATACGCAAAAAACCCATTAAATATGGTTATCTATATAGTTTGTCTCGTGAAACATGATGATATATCTAATGGCTATCTAATTATTGTACCCACTCATTAATACATTTCCAATGTAAGCCTCTTATATTGAATGGTAAATTTTATTAATGAAATATATGATATTTTACAAAATGTTAGTATTATGTAAAAATTTGGACTATCAATATTTCCCCTATCAATCAAATTACATTTAATGAAATACACTATATAGAGAATTTGAATACATTTTTGGAAATAATAATATTAATTCCACAAAAATATGTATTTTTATGTGAAATGTAATTTACAATGATCATATTAATGTGAAAGCTTTAGGATAAATTTAATGTCTGAAAAATTAGTAAGATTTATAACATGGCAATAAAAAATAGAATTAATAGTTAAATCAAATCTTTTCAAGAATATATATAACTGGAAGAGAAAATTTTAAATTATTTTTTCTTAAATAATATTCCTTTTGAAATTATATAATAATGCATGTTAATCTAAAGATTGTAAAATATTTATGGTAGTGGGATAATTTAATAATTTATTACGTGTTAAAAGAAACATTCCTTTTATCTTTTTATAAAGTTGGATGAAAATTTAATTTTTGTATAACATTGTAAAGATAACATCAAAACATTTTTAAATGTAAATGATTACTTAAAATTTACCTAATAAATAATTTTAATACATAATAATGGAATTTTTAAAATAATTTTGAAAAATACGGACATGGAAGAAATATATACTTGATAAAAAGTGAAAAAAGATAGACATTTATTTTAAAATTTAATTTTCTTGATTATATTTACAAATTTAGGAAAAGTTGGAAATAAATATCTAATCTCATTAAATATTCATATGATAATAAAATGATAGGATCTATTGAAGTAGAAAACATATTATCCCTTCAACTAAAATATAAGTGATCCCAAAATCCAATGAGATTGTAAAATAAAATCATTGCACTTTGGAAATTTAAAATTGTAAGACCTTTGAAGTGTAAACATGAATTTAAATATTAATTATCATGAATAAATATATATTCATATTCTATACATAAAAGGGGAATAATATACACCATATAAATGTAACTAGTATCATAATACCAAATCTATCCAATATAGTAAAAATTGAGATGAAATCTCATTCATTTATTATAAAATTTATGTGGGAATAAATCCAAGATGTTATTTTTGGAATTAAATTTAAATCCGCATAAATTTTTTAATTAATATATAAAATAATAACATTTTAGAAAGCATATAATCTTATAATAACATAATCAATGAAGTAGATTTACAACCCAATAAATTAAAGTTGAGTTAAGAAATTCTTTACCTCACAATTATCCATAGTTGAAAATTATTTAATCTAGGGAATAATAGTTTTAAAAATGTTATTAATTTATATTAGAACCATATTAAAATTTATAAAATCATATATGATCCTATAATAACATTTTTTTAGTTGTAATTTAACAATACTTCGTTATTATCATTGTTTTAGGTGATAACTAAATTATGTTCTCGTTCATGTTTTGTGAAGGAATTTATTTTCCTTTTACATTTATTAAGATTCCATATTATCAAAATAATTAATAATGATATTAAGATAATAAATATTTACTATATATGTATATACATTCTTCCACAAAATATGTAGTCAGAAAAATGAAATACACCATTCATGGTGATTGTATGTCGTACGTATGCAGGAATATTGTTTTTACTTTTTAATGGTTGGGATGAATGAATGTTAAAAAAATATTAACCATTATAGAATCATTTTTATATTATATATTTAATATATATTCATTATGGTTTTCCTTATTAGTATTCATGTAAAGAGTAAATGAAAAAATGATCACATCACTTCATGGTGGTGGTAGTCTATAGGCCCACACAAGGGACATTATCATTTTCTTATGGACTAGATGTTTAGAAGGTAGATGCGAATTTTTAGTTTCAGAAAAATAAATATTTCATATATATTAGATATAATAATTAGTTTTATCATAATAACAATCCATGTAAAATGGGGATGAAAATTTAATTAAAACTCTACGTAGAGGCGATTAGCCAGACGTACTCATGAGAAATGTTTTCACTTTCCAAAGTATGAAATAGATAAATAAAATGGTTATAAAATAATCATAATAACATATTAGTATATTTTTTATACAAGAATTTTTATTTTAGGTATGGTATAATATATTTGGTAGTAGTATAAGAATAAATAAACTTGAAATAGTCAATAAAGATGAATAACACTTCTTCCGTAAACCTCTGATATATCTCGTCCTGAGGGCGATCAGGTAGGTTATTGTATTAAAAATAACTTATATAACTAAAATAATTATATTTAGAGGTCGTTTTGGTAGGGTTTGGTCGAGATAATATGATTTAGGTGGTGTATGGAAGAGAAGAGAAGTGATTCCTTTTTTAGTGAATGAATGGAAACAAAAGGAATTAATAAAATGAATAATTTATAATAAATTAATAATCATTTTATATTTCAAAATGTTTCATAATTTATTATCTAAGATAATAAAAGTTTTAAATACCCTAAACATATAAAATATTTTTGGTTTTATGTTTTATTTTCAATGTTATATCTTAGTTTAACCACTTCATTAAACAATTTTAACCTCAACAGTAGTAAAAAATATTTAAATGTTGAAGGATTATAATTTTACTTATAATGTTATAATATTCTCATATTTGGAAATGTTAAAACAATTATTTATATTTTTATCTTACATTTCCTCTATTAATATTTTTATGATTTTTAAATAATTTAATACAATAATTTTTCCTCAAATATCAATAATGTCATTTTTGACACTAATAATATAATTTGAATTTTGAGACATCAATAAAAAGTTGTAATTAAAATATATAATATATAAACATATCTAATTTTTTCTATATATCTATAATATTCCTAGGGCACTATAACTAATTAAAAAATTGATAAAAAATTTGTGTCGGTGTTGCATAATAATTTAAGATAATTATTTATTCAATAAAATGGTTAAACATTACTATGATTAATTATTATCAAAATAAAATTTTATATTCAACCATAACATATTCGTATCCCTATTTTAACATATAATAGAAATAAAAATCATGAGAGAGAGATTTTGGAATTTTTTTAATTGATATATTAAAAATGTCATTAACATGTTAAAAAGGACCCAAAATGACATATATTTTAATTTTTAGGGATTTTTATTGACTCCTCTAATACAATGAAATATATTCATGTTTTTTTTTATTTTTTTAATTAATTATGACATTATTTTTTACCTTAATTTAATGTTTTACACTGTACTAATCTGATAAATTATACTACGATTATAATTCATAATAACCAAAACTAAAATGGGTCTATTTACAAAATTTGAACATTATGATTCAAAATATGGATCCCATTTTTTAGGATTCAATTCATAATATTTGTATAATGTAATTTAAAATTAAACCCTCAAAACATGATGAACAATATTTTTATAGAAAAATTGTTTTATATAGTATTAAGTTTTTTATACAATGATCAATCTTAAAATTAAATAAATTGAAATTAATTTGATTATTATAAATATAAAATGAGAATTTTGACTTGTAAAATTTTTTTAATACAAAATGGAACCCTATAAATTGTAAAAAAAAATAAAGTTTTCAATCAAATTTTGTATTATCGCTTTTAATTGAAAATCACTCTTTTAAGAAAATTGGAAAAAAATAACTCTAATATAATTGAGACCAAATAATTTCTAAAATTAATTTAATTTTTTAAAATAAATTATCTAAATTTTGTAAAATTAATTATATTTTCCCCCATTTAAATCATAAAAAACTATTTTTGATGAAAATATATTTTTGAACTGTAAATTTGAGTGAAAAAAAATGATGTAGTTATTTATAAAAGTATTTAAATTATATACATATTGTTAATATAATTGGAATACTCTAGAGAGGGTGAATTGAGTTTATAATTGAAAATTCCCCCTCAAAATATTTAAAATGGAAATCCACCATTCAAATAAAAATTCATAGTTATCAAAAATTATAGAATTATATACTATAATGATTCAAAAAATTTCTAAATATATTAATGAGGGATAAATTAAAATTATTTTTGAAATGCATTATCTTTTGATACTAATTTACTAGTATCATACACAAATTATAAAATATAATTTAAAGTCAACCATCAAAAGATTTTTTTCTATAGTTTTGGAAAAGAGAAACTGTTTTGATTTTTAAAAAAGAAAAAAAGGGAATCACACGACATAATTAAATAGTGTGATTTGTATCAAGACATGACTTAATCGCCTATACATAGAAATCACCCACTACTATGTATTTTATTATACACAAAACTGATCCAAAACCATGAATGGGTATTATGAACAACTCAACTGATACAGTTTTGGCTATAACTATCTACACAATGTTTTAAGTGGAAAAAAAATAAAAAATAAATAATAATTATGAGAGTGTCTTGTACTATCTAGTAAAATATTAAAAACTGGGTTGAAGAATAAAATAGATGATAATAAACCCAACTCTTAATGAAATCTAAAAAATATGGAGAAATATATGAATGTTGTAATGATTTGATGCTACTCTATCAGACCAAATTTGGTGGCTCGAGAACTAGGAAATTTTTATTTAACGATACTTAACAAATTTATCATATAAAATGTATGAAAAAATTCCATCATGATATTGTATGAATGAATCCTTAGTGTATCACAGGAGCACATCCATATTCTTATATTAATCTCTATATATCTATATTCCTCCATGAGTGGTTTTAATTTACAATGAATTCTTCTTCAGAAAGTATTCATTGTAGAAGATTCAAAACATCATTAAATGTAATGTTAATACTCAGAAAATAACCATCGGATATATCAAAAATAAAATACTTTGCTACTAAAGCTAGACATGGTATGTTGTTGTTCAATTATGCATAAATATTTATTTTGGTGTCTACTAGTCATAGTTGGTAGGAATGGAAACTAGGAAAATCAACTTTATGTATTTATATAGTCAGTACTCTTCTTCATATGTTATGTACATACCTTTAAGTGGGAGGTACTTCTCTTTTCATGGTAGGTAATATTTTACTCAAGTTTAGTACTTGTTGTTGGTATATATCATAACAAGTTTTCTATAATAACATAGAAGGTCAATACAATATTTAGATAAATTATTGCTTACCATCACATGAGAACTATGTTACTTTATTCGGTATGTATTTTAATTCATGAGATCACTATTCTTCTAGAGATGAATTTCATTTCAATGAATTTTCAATAAGAGACTTGAACAATTTTAGTGCAAGGTTTATAGTTTGTCCATGATTTCAATACTCATTGTAACTTGACCTTAACAGTTAGTAGATTTTTTTTTCATATACTAGGTACTCGTTTTAGCATCAAGATAGTCAATTTTACTTGTTTGACCCAAAAAATATATGGATATAATAAAACATCACGTTCATTTAAAAAAATATTAACATGATTTGAGATCATTAAAACATACTAAATATTAGTATTTTATGAACTATTCCAATAACTGACCCCTTTTGATGATCAAAAATCATTACAGATTAGACCAAGTTTGGATTTAATTTTTTTCTATTGGTATTAGAGGTTGGGGAAGTTGATGTATTTATGGGTGTAGAGGAGGTGACATGGATACCAATGACAAAAAATTTTTGAATAATATTGATATGACTAAATAGTTTTATAGGAGACAATCTAAAAGGGTTTATAGGAGAGGATTTGGGTATAGGAGTTGAGGACAAATGGATGGTAGGAGGAGAATGAAAAACTATATTTTCACTATATATGTATGGTTCCAGAAGCTTTGATAATTACCTCACGACCTTATAACCATCCTCCTAAAGATGAATAAAATCAAATTTATGATCTATAAAATCATCCAATGATGGATTGAATGTTGAGTGCTTCTCAACATGTGACATATAATATTATGTTAGAGGAGAAATACTAGGACTCAAATAAATTGTTAGATATAACCCATTAAAATTGTATTTGATAAATATTCTTATTATGTTATACATAATAAGTTAGTTTATAGTCTCTCTCTCTATTTGATGGTCTGCTCAGCATCATTTCTTACTAACACCAGTTTATTAGTAGCATGTGTTTGAAATCCTTCAAAAACCATCTATTTGGTTTTTTAAATCTCATCCAACTAAACCATTAACTTTTCCCTGATCATATTTTCACGTTTAATTTCTAAAAAATAATAATGGAAGGGAGGAGCATGTGGTGGAGTTTTATATGTATAATCATGAATTGTAATACCCAGAAATTTTAAAAAGGAGAATATATTTAATAGCATGTATAAAACAAAACAAAAAGTGTGTAAGAAAATATAATATCATTAGACTATATATTATTTAAAATATTTTATATAGATTCAATATATTCTATATATTTTAATGCACACAGCGTTGATTTTGTCTCGTGTTTCGTGCAAGGAAATTCTTTAACATCTTGTGTTACACACAATACACTGTTTAACCATATATTATTAATTTTATTACATAATACAATAATATATAACAAATCCATTAAATTTGAATTTATGAATAGGATTAACAAAATTATGAATTTATATTATTTACAAAAATATAAAATAAATTCATTGGTTACCAATCAATTATAAATGAATATTACAACCAATTGAATATGAACAAAATTTGTATATAAAAACCTACTTTTATGCACCAAAATTGTTATTTCATAATTAGATAATAGTGATGAATCCCATTAATTATTCATAAATATTATTAGTTCAATAAAATAATTTTATATTCATGAAATAAATTTTTTAGGCATAAAATAAGAACAAACACATTTTTATGAAAAAAAACTTATATTTTTCTAAAGTTAATTTTACTGTATTTTAATAGAGAACCAATAATAAAACTACATTTTGGATATATTTTAAATTTTATGTGAAAAAATAAACTAAATTTCTGAAATAGAAACATCTAAATTATCTAATGGTTTTTTTACTTTTCTGTGATGTTTTATTTTATAATGAATATTGAAAACTGGACTTAAATTGAAAATTGACCTTTATTCCAAATAATATATCATGTTCAATTATATTTTTACATTATTTAAAAGCATAATTAGTAAAATAATCCATCCATTAATCCAATTTGGGTCATTTGAACCAATTTCACATTGAAATTGGATATATAAAAATTTCAAACTTTTGAACATTTTCATTTTAAAATCACAATTTCTCATCCCATCTACAAGATTAATTTTAAAAAAATTTCTTCCAATTATATTATTTTAATTTTATAAAATCGGTTCAATATATTTAATAATATAAATTTATAATTTGTAATATGGTTAATGTATTGTTTCATTGAAAAATATTAATGAAAGAAATTAAAATCAATCATGAGGATTAAGAAAATGACTTGGTTAACAAGGGTCTATACCTTAATCATGAAGCTAAAATGACCTACAAACGTGTAAAGAATACATTTGATGGACTTTTTAGACCTTTTAATTCAATTTAATGAATTTTTATCATTATTGGAGGCATATTATGTGTAATAACCTGAGTTTTTATATGAGATAATAATACATACATTATCATTTGGAATGTTTAAATATGACCTAATGTAAATTCCCTCTGATGTCCTGGAGGTTTCAAGGGAGTAGGATCCATGTTCAGAGATTGGAACCCATTTTTAGGGGTGAAAATGTCCTAGAGATTTGTTACATTAAATTGTGTAGGGAAGGACACATAGTAAGATAAAACCTTGTGAGGATGGACATCGGGGAGCTATAGGCCGAATAGTTAGGCTAAACCATGCAATTTGGGCCACACGTTAGTACGAGAACATCTAAAATTTTGATAGTGGGTTTTGGAACAATTTGAAAATGGTTAGACAAACCATGATATTAAATCATGAGGGTTCCCCTTCTATAAAACTATTCGTTCGTGATTGATGCACAATTTGTAAAACTGTGCGCCTAAACCGTGTGACCCTTAAATTTTTCAAAATTTTATATTTTAAATTTTATTAAAATTTAATTTATAAAAAAATATCTCATTTTACTCATTAATTATAGAAACCATGGACTAATAGATCCTATTATGATCCTTATTATGTAATTTGATGTGAACACTCGATTCAGACTCCGATTCAAGCGCCACTCTTCTCGTTGGGTCAACAACTGTGAGTTCTAAATTCATTTTTATCTGTTATTCATTATTTATGATAACATATACACTATTTTGGGTGAAATATAAAATTCCCTTTTATTAGGTTCTTTGTCTATTGTTTTATTTTATCCCGATCAGAGTTGAATCCGAAGCGGGAATTATACGACCTATCACCAACAGACCGATGGAAGGTGGTCTATACATTTCCTATTGGCTTTCATGATGTATAGATCTAAAAACTATTATAAGACCAATTATATTATCCAGAGTGACCCTATAATTAAAAAAATTAATTGAATTACATTTAATTTGACCTATTAGGGTTTACTTTATGTTCTATTATGATGTAATGATGGTTGTTTCCCAAATTAAACGCTTTTCAAGGGGTGTGTCATGTATTCTACATGTATTTTTTCATTATTTATCCACCCACAAGGTTTGATTTATTCATTCCTTGTTAAAATATAATCAATTATACTTAAATGAGATTTAATTTCTTACTAAGAATAGGTATTTCCTTCTTTGCATATTGATTCTCTATAATCGAATCCATGTATGAAACTGGAACTGCATAATGTTTTATTTTGAATTTATGTTAAGAGTGGCTAAACTCTTTGGTTTCCTTTGATTGTGATTATGGTTAAATGAGTGGGTACACTCATTTTTTTATTGAAATATAAATGTTGATATGATCAGGTATAATCATATTGTAATAAATTGAAAAAGGGTATGAAATGATAAATAATATGATATTGTGAATGAATGAATAAATGCTTGGGATATTGTTCTTTTGATCTTGAATCTCATAGTTATAGAAACCAATAAAATTGATAAATTTATATTACATGTAAATTTCAATACTCATTACAACATATAACAAAGACATGATATGATCGTATTTGTATAGTTTCATTAGAAACTAGGAACCATAAACAACTGGTTCAGAAAACAACAACATTGTCTCTTGTTTATTTCTTCATAAATAGAATCCTTTTTTTCCATATCATACTTAATTCCATTACTCATGACCAAGGGAAAAGAAACATATTAAATGGGCGATCTAAAATGCTCAGTATGGTTATCCAAGAATAATATCCATCATTTCACAATCATAAGAAATAATAACATAAAATTTCGAATTCTTATCAATTGTATCAAATATCGTGATATCATGTCATGGAATAAAAGTTTATAAAAATAATTGGACATAATAAAAAAATTAAAAACATAAGTCATGAAGTTTTAGGGAATACACATAAGCATAAAAAATTATTTCATTATATTCAAGGCTCATTTCCAAGACCATCATAGAGAAAAAAGTTCATTACTAAACCAGGTTTACATTTCGTGCAAGCCTTGTATTACTGAACCAGATTTTCTTTTCAATCCAGTCTTGTTTATTTAATTAGATATAAATATTTACCCAATTTAACTGACATATATATATTACTACCCATATCATAATGAAATCATTCTTATGTGTTCCATATGAACATAAATCATGAAATTGCCCACAAAATAAAATGTGTTTCTCAAACATACTTCCATAACAATCCATATCAAACAAATGGAGTTCAAAAATATCATTCTATAATAGCCCAAATCATATTGATACTAGGGATAGAAACATAAAAATATTTTTAGAATGTCATCTTGAATGGAAAATATTATTCATAAAACACTTGAAAATAATTTTGAGAAAAATATCATTTCATCTTCAAAAATGACTTCCATTCACAAAATTCCATGAAATCATCAAAAATAATATAATTTAATGGAAAATAGACAATTTTTTTTAAAAGGATTATACATTTAAATAATTTTTTATGAAATCATAAAAATAAATTCATTCCATATATTATTTAAAAAAATATTCTCCTCGTACTTTTACCAGAAAAGTCAAAAACTACCTCATACTGAAAAATTACAAAAGTATCCTTTCATACCATTTAATAAAAATTTGAAAATATGTAAAATTTAATTAAATTTTTCTAATAAGAATAAAAATAGTCTTACATATATCGGAAACTTGGACCTGAATGGTAAATATAACCTAGAAAGTATTTACAAATAAATGATCATAGACGAGATTACAAAATTATCCCTTACCTTAGGTCTTCTATCTTTTTATATGTACTCGAACTAAATATAGAATTACATAAAGAATGATAAAGAATTATTACATAATCATAATAATTTTTATGACATCAAATATGATTATATTATAATCTGTATGTTATTAAAATATCATTGCCACTAGTTATTCATATATTAATATCCTTATGGTCTTATACGTGATTATTCAAATAAGTTCATCTTCTACATCCTTAGTTATAGTCAAATAATTTACAGTATGATATTAATATAATATATATAATATTAAATCTTAAATTTATTTTATAATATCATTTTTAATGAATTTTATGTTTAATGAATCTCATCACTTCATTAAGACGGTAGGTCATATGTACACACGAGCGATTTTATAATTCCCAGAATTGTTGCAGGATATTTTATTGGATGGTTTATAATATTTTATAATTAGTATAAAGATATAATAATGATATATAGTTTTTATTTTCATAATTAAACCCATCCATTTATGGTTGGGATAAAAACATATTACACCGCAGTGTGGAGACAGTAAGTCATGCGAACACACACACGTTGATTCAGTTTTTCGTAGGACAGATTGAAGGGGAAATATGGTTTAATAATATTTATAAAAATATATTAGTATATTATAGATACTTAGTTTATTATTTTATGATTAAAAAACATATGTAATGGAAGTATAATAAGAAGTAAGGTTGAATTTATTGGTTAAATAGATTTCCTTTTCATTGACGCGATTCATTTAAATCCTCTCATATATCAATATAGTGAGACTTTGAAGAAGACCACGACCTCTAGAATGAAAATATAAAAGGTGATAATAAAATATTTAAGTGGATTTCCGAGATCTAAGGCTCAAAATAATGTTAATATGTCCGGGAGTAGGTGTCATTTTATAATGGATATGATGGGAACTTTTTGAATCTCCATAAATAAATATTTATAATAAAATTCAACAATACCAAAAAGCCTAAAAAATGTCCCTATATAGAATATGAAATGATATATGGTTGTAATATCCTCAGAAAATAAATGTTGGACTATTTATTTTGTTAATTTAAGTCATATAATTTTAATTAACATTTATTTATTCTATTTAATTTTTATTGTGGTAATACTACTCTAAATATTTAATTGTTATAAATATTTACTTTTACAGTGTTATTTGACCATAGATGCATATTTTATGACAATTTAGACATTATAATTTTCACTTTGTAAATTCTAAATATTTATATGATTTTTAAATAATTTAATAAAATGTTATTTATATAAAATATATATAGTTACAATTTTGACAGTAATAATTTATTTGACATTAAATAAACTACACATAGAATATATGATAGAAAAAAAATATATAATAAACTTATATCATGTAATAGGAAACTATAAAACTCGTGGAGAACATTAATTAGTTAATATTACATTTATTTTAATATTTTATTATCATTTATTTGATATTTCTATTACTAAAATAGTTTCTATATCAATATTGTTTAATCCTTAATGATAATTAATTAATCAATAAAAATTATAAATAAATTACTATGATGTAGGTAATTATTTTTATCCTTATAGATACTATCTATAGTCGATATTATCTTCTAGTTATTCTTATAATAAATTTAATTTTATTATATAAAATTTGATTGTGAAATTTCGTTTCATTAAATTTTTTTATTATATTCATGTCATATTCATAGGTATGTGTCCATTATGTGACTCCATTTTGAAAAATAGATGACAGGGGTTTCATTTAGTCATCCAATAGATTTTTTATAGTTGTTAATGAAATTTTATAACAATAATATTTCATTTAATTACCCAATCTACCTTCATCCATGGTAATAAAAATTATTCCAATGATAATATTTATAATGTCAACAAATAATAGTAGGATATTAATAATAATTTGGACCTACCAATTAAAAATATGGAGTTCATTTTTAAAATATAATGAAGTTATAGTAATTAATTTAAAATCATTCATGTTGTCTGAATAAGATAATGGGTTTTTTAAAGAATAAACATTGCAACAGATTCAGACGTATTTACATAAGAATTCAATGTATATCTAATGAAAATGACATAAATTATATTGAATTATAAAAATATATTCTTATTATACTTTAATACTATTAAATATTATAATTTGACTACATAAATAATCTTTATGAAGAAAGATTTTTTCACCTATAATTTAATGTTTTTTTACTATTAATCACAACATGAATGTTATCGAAAAATATCATAAATTCTACCAAAGTAAAATTTTATATCCCACATTAAATTATTTTTATGTTCCAAAATAAAATTTATTATGATGATATAATCATAATTAAATGTTCTTCTGCATTTTAAAGTGTATGATTACCCATTTAAAAAATGTTGTTTTTTGTACAACAAATACGGTTTATTCACACCCTATGATAAAAATATTGATTAGTTGAATATAAAAATTATTTTAATAAGTACATAACATATATCCCTTATTAATTTCATTACCAATTGTAATTCAATCTAAAATTAAAATATCAAATTAATATCATTCATAAATAATTGGTAGCCAATGTATTCACAATGAATTTCAATAAGTTTTCTATAATTATTACTTGTATCCTAATGGATATTTTCTAAGGATAATTTTATACAAAAGGAGTCTCAGGGTTCAATTAAACTCACAATTTCATGTAACAAAATCCACTAAATAATAAAAATTATTTTATGAAAATGTTTCATACAAATATCCAGTGTTTCATTCTATCTCCCATAAAATTAATTTCTCCCTAGACATTCATCAAATGATAATAAACAGGTGAGGGTTCCACTCCCTAATAATACCCTCATGATCCATGTAGCTTCTTTAAAATTGGTGGTTCATCAATAAAATTGTAACCAAGCATGTGGTATTGTTTCTTAGATCATTTTTTCTACGATCCATAATCTATATAGGTTGTTCTTTATATGAATGATCTTTGTCCAGTGGTATAGATTTTGAGTTTAGTAAATGTGAAGGAACAGTTATATACATTATTAGGAGATATACATAGAACACATCTTCAACATGAGATAGATTCAATAGAAGCACCAATCGGTAAGCTACCTTCCCAACCAAATCTATAATTTCAAAATGACAGATATACATTGGTCTCATTTTGACCATCATTATAAATCTCATTACTCTCTTCAAGAGATATATTTCTTAGAACCCCATATCAAACTATTAAAACTCAAGGTATTTTCATTAGTTTTTAGCATATTTTTTTGTCAACTCTGAGATTCTCTTATGTGTTGTTGAACAAATATTACCTTTTCTACCATTTACTTGACAAGATCGGGTCCAAATAGCTTTCATTCCACAAAATCATCCCAGGAAGTCTGAGTTATTCACTTATTCCCATAACGGGATTTATAAATATCCATATTTATACTAGAGTGAAATATAGTATTGTATGAGAATTCCATCAATGGTCGGTGTTGATCCCAACCACCTTTGAAATTTATAGAGCAGTCTCTCCACATGACTTCGAGTGATTGAATTGTCCAATTAGAAGGACCATCATTCTTAGAATGATAAGCTGTGATGAAACATAGCTATGTATCGAAATGAATATAAAGACTTCTCTATAACTTCAAGGTAAACCTCTGATCACAGTTAGATGTAATGGAATGTGGTACTGCATGAAATCATTAATCTTCCTTTACATATATCCTGGAAAGCTGATAAAGATTGAAATCCTCTCTAATAGCAATGAAATGTGCCGACTGCTTATTCTGATCAACCATAACCCAGATAGAATAATTGAATTTGTATGTTTTGTGATGTATGATGACAATTTTAATAGTTATGTGTTCCAATTTTCATTTCGGTATTGGTAACAGATGTAAAATCTCATTAGTCGTTTATCTCTCTGCATTATGTTACTAAAAATCCATACATCGAGGGACATACTTGACAACATCTGTTATCAATCGATCCCACTAGAAGTACTCTTTTGGGTCCTTGTACATCATTGTAAATCTAGATTGAATAGATAATGAATAACTATGAGCCTCATCTAATAGAACCTTATTTAATTATTGTATGTTATGAATACAAACCTAGTTCCTAAACATTATTTTTTCATCACAATCAATATTGAATGTAAGAAAATTTCTCACCTTATTTTGTAGTTCTACAACTTTCGTCAGCACATACATAATCATCACTTGTATTTATGGTTGAACATTTATTTATGAAAGATAAAAAATTTCCCTTCCTTTAAAATTTATTGATCCATCCTTTTCAAATCCATAAATATAGGATATTTTGGGATCCTCATTAAGGATTTTCTGGCACAGTCATGTCAACATAATGCATCTTCCACGTTGTTTGACTTCCCATGGTGGTAATTTATTTATTATTCGTAATCTTTAATCAAATCCAACCATCTTTTATGGGTCTTATTCAGATCCTTTTTGTGATAATATAATTTAATATTTTATTACCAGTATAAATATCACACCATTCACTATAAATATAATACCTCTATATATTTAATACAAATATTTCAACAAGTAACTCCAAATAATGAGTTGGGTAATTTATCTCATTCATTTTAATGTCTTGTGCGACATAATTTATCACCACATCATTTTTCATGACAACTCATCCCAACTCTTTCATGGTTGCATCATTGTAGATCACAAATGGATCTCCACTACAAGAAAGTGTGAGAACAAGTGCACTATCTAACCTTCTTTTTAGCTCTATGATATTATATTCACATTCTACTCTCCATATGAACATAACCACTTTCTAAGGAAACTTGGAGAGTGTATTAGATAATGGTGAAAAATAATTCACAAAACATCCTTAATATCATTCCAAACTAAGAAAACATCAGATCTCAATTACCATTTTTGGTCTCAACCAACATTCGACAACTTCTGTTTTTTATGTATCCAGATATATCCCATCTCCTGAGATTTTGTTACTGAAAAATGAAACTATATAAAGCCAAAATTTACACTTGGTAAATTTTTCATAAATCTTCTATTTTATGAGGGTCTATTTTATAAATCTCAAGTGGACATCATGTTCATCCTTACTAATTGAACAAAAAATAATATCTTCTATAAATAATACCCCAAAGTGATCAACATAATCTCTAAAGACTCTATTAATTATATCCAACAAGATATATGTGAAATTAGTAAGAAAAAAAAGGAATCACTATACATTCATAATGTCTATAGCTTTTATGGAATTCCGTATTTGGTATATAATCACTGTTGAAGCATAATTGAAGATATATTAAACAAATATCAACCACGAAAAAGTATTGTGCTTTACATAATTGATCGAATAAGTCATAAATGTTGGGAAGAGGTTATTTTTTCTTGATAATGATATTGTTATGTTCTTATAAATCAATTTAGAGTCTCATTAATCCATCTATATTTTTAAAAAATAGTACTGGTTCTCCCCATGGTGACATACTATGTTTATGAATCCCTTATCACAATTCTCTTGGAATTTCTTCTTCAATTAGTGAAACTATATTGGGTATTCTATATGGAGTCTTTGAAATAGGCACAACACCCGGTATGAGTTCTATGGAATACTCAACATTACTATTTTGTGGAAGACCTGGAAATTCAACAAGAAATTCATCATCAAAATCTGATAAATGGGAGTATTTTTAATCTTGAGTTTTACCCCAACCATTTGAGATAAATAACCTTCGTTTATAAGAATCAAAACCCCTAATAAGGAAGAAATTTATATTGGAATGTAATATTCATCCATGCATTAATAGATGATCATCGATTAATATGGAATATTAAATTTTACATACCATCATTGTAAATTTATATAATATCCACATAGAGAAACCAATCCATTCCAAGAGTCACATCAATTTCCACTATAGGAAGGATCAAAAGATTTAAAGGAAGTACATTAACACTAATAACTATCAAAGATGAATTATAAGAATTTAATGAAACTATTGTGCCAATAAGAGTCATCAAAGCTAACCCAATATCTAATTTTTGAGGTGACACGATGATACCCACAGAAAATTCTTCCCAAATACAAAATTGGGTAGATCCATAATCAAATAAAACATTTGTGACATTTGAGTTGATGGTAAGTGTACCTTTCATCACATCATTATTTTACTCCACATCACCGATAGTAATGTCATATGACATTCCATTACCTTTGGCATAATAATTTTTTTGATGTCCATCATCATCAATAACCCATGTATTAGGTCATTGATTGGAATAATTCACCATTTCCTTGCACTTGTATCACTATTTGGTTGGAGGTTCAATTTGTGTATCCTTTTATTTGGTTGCATCATTAGACATATTTTTCCCATCACATCAGGGATCAATTACCCAGTGAAACTCTTTTCCAAACATAAAAAATTTACCTGTCCTATTAAAATAATTTACACTATGTTTATTTAAACACTTTGACCATAAGAAAAAGATTTAATCTTTTTTTTCATTAGATTTTCTTTTGAAATCCATTTTTATAATCTTATAAAACACATATGACTGATGGGTTACACCAATCTCCATATCAATTTTGAGATCCCATCCAACAATTTCATTGTACCTATTAATGTCCCCCATGGAGAATTGCCTTTAG
This sequence comes from Viscum album, assembly GCA_963277665.1. NCBI lineage: Eukaryota > Viridiplantae > Streptophyta > Magnoliopsida > Santalales > Viscaceae > Viscum > Viscum album. The sequence continues at coordinate 521,112,150 of OY728153.1, read as the reverse complement.
AGACATGGTTTTAATCCACTGAATAATTGATCAATTTTACATTGAGGTAGGAAAATCATTCCATAAGCATACCATGAAGGTCTTGTAAAATTTTCTTCGTAGGTACCAACAGATTCATCATCCTTTTTCATAAGTTCAAGGACATCCTTGTCCATATTTTATAAATTAATACGGGAAAATTAAATTATGAAAAATAAGTTATTGATCTTATCCCATTCCATGGACTCGATTTCATCTCTTTTCCTCATATTCTTGATAAGATACCACCATTGATCATCGTCTCAATCCAAACAATATACTACTAAGATGAATTTATCATGTTAAGAAAAATGTAAAACTGAAAATATATTTTCAAAAGTATTTATCCATTTTTTACCACTAATGGATCATAAGACCCACTGAATGATGATGTACACTACCTCATGATGGAATCAACAGAATGTTTCCCCTCCTTTGAGAATTTAAAAGTCCTGCATGATTTATAAATTGAGAATGTTTTCTGGGCATGGTTACAAAAATTTTCATTCCATCTCTCATAACATTTGTTAGCTCAGGGGGACCATCATTGCATTGACTGTCTCATTCTGCATTAATGCAGTTCCGCCGGGTTACGTCCATTGACTAAAACCAAGAATCCTAGTGTGAGAAACAATAATCATAATAGTAAATCCTCATAATAAAGAATAGAATTTCAATTTAGGACACTTGAGGCTTCATCCTTGGGTTTTTAGGGTCATTTGTAAAATTCTAGGATTATATCCTATATTTATACATATACAAAGGGTTCTTACTAACGATTTCTCATGCTATATTTTAGTGGTTAGGTAAACCGTTAAATAGATACCAACAATTGTAACTAATACTTAACATACATTAATGATACATCAAAATTAATTTATATACATTAAAACATATAAAAATTCCATGACATGACCGTATAGGTATTGTTTGTCTTGGAACTGTGCAACATAAAAAACCGTTTCATAAAACCTCTACATTGCCACTCATTAATTTCATCATAACTAAACTCATTTTTGGAATATCATACTTAATAAACTTTTCATTACCTGGGGCAAAGAACCATATGAAGTATGTGAGCTCATATTCTCAGTTAGTGTAATCAAGGATAATAACAATCATTTCACAATCATAATACATATTAACATTACATTTGGATGTCTTATCCAGTGTATGAATGATCATGTGGTATTTTCATGGTATAAATGTTCATAAGAATTAATATAAATAATCCCAAAAGAAACAAAATAAGGCATGATGTTTTTTGGCATACAAATAAACTTATAATGTCATTACATAGTAGTCAAGGATCATTTCCAAGACCATTATATTGGATAAATTCCATTACTGATCATTATTTTCTCAGTGTTCCAACCCTATATTACAGAACCATATTATTTTTTCTATCCAATCATATCATTATCATGGGATTTATATATTTACCAAATTAATCGGAGGAATATATAGGTCCCATCCATCCCATAATTAAATCATTATTATGTGTTCCCCAAAAAAAATCATCGCATAACCAAAAGAATAAAAAGGGTTTCTCAAACATCTTTCCATAATAATCCATATAAAACAAATGGATTTCATAAATATCATTCCATAATGACTCAAATTATATAGATAATCTGGATGGAAACATTAACCTATTTAAATAATGTTATTTAATTTGGAAAATTATTTTGATAAAATAATCAAAATTTATTCCTGTAATTGTATAAGTCTTTGGGTGGTTACCTTCTGGTATTGTATCTCACACACTATCTGGTCCACATTTGGATACCCAAACAGAATAATTAGATGTAGGAATAGACAAGGTAAAATGACCATTGTTTGGGGGTTGATTTTGTGCCATGTGTAGAAGTAAGGGATCATGGGATTGAGATGAATCTTGTGATGCAATTGAAAGATTTCACTTTTAGTATTTTGGATACTGGTATAACATTGTACTATTATGTAACTATTTTTGGATGCTTTGTATATACTTGTATCATCATCATTGCATATGATACCGTTATGGGGTTGTCTTGTATTTCTATATTATTTATTCTTCAGTTGAAAACTTGTTGTATTTTCATACCCTAATGAATATTATTACTACTACATTGTATTACACTATGGTAATGAGGGAATATTATCCCCACAAATATAACTTATTAATTTTCAACTAGTCAGAATCTTCTAGTGTTAGGGAGTTGCATTTAAAGCCTTGCGATTAATCATGCTTAGGGAAGTATTGAGTGGTTTCTATGATCTGGATGTTACAATGTTGAATTTGAGTTTTTATTTTATGGTTTTCGTTATTATTTGGTGAAAATAGATAGTGATAGGAAGGAAATGGGGGATTTTAATTATTTTTCCTAATATTAGCAAACTCGTGTATTGGGAAATGACAGATTTATTCTATTTAAATTACTATTTTTTGGATTTTGAGATTCCACCATTGTGTGAAACACTTAAATTGTAATGTAATTATTTATATGATTGTGGTCCAATTGTTTTTAAACCTAATGATACGATGGTTTTACATCTCATCATCCATTATAGTAACCTATTAGATTTCATATTACACATATTATTTCATACCATTTAGGATGCGTTACTTGTTATAATGTTGTCGTAATAGGTGTTATGATATATATACCTACTATTCTAGTAGATTTTGTGTAGTGATTAGATAAAGTGAGGCCATATTTCAGTTTATAAGATGTTTGAATAATTAGAGACTAGAAAGTGATGTACCTCTTGATTAATTCTTTTGAAGTGAATTTGATATTATATTGTTTATATAGGAACCAAATATTGGTTCATGAGGTGTTATAGCCCCCCATGGATTAGAACATGTTGACCTATTGGCTAAAACATCTGAATAAATGTACGATTGAAAATAAATGGAAATAAATGTAAATGAATTAAAATAGGAAATTGGACATGGAAATGGATACATGATCCAGAATCACATTTTGAGTAGTCAAGAGGCTATGTCTTTAGTGGTTTGGGTGAGTGTTCTTTTTAAAGTCCTAGATTTAGGAGCATGTTGTGTGGTATGACGTAGTTTTATGTGGATTTACCTATCTTACACTAATGATATGAGAACATTAATGAGGATATTTTATGAGGTCTGTTATTTGATAAATAAATTCACAACTATCTGAGTTAAGTGATTTGGGGTAATTCTTTTGAGACGACACATTATGAGTGTTTATAGTAAGTTATGTGGGCAGTTGAATCTTGCAATGGGTGGTTCGCAACAATGATTTTTTTTTCATTTTAAATGACCAATATGAGATCTATAAAACAATACACCTCATACTAAATAGAATTTAATCAAAGAATAAAGAAAAAATGAATCACACAAGAACAAGAGATAGAAGATCATCAAATGTTATTTATACTAAATTTAATTAAATAATAATTACCTTAATGAAATTCTATATGTATTGATGGATTAGGTAAGAGATATGCAATGCACCATAGTTTATTTATAAGAATCGCATGATTATTCCCTCATGCAGTGATACACATATGTCACAAAAATCTATAGACATTATAGAAATAATCTTTTGGTGCTAGTATGACATATACATGCTCTTGAATCATCCTTATTTGATTGTTATGAGAATTTATTCCAATGCACTATCCTGGATCAAGTGGAGGAATATTTATCTCCATTCATGGGAGTTATCATGGAGAATATATGTATCAAGTTCTGGAGATAATTATTCAATTATGTTCTTCATAATCCAAACAAATGAAATGCTCTCTTGAGGAAATAAAATAACTGGGTTTATATATCGATAGGGTTAAAATCAAATTATTTCACAAGTGCCCTTAATTATTTATTGAATTCTAGAGAAAAGCCCAAGAAAAATAATAATAAATATATTATTATTATTTCTCATCATGATCTTAACATGTGAAGTGAAATTAAATATTATTTCATAAAATAAAACTCAATATTTAATCCATCCAACATTATGATTTTTATTAAGGGAGACAAAGCAAAGAATTAAAAACACGTGACCCAACATAGGGGGGATGAAAGTACTGTAGCAGAAGGGAATCGCCTCGTATAAGGTTCCCCCCCTCTGGTTTAAGCTGAGAAACATTAGAAAGGAAACAAACCAAGAAACCTGGAGATGAAAGAGAGGCTAGATAGTCCACCACTTTGTTCCCCTCCCACTACGTATGTGTGACTCTCACATTGTTATTGAGCAGAAGTTTTCAAGTCCTCATGGTATAAGAGATGGACCCGGGAATGGTTCCTTTACTCTTTAAGGCATCATGAATAATCTTGTAATTAGTTTCCACCTGATTAATGATAACATCCCTCCCCTTGAAAATGGTGAGGCCAGTGAGAACTGCGTTAGCCTCCGCCCGAATAGGAGTGTCACTGCCATAATAAACCGAGAAACCCAACACCACTCTCCCTCGACTGTCCTGAATGACCTATCCTCTACGAATCACACTCATACCACTAGAGCTGTCTGTGTTGAGTTTGAGGCCATCCCTATGACGCGTCCACCGGATCAATCTCCCCTATACAATAGCATCATTCTGTGCACCTACACTCCTCGATCCTTAGAGCGCCCAAAGGGACAGTGCCTCCTTCTTGATGCCTTCCAGACTGACCAAATCATATAATAGGAACCTGGTTCTAGCCACAACTAACCGACCTGATGATGGGATCCCCTCGAACTGGGAACTATTCCTTATCTTCCATAAAACCCAGCATCCCACAATTAAAGTGACACGCCTCACCGCCGAGTCTGTTCCTGAGCCGATGGCCACCTAGACCCCATGCTCCATGAATAGCTCGATGTTAACACCTGGATGGCCATACACCATGATAATTCTGAATGAACTCCACATCTGACGAGCCCATCCAGCCGTGAAGAATATTTGACTCAGGATGTCTTTGTTTTTTAACATGCAGCATTGGCAACAAGAAGCCATGCTGATTCCCAAACATTTAATGTTACAGTCAGAAGGATGGGAATTGTTACTAAGCCTCCAGGAGAGGATACTATGTTTAATGGGTACTATGTTACACCATACCAGATCAATCCATCCATCGTGTTTCCCTTGGGAAGAGATCAATCTCCGAAACTCATTCGAACTGAAAAACCTCGAGGATAAAGGACTGTAAATGCACCTGTCCTTCTTAGAGCTCATGCTAATCAAGTCATAAACCTCTTGTTTGTTTGCGTCCAACAATGATCTGAATAAGTTGGGGTATATGCTCACCTCCCGGAATGAGATGGTAGGGTTCGGACACCCCGGGTACCCCAGTACAGAGCCCGACCAATTAATATGCCAGAAGGAAATAAGGCCATCCAAGATGATCCATTATGAGAACGAGAGAAGTATCAGTTTGATATTTCTCACTGAAGTCAATAAGGGTGACCTATTAGCCGATGAACATGAACCACCACCATTGTATTGTTGTATCATGAGCATCCCCTATAGGGTATGATCCTCAATGATTTCCCATGCATGCTTCGCCCACATGGAGTGAATAGTGCCATGCAGACTCCTGACGTTAATCCCTTCTTCACTACTATGCTGCGCCATCCTATGCCATGAAACACATTTCCACTTCCCTTTAGTCACTACATCCCATATGAAATGCGCAAAAACTCTATCAATGGAACCGATTAACCCCCTTTGGCATACTTACAGAGGCTAAGGAATGCACCAAAATTGCTGATAGAACACTATTTACTAATGTTATCCACCCCCAAAGGATAGGAAGTGATTTTTCTAGTTCAAAATACAATTCATGATTCTCCCGACCACTCTGTTGAAGTCCCTGGTTTGCATTCTACCTGGTGAAATAGGGGTACTGAGGTATTCCATGGGAAAAGACCTTGTCCCATACCCAGAATGATGCTCATCATGTCCACCCTGCTCAAACTCCACAAACACGGTACATAGAAGTTACTCTTACATCTGTTCACCATTTTCCCACTTTAGTGCCCGTACTCCTCAAGAATACGGTTGAGCGTGTTAGGAGACCTCCCTCCCGCATTCATGAATATCACTGTGTCATCTGCAATCATAAGGTGTGATACCGTTGGGAGGCCATAATTCCTCCTATATGGCACAATGTCCCCCCCTGATACGCCACTATTGATCAGATTTCTTAGGGAATCTTGCATGAGGATAAAGATACTCAGATATGATTTTTCCCCATGACAAAGACCTTGCACAGTCTTGAAGAACCCCGGAGTCCTCACCATGAATGATAATGCTATCCAAGGTGAACAAACACACCTAAACATCATATCGCAGACCGATTTTGAGAACCCCATTGTGGGAAACACCCTATTGATAAATCCCCACTCCATAATATCATAAGACTTATTCATATCCAACTTAATAACCAGGTTAGAGCCACGAGATTTGGTATTCAAATCTCTCAGCAACTATTATGCCAATGACACCACTCCCTGGATCGACCTTCCCTTAAAAAAACCATGTTGCTCGGCGAATACCCACTTGGGTAGAATTCAATATAGTCATCTGTTTAAAATACTCGCCAGGATCATGTAAGGTGCACTGCACATGCTCACGAGCCGATAGTGTGCAAGAGAGGTGGGATATTTGATATTCGGTATAAGGCCAGGAAGCCAAATTTCCAAGGTTATCATCTAGAATCATGCCATGGAACCCATAAATAATGTTGGTAATTAATCAATGACATGTTACCTCATAAAAATTCTTACTATGAAATATAATCGCTTTATCATGATATCTCTAATCAAGCTGGTTGCATACTAGTGCCATCAACCAAAGTGCTCGATGTATCATTCTTTAATTTCATGGAAAATGAACTTACTTTCCGAACAATAGGGACATAGATTTATTAAGAATATATTATTTTCATCTAATGGTCTAAGGATATCATCTTCCATTAAAACATAAGGGGAAAATACTTTCTCATATTAATCATTAATTAAATATTACTCATGAGACACCCAACGTATCCTACATCACAATAAATAGGTATCATTGTGGTTTTTGAAAATAAATCAAATTATGTGACTCATAATATTTATAACTAATAACCATTATGTCTATGGATCAATAAACACATAAACTGATAGGAATATCCACTGACATAGAAATGTGGATTTTATACTCGAGGGCCCGGTACTCGTAATATCATTTTTGATATAACCAATGGAGTAAAATATATGAAGGTTCATGAATTTCGTATGAGTCTTTACATGTGATATAATGTATCATTTTCCCCTCAAATTATATCATTTGACTATATAACATATATTCACGAATAGTGTCACAACACTTATATGTTCTCATCAAAGTTGGGAACTACTACGCGATTTTAGTTTGAAAAATACTCTTAAAAAATTATCACATACTATGTTACATAGAAAAATAATTATTTTGTGATAATAATTTTATTAATATTAATAAACAATGAATACTGTTTATCATTATGTACAAAGAATTCAGTTCTAAGACGCCAATTACAAGAGTCTCAAACATCCACTAGATCCAACTCATAAAAACCATCTGTCCACACCTATCACATGATACACATGATTATATTGAGATAGGCAATTATACAAGTGTACAAATTGTTTTCTTTTTTGGGTACTCTAATTATTGAAAATTCAACCCTTTGATAAAAATACCACAAGAGGTGATACATATTGAGTTTATTATTTGTTTGTTGTTGTGAATTTGGCTATTTTTCATGATCCACCATTGCAATATTATAACAATACAATTAGATGGGGTCATTAATACATGGTTCCACGTCAATATCTTGGAAAATTTTATGAATCCGAATGGATTCCTTGGCTATATATGAAGCTGTAATATAATCAAAATCCATTGTATAATCATGGAAAAATGACTTCTTTGAACTCTTACAGCTCATAGATCCTCCGTTGAGATAGAAAACATAACATTGTTTCACCTTCATATAATTTTGACATATCTAAATACTATAATAATTATAACACTTAATGAATAGATTTACATCTCCTCTATACACTAGGAACATATCACTCGTTACACTCAGACATAGAAGGATAGCCTTAAAATATTTCCAATGTTTTTCTCTTAGATCTTAGTGATATATACATAACATGCACAATGTACAGGTTACATAAATTGTAGTATATAATGTGGAATACATGATTGATACTATCACTGATGTGTATGGGATATTTCTCATTCATTATTTCTCATGTTTTGTATGAGGACACATTTTATTATAAATATATAAACCATCTGAAATTGGAGCCAATATCCTCTTTGATTGTTCCATACTAAATACCTTTAGTATCTGGTAACCATATGTAATTTTACATAGTCAACACAGCCTCTTGTATCTATCGAAAATGATATTTATCCCTAGAATATAGGCTACTTCACAAATTTTCTTTATATGGAATCATTTTTTAACCATTCCTTATTAGACTGTACGACATGTATGTGATTTCCAATAAGTAATTTTTGATTAACATGTAATACTAGGATAACAACTCTATTTCCACTATACCTCTTATAAAAACATGACACACATTTTTAATTAATTAAACCAAACTCATTTACAGATTCATCAAATCGAATATTTCATCACTTATATGCTTTATTTAATTCATAAATGGTCATATAGAACATGAAAATCTTCGAGGAATCACCTAGATTCCGAAAACATTTTGGTTGTGTCATATTGTCATCTTCTTGAAGGAACCCATTGGTGAATGATATTTTTACATCCCTCATTCAAATATTACAATCACAGAAATATACTATAGTAAGTATAATTCTGATGGATTTGAACACAGAAACTGGTGAAAATCATTTTTTATAGTCAACTACTAGACTCTATTTAATCCTTTTAGCCACTAGACAATCTTCATAGGCATTTTCTTTACCTTCTATGTAATGTATTCTCTTGAATTTTAATTTTCATCCAATGAAATTTCCATCAGTTGGTGGATTGACAAGAATCAAATATTGGTTCTAATTCATGTAATCCATTATAGAATTCATAGATTCAAGCCATCTTACAGCTTCTGAGATATCTACTACCTCATAACAGGAGAGTGATTCATCATTTTCAATCAATAACTAGTCACCATATTCAGTGACTAGAAAACCATATCTATGTAGTTTTTTATCCTATATTGTTCTTATACAATGTACTTTTGTTTCAAAAAATACTTCTTCCATGGGGACCTAGGGAATATGTTCCCTATCTAACTCTTCGGTATGATGATCATAATATTAATCATTGTCTATCTTTATCCCACGATCCTTTTTGTGGTATGATCCCTATCATGAAGTACACGTTTCATAGATACAATCACATTCTTATCTAATGGGTTTTATATGTAGTATCACTTTATTTCCTTAGGATACTGTAAAAAGATAGAGTTTGTTCCCATGAGTTCTAGTTTGTTTCATGAGAAGGAATTAAAAAATTCATCACAACCCCATATACATGTAGGTTAAAATATGTTATATTTCAACTCTATAACTTGAAGAAGATTTTTTTCCACTTTAGGTGGAACTTGATTTAATGTGTATTATTTATATTGTAACACATATCCTCAAAAGGATTATGAATGATCTGTATGATTTTTCATTTACCGTATCGTGTCCAACAGGGCATGATTCCTCTTTTCAGTAACACGATTCTACTAAGGTGTATAAGGTGGTGTAATTTGAGATAGAATCATAAAACCCTATGGTATTTTTATTATCTCTTGTTTAATATATTCACCACCTCAATCTAATGAAAGATTCTTAATTTTCATTCCATGTCGATTATCCATCTAATTATTGAGTTTTTTTAGACTCTAAAAGGTCTCAGACTTATACCACATCATGTATACTTAACTATATCAACTTAAGTCATTAGAAAAAGTGATTAGGAAATAATAACAAGACCTATATTATACTATAAATGTTCATTAGACATCAGTTTTTATGAATCCTAGGATCTCCCTGTCCCATTTAACCTATCCACCAATTGGTGGTTTAGTCATTTTTCTTCGATAATAATAATGACATATATCAAATGTTTTTATCTTTGAAGAGTCTAAATAACCATCTTGGGGAGCTTTGTCAAATGCTTCTCATTTACCTGACAAATACAGGGATTCCAAAATTGTGTATTATTTGATTCATGTGAACATGATTCGTTATCATATTCCGACCCTTATTTTTTCTAGTTTAATACATAAATATCATTATCTAATAGATACATACCATAATATATGATGTCATTATAAAAGAAAAATATTTTACTTCAAACTTGATATTAAACCCATATACATCATGGAATATAACAAAAAAATATGTTCTTGGTAATAGTATGTACATAAAAAAATGTTTTAAAAGAAAAATAATTATTGTTGGCAATGAAAGGTTGTAGTAAAACATTTCCAGAGAATCTAGCCTTATAACATTATTATATCTTAGATCCACCTTTACTCTAGAAATACTATGGAATCTACTTGGTTCTAGTTTTTACATATAGATGTAAGCACCAACGGCTGCATATAATTCACAACGTATAGATATGGAATGAGAAAACTCAATAATGAATGCACCTTTAGCTTCCAATATATTTTATGTTTAGTACATCTTCTAGTGGACTAGGTTATATCAATAATAATATACTTCCTCATTTTCCTTGCCTCACCTCTAGTTCTTCCACTTCCTGGAAGGATGGTGCTCAGGTTATTTCGAATATATATATGTATTGAATCCCTTTTCCCTGTTTTTATTTTTCAATTTCATAATAATGACCACAAGTTTATCATATCCCTGGTAGTTATACAATTGTAAAATAAATTTAATAGTTAATTAAAGAAACTTATCAATATTTCTCATGTTGTAATTATCAATAAAACCAAATAAGTTCTATGACAGTGATGAATGTATGACATCTGTATGCAAACCATCAATTAATTTAACCCCTAAGATATATAAATGTACAATGTATCCAATGAACATGACTACATGATTCCTATAAGATTAAAACCCTCCATGAATAGTTGTAAACACAGAATTATATATCTCGTACCCCTTTTTTCTTTCCATATCCTGATAGAAATATCGATGGTGAGATATCAGGTTATACACATCCATGTCCCAGTGTGGCTTCAAAATATCATTAGACATGGGTAATGACTTGAATCATTGAACAACTGTGGAATCATTCAAATGTATCTCATAGAGTTTTGACTCCTCATCAATAGCATCATTTCTATGTGGTTTAGGAAAATGTTCTACCCGCATATATAATTTCCTTTGATGGAGAAGGATGACATGTAGTCACCTTTTCCATCTTTGGAATTGGTGGCGGTGAGAAGGTTGTCCTTCTCTTGTATAAATCACAATGATATTTCATATGTCATTTCATTTTTGTTTCTACAAATAAGATGAGTCGTTATTTTAGTAAATTATCTGATACAATATAGAAAAATAAATAAATAAAATAATATTTAGTCTCTGACTATTGTATCAAACCCCAATATCCCTAATCATTGGAATCAGAATATCATGTTGCTCGGAAATCCTAGTGGAATGGATCAATATTCCCCTCCTTGTTACACCAACTATAGTTGTTCAAGAAAATTGAATTCTTTTAGGTACGCATTCCAAATTTTAGATGCTTTAACTCATTGTTCCTTGATACTTTGAGTGGACTACCCAAATCTGAAATCCTTAAAATGTATTCCATCATCCTTTTCCCCTTAGTTACACCCCGTACTTATTTTATAGTCAACCCATTATGTGAACTAAGTCAACTCAAACGAAATAATTTTGTTATAATAAATTGATAATTTAAAGAACCCCAACATTGGTTGGTATAACACTATAAACTATGGTTAAATTGTATCTAAAGTTGTGGAAGACTATATCGATATATTTTTTTATTGATTTATTTTATCTATTAATGCATAAACATATATTTATTATCTTTATTATATGCTTTTTAATATTTAGTGGATTTATATAAGTGATTAACCATATATTAGATAATATTTATTTATAATACATATTATTTTAGTTCTATCATTCATCCTCACTAATTTCATTAATTATTTGATTGTGACCAAACACCCATAATGAAATAAACATACAAATTCATACAATTAATATAATAAAGTCATATAATCATGAGATTTAAATAATTGTTAGTTTATATGGAGGTTGATAAACTCACTTTTGATCTAGGGGAATAACTAATTTAACTAATTTAGATTTGTTTCACAGCATTAAAACAATCCACTAATGTTTCATTCTTAGATTTGTCATTCCTTGGCTCCAAAACCTAAACCTCATCAACTATCTTGGGATCTCCATCCCTTACATATGCTTTTACTCACACGTAGGTGTGGGAAATGTGTTTACATAAATGAAACCATGGGCATGCAAACCCTACATAACAAGGGAACATAAGGAAAGCAATCCAACAACATAATTTAATAACAAAATAAATGGAACTAATCAAATATAAAGGTCTGTTCATTGCTCCTAATCATCCACATCCATGCAACGAACAATGTTTTTAATAAAATTAGCATTCACTCATTAATAATTTTTATTTAAGATAAAATTCCCTCTAATAAATTAATTATTCACATTAACTAATCAAATATTTTACATTAATTTTTACATGAATTTCATGGAGAATCCCATCCAATATAATTTTAAATAGAATAAAAAAATATATTTTAAATTTATAAGGTGCATAATTTTAACCTTGGAGGAAACACGATGAAAACCAGTACGAATGTAACCATCAAGTATTATATTTTTATACAATTTTCCATTGTGACATTTAGTATACATGAATTATCATGTACTTTCATGACATGTATAATCAATGTAATGATTAAACGAATTGTATGATATTTTGGTCAGGTGTTATGTGCCAATGCATGTAGAGTTGTAATTGTAATACGACTCATACATGATATGCAGATCTGAAAATTAAAAATATATTAATTAAATAAATATATATATATAACATATCACATGGCATGTCCTGCCATCTTAATGACAACACACAAGTACATTTCAATAATTTTTTCATTATTTAATAAATAAATTTTAAATCATCGTAATTTATTTTATGTACACAACATGTATGGGAGAGATTCATAGTGTGTACATATCTCATCATCTATCTAAGTAACATACCTATGGATGTGATGTCCCAGACCCAAATATCCACTCGAAAAGTGCTAAACGGTTCAAGTGTTACTACCTAAAACGCACTTCCCTAAATGAAAAAGGCTGGCGACTAGCAGCGACAATCTTATAGGTATAGTGGGGAGTCTAGTAGTACGGGTCCATGTATAATAATAAATATGTTGAATATAAAACTCTGTAGACTAGAACCAGACCCACAGAGTGGAAGCACATTCAATATCTATAAAATAGCGGAAACAATAAATATAAACAACTGCAACAGAATTAAACACAACCACATGTTGATCACATGTAAATAATACTTATCCACAAAATATGCATCCAAAGATGGTCATACATATCCATATATATAAATGGATCCAATGGATAACCAACTATTTATACAATGAAAGTAATCATGCTGATACAAGAAGGAAAACAGAACAAAGTAACTCAACCTATGAAAGACCCCATGGACCATACCATCTCCATGAAAAAACTAATGCAGCCCAGCTCCTGATGTTGGCCTCTTTCCTTAACGTAAATCCAAAAATTATGCACACGTCCTGATGGTCCTATGCAGTGTGTAAGAAAAATATCAGTAGGATAGCACCCAACAATTTATAACAAATATAAGTGTTTATGTAGGCAATTATTTATAAATAAAACAGTAAACATATCATTGCACAAATAAATACAAAATCCATTGGTTATCAACTGCCACCATGGAGTGTCACCTGCTTCAGTCAATGCCAGAAGCTCTATCATATAACCCAGCACCATGTGCCCCCTGACACCGGGTGTCTCAAGTACCGATGTCCTGATGGCATCCTTCATAGTAGTAACCCAGAGGAACAACAATGGATTTCCTCAAAATGTAGCCAGAGGTTCCATGATCTCTACCCCCAAATAAAGTATCCAAAGGGACATTTATGTCTTCCCTCAAATAGAGTAACTGGTTGGACATCGATGTCTATCCTCACAATAACGGTGAGCCTCTACCCCTAACTTGATTACCTCAATTTTATCCCTGGAAGGATCCTCACCTTCTACATGGCTTCCTATGGATAAAACCCCCAAACCAAAAGTACCTAAACTAAAACTAAAGTGGGACTCTACACACATGATATGTCAAAACCAACTCATCACAGAGTCTCTCTATTTACACATTAATCAATGTTCTGGGTGATTGGTAATCACCAAAACATTACCCAAGCCACAACACCTCTGACACCTCGTGTCCCTATGACCATGCCGCTCAAGACCAACGACCTTTCCATCCAAGTATCTCAGGAAATTCCATACCTAAAAGTCTCCCTACCTCATGCTCACATCCATGATTCCCAATCTGGTGGTCAAAACCACCCAATGTAACCCGGTACAAGCCCGACCTGTGATTACCATCCCTCAAGAATATCTACCCATTCCCAATACTACCCAAAGGTTCCATCATATGCAATTCAGGAATTAAATATATAACATATTTAACAGAACACATAAATATGAAAAATAATCTAAATAGTTGAATTTAACTAGCCCATAGTTATCAAAAAACAACACTGAGGTCTTGATTTCCTCTAACAATTCATATCAAGGTTTAATAAACTAAACTTAACAATTTAAAACCATAATATTCAATTAATAAAATTTTGAAAAACCTGAACAAAATTCCCCAATGAGAAAAAACCACTCTCCCAGCCCTGCTCAAGAGAAACATGTGACCGAGCATACACAAAGTCATCCCATAAGTCAGATAATAATCAAACAAACAATAACAGGCTATACAGGTTCACACTCAAAATACCTGAAAACCCGCCATAGGAAACACCACCCCAAAGTCTGTGAAAATTCAAAAAGATGTATGCACAACCTACCTATGAATTTTAGGCATAGGCACATCCGATATTGAGCTCAAATTTGACTTCGATCATTGAAGATCTATGTTTCCGTTAATTTCGGAAATTCCACTCAGATGGAAACTTTGAAGCATGATCATGGATACTGGAATGAAAAAGGTTGTGTGGGATTAGCCTTGATTTTGTGACCCTGTAGCCACCTACAGATTGGAGAACGGATGACGAAAGACGATTCTAGGGATTGGAATGTTCGTCAGGTTTTCAGAGTAGAAATTCTCTGAAGTCAAGGAACTAGTAGATATTTTACGAAATAAAACGTGACACACTTTCATTTAAGAGAATAAAAATAAATGTACATGGAATGTATTTAGGGACTACATTCCATTTAGTGTCCTTTTACTAACTCTCACATAAGCGGAGATAGCCACACGAATTGGACGATCTACATGGGTTGACACACAACTTGAACCCAACCAGGACATAGAAGAAGAATACATAGTGTGTAGAGTTTCACTACACTCCATGTAGTAGTAAATTTCAACACATCCACCAGACAACATGTACTTTTCAAGCACACGACTGGTAATCGCCTAACCCATACACGGCATGTACTTTTGAGTACATGGCGTGTATTTTGATAATTTCTAGAAAATCCTAGATATTCCCAGTTTTCTCAGGAACAAGTCAAAAATTCAATGAGGGTTAGGATTATGACCCGTTCTAAAAACCCAGGTTCTTACAATCTTTCCACTTTAACATAGCTTGTCCACTATATATCAAACAAAACCAGGAGATGGCACATAACATACCACCAGATCATGTAACATGGACTGCCCAGGTCTCAATGGTTATGGATGAATATTTCAAGGGTAACCCCTCTTTAAGAATTTCCTATCTTGGTCTTAACATGCCAAACTAAGAACAAGAAAAGGTTCATAACCTATTTTCTGGACGCAAGGTCCAATTGTGATGCATCATCACTCATGGACCTCATTGGTTCTCCTGTGTCATTTCTCACACCCAAACATATCCCACACCACATCAGTGTCCGCCTCCACGAGTTCCTATATCTCATGGAATCTAAAAAAAAAACTTGGTGCCTCGAACCTCAAGTAACCTACATAATCAATTCCATGAGTCCCATGGTACCTCATGTAACATTCATCTTCGATGCCCTGATTCCCAAGGAACCTCATGTATATATATAAATATATCATGCACCTGATATGGAGCCAATACCACTGACCAACATCAAGTCAGTCCACATAGGTATTGTGCATCACGTGCACTCAAAAAGGACATGCCTCTACAGGTCATGCCAAAAAAGAAACATGGAAATCAAGGAAACACATCTGGTGTATATCTTACTGTCGTCACCTCACCAGCCTGATTAGCCTCTGGAAATTCCATAGCAGGCACCAGGCCTGAAGTACAACTGCCTGATGCCTAACCTCCCTGCAGTGCAGCTCCAGCCACAGGACACTGACCCCTCAACTGGATCGTTCTATCTCAGTCACTTCCTCCACATGTAGCTGAACCTCAGATATCGTCACCTCGTACCGATCCTAATCCATCTCATGATGCCACCTTATGACCTAGTCCCTGATATCCGACTATTTAAAAAGGATGTCTGCAGAACCCCTCAAGATTCCCTACATGTCCAAATGCCCGAAAATACATTATAGGAAAATCACACTGATTCTAGACATGCCCTGGTTGTCCACACTAAAAGAAAACTACTGAAGAAGTAATATGATGTGGTCTAGATTATTCTTTGGCCTGACTACCCTATTGAAACTCATCCCATACTCACTTCCTTCTGTCTGAACCATCATGTCAAACTATTCACTGGCCAACCTGGGGCCTATCCCTCAGGTTGCCTTCTTCTATGAGCGCCTAATTTACAACCTCTCCAAATGATCCCATCCTAAAGATGTTAACCTAGCTCTGAATGGCGTTTTGTAAGCCATCCAAAAAGTGCCTCACTATTGTCACGTCATCGCTTACCATACCAGGTTCAAAGTGAGACAGTTTAGTGAATATAGCTACATAGTACACGAAGGACATGTCTACCTACTAATGACTCAAGAACTCCTGAGATCACTCATCCCTCAGTGTCTCTGGGTAAAAGTTCCCAAAGAACATGTCCTCAATGTCCTTCCATGCTATTCCCCATTCTTGTGAGCCTGAACCTGCATATCCCACTAGCACTTTGTCGGTCCTCACATCATGTACGTCTCCATCATGACCCCCACCCAAGAGGCGTCTTGAGAAGATCAAAGATAATTTGAATGATATATATCTTGTTCTCAGCCGCCTTTTGAACACCCTTACCCTGAAAAAGTGGCGGGTGTTGTGAATGGAACTCTCATGCCGGATATTCCATAGATGGTTTTGTACCTTATTCACCTCGGTCGATTCCCTACAAGACACGTACCAGACTAGACCAGAGCTTCTCATCGATCCACGACCCAAACACTGCTAAACCCAGATTCTTCCCTACCTACATGGGATCTTGAACATGATCCAGTCCTTGAGCCTGTACGCGCACCTCCTACTCTGCAAGCATCGTATAATGAACCTAATGTTGCTCATGCGGCACTATAACATCTCACGCCTGACACTCCATTTGATTCTAAAAAAAGGTCCCACTGAATAATATAAATGGTTGGACATCCCATATACATAACAATACATTTATTTATATAATACAGATATAGAAATAAGTAAAAATAAGAACAAAACTACCACCCTTACTCTCCAATATCGCAACCCATGTCCATGTAATCTCTACCTAACGACTTCATTACCCCCCTTAATAGAGCCAAGTATCAAAAGTGATTTTGGCCATACCCATCTCGACAAACCAACATTGCCTCACACTGATGACTGAGTCACCCAATCCATGTGATCAAAATCACCTCAACAAAAGTACCTACCTACTCTCACTAGATCTATGCCCAAATACCCTACAACATGAAATTCTACAAATATATAAAGAATGGATAAGACATAGAAATAAACAAGAAAATCTATTAGGAATCTCACCTATTCACATTTTAAAGCATACAAAGCAAGGAAATTTGATATTAATCACATGATATTATCACTTCACAAATCATACAAGATGTTATGAAATAGGAATACCCTAAAAATGTGTCTATAAAAATCCAAACAACAAAGCCTTTCCATATCAGGCCAAGGTCCAATTATCCCTTACCACACTAGGTCAAAGGTCACATATCACAATCGATAACATTACAGACCAAGTGAGACACTGAGGTGGAAATCACATAAACAATAATTTGAGAAAAAACATCAATTCCCACCCAAGGAAACATGGTCCATCCCTCGTACTTAAGGCTGCAGGCACCCAAGCACAAGCTTGAAACCCAGTTCCAATCACATCCTATCTCCAGTATACCATATCACAAACAGTAAAACCAGCTGAAATAAAAATATAAGCCTAAATATAATTATTATATAATAAAAACTATTACTAAATCCTTGTCAAGAACTCCTATGATACAACATTCTAATGACCTGGACCCAAACAGCCACCCAAACAGTGCTAAACGGGTTGGGTGTTACTACCTGAGGTGCACCTCCATGAAAGCCAAAGGCTGCCGACTAGGAGCGAGGGACTTATTGGTATAGTGGAGAGGTTATTCCCTCTCTAAGTATAGTAATAATGGTAATGGTATGTGTTTAATAATAAATATGTAGCAAAAAAACGACTCAGCATACTCAAACCAGACCTACAGAGCGGAAGCACATTCAATAACGATAAACAGTAGTAGCAATAATTATAAACAACAACAGCGGAATTAAACACAACAACATGCTGATCACATAAAACTTCTACTAAACAATTAAGCACAATGATACATGAATGAAAAACCGAACAATTTAACTCTATCTAGGCAAGACATCAGGGTCCATAGAATCTCCATGACATAGCTAATACCGACCACCTCATAAAGTTGTCCTCTTTACTACATGTAAATCCATAAATTCTACACGCACTCTGAAGGGCCCATACAAGGTGTGAGACGAATCTTAATAGGATTCCACCCAACGGTTCATACCTAAAATAAGTGCAATATTAGGAAATAATTTATAAAGAAAACATTAAACATCACATTTCACAAATAAACATAAACTCCAATGGTGTTCAATATCTACCATGGAGTGTCACTTTCATCATCAAATGCCGGAATCTCGGTCATGTAACCCGACACTGTGTGACCCCGGACACTGCTTGTCTCATGTTCTGACATCCAGAAGGAATGTCCAATAGTAGTAACCTGGAGGAAGAGTGATGAAAGTCTTTAAATAAGTAAACATAGGGATAATGATGTCTGTCCTCAAATAATGTATATAGAGGGACAATGATGTCTTCCCTCAAACAATGTATTCGGATGGAAAACGATGTCTGCCCTCAGAATAATGGTAATCCATTTCCCTCAACCCAATAGCCTCAATGATATCCCCTGAAGTCTCCTCCCCTTCCACATGGATTCCTATTAAAGACACCCCAAACCAAAGGTACCTAAACCTCATCTAACGGGGGCCTCTACCCACATGAGTGGTCAAAACCACCTCAACACAGTGTCTCTATGTGTGCACACTACACAATGTTCTGTGTGAGAGGTAATCAACAAAATGGTACCCAATCCACAATAACTCTAACACCTCGTGTCCCTAAGACCATGCCTCTCTATTCCAATGTCCTCTCCATCCATGTATCTCAGGCTATGCCCAACCTGACTATCACCCTGCCTTAAACCGGTGTCTGTTACTCCCAATCCCTTTGTCACAACCACCCTATGTAACCCGAGCCAAGCCTATCATGTGACTAACATCAGCCAAGAATATCTAACCATGCCCAGCACAAACCAAAGGTTCCATTATATTAAATTTAGCAATTACATATATAACACATTTAATAGAAAAAATAAATAGGAAATATAATCTATACAGTTGAATTTCACTAGCCCAAAAGTTATCAAACAACAACACTGAGGTCTTGAATTCCTATAACAATTACTATAAAGATTTAATAAACTAAACACAATATTTTAAAACCATACAATACAATTAATATTATTTTGAAATCCCCAACCAAAATTCATCGATGAGGAACGACCGCTCACCCAGCCCAGATCATGAAAAATGGTTACATGGAATACTCAAAGGCATCCCATTGGTCATATAATAATTAAACAACCAATAACAGGAAATACATGGTCATGATCATAATTTCCAAAAACTCGCCATAGGCAGTACCACCCAAAAGACTTCAAAAACACAAAAAGAGGTCTGCACCACCGACCAGAGACATGTAGACATAGGCACATTTGATATCGAGTTCCAATTTGTTATCGATCATTGTAGATCTACATTTCTTGTCAATTCCTACAATTCCACTTGGATGGAAACTGTGAAGCGTGAGGCAAAGTAACTAGAATGAAACATGGTGAATGGGTTTGGGCTCGCTATTGCGATCCTACAGCCACCAACGGATTGCAGAACAGACGTCAGATGAAGATTCTTCGGCTAGGTAAGATGTTTGGGTTTTTGGAGCAGAACTGCTCCAAAGTTGAGGAAGAAGAAGATCTTTTATGAAATAAGATGTGATGCTATTTAATTTAAGCGAATTAAAATATATGTAAACGATGTGTATTTAGGGACTACATGTCGTGTAGTGTCCTTTTCTGTACTTTGACTTAAGCGGAGATAGCCACATGGCTTGGATGCTCCACACGGGTTGACAAAAGGCTTGAACGCTACCAGTACATAGAAGAAGAATACATGTCATGTCGAGAAGAACAAAACACCGTGTAGTAGGAACTTTCTACACGACCATCAAATGGAATATACTCGGCATGAACATGGCTAGAACTCAAAAAACCCATACATTATATTTAATTTAGAGTATATGGCATGTAGTCTAGAAATTTCCAGAACATCCCATATTTTACCAGATTTCTCAGGAACTTGTCGAAAATTCAAACACGGTCGGGATTTTGACCCGTTCTAAAAACTGGGGATCTTAGAATGAACTTGATGGGTAAATAGTTAATCAAAAACTAGTGTAAACAATGTTTATAGGGGGGAGACATGTTTCATGATCTTTGAATTACACAATCAATAGTCAGGTAGTCCATGTTTGAAATATATGGCATGTCTTTGACTCAATGAAACTACACACCATGTACATTGGCTACAGGACATGTATTCTGATTGAAATTGCACCAATATGTATTGGTAAACATGTGGTGTGAGATAATAACTACACTTCATGTCATCATTTTATAAGACTGAATTAATTTCTAATTAATTCATGATGCATTGAACATAACTACATGGATTATTTCCCCGATTAAATCCCGTGTATTACTATGTTATAGGACCAGAATATTTGGCACCTCTAGATGAGATCATAATTTTTAGATAATTCATAAAAATAATTTTATTTATTAGATCAAGGAGAAATGAAATTTTAAGAAGCATATCTCTTGATTCTGATTAAAATAAAAATAAAAATTGAATTTAAAAATATTAAATTTCATAATTTACCAATTATATTTAGATAATTATAAATATTTATGTGACCACAATGATACCACTTTTATGTATTTGGTTTAGTTGAAGCATGTGATGGGAAGTTCCTAAAATTTCATTATGTCATGATAAATAATCAATTTGAGATACATAATAAAGTCAACATCATGTTCAATGTAATTTAATCAACAAAGATAGACAACATGAATCTTGTTGTAACCAGAAAGAGAGGATGATCACAAGTTATATAAATTAATATAATTAAATAATAATAACCTTGATGGACTTATTTATTAATAGATGGATCCAGTGATATATCTGAGATGCACCATCATTACATTGAAGGAATCATGTGCAGATTCCCTCAAGCACTAATCCACGCACATTCCATAAATCTATAGGCGTAACTGAAAGAACCTCCATGTTCTATCTTGAATGATCCTATTGATTATATCATCAATAATTGATTTCTATAAGAAATACATCCATAAAAATCTTCTTGATCTAATGGAAGAGGATTTCTCACTATTCATGTATGTTATCTTGGAGAATAGTGATCTTAAGGGCTTGAGATACTTATCCAATTCTATTGGGAAAAAACCAAAACAAAGGAATTGTTCTCTCGAGAGAATAACATACCATGGTTTATCAATCTCTGGGGTTAAAATAAAATTATTTCACAAGTTCCCATAATTTTTTTATTTAATTCTAGAAGTATCCTAAAATAATAATGATAATAATATTATTATTTCACAACATGTGATTAACATGAAAATGAAAATTAAATATTATTTAATAAAATAAAAATTATTATTTATTATTTTCTTATCAGAACAAAAATAATTGTCATGTATTCCTCTGTAGTATTTATTGGGCCGTTAATAAGGTCTATTTATTTATTAAATAAATACCACTGCATTATTCTCTAATAAAAAAATACTATATTTACTAGATAAATATATATTTAAATTCGATCAAGAAAACATGAATAATTATTAAACCACATGTTGGAGTAAAATTTATTAAACTTATTTAATAATAACAAAATATATATTTATTAACAGACTTTCGGGATACCCTTAGTGTGTTCCCTCTAGGACACTTTCTTAGTGGCATTAGGTGTATTAGCCTAATGTCTAAGGATAACATTTATCAACCCTCTAAGGAACAAAAAGATAAATAATTTAATTCCTCAATATCATGTTACCTCATATAGATGATTACTATGCTATATATAATCCCCTTTTCATGATGTCTCTAGTCAAACCATTTTCATACTGGTTCCATCAAGCAAAGTGAAAAATGTCTGTTTCATTGATTTCATGGAAAATAAACTTTCCTATAAAACTCCTAGAACATGGATTTATTTATCCTATATTATTTCAATAAAAGGGACTGAGATATTAGCTTTCAAACCAGAGTGGAAAAATCCTATCTTTCATTATTCGTTAATACAATATTACTCACGATGCACCCAACGTCTCCTACCACTCCATAATCATATTTTATATTGGTTTTACTAAATACATAAATCTATGAGACTCATTATATTCATTAATAATGATATGAAATTGTATGTATCAATAAAAACAACAGCATATTTGAATATCCAATGATATATAGAAAGGTATAATTCGTATAGGTGTGTCTTGCTCTCATAATATCCTACTCAATATTACCCACAAAATACACCATGTACAGCAGTCATAATTTCCAATGAGTGTCCACCATTGATATATAGTATAATATGTGTATCTATAATAATATCATCCATATATAGAACATATATTCAATAATAATTTCATAGAACGTTCAGGTTCCCATCATAGTGGGGTGCTATTATGACCTTATAGTGCGAAAGATACTTTTGGGACATAATGAAATTAAATGTTACTAATAAGAATAGAAATTATGTGATAAGAAGATTATTAATATTTAAAAACTATTAATACAATTTATCATAATGGACAAATAAGTCAGTTATAGGGAACCAATTCCAAAAAAATTATCTTTAATTATTGGACAACCACTATTGGGTTGCTTTCTGAAGGACCCATATTGGTTTAACTAGTTAACCATAGGTCACCATATCATAAATAATATGAATGGATTTTATTTTGATATATTTAATAATTATGATTGAATGTCAATTAATGGACAATGATTTAGAAAAAAGATTGATAAGGCGTTCTTGTTTTTTCTGGATTTTTTCTCTAAATTAGGTATCATGTTCTTTTGTTTTATAGTTGGTTATAATTGATCTATTCAAAATCATTTTAATGTTTAAATATTTTTGGGGAAATTATGAATTGAATTTAAAAATGTTAATTTATGTGGTTTCCTTCGTTTAAATCCTCATGTAAGGGTAGTTTAATCATTCCCATAGGTTTTATTGGAATGAAAACCTAAGAATTTTTTGTTGTCCGTTTCCTTTTTAGCAGTTTCATAAGTGATAGGCTCTAAATCCTAGTTATTTTTTTAGGATTTACATCATTATGGATCGATGATTTATGTATTAGATGTTGATTTCCCAAGGTAGGTATCACCCTAGAACATATGTGATATCTTAAATGTAGTGAGTTTCTATCTTTTTTTTTACATTCAAGTTCCCTTGTCCCTAGTATGATTCATCGTTTTTTAATTAAACCATAATTTTGATGGGTTGTAATGGTATCCTTGAAACTTATTATTAGTTTGACCATGGAGTTATTCTTGATTTCAACAGGTTATACATGTGTTTGTAATGGTCATATTCTATGTAGGTATCGTGACCCTATTCTTTTCTAGAGTGACGAATGACTTGGTATGTCACCATATATATTAATGGTATTATGGGGAAATATGACTTTGGGTTAAATATATTGTATGGAATACCTGATAATTTGATTAATAGGGCGGATAACCTATGGATAGTAACACATATGGTCATCTTGTTTCTAAAACATCCGGGTATTGTTCATTCATATACACAGTACCCATCAAGTTGCTAAATTTTATAATGAACTAGTTGTGTTCTTTAAAACCATTAATCATTGGGATTATGAGAACATACATGGGTCATCTCATGAGTAGATTTTCCTTGTGGTTAATTAAATAATGATCATTCAAATTCTAGGGATGACTTCTTAGAAAATATGGTGTTTCTAATTGCTGTTCAGGTTGGTTTTAGTTTTCATACCAAATGTCGTGATGTTTTGAGTGTGCCTTAGAGGAGTGTCACAATTTTGTTTTTGTTGAATTTGATATAGAGTGATTATGAATGGATGATTTGTCTCTTCTTTTGTCAACTAGGACACTCTTAAGGTGGGGAGCATCACTTGGGTTCTAGTTTATGTGATATTACTTTCTTCAAATCCTAAAATTAATGTGGTTGTCATGGTATTCTAACCTTGACAAACAAGAGTAGTAATGTATGGATTTTTTATGTCTTTAATGAACTTTATATGCCTTGGGTGGTAAAGGAATTTGATTTATTAATTTCATTGTATCTACATCTGATGTACAACTTATTTGAAAGGATGTGGAACAGAAATGGTTCATCAGATATTCGTGGAAATCATATGTATCCTCTTAGTGCAATCATGTATAGTGAATAACATGTTGCATATCATCGAATTATCCTTGATTCACTAAAAGAGTGCCATTCATACACCACAATAATGTTTGAAAAGCATATGGGCTTGTCTGGGTGGTTTTCTAATTCTTTCATGCTAAATTGTGGTTTTTATTGATCCGTAACTTTTCTTGAGTGATATATTGGTTCCAAAGTGGGAATTCCTTGGATGGAATCATTGAATACATCTATTTTCTTCTGACTTGACCACTAGGTATTTTCCACTCCTGGCTTAGTAAAAAATTTTATGTTGACCTTTTGGCCTAGTATAGACCTATCACCTGTAAACATTTATTATAGACTACATGGGTTATTTCACTAGAATCTAGTTTAATGTATCTGAGGTTACCCAAGACTCGTGTCGTGATCAAAGTGGATGTTTATAAAGGGTGATTATTCTAGTGTGATATATCTAGGTTACCCCTTTATCATGCTAATGCATGACCATTTAGAATATTTGAGTGATTCATTCAACAAGAAAGATCATTGGGGGTCAAGTATGGTGCTCTAAGGGATTCTTCATTGTAAATTCAAGATTACATGGAAGAATAAGTAGTGATTCAGTTTTTAAAACCCCGACCATCTCATCTGAGATTTTTAAGAATATTAAGTTGACATGGCTAGACATGTTTTCCTTCAGGTTCATTTTTTAATGAACATAAGGAAACAGTTTAAACAAGTCGTTATGATAAGGTTTTTATGGTAAAATGTTCAGCAGTGTCTATAATGAAATCTAGTGTGACTAGATTTAGTTTGGTCAATCAGGATTTGACCATAAATTTATGGTGAGGTCCCTAATATGAATTCTAATGTAGTTTTGAATACCCAATAAAATAATTCATGTTGGGAGTATCTCTAGAATACATAGTGGTGCGCTTTATAAGGAAATTTCCAAAGTACAGGTACCATGGTATGGAATTGTCCCCATTTTGTGATGCAATGAATGTGGTGAAGAACCATCGGCTAGATGTTTAATGTTACTATGATGTGATCATGTCTCTAGCTAAATCACATCCTTAGTACTGGTGTCTAGGTAAAAAATGATCTGTGGCTTTGTTCATCATGATATGTTACAATTGTCAGTGTGTGAAGGAGGAACCACATCGACCAACCATAATTTTACAACATCTAACCATTCCCAAGTAGAAATGGAAGGATATCATAATTTATTTCATGAAGGGTTTACTGAGATCACAATTATGTAATGATTTCATATTGGTTTTAGTTGAAAGGCTGAGGAAGGTTTTACATTTCCTACCAATCATGGACTCCTTCAATGTTTTTGATCTTGGGAAGTTTAATATATTTGAGATAATATGACTTATAGGAAACCCATGTATCTCTCTAGGTGTGGTATAACAGTCATAACATATGTATCCATCCTTGATAGACCTCTTAGGAAGCCCCAATTATCTCTAATGACATATAATTGATTCCCTTTGTGTCCATCCTTGTAAATCCATTTGGATTCCAAGTATCACTGAGTATATAAGTCAAGTCTCAATGATTCCATTCATGGTTTCCTTTATTTGAATCCATGTATCAAAAATTACATAAAATCACAGTTCAATACAATTGAGTTTTTCCATGGAATTATAATATGAAAGTACGTATCTACCAAGGCATAATAGTCAAATTCCCAATGAGTTTTTCCATGTAATTTAATATGAATACATATATCTCCCATAGATAATAATCATTTAACCAATTAAATTATATTAAATCAATTCATTAAACATGAAAAAGGTTAAAACTAGGATCATACAATTGATTCTCACCTCAAAAGGCGCCTCAAGCATTTCCCACCTTGTAAGGATTTTCCATTCAATTAATCACATTGGAAAATTATTATTACAAGCTTTTAAAGAATAAATAATCTAGTAAATGTTATGGTTATTTATCTAAATCACACAATAATAACCATAAAAATGGAAACTCAGACTTAATCATGGGATTTTATAATAATGATATGCTTGGGTGGCTTGCCATTAACTACACAAATGGGAAACTCACTTTTATATAAACAAGATCAATAAGAAAATGAATTACAATGGTCAAGGGTCCAATCAACAATCAATTACCTTAAATAATTTTCAATTTCAATCCATTAATTTTACTATCACATTAACATTTAAATTCAAAATTAACATCCATTGTAAGGGGTAATGAAATACCTATGGGTGTCCATGGCCAAAAGTTGTCAAATATTCCATTTAATAATCAACACACCTAATGGGTGGTTCTAGATCAAGGTGGATAACCTAATAACAATCATTATCAATATTTTTTAATTGAATAATTCATACCTATTAATTATTGGATTCAAAATCATTTATGGTGACTCCCAGGAGTTGGGTTCAATTCACAATGACAAATATAAGCAGCTCGACATTAAGTGAAAGGCATGAGACCACCTAAATTAGGTCCGAAGAGTATATCTCATGAAGTCTCATATTCTGATTCAACTCTAATGGGGAGAAATATGAAGAAAGGATAAATAACCAAATAATATGGAAAATCTCCATTCATCCATATAGAACAACCAGTACCAACCCAAAAGAGAAATGAAACTAAATTAATGGGGAACACACCGAGACAAATATAATGATTATAATGGATCATGATTCAAATCAATGATGAAGAAGTTAACTCACTAACTAAATTATTGAATTAGAGGGATCAAATGGTGTTTTTTCTATGTGATAGATAAAATTAGTGTAAGGATTGATTTAATAGTTTTTTAAGGAAAATGGGTATTTCTACCCAAATATAAATGGTATGCATAGTTTTTCTACGTCATACTACAACCATTAATGGGAACCTAGAGTAATGTTCCAAACACATATTTTAACCATACTATTTTACTAACAATGTGAAATCTATTCCAAAACCCACATTAAAAAACTGTAGTCATACCACATGTTTATGTGGCCAAAATCTCATGTTTGGTCTAAACATGTGGAATATCCCAACTATCATACCATCTCATTGTTTTTTCAAACCATGCGGCATGAACCGTATGGTTTTATCAAATAATGAAATAGAAAAATTCCCCCCAAAAATCATGGACTCCACGCACTGAATCTACCTTGGACACTGCTAACACCTAAATGACCTCCCATGTCCTTCATAATACACCATATTTAAACAATTAAATAGTTATTTGATTAAAGTATATGATATTTACATCCATGAATAACTAGGTTTGTAAAAACTACCCCATAATACAATTCTTCCCCAAATTGTCCTTCAAATTGTGGTGAGGTATGAACTAACAATAACTATGTCCACTATGATATTCTATCAGTCTACCACTCCCTATTCTCATGTAGTACCAAGACATAATTCCACAACACCCATACTAAAAGAACTAAAGAACTTCAAGGAACTTTCAACCAATCATCCACTATATGATTAAGATTCTCTTCTAAGGGAGTGACTATATATAAATCAACCATCTAATGGTAAAAGGAATGGGATAGATCTAAATAATTCCATCGTAATTGAGAAAAATAGAAGATGTTGTGCATGTACTGATATCCATAAGGTTACTATAACTAATAGGCTATCGACATGGCTCTCTCCAAAATCATAAATGGTCCAACATCGACCTATGAAAGCTTGCCCAGTCTTTTGATACTCTTGTGTCTATGCCTCAGTGAAAAAAATAGAAAAAAATGATTTCTGGCCTCAAACTCTATATTTTTTCAATAATGAATGGCATAACATTTATTACAGAACTATAAAATAAATATCCATATCTGTATCATGAACATTGGATCTGTGGTTTCCTAAATAAGATAAGGTCCTAGAATAACTACCTCTACTACCTATAACCAGTACTTGTGTAATCATAATGGACTATCACACAAAGGCTCTTAAGGCACCATATGAAAACTAGCCTGAAATATATTATTATCATAAAATTAATCCATCAGTATATGCCTCTCCCAAAATCCCATGAAATCTATGTTGCACGCTCAGGACATATCATCAAGCACATGAATTGTTCTATTTGACCATCCATATGTATGGGGATTGTATTTTATGTTTAGAAGCACTTGTGTACCCCATGCCCTCTATATCCCTATCAAATTATGAGAAGTAAATCCAGGATCCCAAAATATAATGATGGTATGCGAGGCCCTGTGAAGATGTACTATCTCATGGATATATAAACTTCCATGATCATCTATACTAAACATTTCCTTGATCAATATGGAATGTGAAACCATAATGATCCTATCAACCAAAGCTCATAAAACATCATTACCTTGAGGCAACCTCAGTAAAACTATCTCAAAATCCATCTAGACATCATTCTATTTCCACTCAGCGATGTGTAGCTTCTGTAAAAGTATGGATTGTCATTGGTGTTCCACCTTCACCAACTAAAATATTGACAATACCATGAAAAAACTAGATATATATCTTTTCATACTTGGACACTAGTACTGGAGATCCGATCTTGCTTGAGTCAAGATCAGGTAATAGTCTATTTAAATATTTTGATAATGGTTCTCCACAACCGGAATTTTATCACAACAGGGCCAATCCTGAACCACAGAACATCCACCTTTAAAAATTCCTTACAAAGAACACCACTATGAATTCCATTGAATCTCATAGTGTGTCTCCTTTAACTGGATGAACCCAAATACAACCGAGTTCATATTAGGGACCTTACCGTAAAAGAGACGTCGAATCCCGATCGACCAAACTGAAACTAGACACACAATATTTCCTAAAATACATTTCCTACCATTTCAACAGACCCACCTCAACTAGGAAAAATGTTTAAAATGGTTTCTTATGACTATAAATATTGGATAAGACTACTTAAAATTCGATCCAACCCAAGAAAACATTATTAAGATGCTTTACATAGACGCCAACATATTAAAATATGAATCACAACCCATCTTCTAAGGCATCTTGAATTTATCAAGAACATATCCACTAATGTCCATACCCAAATCTCAATGATGTTTCAAGTTCATGATATCTTCAGGAATTTAATTCTTCCATACCTCAACAAGAAAAAGGGGGTAACCCAGATCCAACCCACTAGAGTTTTCACCATTTCAAACATAAACTCCAAGACCAAAATGCTCCATGGGTAACCACAACTTAATTAAAATGGAGTGTAGTGAACTAAATCTAGGTTTTCCATACTCTATATTTACAATTGATATGTTGGTACTAGACCAAGAGGTCCACATAAAAAAATTGACAAAGCCCACTTTGGAATCCTCTTAGTGGTATTGTCATAACAAAATGGATGGTTTTCAATTTTATATCCAATTCATTCCTACATGGGAACCCATGTATGAAACAAAAACATGAATCATCATGAAACACTAAGAAAACCACCCAAACCAGATCAACATATTTTAATGCTTTAGCTTAGTATAAGACCAACACTCTCTTAATTCAACAAGGATGATATCAAGATAGGGGAGATTATCATCTATTTTAGATGAATACACTAACACGATTTCATGATTTATAAGAACATTACATGAACCTGTACTAGTCAATTTTCAATGAAGGAATATCATCTTCTCTTACCGCTGCACTTTTTCAAACCAATCGCAAGCGTTCACTATTCGAGGTATATCATGATCGCTTAAGCTAAAAAACTGAAGTCCATCCAATACCAGCAGTTTTTCTCAAAGGTTGCATATACATCCAAAAAATTCAAAGTTATGATACCGAGCACACACTGAAATGAATCCAACTTTCATGTCTTAAGGTAATTCAAAAAACCCAGCCAATTTACAATGGTCCTCTTTGGCTAGGATAACTCTACATTGAAGGGAATATATTTACCAGAACTAATATGATTGTCACCACATTGGGAGATTCCTAGTCTTTGAAAGAAGTGACATACATGCTTCTCATAAGCATGTTTGATCAAAACATCCTCATGATCATTATGTTGAAGCATACAAACAAAGCCAAAATCAAACTTACCATCATATCAAACCACCTGACCCTCCATGAAGTCTTCTCTAGGATTACGAGAAAATTTATTTCTTTAATTCCCTAGACACACTTCTTCAGATATGACCTAAGAACAGGTAAATTACACAATGCCCAATGATCTCACCAAACACAACCGGTTCATTACATCATTTAACTACATGACGGGTACCACATATGTGAACAAATAAAACAATGAGATTCCACAAGAAAAGTAACCCCTCAATACTCTCCATACGCTATAATCCCTATGTATCAATGTATCAGGTGGCCCATAAAAGAGTTTTAACACATATTTGTATTTTCCCATATGAACATTAACAGGGATGACGATACACAAAGTCACCCATTACTCGAAAAAAGTTGGTCATGGGACCTACCAAGAGCCTGAACAAGCCATAGGCATGTCTAATCAACTAAAATTGAGCATTACATTATTTTAATTCCCAAAAAAAGGGTGAAGGACACCATGAACACAAAACTAAAAAATGGATTCATTTAGAAGCTATGTGTCCTACATTTCTCAACAACATTAAACTACACAAAACGAAAAAACATGAAAAAATTTATCAAGGAATTAATGCTTTACAGGTGATATCTACCACATGCTATCCCGTTATAAAGCACAAGTGTCTACCAAATTACTATGTCATGCTCAACATAAGTCACTATGATCTAAGATGATAATTAACAAAACTTTTAATAGGGAATGAACCTATGAAAAATGATAAAACTTCTATTCAAAGAAAACTCATCTGAAAATGAAAACTACTATTACATGATGGTTTTAAAGAAGGATAACCCCTCTAGGTTCAACTTTTATAGTCATTTAAAAAATAAACTTTAACCTTTATCCTACTATAAGTATTTAAAACAAAACCACATGTACCATATTATAAAACAAGGAACATGGTATTTAATTTTGTAATAGTTACATAAAATATAGGAAAGAATTGTTAAACATCCTTTTTAAAAATTTAACATTCATTGAAATTATATCATAATTAGGAAATTTACCATGTAAAATCCTTTTTAACTGATAAGGATATCTACGAGTATCTCATTAAACCAACTTGGGTTCATCAAGAACCAACCCCATATCAATTAATTAACAATAGAAATACTAAACACCAAAAATAATTCATAACATAAAACCATGCCGCATCCAACCTACTGGGGTAATTTTCATCACTTTAATGAATTAACCAATTCATTAAAGTTATAAAAAACAACTTTTTCATTTAAAAAACTTTTAATATTCATATAAAATGTTCATAGATTAAAAGAATAGGACATGTTAGAAACATCCTATAAACAAGTAATAACCACAACATGCTCTTAAGTTCAAAACTGTATAAAGATAAGTCAAAAAAAGACCACTATAGATACCACATATTTCCGACTCAAAATTCTGGTCTAGGTCAAGTCTATGTTTCCAAGTTTAAATACACATTTCATTTCACACATAAAATCATATATTCATTATGATTTTAATTCATTCTTGTTTACCATTAATCTTATTTCATTTAGAAGTTTAATCCACTGGTCTAATAGATTCTGATACCCAAGGGAACATACTCCTCAAGAACTAGATCATTGAATCCACCTGATTCATACAATAACACATTTCGAAATACCTGTCACAATAGCATGTATATATATCACAACAACTATCACAATAACATTAAACAAGTAATGTATCCTAAAGGGAATGTCATAATTCATGGCCTTGAAATTATAGTAGGTTCCAAGAGGATAAATGAAATGTAATTCCATCATATAGGTAGGTCGCAACACAATATAACCATATTCATATCAATAATAATATAAAACATTGTTTGTGTCACCAAATGGTGGAATCAAATAAACTGTAATTTTCAAAATAAAAAAATATTCCTTAGAGGAAAATTGATTTTTTTTCATTAAAAAATCTAGATATTCCCTGAAAAATTATCATTATCAAATTCAATTTACATTTTATCCCTTTATATTGTAAACAAATAGTTAATCAAACCAAAAATTAATCACTAATACCAATTTATATATTCCTGTCCTGACTGACTGCTAATCTGAAAGCTAGACTAGTAACCAAACAGCCTGAGTGCATCTCCCCAAATTCCAGAGGTTTATAACTATCAGTGAGGTCCTAAGTGTGTCCATGGACAGACTATTCACTCATTAACAATGAGTCACATAGTGTATAATAAAAAGATACAAGTATTAGAAGAATTAAAAATTACAGATGGGATGGTAAATAATGAATGACTGGAAATATAACTAATCTAGAAGTCATATCATAAAAATATGATGATACATGTAATATATATAATAATGAATCCAAAACACGTATACAACATTCATATACAATATATTTAACAATAATGATTATGGTATAATAGTTTCTTAGGTGGATCGAAATCCAAAGCTTGGTTTGATGCTATCCTAATCCTAAGAAGTAATAAAGTACCTATCATTTGGTGCATTCCCTTATTAACACCTATAACCATATAGTCTATTTTTGTCCCAAAAAGTGGAACAAATAGGGTGTGAGATATAATCCCAGTAGAAATTCACCCATATTACTTTCCAATAAATCAGTCAATATATATTTTTATAAAACTAGTATTCATGCAGATATAACAATTAAAAATAAAATACTAAAAAGTAAACATCCTCTAGGTTCACATTTATTATACTTTTTCATTTAACAAGTTCATATAACAATTCAATATCACATAATTTGTAAATCTCAATACCTGTTTCAAAGCCAAGAGTCTCCTGTGTAAGCACATACATCCAAGGGTGACTACATAGGACATACAAATATTATAACGTGCAAACCAAATCCAATCATGTGCTTTCGGTTGGAATGAACATAATAATGTCATTTATGTTTTTATACAGCTTGGAACATGAATCCATTCTTGACATTCCGATGTTGGAATTCAATTAACACTCCAGGTATAATCGACCAACAACTTACAATCCCATCCATGGAGAACCTCTAATAAACCCATGTATCATTATTGGTATGTTATAAATTCCATTCCATATGATTATATCCTTGGCAGTCCATTAAGGATGCCTCAAGTGTCACTCATGACATATAATCAATTCCCTCTAAGTCCATACTTGTAAATCCATTTGGATTCCATGTATCACTCAAAAAATATATCAATCCAGAATGAGTCCATCCATAGAATCCTTTGTTTGGATCCATGTCTCACCAATGACATAATATCAATGATTAAACCAGTTGAGACATTATGTGGAATTCTAGTATGAATCCACATATCACATAATCTTAGAAGGCTTGCCTTTAACTACTCACATAGGCAGTTCAATTTGATTCAAACAAGCTCAACGAGAACATACTGAAGAAGGGTTTAGGGTAAAATCAGTCATCCCTTACAATTAATCAATTTTAATTTTAATTAAATCATGTTTCAATATCATTAAATTTTAAATTCAAAACTAAATCCAAATTATGTGGTATAGGAACACCTAAGGGTGTCCAAGGCTAATATTCATTACATTTTCAATTCAATAATCATCGTACCCAGGTGGTGGTTCTATATTAATATGAATAACCAATAAATAACCATTATAAATTACTTTTAATTAAATAGACTATACCTATCAATTCTAGGATTCAAATTCATTTAATTCGAGGCACAATTAATTTGTGTGCGACACACTGAAATATATAAAAAAATTGAATTTAAACAAAAGGAATGAGACCACTCAACTTAGGTGCATAAGGGATAGATAGTTTAGTCTCATCCCCTTATTAGATGTCAATTGGGAGAAATATTTTGAATAGAAGATGAACTAAATAATATGCAAAATCATCTTTCACCCAAATTAAATGACCAACACAAAACTAAAAGAGAAACTAATCAAGATAAATAGGTAACTCGCAAAGAAATATCTTATGATTCCAAAAGATATTGAATCCATGTTATGAATATTAATATACCTAATTTCAAAAATTAGTTACAAATAGGGCGTAGATTTTGTTCTTACTACACAGAGAAGAAAAATATAGTTAGTATTTATTTAAAAATATTTTATGTGAAAAGTGTTCTTTTTAGCCACAAATTTATGGGTTGCACGGTTTGGTTAAACAATGCACCAACCATGACCGAGAAAATGTAGGAATGGGCATAGTACATGGTTTTCTCACACAGTTTGACTAAAAATAATCAAACCATGACAAAAACCACTATCAAAATCTGCATACATGCTTCATGGTCTTGTGGCACAAATCACTTTTCTTGTCTTAACCATGTGGCCTTTCCCTGCTCCCTAACCATACATCGCATGATTTTTACAATAATGTGGCCTAACCGATATGCATTAATCTAACCGTGATAATGAAAAAAATCACCCATAAGTATAGAATTTTGGATCTGAACCAGCCCCGAACACCCCCGACACCTTCATGACATCAATTTTAATTCACAATAGGCATTATTAAAACAATTAAAATAATATTTGATTTAAAATAGAGGATTTATACCACAAAGAAAAACAATGTTCTTACAAAAATTATAAATGATCTACTATATAAGTCTCTATAAAGTATTTATATAGGGAATACATCACCATTATGGTACAACATTGTCCCATTACCCCTACCTCCCCTAATATTAGTCAATAAAATTTCCTTAAGGAATGTGGTTAAGGATTTGTGTGAATGAGACTCTTCTAAATAAGGTGATTCATTTATATAATTTAATTCCCTTGAAAATATCCTCCAATAAATTGTGTGAAGTTGGTATTTATCGGATAATCACATAACCATTACAAATATAATCCATGTAATCATAACTAAAATGGAAGTTCATATCCATATAGGAGGTCTTCATTGATGATGAAAACAACACATAAGAGTTCCTTGGATGGAATGTAATGTGTTCCCAGTAGATAAACTAATATGATAGGGTATCTACCATTTACACTGTTGGATATTTTCATTCAAAATGATAAGATACATAAAGGTTACACTATGTATTCAATGATATATAAGCGTATTTTCTTTTTTCCAATGGCACATATAGGAAGCATCGATCTATCCTATAATTTTTAGTTACAAAATATTGTGTATTCTCACTAAAAAGATATTCATAGGGTCAAAATAATGTTATATATCAACTAGTTACATTCAATATAGTTCCAAAAATGTTATTTTACATACCCTTATTTGATACATAAGAGTTATTGGTTGATATGTAAATGTTACCTCATTGATGCACTAATACATAAGAGTATTTTCTATGCAACTAGAACTTTTGATATTTATCATCTGGTTAGATTTTATGTGATAAAAAATCTATATTTATGTGTCTATAAAAAGTGATTTTAATAGTGTTAATAATGAATTTAAACTATAAGGTACTTCTTCTATGATTCCAATAATGATAAGTCTTCATTGAATGAACAAATTTCCTAGCGGTAAAATTTTATCTTCCATTCATTCATCATTACTCCATATTCATTCCTTTTGATATTCTTTGAAATGATCATTGAATTTTATAGGAATAAAAAAAACTAAACATACATCTCAAGGTAACTATTAACAACCATTGTACAAATATTCAACACCCAATTCCATAAAAATCATTACATAAATCAAATAATATAAAAATCAATGTCTACATATTAAATATATCCATCATATTCTATAAAAAAACCATATCAAATAGCCCATTTAGAAATAATAATTAAATAAACAACCACATTAATAATTAAAATGTAATAGGATGGTCTTTTATACAATTATTAAATGAAAAAAAATATTTTGAAATAACTCAATTCATTTTCAAAGCCTTTTCCTAAAAAATTGTTTTTATGAAAATATGGTTTTGTCATAAATGTTAGAAATAAGTAATTATACCCACCAATAAATGATGTTTTTTAAATAATATCAAAATAAAATATTTTATAATATCGATTAATAAAATTTAATATATCATAAATAGTTAATCTATTAAATTAAATCATGATATAATGAGTTATTAATAGAGAATGTATTGATAAAACATAACAAAAAATTATAATATTTGATACTAATGTTCAAATGAAATTAATTTTAAAATAATTGATATCCCCAAAAATCATAACATAAAATATCTATGAAATTTAATGTTTTAACATTTTATATGATAATACTAAAAATTCTAAATCTCTGGATGAGTAAAAATAGGAACATTATGGGAAGAGGGTAGGGGGAAAATGGACGAGGGTAATAAAAGAGGAATAAAATGAATTGATTCTACATGAAATATCATAATCATTATAACTAAAAATAAATCAAAATAATGGTTCATATTTTCTTTTGTATACTCACATGATGCCAAGAGGGGGGATGTCCTCAATCAAATATCATATTAATTATTAATAACAATTACAATAATAACAAAAACTACTACTACTATCCTATTATTTAAATAATCAAAACCATAAAAAATCTCTCTCATAATTTGGAATAAATTTAATAAAAATTACAAGAATAATTTAATATAAATTTTATAATTACTTATTTTATATTTACTAATATTCAAATACAAGGATTAAATACCCAATTAAATATATTTCAACAAATTATAGTCAAAATAAAAATTAATATTATTTTATAGGTGTTTTATACCTATCCCAGGCTTCCCATCCTATTTCTATCTTATGAGACCCCAAAATATTTCACTTCTCATACCTCGCAACTCCCATTCATTGTAAACCCAACCCATTGATCCTAAACAATATAAAGAAGATTCCAAAAAATAAATCATTAATATTAAACAAATTTTTTAATTATTTTTATATCCTTGAAGGGACACTATCATTGATCATAATATCAATTACAGTAACCCATACACATACAAATTGTTACTCAAGATTTCATCACTTATCATATCCCATATATAATGAAATTTTATATGAATCAAGACTTAATAACATAAATATAAATAAATTTTTTCATGAATCATATACATTCAAAAATTTATCTAATAATAAAAATAAATGATTAATATACTATAAAAATAATAAAAATCTCAATCTTATATTCTAATATCTATTTATAAATGAAAACTTTAATTATCTACCACTTTCTTATCATTCGTGAAAGAATGTTTTTGTGAGAATAATTTTTTCAAAGACATATATTTCTCTTCTTATATAGAATATATTACCAATTTCATCCATCCAAATGTCCAAAACATGTAATTAGTATTTCAAAATTACATGGGAAATATCAACCATTTTACTCATACATTTTATTTAGAACATGATTTATTTTATCTTCAATAACGAATCTATCCCCAGTTTAGAACTATTTGAATGTCCCTATACTCGAGTACCTAGATAAAGATCACATTTTCATTATGATAAACCATGGGATACACTATAATAAGAGTAAACCATGCCATTTTTATCTCATAAATTTTCTAATAATGTTTTATATGAAAATATAAACTTATTTATAATGAATTTTTTCTTTCATGAGTATTTTATAATGTAATGATATTATTATATTTTGAAAGAGATTATTGTAATTTTCAAACAATCCATCCCAAAATATATCCTCAATCAAAGACATGCATGCACATAAATCATTACATATCCATTATATGATTTATCTAACACAATAATTATACCCAAAAAATAATTATATAATAACTCAAATTTACTATAGAATGATCAATGTTTTTATGTTGAAATATATTAGTTCCAAATCATTGGATGGGATCCAAATATTAATATACTAAAATTAAGTCCCTATAAAAATATTTCCCTTGTTTCTTAAGGAAAAATTTCACTTGTTCCAGCTCAAAAATATATCATAATGACATAATAACTTTGATATTATTCTCACATGACTTGAATCTGCAATACCCCACCTAGTTTAGTAATAATAATGACTGTTTCTCATCAAACCCACATCTAATGAGTTTTGTATTGTAACTAGGATGTAATTTTATTGATTTTGTTGGAAAAATGTGATGAAATATGATTTCCAATATGTTTTTTAGTTTTTAAAACAATCATATTGACATATATAACTTTGGTGATAAGTGAAGTATAATGTTTTCTTTAGAAAATATGTTCTCATAAAATAACTCATGGAGAAATTCGTAGAGAAGACAATATATCTATACAAATCATGAAGGTAAAGTTCAAAGAAATGAGACTTTATTCGATGTATACTATATTTTCATTTAAAAAGTCACAGAGTGCCTCTATATACATAAAAGCTGTGTCTTGATAATTTAATGGAAAAATAACAATGGGATTTCAATATATGTAACAGAATCAATATTATATGTAAAATTATATAATGTTTGATGAAGTACAAAACTGCAAGTTAAATATAAAGACAATCATGTGGTTCATCATAGAGTTCATAGGGGTGATTCCACAAGTAAATATTCAACTATTTTCAAATAACATTTTAAATGTTTGTGGGATATTGGGGAAGATTATATTGCGACTAATAGAAAATAAACAGTGAGAGTATTGGGTTTTGATTGAAATTTTTTTGTAACGTCCCAAACTGTTATAAATGAAAATTATGGTTTATCTGATTAAAATTCTTATTATTAAAAATGGTTATATAAAATTTTCACTTCCATGGTTTTATTTTTATTTTATTTTATAATACCATTATAAAATGTGTCCATTGATAATATAATTGTTGAACAATGATCACATTATTATTGTTAAAACAGGGTTATGACAAATCCAATTTACTCATATAAAGGAAGAGATGGCATCATCTAGTTTCCTTTCCCTATATGAAGCCCATTTTTCGGATCTCATAAATGTGGTGGCGTCATGGGGCTTCTCTCTTCACCATTCCAAAGCCAAGCTTCAACACGTTAACCTCGAAAAAAACTACCTACAGGAGAAATGGAATTTGATAGAGATTACCACCCCTACAAGGTTATCTGATCGACCCCAAGAGTATGTCATCATCACACACCAAACCCTTAGGTATTTTGCGATTGTTATAAGGGGTTATGTTTCAAAACTATATCACTATGATTATATTTATTATTTTTGTATATAATAATGAATATACATTCATATTTTTATTTTTTACGATGTAAGTTGTTTTTAAAACACATATAGAATTTTTAGTTCATATTCAATTAAGAAATCTATTCTGATAAATTAATAGATTTTTGAAATAAATAATATTTTAGTTAAATATTATTACTAAATTAATTTTTATATAATATAAATTACCATATAATTATAATAAATATGATTGTTATTTCTATTAAGGTTTGGAAGTTATTTTTATCAAAACCCATACATTTTTTATAAATATCAGTTTTTATTTTAAAATTAAATATTAACACATATATATAATTATTTAGATAAAATAAATATTATTTTTGGAATTTGGATTACGAAATTATCCAATGGTGATTTTTTGATATGTTTCTGAGGTAGTCGAATTTTTTGGGTAAAATTTAAATATCATATATATATATATATAATGTGTTTTATGACATATTAATGACCTTATAGTGATGTAATAAAATACTATAAACATTATTATCAGCCAATATATGTTTTCCATTAAAATAATGTGGTATTAGGTTTGTTTTTTTACAACGCATTAGTGAACCCTCCACTTCTTATAAAATGTTTTATCTTTTTAAAATGATTTCCTTGAGAGTGTGACTCACCTCCACCTAAGAAAGCCTAATTTTTTAAGTATATCGTCCATTTTCCTTATAAAATATTTTTTCCTCTCCAATTTGGAAATAACCATGGGAAAAAAGTGACGTTTTTTGTTTTTGTTT
Organism: Viscum album; assembly: GCA_963277665.1. Taxonomy (NCBI): domain Eukaryota; kingdom Viridiplantae; phylum Streptophyta; class Magnoliopsida; order Santalales; family Viscaceae; genus Viscum; species Viscum album. The sequence continues at coordinate 521,071,096 of OY728153.1, read as the reverse complement.
AGTTTAATGTATAGGGTCCCAAAGCTAAATAATAAAGAATTCCCTCTCTTTTCCTATATAAACCCACCCAAACCCCCACTTCATCTTCACTAAAAGAAAGTGGATTTCTTCCAACCTCTTCCCTAATATCTATATAATCTTCCCAATCATCCCTACTATCCCAAAAAAAATTTCTCAGGCCTCTCCCAAACCTTGGGAATCACACATCCAAGTAAAGGGTTTCTTCCATTCTCATTTTTGTCGCAATTTTATTATGTTGTTATGCCCTTTTATATTGATTTTTAAATTTTAGGTTTATGATTTCAATCCACCCCCATACTTCCCTCTTTAGGATTTAATGGTGATCTACAACTCTATCTATCATTAATGCATCCCAATGTACACCCATTACCATCCAGAAATTCCTTAAGGAATTTCTCGCTCCTCATTTTCATTCAATCAATTATTTGGCATTATGAATCTAAAATTCCATTAAAAATGTTGGAAAATGTATCTATATTACCCCCATAATTTCCATTTCATGTAAATATGATGATACACTCCTTTCCCTATAATAAACCATTTTTATTAATTCTTATGTCACATCGTTATGATGCCGAAAATGCATAGGGATTTTCCAAAGCCAAAGTTAAAGTGTCGTGAATACCATGCCCATTTCTCTATCTAGGGTATTAAACTTTATGAACATTTACATATTGATTATAGAGATTAATTTATGAATTACACATTCCTTTATCATGGAATAAATGATAGTCTTTAATTATTCCATGTTGTATGATCCATGCACTAAATTTATGCCTGAAATGAAATGATTAAGATGGGTGTTTCCTGATAGCGCTCTAATACATTGGTTAAAGATAAGTATCACGATACATCATGTTCAATGAGGGATTAATCATGAAATTTCAAGTGAAATGTGGATTTACTCTTTCTAATTCATGTTCAATGAGGGTTTAATCATGCCCCATGTACAATGACCTTGGCTCATGCTAATACAATATTAAATATTGTTGCCTCATTTCCATGTTGTTATTATCATGCCTCATCATGCCTTTATGTTCGTGTTTCTATTATGATACATTGATATTCCTATTTATTTAAATTTATTTCATTATTCATTATATGCCTTGTTTATTTCCTTAATGGTCTTTATAGATCACCCTTTTCACATGTATGTTCTCAGGTTATCCCCTAAAATGCTATGTACATGGGAATGCTTTATTTATGTAAAGGATTTTTTCAATAAATATGTTGTGTGTTATATTGTTCTATATTGATATTTAATGTTCCAAATCCCCAAAGACACTAGAATTATAGATCTTCCATGTATTATAAAGTTAATTTTATATAATAAATCAATTTTAAGTGTGTAATAAAGAGCATGGTTGTAATAGATTTGTACTGATGTTGGGTTTTATATGAAAAACTAGTTTAAAAAGTAATACATGTAGATGTTAATGATTCTGGATGTTCTTATGGTTTAAATTGAATTTGATTAGATTGGTGGATTTTAGAAGGTTAAAAATTTAGTTTGATGCTAAGTGTTTATTTAGGTGACAAATAAGAAGTTTTGATCAAGTCAAATTTATTTAACCTAGTTTATAATGTTGTTCTCTAGTCGGATTTCTTGCTAGTTCTATATCGGGATAGTATGAAGTTGCATTTATTAGGATATTTAGGCTATTATGGTGTCATGATAATATATATGTTCATTCTAGTGATGTAAAACTGAGGGTAATCTTGATTAAAATAAATTATCAAATTAAGAAGCATGGAGGGATGATACAAGAAGTAGGTTTCATATTTAAATACTATTTGACTACATAACTAAAATATAGATTGAAAAATTAAATGTGGGAAGAATGTTTAATATTTTTTATTATTATCTGATTAATAATTTTGTGATCATTTTTTCATATATGGAAGAGTCAAATAAATTACTTAGAGATAGTTCCGAAAATAGGGATCAGTGAAGGATGTAGTGTGAAATAGTTTTCATGAAGTATACCTGAGTGAACATATCACAGTAAACATAGATACATGAATGTATTTACATGAATAATACATGATATATAACACTTAGGTTAATGAGGTTTTATAAAGAAACATAAGAAAAAAAGAATAATTAGTGATACATACATAGGTTACGGTAACTAAGTGAAATTTTCTCAATGAACATGCCTGAGAAATTATACACGAGTTTTCACTGGTAATGAGATTCATGAAAAATAGTGATTGATAAAAGGATTAGTGTATTATACCTATTTGAATTACAAAAGTGAACAATAGAAATTATAGTGTGGAATCAACTTCATATATAGGATTTTCTACTACTACTACAACTATGATTGAAGGAAGACAATGAGTAATCCCTCATGGTAAGAGGATTCTCTTATCCAGTTTGATGAATAAAATATTAGTATAAATGTAGATCACAGAAGCATCAAAACACGAGTAATGATGCAAGAGGACTTACACACAAATCATGGAAAGACTCAAAATTCTATTACCAATTAAATATCATTCTAGAGAATAAAGAAAAATGATTAAGAGACCCTCAATGATGCAGTTGGTGGAGTGTTGTAGGAGGGGGTGATTATATGTCAATCAAGGGGATTAGGTTAGGGTTACCTTTAAAGGGGGTGAATCAGGGTATGGAACTCATTTCCAATTTTAATAAATTTCAATTAAACTCTCACTGCCCTGCCTGATATTGAACACTTAACTATAAGATATCAAATTCTTCTCTTAAGTATCAATTGATTTGATTACCAACTCACATAACCATACATTTAATGAATATTAATTATGTTTTATTATGATTCTGTTTTCTTTTAAGAAAAATATACATGCATATTAATACATTGATTTTTACATATTTCACCACTATAGGTTAGATCTTGGAAAATGTGACAGTCAATGAGTGGATTAACCAAATCACTAGAGATAATGTGTTACTATGTTGATATTATGTCACAAATACCTTATATCACCATCATTACGTAAATTTATGAGGTTGGAAAACTACCAGTGTTGGATCAATTTTTTCACACATCCAATCTAGTTTCTCACTTCTATAGGCAAGAAAAACAAGTTGTCTCATTGGATAATAATAATATTACATATTATTTAAAGATACAATATGATATATAGGTTGGTTCCATTAATATCCTCATTCTCCTTCACTACTTATAAGGAATATATTCTTAATCAAAATCTACTTTCAATGAAAATACATGGAACCACATTTATTTACTTTATACATCAATCTTTTAATTATTTTTTTATTATAAAAATATATCTTCTTCTTCTTTATCTTTTAATGGTATTTAATCAGTTATAATACCTCTTTTTTTTTGTTTTATAGTTTCAATTACCTTTCCATTATGACATTTATTTCTTTAATTTATTCATTATTCTATCTTTATCATTTTCTCTTACAAAAAAGAGTCTTAATGTTTTAAAATCATACATACTATAATTCAATGGTTCATATTTTTCTAAATTCTTATTATCATCAATTTATTTTTCCATATGGTACACACTTTTATTGTATCAATTTTATTACATTAAATGCGAGTTATAACCCTTAAATATTGAGCATAACATCCATAGTAGAATTTATATCTCAATTTTAAAAACTGGACTAGGGAATGGTCCCATATTATATGGTATAAACATCATCCTACATGCATTAACTATTGTACAACTTCCTCCACTATGATGTAGAATGAGACCTCAATCCTAATATTTTTCAAAGAATATTTTTCTCCAACATAGAATCATAATTTCAATATCCATAAATCATGAAAAAAATAACTTCCTCACAACTCACCCACTATAATGGCATGATCCACTTAAAACTCCTTCAAACAATGAATTGACTAAAACATATAAATGTTCACTACAACATAATATCATGTTGATATAGAAATCATAAAATCATTAGTTATAAAATAAATAATTCTTAATGTTTCAAGATCATTCTTTGGGATTTAAATCTTATCTTTAGTAGGGATTTGTATGAGGGGCATAGTTTATAATTATTTAAACACAACCATATAATTACACTTACTCCATTTCCACAATGTCATGTTTACCATAATATGGGTTTCAACTAACCCTGAAGTATCACATTACTCTATATCATTATCTATTCGACATATAAAAATCATCAATTTACCATGATGCCTAATACTGTACCTTTTGAATCACCCTTACACAAAATAATCATCACCTTCTTGTAGGCACATGAAATTATGTATTAACATTAAATAATTTTTAAGTTATAATGTGAAAATATGCATCATATTATGGCTTTGGATTATGTGGAGTAATTGATTCATGATAACCTAATGATCTTTGATGTGGTTCTTATCTTTGGTTATACACTTACATAGCATAAAAATCATCTTTACCTTGACATATATAATTGTACTACCATTACCGTTTGTGTGAAGGACCTTACATATAACACCTATGGTTTAACATACTACAGTATGGAATAGGAAACATTACTTCTTATAATCACATTCATAAATCATGGGATCTATTATTACGTTATGATTCTCACTGTAAAACCGACTATTCTATGGTGTATAAAAATAATACACTTTTTATCAATTGTAGAACATACTTCTGTTTGGTGGTTTGGAATCTTTCTATAGTGCAGTCAATTATAATCTTCTAGAGAGACAAATCCAACCAGAAATCTTCTGTGAAAAATTGAATAGTTTTGTACTGTAGAGTGTTTCCTCTAAAATATCTATCTCCAGCATTCACTTTCCTTCCCCATAGAGCATTAAGGATTAATTAAACAATGTAAATCATCTACGCCTCACCATCAAATCCATTATTTTAATATTTTCAAAAAGTCAATAAAAATCACTCATCACTTATTTTTAACAAATAAAATCAACACCTATCGTCAAAAAAATTTAATCAAAACCATTAGAGGTTAAACAATATCCCTATTTTTATTTTTTTGATAATATAATCATAAATAAAACTCCATAAAACTCCCCCAAATAAAATTATATTTGATGAAAAATATGGAAATATGGTGGATTCACTCTCCCCCTTATTGGTAATGAAATGAAAAAGACCCATCCTAGATCCAATACCTTATCCATTTCAATCTTTAATGAGTGTTCTCTCTCCCAAAATGGGTTATAAATTTCATAGAGAATACACCATTGGGGCATAAAATTTCATCCCCTTATTTAATATATTATTTTCACTATTTCTTAGTAACACTTAAAAAATTTTATATTTTAAATATCTTATTAATAAAAACACAAATAATACATTTATTAAAGATTCATATACTCAAATATATCTATAAATATAACTTACCACTTAGAATTTATGTAGTAAACAAATTTCGTATGTCTACTGACATTTGGATAAATGTAAAAAAACAAGTCTATGTTATCATTTACAAATTTATCAATGTCACTCCTTTATACCAACAAAACTATAGAATATTGACCATTCAACAATCACAAAAAGTCGACATGTGATCACAATTCATATTGACACTATCCATTAGTATATAATAATGATATCAATAAGTGGGATAACATACCCCTTGTAGGATAAATTGATACCATTAAAAAAATGTAATTAAATAGGAATTTTTTTCATCTAAACTATCATAGGTTTTTTTGATAATGAGGTTGAAAAAACCTTTGAAAATTCATCATTAACTCCCCTGAATTACAAAATTAGATCTTAACACCAATTATTGAGACATTTTCAAGCTCACTGATACCACTTATTAGGAATGAAATTTCCCAAACAACAACTTTTTTTACATTAAAAAATATAATCACATAATACCAATTTTTATAATATTAATAAATTGATATGATGTTCATCCAGGTATTTTCATCATATCAATCCTCTTTAGAGTCTTGATTCCATTAACTCCATTGTATGATAATTTTTATTGTATGTAGATACATCATGATAAAAATACTACTTTAAATTTGACTAAAAAAACCATATTATACCCAAATAAAACATTTCTTGATAAATTTTATAAATAAAAATCAAAATTACATTTAACTTTAGTCCTCATTCCAAATCAGACATAAAATTCCTAAAAACCCACAAGGTATAGGTAACTTCCCACTTTAAATATATCTATATTTTAAATCAATTAAATGTGTTTTTCATAGACAACTACCGCTTGGATTGTATATCCCCCAATTATTTTCACTACATAAAATAGATTATAACATTTAAATTGTATGAGGAGAAGTTTACCATCAATTTCCTCATGCCATGGAATAGTGACAGTCATATTGGACTAACCCATTATTTTCTATCTTTCAAATTCCAATTTTGTAATTTAGGGAAATTAATTTGAACACTTAATCAACATCATCTTCATATTGGACACTTTTATAGATCACTTTTTCTTCCATTATCTAGTGTAAATTTATTATTTGAAACTAATTACAAAACATTATTCATGAATTAGAGATGTTTTATCATTTTTTATCGTTGCCTTTTCCATAATAGTTCAACAAATAACACTTGTGTACACCTATTCATATGATAAAACCATAATTTATATTTATTCTAGTTTCCTAATCCATTTTTGGAATTATTTATCGTTAATCATTTCCCTCATTATTTTGGTTTTTATGAGACCGATAAGGAATTCTATTTTCTTCATAGTCATGAGTTTCATCTCAAAATTATGCGTTCATAGTGGATTATCTGTCTAATATTTGTCCACCTTCCTCAAAAGCTAGAGTATCTCCTTAAATATTCATCTTGGATTTTATTCCTTCCTTATATGATGGGTTTTTTGAGTATCCATGTCTGGTGTTTCATGCACTTTTCGTTTTTTCATTTAATTAGTCTAAAATTTTTTGAATCTATTTTACGTATTAAATAGTTTCTTATAAGGTAAAATGTCTCATTTTATGTCACCAGAGTGGGAGATATCTTTGGGATATTATTTTTTTCATTCATGATAAAAATATTTTATAAACAACCAGAGTATGAATAGATAATAAATTTTCCATAAAAATCATACCATGTTTGGTCTCTGTTTGAATGAGGTGTATATGAAGCATGTATTTTCTCACACTTGAGCCTTTAGGATTCAAAACATGTTCTCATTATATTTTGTAACATTCAAAAATAGTATAAAAATTTTGTTACCATAATTTATAGTTCTATTATTATTGGATTTGAATGAATCGTTTTCTTAATTATAGATTACATATACAGATTTCTACATGAAGATTTTGTATTCCATTTATTTCTAGAATAAATAATGTAATTATTTTATTTTTACAAGTTTAGAGTTGTCATAAAAGGAATCATAATACATTCATTATATTTTTTATCCACTATTCATGTTCCATATTTTTCTTCTCATTATCATTCAAATAGATATCCAAATCTTTTATTCTGGGGGTGGCTTCCATAACATCTCATCTCCTATCATCTGTTTGGTTTCTTTGAGTAATTTTTTTTTCATTCAATTAATATTTAGTGCTAATATTTTTATTTTTTTTTGGTAGAATTCATTACGAATATTACAATTGTCTATCATTTGTGCACCCATAATCTTCATATCAAACATTTAGGCCACTCCCTCTCTTTTTATCCTAATTTTATGCTAGTCATTGTATTCGATAAATTTATATTTCACTTAATGCATAACACCCATTTGTTCTACCCTTATTACAATACTGGGATATAATCAGGGAAATTGAATGGCCACTTCATGGATTCAAAACAATATATTGTTTCCACATATTCACCAAAGTCACATATTCATTTCATATCAATGATAGAGTTTGAATTAATTGACACACATCATCATAATCATCATTATCAATATATAAAATTAAATATAGGAAAAAGCAACATAGTAAGATAAACAAATTGAAGTGCTGGGGAATCCCCAAGGATGCTATGAAGGCCTAAAGTAGTGCAGGCCTAGGGTGTCATCTCGGATCAGGTTCTTTTCCTCAATTGAAAAGGAATTCCCATCATCAGGGATAATGGCCCAACGTCCTTATGAATCCATGGAGGAAAGATTATCAGAAAACTTATTACCTTCCCTATAAATGTGTTAGAGGAAAATTACATTATAGATGATCCTCTTGGACCTTATTATAAAGTAGTGGAGGGACATGGGAATAATCTAAATTCCATCAATGGAGTCATTAAGGATAAGGGAGTTCATATCGACCACTGCAAGAGAAATAATATGAAATTTGCAGAGTTGGAGGCCCATAAACATTGTCATAGCCTCATCCTAAAGAGTGTGGACTCAACCAAGGTGAACAATGAAACCAATGACCCCACGTTCCTATGGATCTTGGAAAACACCACAACCCTTCATCTCATTATTCGAAAATTAGCCATAGAATATGTACTTAAAACTAGATGGATGGGGTGAAAACCAAACCCAGTGAATAGAAAGAGTGGAATGGACCAATGTAAATCAAACTTGACGAGATCTGATGGAAGGGGCCTCATGCAATTTTTTGAAAGCACGAACCATTGAATGAAGTAGGAATTTTTTCTTAGAAACTATGTACCATCTTGTGGTCAGAGAACCCTGGTAGATGAATTTGTTCTAAGCCATCCAAATTCTCCCGCAACACGAAGAAAGGATGATGTCACAAGCATTCTCTTTTGTCTGAAAATAATTATAACCATGGAACCATCAGTCTAAAAAATGACGATCCCTCGGTAATGTGATCGAAAAACCTATAATGTCACCAAATACCTTCATTAGAAGGTTCACCCACTCACTATCGAAGAAGAGGTTGGTCGAGCTCTCCACCCTTGGGTCTCTATAATATGGGCATCATTAATCCTTGTAAATACTAGAGAGCCTCACATTATCCTCACTTGATAATGTTTCATTCCTAATATTACTCTGAATTTTTTTTGACTTTTCTTGGATCCTCTTTAACCCATAAGGGCGATCTCCCCGGGTCCTGATAGGATTCAATAGAAGAAACCCTCTTATAGTCTTTGGATGAGAAAGCACCTGAAGGTGACATAGAAAAGATATATTGGTCTAGTTCATCAGTGATATCGATCATGTCGATGGCCAAGTGTTGATTTATCTCTTATAAAACATTGATAAATGTCTGTAATCTACTCTTCTGGCTGACGGTGATGTGCGTAACCGGGTATCACAAAAACTCTAGGACAGTGCCAACCTAGTTCTGTTGCCAAAAAGAGATGTACCCACCCCCAATATCCACCGGGAGTAAAAATGGAGAGAAGGTATATGGGATTTAACAGATGCACATAGTGAAGATTTCCATGCATTGGAACCAACCCTCCAACCATTCAGCCGTGTATAGATGACCCTTCCCTATATAGAGACACCCTCGATAACTGCCCATGCTAACTTATCACACATTACTTATAGCACCTCCAAGATACTCTTGACCACAATACCGCCCTCTAGGACTTGCCTTGCAAGCCTCTACCACAAATCCATGTTCTTCTTTCCATACTCATGTGCGTCACAAATAAAAGAGGATTGAATGGAATCAAGATTGATAATCCACCACTTTGGGACCTTTTAGACTGAGAGAGAATGTCATGGGATGGAGGATTGGACATAGATATATTACCTAAATAAATCTATACTAATTTATCTGAACTATTCTATAGAATAACACATAACATGTAATTAAAATTTATTTCTCCATGTAGGAAATAATATATTTATTACATATTTTTAAATAGTTTACATCAAGTATTAGAGAGATAAATGTGGATTCCATCCATTTAAAAATAGTAGATCATGATAAACTAAAAGAAATACAAAAAAGTATAAGCCTATGGTTTGATACTAAATATAAGTCCCTCCTAAGGATTAGGTGAGAGAAACATTTAAAATAGAAGTGCATGATGTTATTTAACCCATTCTCAATTTAAAAACAATTCCATTGAACACTTATTACTCTAGCTAGTACTGACAGGTTAACTATAAGGATCACCCCATTGATTGTATTCATGTTTGTATTCAATTACCTTTTCACATGACTAGGCCTTTGATAAAATTAATTATTATTTCATAATATTTTTTTGAAAAATATAGATGGACAAGAATACAAGGATTTTAATTTTTTTCACCTATATTGGATAATCCAAGAATTATGTGATCGATATTTTATCGATGAAATCTATCAAAAAATCTCACTTTCAGTGGGGATTATGCTTGGTGACTCTTTCTTGGGCACATTATAATTACATAAATATATTATGTCAGATCACTTACACAATAGGTTCAATTCACATTCATATCCTCTCAGTTTTCTTGCCTCTGTATGAAAGGATAAAATGTTGTCACAATTTCATATAATAAAATCACCTATTATTTTTTGATTAACCAGAATATAAAAATGGGTTTCATTTATATCCGATTACTCTTAATATTCTTCTATGAATATCACCATAAGAATAATATATTTTCCAAGATAGGTTATAGAACCATCTTTCTATACTTTCATGAAAATGATTATAATTCATATCATCCATTTCAATATAATAGTCTCTCCATCTTCCTATTAATTGTTTGAGATGACATTAATTTGTGTCAATATATCTTTATTGTTTCCTTCACAATATCTTTTCCTTTTACTAAATTATTATTGGTCCTTTAATATAATCTATATTCTCTCTTCAATTTCCTCTTCCAGGTTTGAAATATGATGTTTTATAACCGTTAATATGTTAATTAGATTGTTCAGATTAATCTGATTTTCTATTGATTTCTTGTGATTTTTACAAGTGCACCAAACTATTAGAGAATGTTTATTAGAAACAATGAGAAGTATATTAAGGAAATTTTATATTATGGAACTTAACTCTAAGACTGAATTTTATAATAATTATAGAATCATGTCCTGATGTTTTGGCGAGGAAAGGATTATGTGTTTTTTGCATGAAATTACATCCTTGTTTGGATCATACATGTGGTCATGGTTTTGGAATAGGTTTACCATGGGGTAATAACTCTAAAAAGGTTGTATTGACCATTGAATCAATCATAACATATGGAATGAAATGTTCCTTACTATGCACCTAGTTTTACACTTCTATGTTATTTTCTTAGTTTAAGTAAATTCTTTTTGAAGAACCGTTATAATGGATTTAAATTGATAATGAATTTAAATAAATTAAGTTAAAATTAATGTGTATTAGGTTTATAATTTTAATTTGTATCATATGTTTAATGGAATGATTACCCATTTTAAATGATAGTATTTTTAAATGAATAAGTTTATTTTGGGAAACACTTGTGTTAAATAAACTGTAGGTTTAATATGTGTTATAGTGAAAATTTTATTTTAAGAATATTTCATTAATATTATATGGACATAAGATTAATGTAATTGACAAACAATAAGGTTAGTAAGATCATTTGATGTAAAAGTTATAATAGTCCATGAAAAAAATTAACGGTATATAAAAAACCATAGTGGTAAAATGGTATTTTAATTGTTAATGTTATTTTCATGTATTTAATTATATTTTTAGGAATGATAATGTAATTATATTAACATAGTTTCAAAAAAATGTATAACCTTCTTGTTGGGTGACTACATATCTCATTTTGAAAGGTCATGGGGATTAAAACCAAAACTGAATAATGATAAGGGTGATGTTCCTACAGCTCGCTTATGTGATATCATTCTTAAAAAAAATTGTTTTTAAATAAATTATTTGATAGATAAATATGATGTTGATTTATAGAGTTTTATATATTAACTTAATATATTGGATAAAAAATTCTAACCATTTTGTGTTTAGTAATGAACTGATGAATATATTATTATTATTTATTTGATTATGTGATCTATTAGAAGTTAATTTTAGTGATTTAGGAAATAATATTCATATTGAATTCTCACTGATTGGATAAAAAGATTATATTGGGGTGAAAATTGAATAAAGGGTTAAATTATTCATATTCAGTATGTATCCCTATCTTCCTAGTCTAAAAGATAATTAATCCCTAAAATATTGAAAAAAGATTCTAAAAAAATGTTATCGTATATTTATTATCTCCAATGAATGAAATATGTTAAACCCATAATAGATATAGAGTTTTATTTTCAGTTTTATGTTTTTCATGACAAGTCACATTCTTGTATTCAATGATCTCTATCACTCTCTATAATTACATAAGATTTTCATCCATGTATATTTTATTAGCATCCCACAAATTTAATCCCATGTGGAAATCTAGTTATGTGTCTTTAATATTTCCATATCTCGTAACAAGATGAATTTATATTAACCCTTTTACAAATAAGGGTTTTCAAAAATGATTTTTTAAATATCAACCCGTAGACTACTATGGGAAAGATCAAATTGAGAGGATGAAATTTATTAAAGTTGGAGAAAATGTAATAACCAGATATTTATGAATCTAATTATATTTAAATTACTATAATCATATTTTTTGTATTTTGGTACACACAACTAGAATATGTTTTAAAATAAGAATATAATGTTTGATAGCCTATACGACATGAAACACTAAGCCTAAATGACCAGTGAAATTTATTATTTAAATATGAAAGTTATAAATTAACCATTAAAATTGGTGGAATTAATAGGAATATCCTTGTTTTAAAATTAATTTATCAATATTATATATGATGTAAATGTATTGATAAATAAGGACTTAATTTTTTGTAATGTAATTACTTGCTATTAAAATATGTTTTTCATTAGTTTTTTTTATTTATATAGAAAAATAATAAAAATGATTTTTAAAAATTATTTATATTTATATTTTAAAAAAGAACAATTTTTTTTAAATTAATTAATCAATATTTTAATATTTTAATATTCTGGGATTTTTCAATAAATATTTTCCTTTAATTGAATAGTGGAAAATAAGGATTTTTCTTAAACTGTCATTCATTTCAGTGAAATGAAGGAAGAATTATAATTATAATTTGATTAAAATTAACATAATATATATTTCTTTATATTTAAATCTAATGAATTACATTTGAATTATATTTATAATGGATTTTAGTATATTCTTTTTTTTCTATTTAGAGACACTTTTTTTCAAAAACTATTTTTATGGGCCTAATGTTTCATTGTATTAATTAATTAAAATAAACCAAAATAAAGAATTATTTAAATGAAATTTATTGATTATATATATAGATAAATTAATTTAAATATATATGATTATAAAAATTATTCATATATTTATTATAAGATCATATTATTCTTGAAAAAAGCATTTTTTTAAAACTGTATTTCGACACAAATAAAACATAGGTGTTATCAAATATAAGATCCAGAAACACCACATTATTACATAATGTATCATTCATGAAGTCAATTTCCTCAACCAGACTATACAAAAATTCTCATGGTCATATTAACATGACATGTAATGCAATAGAAAAGATCACTCTTGTCTCTATGTCATATACGAAAAATATCCCAACTCATCCCAAGCCTAAATGACACTTTTCATGACTACTTACCCAATAAGAAAACCTAATTTATGTATCCTTTTATAAACATCTTTTTCACAATTTCAAGCCACTCAAAAAATGGAATACACCACCTGGACCTCTATGTTATATATTCATGTATAACTTTCCACTTTTGAACCCAATAACACTTTTCATGTACATTTACCAAAACATATACCCCCAATGTCATCCTCGACATCTGATCGTACTATATTGTTTCCATGTGAACACATAAGAGGATTCGGTTCCAATACCCCATGTAAACTATCATGGGGACCCTATAATCAAATGATGTTGAACGAATCGTTCTATGCCTAATATCCTATGAAAGAAACCTTACATTCATTCCCAACAGAAGGCCCATTTTCACCATTTCCATGGTATAAAACATGTACTCCCCCATCTAAGGAACCTCCAACATAGATAAAGAACACAATCACTCATTCTAACATCAAAATAAGAGGTATCATTGGGATAAAAACACATGAAATTAAATGTACACAATTTAATTTGAATGATATAAAATTGAAATTACATCCTACATCAACCATGGAAAATATTAATTCCAAAAAAAATATACACATAAATCAAGTCTGACACACCAGTTCTATGAAGGATGACCTAAATTCATAAAATTTGTATAACAAAAAAAGGATTCAAGAATAAATAGGATTCTAATGAAAAATTGGGGTCATACTTACTTATAGGACTCAATGGCAAGGAAGGATTCTTCAAACACCCATGAAAATGGGGAGAGGGGTCCAATATCACTTAAAATGGACCCCCATCCTTAAAATTTGTGAATGAGGTGAGGGGAGAATTGGTGAGGGGAAATAGGGGATGCCTCAATCCTCACTATATACCATGAATCAAATGAAATAACAAATATTTTCAAGCCAATTCCAACCTGTAACAATTCTGGTCAATATATTCTCCCACTGTGGGTCTGTAAAAAGTTGGACTACTTATATCATTGGATTTATGATTTTCAGAATTTTTTGATAGCTATGATAGAAGGGATCAATACCCCATAAATTGATATCTATTATTGGGTTAGTATATGGTTCCCCCATTGGTTTCTATTAACTTTCCATGATGTAGTTGCTAGAAAATTCTGATACAACCCCAGTTGATATGCATAACTCAGTGAGGAGTGGGTTATATATATTCAATTCTAATAAATGTTTAAATTAATGGATGATTATATTATAATAATCAAGAATTGTGATAGCTCAAGAACCTTGGGGATTCATTTTAGGTACACTATATATAATGGCTATATAATTTACACATTATTGACCTTTTAATTATTTAATTATATATTAACACACTTGATCCAATAATCAATGAATCATTATTCATATTATTATAGAAATATTTATTTATTATGATATCATTTTGCAATATAAGGAACAATAGTTATGTTTTTCTATGTGTTGGAAGAAACCAATGTCATACTCCACACACCATCAGCAATTCTCACCATTGGGGGTTAGTCCTCATCTGGGAAGATTCACCATCAGGATGATATTTTTTCTACATATGGGAATGACACTCTATCAGGGGAGGTTCATTTTTATGATGAGAATATAGATTATTATGGTAATTAATCACTATCAGAGATGACTCACCATAAAGTTGAATATTTGGTCAAGGGTAAAAAATACCTACAACTAGAAATAAGTCACCACCATACCCGAGTCACCATAGAAGATAACCTACTATTAGGAATTACATACAACCAAGAAATTGGGAATTTTTCTATGATTATCCACCATCAGATGATACTTAATACTTGGATAAAAATAGGAAATGTTTTGAGATGACATGCCACTAGGATGACTCACCATTAAGATAATGTGTCACCATTGATCATGACCCTCCTTCAACCTGAATAACAACCCACATAAGCTACTACAATCTTTATCTCACCATTTTGAAGAGTAAATGTCACTATTTATATTTATTTTCAATCAAATATTTTTATGGTTACATTATCAAATTTAGTGTAGTGAATTATTTTACGGGTGGATATTAAACTATTGTGAGGATTCATTTATATGTGTGCTAGTCATCCAGAATGAGGATTAAAGGATCCAAATTATTATTCTTGTATGATTATGATATGTTAGTAATAAAACACTTTCATTATATAAAAAAGATACATACATGAAAAAGGGAGATGTAACCATGGTATAAGAACATGATGATCTTCTTAAGATCTGACATACTGCATCATTACCTACAACCGATTGTGAGAAAGTAGAGCATAACAAACATATAGATTAATTTAAAAAAGAATAATAAAAATATTTATTCACTTTTTCTCTGTAATTTTTAGAACCACAACCCGATATCCAATCAATGCTACATCATATGATTCTAAAGCTCCAGAGATCCTCATACCTAGAAACTCATTTTTTACATATTTATACAAACTCTTTATTTTTATTTCCATTACATTTTTAGAAATGTGTGGTTTGCACTATTTATAAAATACACAATTTTTCATGTTCATCATCTAGAAGATACTTGTTATCTTCATAACTGAAATTATACATGTTTATCCACATGTTGTGGAATAAGTCCTTGTGTGGCCTACGTTTATTTTATTCCCACGGTTGTTGTTGATGTGGTCATTGTGTGTCCAATATATATGTTTACCTATTATTTTAACCCCAATAATGGTTTTGGATAATGTTTATATTTATAAATTATTCATGGAAGAAGATGATTTCAATGTGGAAAGGATTAAGACATGTCTTGATACTGAACCACTTTTATATATTATATTTCATGTTTTGTTTTGTTTAATTTCTACAGTATATTCTAAATCCATTGTAAACGTTAAAATAACTCATTTATTTGATAGTATATTGGAACATACATTACATACATTAATATTACTTAAAAATTGAATTATATTTATTAATTCATATAATAATGACATGAATGGAACATATATATATAGTTTCATTAAGAATAGGGAATCAAAAACAACTGGTTCCTAAAATATCTACATTGTCTCTAGTTTATTTCATTAAAACATGAATCCTTTTATGGAATATCATAACTAATACCCTTTATCATGAATTGGGGAAAATAAAAATTGGAAAATGGTGTGCTTAAATATCTAGTAAGGGTATGAAAGGATAATATAAATCATTTCACAATCATAATACCTATGAATAATACATTTCAAAGTCATATCATGTGTATGATAGATCACGATATCATGTAATGGGATAGAAGTTCAAAAAAATTATTGGACATTATCCCAAAATTAAAAATTTAATACAAGATGTTTTTTGATATACAAATATGCATATAAAGTTAGTTATAACAGTCAAGGCTCATTTCCGAGACCATCATAGTATAAAAATTCCATTACTGAACCAGATTTATTTGCATTTCCCACCATATTTTGCTAAACCAGATTAACATTCAATTCCAGTCATTTTAATTTCATGAGATATAAATCATTACTTAATTATTTTGTGGTAGATATAGTTCCCACACATCACATAATGAAATCATCATTATGTGTTCCATAATAACATAAACCATTGAATCAATCGCACAACGTAATGGCGTTCTCAATCATCCTTCCATAATAATCCATATACAACTAATAGAGTTCAAAAATAGAATTCCATTATAACTAAAATCATAGTGATAATATGGACTGAAACATAAAACTATTTTAATAATAGAAGTATAGCATGAAAATAATTTTGATAAAACATAAGAAATTAATTGCTATGGAAAATTCACTTTCTTCTTAAAAAAATTCTTCCGATCTAAAAATGACAAGAATTTTTTTTAAAAAAAATTTAATTTAAAATATAGATGATATATTTTTAAATTTTCTACATGAAAATAAGGAATTTTGAAATCGTACAAATCCATTCATGCCATACAAGTAAAGAAACATTATAATTATAATTTTACCGGAAAAGTTAAAATTTACCTTGGATCGAAAAATGACAAAAGATTCCTTTAATACTGTTCAATAAAAATTTAGAAGTGGTTAAAATTGACATCAAAAAATTTTATTTGAATAAAAATAATATTATATATTTAGGAATCATGGATGTGAATGATAAATATAATAATGTAAATACTTTTAAATAAACAATATTAGATGAGATTGCAAAATTATCCATTACCTTAGTTCTGATATTATTTTAATGTTTCTAAATCTCCTTTATAATGTTTTAAATAATGTTATTGACATATTAAATTATCATAATTATTTTATTATATCATATATGATTGTATTATCTTCCTTTTCTTAGTAAAATTTCATTGTTAGTTGTTGTTCAGATATTAAATACTTTATGTTCTTATGCATGATTTTTTGGATAAGTTCACGATCCACTTCATTGTTTAATATAAAATCATAAAAATGATATTAATATAATATATGTTATATTTATTCATTAAATTCATGTGTATAATAATGTTTTAATAAATATTGTGTAGAATGAATAACATCGCATTTTTGAGACGTTAAGGCGAACGTACACACGAGTGATGATATCCTTCCCATAATTGTTGAATGGTATTGTATTGGAATGTTTATAATATTACAGAATAAGTATCATGTTATAATAATCATAAATAGTTATTATTTCCATCATTTTACTCATCCATGTAAGGTGTTGGTGAAAAATATATTACACCACGGTATGAAGACGGTAAGCACTACGTACACATGCCTAGTGATTTCATTTTTTGTAGGATATAAAGAATGTGAAATATTATTGTTTAATATTTATAAAAACATATCAATTTATGAGTGAAAATTATTTTATTACATTATAATGAAACAAATACTGAATAGTACATAGAATAACAAATAAGTATGAAAGAATCACTAGAAGAGATTACCTCTTCTTAGATGTGGTTCCTCTAAACCATTACATAGAGAACTATAGATGGACATTAATGTTGACCAAAACCTCTAGAATTAAAATATTGATGTTTATAAGTAAAAGGTTCAGGGGATGAATGAGTGTGAATTCACAAAATGAAATGAATATGCGAGGGAGGAGGTTCCCTTTTTTAGATGAGGTGTCAGGAACTTTCGGAAACTCCATTAATAATTATTTATAATAAAATAAAAAACTAACCAAAATCCTCGAGAATGTCCCAATTTTGAATATTAGATGATATAGGGTTGTAATAACCTAAACTAAAAATTTTTTACGTATTATTTGGTCTATTAAAAACATATTTTTTTTATTGACACTTAGTAATTCTATTTATTTTTAATTGTGGTAAAAATGATAAAGATTTAATAGTTGTAAATATTTACATATATGGGGTTAATTTACATAATTGGATATATTATGATATATAGCCCTTATAATTATCACATTTAAAATTTTATATATTTTTAGGATTATTAAATAATTTAATAAAATGTTATTTTTATAAAATATCAATAGTGTCAATTTTGAAACTAATTTTTTCGTTGACATTAATTAAAATCCATAATGAATTAAAATATGAACCAAAATAATTAATAAACTAATAAAATTTTATATTGACCTATAAAATTGATGGAGAAAATTAATTAGTTCATATGTTATTTCTTTTAATATTTTTAAAACTTCTTATTTTATATTTATATTAATAATATAATTTCTACATCACTATTTTGCCAACATTAATTTTAATTATAAAATCTCTAAAAATAATAACTAAATTTTTATGTTGAATTTAATTATGTTAAATGTCAATAGACTCTCTATAGTCTATATTATCTCCTATTTATCCATATATTAAAATTAATATACTTATATAAAATAGGATTGTGACATTTTGTCATATTCATTAGTTTCTATTATATTCATGTGACATTCATATGTAAGTGGAAATTATGTGATTAAATTTTAAAAAATAGATTATAAGGGTCATATTTAGTTATAAAATATGATTTCAAAGGTGTTAATGTAACTTTATATTATTTTTTAGCTTTATTTACCCGATTTACCTTTAACCAAGGTAATAATAATATTTACAAAAGTTACTATTTATAATGCCCAAAAATAAAAGTATCCTATTAAAATAATTTGGACCTAATGATTCCAAATAAGGAGTAAATTTTTATAAATTAAAAACATAGAAGATTAATTAATTAATTTTAATTCAATCTCGATGTCATAATGATATACTAAGTTTTTAAATGCTAAAACATTGCAAAATTTTGAAATGTTTTTATATATTAAATCAAGGTAAAATTAATTCTAATGACATAAATTATATTGAATGAAAAAAATATATTCTATTTATAATTTAAATCCATTAAATATTAAAATTTATTAATATAAATTATCACGATGAAAAATTATTTTCAATAAAAATTTATTTTGATTTTACTATAAATCAAAACATGAATGTTATCGGAAAATATCATAAATTCCACCAAAGTAAATTTTTATATACCGATATAAATTTTTATATTTGTCATATGAATATTTTTATTGTGTCAGAATCATTATTTAAAAGGGGAAATCAATTCAAAGGCATAATATTACCCTTTTAAAAAATGTAGGTTTTTATAAAAAAAATATGGTTTATTCACACCAAATGATAATAATATAGATTGGATGAAGATGTTATATATTTTATTATATAACATATATGGATCACTAATTTCATTACCAATAAAAATTAATTAAAAAATAAAAATATAAAATATACACTTTACATAAATAATTTATTAGAAAAATAATTCAAAATAAATATTCATAAGTTAGTTATATTTATTCATGATAACCTAATAGCTAGGATAAAATAGTAATTTTATATGATGTGCATCTCACAGTTTGATTAACATCATGATTGTGTTAAATTGAAGCTACTAATTTATAAATAATAATTAAATATATTTTTTCAAAATAACATTTGGGTGTTACATTATATGCCCCATAAACTGAATTTCACCCTTGAAATTCATCACTTGCAAAAAAACATTTGAGGATTCCAATCCATCATCATTTCTTCAAGTTCCGATGTAGCATCTAAAAATTAGTGGTTCCACCCTAAAACATTAACCAATATAGTGGTCTTGTTTCGTAGAACATTTTCACTAAAATATAGAATCATTATCATATTTTTTTTATTAGAATGATATTTCTCGAGTAGTGTATCTTCTGATATTAATTCATGTGAATGATCTGGTATGTACTTTTCAAGAGAGATACATGAAAATCATCATGACCGTAAGAGAGATTCGATGGAATCTCCAATCGTATATGTATCTTTACAAGACAATACAAAATTTCAAGAGGACCGATATAACTAGGGCTCAGCTTGTCCTTTCCAAATCTCATTACTCTCTTACAAGGAGATATTTATAGAAACACCTTATCACCAACATAAAACAGTAGGTATATTTTCAGTTTTTAGAAAATAATTTATGTCAACTATGAGATTATCTTATTTGTTGATAAATATATCTATCCTTCTCTATCATATCATCTTCCAGATCGGGACATAATTGCTTTATTTCCCCAATTTTACCCCAATAGTTGGAGTTACACTCCTCTTTCCAAAGAATCTTTCATATGGATTAATCTGAATATTTGAGTGAAAGAAATTGTTGTATGAAAATTAAACCAATGGTATGTGTTCATCCTTAACTCCTTTGAAATACATAGATCGAGCTATCCATATGTATCATAGTGTTTTAATTGTCTTCTCAAGCAAACTATATGAATGAGGGTGACATGTTGTGGGGGAACATAGCTATATACCAATAGAGTGCTGAAAAATTCTACAGAACGTCAAGGTAATCCTTGGTTATTGATCTACTATAATGGAAAGTGGCAATCCATGAAATCTTACCTTTTCAATTGCATATTTTTTGGAATGATAATAGAGACATAAATCCTATCTAATAGAAACGAATGGTGCTTCCATCGTAAGTAGATTGACTATAAACCACAAAGAATAATTTTCTTTGGATGTTTTGTGATGTATGATTACAAATTATATAGTAATGTTTTTATATTACCATTTTAGTGTGAGTAATGGTGGTAACATCACCTTAGTCTTCATCCTCTCATCCTTAACTTGCTGACAAAACAATCATCGATAGAAATATTTGGAGACATCTCTATTTATGGTATCGCATCAGAAGTACACTTTCAGGTATCTATATATCATTGTGCTTCCAGGGTGAATAGATAATTAAGTACTATGTTACTCATCCAATATATCCTTCCTTAACTCTGGTATGGGATGATTCCAAACCCAGTTCCCGAATCATATTATTTTATCCGAATCAAGTATTAATTAAGGAACATTTATCACCTTCTTTTTTAGCTCCACGTCTATCTTTTGAACATACTTAATCATAAATTGTATTGATAGTTGAACATTATTATGATAAAGGAAATATTTCCCACTTCATTAAATATCTCATGACGTATCCTTATAAAATCCATAAATATTGGATCTTTTGTTATCCTCTTCATGTATAGGCTAACATGGTCAGGTCAACATAATGCATCTTCCACCTTGTTTTCATTCCCATGGTGGGAATATATTGAGTATTTATAATCATTAGTCAACTACTACTATATTATTTGTCGCATATTCAGATATTTTTTTGTTAAAATATACTTTAAACATTTATGATTAGAATAAATATCACACCTTTCACCATAATGATAACGTGTCCATGTCTCTAATGAAAGGATTACTACATCTAAATCCCAATCATGAGTTGTGTACTTTTTCTCAACTATTTTCAAATACAGTGTGACATAATCTATCAACATATCATTTTTATGATAACACATCCAATCCCCTTCTTGGATGCATAACTGTATATCACTATCATTTCTCCACTACAAAAAAGTCTGAGCACCGGTACACTGGCTATCCTTTTTTAGCTCATTGAAATTCCCTTCTCCTTATTCCATACATACAGACATAAATCCTTTTCGGGTCAACATATTGAGTTGATTATAAAAAATTGAAAAAACACTAAAAAATGGCGATAATATCCAGACAAACCATGAAAAATTCAGATATCAGTAAATATTTTTGGTATCATCCAACATTGGACAACTTTTTTTATTGATGGATCCACAAATATCCCATATCATGAGATTATGTGACCCAAAAATGAATCTTTGTGAAGACAAAATTGAATCTTGGTAATTTTTTTACAAATCATATCTTATATCAGGGTCTACAATACAATTCTAAAGTGGTCTACATGTTCTTACATACTCTTCAAAAAGACAAGAATACCCTCTATAAATAATACTAAAAACTGATCATGATAGTTTCTAACGACTTAATTCATCATATCCACAAGTATTGTTGGCTCAATTTTATGATCAAAAGGCATCACTATAAATTAATATTGGCTATAACTTGTATAGAATACCATATTTGGTATATCCATATTTTTAACCCTTAATTGATGATATCTTGAATGAAGATCAATCTTTTAAGAGTATTAAGCTCCACATAATTGGTTGAATATGTCATAAATTTGGGGAATATGATATTTTTCTTGAGAGTGTTATTATTTACTTCTCGATAAGCAATAAACAGTCTCATTGATCAATCCTTCTTTTATAAAAATAATATAGTTTCTCCCCAAGGTGACGCACTAGGGTGTATGATTCCCTTTTCATGATTGACTTGGAGTTTCTTCTTCAATTCATACAAATTAGTTGTGGTCATTTTATAATTTTTATATAAAATATTCCTTGAACCCATTATGAGTTATATTGAAAACTAAACTTCAATATTTTGTGGAAGACATGGAAATTCTTCCAAAAAGATATCATCAAACTCCAAAACAATGGATGGATTATTAATCATGAGTTTCTCCCCAAACATTTGATATAAAAAACTTCATTTGTAGGAATAAAATCCCATATAATAAATGATCATTATATTGGAAGGTTATATTGATCCTTGCAATAATATTTGATAATATATTGATCTGGAATATAAAATGTCCATCCCTTATATGGTAATTGATTTGAACATCATATAGAGAAAACAAATCCATGACATGAATCACATGATATTCCATAATAAGAAGGATCAAAATATTTGTAGGAAGTAATTTTACAAAAAATCAACTGAAGAAGAATCATAAACTTTTGATGCAACAAATTATCCATTTGGAGTCATCATAAGAAACTAAAAATCTAATTATTAAAGTAATAAAATGATAGACATAGAATATTATTTAGTAATAAAAGAGTGGGTGGATCCAAAATTGAATAAAACATTTGTTAATATAGAGTGTATGCTAAAGTGTAACTTTCACCACTTCTTTATAGTACTCCACATCAATGATAGTGATTGTATGTGAATTTCCTTAATCTTTGACATAAATAGTTTGTGGAAATGAATCATCACCAATAAATCATTGATTAGGGCATTGATTGAAATAATTCCCCATTAACATTCAATTGTAGAATGGATGTGTAAGAGGTGCCTTCTATGTAGCATTTTTTTTGTTCGCATCATAAGACATCTTTTTCCCATCACATCAGAATTCAGCTACCCGATGACCTTATATTCCCAACATTAACCATATACTAGTCACTTTAAGAAAATTTCTTCTATGTTTCTTTCCACGCATTGAGAATAACAGAAAATTTAGCTTCTTTTCTGTGTGGTTTTATGATTTTCCTTTGAATTCAATTTTTCTATTATAATAAGGCCAATATGACTGATTGGTTACTCCAATATCCATTTGATCATCGAGAGAATGTCGAATTATTTACTCATAGCTATAAAAGTCCCATATGGATAATTCCCATTAGAGCCTTATTTTTAAGCCACTATAGGATCGATCAATTTTCTCTCAGGTTGGATAATAATTTCAGAATCATACCTAGTATGTCTTATAAAATTTTCTTCATAGGTACCAACTAATTCGTCATCATTTTACAAAAGTTAAAGTAATTTCTTCTCCATATTTATTTGATGAATTCAAGAAAAGTACATATTGTAATGATTGTTCATGAACTCGTCCCATTTAATGGACCCAATTTCATCTATTTGCCTTGTATTATTGATAGGATTCCACCATTGATCGTCATCTCCTTACAAACAATACACTTCTAGGATGAATTAATCATTTTAAGAACATTGTATAATTGATAATATCATATTAATGGTACAGATCCATTGTACATGCACTAATGGATTACAAGACCTAGTAAGTGATGGTGGATGCAGACTCATGATGGAATCAATACAATGTTTCTCCCTCCATAGAAATTTGTATGTCATACATGATTTATGCCTTGAGAATGTTGTGTGAGAACGACTAGATGATTTTTCATTCCCACTCCCATGACATGTGGATGTTCATTGGGGAATCATTTCATTTCTCATCACATTTACCATTGACATAGTTTTTTCAGGTTCCAGTGATTTTCTAAAACCAAGAATCATATTGTGAGAAACATTTATCATAATATAAAAACCACATAATTATGAATAAATTTTCAATTTAAGAAACTTTTGGTTTTAACATAGGATATTCATGATCATTTATAAAACCATTTTACCATATCAAATAAATAGAAATGTCACTATGGCTCTTACTATGTATATATCATCCTAGTTTGTATAGGTTTATTATACCTTTCCTATAATACCAATTATAGTGACCCATGCATTACATACATTGATATTACTTAAAAATTGATGTATATTCCATAAAAAAACAAATCCATGAATGGACTATAAATGTATAGTTTTGTTAAAAATTGGGAATAATAAATTTTTTTCAGAGTAGATTACTCAAGAGTGGAGGGGTGAATTGAGTAACTATAAAAAATTCTGTTAAATGAATTTTCCCAAAAGTTAGATACAACCCTGTTAATCAAGGATATTCTATTATAAGAGGTTGACTATTTAAATAACTTGTTAGAAGATTTATTAGTTCTTTATAATCTTAATATCAGTTATTAATGATACTTTTTAATCTATTCCACTAAGAAAAGACAATTATAACATCTTTCCAAGACTAACTATCAATGTGAATTTGGAAACTTCTGAGTTATATAAAAAACAAGTAAAATAGAGAAGACTAAATTAAGAATCACAACAGATTTGAAACAAGTTGTTTAGTCTCATGTAGAGACTTATTCCACTCCACCTGGAGATCAAATTACACCAAGCAGTTTATATAAATAATATTGATCCACACCCTAGATCGGGGTTAAAAATTGTATGCAGGACTGTCCAGGCCACACAAGGACCTCTTCTACAGTTTTTCATGGGTATAAATGGCCTGGCCACATAGGGACCTCTTTCACACTTATCAGTGGGTATAAATAAGAGTAAAATAATGTTTGATTAAGGATATATTGTATCCTGTAATATAATGCTGGAGACAGAGCATGTTTCTATACAGATACACACTCTACTCAAAATTTAATAAAATGATAAAAAACAGATATGTAATATTGAGATAGGTTTATAAGTGCTCTGAGTGTTGGTATTTGCAACACTGGACTTCTGGGATAAAGTAGATTCATAACTATAGTCTACTACTAGAAAATAGAGTGTCACAATACAACAATATTGGCGTGTGTTCATCTTGATGTTTGACATAGTGAAATTTTCTATGTATTTTTGAATGCTTAGTGTGTTATTTAAAACAATCTAATCATTTTAAATAATCATTTCTTCAAAAATTTCTCTAATCGTGTTCTTCCTTGTCGTGCTCACACCCCATTTGTTCTCTTTCATGCGTTATCTATTATATATATTTCTGGGCCGCACTATGCTTTTATCTTGTAGTGCGCATGTTGGATCTGATGTATTGCATGTATTCTTCACCTTGAACATTGTACTATCCAATGATATGCCTACAAGGAAATATTAATTATGTAAGTTAATTAAAATCATCAAACATTACTATTAGATATTAAATTGAAAGAAAAAAAAAATATAATAAGAAACAATGTCACAGTATGTCATGGAAATATTGTCTATTTAACACGTTGCCTAGATTGTTCATGGTGTCTGAATGTCATGATGTTTTGTGGTCACATTGTCTCACAGTCATGGTGTCTCATGGTCATTGTGTCTCGTGGTCATGGTGTCTCATGGTCACAGTGTCTCCTGGTTACGGTGTCTGCTTCACGATGTCTACTTGTTAACAGTGTCTGCTTCACAGTGTCTGCTTGTTCATGGTGTCTGCGTCACGGTGTCTTCTTGTTCACAGTGTCTGCATCACGGTGTCTCAGACTTAGAAAAATATCTATAATCAAACTTATGCAGTGACACTTATGGAAGGAAATAAACTTAATCATTTTTTAGAGAAATCATTATAATGTGAATCAAAAGATAGTAAATAGTATCCAAACTGAGTGTATAGACCATAAGAGCTTTGGATAACATTTACATAGCTAATGAATATTTTATGTGTGGTAGATTACATAGAGTTAACATAATTTATAGTCTAAATAGGATTTTTTATTATTAAAACATGATTAATAAATGAGGAGTCCAACAATCTCCACCATTTTGATGATCAGAAACAATATAAGATTAAGGTATATTATGGAACTAACAACATATTTCTAAAGTCCATGTATCATATATAGAGTAAGCAGTTATCCAAGGTGTCTATAACATATCAGAGAGTTATTATAAATTTCTCCCCCCCCATTTTGGGATTATCAAAATGAAGTAATAAAAAAATAAAAAAAAGACAATAAACATGCACAATGTATTCGCAAAAAAGAGTGTCATTATAAAGAGTAAATAAAGTGAAACAGGATTCCCATCAAAATAGAGAAAACATTGACCTTCTTCACTGACTGTAATTCTATTTTCCTTTATCATTAGTAGATGAGGAAGCCATAGGAGCTGATGTGGAGGTAGAAGAACGGAGTGAGATGGTCAATAATGAAAGGTAAAGGATGGCCTTCAAAAACTGAGGGAGTCCGAGTAGGTGCAGTAGAAAACCGAGAATGTTATTGATCAAGGATCACATTCCTAATCTGACTCAGTGCATAACTAAAAGACAAGGAGGAGGAGGCTAGAGCATAGGTGAATGTAAGAAAACCAGGTCTCAGAGGTGTTGTTGCTGGAGCAACAATAGATGTACTATGGACATGATGATAAGGCCTTTGATGTTTGATAAAATCCACAACGATCTCTCCACCATACTACATGGATTTCTCCAAATAATCTTTTTCACCATAAACATGTCCTGCAACTGAGTAAACTATGTGATATTTTGTAACTGGGTATTAAAATCTTGAGTAATAGGAGGTATAATTAGATTTTGAACAATATACTTGAAATGATTTTTCATATCAGTATTTGAGAAGATAAAGATAAAATAGAAGTCCACATTCATTGAAATCTCTTACTTTAAATCATTATCAATTTTATAATGGATTTGGAAATGTTGAAGAACTCAGTCACTATTCTTGAATACTTCATGTAGAGAGTCTTGGTTGAATCCACTAAGCTTGGTCTAAAGTTCTTCTTTTAACACTGTTCTGAGCAGGAAATTGTCTAAAGATGGTTGAGAGGATTGACCAGAGGCTTTTGAAGCATTTACAACAGTGGTGTGATATTTCAGGTGATTCAACACTTTCTGAAGACTACATGTATATTCATCAGTGAGCTTTTTAAGATTTACAACAAGCTCTCTCATGTCCTTCATATTTTTTTTATTCCATTCAGTGACCTTTTCGGATAAAGAAGCTACGTGATGTTGAATCTGAGACACTAGATCATGTGGGGTTTGAGGAACAACATGTTCTATAGATTGAGAAGCAAGCTCTGATTTTGAATGTATATTTTTTTTGCATTTCTCCAATCATACCTCTCAGTGTCTTCACTTCAACATTAAGCATTCTGTTTTCAATTCGGACATCTTGAATCTCATGCAACATTTTGGGTTGTATTTTCCAAACACCATTTTCCAACAATAATGTGTCATCTTTCTCACTCACATGGGTCATAAGAGCAGTTTGGGAATATAGGAAAATTTCAACACTACACAATAGGTTAGCCCCAAATTCTTTTAGATAATGTTTACTCATAGTGGATGATTGGTCTGATAAAGGTTCAGAAGCATAGATTGATACAATTTCAGGTTCCTTTGTAGGGGAAATATTAGAGACCAATTTCAACTAACATAAAGAGGAATGTACATGGACTTTTTCTGAGATTTTCTAAGAGTCATACACATCATAGAAACTGAGGAACTTATATCGAGTGTCTACATGACTTAGAACTATCGGGTTTGGTTATTCAGTAGATTCCGAATTTTTGGGTTTCTCCCTCTCTATAGTTGCATCCTACATAGGATTGAGAGGAATAGGGTCTTAATCCATTTCCACAAACTCATATAGTAGTTCCTCTATCATTTTCTGTCTAGCCAGCTGAAAATCCATCTTCATCATTTCCTCAGCTGAATGAATTATATCAGGAACATATTGTTCAACTAGGAGATCCTCAAGGTTAGCCTCTTGCATAACTGGTAGCTCATCCACTATTAGTTTTTACATAGAATTCCTTTTAGATTATTTGGAAATAGATTATATTTCTACCTCAGGATGATCTTCAAGATTAATGTCTTCGGTAGGAGAAGGGTCTTCTTCTTCAAGAACATCATGAATAATAGGACTATTGTCTTCATAAATTGAAACAGTTTTCCCTAGGGGACACAATAGCCTCTTCTTCATCTTCTTCACAATAATCAACAACCTAATCTTATTCCAAACTAGGATCAGAAATGTCTCTTAGTCTTGACGGATGTTCCACTGAATTGAATTTTTCATAAATTCTATCATTGTCTTCTACCCATTCCTTTTTCCAATTGTTCCAATTTATTTTCATCCTCTTGATAGTGGGTTTTGAAAGGCAGAACTCAATGTCATTTATAACATCCTCATTAGTTCCATCTAATCCATTGGTCATGAAGCATGGATGAGATAAGCCGAGAGTAAAACAAGGAGGTTGACATGAATGTGTCTTTGATCAGTTCACACATGTGGTTTATGATATACTTTCAAAGGTTGATCTAATTCCCATTTTTCATAAGATTAATCAGAAACACATCCTATTATTTCAAAACATTAAAATCAACTTTTCTAGTGGTAACCAGATTCTGAATAAACTAAAAAAAACCCTAATTCTCCATCTAGTTCATCATCAATGGCTCTCATCCTGGTTCCATTTATAATTAATTATTTAAAAGAATCCTCTAGATCAAAAAAATTATTTTTAAGGTGGAGGTCCTCAATGATAATCCTCACAGATGCCTTCATGAGGTATCCTATGGAATGAAGCCGATAAACATGAAGAGAATTCCCACCATGGGATATTTATCCATCTTTTTACGACATACCCATCTTCAAAATCAAAGGATAACTGAACATATTTAAAAAAATTAGCCACTAACATAGGAAAGATAGGTCTATCTTCCTTTGAAAACCACTTTAGCCTGCCATGCTCTTTTAAAACATTAATAACCAAAGACTTACTTGACAAAATCCATATAAATCAAACATCATTCTAAAGTATGAAATTTAGGTTTACTAGATTTGGGTTTAGAGGACCTTCGGGTGCTAGCTTGGGTGCAATTTTCTTCTTCTTTGTGCTACGTTTCTCAGGGGTCGATGATGAAGGGCATTTCATCCCAGGCATCCACCGAAGGATCGAGAGAGAGAGAAGGGTTGTAGGTTCGTTGATAGGTTATGAATGAGTGAATAGTAGAATTATCGTGTGAAGGATAAATGATACCTCCATTATTTTATCATTTAGGAATACCAAACGTCACAAAAGTAAAAGTGCGGGAAAACAAAAAGGTGAAAAGCATAATTACCCCAATATAGTTTTTAATTCCAATATAAAAATCATAAAGAATCATTATAATGAGATCATATAATGTACTTACAGTGAGACAGAAAATGAATGTTATGGTGAGACAGTAATACGGTGAGACAATAAACATGAACATTACAGTGAGACAATAAATATGAACATTACAGTGAAAAAGTAAACATGAACTTTACGAGAGATATTAAATATGAACATTACGATGAGACAATAATCATGAACATTAAAGTGATATAGAAAACATGAACATTACGGTGAGATAGTAAACATGAAATATATAGTGAGACAGTAAACATGAATCAGTATGATATAAGATAGTAAGATATTTACATAAGATTTATCATTCCTAATTCATGCATTATGTAATCTGTTCTCTCAGAATTTAATGGTTTGGGGAATATATCAGCTATCTGATATTCAGTACCAATGAATTCCAAAGTGGTATCACCTTTTTGATAATGATATCTCAAAAAGATATGTCTTACATAAATATACTTTGTCCTAGAATGTGAAACTAGGTTTTTCGAGATCTTAATAGCACTTATGTTGTCAAAGTTTAAAGGTTAATGCCGGAATTGATATCCATAATCTAGTAATAAATGCTTCATCCCAAAAATTTGTGTACAACAACTACCAAAAGCTATGTATTCCACTTCTGCATTAGATAATGCAATAAAATTATGTGTCTTACTACACCATGATACTAGTGACTTTCCAAAAAAGTGACATGTTCCATTGTTTCTTTTTCTATCTAACTTACAGCCATCGATGTCAGCATTAGAATAATTAACTTATTCAAATGATTGTCCTCTAGGATAGAATAGTCCTAGATTTGGTGTATGTTTGAGGTATTTTAAAATTATCTTTATAGATTTTAAAAGAGATTTGATAGGGTTTTCGTGAAAACGAGCACACATAAACACAGTAAACATAATATCATGTTGACTATCAGTTATGTAGAGTAAACTTCAAATAATTCCTCTATATGTGGTCAGATAAAAAATTTTTCTATCTCCATCAAGATCGAACATTAAAGAGGTACTTTTGGGAGTGTTACTACTTATAATTCTATCCAATCCATAACATTTTAAAATATCTATTGTATTTTTACTTTTAGTTAAATTAATTCCATCATTATTTTGAACGATTTGGAATTCCATAAAAAATTATATTTCACCCATTAAACTCATTTAAAATTTTGTTTTGCATCATTTTATAAAAATCAATACACAAATAATTTTTTGAAAATCCTAAAATAATGTCATCTACATAGATTTGAACAACTAAAACATCATTATAAATTCATTTTATAAAAAGGGTAGGATCATCTATCCCTTTTGTAAAACCTTTGAAAATATAAAAAGTATTGTAACGCCCCGACCCCAGTTACCCAGAGTTGGTGCATTATTATATAACATTGGCATGATCACATGAAAGATCAAATCTCGAAAGACCGATTGGTTTAGTAGCCTTGGAAACACTAGATATATTCATAAAGTTTTACATTACATCATAAAGTAAAAAACTACTACAACAATATAGTCTCCATATTCCACACTCATATCCCCACATACTATCCCTACAGGTCATTCATAACTTACTTCTTCACATCCTGGGAAAAATAAAACATAGAAAAGGGGTGAGCTCAAATGCCTAGTAAGGATAACAATATAGCAGAAACTTTCATAAATAAGAATAAACATTTAAGGTAATGTATAACTAAAACAAAAGCCTTTTAAACTTGAACTTCAACATAGTATGACAAAAGTAAAATCAAATAATGCCATTTACTTATTCACATGGATATTCTACTAATCTAATAATCAAATGCAATATCAATAACCACTTTCATAATTATGGAATGCATAATTCCAGACTATAATAACCACATAGCCAAGGCCTCGTGCCAAGACTACAAATAAGAGTTTTCCAAGGCCTTGTTCCAGGACACTAGTTTATCTCATGAGACCTACCGATGCATCGAGGAGCTATAGCGGGCTCCACTCGTCACATATTAAGTCCAATGCATTCCCATATGAAAAAGATTAAGCATAACATAAACATTCGTATTAAAACTAGCATACGAAATGTCAATACTTTCACCATAAACTATGAATGGTATAAAAATAGCACATCCACAGTCAAACATATCACAAAACCTTCAATACAATATAGAAGTTTTGTATCATAATAAATCAACTTCAAATAAGCGTAAAATCCATCAAAGGATGTTGACATAGATGAAATCAAAAATCTTTTTAGAGAAATATCTCTTTCTATTTTTGAAATCATTTAAGAGTCATATAATTATAAAATAAAACATTTTCTTTGAAAATATTCTTATAAGCTTGTAAGGTAAGCTTCGACGATTTTATAATGATGGAAAATAACCGCACCCACCGTATAAGTTAAAAAAACATTCTTACCTTAATTTTGTCGAAAAGGTTAAAAAACACCTTGTTTGGAAAACGACGGAAAGATTCCTTTATAAAACTCTTATAAAAAGTCAAACAAGGGTATAAATGACTTTAACCCATATTCTAGTAAATAGTAAAAATGTTTTGAAATTCATTTTTAAAAAACATGGATGTGGATGATAAAGAGATCCAAGTAGATTATCACGTATAAACAACCTTGGATAATGATGAGATTGTGAAATAAACCCTTACCTTGTACTTTTCCTTGGTTGGGGTAGGTTAAACTACTATATAATGGTGAAATAATTGTTATTAAATTATACAAGAATCATATACATTAATATGATATCATATATGATCTTTTAACATTGATTTTATAATAATATCTTAGTATTATCGTTGTTTCGGGTGTTAACTTACTCGTTTTCTTTTATATGTTTTGTTATGTAAGACGTGTTTGTTACAGATAGGTTGTATCTTATTCATATCAAGAATTATATCATGTCCTTAAACATCATTTTTAAATCATAAAATGATAATTATACTTTAATGGATACGATGGAGAATGAATCTCATCGCGTTCGTGGAGACGGTAGTCCGTACGTACGCACGAGCGACAATATCATTCTTTTGATATTAAAATAATATGTAAATGGATGGTATATATATAAAGAATAATTAACATGTTATATTTATTATTTAAATGAGTTACACATCATTATTATACCCATCCAAATAATAATATATTGAATAACAATTACAGCACGACGTGGAGACGGTAAGCCGTACGTACGCACGTATGGTGACATGTTATTCAAAGGGTGGATAGAATACTGAATATGGTTGTACGATATTTATAATAACATCACAGTATATATGAGATACTGGAGTTATTATTTTAGAATGGTAATAACAAAGAAAGAAGAAGTGGAAGAAGAAAGGAACTTGAAAAGGGGTGGTGAAAACATTACCTCTTCTTCGGGTTCTTCCTTTTGATTTGATCAAAAGGGCTCCTTAGGTTGTCTTTATGATCAAAATAAGGCCTCTAGGTTGTAGTGAGGGAAGATGGGAGAGTATTTGGGCAGAGTTTGGCAGAACCAAAAGGCTTTTAAGGTGTGAAGAAATGAGAAGGAGGAGTGCCCTTTTATAAGAGGGGTGAGGGGCACCTTTGGAAAAGCTAGAAATATTAATTTATAATAAATTTATATTCGATTTATAATGGCTCCAAAGTTGATTATTCAAATGTTAAGGTGGATATAGGTCGAAAAACACTCATCCAATATAATTTATACAGGTTTGGGTCATTATATTAACCTTATCTTTAAGTATTAACTCTTAGTTAATTAGTTTCACTTTTACAATGTCTCTTTGTATTTTTATATAATATGGTTAATAAACATACTATATACATCAAATCGACCCCAAAGTGATCCATTAATGATACACCTATCATGATATAATTCTCTTTGCCTAGCCTTAGATTTTTAGGAATTTAATATCAATTAATAATATAATAGTTTTTTTAAAAACTCTTTTTTGTCAATTTTGACACTATTCAATAGTTGATTTTTGTGAAACTCATAACAGAATGATTACTTAGAAAAACGTTAATTAAATCAATCCTAATATGTCATATTATCCTAGAAAATTATTTTAATTCATTAAAAGTCTCAAATTATATTTATTTGGGTATTTATAATATCAATTATTTTAAATTTTCACTATTATGGTAATTACTGCATCATCATTGTGTCATAAAGAAATTAAATTATGTAATCTCTAAAAATTATAAATAAAATATAATTATGTAGGAAATCGTTTTATCTTTCGAATGAATATTTATAGTCAAAAATCCAACATATATAACCCTATGTAAAAATTGTTTTTCTAAAAGTTATATGCTTGTGTCATTTTTGTATTCATTTTAACTTATTTAAAATAAAGTGTCCCTATCACCTACAAGTGTCTTCATGGGGTTCCAAAATCGACCCAAAGATGCCTATGGACGAACATGTATCAACCAATAAGGTTAGGACACGTTTTAGGGTAATTTAGTATTATTATAATATTATTTGTTAACCCTTATTTACCGGATTTACCCTTAACCATGGTAAATAAAATATTTACCGCAGTAATTATTCAAAATGTCTAAAAATAAAAGTTACCTATTTACACAATTTGAACATCCTGATTACAAATATGGAATCTATTTTTCCAAATACAAAACACAGAAGTGTCAGAAATTAATTTAAAATTAAATCCCGCTGTCAAAACAAAAAGTGTGTTTTTAAGATATAATAACTATCAAAAGATTGATACTTGTTTATGTTCGGTTTAATTTTGAAATTATGTCCAATGACCAAAATTTTATTAAATGGTAAAAATATATTCTAAATAAACTTTAAAACCACTCAAATTCATAATTTATCACTATTAATTATTTTGATTAAAAAAGTTGTTTTTTAATTAAAATTTAGTAATTTTCACTATTCATCAAAATATGAAAGTTATCCAAAAAGTACCAAAATTTTACCTTATGGTAAATTAGACACTCCGAATCCAAAAATCAAGTACATTTTAAAATATAAAATATATATAATTTGAAAAATTAGGTATTACTATTCATAACGACTAGTTTGATCGGTTGTGGTGTGTGTTAAAACTCGAAGTTGCGTACAACACACGCTGCTATATTATTCAAAGGAAAGCGTACCATGGAAGCTTGGGATGTTTTATTTTAAATTTTTGATGTCCCCATTTAGTCAAAAAGTTTAAAATATTGTATTTAAAAAGGGTTCACTATTAAAAGTTGATAAAAGTGCAATACTGAAAATGAATTTTTTCTCATAATATGGACTCTAAAATTATAAGGATTATATAAAGTTTAAAATTTAGATAATACTATTCATAACCTCTTTTGAATGGATTTTTTTTGTTAAGTCATGGTGCGATTGAACTCGGTGTTGCGTGTAGTGCAAGTTATTGAATTATTTTGAAGAAATAACACACTATGAAATCTTGGTGTGTTACATTCTCCCCTCCTTCAATAAATTGCATCCTCGCAATTTGAAATTGTTCTTCGAAAAAGGTTGAAAATAAAAAATATCTTTGTGGGAAAACCCACATCGGAAATTGGGTTACTAAAATTTAGTCATAATATGAGGAAAAGAGAAATGAAAGGGTCACCACCAAATTATGATCTCGATTAGGAGAACATTGGTGGAAATTAGAGACATATAATTGGAGAAAAAATGTAAATATTTATAGGTAGTGATTGAGGTCATCAATCACAAACAAGTTTAAAATTGAGGTCCTTAAATTCATCAATCTACGATGATTTAAAATACCATTGATTAAAAAAAACATAAGGTATTAGGATAACACATTTTTGACGTTTCAAAATATCTTAGTTGAAATCCCACATCGAAAAATGAATTAATGAGGCCTCTATTTAAAATAAAGAGTGGAATGTATGAAGATTACTGAAAATAACACATACTAGGGTTCCATGTAGGAAAATATGGATATGGAAGAGAAATATAACCATCAATTATCTGATGGAGAGTGGTAGAGAACATGGCTATGAAAAGGCCAACAATCCCAAAGCCATAAATTAGTGATGATTTAAGGTACCATCTAGGACAACATTTTTGTTCTAAGTTCCTTTTATTAATGTTGAGGAATTTATTTATGAGATTGGCTAAGATCGTAAGGAGATATACTTACTTTATAATTAGAGTTTTATCCATTAATAAATTTCTACCACAAACTCATCTTTCACTCTAAAAGATAATAGAACGTAAAAAAATTCTATTTATACTATTCGAATAGGGTTCCAAAATAAAAGAATTTATAATTTATCTACCAAATCTTTAAAAAAACTACATTATTTAATCTAGAAAATCTTGTGGGCTAGTGGTAGGTGATACACCCTTGTCGCCCTTCCGTTGCGGGTTTAAGTCTCGTGGCCTTGCCGGTCGCGACGGGTTGCCGCCCGACCTTTGGGTTGTCCTTTTATGGCAATAAAAAATTAATCTCAAACTAGAATTTATCCAAAATACTTCTGTCCAAACTCAAAGTCCAATATTTATAAGGAAGGTAAACATATTGTAGATCCTTTTTACCCGGTAATAGCATATGAATACCTTCATCATGTATTCTTTTAAAACACTAAAACATCCTGAATTACCATAATACTTATTGATTACATTCATGCTCCCTTATTCCATATAGAATGTTGGATATACTTCATCAATCCAAAAATGTTTTAAACCCCAATAATGATGGAATATACAAATAATTAATCATCTTTAAGGTAGTCAAGAATATCAAATATAATTTATCCAAATCAATCATGTATTATTCTAAAATCACTACCTCGGTATCAGAACCATATTATGGTTTATCTTTCTCTCAACCATATATTTTCCAAAAATTTAACCTGCTATTGAGTCACTTTTCTTTGTTCCACACAATCTCAAGTCCATAATGAAATAGTACTGTAGTACAATCCTTATATACTCCAAAATTATTATAATAAGTACATTGTTGATACAACACTCAAATGACATAATCAAGATAAGAACTCTAATCAATCCTCTTCATCTGTGGTGGTATCATAACTTGATTATTATCCAATAGCATCATTTGTGGCTTAGTCTGATGACTGAGACATAGGTTCGCGTAGTGTCCAAACTCCTTGAAAATAAAGCATTTTACATTTGAAACCATTTTCTTACCCTTGAAGTCACGTACTTTGTGACCTTTTCCTCCACACTTATAACAAACTCCCATTCCTTTCAGGCAAGTTCCAGGGTGTTTCTTCCCATAGTTATCACATATGGGAAAATTCTTCTTTTCCCTCTTCCCTTTATCCATCTTTCCCTCTTCCATCCTTTTCTTCTCTTGCTTCCCTTAAAATCCATAGGACTTCGTAAACTATTTACATATCTTATCAACACATGATATTATTTATTCATATGATGATAATACATGTGAGACTATTTCTCTTATAAATTCTGGCTTAAGACCATGAAATATATGATCCTTCTTTATCTTTGTATCATGAGCATTGCTAGAGTTCTCATTCCTTCTACTGGGTGCCATTTCTAAACAATGACATACATTAGATTAGTTTATGAATAACAATACCTAATCCCAAACTTGTAAAACACATAACATAAATTAAATAGTTTCTGGATATAATCCATAATCATAAAAATGTCTCCTTTGAGGAAGTATATAATCATAAACCCTTCATAATGATTTGTAAAGAAAATGAGAGTTATCCTAAGCATATCCCCTGGGAGTGTCGTAACCAAGAGTGCAGCAAGTCCCGTTGTCGTGCACCAGTTCCCGTTCGAGTCTAGCTCAAAGCGGTGTTTTCGGGTTTTACCCCTAGGTACATCTGTGCCAGAGCCGCCTCTACCTGCTCCTATCTAGACATGGATGTATTTCTTGGAAAACTCACAAAATCTCTACAATACCAAAATTCTAGGAAGTTCTTCTATACTAATCCTCAAAGTTCATCTTAGGTCTATGTCCTCTAATCAGAGTTTATCTAAATCTAGCTTCCAAGGTTTTTACTAAACTTCCTATGATACCAACTGTAACGCCCCGACCCTAGTTACCCAGAGTCAGTGCATTATTACATAACATTGGCATGATCACAAGAAAGATAAAATCTCGAAAGACCGATTGGTTTAGTATCCTTGGAAATACTAGATATATTAATAAAGTTTAACATTACATCATAAAGTGAAAACTACTACAACAACATAGTATCCATATTCCACACTCATATCCCCACATACTATCCCTACAGGTCATTCATAACTTACTTCTTCACATCCTGGGAAAAATAAAACATAGAAAAGGGGTGAGATCAAATGCCCAGTAAGGATAACAATATAGCAGAAACTTTCATAAATAAGAATAAACATTTAAGGCAATTTATAACTAAAAAAAAGCCTTTTAAACTTGAACTTCAACATATTATGGAAAAAGTAAAATGAAATAATGTCATTTACTTATTCACATGGATATTATACTAATAGAATAATCACATGCAACATCAATAACCACTTTCATAATGATGGAATGCATAATGCCAGACTATCATAACCACATAGCCAACACCTCGTGCCAAGACTACAAATAAGATTTTTCCAAGGCCTTGTTACAAGAAACTAGTTTGTCTCATGAGACCTACTGATGCATCAAGGAGCTATAGCGGGCTCCACCCGTCACATATTAAGTCCAATGCATTCCCATAAGAAAAGGTTTAAACATAACATAAACATTCGTATTAAAACTAGCATACGAAATGTCAATACTTTCACCATAAACTATGAATGGTATAAAAATAGCACATCCACAGTCAAACATATCACAAAACCTTCAATACAATATAGAAGTTTTGTATCATAATAAATCAACTTCAAATAAGCGTAAAATCCATCAAAGGATGTTGACACAGATGAAATCAAAAATCTTTTTAGAGAAATATCTCTTTCTATTTTTGAAATTATTTAAGAGTCATATAATTATAAAATAAAACATTTTCTTTGAAAATATTCTTATAATCTTGTAAGGGAAGCTTCGACGATTTTATAACAGTGGAAAATAACCGCACCCACCATATAAGTTAAAAAAACATTCTTACCTTAATTTTGTGGAAAAGGTTAAAAAGAACCTTGTTTGGAAAACGACGGAAAGATTCCTTTATAAACCTCTTATAAAAAGTAAAACAAGGGTATAAATGACTTTAACCCATATTATAGTAAGTAGTAAAAATGTTTTTAAATTCATTTTAAAAAAAACATGGATGTGGATGATAAAGAGATCCTAGTAGATTATTACGTATAAACAACCTCGGATAATGATGTGATTGTGAAATAAACCCTTACCTTGTACTTTTCCTTGGTTGGGGTAGGTTAAACTCCTGTATAATAGTGAAATAATTTTTATTAAATTATACAAGAATCATATACATTAATATGATATAATAAATTATCTTTTAACATTGATTTGTTAATAATATCTTAGTAATATCGTTGTTTCAGGTGTCAACTTACTCATTTTCTTTTATATGTTTTTCTATGTAAGCCGTGTTTGTTATGGATAGGTTGTATCTTATTCATATCCAGAATGATATGAAGTCCTTAAATATCATTTTTAAATCATAGAATGATAATTATACTTTAATGGATACGATGGAGAATGAATCTCATCGCGTTCATGGAGACGGTAGTCCGTACGTACGCACGAACGACAATATCATTCTTTTGATATTAAAAAAATATATAAATGGATGGTATATATATACAGAATCATTAACATGTTATATTTATTATTTACATGAGTTACACATCATTATTATACCCATCCGAATAATAATATATTGAATAACAATTACACCACGACGTGGAGACGGTAAGCTGTACGTACGTGCGTATGGTGACATGTTATTCAAAGGGTGGATAGAATACTGAATACGATTGTATGATATTTATAATAAAATCACAGTATATATAAGATACTGGAGTTAGTATTTTATAATGTTAATAACAAATAAAGAATAAGTGGAAGAAGAAAGGAACTTGAAAAGGGGTGGTGAAAACATTACCTCTTCTTTGGGTTCTTCCTTTTGATTTGATCAAAAGGGCTCATTTGGTTGGCTTTATGATAAAACTAATTCCTATAGGTTGTAGTGAGGAAGTTGGGAGAGTATTTGGGCAGAGTTTGGCTAAAGCAAAAGGCTTTGAAGGTGTGAAGAAATGAGAAGGAGGAGTTCCCTTTTATAAGAGGGGCGAGGGGCACCTTTAGAAAAGCTAGAAATATTAATTTATAATAAATTCATATTCGGTTTATAATGGATCCAAAGTTGATTATTTAAATTTTAAAGTGGGGATAGGTCTAAAAACACTCAACTAATAGAATTTAGACAGGTTTGGGTCATTATATTAACCTTATCTTTAAGTATTAACTCTTAGTTAATTAGTTTCACTTTTACAATGTCTCTTTGTATTTTTATATAATATGGTTAATAAACTTACTATATACATCCTAGAGACCCCCAAGTGGTCCATTTATGATAAAAATATCATGATATAAGTCTCTTGGCTGATCCTTAGATTTTTAGGAATTTAATATCAATTAATAATATATTATTGTTTTTAAAAACTCTTTTATGTCAATTTTGACACTATTCAATAGTTGATTTTTGTGAAACTCATAACAGAATGATTACTTTAAAAAAAGTTAATTAAATCAATCCTAATATGTCATATTATCCTAGAAAATTATTTTAATTAATTAAAAGTCTCAAATTATATTTATTTGGGTATTTATAATATCAATTATTTTAAATTTTTACTATTATGGTAATTACTGCATCATCATTGTGTCATAAAGAAATTATACTATGTAATCTCTAAAAATTATAAATAAAATATAATTATGTATTAAATCTTTTTATATTTCTAATTAATATTTATAGTCGAAAATCTAACATAAATAACCCTATGTAAAAATTGTTTTTCTAAAATATATATGCTTGTGTCAATTTTTGTATTCATTTTAACTTAATTAAAATAAAGATTCCCTATCACCTACTAGTGGCTCCATGGGGTCCCAAAATAGACCCAAAGATGCCTATGGTCGAAAATGTATCAACCAATAAGGTTAGGACACGTTTTAGGGTAATTTAGTATTATTATAATATTATTTTTTAACCCTTATTTACCGGATTTACCCTTAACCATGGTAAATAAAATATTTACCGCAGTAATTATTCAAAATGTCTAAAAATAAAAGTTACCTATTTACACAATTTGAACATCCTGATTCCAAATATGGAATCTATTTTTCCAAATTCAAAACACAGAAGTGGCAGAAATTAATTTAAATTTAAATCCCGCTGTCAAAACAAAAAGCGTGTTTTTTAGATATAATAACTATTAAAAGATTGATATTTGTTTATGTTCGGTTTAATTGTGAAATTATGTCCAATGACCAAAATTGTATTAAATGGTAAAAATATATTCTAAATATACTTTAAAAACACTCAAATTCATAATTTATCACTATTAATTATTTTGATTAAAAAATTTGTTTTTTAATTAAAATTTAGTAATTTTCACTATTTATCAAAATATGAAAGTTATCCAAAAAAGTACCAAAATTTTACCTTAGGGTAAATTGACACTCCGAATCCAAAAATGAAGTCCATTTTGATATATAAAATATATATAATTTAAAAAAGTAGGTATTACTATTCATAACGGCTAGTTTGATCGGTTGTGGTGTGTGTTAAAACTCGAAGTTGCGTACAACACACGCTGCTGTATTATTCAAAGGAAAGCATACCATGGAAGCTTGGGATGTTTTATTTTAAATTTTTGATGTCCCCATTTAGTCAAAAAGTTTAAAATATTGTATTTAAAAAGGGTTCACTATTAAAAGTTGATAAAAGTGCAATACTGAAAATGAATTTGTTCTCATAATATGGATTCTAAAATTATAAGGATTATATAAAGTTTAAAATTTAGTTAATACTATTCATAACCTCTTTTAAATGACTTTTTTTTGGTAAGTCATGGTGCGATTGAACTCGGCGTTGCGTGTAGTGAAAGTTATTGAATTATTTTGAAGAAATTACACACTATGAAATCTTGGGGTGTTACAAGTAACCACCCTATCATACCAAGATATTGGATCATATTTTAAACCATATAAATATTTTGATAATTTAAAAACATGATTTGGAAAATGAGGGATCTTAAATCTAGGGGGTTTTTCAACAAAAACATCCTCAGCTATATAACAATTGAATAATTCACTATTAACATACATTTGATATAGTTTGAATTTCATATGTGTAGAATAAGAATGCATGTTTCTAATGGCTTCAAGTCTATCTACTGGGGAAAAGTCCCCTCATATACAATTCCTTCTTCTTGACTATATCTTTGTGCAATTAACCTATCCTTGTTTCTAACTAGGTTACCAGCTTTGTCTGCCTTATTTCTAAACACCCATTTAGTGCCTATGGTGAATGGTTCCTAGGGTGTCTCCACAAGTTTCAAAACTCTTTTCCTTTAAAACTGATTAAGTTCTTCTTACAAATACATCACACAAAATTCATCATTCATTTAATAATTAATGTTTTTTGGATCATGTTGTGACAAATATACTTGATGTTCAACCAGATTTCTAAGAGAAGCTCTAGTTTGTATTAATTTATCTAGGTCCCCTTCAAAATCATCTAATGGATTGTTCTTAAGAGTTATAATATCTCTAGAAAAGGAGGGACTTGTGATTTCAGGTTCATCGACAGGTCCAGGTTCATTGTAACTTGATTATAGGGAATTTCCAAAACTAAAAGTTTTCACAGATTCTTTCATAGAAGTTTTTGAGGATTTTGAATTGATGTTCAGATTTGATACATCATCCTCCAGGTTTTCTAGAGTGGTTTTAGGCTCATGTGGATTTGTTTCATCACGTTTTACATGGACAGATTCTTACACACATTTAGTTTTTTTATTGAACACTCTATAGGCTTTACTAGTAATGGAATATCCTAAAAATATGCCTTCATCACTATTAGATTCAAAATTTTCAAGATTTTCCTTAGTGTTCACAAAATAGAATTTACATAAAAAAATGTTGAAGTAGTTAACACTGGGTTTTCTTTGGTTCCATAACTCATAAGGAGTCCTCTTAAGAATAGGTATAATCAACACTCTATTGATTATGTAGCATGTTGTATTTAGAGCGTCACCTCAAAAATAAATAGTTATGTCATACTCATTAAGAATTGTTCTAGAAATATCTTATTGGGTTCTGTTTATTCTTTTTACAACTCCATTTTGTCGAGGTGTTCTAGGGGAAATGAAATTGTGACTATAACCATTTTGTGAGAAAAAGGATTCAAACTCTTGATTTTCAAACTAATGGCCATGATCAATTTTTAAATATAGAACTCTAATTCCACTAAGATTTTCTACAGACTTGAAATATTTTGGAAATATAAGACCAGGATTCACTTTTTGTTATCCAGATGGAAAGTCCAAGTATATATAGAAAAGTCATCTACAAGAACATAAATGTTGTGATTCCCATTTAAAATAGAAACTCTAGATGGTCCAAAAATATCCTTGTGAACCCGTTCGAGAGGTTGAGATGATGAAACTTCTTTCTTTGGTTTGAATGAAATTTTGAGTTTTTTTCCATTTTAACAGGGGTTACACACTTTGTCATATAGAAACTCTAGTTTGGGTAAGTATTTAACTAAGAATTTTCTAGTTATAATTCTATGTTAGTGAATATTATAGTTTCCTAGTATCCTATTCTATATCCATGACTCTTTATGAAATATATTTAAACATGAAGAATTTTGAGATGCTAAGGAATATATGTAAAAGATTAAAAAATTTCATTTCATTAAGTAGAAAACATTATTTCGTATTTAGAATTAATGAATTTTCAAGAATCATTTTCAAATCTAACATGATATCCATCATCACATAATTGTGAGATACTAAGAAAAATATATT
Organism: Viscum album; assembly: GCA_963277665.1. Taxonomy (NCBI): domain Eukaryota; kingdom Viridiplantae; phylum Streptophyta; class Magnoliopsida; order Santalales; family Viscaceae; genus Viscum; species Viscum album. The sequence goes on along the minus strand of OY728153.1, from coordinate 521,026,738 downwards.
TTAATCCATCAACAAACAGTACATTAGAAATTAAAACTGAGATAGAGTTCCCAATTTGGTCGAGGACAATTATCTTTCATTTGGCATTTTCACAAAATGTGATATGTCCTCAAACTATTTTTATTAGATTCTTGAAGAATGAGTAGTCTCCTTTCATGTTTTTTGAACATCCATTGTCCAAGTACCGTGAACTTTTACAAGTACTCTTTAAGCTTCTTTCCTACAAAATGATTATGAAAAAATAAATTTTGTTACCCATACTTGTTTGGGTCCAGTAATATTAGTAATAAGTGCTTTGGGAACCCATATTTTCCTCATAGATTTCTTATAAGCATTATGTAAAGTATGGGAATGATAAACTCTATTGGTCCAGAAAAACATGAAACTTTAGAAAATGAACCATGAATTGAATTAGTTGATTTCTGTCTAGAACTAGGAGTAAAAATATATATCCTAGTTCATGAAACAAAATATGTTCTTCCTAGATATCATTTTCCAGGTTGATAACAAATTCCATTATTGTATTTAGGGGAAATTTGATTTCCTAGAATTTGAGTAAGGTTATTATTCCCATTGATATACTTTTCATGGCCAGTCTTCAACTGCTCATTAGATATTTTTAATTCTTTATTTTCTTTGATCATTTGAGAGTTTTTCTTTTTTTGAGTTATGATTTCAGATTTAATAGTCATAATGAGAGAATTATATTTCATTAATGATTTATATTTGTCTTTTATTTCATTGAATGTTTCTTCAATCATGCTACAATATTCAAACATTTCTTCATTATTCATTTTTTCAGAGTCACTCTCATATTCAGAAGATTATGAATCATGTATAGAGGAGTTCAGTGTTACCTCAGATGTGTTTTTCATAAAACACATATTGGCTTTGTTTTCATATTCATCATGTGATGTTTCTATGTTTCTTGAATTATCCTCAGAAGCACTCCAGGTTGCATTAATGTCATTTTTATACTTCATGTCATTGTCCTCATATTTCTTTTTGTACTTGTGCTTGGGAAAATCTTCTTTGATGTGTCCTTTGTGCATACATTAATATCAATCCATTTCATTAGCCTTGTAACTTCATTTCCAGTCCTGCTTCCAATTTCCTTTTTAGTCATATTTTCCTTTGAAGGTAGGATTTCAGAAAAAGTTCTTCTTCATTTAAAATAATTTAAATCATCTGGTTAATTGTGTCATCTCCTCATCACTCTTAGGTGATGTTTGTTCACTATTGGAGATTTCTATAGAATCTTCCAGTTTCCTTTTGTCATTGTGTTTAGATATGATGGTCTTGAATGTAAAATATTTTTTCTTTGGTTCATCCACCACTTCCTTGTTTACTTTCAGTTCGTCTTCATACATCATTAGTTTCCCAATGAATTCTTTTAAGTGTAGAATACTGATTCCACATGATTCTCTAATAAATATAGAGGTTCCCATCCATCTATCAGGTAGACTTATGAGAATTCTCTTGATTTGTTCCTTGGAAGAGACTTCTCTTCCAAGAGAGATCATTTTGTTGAAAATCTCATAGAACCTAAGATACATGTCATAAATAGGCTCATTAGGTTTCATTTTGAAATTATCATATTTGATAGTATAAGTATTATGTCTCATTTTTTTTACACTATATTCTCTTTCATGTGAGACAGATAGGGTATCCCAAATTACACTGGCTGTTTTACAAGCATAATTTATATTAAATTAATAATATCCTAAGGAGAAGTATAAAGCATTTATAGATTTTAAATTGTTATTGTTGGAAGTTTTGGTAGGTTCATCTAATGTTATTTTATCAGTAGAAGGTATATTATATTCATCTATAATGGAAGACCAAATTTTAAAACTTATTCTATAAAAATGCATTTTCATATTAATTTTCCATTGATAATAGATGATTCTATTAATGAATGGTGGTATGTTGGTTGCATCAGCTTCAAATCTATTATCCACCAAAAATTATTACTCTAATAGAGCTACAAATTTAGAATTAAGATAAATTTATTTATATTTAAAGTAAAGCTACAATCACAGTTGAATAAAATTAAAAAAACTCATAATAAACACTCCTTTGATACCAATTGTTGGTCGGAGTAGATTACTCAAGAAGGGAGGGGTGAATTGAGTAACTAAAAAAATTTATGTATAAATAATTCCCCCAAAGGTTATATACAGCCTAGTTAATCAAGGTTATATTGTCATAAGAGTTAGACTGCTTGAATAACTTATTTGAAGATTGATTAATTCTCATAAATCATAATATCAGTTATTACAATTACGTTTGATGCTATTCTACGAAGACAATACCCTTATAACTTCTTTCCAAGACTAACTATCAATGTAAATTTATAGAATTATGGGTTATATAGAAAATCAGTATAATAGAGAAGACTGAATTATGCAGTACAATGGATATGGAACAAGTTGTTCGGTCTCAAACCGAGACCGAATCCACTCCACTTGGTGATCACCTAGCACTAAGTCGTTTATATAAATAAACATGATCCACAACTTAGATCGGGGTTAAATATATTACACAGGACTGTCTTGGCCAAGCAGGGACCTCTTCTACAGTTCTTTGTGGGTACATATGACCAGGCCACACATGGATCTCTTCCACACTTATCAGGTGGTATAAACAAGATTAAAATAATGTTTGATTAAGGATATCTGGTATGCTTCAGTTTAATACAGGATACAGAGCGTGTAACTATACAGATACACACTCTTATTGAAAGTTAATAAAATGATACACAACAGAGTAGTAATATTGAGATTGTATTAGAAGTGCTCTAATTGTTGGTCTTTGTAGCTCTGGACTTCTGGGATGAATAAAATAAAGAACTCGAGTCCTCACTTTGTGAAAATAGTGACACAGGATAGCAAGATTCGCATGTGTTCTTTGTGATGTTTGAGAGAGTGAAGATGTTCTCTAGATTCCAGAATGCTTCATGTGTTATTCATCAAAATCGAGTTATATGCAGTAATTTGTTATTCATAAATTTCTCTAAGTGTGTTCTTCATTGTCATGCTCACACCCCCTTCATTCTCTTTCATGTGTTATCTACTATATATGATTTTGGGATGCACTAATCTTTTATCTTGGAGTGCACGTGTTGGAGCTGATAGGGTGCATGTATTCTGCATCTCGTACCTTTTATTGTATGAGGATATGTCTACAAGGAAACATTAATTATATAAGTGCATTAAAATCTTAAAATATGAACATTATAGATTATATTTAACGTGGAAAGAATATATAAAAAACGATGTCAATGTATGTCAAGGAAATAATTTCCCCTTCCCACGGTGTCTTGATTGGTCATGGTGTCTGAATTTCACGGTGTCTTGCAGTCATGGTGTTTCGTGTTCCCAGTGTCCATGGTCACGATGTTTCATGGTCACGATGTGTCATGGTCACGGTGTCTGCTTCATGGTGTCTGCTTGTTCATGGTATGTGCTTGTTCACAGTGTCTGCTTCATGGTGCCTGCTTGTCCACGATTTCTGCTTCACAGTGTCTGCTTCACAGTTTCTCAGACTTAGGCAAATATCTGTAATCATTCATAAGCATTGATACTTATGTATGGAAATAAAATTAATAATTTTTTCAGAGAAATCATTATAAAGGGATTCAAAAGATAATATATAGTATCCAACCTGAGTGTATAGATTTTAATATATTTGGATAGTGTTTACTTAGTTACATAATATTTGACATGAGATATTTTACATATTGTTAACATAGTTTATAGACTAACTTTGATTTTTTATCATTAAAACATGATTAATACATGAGGAGTCCAACAATAAACAATTGGATCATAAGACATCTATATTATCTTCCATTTATTTCATCAAAACTACTCATTTTTGGTATATCATACTTAAAACAATTCATCATGGACTCGAGAAAAGATACATATGAAATGGGTGAACTCAAATGCTCTGTAAGGGTAAGAAAGGATAATATCAATCATTTCACAATCATATGTTATACGAACATAACATTGGGAAGTCATATTCTGCGTAAGAATGAGCATGATATCATGTCATCAGAAAAAAAATCATAAAACATACTGGACATACTCCCACAAGTAAAAAAAATAAGTCATGAAATTTTGTGGCATACACATAGTCATAGAAAATAATTTCTTAGTAGACATGTAATATTTCAAGTACAACCATTGTAGACAATATCCATTACTGAACCAGATATACGTGATATTCAAGACAAGTATTACTAAACCATATTTACATGTCATTCCTATCATTTTTATATATCCCGAGATATAAATCATTACTCAATGCATTGGAAGGATATATAGGTCCCCCCATCTCATAATGACATCATTTTTATGTGTTCCCCGAAAACATAAATCAGGGAATAACCCAAATAATACAATTTGTTTCTCAAACACCCTTCCATAATAATCCATATAAAACAAATGGAGTTCAAAAATTGAATTCCAACATAATTCCAATCATATGGGAAAAATGGATTTAAACACACCCTACTTAGAAAATGTCGTCTTAGATGGAAAATAAATTGGATAAAACACGTTAAATTCACGAGGAAAGTATAATTTCACCTTTAAATAATTATTCCTTTCTGAAAATGAGATGAAAATTTTAAAAGAAAATAATTTAATTAAAAATACCCTTGAAAAATTTTAATTGGAGTTACCTGGAAATTAGTCATTATGAAAGTGTAAAATCCTTTCACGCCGTATATGTTAAATAAAATTCTCCTCATACTTTTACTGGAAAAGTCAAAAAGTAACTCATATGGAAAAAAGACAAAAGATTTCATGTATAGAATATAATAAATTTTTACAAATAGATAATTTTTATTTTAAAAAATATTATATGAATAAAAATAATAGTACATATTTTCGAAACATAGATGTGTATGATAAATATAACCCAATAAATACTTAAAAATAAACAATCTCAAATGAGATTGAAGAATTATCCCTTACCTTATGTCTAATATCCTTTGTATGAATACGAGAATCCTATAAATTGATTTAAATAATGTTATTGAATTATTTTAGAAACCTAATTATTTTTATTATATCATAAATGATTATATTATAATTCATTTATTAGCTACATTTCATTTTCAATCATTATTCAAATATTAATTGTTTTATGTTCTTCAGAAATATTTGTCATATAAGTACATGTTCTACTTCTTAGATTATAGGTAAATAATTTAAACAATGAAATTAGTATATTATATTTCATATTTATTCATTCTATTCTTTTATATATTCATGATTTAATTATTATCAGGTAGAATTAATCTCATTGCATCATAGAGACTATATCCGATATATATGAACAAGTAATGATATCATTCCCATTTTATTTGAATGGTATTGAATTGAATGGTGAATAATATTTCAGAATTAGTATTATTAAATAATAATCATACGAAATTATAACTTCCATAATTTTACCCATCCATGTATGGTGGTGGTGAAAAATAGATTACTCTACGACAATGAGGCGTTAAGTTGAACGTACGCGAACACATGTCAATTTCATTTTTGATAGGATTGAGAGATTTTGAAATATGTTTTTTCAATATTTATAAAAACATATCAGTATATGAGTGATACATTTTTTATTAGTATATAATGAAACCAATATTGAATATTAAGTATAATAAGAATGATGTTTGAAATAATAGGTTGAAGAGATTACCACTTCCTCGACATGCTACCCATAAATATCTTCTTAGAGCACTATAGTTGGTCTTTGAAGATGACCAGAACCACTAAAATTAATATAGGTATATTGAGATGGAAAAATTATAGGGTATGCCCATTCTTGAACGCTCAAAATGAAGTTATGTGGTGAGGGTGAAGGTTCCCCTTTATAATTTAGGCGAGGAGCACTTTTTAAAATTGTATAAATAATTATTTATAATAAAATAAACCCCTAAAAAATACCTCCAAATGTACTAATTTAGAAGATGAGATGAGATTGGGTTTTAATCTCATCAAAAAATAAAATTTGGAAAAAATATTTTTTCAATTTAAACCACATCATTATAATTGAATCTTAGTGGTTCAATTTAATTTTTATTGTGGTTATAACATTCTAAATATTTATTGGAAATAAATATTTACTTATATTCTATTAATTGACAATAAATTTAATTTCAATGAAAAATTACACCTTATAATTATAACTTTGTAAATTTTAAATATTTTTAAGATTTTTAAATAATTTAATATTTTTTATTAATACAATATATCAATATTGTCAAATTTTCACTACTCATTTATTTCACATTAAATGAAATACCCATAGAATTTAAATTTGAACAAATATATTTAATACATTTATTAGATGTCATAGTCACCTACAAAATTCATGGATCACATTAATTAGTTCATATGATATTTCATTTAGCACTTTTAAAACCATTTATTTTATATTTCTTTTAACAAAATAATTTCTCCATCAATATTTTGTCATCATTAATAGTAATTATATAATCTTTAAAAATTATAAATAAGTTTCTATGATGTAGGTAATTCTTTTATATTTTCATATATTATCTATAGTAAATATTATCTCTTATTTACCAACATATTAAATATAACATACATATATGAAATGATATTGTGTCATTTTGTAACAATTTTTTTATTATATTCATGTCATATTCATAGGTAAGTTGACATTATGTGATTCCATTATAAAAAATAAAGGATAAGGATTGAATTAATTCATCCAGAAAGATTTTTATATTTGTTAAGTAAATTTGATAGTCTTATTTTTACTATTTATTATTTTATTTACCGTCAACCATGGTAATAAAAATAGTTACCAAAGTTATATATTCCTGAATGCAAAAAATAAACGTATCCTACTAAATTAATTTATACCCAATAATTAAAAATATAGAGTCCATTTTTAATAATTCAAATCACATAAGATGATGTAATTAATTTAAAATCAATCCAATTATTGTAATGAGAGAATGAGTTTTTAAAAGTTAAAATATTTCGAAATATTAAAATGTTTTTCATATGAATTAAATGTAAATTTATTGATAATGATATACATTAAATTTATTGATAAAAAATATTATATTTATACTTTCATAAAAATTAATCTATTAATTTAATAATATAAATTCTCTCATAAAAAAATTCACATAAAAGTTATTGTGTGTTTATAATTCATAAAAAACCTAAATGTTATTAGAAAATATCAAAAATCATACCAATATACAATTTTATTTCCCTATATAAAAGAACATGTTTATGTTTACATATAAAAAATATTAACATGTCAGAGATTAAATTTAAAAGGGGTTCCTCTTTCAATGGTGTAAGATTTCGATTTCAAAAAAATATAGATTTTTATAAAAAAAAATTGGGTTGATTAACACCCATTGATTAAAATACACATTGGATAAATTTGAAAAATTATATATAATGTATATAACATAGATGGATAATTAATTTCATTACCAATAGTAATTCACTCTAAAATACCAATACCTAATTTTTATTTTTCATAAATAATTCACAAGCAAATAATTCGCAATGAATTTTTATAAGTTAGTTATAATTATTCTTGATAACCTAATCACTAGGATATAACTGTAATTTTATAATAAGGGTATATTGTAGTTCGATTAGACTCATGATTTCTGCAACACAAGCTATGAAGAATAAAGACTATTTCATGAAAATTTTCCATAAAAACATTGGGGTGTTACTGATAGTTAATCTTAATTAGTGTTTATATAATTATTTGATTAGCTAAATTGTTTTTGGATGTTACAATACTTTTCCATATTATTTAATCATGGACCAAATCACTCATTGAGAATTCTATTAAATGATATGAACATGAATCAATATGATATTTTGTGTAACTATGTTGCCTTAATTATTTGAGGGATTTAATTTAAACTTGTTTTAATAGAAATTTAAATTGGGTACTTAATTAACTCTCTATTGAGACAATCCATCAAAACAATATTTATTATTATATGGCATGTTAATATATATTCATCTGTGATTTTATTTGAGTAATAAATAAATTAAATATATGTTAATTATAAACTTAGTTCTATAAATAAATACTAGTTAAGAATGTTCTACTACCAACATACATTCATTCATTAATGAAAATTACTATTCTCAATGTAAATTAAAATTTAAAATGAATATTTTTAAGTATTGGTTTTGATATTTGGTCTTCTATAGAGGATAAATAAGAATTACCTAATACTTCTACGAATGTGTTGGATAATGATACATGATTTTCCTATAAAAATAATTTAAATTCCATGATTTCTCTTTATTATGCCTTAAGAGATGAATAATTTATTAGGATATCTGAAAGTAAATCATATTTTGAAATCTTTGATGCATTGGCTATTTCTCATGAAGGAACTACTAATGATAAAAAAATGTGATTGAACTTCTATACAATAAAATATGTTACATTCAATATGAAACATGATGATTTGATTTATGATACGTTTCATGGGTTTATTAAGATAGTGAACACAATTGGATCCTAGGGGAATCTAGTGACATACAAAGATCAAATCATGTAACAACATAGATGTATTCAAAAGAGATTTGAAGGGGCATCCATTTCAATAATTTAATCTTCTAACATTAGTAAACTATATGTAAAATAATTTATTATGAAATTGATGATGTATAGGGAAGATATTATAGCTATTCATTAATATTATAATGAAGAAATGAGTAAATCTATTGCCTTCAACAATTCTAATTCAAAATAGAAAGAAAAGGAAAAAGTTCAAGTTAGAAGCTTTAGTGATGTGGAATCACATGGTGATAGTGATGAGGAAATGGATCATCTTGACAGAAAGTTTATGAAATATTATAAGAATAAAAAATTTCATAAAATCAAGTTAAAATGTAATGAATTATAATATATAAAAATTAAATAATGACTTTAAAAGTAATCAAAAACTCAAATGATATTAGTTATTATGAGTGTAAAAAATGGTAGTGTTAATGGTGACTATCCCATGTTGAAGTACACAAAGAAGTATGATGATAAGGATAATTATTATAATAAATAAATTAAAGTCACATGGAGTGACTTTGAGGATATATCCAATTAATTATAATCAATATATGAAGATGATCCCAATAGATAAAATATGTTTTTCATGAAAAATATATATGAGGCACTAATTGTATCTCCTATACATAATTATGATCATTTGAAATATGATAATGATGATAATATGTATGAATAATATTTTCTTGATTATTTATATATTATTTAAGATATATTTAATGATCTCAATTAAAAATTCAAAATTATGAATAAACATCATTTTTTATTTTCTAATGTGTGAACTACCCTTAGAGTAGAAAAAGTGAAAATGATCAGTTATTGAAAGAAAACAGTGATACACAATTTCTTAATGTGACTCTAATGAAATAATTTTCCATATTTACAAATGGAAAAGAAAAAATTCCTCCAATAATAGGAAAAAAATTTTATCCTAAATATATTAATGGTCTATGTTTTTAACCCAAACATGGAAGAATTGTTAAGATCCCTTTTGTGCCTAAATCATATTTTGGAAATTATTCTGATAGTTTTTATTCAAGTGAAGAGAATAATGTTTTTATTTATCATAGTTTTAAACCATATTATAGTATACCAATGAAGAAAATATGAATTCATAAATTTATCATTACTAACATATATTTTCCCAAGAATATCTTGGTGCAAAAAATAATTTTTTGTATTTAAATTATTTTGTATAGCAACTAAATGGAAATATCTTGTAGAAATATGTGGTACATAGACTTTAGATGTTTCAGGAATAATATATGAAATTACGTTATCTTATAAAGACTAATAATGTCTGATGGTGATAATGTCACATTTGGTGAAAATTTTAAAGGAAAATAATTTTCTTGGCCAAGTCAGTAACTCTATTATATTTTTAATTTTAAATTACATTTTTCTGATGGTTTGAAATATAATATCCATATAATAATATATCTATGTGTTTATGGATTTCATGTGAATTTCAAAATCAATTCATGGATTTTTTTTATTAGAAAAATTATTTACTATTTAATTCATTGACAAATGAAATTGTGTTTGTTTTTAATATTGATACATTAATATCATAAAAAAATTTCTTCCCTAAGTACATTTCATATAGACAATTGGAATTGGAATAGAAGACCAGGACACTATAATTTTTTCTGACATAAAAATCATACTAGGTTAGAGTTATTTAGTGATCTACAAAAAATGAATTCCCAAGTGAAAAAATCTGTAACCCATATCAAAAAGGGAAACAACATAAAATTCCCTTCAAATTAAAGAATTTAGTCTCATATTCTCAACCATTTGACTTGGTTCTCATTGAGTAGTTTGGGAAATCCGGTGTTTCTATTTTAAATGTGAATAATCGTGTCTATATACATATAATTGAATTTTCTAGGTATACTTGGGTGTTATATTTAGCTCAAAAAAGTCAATATTTCTCTTATTTGACCTTGTATTATAAATATATAGAAAACCAAAGTTGACATAGAATTAAAACAATAATAAGGGAAAATGGACATCAGTTTGAAAAACAGGATTTGAATATAATTTCAATGAAGATTCACTAACCATGACATATATGTTCTAGTACCCCTCTAGAATAACGGAGTTATAGAGACAAAAATAGAACATTTTAAGAGACAACCTAAATAATAATTAATGATTATGACTTAACTATCTACTATTGTGAAGATGATTTGTTGGTGGTGTGAGTGGAAATTTTGAATATGGTTCAAATATGTGTACGACCATGAAAGGAGTTAAGGATTATGAAACATGACATGTGAAAAGGGTAGTGCCATGTTTTGTTTTTTTCATTGAGAATGTGTGTTTTGGGTGATAAAATGGTCTGATAAGTGTTTGTTTGGATTTTTTGAACATATTAATTAATTTATTTGGATTATAAAAATTATTTTGTGTAAAAGTGCTAACAAGTTTTAACTTAGTGTAATGTGTATGAATGTAATTTGGGAAATATACTAAGTATTATTACTCACCCCCCACAATGTAACATTGTTGATTTTCAAGATATTTCGATCTAGTACACAAGTAAATGTATAACATCTCATTTCAATTGGTGTTCATAATAATTCATGGGAAATTTATGGTGGTTGGATCTAGGATCATGTTGCAGGATTGTTGTTTTTTCGTATAATTGTGGGTTTTATTGTTTGGTGTTCTACTAGGTACATTGATTCTAGTTTATTCTGTGTTGTTTATGTCTTACATATGGTAATGTTATATTGTGTTACATAATCATGGACATGAATCTTGTAGTAAGTAAGTTGTTGGCGATAAAGGGTCATTTTGTTGTTTATTTTCATTTATAGGGAAAATTGATCCCCTGCAATTCAGAATCCCTCATAAATTATTTTGATCCTCTAAATCATAGGGAACATTACCTAAGGCCATTAAAAAATTCAATGCCTTCTTTATGGAAATGATATGGGGTGGGAAGTTACAAAGATGAATCAAGATAATGAATAATTGAAGAAATCAATCTCCCCTCTCAACATTATTAGTGAAAAACTTATTGAGGATAAGAAGGAGTTACATGAATTTCTATTCAATAATTCTCATCATTTTCATGAAGAGGTTCATAAATAAAATACAACAGATGCTGTATATATGGGTGATTAAAAATATTTGGATGAGTTTTAGAATTAATTTGTAAGTACTGAAATGTCATGCGATCCACCCATATTTGAAAATGTAGAATGACCACATTTATACCTACCAATTTTTAAATAATTAGAAAACCGAAATGAGGTACATTTTAAAGAAAAGAGGAATAATATAAACCACCTACCACTAAATCCATGAGACCAACATTAGGAGGCATTGATAATGGACAAAAATTAGAGCCTTGAAAATCCAATGATATAATAGTTTCATTAATTCATTTTTATCTAATTTTATTTTAGATGAATTGGGTATTACCTCCTATAAAATTGATTATTAAGAATTCAGTAACAAAAGGACTACCTTTTATGGTATGAATAAAATAATGATTCACCTGTTGAGACTAACATCCCTGTGTCCTTGGTTGATGGAATGGTATTCCATGAAATCCTACATGATGGAGAAAATGAATTTATTTATTTTAATATTTTAATATCAATAATAATGAATGTCTTATAGAAATTCCTTTATTTAAATTTTGATACATCTAAAAATGATAAATACCAAGATGATGATGAATAAGAGTCCCATGAAGAAATTTCCAACATCAACGAGTGGGACCAATATATTTTATTTTCCCTTCCTGGAATGATGTGCTACACTGTTTTTGGGATATAGATAATGTGAAATATACATGATTTATTCTAAAAATAATGTTAATTTAACAACATATAACTAAAGAGGAAATAGTGGTAAAAATCATTCAAGAAAAATCCACGATCATCTTTTTGGTGAAAATGGGATGTATCAACAAGAGGATATAAAAAACGAGTTCCCACATGGGGGGAAAACCATGTTATATCCTTTAAATTATTTACCTATTTTTTTCATATCATGTTTTATATTCCATCTTCTAGGTTTAAATTGAATTTATTTTATAGATTATCTTGTAGATACTAGTAATGAATAAATCAAATTTGTGTTCTTTATTCTCATTCATTTTTTTCATCCCATATATTTTTATTCCTGTTTGGGATTAAATTAATTGAAACTAAATTTAAATTAGAAGGGGGGGATTCAACCAATTTACATGAAATTTTTTGGTTAATCACGATTTATATAATCTATCATATTTTTTATGTTTTTAATTTTTGAGGTGTTTTTATTATCTATAACATAATCAATGTATTTGGGAAATATGAATCATCTTAGATTTCATGGAATGTGGGTTATTTTTAATTTTTTATCTGAATAATTAATTTATAAATTTTGATTTTTTATTTCAAATATTTTCATTTATGGAGGTTTTATTGAATGTGAAACTCATATAAACTATTATTTAACATAAATAAAACCTAAAAAAGCAGGGGAGTATTTAATTTTTTTAGAATCTTATTTACATTTCATATTATCATTAGAGTCTTGAGTCATGTGTTTTTATCCATAAATTTTTATTTTCCCCTTTTTCAATGGTATTAGAGTTCTTATAAAATGAAAATTATGATTTAGGGGTGTATTTAAAAGGGACATATTAAATAGAACTCTTATTTTTTCATAACATTATATTTTAGCATTATTAAGATCCTATTAAAAAATAAATACATGATTAAGTATCTATATTAAAATCCATTTTTCCCATTCAACCTTCACTAGAAGATAAATTCATTATTATTATTGAACTTGAGTGTAGGAGTATTTCATATTTATTAAAATCATTGGAAGAATTTGTTTGTTCTGAAAATAAAAATGATTCCATATTTACTATTTCATTTTGAGGAATCAATTTAATAAGTAATGTTATACTGGTGTCCATCATTATAAGGATGGTATGGGATTTTACCAATATTTCAAGACCAAAAGTATATCTCTTTCCCTAAAAACATAAATTTGAGATAAAATTAGTATTCTAATAAATGTTACAATGATATTGAATTGAGGGGAGAACAAAAAATACTGTTTTATTTCTAAAATGGTCATCTTTATACCTCCTAGAAATAAAGAAGATTTATTTTTATATGAATCATATTCAAGTGGACTGGGGAGAGAAACATTCTTGAGAAAAATTATTTTCATGCATTTACATAACTTTAGAGATTAACCCTTCAATTTATGTATAAATTTTTTTAGAATTATAATACTAAAAGGCATATCCTAAAAAATCCCTTGTAATATATATCATGATTGAAAATAGTAAGACTTTATGTGGTAAAGATATTTAAAAAATAGTAATCCTGAATATATCATGATCAGTCTTGTGAATGAGAAATAATCCGTATAAAAAAAATAAAAAGTGATGGAATAATTTATTTCTAGGGAGGTGTATATAAATTAACTCGTGGATTATAATGATATTTAATGTAATTTTTTAGTGTAGTTGATGTTGATAATTTTTATCCATGTATGAGGCATGAAAATGCTATGTGAGTGAGAGTGATGATGTGTAACAATTTATACCATCTGTTCATTTTCTTGGCTAGAGTGTAGATGAATGTAGAGGATTGAAATAGTAATGTTTAAGGGATCTATGATTGTCATGTGTTAAAAAAATTTATTCTAAAATTAACTGTTTATATTCTGACTAGTTCATTATTATATGGGTAACATTAATGTTTTTCGGTTTGTGAAAAATGTTCTTAATTGTGAAAATGCCCTAATTATTGATTTTAAAATATTTGAAATCATGTTTCAATGTTGGATTGAATTTCTATAAAAATTATTCAAATTAGGAAATTCATTTTCTTTAGTATTCATTATTTTTTTGTATATATATCATTGAACTTCTCCTTGAGTTGAACCAAACAATTTTAGACCAAAATAATTCTGAAATGTGGGGTCCTATAACGTGTTCCAGATTCTAATTAATATTATTGATGAGAAATTATCTCAATTTTTTATTGTATAAAATATTTTATATTTCATATAAAGGTGTAGTAGAGGTTGAGGAAAAATTTCTTAAATTGTGGCTACTCTTGTATCAACCTACTTCTGGGCCACAAATTCATGGTAAACTAATGAATGGGAATTGAAATATTCTATTAGATTTTTTTTTGTAATTTATCCTATCATAAAATTTGTTAAATTTGAAAAAATAAGATGGCATTATTAGGTAACATGATAAAGGGTTACTGGAAAAACATTATTTAAGGAATTATTCCATGATTTTGGGATTTTATATGCCCATTGAATGCCATCTTTAGGAGGATGGATTTTGGAGGGAACATTTCCCTCCCTCATTTTATATAAATGTATTAGTCCAATACCTATCTAATGTTATCAATTTATTTAATAATTTTATATATATTATGTTATGATTTCTATTGTTTTAGTATTATAAATTTTTCATATAGGTTATTCTTATGCTTATTTAATTATTTATTTTCACTTTTCTATTCATCCCCCATACCTCTCTAACACTCTTGATTGTTAGTGAATAACCTAAGGATTTTCATGGTTGACAGTTTCATGGTATCCCTATTTATTAATATCTAATGATTAATTTTATTACTATATATTTTTAGGTATATAAATTTCATATGTGTTTCTATGGTGATCTCCCCCTACTCCATAGAATCACCCTCAAACTAATTTTGTTATCACGAAAATAAGTATTTTTTCCATTATATCAGGAATTCTCTTCATAATATGTATTTCTATGTGTTTTATGGATTAAATAAAATATTATGGTGATAGGTCATACAATATTTGACACTCTCTATTGATTTATTTATATCATTCGTGATTATTAGAGAATGCGTGGTCTTCTGTACCAAAGATATCTCCTAGGTGTGATAAATTTAAACCTCAATGTTGGGAGCCGTATTCCATAAATTATAGAATTGTTGGTCAAAAAGATTTTATATAATAATTATCACATAAATGGCTACCGTTGTATCTATCCTAATGAATATGCTCATTCTTCCAAAATGCATTCATTATTTCTGCATTGAATTTTCATATTTTTTTATGATTTTTCATTCTCTAATCAGACCCCCAAATTTATTAAGATTTCATAATTTTAAAACATTACAAATATAATAAGTGAATTACGAACTGTTCTTGAATATCTAAAAATTTTCCTTAAAAAAGATAACTATGGTTAGTCACTATTCATTATTAGCAAAAAATATATATCTTTTCCAAACCCATGATAATTTTGTCAAAATTTGACATCATTTCTATGGATCCAAGTGTTTTTCACTAACTATTTTCATTCAACGTTTTTATATAAAGTTATTTTCAATCCATATATAAAAAAAGTAGTAAAATAAAAAGTGAAACACTCTATTATGTAATCAAATATTTATAGTTTTTTATAGAATAAAAATTTTCACTTGAATGGAGAAAAATAATTCATGTTTAAAGGGATTATAAAAGAATATAATAGATGAGTAACTATGATAATTTCATTATTGAAGGATTTCTGCATCCCAATAGTAACATATGGATATATAACAAAAACATCAAAAGGAATAAGTTTCCCTACTCACATTTCATATTTAAGAACACGAGGAGGACAAGAATGAGTAACATAAAATCCACTAAAACTATATAGACCCTTAATTATGTTGGATCTTAATGAAAACATTTCAAGTGATGTATATATGGGAGATTAATAATATTTTAGTGAATGTTGGAATGAATATATATGTATTGATTTTCAAATTGATACTACAATCATTGATGAAAATGATCCAAAACTATTCTATGTCTCAATTTATCTAGAAGTAGAAACCATCAATGATGTATCATTTATTGAAATATTATATGTCACTGACTACATACCTAAAAATTAATCATCATAACTCCTAGGTCATTGAAACAATAAGAATAAACATAAATTCATCCATTCTATGGAGATAATATATTCTTGATTTCATTTCTATATATTTTTATTGATGATGAAATGATTATTACATCTAAAAAATTATATTCCATAAACGCATACCACACTTGATTTGGCTTATAGGTAGTTTCAAAAATAAAGATATAGATGTGGAGGCTGTTTTCGTTGTGGTCTTACCAAATTACATTTTATTATATATTATTTAATTGAAGAATAATATTTTATTATTAATTATGTATATTAAAATTTTATAAAAAATTATTTTTTTCTAAATTCCCTATTATTATAGTTTATAATATAGCTAAAAATGAGAAGGTCCTAGAGGATTTCAAGAAGTTGATAATTATGTTGTGTCTAAATAAAAGGAAGAGGAACCATACATTTTCCATGCCCTAACGTGAATGTTTTACAAAATTACATTGGGGATTTAAATAAAATACTATATTCATGGGTTAATTTATCACTACAATGATGTTAAGAACACTCGAAGAAAGTGGATTTTGTGGTTAAAATAATTAATTCCATATAAACCATCATATTTAATGTGACGATAAGAAAATACAACTGGATAAAAAAAGTAGTAACTAATTTGGGTGTTAATTCATGTTCTATCCATTTTATTCTTTACGTTTATCATTGACTTTATTCATTTTTATTCATTATTTATTTTATGTTTATAGTTATATTATTAATGATATTATCTCAATTCTACCACTGAAGATAAATTTCAGTTGTGTCCTTCCTTCTTCAATGCTATTTCAACACTTCTATTTTTTATTTTGTTTGAGCTTAAATGAATGATATTTAAATCTCAATTATGTTGTAAATTTTAAATAGTTTTTATGTTTTTTATGTTTTTTCCATTTTTTTCATAGATTATAAAATTTTCTTTATTTTTTCTATATTATATATTTATAGAGCATTTTAAGGAACTTGAGTTTAATATAATGATTTTAGAAAATAAAATAATCATTGATTTTTCATTAATATAATTTTTCTTAATATATTATGAATTAATTAAATTTATTATGTATTTTTTCCACATATTTACATTATTATTATTTATTTTATTCAAATTTAATGTGAAACTCATGTTATAGAACCGTTTAAAAGGAGAATGGTGTCCATTATAATAGTTTTCTAAAACATTTTGAAATATTCATTATATTTATCTTCTCATGATAGATATTATTAACATTTGGTGATCTAGAACAAAATTTCCTTTTGTTTTTAAAAGTTGTAAGAGAACATATATTCTGTAATGTATGAATAGTTCAAAATTTTGAAATAATTTTTTTTACATTCATATCTTATTTTTTCCTAACTTTACATATAACATTTATGAAGCCTATATTACCCATAAAACACCTTATATTGATGTCACATTAAATGGTATTAATTTCTTTATAACATACTCTAGAAATTCGATTCACTATGATTGAATAAACTCAAGTGTGGGGAATGTTGTTTATGTTGAGTTGATTAAACAATTTATTTTAAATTGATTGTGTTTATACAATAATTTATTTTTTATTGGAAACAATTCATGAATAAAATATGGATTGGTGTCCCAAAATATCATTACAATGATGTTCTAGGAGATCATAACTATTTAATGTTCAAAATTAGATATCATACCCTAAAAAATTTAACTAAATATCCAAATATAATAATGTAATAAATTTATTGAAATGTGGTAAGGGTATGAAATATGTTTTTCTGATTAAATTTTAATGCGTGATCTATCTATGGTGAAAAAATATATATTTGATTGTGAATTTTTTTCATTATGAGTAGATATAACATCATTTGTGACACCCTAAAACCACACTCTTTTACTTTTATGTAAATTATCACCTTCATTTTATACCATATTTGAAATTAACTAAAGTGAGGAGATTTTAAACATCAAAAATTACAATATCCACAATAAATACTGACTCACATACTTTTGAAATATATTTTAGGTTTATATTTTTAAGGGGTTAGTAAAAAATTACTAAAAAATCCATTGTTTATATATTTAAATGGAATGTATTTTCAAACATATATGAAAATATTTATTTAGTAATAATTCTTCAACATCTTCTATAAAATTATCAATAGAAGATATTTTTTAGGCATATCATGTGTAAAAATTTTATTTATAACATTGGGAAATTGAAAAAAAAGAACGGGTGAGATGAAATTATCAGTATGGGTAATCATAATCAACAAATATAAATGATCATATGTAAGGACAAAATGGGCATGAATAATATACATGGATGAGTTAATATAAATAATTCCATAATCCAAAGAAACTATGATCATATCATAAACATGGATGACATATTGATTGAAAACACACAGAAATAATTAATTGGTTTCATTGAGATGAAATTCATATTTTTAGATATTTAATAACATTCCATAATCTCATACATAATCATATTATACATCTTGATCATACCATCAAGGCCCCAGTTTATATAATATTCTTTTTTGGACATGAATGAACTAAACTACAAAATCTAGTATGTATCACAATATCTATCAATGCATCTAGGGGATATTATGGGAATAGAAATAAATAATTAAGTCAAATACATTCATTTCATAATGAAATGAATAATAAATAAAATATATAACAAAATATTCCTTAATAAACAATAAATATATGTATTAGAATATCATGTATATAGATTATTAATATTTAACAAATAAATAAATGGAATAAAATTCTATGGAAGAATACATCAAACTACAACTATATAGAAAATGTTATATATAATTAAGATAATAATTTATAAAATCAATCAATAAGGTGAATATAAGTGGATTTTTTTTAATAAAAGGTATGAAATATAGATTGTTCATAAAGGAATGGAATTAGATGAAAAATTATACCCGTAAAAGAGGATGAATTTTCAAGATGAAGGCAGTGATGAATTTATGCACGTTTAATCCCATATTGTGAATATTATGATAGGATTAATAAGGTAATAAATGTTCAATATATGCTCCAAAAAATGGAATAATGGGTGAATAAGAATCAAACCGTAATGATGTAAAATTACTATATAATATCCCTTACCATAATTATAATAGAAGAATCAAAATAACTTGTGAGGAATACAATGAAATTAAAATATAATGAAATGAGTTATTTTAATTTTATGTGGAGAAAATAGGGAATTAAATACATTATATAACATAAAATATTTCATGTAATATCAAATAGTTAGGATCTAGTTGAAAATAATGACAAATAACACTTATGAATTTTGAAACATTCAAATCATTACCCATTGAAGGATAACTTTTCAATTTGAAATTAAAATAATTTATTATGAGAGATTAATGATAAAAAATATCAAATGGGTAGTAATTAAACTGTATATTATTAAATATTGTGTACAATATAATCATGCATCAAGTATTTGTAATTTGAGACAAAGATCCCTTATAAGTAACATAATCTTTGAATTATGAATCAATTGACAATGAAATAATATATAAGATTTTTATAACACCATAAAATAAAGAGGGGATTATTTTTAAAGTAGTTATTAGGTATACATAATTATACTTAGAAAAATATAATTTGATTAATAAAGTTAGTAACATAATGGATTGAAATTGTGTTTGCAAACAAACTTACCTTAATTTCAACCTCTATTAAAGTGCATAAATATCCTAAATAAAAAACCCAATCATAATCACTAATTTATAAAATATATTAATATCCTTAACCTTTTATAAATATCATATATAATTATTGTATAAATGTATGTTAGTTATCTAATATAAATTATTAATATGAAATGTGAGTAATATTGATCATTCTGAACCAACTTTGTAATAGTGATATTTTCTTCATTATCATACCAGTTTTCATAATTCCTTGATCATTGAATGTCATAGAATTGATATTTTATAAATATTTATAATTTTATAATATCATTACAAGGGTTTTTTGGTTATAATACATAAAATATGAAATTTATGATTTACATGTTTTAGTGATTATGTATGAACACATATTGATATCTAAATTAATGAGGTTAAAATTATTTTTACCCCTAACAACCTAATATATATTCATTATTAATTTATTAATATAATGTAATACAAAAAATAAAATCTCCATCGCCATCTATCATATATAAATATACAGTTTTGTTCAAGAGGTGGTTTAAACGACCAATACAAGAACATAACATTATTAATTGCTGATTAAGAAGTTATTTAGTTGTAATATAAATATAAATAAAACTAATTACCATATTTATGGTTTATTTATGTTAATATAATATGTTTTATAAGTATAATATGAAGATAACACATACAAAGTTGTCAAATATTAAGAAAAAATAATTTCCCCCTTTCTTCACACTTATGGATGACTTAATTTACCAAATTTGTTTATTGATAAATTTTTTAATAAGATATACAATATATCTTAATTTTTATTAAATGGAATAATAATAATATTAATAAATTTATGTCATTTTCATGATAATCCTTGAAAATATTTTATACATATAAAAAATGAAATCTATTGTTACATGGATGTGGTAGTCCAGACGTATGATTGGATGATGATTTCAATTTCCATAGAATGAAAGAAATTTATAATATATTCTATAATATAAGAATTTAATATATGTTATAAATATCATAAATATTTATCAAATATAACATTGGGACAGTCTGCGTAAAGAGGTTAATGAAAAAAACATGACACTTTATGGAAGTGCTAGTCTACACACATGCATGAATGTTGTTTTTATTTTCCATTGGGGAAAATTCATGATGTGGTTGATATTTATTCCATTAAAATAATAAATTTTATTATATAAATAATAATTATTTAATTTTATAGGAATGGGAAAATATTTTTTAAAAAGTAATATAAAAAAGAAAATACATTTTGGAAAATTAATACTCACATTGGTGACTTGTGATTTTCCTTCAAGGAATCCTTAGAAAGGGATATATGAGGAAAATATATTTTAATGATAATATTAATAGAGATAAATAAGATTCTAGGAGATGTAATAATTTTTTATTTTTTAAATGAACCCAAATTTTTATGTCGTATTGAATGGGTGATGACATTAACCTTTTATAAGTGGTGAGAATGGAATGTTTGTAAATATTTCAACTTAATGTAAAGAGAGAACATGTTTCAAAAGTCAATAAAATACTTAATGGAGAATAATAGTAATAGTTATGATTTAATCTAAATAATATGTCAATAATTGATAAAAAAACATGTCTTATACTTTCATTCAACTCCATTATTTTTATAATTTTAACATTTAACATATTCTATTTTAAAATTGAAACTATTTTTTATATAATTCATTAACTTTTCTATCTTAAAAATATAATTATAAATGTTATATAATTTTCAACTAAAAATTTAAAATATTAATACATTTTGATATTCTATTATTTATTTGTGGTAGAAATTCAATTTTTAACATTTGCAAGTGAAACAAGTAAAAACTTGTTTTTGAAATGAGTTTATTTTTATGATTAAAATTTATGTGTGGGATTAAATAATAATTTTTTTTATTTTAATGAAATAGAATATTTTATTATATAATAAGTATAATTAATTTATCTGTAAAATATATCCAAAATCAAAGTCTAAAATATATATTGAATCAAATGAAAAAACTAAAGGAAATTTTTATTGGAAAATATTACAATAGTTTATAAAATTAAAAAAATAGGTTTTATAATTTTAAAATGATATTTAAAAATTTATAATATGAATCCTCAAATATATATTTGGTCTATAATAATATTTTTTTAATTTTTAAAATTATTTCTTATATAATGAGAAATTCATCAAAGTAATAGTTTTAGTAAATGAATAATTTTTCACTATTAAAGTAAAAATAAATTGATTAAAAATAATTAATATATATAAAGGTATTATTGAAAATATGAATAAATTTTTTTATATTTTATCTGATTAATAATAATGAATTTTAGAATTAAAAATTAAAAATAAAATAAAAACTATTTTCAAATCTAACTAAGTTTTTTATTCAAAATATAATAACTATTCTTATTATAATTTCATATAAATTATTAATAAAATTAAAGTTAATATATATTTATATCAACAATATATTTTATACATTATATTTTTAGTTTTATAAAAAACTGATAAAAATGAAATTTTTAGAAAGGTTAAAATTGAAAGCATAATTCAGTCTTATTGGTTATTTTGTTACACTAATTTGGATTAACAATTATTTAGAATTGAGAATGATAATAATTATTATGTACACTTATATTTTCTAATTCAGTTATATATCTTTTTACCTGCCATTTCAACGTCTGTATTTTAATGGTTATATATTATTCTATTGTTCACTATGGATTGGTGTTGGGTACATAACTATTAAACAACATATTCACTCTGAAAATAATATATAGTTTTAAATCATTGGGTGTAACATTATACCCCCTTAAATATATTACACCCACACAATTTTTTTAAATTATTTACTAATGAATTTGCTTTAGTGTAAACTGAATATATTTATCATTTTCATTATTACATATATTATAGCATCTAACATATTCTGTTAGGCCATATTAATATACATAAATTTCCTTAAACAATAGTAATATTTTATATAATCAGATACTCAAATATGTATATATACCAATCATACATCCTCTAAAATAAATATTTCCCAAACCATCTATATATCAAAGGCATTAAAACATAGTGTGAAATTATATTCTTTTAGAAATAAACTCTATATATAAGCATGGAATTGTATTAATCACTATTTTATATAAACACAAACAAAATAGTATATTCTATTGTCTAAATTTGTGATGAACTTCACAAAAATATCATGAAATAATTATCAATCCCATGTATTTTTATTCTATCTAACATGATATTATCAAATATAGTATGACCTTTATTATCTCAACATCATGAATATGTTAAAAATAAGTATTATCTTTACTATAATCATGTGTTCTTCAATAGTAATCCTCTAGGAATATTAATTTTTCATAAAATCACTTATCGAGGTTATTGATACCATTTAATATATCTTTTCCATCCATTAAACTAAAACAAATGAAAAAAAATCCTTAGATGTTTCACATAATCCTCATAACATTTTATTATAAAACAATATAATCAATAATTAACACACACTAATGAAAATAGTTTAGAGTGTCAAGATTTAATTTCTATTGATACAACAACTACAAAACCCTAGGTCAGACTAAGAAACTCACCATTTATATCATAACATGAATATAATAATATTATTAACTATTTATGTTTGATCCCTTATACATGTATAATACATTGTTGGTTCATGATAAAAACATTCCCCTGCATCAACATTGGGATAATATTCCAACAAAATACTAATGCCAAAATGACCACGATAATATCGAACAAATTGGATATGAAAAAAAAATTCTTTCCTAAATAAAGACTTTTTTATAAAATGATAATTTCAGTTCTACCATTTAATTATTTTATTCAGTCATTGTTTATCCATGGTCATATTTTAATTAGGATCTGTATCCTAAATTGTTAATATCATTAACAAATCATTCAAAATGGATTGAAACTAGAATGTGATTAACTAAATAATATCCCATATGAGTGTCAAACCATGGGTGTAGTTAGGCCTCTTATTCATTCAAACGATGATGATAATTTTAATTCCCAATCCATCCTTTTTAGTGTTATTATACTTAGGTAAATAATTAATGTATCCTATAATAACTTTATTATCAGAAAATTATTGTAATTGATAGAGAACAAAAAAAGATATTAATAAATATTTCATGATGTTATCCTATACATGTAATTGTCATTTATTCTAATCAAGTTGTTTTCACTAAATTTATTTTTTCTAAATCCATTTAATATTTAATATTACCTAAAATAACATAAAGTGATCTATAACTTTGAAATTATAAACAAACATTGCTTTTCAAATCATAATGTTTAATCTACTAATAACAAAATGTCAAATGTTATCCAGTCCATCATTAGATACAAACTGTTATTCCACCTAATCACACTCCCAGAATATGGTGTGAATAAAAACCTTATTAAAATATAATATTTATAATTAGTCGAAGCAATCCAATTTTAAGCATCAATAATTGAAATATCATATACAAAATATTGATTATCATTTATATGATGTATCTTTTTTATTATAGTATTAGATCGTTTTGAAAAATGATTGAATGTGTATACAAATGTATATCACATGAAATATATATTTTTCCACTATATAAAAAACTATTTAATATTTTACAAGTCATCAAAATAACTAATAAAATTATATAGATATGTTTTTCTGTAAGACAGATCATGTATAATACATTTCATTATAAAATAGGGAAATGAAAAAATTAATGGGTGAACATAAATATAATGTAATGATAAACATATCTGGTAATAATCAATGATCATTTGAGACTAAAAAATGATAATGAATAATATCTAAGAAATTTATTATTAAAATAACACCATAATGAAAATATATTTTTAGCATAACATGCTCATGGTTAAAAAATTAATAAACAAACTAAATGTTAATAAAAACTAGTTTCTTAGTGATGAAATTCATAATGTTTTATAACTAATTTAATTCTGTAATTCAATACATCATTATATTACAATCAATGTGATTTTTTTGATATATTATATTCGGTGTAATCATACCCCAAAATTCATAGGCTTGATTGTCTTGTGAGACCGATTGATTCATTAAAGGAATATCTTGGACCCCACCTATCACTAATTAAGTCTAATTAATTCATTGTATGAAGGAATGAATATGATATTAAATATATAACCGATATTCATTAATGATGAATAAACATTCGTTTTGGAATAACTGGCTTAAGGATTTTAATATTTCGCCAATAAATAAATGGAATAACTTAAAATGTAATAAATTTCATACTAATATAATGTATACTAAGGGGTATATTGTGTATTAAATAATATACCCAATAATTATATATGTGGAATCATGGTTAACATAGAAAGAACAATAGAAATAAATGTATTTTTTTCAGAGGAATGTCATTGGAGGAAAAAATATATCTTTAATAGGGGATTATTTTGTAAGAAAAATGTAGTGATATATTTATGATATCTTAATCCCAAAAAATAGAATGATATTATTAATCCATGACCAATATATATACCTTAAAAAGGATGAAATTGATTAATAAAAAACATATTTTAATGAAGCAGAATTGAAATATAAATGTCATTATGCTAACTATTACATAAGAACAAAAATATAATGCAGGAATACCTAGAAATTAAATTATAATGATATAAAAATATGAATTTTACCTGATTCCAGTATGTTATTTCATAAGACATATAATATAGAAATTCTTTTTAATTATCAATAATATCTAATTGAGTTTAAAATAATGAAAAATTACACTTACAACAATAGAAACAACTAAATAAAAACCACTTAAAAAGAGTTTTTTAATTGGAAAATTAGATAAGATGAATAATTATTAATAGTAATATATAATTTTAAAAAGGGAATTACATAAAACATATAATATAAATCATGTCTTGTTTAACTTAAATTTGTGAAAAATAATCCTTAAAAGTACCATAATAATTTTTGTATGTATCATTTGACAATAAGGTTATGAGGATGAATTATAAACAACTAAAAATTAAGTAGAAAAAAAATCAAAAAGATTTAAAAGATTGGATAAAAAAATATTATAAAATATAGTTTCAATAAGTCTTTTTTGAACTTAATTGATGGAAATTGAGTTTAAGAAAACACTTACCTTGATTCTTAATATCGAATAATGTTCTTCAATCACATGTACAAAATTTTTATGTTTTAGTAATAAATTGATATTAATCATCAAAATGGACTATTTATTTATTTTAATATATAATAAATTAATTTTTTATTCTATTTAAAAAAAAAATTAATATAAAAATTTTGTAATTAATTTTTCTAATCGTCAATGTTTATTGTGATATATTTTATTAAATTTTACCTTGACCTAAATCCATCAATTTATTGTCAAAATGAAGCTCACATTTGGACCCCTTGAATTTGTGCATAGTTTTGATGAATTTAAAATATTGGATCATATAAATTTATTCGATACTTAAGATTAATACAAATTTCATATAAATATATAATTGAGGTTCATGAACAATTTATAAACTATGGATGCTTAGGATTCATCATTCTTCAAGGTTGTAAATGCATGGGAAACTATATAATTAAAATTTAAATAGTCTTCAATAAATAAATCATTTATTTAGTAATCCCATAATAACATGGGATACCCATGTCAAAATAATATGAAATTTATATTGAGGATGAGAGATATGTTGGGAGACATATTCAATTAAGGAATAATTTTTTGTTTTGGTGGTGTACTAATCAAATAACATGCCATCATTCAAAGGTTAAATTTTTTTTATTGAAAATATACATAACCACTTATATATAAATTTTTACATACACTCAATCTCATGTTTTAAAAAATTAGTAATCCATTTTATCTAAATTAAGATATTTTTAATATTTTAGTAATCTTATAGTTAATTTATATATTATTAGTTTTTTATATCTCTCTTTCTTTATTTTCATTTTTTGTTATTTGACTATAATTGTCTAAGATTCATGATTGTTATTGACCTGAGGATTGACCTTGGAAGAGGTTTCATCATATTTCTAAATTATTTACCTCTGATACTTAATGTTCTTATTATTTGCAGGGGACCGATAATTTATATTGTTTTCTGTAGAGATCATCCACCACTCCTTGGAATGAATTTCAATCTCATTCATTATATAGAAAATAATAATTTTTTTCATTATTTTTGGAATTCTATATATATGATGTAGTTGACTATTTTCATGTTATGTAATGGAATACAATGGAGTATTTTCATTGATGTTTTTATACTCTTGATTAATTTGTGTACATTATTCGTAACTATTATAAGATTTTGGATTTTTATTCCCTAGAGATATCATCAGCACACTATATTTCAAGATAAAAGTAGGGAGTAGTAGTCAATATAATATATTATATACTATCAAATTAAATTTATATGATAATGATTAATAATAAAGGATCATGGGTAGCGAACCCTTGTACATAGTTCATTCTTTCAAAATTTATTCATTGTATTTGTATTCCATATAAATGTTTCTTTTCTATTTTTTATTCCTTAATAATACCCCTTCTGTCTTCTATTATTATATACAGAGAACAACAAAAATATAGTAGTTAAATTAGGAATAGTCAATGAAGGATTAAAAAATATCCACAATAATGGTGAAAATGACAATCCAAAATTTTTTATTGGAAAAAATAATGAATATTTTGCACACCCAATGATATGTGAGTCAATATTTATAACCGTTTTCAGGGAGCCATGAAATATTCACTCATTATTTTTTTCAAATTGTCTAAAAATCATTATTTATTTCATTATATAAAATAATAATATACTAATAAATGTGACCCCCATAATGCATTCAATTTCATGTAGTCTTCCACTCTCATGTAAAAGTAGTAGAAGAAAAAAAGTTGAAAGGGATTAAGGTATACATATAGGATATTAGTAACCAATTAAAATTGATAACTCAATAAATTCATGTATATTTAAATAATAGGATATGAAATGAATTAATGTAAATTGCAGAAATAGATTTTCCTTTTCATCATTATTATTAATGACGATATGGTGGATGATATGAAGTTACTTGAATATCCAATTGGCCTTTAATTTTCATTTATCGGGGTAGATTTTAATGAAAATAGAATGAAATATGTATATAAGGGATATCAAAATGAATTAAAATACTTTTGGAATAAATTTATAACTATTGATATGATACAAGATACTTCTATATTAAAAAACATCATCACGTTTCTACCTATATCTTACTATGGAATTAAAAATTATCCGATTGGTTTAAACTAATGAAATGTTGGAGGTGATTCCCCACCTGCCTCAAAATCTCGTATCCAAATTTTGAGAGGCATTGGGAAACATAAAATAAAAAGAATTTAAACCAATATATAGATATATTATTTTCATTAATTTATTTAAATAATTTTTTTAAATTGAGTTCATTATTAACTCCAACAAATGTATTATTTTAGAAATACGAAAATATGTTATTTCATGGGTTCATGATGAAGAAAATTAATATACTTATTCTTTGAGTGACTTCATAATGTTTTTAGTTAATTAAAATATATTCAAGGATGACCTACTTTAAGGGGAAATTTCATTATTTATTCTTCTTGTTTTGATTTTATTCACGCTAAATTGTTTTTATTGAATTAACCATTTTTTAAAATGTAAATATAGTTAAAAGTGGGGATTACCAAGAGGATATAGATGAAGAGACCAATGAAGTTGTGACTAAGTAAAAGGAGTTGGACTCATACATTTTCCTCCCCCACCTTAAAAGATGTAGAAAAATTGTTTGCAGATAGATTTTAATTATTCTATTCATGGGTTAATTAAAAACTCTTTTTATGTTAAGAGCGCATAGAGAATGAGGATATATTTCATTGAATCACATATGTTACACAAACTACATAATTTTGGTTGATATATCGAATATGAGACAAGAGTTAATAAAAATCCCGTTTCCACTTTGGGGTTAAAACATGTTCTATAACTTTTATATTTTCACTTTATCATTCCATTTATTTTTTCCTTTTTTATTTTCGATTTAATTGGGAATATTTTGGATCTCAACTCAAGGATACAACTAAAGATTAAATCTATATTTTAATCTTCCTTGCCCTTATTTTTTTAAAACTATATATTTTTAATTTAGTTATATCATAAATTATTAGTAGATAAATATCAATTGTGGGGTGGGGGATTTCAACCTAATTATTTGGAATTTTTTTGTGCTTCCATTTTTTCATGGATTAAATAATTTTTAATATTTGATTTATGTATTTAATTTCTGAGTGTTTTTAGGATCTTGTATACCAATTCATATGTATCATACATATATAATAATTCAAAATATATGAATATTATTAACATAACATAATTATCCAAAAAATAGTTATATAATAACAGTATCATCGAATGATTGGAAACATTAATAACATGTTCATAATTTTTATACATCATCTCTTACTCAAATATTCATTGTTTCACACTTCATAGACATATCATGAAAAAATTATTTCATTATAACAAGGGAATGAAGCATAAAAAAGGCTGAGATATGATGATTAGTAAAGGAAAATAATGGATATATTAATTAAAAAAAAGAATAATATGAGAATAAGCGTATTATAGAATGATCATAACATTCGAGGACCATACAATACATACCATAGATCTTAACTATTGGTCAATGTGTAAATATGGGTTGATCAAAAGAAATGAATCCCAATGGAATCAAAAAACATGAACTATAAAATAATAAAATCATTATAGGATATATATTATGGAATAAAAATAAACATATAAAATTGTTTCATAAATAGTATAGGATAATGATATGACTATATTCGATTGAGATCACTCCCCGAACAATCAATGTTTTAAAGGTTCACTCCCTAGTGAACATGTTTCACTCCCCATTATATTTATAATTATATCATGAGATTATAATATTTACCCAATTCATTAGATGTAGATATTTTTCAACACATCATTGTTTTTAATATATCCACCTTACATGGTTATAAAGTTACAATCGTTTGCGACTATAACATAACCACCATCATTGGTGATAACATAACCATTGTACATGGTTTTAACATAATCACCTTCACATAATAAAAATCCCACATATATATTTTACAAGATCATAAATAATTCATCATATCAAAAACCTGAATTTAAATTGGTTTCATATACATTTCATCATAGCCTAACTTGAAGAAAACAATTGGCTTCATAAACATCATATTTTCATAATCATAAACCTTATAATAAAGGAATAAGGATGGTATCCTTGGATCAAAACCTAGTTAAATATAATGTAATATCAATGGATGTACTCCTAGATAGAAAAATATTTTGGGAGATCACTAATAACATTTCTTGTAGAAAATAACCATTCCATCGTAAAATCACTACCTTAATACTAGATAATTTGGAAAATATTTATAATTTTTTTTCTATGAATAAAACTATTATAACATGTAACAGAATATTAAAAACATTGAACATCCATAATTTAGGGAAAATACATTCATTCCATATATGTTAAAAAAATATTTGTTTCATAATTTTTTTAGAAAACATAAAAATGTAACTTTTTTGGAAAATATTAAAAATATTCCATTCAAAATAATTTGTAAAAAAATTCAATTGTGTGTAGTGATGACATTATATAATCAATGAATAATAGAAATATCGCAACCTCGATCCTAGAATCTAATATCAAGTGTCATACATTAATACATTGGACTAAGATACAAGGGATAAAATCCCAAAGGACCGAATAATTTATTATTCTTGTCAAATCAAAGATATATATTAGTCTTGAATTTTAATTGAATACATACATTATAATATAATTTATTTTCAATAATATTTTTACCATTATGTAAATCCTTATATAATAATCATTGTTAACTTCATCGAATCATGTTCAATAGAAATAAAATTAATGGTGATCATAAATTCTCGTAAAGGGTAATGTAAAATAGAAGTCGTCATGAATCAATAAAAATAATCCAAATGTAAAGGTAAATAACTAACCACAAATTCCATTTAAATAAATTGACAATAAGAATAAATATAGAATAATTAAAATTTCATGGTAAATAATTGAAAAAGAAATACATTTTATCAATAAAAAATAATGAAATTCATTCATATATATTTTCACAGTGAAAATATCGTATATATAAAAATAATAAATTAAATAAAGGAAACTATTGATTATCATATTTCAGGTTTTCCAAGAATATAATAACATTAAAATCATGATATATCTTTGATACAGTTTAAAACATACTGAAAAAAACCTATTTAGGTGTGGCTAGACAATTGGTGTTTTTAATGACACCATTGATGCATCGAGGGTCTAACATTAACCAATCTTGAAACTGTGTATTTTATATCCAATGAAATACTCAAATATTTTATAATGTATTTAACATATAAGTAATGAACCTTATTATTAAATATCGATATTGAGTAATGGATAATGATTTATAAATATTTACATAGATATAAAATAACTTTCAATGTAGTACATTATATGTAGAATTCATATATAATTTACGAAATAAACATATCCATGATAATTAATATGGATATTAATGATATATTTAATGTCAATCCACTGTAGGAATATAGACATTTCAATGGAATGTTCTTGAATAAAAAAATAAATTGTGTCTGTGACTTTCAATACATTATGTAGCCAAAACTATGATAATCCATCTAGCGGAAGAATAACTATATCATCAATACTACATATCCCTAGAATAGTAATTGTAAAATAATATATGTTTTATTTTAGTAAGATAAATTACTTAAAATTACAATTAAAAATATTCTTGAGAAAATTTTCATTTTTATTATGAAAATCACTTTTTAAATAATAAAAAAATTTTAAATTTTTTTTATAAATAATTTTTTAAAACAAATATTTCCCATAATATTATGAAAACAAATTCCTTACTAATGACCTATTAATCATTCAAACTATGCTTCAAATAAATGATGGTCATGTAGGTGATTGATTTTGTACATGCCATGAAAAATGGTTTAGAATGTATCATGTTTGGAATGTTATATGAATATTACATTGATTTATTTTTTTTAAAGAGAAAAAATTTATTTTAATAACTTATTTTTAAATTTATAACAATTTTTGTTAATTTTATTTGATAATATTTTTTTCTGAGAAAAATTATTTGCGACTGAAGAGAGAAATGAAGATAGATTTTATTAATACATTTTCTTAATACTATTATGTACCAATTAGTGAAAAAAAGTTACTATCTTCTATAAAATATCATAAATAAACATTTGATATAAAAATTAAAGAGAATATTGTACAATTATAATAAAATTTTCATTAATGAAAATATAATAATAAACAATTTAATGTAGGACGAGGTTATGAAATGAACACCTAAGATGGTAATAAATTTTATGTGAGAATTAAAAAATGAATTGATTATGTTCATAAACTATATTACAAGTAAAAAACGTTCAAATACCATAACAGATAGTATATATAAATGAAACACATAATCATCAAACATGACTAACAATAATGAAGTGATATAACCTAGTGAAAAAAATTTGAGTTATGCAATTTATTTACCACATAGTAAATTAAATATTTAATCCCATTTTATTAAATAATTCATATTTAAACATAAAACAACATTAATAATTATGTATTCATGATATTACATGTAAAATTTTATGTATATACACCATATAAAAGTAATTATGTGTATAAACTAAAAATTATTCCTAAATGAAATAAAAATGAGACAAAAACCAATACCTTATTATTTTGATTGGTAGAAAATTATTTAACCACATATATATATTACTAGACATGTTATTTACTTATAAATTTACCATATAAGTATTTATTATTTCATATATGATTCTTTTATAATATATTATTGCTCATACCTATTCTTGAGTAACGTTTCCATTTTCCTCAAAAAATATGAAAAGTAGGTAAGTAATATTTTAACTTGGAAAATTATGAGGATATAATTAATATAATATTATATTATTATATACTTCATCCATGTGGTGTTGTGATGAAAGGTGTGTCTCTTCACATCCTAAAGGTGATAATTGACACTTACACAAATGATGTTATCATATTTATGTAAGAGAATTGAAAAAAATGAAATGATGTATAATATGTTTATAGAATGATAAATATGGGATGAATATTGTAATTATTTCAAGTATATCACAAATAATCTTTATCGTTATCGTTATAATTTTTTTGATGTGCTAGTGAAAGACAAATCACATCACTTCGGGAAATGGTAGTCCCCTGTACAGACTAGCGAAGTAGTCATGACTCATATAGAATGAAATTTAAAAATATATATGTGATATAGTTACTCAATTGGTATGGATATTATATAAATATCACATATGTATATATATATTACATACATTATATTCATCATCATATACATCATTGAATGGTGGAAATCGATAAACGAATGAAATTAGTTCGTGAGGCAGTATCCGCTGTACACATGAACGATGATTTCATGACCCATTTAATGGAATTATATATTGGTTTAACTCATGAAAATATTTTAATAATATTATATAATATATAAGATATTGATTTCTTTATATAATTTTGGTTTAGAATTTGTAATGTACAGAAAAATAAGGAATATAAAGACACTAGTCGTAGAACATTACATCTTATTGGGTATCCTTCATTGGTTTTCAATAATTTTTTAAAAGTTATGATCTATAAAAAAGTTATGATTCTAGGAAAAGGGTAGGGTAGTTGGGTTGTTATATTGGTATTTTTTTTCCATGAAAATTTGTTTTTATGGTGTGATGTTGGGAGGAGATGGGGTGTCATTTTATTAGTGGGGTGAGTGGCACACTTGCCATTTCATTGAAAGAGTGAATTACACACACATTAATTGAATTAAACCAAGCCACAATAATTTTACATTTTTGACCATATAAGTTATACGGTCTAAATGTTTTCATACAATGGGTTATTTTAAGGTTTTGATTCATTCCTAAACCATATATTATAATATTAACCACTAAATAATGTCCTTTTTACCAAAACTATAATTGTTTTTAGTTGTCTTCATTGATCATTATGGTAAAACATTATGTCAAAATAATTAGAAAATATAAATTTTTAGTATATAAAATATTTATTCTGTATGGAAAACTTGAATTCATATATGTGGAAGAATTAAATTCTAAATTAACCCTACAGAAGTAATGAGAAAGTGGGTTTTTAATATTAAAATGATGAAAAGTTTACAATGTTATTATATCAAAATTCAAAATTCAAAATAATTAAATTACCTATATTGGGTTAATATGTGTATATTTGAACTATTTTTCATTTATAACCTATTAAAATTTTATTTTATATTATAACATCTTAAGTCGAAAAGGTAGTATTCAATTAAAATCAAGTATTTTTCATTCTTCACGAAAAAAATGATATTCCTAAAAAAATCCAAAACATTAACCCTATGATAATTTTTTTTATTATGATTTTAAAAGTGAAATTTATTTTTTCAAACAAATTTTCTAAAATAACTAGAAATTACTTTCAAATAATGTGTTCCAAGCTCGAAAAAACAGTATTTCTAGAAAACACAATTTATTTTATTTTATTCATACCAACCATTCCAAAAACTATGTGTTAATTATTTTATTATATAATATTAATAGTATATTATTGGTCAGTAAAACCTGATCTTGCGTGTAATATAAGCTATCGAAGAAACTCGTTGTTACATGAATTTAGGATATATAAGGTTTATAATTTATTTAAAACATTTAAATATATCACAAATTAATATAATGATGTATTCCAGTCACCTCTGGTTGTTTCATGTCATACACGATATTCAAAATGATGTCAATATTTTAAATTTATGAACTCTTATATTCTTCCCAACTTAAATAAATTTCATCCTTGTAATTTAAACATGATAGAAGTAATAAAGGTTTTGAAATTTGAAAATACCATTTTTGAAAAACACACCTCATAAAAGAGTGAATAAAATGTTCTTTTAATTAGAATGGTAAGTTAGTTCCAAGGACATACGAGATAATACATAACTGATCCCCTATGTAGGGGAACATTATTGGAATGCGATAGTTTCAACTTGGAGGAAAATAATAAATAATAATAGATAATAATTGAAGTAATTGATAATTATAAGGTTAATGATTAAAAAAAATTATGTGTTGTATAACCAAAAACTTGATAAGTGTGAAAATTTCATTCATATCACCAGAAATGATAGTAATATGATATCAATTTTTTCATGGTCATTATTCAGAATGTTGTGGAATTATTTTATTGTCTAATAATATATTGATATATACGTACATGAAATGTTTCTATTTTATAATCATAATATCATCCTTTTAAAAAAAATTATCATTCTCTAATTTATTACTTAATACAAAAATGAATATCCAAAAATGAAATTTATATATCTGAATCACTAAAATTAACTTTAAATATGTCTTACAGTCCATGAAATAATGAAATTTCTTTCTATCTGTATATAGAAATTTTTTAAAACAGGTATGGTTAATAAATTAATTTATAAACCTGATATGTAAAGCAGTAGATTCATTATTAATATTTATTCTTCAAATTTTATAATTAAAAAATGATAGATTGTTTCCTAAAGAACATGTTTTAATTTTTCTAAACTATTTTAATATAATTACAATACCATTCCAAAAATAATATATGATGGGCATCCTTGAAATTAAATTAATCATTAAATATTCCTTTTTTATTATGGTTTTCAAAGAAATATTTTTTCCTCAAATTGAAATAATTATTATTGTAATATAAAATAATATTAAACATAAAGTCTATCAACAACCAGGAAATTTTGTGTATAAAATGTAAAGATGTTATTCCTAAAATTGATTTTGAACTGAAAACATAATATTTCTTTCAATATCACTAAAATATTTTAAATATTGTTAGACCCTCCTCACATAAATTATGAAAATATTAATATAATACATTTAACATATAATATATTTCAAAATAATTAAGAAATGATTATATATGATGTAAATAAAAATAAAATTTATTCTAAAATTTAATAAAATCACAAGATGTTTTATGTTTATTATAAAAAATATTATTTGTAAAATGATTTAGAAATTTAATTCTTCAAACAAAATTGATGAATTATTCATAATTTTTTTCCAACTTATATCCTTACACAGTATAGGGGTTACCCTTTGGAATAGAGAACTAACTCAGGTAATTCTCAGGTTCCGCGAATTCAAACAATAAACTATAAACAGATACATATAATGAGACTTATTTACTTCCATATTACTCTTCATTTTTCCTCCTAAATTATTTTTCATTATACCGTTATTTTCCACATATAAAACATTTAACCATTACATTGAGACATTTTCATGAGTGTCTCCTTCCATATTTCTTATATAATGGAAATAAATCTTCATTTTCTCCATGCTATTCACCATTAGTGATCTTAAAAAACACAATTCTTCTATTATTTGGTTAGACTGGGAATTGGTAAACATATATATTGTCAATAGTATTTCAGAAAACTGATTTGTCAATATATATATATATATATATTAGTCCATTAATAATAAAATTTGGTTGTATGTGGTCACCACATTGTCCTTGATTTTCAGTATCATCGTGATTTCTTAGTGTTATATCTACTGACTAAAATGAACAACATAGTGTGAGTTAAAATAATAATAGTTTAAAAACAATATATTCATTAATAGTAATTCTATCTCAGGGAAAGATTATTTCATTCTAATAATACTATTGTTTAACCTAGTTTATTCATAGCAATTATATATTAAAATCAATCATAATGGTTGGGAAAGAGAACATGATTTATACTAAGAATGTCCGTTATGAGTGACCAACCATGTGTGCATTATAGACCATTGTTGGGTACCAAGTAATTCTCATGCCATGATACAAATTCCTTCTTTGGTATTATTACTCGTAGATATATATATACTAGAATCATTTCCACTTATAGTATACATAGAGGGATATAATTCAAGAAAAACCCACATAATTTAAACCTTACCAAATAATTAGGATGCCCATATACACTTATTCACAACATCTATCATTGGGTTATGTTTTGGAATTTGTGTCTACATAAATATATTTCCCATGGAATCTATTAAACATACTATAATACCAACTATAGTGAAACAAATGCCATCATCCTGGAACTAATGTCATATATCATTATGTTGAGATAAGATATATAGAATCACATACCGAAGTATATAATAGTTTGGTAGTCTTGGTAGAATTTATAAATACATCATTCATGAATTATAATTTAATAAATAAATTTAATCATATATTTTTTTAATATATTTTTTTTAAATAGAATATCCCATCATTTTAGTCATAGTAATCTTTACAGAATCTTCATGAAACAAAAAAAATATTGTTTACCTAAAATACATAATAATGGTTATATAACCCAAAATATATCATTAATCAATAATAATAAAAAATAGAAATTTAAATAATAGAATACACATTCCATTTAAAAAAACATTTAAATTAATATAGATAACGACAAAACTAATAATTCATGGTAAATAAATAAAACGTCATTCAATTTTATCAATAATTGAAAATGAAAGGTGTCTATATATAATTTCATAGAGAAAATATCAACGATAATAATAATAACTAAAATGATGTTAATGAAAAATTATCAGATTCCATGTTTTCTAGGAACTATTAAGATCATGATCTATCCTCCATAATGTTTAAAACATACTAGGTTAAACCACATTTAGTCGAGGCTAACCAAATGATTCATGTCATGAGACTACTGATGCATCAAGGGAATTACATTAATTGGTCCCCAACACATGTACTTGATGTCCAAATCATTCCACATATATATAATAATAGATTTAACTGATAAAAAATGTTCCTTATAATAAAATATTCGTATTATGTAAAGAATATAAATTTCTTAATATGTCTGTCGATATTGAATAACATTCAATGTAGTTCCCAATATATAGAAATGATATATAGTTAATGTAATAAACATATTCTTGATAAATAATTTGAATATTTAAGGGAAGAATAATTTACAATGATCATAGAAAATTGAACATTTCAAAGGAATCCTATTGACAACAAAATTAAATCTTGGGAGTGAATGTTAATACTTTACTTAATCTAGATGATCATAAACAATCCTGATGAATAATAAGGATTTTATCAGTACAATATGTCCTCATTGAATTGTATGTAAAATATAGGCTGTTTTCATAAAATAATTTAAATACCATAAATTTTCTAAAAAACATTCTTATGAAAATATATTCATTTTATTTTGGTAATCAATTTTTAAATAATAAAAGATTTAGAAAATCATTTTCATTGAAAATAAATATTGAAAACAAATTACTTACATAATATTAATAAAATATTTTCTTATAAAAATCTTTGTAAACTTGTAATGGAATCTTCAAAGAAATTATTTTTTTGTTATAGGGTAATTTCGTACATTCATTAAAGACCATTCCTTTTTCATGGTAAAAAGGTTAGAGAAGTTCTTCATTTACAATGTATTAAGTAGACACATTTTAATTTTTTAAAATTTAGATATGATATTTTTTTTAAAAATTTATTTTTTAAATTTTTAATTTATTTTTTATTTTTTTATAAAATACGATTTTGTGATAAAATAGATTTCCGACCATATAGATACATGAAGTTGGATTTTGTAAAATCATTTTTTCATTATGTTTCAGAACCAAAGACTTAAAAAAAGCTACTATCTCTTAAAATTTATCATTAATAACCATTGGAGAATAAAATAAATTTTTTATTTAAAATTTATTATAAAACATTCATTTAATTTAAATTCAATAATAAATAATATTGATTATGATGAGATCATGAAATAAACCCTTAAAATATCACAACTTTCATGTGAGAATTAATCAATGAATTGATTGCCTGTATCAATTTTAAATACACATAAAAAAGTGAAAATAAAAAAATACATATTCAAATTTCTTTATAAAAATATAACCAATATAAATTAAAATTATGAAGTAATATAACCCAAAAAAATATATGGAGTTACGAAAAGTCTTTACCACTTGGTAACATTATTATATAATAACACTGGATGAATATTTTCAAATTGAAACATAATATACAATGAATAAGGACTTTTTAATGATATTACATATGAAAGGTTCTATATATAAACCATTTAAGAGAAATAAGATGAATAAATTTGTAATATTCACCCAAGAAATGGAATCAATATGAAATTCCTTACCTTATACTTTCTTCTAGAAGAAGAAGATTTATATTTCTCTATAGTGTTTTTAAACCATTTATTCACATATTCTTAAAACAGATTAATTTTTAATATATCAAATATTATCAATTATATCATATTATTACCCATTAGTTAAAAATGTTTCATTATTTTCATTATTTTTTGTGTTATTTTCCTTGATTTTACATTACTTATTTGTTGTGAATGATTAGGTTATATCAAATTTTATACAATTATATTATATATTTAATAATAATATTGAAACAATTCTCATATTTTCATTATCATTTTTTATTTTAAATATAATCTTTCCTTATGGTTTGGGAAAATGACTAACGTTAATATCATAGAGATAGTTTAATGTATGTACGAAGCAGTTACATTTCCCTTTTTCTTCAATCATTTTTTGGAAGTAGGTATGTAATATATTACCATTATATAATTTTCATAATATAATTGTTATCATATTATATACATAAATTTATAATCTATGTGGTGTGGTGATGAAAATAGAGTCCGATCGATTTTTAAAGGTAGTAGACTACAAGTACAGGAACGATGTTTTCATCATTACATGATAAACATGAGTGAAATAAAATTACTTAAAATATATTTTATGAAAGGTAAATATTTTATCAATCTAATATATTCTTCATTTATATCATATATTATCATTAACTTTATCATTATCACCTTCAATGTGAAGTGTTAGTGAATGACGACTCATATCTCTTTGTATGGTGGTTGTTAGGCGTACGAACAAGTGACATTATCATGTTTCTTAAAAAATGGAATGTGAAAGGATATATTTGAAATAGTGACTAAATAGTTATAAATATGTTATAAATATCATATATATAATTTATATCCATCGTCATACATGTCCTTAATAGGTGGAAATGAACAAAAGAACGACATTGGTTCACGAGGGGTTTGTCCTTCATAAAAAAATAATGATTTCATGACCCATTTAATAAAATTAGAGATGGTTTTCGATAAATAAAATATTAAAAAAGGATTATTTGTATGATATAGATTTTAATTTATCATTAAGGGTTAATAAAAATTTAATGAGGTGAAGAATGATGTAATATAAATATGCTCTTTGAAGAACATCAAATCTTCTTCAAGTATCCTCCTTAGGTTTTCACTAAATCATTCAATGGTTGGATTAATACCCAAAATAAGGACTATAGGATTAGGGGAAGAAATCGGGGAATTTATTTTTGATGGTTACTTCTAAAACATAGAGTTCATAATTTGTTGAGTGAAGATGATATGGGTGGATTTTTATAAGTTGGGTGACTGACACACTTATAAAATTTTCAAAAGTGTGATTTACAAAAATGATTTTTATTTAACTAGGACCAATTAATTTCCCATTACTGTTACAATAATGATATATTTTGAAATAAAATCATCAAATTGATTTTGGAAACGTTTTTGGTAATTGTTACACCAAATATTCTACATTTTAGCAATTAGTAAATTTGTTTATACATAATCAATGTAATTAATTTATCAATTTTCACTCACTATTAGGGAAAACAATTATGTTTACCTTATTAGATAATATAAATTTTTATTATTATTCCAACTATGGAATCTATTTTTCCAAATTCTATTCACATAATTATAAGAATTTAATTTAAAATTAATCTCAAAGACGTGACGATAAAGGGAGATTTCAACTTCAAAATGTTCAAAATTTTACATTCTTTTTATACTAAAATTAAAAATCAAAACGATTCTAAATAATTAAATTGGATTTATAAGTTTATAATTGAAATATTGTTACTTAAAAACAAACATAAAATGTAATTTACAACTGTATAATTTTTTTTAGATGAAAATACATTTTTCTATTAAAATCCAATTCTTTCTCTCTTTCCCAAAAAATGAAGAATCTTATAAAAATCCAAAAAATTAACTCGAATATAATTTTGGTACTAAAATATAAATAATTAATATTATTTTAAAAAATAAAAAAGTGATTTTTTTTAATATTTCATTCAAAATAATGTGTTCCAAGTTCAACGAAACTGTCTTATAATAATTTACCATTTTTCAGAAAATATATTTTTTAAATAATATAAAGTCTATTATTGTATATAATCATTTTATAACCAATGAATTAATGAAAAATATTAAATTTACTAATTTAGATTATCTTATTCATCCCCTCCACCTGAACGGATAGGTGATTAATATCCTATTAAATAATAATATTTGTAAAATATTATTGTTTGGTAAAACCTGGTATTTCATTTAATGCAAGCTACCTAAATACATCATTATGTCATATAACCTATGTAACTATGTGTTTCTTGCATTGAAATATATATAATATATTTATTTTTTGAAATATTAACTATATCATAAAATATGCGGATAAAATATTTCATTATATGGTTGGTGGTGCATGTCACACATATTATCAATTATGATGTTCATATTTTAATGAGTTGGGGTGTTACATTTTCCCCACCTTAATTTAATTACTTTATCGCAACATAATAATGATCTTGGTA
This sequence comes from Viscum album, assembly GCA_963277665.1. Taxonomy (NCBI): domain Eukaryota; kingdom Viridiplantae; phylum Streptophyta; class Magnoliopsida; order Santalales; family Viscaceae; genus Viscum; species Viscum album. Next base: position 520,984,546 of record OY728153.1, on the reverse strand, counting down.
ATCAAGGTTTTGAATTTTGGAAGTACAATTTAAAAAACCGCATTCTAAAAGCATTAATTAAATATCTTTTTAATAAGAGAGTTAGGGAAGGACAATGGTCATATGAGATGACACACAACTAGGATTCTATGTAGTAGATAATTGGTGGAATGAGATGTTGTTTACATAGAGAAAATATTTAATTACTTATATAGAATTATTTAGGTCATCAATCACAGAAAATGTGAAATATCAATGGAAAGATAAGGGTCCTAGACACCATAATCTATTAGGATTTAAAAGATCATTGATATCATAAAAAATAATGGGAATATTCTTACATTTTATTTTAAAATAATCTTCCAAAATGATATGGAATTATTTAATGATCTAAAAATATATATAAATATATTTACATGCTACGTTTCTATTTAATAATGACAAATTTATCCTTTCGTTGTACTTAGGTCAATCTTTAATTCATCACTTAATCCAAAAATAAATAACAATAAATTAATTTTGTATGAATAAAGCACAAATATTAACATTTAATGGATCATAAGGTCGATAAATGAATAAAAATAATTTTCATATGTCTATAAATATATTATGGATACAATATGGTTAATACATTAATCTATTAAAATTATATATAATACCATTGCATCATCATTAATATTTATTCATCAAATTCTTTAACATAATAAAATTACATATTAACATGGACATCACCTAGGCTAGTGGTAGGCATGAAACCTTTATCATCATTTAGTCGTAGTATCATGTCCCATGGTATTTCTAGACATGATGTATTTTCAACAGGTATACGCATTGCTATTTTCTAAACTATATTAATATAATTTCAATAAACATCTTAAAAAAATATGATTGGAATCATTGAAAAAATCATAATTATTAAATAAACTTTTTATAATATATATAATGCAACAATTCCCCCATTGTATAATAAATATAATATGGATATAATGATCATATAACCCTAAAAGTAATCAATACCTTATAACATATGTCAACAAAATATAAAGGAATAATTAATCAAATAAGTTTTTTCACTATAACATATTCTTTTTATAAGTTTCTCCAAAATATCCTAAATTATGGTAGAATACCATCACATAAAACCTAAAAAGATGTTTTTAATGGTTTTACCAAATGATATATTTTATACTCATTAATCCATGATGGTATCTTCTGTTAATTAATACAAAAATATTTCTGATATTTAATAGCATCCTGATATGTTTTATAGTTCCCTAGTATCTAGTACATAACCATTTCATTGTGTTTTTTATGAGTATAAAGTATCGGAGGAAAAGTGGGGAGAGTTTTTTCATCTTTCGCTATGTTTTAGGGACAAAAAGAGTGGCAAACAATCTATGAATGGTTTATACAGACCATGCATGCATCGTTGTAGAAACCATGCGAAATGGAATGTTTGAGACCAAGAGCTTCAACACAATGTGCGCACAATTATGGAAACCATTGGAGGAGGATGTTTGATGAGGCCATGTGAGGGTCTTTCTATATATTATCAAACACATAGTTAGTGCATGGTTTTTCTAACTGTTTGAACAAACTGTGTGCATCATGAATGAGTTTTCCTATAAAATTGTATCTCACATGTTTTGTAAAGACCCAAAAAAATCAAGGATTTTTTTTTTCATAATTTTCTTTGGATTTTTACAAGAACGCAGTTTCTGACGGCACCTGATTCCGAGGCCCGGTGTGCCCAGAATCATTTTCCAAAGTTTGGCACGGGTAAGTTCAATGAACGGACGAATGGGTTTTTCTAACTTTTGAACCGGTGCTCGGAATCGAATTCTAAGGGCACCGATAGAACCGCAACGCCGGTATTTGCTTAGAAACGCCTCTTCCGGAGTTGCGTTTGCTCGGGTGTGGTTTTTAATTTTTGGGCTTAAAGTTAGGAAATAAAATAAATTGTTCGACAAACATTATTTTATTTCACTTAAGCCACCTGGAAGCCACTTGAAGCCACTTAAAGCTGCTTAAGCTGAGTTCATGCAGATAGGGTGCTATCCAAAAATATCCTACCCTCTTGGTAGGATATTTGTGAGGTGGGGCCCGCACGAGCCCCACCATTTATTTTCCGCTAAGTAACGCACCCGCGAAAACCCGTCATTATGAAGTCAACTGACGCGTTTTCTTAATTTCTTAACGCACCAATTAATTGGGCGGTTTTATTCGTTGAATTAAATGGGCGGTTTATCCGTTGAAATTAATTCTATGAATTAATTTCATTTGTTTCTTAACACATTTTTGTTTTGTTGGCATGTTAATAAAATAAGGCCAACACACCCTCCGTTTGAAATGTTGTGTTAAACCTTTGAAGAACCTCTAAGGATCTTCCTCCTTCTTCGCGAAGAACACGAAGAACGCCGGCCTCTGACGAAGAATGCCGAACCCGCGGAAATCGACGATGCGACGCCGTGTGCCGCGACGCTGACGTTTCCTTTCCCGTGTTGTTCTTATGCGACGTTCCTTCCTCCGCGAAAAAATCTTCGATCATCCGTTGAGGTGAGAGATTGCGGTTCTTTAATTTCCTTTGTGGATTATAACTTCAATATGGATTTAATTATAAAAATTAAATCTGTTGTTTCTTGGTCCTCAGAGTTCGTCGACGCAACGACGGATACCGCGATGACGCAACGATTCCCTCCTTCCGCGACGAACAATTCCGTGAAAAACGCGCGTGTGACACTTGGCGAGGTAGGGGTTTTATTGAATGTTTTATACTCCGTGGATGTTTTCGTTCAAGATGAATAACCCGGTTAATAAGAACAATATTAATTCATTAAAATTGTTATTGGTTATGTTTTCTTTGTGTTGATTAATCCTCCCAACTGTTATCATCTAACGCGGAGGGTGCAGGCCAAACAAACACAGCCCGACAACCCCCTACAGTTCTTCGTTGATGTGCAGATTTGGCGTGTGGCGACAGAATTTGCCGCATGGACGATCCGTTGTTTCCACAGGGAAGAACGAGACCCGGGAGGAGCTTCGGCGCAAACGGGAAGGAAAACGGACCACCGGAGCAACTCCGGTGGCCCGCGGAAGCCACCGCCGGTGCCCCGACGCGCCGCTGGACAGGGACACCGCGGTTGAAGTGGCGGCGGCGGCGGCCAGCGGACCCGCGGCCGCGTGGGTCCGGCTCACCCGCCTGGGACGCGGCAAAGGCTGCGTCCGTTGACTCCAGCGCGGCCCCACAGGGGCCGCAGCTCCTTCCTCCCGCGGGGGCAGCGCCACCCCGCGGCTGCCTCGCTCGGCCGCTCGGTCGAGCCGAGCTGGGCCGGACCGACCGGCCGGGCCGCGCCGAACCGGGTCCGACCCGGACCCGGGTTTGGTCGCCCCGGTTCGGGCCGACCCAGGGGGGGTTGGGCCGGGTCGGTCCGGGCCCAGACCCCCCATCTCCGGACATTTTCGGTCATTCACTCATAACATGAGCTATGGGCCTCCGAACGACGCGCCGTCAGCGGAGATGCGATCCTTGGATCGAGACGGTCGTTTCGGTATATCTCACTCAAGCGTTCGGAACACTTTGGGTTCATCCGGGTTGGTTCGTCCACGAAACCAACCGGGCCCTCTGAGCGGAAACACTCATATCTTGAGCTTCGGACGTCCAATTGATGTGCCGTCGACTTTGTTGAATTCCTATAAGTGAGGCGGATCATTTGGTATACTCCGCCCAAGGTTTGGATGTAGGTGTAGTATAGTCGAGTTGGTTTTTCCTTAAAAACCAACCGGGCCCCTGGGACAAAAAAGCCAATAACTCTCAGACCGGGTGTCCGATTGACGCGCCGTCTGCGATGTTGAGTTCCTGTTGACGATACGGAACTTTTGGATACATCAAATCTGGACTATGTGTCAGTTGATGTATCAGCCTCTCGGCTCGTAGAGCGGACCCTCCCGAACGAGCTTGCTGTGTGCGGGAACCCTAGAGCTGTTTGCGACTGCTACTGCGACGACGACTGTGCGGAGATCCTCAGTGGACTGCGATGACTACTGCACTCACCGATCCTACGTGGATCAGTGCTACAGATCCTGTGTGGATCTGATCCTATGTGGGTCAGCACTCAGCGGTTCTGTGTGAGCCAGCGCCTACTGGTCCTGTGTGGGCCCGATCCTGTGTGGGTCTTTGTGGGTGTTAATTACCTATTGATCCTGTGTGGGTCCGATCCTGTGTGGGTCATTGCGGGGGTTAGTACCTTTCGATCCTTTGTGGGTCTGACGACTTAGATGGATCGGTGATAATCTCTATCGTCATTTGAAAAAGTATACATGTGTGAGCTGAAACTCTATTTTACTTTCCTTTGTGGATTGTGTTGTGCTATCCGGTGTAGATTTACGTTTTACTTTCCTTTGTGGATTGTGTTGTGCTATCCTGTGTGGATTTTACATTTTGCTTTCCTGTGTGGACTGGGTTGTACTTGAGCTCGGATGTTGGAGCCGAGCAAGTATTGATGACTTAGGTATATGTATGGGCATATACCTAAGCCGTGTCGGATTTTACTTCATGATTGTTTTTATCCTTTGTGGATTCTCGGAGACCTTAGGGGGTCTCGGGGTCCCTACTGAGTAGCTTATACTCACCCCTGCATGGGCTATTCCCGCACTACGTTGTGTTGGTTGTAGACGACGGACATCGCTGATCGTGGTGGAGGCTTGCGGAGCAGGACGGTACCTGGAGGTGGGCCACTGGACGAGGTGTACTCAGAGCGGTAGGCTGAACCCGAGGAGCAGTGGAGGCTTTCTGTACCCTCCCTACAGGTGGGAATTTCAGAGGACGACTCGATGTTGCGACTTTACTTTTCAGTTGATGTTTTTCCCCTTTTAGTTGTACTTTACAGTTGGGCTTGTTTTTCCGGCCCCCTTTACTTTTCTACACTTACTGTTGTACCAGCTTTTACTTAGTGTTTACTTTTTTCCGCTTTCTTACTCTGTAGTGCTTGTTTACTTTACAAAGGAAATGCCTTCCCTTTTTTCTAGGATTTACGCCTTGGTGCTAGTCGCCAGCCCCTGGCCTATGGGAGGCGGGCTTGGGGTAGTCACGACACGTGCCCCGAGGACCGGTCGTGACAAATTGGTATTAGAGGAGTTCAGTTCTACCGCCGACTCTGATGTTTCTTATGTGAAGAAAATAGTGTTTAGAGTATTGGGTGTGGTTATAAGTCCTTGGAGTCTAGTGTTGGTGTAGCGGCCGACATATCCGTACACCAGGACCCTGACTTCTGATTTCTGACTTAATGCATGAAAACATTGACTGCATGTGTGTTTCAAGTTTTCTTTGTGATTACTTTATGTCAGCTCACCAGGTATACTGTTCTGACCATGGCACACCTGTTTCCTTTTCAGGATGGCCCCACGATGGCAGCCAGCTAGGGTTCCGAGAGTCGTACGTGACGACAGCCCGCTGAGCGACGAGGACTCGGTACATGGCCCTTTGACGGCGGAGGCCCCGGTGGTACCTCTACCCGCCGAGCCACCGATGCTTCCAGCCCCAGCCACCGACGATGCACGTCGCCTTGGAGCTCTGCACGAGTTCCAGCGCCAGCGAATTCCTAGGTTCCGTGGGGAGACGTACCCCCAGGCAGCAGAGGACTGGCTGGAGGCAGTGGTGCGAGTTTTCAGGCTAGTGAGGACACCAGCAGACCTCATGGTGATCCTCGCGGCGAGCCTACTGCACGCAGCAGCGGGCCGATGGTGGACCTTGATGCTCCAGGTGAACGAAGAGGCATCTATTCTCTAGACGGACTTCGAGAGACTCTTCCGCTCAGAGTTCATCCCGGCCACCCTCCGTGCGGTGTGCATCCAGGAGCTCCTTCAGCTGCGGCAGGGCAGCTTGACGGTCGCCCAGTACGCATCGAGATTCACCGATCTCTCGCGCTACTCGACAGATATGGTACGAGACCCCTTCTTCCGGTCCTGGACCTTCGAGCAGGGATTGAGACACGAGATCAGGGCATCACTGATCTCCCTAAGCATCCTGACCTAGGCAGGAGTGCTGGAACGAGCCCTTCTGATCGAGAGCTTTCTGGCTGAGTCCACAGCGAGACCTACCGCAGGGCGGTAGGTAGCGGAGTCTTTGGTAGCATGTAGCCGACAGATGACTCATGGGTCTAGGCAGACCAGACCTTCCGGCAGACGACCTCAGGACACTGGTTCAGCAGTATAGGGCACACAGCGCGGATCCGGTCTTTCGAGAGGCAGGCAGTGCTACGCATGCGGCGGGTAGGGCCACATGGCTCGTGACTGCCCGACCCGCCGTGCCGAGGAGCAGAAGACGGTGGAGGGGCCACCCAGGCAGAGGTAGAGGGTCGACCGTGGTGGTCCGCAGGGAGGAGACGGACGAGGCAGAGGAGCTGGCCAAGCAGCAGGTGGTGGGCGACGCTTTGAGGCTCTATCACCACCACCACCAGGAGGTCCACCTCGACCACAGGGAGCTGGCGGGCAGAGACAGGCACATCTCCAGGCAGCAGAGGCCTACGACCACGGCGCGCCAGAGATGATTCGAGGTACGATCTGCGTCTATTCCACCCTTGCTGCAGTTCTTATAGACACAGGATCGAGTCACTCTTTCATAGCCACTGCCCTTGTTCAGAGGTCGGAGATTCCGACAGAGCTGTTGGCTCGATCCTTACGGCTAGAGACTCCTACGGGAGAAGACTCGACGATTACACACTGGTGACGGTAGTGTGAGATTATTCTAGGAGGCGAGAGCGTCAGCTGGGATCTTTTTGTAGCAGCGTCGAGGCCTTACGACGTCATCTTGGGCATGGATTGGTTATCTACAGTCCATGCACAGATTGACTGTATTAGGCGCAAGGTGCGATGTCGAAGGGAGTAGGTTCACCTTCACCGGTGAGAAGGGAGCCTTTGGAGCACATGATGGACTTCTGTAGAGGAGAGGAAAACCCATCACTCATCAGTTGGCTAGCCTCATCCTAGGAGCAGTTGACGTGCGGAGTCCTAGTTTTCCTGCAGTGGTGGATCAGTACACTGACGTCTTTCTCGACGACATTCCAGGGCTACCTCCTCGTAGAGAGGTAGACTTTCATATCAACCTGTACCCCAGGACAACCCCGATATTGACTCCAATATATCGGATGGCCCCCGCTGAGCTTTGAGAGCTACAGCTACAGTTGGAGGACTTGAAGGGAAAGGGTTTCATCCGACCCAGTGTTTCACCTTGGGCTTCATTGATTTTGTTCGCCAAGAAGGCGGACAGGAGATTGCGACTTTGTGTCGATTATCGTCTCCTGATCCAGGTGATAGTGAGGAACAAGTATCCGCTACCGAGGATTGATGACCTCTTCGATCAGCTCAAGGGAGCACTGTGGTTCTCGAAGATAGATCTCAGGTCAGGCTATCATCAGCTCAGAGTTCGAGATGAGGACGTGCAGAAGACGACCTTCAGATGTCAGTATGGCCACTATGAGTTCTTGGTTATGCCCTTAGGCGTAACCAATGATCCAGCAGTGTTCATGGGCCTCATGAACAAGATCTTTCATCTATACCTCGATCGATTTGTCGTGGTCTTCATCGACGACATTTTGATATACTCGACGACTGAGGAGGAGCACGCATATAACTTACAGGTTGTGCTAGACACACTCTGAGAGCACCAGCTTTATGGAAAGATCTCTAAGTGTCAGTTCTGGATACGTGAGGTCCACTTCTTGGGACACGTCATCTCTGAGGCGGGAGTTGCAGTGGATCCTGCGAAGATTGAGGCGGTGCTATCTTGGGAGCCACCCAGGAGCGTGACAGAGGTGCAAAGTTTCTTGGGACTAGCTGGATACTACCGGAGATTCGTGCCAGAGTTCTCTAGAGTTGCGGCACCACTCTTAGCTTTGAAAAAGAAGGGGAAACCATTTGTATGGTCAGACAGATGTCAGCAGAGCTTCCAGGAGCTGAGACAGAGATTGACCAGCGCACCTATCTTGAGGTTACCTGAGGAGGGAGTTGGATACATAGTCTACTGCGATGCATCAGGGACCGGACTCTGATGTGTCCTGATGCAGGAGTGGGCCTTGATTTACTATGGATCACGTTAGTTGAGGCCGCATGAGTAGAACTATGCCACACATGACCTGGAGTTAGGGGCAGTGGTCTTCGCACTGAAGACATGGCAGCACTATCTGATGGGCGAGCACTTTACGGTCTTTTCTGACCACCAGAGCCTCAGGTACATCTTTTCTCAGAAGGACCTGAACCAGAGACAACGACGATGGCTCGAGTTCCTCCAGGAATATGACTTTGAGATAGTCTATACTCCTGGGAAGGGGAACGTGGTAGCCGATGCCCTCAGCAGGAAGACCGACATTCAGCTACTTGAGGAGGCGACAGAGCAGCTAGCCGCTTTGCAGATATCCTTTGTGGATAGAGATAGAGCATCCTTCCTCCAGTCTCTCACAGTCACCTCTCCACTACTGCAGTGGGTCAGAGAGGCACAGCGTGAGGACGTTGAATGTGAGACGCGGCATGCACAGTTATCCTCAGGACAATCACCTGATGGCTTCTCCTTTGGAGCATAGAACGACATCCTTTTCAGAGGACGTACCATGGTACCGGTAACTTTACGAGAGGAGGTGCTGAGAGAGTTTCACACTTCTCCTTTTGCGGTACATCCTGGAGTGGCGAAGATGTACCAGGACCTCAGACGACAGCACTGGTGGCCGGGCATGAAGAAGGTTGTGGCAGAGTTCGTTTCTCGATGCCTCACCTGCCAGTAGGTGAAGGCAGAGCATCAGGTACCAGCAGGCTTGGTATAGCCCTTGGATGTCCCAGAGTGGAAGTGGGACGGGATATCTATGGAATTCGTGACTGGACTTCCACACACTTCCAGAGGTCACGACTCAATCTGGGTGATTGTCGACCGAATCACCATGTCGGCTCACTTCTTACCCATCAAAGAGCAGGGCTCAGTGGAGAGCTTGGGGCGTCTCTATGTTCAGGAGATTGTACAGCTTCACGGTGTGCCATCATCTATCGTCTCCGATCGAGATGCTCGCTTTACTTCCTGGCTTTGGAAGGGGCTATAGGAGGCGTTCGGGAGGCAGCTATGTCTGAGAACTGCCTTTCAGCCTCAGACGGATGGTCAGACGGAGAGGACCATTCAGACTCTCGATGACATGCTCCGCACATTTGTCCTCGACTTTGGTCGCAGCTGGGAGGACCATCTACCCTTGGTGGAGTTCGCGTACAACAACAGCTACCACTCCACCATTGGGATGGCACCATACGAGGCGTTGTACGACAGACCTTACAGATCTCCTTTGTGCTAGACAGACCCTGGGGAGTCAGCACTTGTGGGACCAGAGATGGTCCGGGCCACGACAGAGAAGGTCCAGGTCATCCAGGAGCGGATGAGGACAGCTCAGAGTCGGCATAAGTCTTATGCTGACAGGAGGCAGAGGCTACTAGAGTTCGAGGATGAAGACCACATATTTTTGCGTGTCTCACCCCGTCGTGGATTACGAAGATTTGGCCGAGGAGGCAAGTTGTCTCCACGCTTCATCGGACCATTCCAGGTCATCAGCAGGATTGGCGAGGTGGATTATCGTCTGGCTCTACCACCTCAGTTGCACCGAGTGCATGACGTCTTCCATGTATCCCAGCTGAGGAGATACGTGCACGACCCGACGCACATCATTGACCATGGGGAGCTAGACGTGGATGATGGGGCGACTTTTACGGAGGTCCCGGTGGAGATCGAGGATCTACAGGAGCGGGTCCTACGTGGATGATCGATTCCTCTAGTGTGCATTAGATGGCAGCACAAGAACCTCCAAGAGAGCACTTGGGAGCGGGAGGCTCAGATGCGTGCTCAGTACCCACATTTGCTTCCCTAGTTTATGGTGTATCTTTATGGGGACGTAAATCCCTAAGGTGGGAGTGATGTAATGACCCGAAAAATTCAAGGAAATTTTTTTTTCTTAATTTTCTTTGGATTTTTACAAGAACACAGTTTCTGACGGCACTTGATTCCAAGGCCCGGTGTGCCCGGAATCATTTTCCAAAGTCTGGCTCAGGTACGTTCAGTGAACAGACGAGCGGGTTTTTTTAACTTTTGAACTGGTGCTCAGAATCGAATTCTGAGGGCACCGATGGAATCACAGCGCCGATATTTTCTAGGAACTCCTCTTCCGGAGTTGCGTTTTCTCGGGTGTGGTTTTTAATTTTTGGGCTTAAAGTTAAGAAATAAAATAAATTGTTCGACAAACTTTATTTTATTTCACTTAAGCCACATTGAAGCCACTTGAAGCCACTTAAAGCTGCTTAAGTTGAGTTGATGCGGATAGGGTGCTATCAAAAAATATCCTACCCTCTTGGTAGGATATTTGTGAGGTGGGGCCCGCACGATCCCCACCGTTTCTTTTCTGCTAAGTAACGCAGCCGCAAAAACCCATCATTATGAAGTCAACTGACGCGTTTTCTTAATTTCTCAACGCACCAATTAATTGGGCAGTTTTATTCGTTGAATTAAATGGGCGGTTTATTCGTTGAAATTAATTCTATGAATTAATTTCATTCGTTTCTTAACACGTTTTCGTTTTGTTGGAATGTTAATAAAATAAGGCCAACACACCCTCCTTTTTAAATGTTGTGTTAAACCTTTGAAGAACCTCTAAGGATCTTCGTCCTTCTTCGCGAAGAACGCGAAGAACGGAAAGAATGCGAAGAACACCGGCCTCCGACGAAGAACGCCGAACCCGCGGAAATCGACGACACGACGCCGTGTGCCGCGACGCCGACGTTTCCTTTCCCGCGACATTCTTCTACGAAGTTCCTTCCTCCGCGACAAAATCTTCGATCATCTGTTGAGGTGAGAGATTGCGGTTTTTTAATTTCCTTTGTGGATTATAACTTCAATATGGATTTAATTATAAAAATTAAATCTTTTGTTTCATGGTCCTCGGAGTTCGTCGACGCAACGTAGGATACCGCGACGACGCGACAATTCCCTCCTTCCGTGACGAACAATTCCGTGAAGAACGCACGTGCGACACTTGAGAAGGTAGGGGTTTTATTGAATGTTTTATACTCCGTGGATGTTTCCATTCAAAATGAAGAACCCGGTTAATAAGAACAATTTTAATTCAATAAAATTGTTATTGGTTATGTTTTCTTTGTGTTGATTAATCCTCCCAACTGTTATCATCTAACGCGGAGGGTGTGGGCCAAACAAACACGGCCCGAAAACCCTCCGCAGTTCTTCGTTGATGTGCGGATTTGGAGGGCGACGACAAAACGTGCCATAGGGACGATCCGTTGTTTCTGCAGTGAAGAACGGGACTCGAGAGGAGCTTCAGCGCAGACAAGAAGGAAAACAGACCACCGGAGCAACTCCAGTGGCCCGCGGAAGCCACCGGCGGTGCGGGAAGCCGGCGCGGCGGCGCCCCGGCGCGCCGCCGGACAGGGCCGCCGCGGCTTCAGCCGTGGCGGTGGTGGCCAGCGGACCCGCGGCCACACGGGTCCGTCTCACACGCACAGGACGCGACAAAGGCCGTGTCCGTTGACTCTAGCACGGCCCCACGGGGGCCGCGAATCCTTCCTCCCGTGGGGGCAGCGCCACCCCGCGGCTACCTCGCTCGGCCGCACCGAACCGGGTCCGACCCGGACCCGGGTCGGGTCGACCCGATTCGGGCCGACCCAGGGGGGTGGGGCCGGGTCGGTCCGGGCCTAGACCCCCTATCTCCGGACGTTTTCGGTCTTTCGCTCATAACATGAGCTACGAGCCTCCGAACAATGTGGCGCCAACGGAGATGCAATCCTTGGATTGAGACGGTCGTTTCAGTATATCACACTCAAGGTTTTGGAAAAATTTGGGTTCATCCGGGTTGGTTCGTCCACGAAACCAACCGAGCCCTCGGAGCGGAAACACTCATATCTTGAGCTTCGGACGTCCGATTGACGTGAAGTCGACTTTGTTGAATTCCTCTAAGTGAGAAGGATCTTTTGGCATACTCCTCCCAAGGTTTGGATGCAGGTGGAGTACGGTCGGGTTGGTTTTGCCTTAAAAACCAACCGGACACCTAGGCCGAAAAAGCCAATAACTCTCAGACCGGGCATCCGATTGACGCGCTGTCTGCGACATTGAGTTCCTGTTGACGATACAGAACTTTTGGATACATCAACTCTGGACTATGTGTCATTTGATGTATCAACCTCTCGTCTCGTGGAGCGGACCCTCCCGAACGAGCTTGTAGTGTGCGGGAACCCTAGAGCTAGTTGCAACTACTACTACGACGACGACTGTGCGGAGGTCCTCAGTGGACTGTGATGACTACTAAACTCAGCGATTCTACGTGGATCAGTGCTAAAGATCCTGTGTGGATCTGCTCCTATGTGGGTCAGCGCTCAGCGGTTCTGTGTGAGCCAGCGCCTACAGGTCCTGTGTGGGCCCGATCCTGTGTGGATCTTTGCGGGGGTTAGTTACCTATTGATCCTCTGTGGGTCCGATCTTGTGTGGGTCATTGCGGGGGTTAGTACCTTTCGATCCTTTGTGGGTCTGATGACTTAGATGGATCCGTGATCATCTCTATCGTCATTTGAAAAAGTATACATGTGTGAGTTGAAACTCTGTTTTACTTTCCTTTGTGGATTGTGTTGTGCTATCTTGTGTGGATTTACGTTTTACTTTCCTTTGTGGATTGTGTTGAGCTATCCTGTGTGGATTTTACGTTTGGATTTCCTGTGTGGACTGGGTTGTACTTGAGCTCGGATGTTGGAGCCGAGCGAGTATTAATGACTTAGGTATATGTATGAGCATATACCTAAGCCGTGTCGGATGTTACTTCGTGATTGTGTTTATCCTTTGTGGATTCTCAGAGACCTTCGGGGGTCTTGGGGTCCCTACTGAGTAGCTTATACTCACCCCTGCACGGGCTATGCCCGCACTACGTTGTGTTGGTTGCAGACGACGGACATCGCTGATCGTGGTGGAGGCTTGCAGAGTAGGACGGTACTTGGAGGTGGGCCACTGGGCGAGGTGTACTCGGAGCGGTAGGCTAGACCCGAGGAGCAGTGGAGGCTTTCTGTACCCACCCTACAGGTGGGACTTCCAGAGGATGGCTTGACGTTGCGGCTTTACTTTTCAGTTGCTGTTTTTCCCCTTTCAGTTGTACTTTACAGTTGGGCTTGTATTTCCATCCCCCTTTACTTTTCCGCACTTACTGTTGTACCAGTTTTTACTTAGTGTTTAATTTTTTCCGCTTGCTTACTCTGTAGTGCTTGTTTACTTTACAAAGGCAATGCCTTCCCTTTTTGCTGGGATTTATGCCTTGGTGCTAGTCTCCAGCCCCTGGCCTATGGGAGGCGGGCTTGGGGTAGTCACGGCATGGGCCCCGAGGATGGGTCGTGACATTTTTTTCCTCTATGTGGCTCAATTGTTTCTTCAATGCAGCCATAACTCGGGATTTATATTCCTTGAAGGAAGAAGAAAATCTCCCAAGTAGTTTAGATTCAATCTGGACACTTCCCATGTGGTTTTGAACCCATATTCTTGAGGATTAAATTTCTAAGGCGGTTCCATGATTAATTGACCTGATTTTCATAAGCATTCTTCGACTGTTTTCATGATTCATCCAAACCATCAATGAAAGATACTTCTCTCTCAACTCAACATAGCTGAACTGATGTCAATTCATTCCAATTGAATATATTTTATTTAATTGGTTTTGATTTCTCTAATTAGAAATCGTTGGCAGCCATTCTTTTTTATGGTCTCACAAATTGGGGAAATCTGGAAAATTGGGTCTTTTGAATAAATTGCAATTGTTCATTGCTTTAAAATATGGATTTTAAATTGGTGATTTTTTTTATATTTTGGAACAACAATTTGATTAGTTGTTTTCACTAAAATGGGATGTTTTATTGAAATCAACTTGTGGATTTGAAATTTTTGTATTCTTTCATTTTCAATAAAAGTATAATTTTATTGAATTTTATTGAAATGGTTATTTTTAATGGTTGAGGAATACATTGTATTTTTTGTGAGTTATTGTTTGAAATTCCCCTAAATAATGGATGTGTACCCTTGGGATACAAGGTATGAAACACGGGATCATGGGCGTTTGTCATTGGGATACAAGGTAATTGGACATGAGACTACTCATGAGTGTTGAACTGACATATGAAGTATGTATGTGTGGGTGTGTCATGAACAAAAGAAAGGATATGCCAAAAAATTAATAAAATTTGGTTTATAGGCCTTGTTTTTTTATTTTATGGGAAATAAATTATGGGATGGATTCGTTTACCTTTGTTTCCACTTGGTTATAATTTTTTTCAAACATTTTAATATTTTGTTGTAACCTATTTTGGTAAATTGTATTATATAAATTGTTTATATAATGTGACGACTATTCTATACAAGTGGTGTGTGTACATAAGTCATTGGGGGGAAATCCTACAGAGTTAAGTACTCACCACTACTTTGGTACATTGGCGCTTTTTTATATGTTACCTTCTTAGAATTATGAAAAAGTAATGTTTAAAACTTAATTAGAACCACCGTATTATACATTGGAATACATGGTGATTTTGGTTCATTGATCATGTGGAGTGCGTAGTTTGTGTTTCATCTTCGAGTTTATTTTCCATTCATCCGCTATATACTTTGATGTTTTATTTTCTACCATTGTAGAATACATTGGCTGGTTTTTGTAAAGGGATTGATGAAAATTTCATAGTTCATTTCATGCATCATATAGTGAAATGTTTGTTGTTGGTCTATTAAGTTATTGGATTTATTCATTATAGGGTAAAGTGTCCCCCACATACATGGAAACACTTCGACATTAATTTCCATACTTTATCACCTTGGGGATGTCACCTAAGGGAAAGTAATTACTATTTTTAATCTAAATCCAATGTGAATTAGCAGGTCATTAAAATTGTTATCAGTCTAGTCCTTCATTTTTTGTACAACTGTTATCATCTTTTTAGGTCCTTGCATGAAAAGTTGTCATTAGTGTTCTTGGTGTTGCTGTTGAAATTCCTTCTTGTATATTCTTTTGGATTGAATCTTAGAACAGAGTAGGATTGCCGAAACATTAAATTTATAGCATAATAGAATGAAACAAACCCTTATTATGTTGATCTTTATGTTATGATGGTATTAGTTACATTAATATTTTGGAGTCACTTCTAGAATGTTGTAATAATAACTGTTTGGGGTTTAGCCAATGATACGAGTATGACATGCATTATAGAGGAATTAATTCCCACTAGGGGTGCCCAAATCATTTCAAGTAATGATATATATTGTGTAAAATTTGTTGATTTTTGAGAAATTATGAAACTGTTCTCAAATGAATGACTTTGAAAAATCATGGTTGATATATTTTGGAAATGGTTTGATTTTCCAAACTACAAATATGATTTTTCAAATGTTGTTGAATATTAAAAAGGTTGTTTTTGGATAACACTTTTCTGATAGTTTTTGTGATAGAATATTAAATTATAATCAATCAATTTCTAGAGAGTGATATTGAAAAAGATTGTTGTTGGTTTTAAAAATAGAACCTAGTATGCGTCGTCGAATGTAACCCAAATTAACTATGGATAATCTCATTTCACCAGAACCATGGGTGAAACAAGAGATAGTTCAGATTATTTTCAAATCTTTTCATGATGTGGATACTAAGAACCCAAGGAATGATTAAAGTCATGGGGATCATACCCACTTCTTGAATAGGAATCCGCATTACTTCTTGGGTGATGATGAACACAAAAAATAAGAGGTGTGACATTGTATGATGAATCGTATCATCAATTTCATCGACACACCATTAGAGCTCAATGAAAAGTTAGAAACATATATGATTGAGGATCATGGATGATAGTTGTGGGTTTTAGTCATGTAGGATAAATTGGATGGAGTCCTTATATGGGAGGTTTTTGAAGAATTATTCAACAAACAATTATATCCACATACATTAAAAATTCCTAAAGCGATAGAACACTTCAGGATAATGAAGTATCATTTCTCTATCACAGAATTTGAAGATAAATTTATGAATTTATTTTAACTTACAAAAAAAGTATTGGAAAGTGAATCATTAAAGGAATGAATCATTAAATTGGGTCTATGGAAAGATATTTGATTGAATATTACAGTAATATTTATGACGGATTATAAAATGATTATAAATATAGAGACTGTGGATGAACATGATATCATTGGATCTATGGGAGGAGGAATGGTGATACTTGTAGATAATTTTTAGAACTAAAATGACGGTTGAAAGTGGAAAAGTGAATCTTATTTCCAAGATAGAAGAGGAAATCAAAATCATATGGTTGGATCTGTGAACCTTCCTCCACAAATCAATAAAAAATAGGCTGTTTTCAATGTGGTTGATTTGACCACATAAAGTGAGAGTGTAAAACACAAACTATAACAATCCATAACTATAAGAATATGGGTAATCTACACTAGTATTGTCACAATGATCCTAGTTTAGGTGCTCGAGACACAACTCAGGCATCACAAGCATCATATTCTTTGAAAGTTAAAATACATTAGAATTAGTATCGTCGACAATGAAAATCTATCCATGGTTATCTAAGAAATACCATGACTCCCCAACTAGGCTAATCTCATCAAGGCAATAGGGAGAAAAGTTCATTGAAAAATAAATTGTATGGAGATAATTAGTTGATTTTCAATGATTAGGGTGGACCATCTATGGTGAGAGGTATGGTTCTATTGAATTCTACCCTTGTGGAAGTGATTTTTTATACAAGTTCATCACATAATTCATTGTATATCATGCTGTTTAAATACAATATTTAATGTTGGAAATTATTCCTTATGTCTTAAAACTACGAACTCCTTTCGAGGAATAAGAATGTCAAACCTTGGTGTATACATCATCTTCTATAAATATTGATGGAGCTGATCAAAAATAGGAATTATCAATGATGGACATCGATTTCTATGATATAAACATGGGTATGGATTGGTTGACAACATTGAAAGAACACAATGACTATTATAGGAGAACTATTAGTTTCATGACTGCGGATGGAATCAAGCATATATTCATAAGATATAGGATTGTAATTAAAGGGAAAAGTGCTTCTAGGAACTGATGTTGGGAATGATCTCTAATCAGTTAGAAGAATTGAATTTGGAATAAATGAAAGAGATCATGGAAAATAGTTTTTTAGCCGTTGTGGATCAATTTCCATAGGTCATTACAAAAAACATCTCAATGTTAACACCTCTATGGGATGTGGAGTTTATGATTCAACATTTTTTGGGGACTAGTCCAATTTAGCATTTCTCTTATTGGATGGATGAAACAATGTTTCGGTAATTGAATGTGCAGTTAGAGGAGCTGTAGTGAAAGGGTTTTATTCGGCTAAGTATGTCTTTGTGGAAGTCACCAATCATGTTCATGATAAAAATGGATGGAACCCATCAGATATGTGTTAATAATCGTATGCGAATCCATATATCGATAAATAATAGATATCCACTTCCACACATTGATGATCTATTTGATCAATAAAGGGGATGTCAATGGTTCTATAAAATTATCTTACAAGTAGTATATCTCCAATAGAGATTTTGGATGGAAGATATTCCAAAGATAACTTTTAGAAGCCGATATGGCCACTATGAATTTATATCCTGGATTTCGGTGTGACTTATGTACCATTGGTTATCATGGAATTGATTAATATTATATTTTAGTAAAATATATACTCTTTTATTGTTGTGTTCGTGGATGACATCATAGAGTATTCAAAGACAAGGTATAAACATGAGGAACACCGGGAAACAGTGTTACAAATATTGAGAAATCATAGTTTTTATAAAAAATTATCAAAGCATGATGTGTGCATACAAGAAGTACATTTTCTTGGCCATTTCATTTCTAATAAATGCATTTATGTTGATTTGGAAATGATATAAGTTTCTTATATTTGGATACCACTGAATAATGTCTTCTAGATATGATTTTTTCTTGGTCTAGTTAGCTACTACCGACACATTGTTCAACATTTAACACAACTACCTTCTATAATGATAACTGTGATAAAAATGATCAATTATAATGGACAGAGGAATTCCAGAAGTCCATCCATGAACCAAACATTTGTATTACATCAGAACCTATCTTGTTTTTTTTCTAAAATTAGGACAAGGGTATGTGGTGTAATGCAATGCTTCGAGATTACGGTTGGGTTTTTTTCTCATGAAAGGATTCCATGTGGTTTCTTATGGTTCAAGGTAGTTAAGGGTGCATAATAAAAATTTCCCAAAAATCAATTTGACGTTTTCTATATTCTTCCTTACCTAAAATGATATTTCAACATTATATATTGGGTGAGAAATTTACTATGTTCACATACCACGAAATCTTGAAACAAATTTTTCTCATAGTGAGATTTGAATCTGATGCCATGGAGATGGACAGAGTATATCCATATATTAGAATTTCACTTGATCAATACACTAGTAAAAAGTAATTTAGTGGTAGATTACTTGAGTAGAAATCCCTATGCTTATATGGTTAAATAATATTCAGATGAAACGTAGTTGATGTCGGTCCTAGCCGACATGCATGTGGAATGTGAAGACTAAGGTGATGTTACAGTTTTGATTTTATCTAAGATTCTTCCTAATTTGGTAAAAATGGAAAATAGGTACATAAATAAAATGGATAATATCTAATTATGAGTTCAAAATACAATGGTGGGGAGACCATTTGGGGATGTAAACAAAATGGGACTTTAGTTTTGTGTTTTAGATTTCGGACGGTTGTACTTATGGATTTTAGGAATAACTCATTCATTATTTACATCATTTTAAAGGGGCTATAGATCAAGGTAAAAATAATTAATATAAGTAATTGAATTAACAATTTTTGTGGAGCGGTATGAAAATAATGGTGGTTGAGTTTGTCTCGTGAGGCTTAACAGGTCAACAAGTTAAAGCTGAGCATCTGAGACCTAGAATTTTGTTGCAGTCATTGAATTTTTTAATGTGTAAATGGGATCAGATGGAGATGGATTTTGATATAGGTCTTCTAATAATGGTTCAGAAACATGATTCCATTTGTCAAATAGTGGATTGGTATACCATGTTATCCCATATCATCCCTCTTCATGAAAATCATACAGTGAAAGATATCTCCAAAATTTATATCCATAAAGTGGTAAAGAGACATGACGTACTAAAAATTGATTTTGTATGATATAGATTCACGGTTTATATCTTGTTTCTAGAAATCCCAATAGAATTTCCTTGGGGCTCAGTTGACTATTAGCTTGACATATCATCCTATGATAGATGGAAAATATGAATGGATGATATAGACATTAGAAGAAATCATTATGGCTATTTTAATGGATTTTAAAGGCTCATGGGGGGGGGGAGAAAATACCCTTAATGGAGTTCACATATAATAAAATATATCAAGCCATGATAAATATGGCTTTCTTAAGCCTTGTATTGGAGTCCTTGACGTTCTCTTCAATTATGGGTGGAAACATTTAAAAAATCACTAGTTGGTCCAAGAATTGTATGAGAAACCACAAATATGATCCATTTGATTTGAAAAAGGATTGAGATGACTCAGAGTAGTTAGATATCATATGAGGATCATCATCAAAGTCTATTGTCGTTTTCCATAAGGGATCATGTCTTTATCATGATCACTCCAAAACTGATACGTCTTTGTTTCGGGATGCATGTCATGTTATCTTCAAGAACAATTGGACATTTTGAGATAACTAAACTGAGTCGAAGAGGTGGAATATCAGTTGTCATTACCACCTTTTTCCTTTTGGGGCATATTTTGTTACAGGTATCTTACTTGAAAAAGTATCAGCCTGATCCTGACCATTTGATGAGATGGGATCATGTTGAACTAGAGTCGGATGCTATGTTGATGCATATCTCTTTATGGATTGTGGATAATGAAGAGAAAGTCAGGAATGGTAAAAGAATAAATTAGGTGTTGGAATTAAGGAATCATGGTCAAATTTAGGAAGGTTCATAGGAATGTGAGAAGGAAATGAATGTTCATTGGCTAGAACTCTTTTGGAGTTACAATTGTATTCAACATTACGGGGTCGGAAGGTCAGATCGTGGTTAGAATGTAGTACACATGATTTCTACTACATAATAATTTATTTTTGTTTTTATGGATATAAAATATAAGTGGAACATTTGGGAGAGTTTGGTGATCATTCACTGAGTTTTTTATAAAATGGAGAGGCACAGGATCTGCACATGGTTTATCCAAACAATGTGAAATGGAAGTTTTGAGGCAGATAACATTAGAATGGTGAGATAACGATTAAGTAGACCCTAAGAGGGTATGTATAGACTGTAGATAACACATGGATATCATATAATTTTTCTAAATGTGTGAACTAACTGTGTGCATGTTAATTGATAGATCATAAAAAAGAGGACGTCACATGTTTTTTCCTATAAGTGGATCATTTTATCTCTTATATGGCAATAACTTAGGATTTCATTTCATTTAGGTTTGGAGAAACAATAAAAATATATTTAGAGTCAATACAAATGTTTCCTTGGTGTTTTGACCACATATTCTGAAAGAAAAGAGATATAAGAAGGTTATGTGATCAATCAACCCAGTTTTCTTAAGTGTTCTTCATCTGTTGTCAAGTTTCATCAAAACCATGGATGTATGGGGATTCTCTCTTGACTACACTTTTTAGAATTGATGTGCATGCTTTCAAATTTAATAACTTGTGTGCAATTGGTTTTGATTTGTATTTTTAGAAATCATTAGAATCTTTTATTTTATGATAGTTTGGAAGATTGGGTAATTCTAGAAAATTG
The DNA here is from genome assembly GCA_963277665.1 of Viscum album. NCBI lineage: Eukaryota > Viridiplantae > Streptophyta > Magnoliopsida > Santalales > Viscaceae > Viscum > Viscum album. Next base: position 520,963,692 of record OY728153.1, on the reverse strand, counting down.
AGTGTGTTGAATGAAGTGAATTTGTTTTTCTTTTTTATTTTAAAATATTGTTCTTAAAATTTAGACTTTTTAGAGTTCTAGAAATTGGATTTTATTAACTATTTTTAATAATAGGGGATGTTTTATTAAAATTAAATAGTTGTTTTGAAATTGGTTTGTTATTTAGTTTTTAATAATTGTATTTTATTATAGAAATGGTTTGAAATGGGTATTTGGAATGGTTTGGTATAAATTGGGTTTTTTGTGAGTTCATGATCAATGGTCCCCTAAATTAGGGACATGTACTATTGGGGTGCAAGGTGTGTGACTCTGGATCGGGGGGTGTGTTTCATTTGGACACAAGTTATTTAGACAAGAGACCTATCATGAGTGTTAATCTGTTAAACGAAGAATGCATGTGTGGGTGTGTGGTGAACTAAAAAATGGATATTCCAAAATAATAATTAGAATTTGTTTATAATCATTGATTTGTTATTTTCATGAAAATAAATTACTGCAAATTGGTTTCATTTAAATTTGTTTGCACATGGTTATAACTGGGTTTTGAACTTTTTTATAATTGGTTATAAATAGTTTTGGTAAATTCTTATATAACAAAGGAGTTATATAATGTGCTAACCAGTCTATCCTAAATGTGTGAGTAGGGATTTAATTATGGAAAACATATTGACTAAAATACTCACACATACTTTTCCACTTTGGTGCTTTTTTATGTGCAACCTTCCGGGACATGGTTAAAGGTAATTTATCAGACAACATATGAACCATGTCGTGATTCTTTGGACTATATGGTTATGTTAGAACATGGAGCTCATGTAGCATAGATTTTGGGTGTCATCTTGAAGTTTATTTTACTTATTTCTACAGTTTACATTGATGTTTTATTTCCATTCATTGTAACATACATTGGGTGGTTTTTATAATGAGAATGATCGAAATGTCATAGTTTATATCATGCAACATATTTTGAGATTTGTTGTCGGACTATTGGGTTATTGGATTTCGTCATTTAATGTAAAATCATACCCTTATTACTTTTAAACATTTCATCATTTATTTCGATCCTTTGGTTTGTTGGGGTATCTTTTAAGGCCTAGTAATGTCACCTGGTACTCTCAATACAATGGGAATTAACGATTTGTTATTTGTTTTTTGATTATTTTAAGAAATATACTATTAACAAAATTCATTAATGAGTTATTTATTGGTTAAAAATACATAAACAATTAATTAATTTTATTTCCACTTTTTTGTGTCCATTTTTTTGGGAAACCCTTTAGAATATGGAACTGACTCAGGTAATGCATTGGTTCCCCACATTTAATACAATGAACTATAAATGGATCCTTTGGATGAGATTTATTTCGAGCCATCTTTCTATTCGTTATTTCATGGAAATAATTTTAATTATTCCATTCCTTTACACACATATAACATTTACCCAATTTATTGAGACATTTTCATGGGTGCCTCCTAGCATATTTCTCACATAATGGAAATGGAACCTATTTTTTCTAGGGTCTCCACCACTTGAGATCTTCGAAAGTCACTATTTCCATTCTTTTTTGAGACTCTGAGTTGGTTAAGGTACATGTTGTTAATTATATTATAGGTAAACTGTTTTTTCATAAACATGATATCATTTAATCCAATCATTATAACATTTTTTGTTCATAGTAAGAATAGTTTCAATCATATTAAATTTTACCATGATTTATTTACATTCGATCCATTGAAATAAATGAATATCATAGTGTGAGTAAAAAATATAATAGTGAGGAAACCTTATATTCATTAATATGTTTTCTAAATTATGATACATTAATTTTGATATAACACACCTTAGGTTTATCCTATGTCATTCATTGTGATCATATATTAAAATTTTTCATAATGGGTGGGAATGAAAATGTTGTTTATCTTAATAATATCCCACGAGGGAGTAAAATCATGTACATATTGAAGCCCATTGTTTGGTACTAGGTAATGATCATTTCATACATTAAACACATTTTATGGGGTTTTTACCCATAGGTCGCTTTGTTCTAGGCCCATGTCCTGTCGTATAATCCATTTGGTGATGTATTAATTTTGAAAACAGCACAATATCCAACTTACCAAATCTTTTTTTATTCCCTTTTATAATTATCCTAAAATTATAACATAATGTTATGTTACTAATATTTGTTTTCCTAAATCTAGTATTCAAGGAATCTAATAAATTTACTCTAATATCAACCACTCCAACCCCAATCTCCAAATCACAAATCTGGTTTCATACTTTATTCCATTGGCATAATATAAAAGGAATCACATCTCGTAGGACTCAATAGTTTAGTATAATTGATAAACATGATACATAAAAGTGTCTATAATTATAATTGAATACAAAAATTGCAATAATTTGTTTTGAAAAAATTATTTATTCCAACACATATCCCAATATATCAATAATCGTAAACTTCATGGAATCCAAGGCAATGAAACAAAATAAGGGTGATATCAAAATATCTTTAAGGGTTATGTAAAATGAAATATATCATTATTCAACAATAATGATAAACATAAAATGGTAAATAACTAATGAAACATTCAAATTTAATTACTTTAATACCTAAATAAATAATGAATAATCAATATAGAATGATAAATAACTGAAAACACATTCCATTTTGATAATAAATTATTATGAAATCCATCCACATAAAATCACATAGTATACATCTATTAGATTATAATAAAAACTAAAATTAAGGTGATTCATAATTATAGGACTTCCTATTTCCCAAAAACCTGATACCTTTACCTTCTAGATCTATCATCATGACAATTTAAAATATACTTGGTGAAAACCCATTTAGCTAACACTAGGAAACCGATTCATCCCATGAGACTATCGATGCATCACGTGGATTCCACAAATCAATAACTATCCCATTTATTATATGTGTAAATCATTCATCATATATCAAATAATCAATTTAATTCATAAACAAAGTTCTTTATAACTAAATATCTTTATTGATTAAAATATATGGATTTATCAATATTTCCCCTAATAAAAAATAACATTCAATTCATTACAATGTTTGTAGAAAAAATATATAGTTTAATAAGTAAAAATTTCAATTTTAAATAATACTTATATTTTGGGTAAATCTAATGTACAATGAACATGTGAAATAGAAAATTTAACAGTAATAATATTGACTGCAATACTGATTCACGATAGTAAATTTCAACACTTTCCCAAGACAAAATTATCATAAACCATGAAAAGGGAAACAAATTATGGTATGAATACAGCATATACCTAGTATAGTAAAAGAAATATAAGGTTTTTTCTTTATTATGAATAGAACTACCATTAAAATATATATAAAAGTTATTTCGGAAAATATCCTTTTTAGTTGGGAAATCACTTTTAAAAACATAAAAGATTTTGAAAATCCAATATTTTGAATTTTTTTTAAAAAACAATTAATTTTCCAAATATTAAGGAAAAACATTAATTTAAAATAACCATAAAGTCATAAAAATTATGTTTCAAAGATATAATGTTATTATTTGGGGTAATTAAATAAATTTCTAAAATAACTTTCATATTTCATTTTTATAAGGTTATAAATGTGTGTCGTTGGGAAAGCAACAAGTGGATTCCTTTTAAATAAATAAAAACAAAAAATGGGTGAAAATTTATTTCAAAATTTATTTTAAAATATATAAATAATTTGTTTTAAAATTTATTTATAAAATAAGGTTTCGTGGAATAATCAATTTCCTTCTGAAGATAAAATGGATGTCTGATTTTATTAAATTATTTTATCAATAATTTTCTATACAAAGAGTGAAAATTGGTATTACCAAATGAAAAGTATCATTAATATCCATATGATAATAAACATAATGTTTTTACTAATCAATGATATTATAATTTCCTTTACATGTAATTAAACAATAAAAAATCTTGATTAAGATTAGATTGTGAAATAAAAATGAAAAATGATCACAATGATGAAGTGATAATTAATAAATGGATTGATTACGTGTATCTATTTTAAATAAACATTGAAAAATGTTAATTAAAATATGTTATTGTAGAAATTAATTATATACATAATCTTTGATTATCAACTTCAATGAATAAGTAATATAACCCAGTGAAACGAAATAGAGTTATAAATTATAATTACCACTTCATAACAATAATTTCAAATCCCCTTAGATTGAATAATTCAATTTAAAACTTAATATAACACTACGAATGAATTATTAATGATATTACATGTCAATGAATATTCTGATTCATGCACGTACTTTATAGTTCTATTATCACTATAATAATTATAATATCATAAATGTAGTATTTTTATCTAAAAAATACTTTTAAAACCAATAATTAATTATGTTAATGAATAAATAAGTATATTTCAATCATGGAAATGGTAGGTTGTTCGTATGCATGAGTTACACTTCCTTTTTTAATTGGTCACTATGTAAAGTAGGTAAGTAATATTTTACACATAAAAATGATAATTATATCATTAATATAATTTTATATAAATATATATTTTATCCATGTGGTTTTGGGATTAAATTATATTCACTTTACATCGTGAATGCAGTAGTCCACACGTACACAAACCATGTTATCTATATGTGAGTGAATAATAAAGAAATTAAATGATGTATAATATCATTCCAGAATGATAAATGTGTTCTTAATATAATAATAATATAATTTATAGGATGATTTTAAAAAATATTTTTTGTAATTTGGGGAATGATTGGCTGAACACAAGTGGAATGATGGTGTGAAGTGGAGACGAGATGGGGTGTCCTTTTATATGTGTGTTGTGTGGAACACTAGTAATGTTTATAAAAGAGAGAATTAAACAAATTTTTTTTAATGTAATCATGACCCAATTATGATATATTCGAATTAAGAGAAGGGATAAGGTCTAAATATGTCAATTAAATTGGTTTTTTTTTGTTTTGGTTTATTCTTTGACCTTATATTCGATGTTTAACTAACTTGTATACTAGTTTTTACCTTAATAATTTTAAATAATTTTAACTATTTCACTAATCATTATGAGAAAAACAATTTAAGTTGACCTTATTATATAATATAAATAATAATGATTTTAAATATGGAATCCATTTGAAAAAAAAATCATTTCATATATATAGCATAATTTAATTTAAAATTAATTGTGTAGATATGATAAAAAAATCTGGATTTTAAAGTGAAAGTATTCAAAAGATTCAATGATTTTGTATAAAAATAGACAATTAAAATGAATTAAATGACCTAAATTGGATTAGTAAATGTTTAATTTAAATATTTTTTTATTAAAAATAATTCAAAATATACATTAACATATAAATTATTCATACAAAAACGATTTTTTCTATTAAAAACCAGTTATTTTAATATCTTTATCAAAAAATTAAAATTCTCATTAAATACCAAAAATAAAATCTATGAAAATTATGATATTCTAATTTAAAAATTGATGTTTATTTTATAAAACAATCTTTCTAAATTATTAAAATTTACATCTAAATTATCTTCATGGATCACATCAAAACCGTATTGGAGAAAAAATAATTTTTTTCAAAAACGTTTCTTAATCCATTAAATAATAATAATTACTATTTTTAATAAATATATTAACAATTAATGTATGTATAATATATATTTTTATAATTAGTTACTAATTTTTATACCCTCCACTCTAATGGTTTTGTGATAACATTCATATTAAATAATTAAATATAGTATATTTTTGTTCCGAAAAAATTGGCTTGCATTTAACATAAGATATAGAAGAAACACATTTCCTACATCAATCATGATAAATAGGTCATGTGTAAATTGATGGATAAATAAATTACTAAAATTATTTAAAATATTAAATATAACATAAAGTCATAGGATATTTCCATTTATGCCTTGATAAGTTCGTTTTGACATTAATATAGATGATTATATAGGATATCATTCTTTAAGTCTAAGGGATTTATGATGATCATAATTTTACATATTTCATTATTTAATAAAATAATTTTAGTTTTAAAAATTCATATTTTTCATGGAAATGTAATTCATTTAGGTTTATTAAATCAATTGAGCATAATTTTGAAAAAAATACTAAATATTAATTTTTAATTATATCAAATCAGTATTGAATTTCTGATAATAAATTTTCTAGACAAATCCAAATTATAAAATTAATTCGGTTAGACTTACATATATCTTGGGATAAATTTTATTCCAATTGACCTTAATATGAAAACAAAAATTTTAAGCCCAAATCATATTCATAAATGGAAATATGTAATTGGAACCAAGTTATATGGAATTAGAAATATGAACCCATAAAGCACAAGTTTCCAGTCCAAATGAGTTGAGATATTTCATTTAAGAGAGGCTCAAGAATAATTTATTGAAATATGGAAATGCTCAAATCATCTTTCATCAAGGAAATAATCTCATGGGAAGCGACTTCCTAGTAATTAAAATAGCCTCCAATATAGAAATGTTTCTTGCAGTAATAAATTCTTTACATTAGAAATTTGTATACAAAAAAACTAAAACATTAATGACAAATGTAAAATATATATGGAAATGAAATCAATTGGGGAGAAATTTTATATATTTGTCTATTTACTCTTATAACAATGATAAATACTTATAAATATATATTTTGTAGTGAAATTTTCCCTTACCCTTTAAATAAATTTTTTTAATTCGTATTCATATAAAGAGTTAACAATTTAGTTATCCATTTTTTGTATATTTTTTTTATATTATAGTTTTATAATAATGTATTAATAAAAATTATTGTTCTTCTTCTCTCATTCATACTTTTCTCTTTTGTGTTATTCCACCATATTTATCTAACATTCACAATGGATAGTTACTATCCTGAGGCTTGTCCTTGGCTGGTGTTATCAAGTGCTCCTTAAATTTTTCTATTTATTTTATAATGGTTTATTATATTTATTGTGACTAATATATTAGTGCTATGGATTGGTGAATAGATCAGTTGCCATTATTTTCCATGAATCATAAACTCATTTTATTCTCTAAGAAATCATCACTTCATCACATCACTATTTAAAGATATTCATATGATGATGTTGTTTGTTTTTGGGGAAAAAACTACATAATATGTAGTTAAGTATAACATGGTTTCACCCTCTTTATTGAGGTGTGTTCAAAATTAATTTCTAATATAATATGTGAGGATTGACGTGTTAAATAGATATCTAAAGCAAGTTTAGTATTATAAAATTGTAGGGAATATTAGTTAAGGTTTGATGGGATAGTATATCAAATAGGCTTGGATAAATAATGATGAATAAAAAAGGAACAAGTATTTCCATCGATACAACAATGTAATTTATTTCTATCTATGTTCATTCTATATGAATGGAAACCACATTTTTATTACTTTTTTTCATTACATAATGAAACACCCATTTCCATTTTTCATTCATAAAAAATAACCAATAATATAAAAAGTGAATTATGAATAATTATTTAATTATTGTAAATGACCCTAATGAAGATATCACTGGTCACCCATTCTGTTATTAATGAAAAAATGGATATTTTTTTAACACACCATGGCTTGTGTGTCACATATCTATAAGTGTTATAGAGTATATTAGAAATACTAATGGGATATATGTAGACAAGGTATTGAATACAATGTGATATTGGGTGAAATTGATGATATCCAAACATAGGTGTATTAGAATATATCTGAAGGTGATTTTTGATATAGTTTCCAATGTTAGTTTATATGAAACTATATAAGGTGAACTGGAATTATTGTTTAGAATTTAGTGAATCTGGGAGATTAAAAGTGAGAATTAATAAATTCTATGTATCGTAAAATTTGATATGGGTGTCATAGAGTATAATATTTATAATGTAAATTGAATATCACAAGACATTGGTTATAAAATTTCTTATGATATAATGAAATCATATGAAATATCATTGGATATATCTTTTTTAATGAATCATATTATATGATATACTAATAATCCTATAATTCATTCGGCAACAGAATGCCAATAATTATCGTTTTGTAATTTATTATGTTGGTTTTCATTAATAGAGGTATTTAATATGATTGTACTCATGGGATGATCAATGGTGTATTCATGTGATGAATGCATGAATGACTGAAGAATTAACACATACATTGTGTAATGTTTTTTTACTTCTTGAAAACACAACAATGTCTTGAGTGTTATATAAAGAGGTAATCACCATGGAATTAGGTTTTCTAAATATGAAAATTCATCTTGCGATTCTCCCCAATCATGATGGCACTACATATTTCTTCTTTATCTATAGAGGCACTAACATATCATAAGGAGGTGGAGTATCTCACTAGAACAAGAGTTCATTCTTTCACCCCATAGATACACCATTGGGGATAGAGCCCTTTGGCCACCTTAAATTTATCTCATCCATGATAATGATGGAATCAATGGGATTTCTCTATGTTTAGTTGAAATGTATGAACACGAGTTATTAATTTTATGTATAATATGGTTTAAACTACATAAATAGTAAAATTTATGTTTAAGGGTTCCTTATTTCATAAATTCTATTGATTAAGTGTTTATTGTAATTATATACTCTTCACCACATATATTAGATCTATATTTTTTGGGGTTATTCATTATGATTTTCTCATTTAAAACAATTTTGGTGTGAAATGATTCAAACATTAAACCATTTATAAAACATATTTTTTTTATTTTCTAATTCTATAAAATCAATATTCTTTTAAAGTTAATGATTATTTCTATGAAGTGTTTATCTTTATTTTTTAATTGATGTGGTATAATTCATCTGATCTTAATTGAGATCAAAATTATATGATACATGTTGAAATGATGTACATATAATATTTTCTGGTTTTATTTATTTTTATTCTATGGTTGTTTTCACTATGAAAAATTAAAAAATAGTTAATATGATTTTTTTGTTTCAATTTAAACATAAACTTATTTTTTTACTTCTTTGTTAAATTATTTTACTTACCTTATTTACATTAATTTTAAACCCAATAGATCATGATAATAATGATAATTTATATTCATGATGTTATTAATTTATACTTCTAAAGGAGATTTATGAACTTTCTATAGTTTTTCTATTTTTAACACCATTAAATCCAAATGATGAATAATGAATTGTGTTGAGTAATTCATTAAGTGTAAATAATGATATTTGATTAGTTTTTCAAAGAATAATGAATATATTAACTAAAAACTATAGTGAATAGAAACCTTTCTTCTTATTATTTTGTTATTCATAAATTATGTTTTTAATTTTCATTCATCGAAATATATATAAAAGAATGTTTTTATTCAAAACAACCCCTTTAATATATGTTATTATTAATATATATAAATAAATAATCATGGTAATATAGAAATAATGCATATTTGTGGCCTCATTGTCATATTAACCAAAGGTCATGTACTACTATGGTGTATATAAAAGGAAAAATAGAATTATTTTGATATAAATCAGTAAAAAACATGTAATTACACATTAATTTTCGTTTTTTCATGCATGGTAACTTTTTAGATACTATTTTTCACATTTAAAAAATTTTAATACATGAAATATAAACAAATTCACTATCAAATCAATCACATTAATTGCTCATTTTTAGTACTATTTTTCACTTATTTATAGTAGTATGTAATAATTTTCTGTGACATTATTTTATTATTTAATTCAATACCTCATTGATCACACCTTATATAATATAATTTTTATATTATATGATAAATTTGTGTGTCAATGTTTATTAATTAGGTTCTTATTTTTATTGATGTCGCCATGATTTGGAAGAGGATTTAGATTATGAGTATAAAGAGTTCTATTTGGAAGGATCAATGGGACATTATGATATGATCTTTTGGTAACTCTATGATACATGTTTTAAATACAACACATTAAGAAAAATTATATCAATTAATAAATAAATATATAAATTTAAAATATGTGACCATTTTGATATGTAATTTTTTTGAAATCTCTTTGAATTTGTATTAATTTTATTTTAGTAATCAAAATAAAATTAAAGTGAAAAAATAATTTGAAGATTCACCTTAAACCTGTGAAGATATTGAATAATAGAATGTTAAGTAATTTATATATTCTTATTTATTTCCTCATCATCTAGAATTATACTAACGGTATTGCATAAGTTGGATTTTTTTACTGGTAGATTAAAAGGAGTGGAAGATGAATTATGTTATTCTTTATTAAATATCTATAAAAATGAATAATCAAATAAATACCATTTTTTAAAATTTATTGGTTATGTATAATTTTATACTATCATAGATGAGGAGGAAATGAAATATGATGGGGAGAATAAGGATAATGTTTTACAACCTTTTCACAGCCCTTTTAAGATCCTTTAATATTATAATTTTAATGTTAATGATGTTTATTTTGAACATAAATATACTGTTTCAAATAATCTTTTTAAATTTTTGATGATATTATAAGGGAAAAAAGATATTTATATCATTAGAAAATAGAAAATCGCTTTTGGAAAATGTCACCAACAATGAAATCAACACAGTGGATTTATTTCATTTGGAAAATAAAATGGGTAGTGAAAATCAACATCAAGACCTAATATTTTATGACTATTGATCATTAAAAGAACTGGGAAATGAAGAATACCATTTTGAACATGACTTAGTGGATTTAATTAATTAACTTTATTTTCCATTATATGTAATATTGAGTTTATTTTAATAATTATTTATGTGTTATTTTACAACAAAAAGTGACAATTTACCACATCAAATTGCATTTAAAAATATAGAACTTTATCTCATTTATTTAATATATTATGAGTTAAATTATTTGTTAATTTAAATAACTTTTCTCATAAAAATGAACATTGAAAATCATCCTTTTCAAAAACAATTGTGCAATTTAAAAATAAATATTTTTAAATTGAAATTTTATTTGAATTAATTATGTTTTATTTTAAATTTAATGAAATTGGATTGTTTTATGAAGAAATATATTTTAAATTTTTTGTTTTCAAAAGCTAAAATATATTTACTTTTAAAAACTATACCCCTTTGTAAATTAATATGAAAGATTTCATAGTGTGTAAAATATAGATGGTGAATTACCTATTCTTACTAGAATATAATTTAAACATTTATTGGATGAAAAATATTTTGTTTTAATTGATTAAATAGGTAATGAATTTAATATAGAAAAAACATTTTCCACACATTTATATATAAAAATAACTATTTTTACAAGAAAATAGTGGAATTTGATAAGTATGATGATTGTAATATAAATTTAAAGAGAATATGTCGTATTTAAACAAAAATAAATTTAAAACATTTATTATTAAACAAATTTGAGTTAAGTGTGACATATTTATTATATTCATATGGAATTTAGGTGATCTATTTTTACCTCTTACACTTAAGAAATATAACTATCATTCTAGTGTGGTGGTAATGAATTTTAAATCAATTATTCCTAGATAAAAGAGAGAACATATCATGTTATTAGTTCGGATTCAAATCTCATTCGATGCTACTGTATTTTTTTTCAATGATTCAAATAATAATATATAAACACCATATAAAAACATTTTATATTTCTTCCATTTGAAATTAAACACTCATGTTTTTTTTCTATTATTTATTTTTATCTTTAATAATATGTTATTTTTTATTTTATTGGATAATAAAAAGATAAATTCAATTGAAAAATTTAAATACAAAATAAAATGTTTTCCCAAATCAATATGATAACAATAATTTTTATAAATCATTACAAAAACTTTTTAAATTCTTATTACCTAATAACATGAGGAAAATATAGCACGAGGAAAATATATTTTAAATATTTATTCTTGTTAACATTTCCTTATATAAATTTGATCTTGTGTACTGATTTGAATATGTAAGAATGATAAATTTAAATGATTTATGTTACTTATTTTTTATATTAAAAATTATAATGAACATGAACATAAGTCATGTGTATTAATACGAAATATATTTTTTCATGCTGGAATTGGGAATTTACATTCTGATTTATATTCGATAATGTGTGATGTGTTTGGTTTATCTAATATTTTATTATTTGTCACTGTCAACTATGTTTTTAATATTGTATTATATCCTTTAAAACAACATTGAATATTTATAAATCGCTTCAAAGAAGGTATTTTTATCATTTATTGTGGCCCTTGTGTTTGATTTTACTTATTAGAAATTAAAAAAAACATTGAATCTTGATTTGATAATGAATTATTCTACCTAAAGATCACCATTAGCTACAATGTTAAAAACAAGTATGGAGGAAGGTTCTATAAATTTTTTAAACTGAATTTTATTATATAGAAATAAAATATTCATTTTATTAAATTTTTCTTTTAAATGAATTATCTCATGCATTGGTGAGTCAAATTTTTTCACAAAAAAATGTAAAATATTATTCTTTATTTCAATTGACAATCTATTAATTTTTTCCACGTAAAAAATATGGTGGAAGTTTTTTATACACATGAAAATCCATTCTTGGTGTATGTTTAGATGTAAAATTTATATATTTATTTTAATTTCTTATTCATTTTTTGGATTAAATTTTTAAATTCAATATTCAATAAAACTGATAAATTCACATTGATTCCCCAGATGGGTTTTGCGAATTTTTTGAGTAGATAACTGATGTTTTCTTCTTTATACTGATAAAATATTATTTATTTTGACAAAAATAACCATTTCATTTTTTGGGGTGTTGTTTATTTATTATTATTGATTTTATAATAATTCAAGACTATTGAGTTTGGGTTTTTTTGTAGCCATTTCCTTATAACAAAGTAATTATTAATTATTTATTACTTATATACATATATTATTGGATATTATTCATATATTATCACAAGCGGAGTATTTATATACATTCAATTAATGTGACAATGTCCTTTGAGTATTTTTCACATCGAATGTTCATAATATTTCTCCACTATAATAAGAACCAAGAATTTATAAAAAAATATCCTTAAATACAATTTTTATGGTAGGATAAAATCATTTAATTGATATAAATGATATAGTAGATTAGTTTTACAGAGATACAAAATATTGAGACTTCGTCTCATGATGTTATCCCTAGTAGTGTAACATACCTTGATTTTATAAAATATATTATTTTAAATTAATTTAAATTATTTTATGGATCATGTTTCAAAACACCATGGTTTATCTTGCATCACACAAAATACGATGTTTATAATGTGTTTCATTAAAAATAGACATCATTTGATGCCTTATGTTACACACAAGCGTGAGTCATACCAAATAATGATATACTTTTAATATTATTAAGATATTGATAACCTAGAATTTGGAGTAGTGGGAATTAAATAAACTAAAGAAATTATAAATGTAAAGTTTATACATGTTTATAATTTGAAATCATTTGTTAACAATTAATTATAAATGGAAATATAGTCTAATTGAATATAAAAATTGAAACAACCCAGGCAATGATAGAATATGTATTTTTCATTGTTATTTATATTTAAGAATTGGTTAGAAATTTTTAAATTCAAATGGATTCTATTTTCAATTGAATATATGACACACAACATGAGTTTCATTGAAATATTGTGTTTGGAAAAATACTTATTTATACTAAATAATTATATAATATTAATATTATTATTAAATATGGAAGATTTTCCACCTTTTAATTGTCGAACTGATTTAAAACTAAAATTTGAAATTTTATAATATTTATATGAAAAAATTAACATCATTTTTTGAATACTAATATCAAATTTTACTTTGGATTAGTTTTAGGTACTTTTATGATATGTTCCTTATTCTGTTTAATTGTGAAAAACATTGAATATTAATTTAAAGCATATTTTTCATCAAATTTATTTATATAGTGAAATTATGTTTTAATTTTTTTAAAATAAACATAGATAAATTATAAATCAATAAATAAAATTTAAGTCATTTGTATAAAATTCAAATTTACATTAGATATAAAAAGATGTCATAATATTGAAATTTTCTCTTTAAAAACATAATAGCTTATCTCATATATGCGATTATTTTTAAATGAATTTATTCCACTTCAAGGATTATAATTTTTAAAAATCTATTTTATATTTTTAATAATAATTATTTCAAATTTATAATAAGGTAAACTAAATTTTTTACCCAAAATATTGAAGAATGTAATGAAAATTAATTATAGTGACTAAAGTCAACTTCTCTTTACATAGTTGTTAAACCTTAATCTTGAGTGAAAAAATGAACTATAAACATATCCAAACTCATTTTATTTAAATATTTCTACCCTAAAAATCATAGAATATATATTTTATGATTTATTGGGACAATATTTCATGAACATGACACATTTAATAAGTTACGTATGTAAAAGGACAAAAAGGAACCTTCCTTCCGTTTAACAATAATAAATATTTGAAGCAGTTTAAAAGAAACATAAGTTTTTATATAGAAATTATTTTATAATATATGTTATTTATAGATATTATAATTGTTTATATTTAATTTTTAGAGATGATATAATTAAATTAAATGTTTATGTAACTCCATCACATGGATTATTTAATTAATAATTAAATAAAATAAATTACTGTTTATTAAATAATTTATAATTACTAAAAATATTATCTCATTACAAGTGATTATTATGTTTTCATAAATATAAAATATTTTTCATATTTTTGAGAATTGATCTTTTATAACAAACATATTTCCCCAAAAATATAAGAATGTATGTTAGTATAATTTGGGTTAATGTAGTGTTTTTACCTGTAACATGTGTTTTTGTTGAAATTAACTACCATCACATATGAGAATTTTATTTTAAAAATTATATGAAAATTACTATAATAATATGGTCTTAAATTAATTATATATGTGACATTAATTTAGTCTTAATTGATGAATTACAATTTTTAAAAAAATAGATGACTAAATTAATGACCAAAAAGGAAAAATAATGAATTATAAAGATTAAAGAAAAATGATAAATATGATTCTATTTTTGTGTAAGGAGAGTGTGTATCACCCATAACTTCCCATTTATATATTAGATTTAAATTTTTAATAAATTTATGAGAGGAATACCTCCCAATAGTTTATACTTTTGGTATTTACAGGAATTCCACTCCTCATCCCCTAATAAAAGGAATTCACACATCTCTTATCTTCACAGATCTCAAAACTTTTGGAACATCAAGAAAATTCCCTAATAACATAACAAATTCCCCAATATATTTATATAATCCATAATTAGTGAAAAAATGTTACTAATGAATCCCTTTTATAAAAACCAAAAGGAGTTATCCAAAAAAAAGAGGTAACAACGTTAAACTATCACTTTTGTTATATTTCATTAAAAAATATTTAAATTATAATTATTTAATAATTATATAATAAAATAATTATCATAAATATACTCATATGTTTTTATTTTAATGAGTTTTACCTACACCAATAAAAACATCCATCAAATGGTTAATGAAATTACCATTTGTGTGTATGATGAACTATCACCTCATGAAACAATCTCATTATTTTTTTCCATTAACACCTCTAATGGTTGTGAATTACTTTGGAAATAATTTTATTATATGATATATTTATTATATTTATTATGTCTGAATAATTATATAATTTTCATCTAAAACGTACATGATTCTTTACGTTTTGTGATAATACAATATTATTGGTTATGGACTTATGGTCTACTACATCCTCAATATGACGTGATACGTTCACACAGTACATAGAATGTAATAAGTATCGACTAAATTAAAATTATTTCACATAAATTAAATATATATTATATTCATTACACAATTACCTTTCTATAAATTTAATATATCATTTTCATTGTTACCTTTTTCACACTTCGAAAAAAGTCATTACGTAGTTCATGGATGTATGGACTACCGGCTTCTCATAGTGATGTGATTCCTTTTAAATCATATGAATTCAATATATAAGAATATATTATTGAATAATATGGTATATGTGATATAATTATCGTATTTAATGATAAATATTACTTAAATTCTTTCTATAATGATCGTTGGAATATGGGAATGTTACTCATGCCTATATATGACCCACTGTCTCCATGATTGTTAGTTTGGTTCATTTTTATAAGTATAATTCATGATTGGTTTTAAAAGTATTATTTATGTATAAATATGATAATTATTTCATTATTTTTATTCCAGATAGTTTTTTTATAATTTACCCTTTACCATCTACCAAATTGATTTTTGACACATAAACATAATATGGTCAAAACACATGATCTAAACCTAATTATTTTAGTTGTTGTTTAAAACATTGTTATAAATGATATAAAATTAATCAAAAAATTTAAAATGATTAAAATGTAAATAACTAAGAGAATTTCATAATTCATAATGATAAATACACATGTTATAAGTTGGAATCAAGGTAATGAATTTCGTCTCAACCTCCTTTCATTGAGGCATTTCTAGATGATATGTACCTTTATTATTTTATAAGGTGTATATACATCCTATTTGAAATTATATATCCATATTAATTATATTAAAATGTTCTAAAATGTTTTTTAATTTTTATACGTTTATGGTACTAATGATTTAAATGTTCACTGTGGTTTGAGAAACTTTTAATGTCTATCTAATTAATTTCGGAATAAATTTTCCATGTCAATATTCTTGATATTATTTTACATTTTTATTTATAGGGATATAAAAGGATTATATAAGTTATTTTAATTATAATTTAAATTACAAAATATGGGCTTCAAATGGAATATTTTTATAACTCATAAATGAATTTTTTTGTCAAGCAAAAACAAAATGTCAGATTTTCCAATTAGGGAAATAATTACCTTTAATGTCTTCTTGATTTTGTTAATTTTTTACTTTCTTTTCAAAATTATAGTCTTTAAAAAATGGGAAACCTATTTA
This sequence comes from Viscum album, assembly GCA_963277665.1. Lineage (NCBI taxonomy): Eukaryota > Viridiplantae > Streptophyta > Magnoliopsida > Santalales > Viscaceae > Viscum > Viscum album. The sequence goes on along the minus strand of OY728153.1, from coordinate 520,946,626 downwards.
ATTATATTTTTTTGTTTTGGAATTTAAAATTTTTTTCTATGAAAGGTTATTGGGTTATTGATAATGGGTTGTCAAAATAAAATTGTATTTTATCCAAATGTGTTTTCATATGAATTATTTTAGAAAAATTAAATACATTCATGATGATAATGTTTTACCTTCGATATAGTACTTGAGAATTATATGAAATGGATGAGCCTGATATATCTTATATGAAGGGTTGATACCTATTATATATTTTGAAAGACATGTGAGCCTGATATAGCTTATATGAATGGTTGATCCCTATTATATCATATTATATAAATAATGATAAAGAAAGTGATCATACACAAGTATTTCCTTTTATCGTCAAAAAAATTTAAGAATAGATAAAGTCACCACACTTTGTATTTGGATGTAAATTAAACTGAACGACCTATTAACGTAATCAGTGGTGAGTCAATACGATTTAATTATTATATTCCGATTCCTTCGTGTTTTGAAAATCACCAACAACCTTTCTTAAGGAAAATTTTCTTTTCCCTAAAAATTATCTTAATAATGAAAATTTTATTTCCCCAAGGAAATTTTATCTTTACCCATGTATTAATTATTCATTATATAAATTCTCTTATTAAAACTCCTTTTATTTAAAAAGTCTAAAAATCTATTTCATATCTAAAACCACAAAAACCAATAAATCCTTAGTTATAGATTATTTTGTTTTTAGATTTTGAATTTTCTGAAACTCAGATTCTGAATTCTCTATAATTCAGATTCATAATTCTCTGAAATTTAGATTCTGAGTTCTTTGCAATTTGGACTACAAATTCTCTAAACTTTTTTCTCTGTATTTCTTAGAATTCAGAATCCAAATTTCATAGAATTCAGACACCTAATTCTAAATAGTTAGGACTATGAATTCCTTATATTTAGACACCGAATTCCTCTTAATTCAACCACCTAATTCCACAGAATTCAGACTTAAAATTCCTCAAAATTTAGACTCCAATATCTTAAAATTCTGAATTTGGAATCCTATGAATTCGGATTCCATATTCATTAGAATTCAGATTATGGAAACTATATAATTTGAAACCTGAATTCTATAGAATCAGAATCTGAATTCTATTGATTTCAGAATCTGAATTAAGAGGAGTTCGGGGTCATAATTCTTAGGATTTCAATATCCTAATTCTAAGGAATTCAGAATAATTATTATAAGGAATTCAGAGACCAAATTTTGAGGAATATGGAGTCCGAATTATAAGGAATTTGATGTCTGAAATCTATGGAATTCAGAGTGTGAATTTTAGAGAATTAAGTGTCCGGATTTTAGAGAATTCAAAATCTGAATTTTTCAAAGAATTCGGATTCTGAATTTCATAGAATTCGGATTCCGAATTTCAGAGAATTCAGATCTCAAATTTTAGAGAATTCAGAATCTGAAAATAGAATACTCTATATCTAAGGATTTATAAGATTCTGTGGTTTTAGATATGAAACTGATTTTTAGACTTTAGAAATAAAAGGAGTTAGAATAATATAAACTATAAAATGAACAATGAAAACATGGGTATGGATAAAATTTCCTTGGGAATTGAAAATTATCTTTATTATAATATTTTTTATGGAAAATATAATTTTCCTTAAGATATGCTATTTTTGAAATTCAAAACATGAAAGAATAGAAATTTCATAAGTAAATATTATTGACTCGACAATGATTATTTTTTTGGAAAGTGCAATCATCCTTATGAAAAAGAATATAAGGAATTATAATTTTTATGGGCATGAAAAAAACATATCTTTGATTACTTATGGATAAAATTTTATAAAACTAACACACCCTTAGGTTTTGAAATCCCAATGGATTGTATTCATGATTTACTGAAATAGATTTTATATTATCTTTGAATACAAAAATATTTTTTAATATGAAAATCCCCTTAGATAAAACCCCCCTTACATAGGGAAGTCTATTTTTTCATGGTATTATTTTTATCATTCCTTCCTTCCACTATTATTTTCAAAAAGGAATAAAGAGAATGGAAAAATAATAGTACCTAAATAATTATTACATAACAAACAAATATATAGAGAACAAAAAATTTTCATTTGATTGAATGAATTTGTACAAGGATGAAATTCAATAAAAGATTGTAATTGGGAAAAAAAGTTATGTTTCTTTCTCCTTAGACATCAACATCATGAAAATGGTTTTCAGATTCTTTAGCTCCTTATGTTCTTCTACCGTGCACTTGAGAAACTGATTATGATCTTTACTTTTATTCACCAAAGATCTAATATTTTATTCCTGATCCTTAATACATTCTTCTTGAGCTTTGAAAAATTCTTCTTACATAATAATCTTTTCATCAAAATATATTCAGAGATCCCTTTCCTTATTCCAATTCATTGCCATAGAATTTAGCTTTCCATTTATGTCCCTGACTCCTTGCTTCCATGTTTTCAGTTGGAGAGAAAACTTTTCCTCAAAGGTCTTCGTATTATCATTAAGCATTCCATCTTCGGTGTCAAATGTATCTTTCACATTATCTTCAAATTCATCAAAAATTTTCATCTCATCGACCATCTTTCTTGACTAGCTTGTAATATTTTTTCAAGATGTTTGATGAGCCTCATAACCAATGAGAAAAGATTTGAAATCTGCTTCTATATTTTCAAACTTATCCATAAGCATGGAAACTAAATGTGATTTTTTATTGAATGAATGGTTATGAAATTTTCATCTTGAGTCAATACATGGAAACAATGGAATAGTACCGACCATCTTTTTGAAATATTATACCAAAAAGTCTTGTAGATGAATAAAATCATGATTGATACATTAATATATTTTTTGGATTATTGACTTCTTCTTGAACCTTCTCATCATTTCCTGGAGTAGGAAGTTTTGAGGATTCGACGTGATAAGTTCAGATCTATAATTTTATTGAGGTAATTTCCATCTAATTTTAATATTCAACTTTATTGATGAAATCATCAGTGTCATCCCCTTTTTCTTCTTCTTCTTCTTTATCTTCTTCTATTTCCTCTTCCTCTTCCTAAACAATTTAATCATCTTGTTCTAGATCCACAATCACCACATTCTTTTACGATGTCTCGGAAAGGGATTCATGAAAAAAATATTCTAGCACTAGGATTTGTTTAGATGGTTTCATAGAATCTGTGAGAAGGGATTGAACAATATCATCCCCCAATAACATATTCCTCTGCTTCTTTTCATTATGTTGCTTCATATGTTCTTCATCGGCCTTTATCTTTAACGCTTTTGCCTTAGTAGGGTCCAGGAAAAAAGTAGGCTCCCCTTCCTTATTATTTTTCTTTTATTCTCTCCACTTGGAAACCATTTCATTTAGATAATCCTTTTGCTTCATTTGTTTGGGAGGTGCCGATTGAGTTACATTAGGCGCATTAGTTTTTTCTTTTTTTTTTCTTGTTCCTTTGCATTCCGCTTCTTTCCTATGTTCTTGGTGGTTTTAGCAACCTCCAATTTTATTTTAAGAGCCTAGATTTCAGCTTCCACCAAAAAATAAAAATATCCTAAATCACCACATAAACCAAAATTCATTCTCTATAGAGTATAATCACTCAGAAACATTACAATGAAATTAATTGGCATTGAACTACAAGGAATTTTGAATGAATGTAGACAAAGAACTATAATATTCGAAAGAATTGGTGGGTACTTGAGAATCTGAGATTTTAGGGTTCTATTCATGATATTCTCAATTGTCAGTAAAACATACTACACTAAATTTATTTTCGTATGATTCAAGATAAACTCTAATGTATAGATATCACTTTTCGTCAGGGTATCCTTGTTCCTTTTTCTCGGAAGGATAAGACCCTGAACACATAGCTGATGAATCTAATGATTTTTATAGAGATGAATAATTTTCAGAGACTAAACTTCCTTCAATCCAAGATACTATATAACATTTTCCATCTCAAATGATCATGCAAAATTAGGTTAATTTTCAGAGAAGAACTTTTCTTCTCCATAATAAGGAATTATAATCAGGTTGGAATCCATATTGTAAGAAAGGGAGTGGGTATTTACATAGATTTTTAAGGAAAACATGTCTCTCCCACCTTTATTGTGGAAACTTATTGATTCATAGAACTCGACTAACAACTCCGGATAAGCTGAATCTTGTGCCATCAGTTTTAATATACATAGGTCCTTGTAGCTATTCAGCTTAATATTCATTGAAATGATGGAATCAAACATATAAATTAATTTGGGATTAACTAACCTATCCCTCTATATTTTCTACTCGATGATTTCTTTTATTGAATAAATTTTCTTATAAGGAGGGGCTTCTACCAACATTCTGAATTAAGAAAACCATGAATATTCAGAATGGACTTAAGTAGAGAAGTGGGGATTCGGTATGCCACAACTTGAAGATCAATGTGGGACAACCATTAGTGGTCCTTATATAGCCAATCGAGGCAATTGTAAAACATCATTACATGATCCAACTGTTGAAATACATTTGATCTGATCTGACGGTTGAGATAATAACTGTATAACAATTTTGATATGATTCGATCATTTGATATTTTTATGAATTTTTTTTTGATTTAAGGAAACATGAATATGAAAAATCCAAAACAAAATGAAAAATATAACACATAATAATGTGATTAAAAATATTTAAGAAAGGAAACCAACCTTTGGTATTTCTTAGGGAAATTATCCACAATGAAGAAAAATTCTCCATGAAGAAGATTAGATTCTGAAAAAAATTTAAAAACATATTTAATGAAAAAATTTATTTGGAAAATTTGATTATAAAAAATTCAGCAACATAAATTTTTACTAAAAAAAATTTGACTACGAACAATGTTTTACTAACAAGATAATATATTCCCCCAATGAACTGTGTTTCTTACTATTAGGAGATAAATTTCAACAATATTTTAACACAAAATATTTCCTAACAGTTATCATTCCTAACTACTATTTAATGAATTCAAATCTAATGGATGGTAATAATTTTGTGAAAATATCAACAAGTTGATCTTGCATTCTGATAAAATAAAGAACTATATCTCATTTTTGTGTGTGATCCCAAAGAATGTGATGCCTTATATCTATGTGTTTTGCACGACAGTGATGCACATGGTTTTTACATAAGTCAATGCAACTAGTATTATCACACAATATTTGTGTTTTGGTAAATCTCATACCATAGTATGTGAGGGTGTGTTTCATCCACAATACATGAGCACGACAACATCCAGATGCTACACATTATGCTTCCTTTGGTCTTATAACCAAGGTCCAAACAATATTTCTTTTGAATTAATTTAAATCACAATTCATATATTTTATCCAATATTTGTCCCATAAATCTTCTTCAGTGCTTTTTCGTTATAACTGATAATGGATTTATAAATGTTCTACATTATTTTTAACGAACTTCTAGTCCTTACAGGTTTATTTACATCACCAATGATTCTGTCACTAGGATGACTCTTTAGAAAAAAATAATTTGGGTTTTGAAAAACATGTTCATAAACTTATGGATGGAAATAATATGGGGTAAATGCTTCAAAACCCTTTTCATGAACATTTTAATTGATAGAACATTATTCTATCAGGGGATGTAAATATGTTTTTTATAACACAATAGAAGATGTAGGTTGAGGATGTTTAAAAACAAATAGATTGGTTTCATCAAATTTAACAGATATTATTTCTTTAAATGTACATGTATTTTTATTAAAAACTCTATGATCATTAGAAGTTTTGGAATATCCTTGTAAAATTCCTTCATTAGAGGCTAAAATTGTTCAATACCTTCTCTAGAATATTGCGAAAGCATATAAACAAATACCAGTGCCATAATCGTTTTTTTCTAGAATAACATCATGAGACACCGGGAAAGAAGGTGGTGTTTCCTGATATAGAACAAGAATAAAAATGTTTCTGGAAAAGGAAGATGAAATAAAAGAAGAAGAAATAGAAGAAGGGGATGGAATACATGTTTTCATAAATAAACTAGAAGATTACCAAGAGAAGTAATGTCCCTGTGATACCAATTATATGATCAAAATATGAATGTAGATGCTCAATTACAAGAGGGGTTGAATTGTATGTTTAAAAACATTCATTTTAACCTTAAGTAAAACCATGTTTATCAATGTTAAAAAATGTAAATTCACAAGACCTCACAGTTCGACAAACATTCTTGGTTATAGAAATATGGTTCCATAAATAAAACATAATAAAAGAATATAATTATAATATTCTACCTTAAAGAGTATAGAATCGTACTTATCTGAGTATACAAAAGAACATGAAAGCATAGGAAGGTTTTAATTTCTTCCTTTATCAAAGTACAAATAATTTAAAGATGAAACAAAACAATTAAAAAATATGAAATCTTTTAACCCAATGTGTAGGGTATCCAACAACCTCGGAAAAAATTACCTTGATTTATATATTGAGAAAATTTTTCTTACCCACACCAGGGTAAGACCTCGATAAGAATATCAGAATCTATCTTTCTATCCCTACAAAACATCAAAAAAATGGTAGTCAGAACCACTTTCTTCAAATCCATAGAATACCTCGATCTTCAAGTTAGTTGGAACCTCTGTCTTCCTATCCATGGAAGTCCTTGATTGTACGCAACAACAATCAGAGTCGCACGAAGCAATATAAAAAATATTTTCAGTACGCACAAGGATTGAGAGTCTCTTTCTCTATAAATCTCTTCAGCAACTTGTAATATTTAGATTGAGGGATCAGTTATCATTTTTTACTGAGCTTGTTCAAATGTTCTCCTATTTATAGGCACTTCTCCACTGGTCGGCTCCCTCCACCAATGGTCATATTTTACATTGAATCTTGGAGGGACATGTACATGTGTCACTCAAATAATGATTATTAAGAAACAAATTGTACGACATTGTTTCAAAACTATAATAGGTGTATGATAAGTATGTTTGCATCACCAAATTCAATTTTCCAGAGTCTAAGGAAAATATAAAGTTTAGTGTCTAATTAAATAAACACTTAGAGACTATAAATCATGGATGTTCAGATTCATTATTTCCTGGAATTCAAAACCCGAATTCTATACATTTTTATATTTGAATTTCAATGAATTCAGAATATGAATTCATAGGAATTTAGAGACTGAATTCTGGGGAATTCACAGTTTGAATTATATGGAATTGGTAGTATAAATTATAATGAATTCAGAGTCTGAATTCCAGGGAATTCATAGTCTGAATTCCGAGGAATTCGGAGTTAGAATTTTTAGGAATTTAGAGTCTGAATTATAAGGAATTTGGAATCTTATTTCTGTGAAATTCAGAGTCTGAATTTCAGAACATTTTATATTCTAAATTTCAGATAATTTGGAATCTGAATTTCAGAGAATTCGGAATCCGAATTTCTGAGAATTTAGAATCTGAATTTCGGAGAATTCATAATCTGAAAATAGAATACTCTATATCGAATGATTTATTAGATTCTGAGTTTTTAGATATGAAACCAAATTTTTGACTTTAGTAATAAAAGGAGTTAGAATAATGGAAACTATAAAATGAATGACAAAAACATAGGTATGGATAAAATTTCCTTGGGAAGGAAAATTATCCTTATTATGTTAATTTTTAGGGAAAATAAAAATTTTCATTTTGTTCGGCTGTTTGTGATTTTCATAACATGAAGGTAGAGAAAATTCATATGTAAATATTATTTACTCTACAATCTCCCGATTTTTTGAAAGCACTAAAATCCTTTAAAAAAAGTAATATAAGAACAAAAAATTCTTATAGACACGAAAAAAACTTATCTCCCATTACTTATGGATATGTTTGTAAATATCGAGGCAGATTTCAAATCATTCCTCATTGGTTATAAGGATTATAATATATTTTGAAGAAATATTACATGATTTTAAAGGATGATAGTCAATGACTTGAGAACTTTTGATAAATTTCAAGTTACTGTGAATGATGCCTTTGAAACTGAAGATGGAAAACGTAATGATCTTACTATGAGATTGGAGGAAAAGTTGTCTCTAGAACATCCATTATTTATAGTCTCTAAGTGATTATTTTCACAGAATCTGAACATTATGTTTTACATAGAATCTAGAAAATTGATTTTGTTTAAGCTACCATACTTTGTGTAACCTTGTTCTAGTTATGAAAATATGTTGTACAATCTGTTTCTTACTAAGCATTTTAAGAGTGACATGTGTACAGGTCCCTCCGAGTTTCAAGGAAAAATATGACTATTGAAGGAGGGAGCTAACTGTTGGAGAAGTGCCTATAAATTCGATCTCATTTGAATGTGATAAAAAAAAACTGATAACTGATCCATTAATCTAGAGATTACATGCTGGTACTATAATTCTTAAAGAGAGAGACTCACATTCCTTGTGAGCACTGAACATCTGGTTCATCTTGCTTCATGTGACTCCGATTGTTGCTTTGTACAATTTAGGACTTAAGAGGATAAAAAGACAGAGGTTACGACTACCTTAAAGATCTAGGAATTTCATGGATAAGAACACAAAGCTTCTGAATACCATAATATTTGAGGGAGTGTAGGGACATGAAGACAAATTCTGATATTTCTATAGAATTCTATCCCTGGTGTGGGTAAGATATAATTTTTTGATTGTATAAATCAAGGGACCATTATCCAAGGTCGTTGGATACCCTACTCTTTTGGTTGAAACATTTCATACGTGTTATATGTTTTGATTCAAGTCTGTTTTCAACTGTATTTAGATAAAGGAATACGTTATAACCTTCTTATACATTATTGTTCTTTTTGTATTCTATGATTTGTAAGATTCTATACGCATTATGGTAGAATCATTTATTTGTAAAAATTTATTACATATCATTTCTAGAACCATATTTCTAGATCCTAGAAACATTATAGAACTAATAGGTCTTGTGATTTTATATTTTTTAACATTGTTAAACATAAATTTCCTAATGTTTAAAAAAAATGTTTTTGAACATACGATTCACCCCCTCTTATAATTGAGCACCTAAATTTATATTTTTATCATTCGATCAAACTCATAATTCTTAAAAAGGACTATCGTATTCAAGAGAATATATATGGAACAAAAGTGTAATCAAATTTACAATAAATTTGTGAATGGAATGTTTGACCATAATAACGAAGAATCATGATAGAGGTAATGGTTCATCAAAATCACATACAGTTTGGTATGAAATGTGTGATCATAATGATGTAGAATCATATTCTTCTGGACTACATTATCAAATTTTATTATGCGTTGATATTTTTTATTACTCACAAATCATAATTATGTTTTGAAACATGTGACACAATCATTAAGAATGAATATGGTATGATAAGTGTTTCCAATCATACTAGGATTAATTTTATATAGGTGTAAAGGAATAAAAGTTGTTGGGGGTTGTAGGCAACCTGATCGTATTCTTGCTGATACTAATTAGGCCATCCTTATTCATTTTCAGATAGAAAGTATACGGTTTAGTGGAGAAATTGGAAGTCACAATATATTCCACTCTATGTTATATGATGTTAATTCTGATCCAAAATGTATTCATAGTCATGAAGGTAGTCATGATGCATCATGATGTTTCTGAATGAAGAAAGTCTGTGAAGCTAAATATTTCTTGTCTGAAAATTATCATAACGAGTTTATCAGATTAATATTTTATAATGGCATAATAGTTTTTGGGAAAATATCATAAACCAATGGTATTTGTTTTCATTCAAACCTAATTAAAAAAGATATAAATTTATATAGAATAAAGTTTACGTGTATCATTTTATTTGGAGGAAAAAACCATAATTTCTTTTTAAATGATTTGCCCAATTGGGTCCGATGGATCAAAATAAGAAGTTATGTTAAAGTTGTAGGATGTGTTTCCCAAGGGTGATTTTGAAATTATGATAATATGTTTTGTTTAATCATTTTGTGTAGAGAAAGATAATGAATCGATTTTATCGTGCAATCAGAATGGTGTTTTTTTATGACGATAAAATATTTCTCTTTTTTATAAATTTAAACTTGTAAGGACAATCATATTGATGAAATCTTACTACAAAAATTGGAATGGATTTCAGAATCAGATTGGTGATTTAAAATAATTTTGGAAGAGAGTTGTATTCGAGATGCGATTCGAGAAATCTTGAGAAGAGTTAATGAAGTCATAAATGAACCTAAAATTCAAGGAAACATTCAATTGATGAAAATTTGTTTTAGTATGAAAACATCTTGAAATCCTGCCCAAACCATTCCTGGGACACCTATAAATGGTGAACTGACATTTCAAATATAATGATAGAAGTAATATTCATATAGGAAGATATAGAATCTATAAACTAATAGGGAAATATGTAGTCACTATATTGAGTGCAATTGAACAAGTTTCTTCAGATAGAATTGAATGGTGAAGATAAAAGATTTCAACATCTTCAAATGATCACTCTATTCAACTACTTATCATATTATTTTTCTTATTATATTCAGTTGGTTATCATATTTGGAAGAATGATCATAATAGTATTATCAAAAAAGGTTTTCATGACTAGAGAATAATGCATTCAAGGTTGTCTCAATTATATTTTGATATATTTATATTGTATCTATTGAGAAATAATGCTGGGTGAATTTGATTATGAATATTAGAATAAGTTTTATATCATAAACGACAATATTCAAACAAATTTCTATGTATGAAATTTATTAATTTTTGGGAAAAGAATAAATTTAGGGATGTTGATAAATGAAAACATAAATTTTCTTTTGTTACAAAAACATTACATTACCTCATTTGTTCTAGGGAGAGAACACACACTATTGAATTGATTATATAGTTCTACACGAGTAAATGAGAATATCCTGCTCATTATGGTACACACAAAAAGTATTGTTTTCTAGTTTATTATGTTTAATTGAATCATTTCTAAACCATACCATGGATGAATATATTCTTATTTAATAGTGAACCCTATAAATAATCTTCATCTTATTGATGTGTGTTTGATTTGTTTTTAGTTTTTAATGAAATCATTATTAGGTGGTGAAGGATGATTCTTAAAAAAGTTAACATAAAATAAAAAACATATCACTAATTCCTCTACTCCCCCTCTCCATGGTAAAATTATCATGATTGGGAAATGTCAACTTCTATCTAGGATAATGGTTCCATTTCTTATTCCTCAGTGATGTTTTGAAATAATGTTGTTAGATAATCTGAATTGTTTAAAATAGTAATGGTATTACAGTTTTTTATTATAAGAACTATAATATCTAGAAGAATATAATATTTTATTGTCTAATAAATATTCGATATGATGTTTTGGTGGCTATTGCAGATGGATTTTTCTCGAATTTATGATAATGTAGTTCTTACAGATTTTGAGAAGAAGATTTTTGAGAATGATGAAATAGTCAAGAATGATTAATTATCATAAAATTATGAATGTGAATTCATAATATTTAATGGTGTTTCAATAACATATAGTGTGTGGGGTATATTAAAAACTTATACAATTGCAATAAGAAAGTGAAAATAAATAATAAAAATTCTGTATATTGAATTATTAGGATTTTAAAATGGGTGAATATAAATCTTTTGGGGGCTTCATTACCATGGTTAATTTCAATGTTAGAACTAAAAAATTTATTGGTGAAAAGTTATAAAATTTTATAGTTGTTTAAAAGATCATTAAAATTATTTCTGATATGTTTGATGAAAAATATTCATCAATAGAAGAAAAAGATCCTAAAACATAATATCTACCTGTATTCCCAACAATTTGAAATCATATGAAATGAGAAGGGAGAATGTAATGAAAATAAAAAAATTTGACATAGAAACCAATTTCAAGGATGCTAAGATAGAAAAGTCAAAAATGATTCTTATTGAATATAAAGACAGAGAATGTTATTATAAAAATGATTTATTGTAATATCATGATGACATATATCCTTGTTTTATAAAAAATTTAATATATTTACTAAGAAATATAAAGGGAAACATCACCTTGGAATGTTTTTAATGTGTAGACATTGGAATGTTTTGACAAAATTTTCCCCAAAGAAAGAACAAAGAAAACAGTGATGAAGATTAATGTAGGAAAATATGGTTATAGAAGAAACATGAAGATAATGTAAAATCATATTTTATAGAGAAATAATGAAAATTTGTAAAATACAAAAAAAGAAGTTTCTTAACTAATGATGATGAAGAAGAAATTTGCGAAATAAATTAAAAAATATATTGATTATAGTGTTGAAAATAATATTATTTCCATAGATAGTGATGAAGAGTTCTAATGAAGATGTTCCGAAGAAGAAGAAACTCAATTATAATATCGTCTTAAAAAATTATTGAAATAATTCTTGAGAAATATTTGATAGAAAAGGAATGAAATCAATACAATGAAAAGTAAAAATTCCTCAACAAACAATTAGATTGTTTGCCAGTGGAAAATTTAAATATGGTGAATGAAATTGATGATTTAATGAAATCTACTAAGGATGAAAATATTATTAATTATCATCTAAATGTGAAGCAGATTGAAAAACATAATGATTTGGAACATGTTGAGTATAAACTCTCTAAATCCAAACAGAAAGGGAAATTCTTCAAAAAAATATATAAATGAAGAATGTGAAAGTTCATGTAATGAAAATAATAATAAGGTTAAATAAAATTTATATTCAAAATGTAATAATATTTTTGTCTTTTTTTTAAAAGAAAAATCATGGGAACTTCATGTATTTGGACATATTGATAAATGTGGGGAATTTTGATGTTTCAAAATACCCTTAGATTGAAAATTATTTCAATCATTCTGAACATAGAAATTTTTCATCTATTTCTGGTTAGGCTGAATTGAAAAAACTGGATTCTAATTGATAACATAATGTCTATTGCTATAGATATGAAATTTATGAATCATTATGAGAAACATTTTTATGACATCAGTCAGTATGGAAGTTTCAGAGGCAAATACTCCTCATATAGAAACTACTAGTATTGCATTGGATTTTGAAATATGGAAAATATATGTTTCTTCAAACAAAAATATTACTATTTTTACATAGGTTATAAAATGTAATGTTTTAGGTAGAGATATTCCCCTCAAAATAAGAAGTCAAAAATAAAATTTTGAAAATCATGAGAAGGATGAATTTAAAATAGAATTTAGTATGGAGCCCCTAAGGACTATTTACTAAAGAAATGAACAACTATGGAATCTTTATAAGGTTATTATTTTTTTACTATAAAAAAAGGATCATAATAATTATCATAAGATGATGGTCAAGAATAAAAATGAAGAATAAAATTCTCTTTTTATTGATACTACTTTGAAATCTATATAAATAGAACAAAATTAGATTCATGATAGTTGATGTTCTTCTCATATGAATGGAGATTTGATATTGTTGAATAATGTAAATTATATCAAATAACGAACTATGACATTTAGAAATGATGAATTAGTAAGATTTAAAGGTGTTTTGTCCACTATTATTGGGAATGAAAATTGAAATCCAAGGAAACATTATATGTTGATGGGAAGAAACATAACATGTTGAGTGTTTCATAATTTTACATTTAAGTTAAAAATGTTTCATTTTTTAAATATGTAATTATTGTAAAAATTGAGAACGATGGTCATATACATATAAGAGTCCAACATAGAAAGGGAATAATATTTCAATTTGTTAATGAAAAAACATGTTTTAACTGAGATTAGTTGAAAAGAATAAAATGTGACATAGAATATTTGGAATACTGCGTCAAAATACATGATCATGTTATAAAAGAAAGATAGTGTATGATACATTCCCAGTTCTCCAATAATAAGATATTGGTGTTGTGCTATTTTTTAGATAGGAAATATTACAAATTCAATTCAGAATAATGTTGATGTTTTTTAAAAATAACGCCGGGAACATATCCATTATGATATCTAGAAAATAGTGAGAGAAAAAAACAAAAAATGGATTAAATTATTTCACCACTTACATTGATGAATTTATCCGCATTATATGTTTCATGTGTATGAAACATAAATTAGATGCTCGGATAATGATAAAATGTTTTATGTGGAAGGGTGTGAATGAATGTGAGTATTCCGGAAAGAAGGTGGGAACTGACTGTGGTAGTGAATATAGAAACAAAGAAATTTAAATTTTTCATTAGAGGAATGGAATTATCCATGAATATAGTTCCCCTTACAATCATAAATACAATGGGGTTGTGTAAATAAATAATAGATGTTTGGTTGAAATTGAGAAAACTGTGTTACATGGACATTTTCTACTCATTAAAATTGGAGGGAGGCCATGAGTACTACAATGTATATTCAAAACTGACGTTTCTATAGAAAAGGTTCACATAAGAGTCCTAATGAACTATTTTATATAAAATATCAATGTTTGAAACACATAAGAGTTTTTGGGATTCTCTACATAATATATTAGAAAGGTGGATACTTGGGAAATTTTGTGCAGAAAGATGATGATTTAATTTTTCATAACAATTATAAAGAAGGAAGAGGATGAAAATTTTTTAATCAAGAAATAGTAATATTTTATGATTCTTATGATGTCAATGTTTTGGAAATGATTGAAGAAAATAAAAATACTCATGAAGATAAGAACGTTTACTATGATAAGGGATTTTTTTGATAAGGATACATACAATTTTAATCCTATTAATGAAAATGAATCAATCTATGATTTTTCCATTAAAGAGGAATATATTCCCAAATTTCACATTAATCTGAGAATAAAATTGGATGCTCTGAATGTCATTGGTTATCAACATTAAAATGTTTATACAAGAAGAACAATAGATTCTATTACACATATATCATTTTATTAAAAAGTTTATCTAGATGATGTAAAATAAAATTTCGAGCACAAATAATGGGTTCAGGCCATGAATGAAGATATGGATCATATGGAAAAGTAGGATGCATGGGAACTCATTCCCATGATATATAAAAAGATTATTATTGGAACCAATTGGTTCTGCCAGAACAATATGACTGAAGAAGGATAAGTTATAAGGATCAAGGAAATAATTTTCCTGCAAATAAAATTTATAAATATAATGACTTTATTTTGAATAAACGTTTCTCCGAAGAATATTTTGGAAAAATTAATAAGTATTCCCACAATATCTACACAATAAAGTTAAAAAATCATTCAAATGGTTGTAATGTATGCATTTATAAATTGGGAACTTGATGTGGAAATTTATTTTTAAAAACATTGTGTCTTTTTTGGGAATGATGACCATTTATTATATATATTGAACAATTACTAGTATGCAATGAAGGTATGGTATACCAAATTGGATACATTCTTAACGAAGATGAGTTTCATGAATGGAAGATTAGATAGTAATCTTTTCATCAAATAATATAATGTGTATTATATTATTGTAATTTTTAATGTTCATAACATTCTATTTTTTATAAATCGGGTTAGAAATTGGGAAATATTTTATGAATCAATGAAAATGTTTTCTTAGATATCCATTATGGGAAAAATGAAAAATATTCATTGATTAAAAATATTACAAAAGAAGAAAAGAAAGTTTCCTTCTAAATAAAACTATGATAAGGAACTTCTTTTGTGGTTTTACCTGTTAGACTGAAACGTGTTTCCACAAAGATTTCATTAGTAAAAAAGTTGGAAAATGATTGATAAGGGAAAAAAGGTGATCATAAATATATTTGTATACTTATATTCTGTTTGTTGTATTTGAATCCTATATGGCCAAATATTGTTTATGTTTTCACATTATGTTCATGAATTTATAGTTCTTCTAAATAATATCATAACATTATAGAAAAATAATTATCTAATACATCAATGAAACAAAAAAGTAATTATCATGTATTATAATCTTGAAGTATTGATTTATTTTGGACATTAAATGATGATGGGGTGGGAAATTTTAATGAAAGTAGATCCACATATGTGGAATATTCTTTTGTGAAAATAATTTTATTAGTAGGAATACAAATAAAAATAATTGACTAACTCTCATTGTGGTTAATGATGAGTATGTTTCTAAAACTCATTTCCTTACATAAACTATATGGATTAAGACTTAATTAAAAGACTTACTTATTGAATTGAATCTACCCTTGAACATAGGTTGTGATAATCAATGTCAAATAAGTCTCCCCAGGAATCCATTTAAACATTATTATTCATTATATATTGATATCAAATATTATTTCTATAATGATTAGGTAGAGAATAATTAATTGAAGCAGCATTATGTTCCAACATAAAAATCTTATGCCAATATTTTCATTCAAATTATCCCAATGGAATCCTTTTCTAAATTGTGGTGGTACATGGGAAGATAATGTCATTAACATTAGGGTTGAGGTATGTGTTTTCCCCTCTATAATATAATATGTGGATAGTGTTTTAATGGGGGAAATCATTTCATAGATCTATCCTTATAAAAGCATGTAAAAATCGGGTGTTGTAGGTAAATTTGGAATTCAACATCGTATTATGTCTGAAATATTCTAACTATTTCATAGAGTGTTTGTAAAAAAAATTCCTATTAAAAAAATGTTCATGAAGTGACGTGATGTTAGAGAGGAGAAGATAATATTTTTTTCATGATAACTATTTTTGGAAAATATGGAATTTATGTCGAGATGTTTTGTTTTCAATAATTTGTTTAGTACTGTTGACATATAATTTATGATAAGTAATCATTGTCAGGATGAAACAAATATTATTTATTTATTAACATTTGATGAAAATAAAATCCAGAGGGGGATAATTTTATCACCATGCTGATAAGGAATTCCAACATATCTAAGTATTGTGTTTTGTATTCAAATATGTTAAAGAAGAAAAGAAAAACACCTCAATTTCTATTTGGATGTAAATTGGACTGACTATCGTATTAAAGATATGAGACTCACCATGGTTAAAAACGTATATTGTATTCAAGATAATCTAACTAGAATAAAAGGATCATAGGATTCAAAAATAATCTAGAAATAAAGGATAAATTATGTTAAAGAATAATCTTGGTGGAATTAAAGGGTCAACGAACTTGCCCGGATTTTGGTATAGATGGTGGGATCTTAATGGTGGAGAATCTAGGTTTGCATTACTATGTCATTAAATATGATAATTCATTGTTTTTTTATTTACCAATAATAATAAGTATGTTTTAATGGTTTTTATGCCATATTGATAAAAGATAATAGAGAGGTTAAGTATTAAAAATTATACTCATATTAATCATATCCATGTAGAAAATAAAAAAATGTTTTGGAAATCTTATTCATCATGATCATAATCAAGTTTATTTTAATCATGCCCATCATATTCTATATGAGTTGTAAATAATGATAGTCGATCGGGAAATGGGAAGTCACAATACATTCTATTGTAACTCAAAAAATGAAAATGTTGATCCTCAACCTACTCAAACACATTATGGAAGCCATGGATCAAGGTGAAGTATGTTAATGAATAATATCTCTGAATCCAAAGAAATATGGTATCAAAATAATCATAACGAGTTCATCGTATTCAAATTTGTTTATTTTCTGATAAGTTTTGTGAATAATTTTTAGTAAATGAATGTAATGGTTTTTATTCAGACCTAAAGATAAATGATATAAATAATCAGAGAATGAATTATATGGGTATCATATTGAGAAGTGGAAGAAAACCTTAATATGTTTTCATATTATTTAATCAATTGCGTCTAGTGTATCAAGATAAGAGATGAAGTGGAAGTGATAGAATGTATTTCTAGAGGGTAATCAAAAAATTAAAAGAGGATATTTTGTTTCATGATTCAGTATAGAGAAATGTAATGAAGTTATTTTATCAATAAATAAGAATGTAGTTTTGTAAAGAAGAAACAAGTTCTCTATTTCCTCATACACTCAAACTAATATCTAGCATCATAATGAAGAAATATGATTGATAAAATCAAAATGGATGTTAGAATCAGACTGCTATTTGAAAATAATGTATGAAGAGTGGTGAAGTTGAGATTCGATTCGAGAAGGATTAAGAATAGTTGAGGAAGTCATAAATAAACTTTATGTTCATGTAAACATTAAAATGTAGAAATTTTTTTGATTGGGTAAATTTTGAGGAATCCCGCCCAAAAAATTTCTTGTTAACATATAAAAGGCCAAAGAACATTGTACTTTTTATGACCGAAGTAATGTTTAGAGAGGAAGAGTTTGAAGCTCCATATTTCAAGGTAGAGAGGATGTTTTGGTATTGGGATATGTTGAAGATGTTTCATTAGATAGATGTGAAATGAGACTATAAAAGATTGAAACATATTTATATGATCATCGTATTCATCAATTTATCATATTTTTCTTGACATAGTATTTATCTACTCATCTTATTGGGTAGAATAAAGGAAACAAGGTTACCATATTGGGTTTTCTAGACTGAAGAATAAATCATTTAGAAATCAATCAATCATATTTTAAATGATTTATATGTTCTGTATTGATAAATAATTCAAGGAGAATCAGATTTGGAATATTGGATGTGGTAATCATACTATGTTTTGTTTCAAATCCTATAATTTTTTACGAGCATTTGGGTATGAAAGTAAATAATTATTTTTAAGATAATAATTTTTTAGAATTTGATAAAGAAACACAGGTAACATATTTTTTTACAAAAACATTTTATAACATCATTTGAGCACACAATATTTTAAATTCTTTGTATAGTGCTACATGATTGAAATGGAATATTCTTCTAATTTTATTCCACACAAATGGATTGATTGCTATTGGAATGTGTGGTATTTTATCATTTTCACACCATACCAAGGACGTAACTATTCTAATTGATTATTGATCTATGTAAATACTAGTGTTCCAATGGATGTGTTTTTAATTTTTCTGAGCAGGGAGATAAATATTTAACCTGAGGTGAGGGTTTTTTCATAAAAAAATTAATCATGAAAGGAATAGTTATTATTGATTCCTCCACCCCCTATCGGTGATAAAATTATCCTCACTAAGAACTTAAATATCTCGTGTGGGATCTGGATATAGATTATATAAAGGGTTATCCCCATTATAGATCTACAATTAATTATGTAATGATAATATTGGTGGTCTTCCTTATAGATGTTATATTTAAACTTTTTTTGAAATGGTTTATGTATATAGTGCTCAATGTCCAAAAATGAGGTTATATTTATTACTATGGGTCCTAATGATTTTTCTTTGAGAATTATTTGTTATTTTTATTCTTTTGAAATTGTATAATTTATTTTTCCCATTGAACATTGAACATAAAGGTAAAATAATATGATTTTTATGAGTTTAACGAACAAATGGTCTTCTTTTTTATCCCTTAATTGGTTTTTATTCTAATTCATATTATTTAAAATGATTTCATACGTTTTATGGATGATTAAGAGAAATAAATAAGTCTTGTAGGATTTCATGTATATTTGAAATGAAAAGAGTTAATGATTTATATTACAAGTTTAATATTACAGTGAAAAATTGATACTAATCAGAATTGTCCAATTTTTATTTTATTGTTTTTTATTTATGATTTACATTCTAATTATCTATATCTCTAAACCTAATATGATCCAAAATGTTAATGTAATTCATTTCATGACTAAATCTCATGAGTATTTAATGATTAAGAACGATTCCTACTAGTTTAATGAATAGAATGGTCTAGGCAACATTATGTGTTAGGGTAGTGTCAGTATAATTCCCTTTTTAGTATTTAATTTATAGTTATGTTAAAATGATAACGAATTATAAGTTTTAAATGTTGATTAATATATTATATCATTTTTTGTGATGGTTTTCTGCATTGGAAACAATAAATATTTTGTGTGAAGGCATAAAGGGAAGAAAATACTTCCAAATCAGCATCCCGATATGGTTAGAATTAGATCTGATCAATTTATTATACTAATAGATCATTTTATAGAAACTATTAATGTAGATGGTATCCATTATTAATAGGAACCTGAATTTCCAGGATGTAACATAGTGATAGTGGTTCATTTAATGAGGCTATATCACTAATCAATCAACGGATTATCTGACGTAGTGGTATCTGAAGGATGGATCAATTCCATGGAGAACATATTTGATGTAATAGGGTTTTTTGGATTATTAGAAGGTAAGTATTGTATTATATCATTTTTAATGTGAATCTAGTTGATGATGTAATTTCATTAAGAATACAATAGAGAAATATGATTTTGATTCAATGTAATGGGAATAATTTAAGGATATTTTACCGTGATAAAATTTTTCTATGGTTGTTTGGATTGGTATGGTGAAATAGTTCCTTGAGATAAGAGAAAAATATTTTGATTCTATGGTTTCATATGAAGAAAAGATCACAATATTAGACTAGTATGTTATAAACATTATTTAAGACATTGAAAGTTAAATTAATTTGTTTTACTCGGGATTCAAACCATGCCTATGAAGATAATTATATTTTCTATATTTTAAAAATTACAATAAATATTTTCATTGTGATAATAAAGTTGAAATAGAGTTTTTAATAGTTACATGCCACATGATGTTTATTGTATTAAATAATATAGGTGGTAGGAAATATATTAGAAACCAACTAATAATCTTTAATATAAGAAGATAACATGTTTCAAGTTTGGTAAAAATCATCTTAGTTAATTAATGTAAGGATATAAAAGTGTTACCCAAGTGTTACGTTTGGTCACATAGTATGTGACTTCAAGGAAAATTGTTTTAAACAATCCCATAATGATATTACAAATATCCAGTCAAATATAAGATGCTCTAGTTAAAATGAGTTGTGTTATTATACTAACATGTTTATGAGGATAAATACTTAGGGTGTAAATATTAATTGTATAAATAAAAAACTGAAGTTGAAATAATTTTCAACTTCTACAATTGAAGTTGGGCTATATGGTGATGTAATGGAAGCTCCCAGGAGATCTATTTTCTTAAAAGGTTGATTATAAGACTACAGTTATTAAAACCCCTCTTTTAATGTCTTTAATAATGGATACATTAGGATACATTTATTGATATTCAATAGATTTATGAGGTATATTTAGAAATATTATTTTAGGAATAATTCATCTGTTTCTATGGATGTATATTTATAAAATTTGATTCTACAACTTTACGCATGAAATATCATCATGGATACAACTTTTTTGGAGAATTATATGAGTTTTTTTTATGTTTATTAAAATATGAATCTCTACTCATAAAGTATGTATATTTTATTATACTCTAATTATTTATTCTAAAAAATCCTTCTTCTAAAGGAAAAGGATAATGAAATAATATTATATCCTATTGACATCATTCTTGTTGATATCAACCAACTTTTCCACACCTATATTGATTTTGGTTTTCTCTTAAATAACTTCTTCATGACCATATTCTCTATCAATATATATTATCCCATGGGAAATTGTTTTCCCCTTCAAATCCATCTTTTAATTTCCCACTAATGTTCACCAAATGTAGAATCCTAGTTATGTATAACTTCTGGTTACCTTTAATTTTCAGGTTTTCCCTTTTTAATAGGATGTATTATTAACCATTTGTGATATTTGGGTTTCAATTAAGGAATTAAAGAAATGTTTATCATTTAATAAACATGAGAAATTTCTATGGAGAAATTAATTTTAATGGGGTTAGGATGTTATATCTAGATATTTTATGACATTTATTATATTAAATTAATTTAAATTATTTATTGGATTTTGTACACACAATAAATAGTTTATCATGAATCACTCCCAATACCATGTTTATCTTATGTTTCACGCAACATCGACTTCCTTTGATGATTGCGTTACAAACAAGACCGATTCATACTGGACAATAATGTACTTTAATATTATTATGATACATATCAAATAGGATTTGGAATTGAGGAAATGAAATTGATTTAAGAAATTATGAAATATTTGTTTAAACATGTTTATATGATGATTTCATTTGTTAAAAATGATTTATAAATTAACATAAATACTAGTTGAATATAACTGATGTAAAAACCCATGTAATGATAAAATAAGTATTTTAAAATCTATTTAAATTTTAAATTTGATATGAATTTTTATATTAAAATGGAATCTATGATCAATATCGTATTTTACACAAAACATTATTTTTATTGGAATATTTGTTTTCACATATGGTTGAGTTATACTAGACAATACTATAATATTAATATTATTATTTAATATTGTTGTTTTTTTCTTCTATTAATGGATGATTTTTTTAAACTAAATTTCAACTATAATAATTTTAATATTAGAAAATAAACATTATTTTATTAATATAATTATCAAAATTTACTTTGGCAGAATTTTTGGTATTTTTTTAGGATATTTCATTTATTATGAATAGTGAAGAAATGATATTTAATGGAATACTAATTTTTCTAATTTTTATATATATTTAAATAATGTTTTTATTTTTTTTGATGTTTTATTTCAGTGATTTTACATTAATACATCAAATTTAGGTAATTTAGTTAATTTTTGTAAGAACCTGGATCTTCTTCTCAGGTATGTTTTCCCTTTTTCTAGATTTTTTGTGAAAAATAATGATTCTGGAAATTTTTTATGTACACCCAGTGTACTTTCTTAGTACACGCTGTGTACTCATTTCCCACTCGAAGCCATGTGGTGGCCGTATCCAGGCCACACACACGGTGTGTAATGTTGATGTGGAGGCTGATTTTGGCGGAGTATGGAAAAACCTAGTACACGCTGTGTACTCTAAAAGTGCACGCTGTGTATATTTATTTGTTTCACTAAACACACCAGGGTCGCGCCTGAGAGATAGAACTTTCTTCTTCTAGGTTTCGTTCGTCCGAGAGCGTCGAGGCTCCGCAAATCTTCGACAAGCCCCCGCCTCTCTATCTGTTCTCTAATTCGAGATTCGTCGATTGTGTTGGAAGCGTAGTGGTGAGTTCTACCTTCTTCTTGAGTCTTTTTTTTCCAATTACTCTTCTTTCTCACGTTATCATATGTTGAACGTTTTGTGCATTTTCGTAGATCTTCATCGTTCTAAGGAGAATCAATCTACATGGCTCAAGTATATTGATCTCCTAACATCCAGGTAGGTGGTTTGTGCCTTTCTGTAGAATGTCGATGAGTATTTTGTGCAAATTCCACCCATACCCTTGAATGGGGTATTGTGTGTTTTTCCCTTGTTGTATTTCCTGCATTTCTTGATTGCTAGAGTAGATGTTTTTCCTATGAATATGGTAGTTTTTACTATACTATGGATGGTTGCTATGCTTGTTCTGCCTGTTTGGTGTTTTCCCAGTTTCCATGCCTAGTTGTAGGATAGTGGAACTTTTTCTTTGTTATGCTGTTGAGCCATAGATTGATATCCAAGTAGTTCTTGAGGTTTACGTGATATTATACATGCACTGAGATTGTTTATTTCCACACAGGACTGTGAGAACCTAGTGTAGTAGACCATAGAGAGAATGGATGTAAGGAATTTTCCAGAGTGTCTTTTAATACGATGGGAGACCACAAGGGGAATTGACGTTAAGTGCTTCCTCAAAGAGTCTATAGTTCCTCGAAGTGGGCCACAGGGGGAATGAGATGTTGAGTGCTTCCCCAGAGATCCTTTATCACGATATGAGACTATAAGAGGAATTGAATGTGAGTGCTTCCTCAGAAAGTATTTTCTAAGCTGAACCAGAGGGGTGAGACTATGTGTGCCTCTTAGAGGGTTGATAGTACTTGTACGTTGATCCATAGTGTTTAGGCTATGAGAGCCACCCAGAGGGTTACCTATTTTCTTCTTGTTGCTGGTTGTTTACTTGTGTACTTTATATGTTAGAACTGTGGATTGTAGCTATTGTGTGTTTTTTTCTGTTTGCTGATTCCTGCACTCTTACTTTCCTTGTAATCATTGACTGTTAGGCACAGATCATTGGGTGATTTCCTACTGGAATTGTATCTCACACCCTGTTTGGGCCATGCTTTTGGGCCCAGGAAGACTTTGTTGTTGCAGGTATAGATAAGGGAAAGCACCCTTCGACTTATGGTATTTGATTTCTTGGAGCTGGAGAGCATGGGACCAAGATATGGCTTGAGATGCTGTGGAGTTTACTTTTTTCTTCAATTTCACTTAGGTTTCAATTTTATTTCAGCAAGTTTCTTGTTTACTATTTTCCATAGACAAATGTACCATGTTCATCATTATTATTTTATACATTCCTTCCACTATTCAGTTCAGTTGTGGTACACAATTTATTGTTTCTGCTATTGTGTCTGGTTGTTCTTCTACTGTACACTTTATCGAATGAGGGCATAGTTTCTCCACCGACTCACCAAGGATCTCGCTGCTAGTCGGTAGCCTCTGGCATTTGGGGAAATGCGGTTGAGGTCATGTGTTGAACCTGGTATGGGGCGCCTCTAGGTGGCTTCCGGAACCGGGATGTTACAAAGTGATATCAATGGGGTTTGTTTCTCTTTCTTTGCTATTTGGAGCCTTTTTCAAGGATATGATAGATTTGGTAATTGGTATTAAGCTGTTCTCGGGAGTATCTAACTCGTGTATAGGGAAAATCCATACTACCTCGTTAATTGCAGTTTCTGGTTTTGAGATTTTTACGGTTTAGATAATTTCACATAGTGTGATTCACATGCTTTGTGTTGTTATTTTCTTGACTGTTGTGATTCTATTTCGGTCGCAACCCAATGAGATGAGAGTATTCCATCTCATGCATCATATAGGCACTTTTAAAAATCACATGTCATGCATTCTTTCCATGCCATCTATGGTGCATTAGCGATTGCATTCTCTTGTGATAGAAATTGTGTAGATTATGCATGCTGTTGTGATAGATGCTTGATAGAATATCTGCTGCCTTGTTAGAGGATTGTTTGTATTCTACTTTTCTTAAATGAGCACCAAATTTTGATTCTGGAGGTGTAATGGGCCCACTTTAATCGAAAATAGGTGGATCATGATCCTATTTTCTTTTGTCTATGACTGTAGGAGATTCCATTCTTTGATTTGCAGGGAGTATGGGCCCTCATGGATCGGAATTTGGCACCTCTTTGCCTTGTTTTCAGTGTTTCTGGGATTCTGTGCAGTTTCTGAGCTACTGCATAGAAAAACCTAGAATACACGACATGTACTTTTTGGATACACACTGTGTAGTTTTCATGCCGTGTCACTGACTGTGTGAGTAGAAACATGGTTTCGTGAATGTATCTTCAGGAACACACCATGTACAGTAGGTACACACCATTTAGTAGTGAGCAGTGTACCCGACCGTGTCACTAACAACATGGGTCGGGGGAGATCATGTCATACACACTGTGTGTTGTATAAACATTTCATGTATCCTTATCCTCAGTACCCGGCCATGTCACGAACAACACGGGTCAGTGTTCTCTCCTCCTATACACGCCGTGTTTGTTCAGAACACACCGTGTAAGGTTCATCCGTGTACTTGGTCATGTCGCCAACAACACGGGTCGGGAAAGATCGTTGAGAACACGTCGTGTTTGTTGGGAACATGCCGTGTAGTCTCAGCCATGTATCCGGACGTGTAAATAAAAACATGGGTTGTTGAAACATTGTCTACAACACACCGTTTCCATAGAGAACATGCCATGTAGTCTCAGTTTAAGAAGACTGTGTGGGTTAGCCGTGCAAGGAGACTCGGGAAGGAGAGTAGAGTACAAGTACACGCCGTGATTGGGGAAAACACGCTGTGTAGTCTAGATTTTTACATGACCAGGGGTGGAAGAATGACATTACCATGTCTATGGTTTATGTGAACACTTCGTGTAGTTTTTATACATGCCGTGTAGTTGTGTTTTGTAAAAATTAACTGTTTTCCTCTTTTTTCAGTTTTGTACCTTATGTTCTCTGCCTTGGTTAATCCTGATCTAAGGCGTGCTTTTGATCTTTCAGAGTTATGCCTCTGAGACGTCCTCCGGTTGTACGTCTGTCATCAGGCAGTGATCAGACCCCAGATATGGCTGATCAAGGACTCCCTACTGATCCTCTAGTCGGGCCAGCCTTGGCACCGGCTGTCATACCAGTTGCAGGAACTGATGCATAATTCATGGAAGTCTCTATGAGGATGATTTATACTTTTCAGGGAGCACCGCCTCTGGATTCGACTATGGTAGACTTGACGTGGGGTTTTCAGTAGTAGAATCCTTCCATGTTCTCGAGGGAAGGAGGACTTCAGGCTGTAGAGTCATGGCTGGAATCCATACTGACTATCATAGAGAATCTCGAGACACCTTAAGAGAGGCAGGTCAAGCTTTATACCTACATGCTACGAGAATCCTCCAAGAGGTGGTGGGACGTGATCTCATAGGCAGTTCATCAGCAGGATATGGCTTGGGAGGAGTTCCAGCGCATGTTCTACGACTACTTCTACCCAGAGACCCTAAGGGCCGATCGAGCTCGGGATTTCATGAGAAAAGAGAGGGGTACTTTTCTATCATGGAATACTCCTCTCATTTCACCGAGAGACAGCATTTCACACCCCTCCGGGATGAGAGGGGTGTTCTTAGGAAATAATTTGGAGGATGGTATCAGGCTGGAGACCCGCTCGTAGGTGAATCTCTTCCAGTTGACTTCCATCAATTCCATCATCAACCAGGCACTGATTGCAGAGCGCAATTTGATAGAATCCAAGGCTGCGAGCTAGGGAGGTTCTGCTTCCAAAGCTAGTTTTCCACTAGATGACAGCAAGAAGCTCTGTAGAGAGTCTACACGCGATGATACGAGGAAGCGAGATGCATCGTCAGGCAGCCAGGTGATATGCTACCAGTGTGGCTGGTTAGGGAACATGAGGCCGTAGTGCCAGAGAGACCCCGTGGAGTGCCAATCTTGTGGCAAAATGGGTCACCTTCAGCATTTCTACCAGGTTTTCTCACTAGCAGCTGGTTACCGGGGTTCTTCCATGAGACCTCGTTCAGGAGCATCACCACCAGTTTCTCACCGATCGGGGAACTGGAGTTCTTCCGGCTGTTTCGGACGAGGGGGAGGTCGAGGTCATGGCAGTCAGCCACCAGTCCCTCAGAACCAGCAAGGTGGATCAGCTCATTGTGGTCAGCCAGGGGAGCAGGGCCGCAGTGCAGGCCAGTATTTCGCTATGAAGCAGACGTATCAAGTGAAGGATCCCATCCCTTCTATAGTTCAAGGTATGATTTTAGTAGCCTCAGTTTTATCTTCAACCCTTTTTGATATTGGTGCTACACATAGATTTTTCTCTGTTGTTGTCGTGAAGAGCCTTGGGCTCTGCATCTTTTATTCTACCGACTCGTTGACACTAGGAACACATTTGTGGACAAGGACATCTACTGTACGCCAGTGTAGAGAGTGCCCTCTAGTGGTTGCAGGGTATTGTTTCTCATGGGATCTCTACGTCATAGAGATGACGGACTATGATGTCATTCTCGAAATGGACTGGCTAGTTCCCTTCCAGGAAGTCGTCGACTGTTACCGCCGCAGGGTCAGTTTCATCTCACTAGAGTGTGAATCCTTTCTTCATGGAGGAAAACGTGACGTTCGGGCGAGTCGAGCAGGACTTGAGCATCGTGGGCTAGGAGGGGTGACGACACAAATTGCTAGTCATTATCTAGATGATCAGGGGTCTCCACAGTTGGAAATTCATCCAGTGGTGGATCGCTTCAGGGATGTCTTTCCAGAGGACTTTTCATGTTTTCCTCCAGAGCATGAGGTGGACTTCTCTATTGATCTAGTGCCAGGAGTGGAACCGATGTCCATTACTCCCTATAGGATGGCCACACCTAAGTTGCATGAGCTCAAGAAGCAGTTGGAGAAGTTCCAAGGAAAGAGTTTCATCCATCCCAGTACTTCTCCTTGTTGTTCACCTGTCCTGTTTTCGAAAAAGGAAGAAGGTACCCTTCGGATTTTTGTGGATTATAGGAAGCCAAACCAGTTAACGGTCAAGAACTGATATCCTTTACTGAGGACCAATGACCCCTTTGATCATCTACGATGAGCCCGAGTGTTCTCGAAGATCGACATGAGGTCTGTTTATCAGCAGTTGCACATTAGACCATCAGATATACCTCTGACAGTCTTCAAGAGAAGATATGGTCTATACGAGTATACTGACATGCCGTTCAGATTCACGAATGTGCCTGCAGTTTTCATAGTACTGATGAACCGAGTGTTCCATCCTTACTGGGACCCCTTCTTAGTGGTCTTCGTGGATGATATCTTGGTGTACTCTGACACTCGACATGACCATGCCACAAATTTTGAGATCATTCTGAGTACACTGAGAGAGCATCGACTATATGGTAAACATTCGAGGTTCCACTTTTGGATGGAATAGATTCACTTCTGGGGTCACGTCATGTCAGAGGAAGGAGTATCTGTGGACCTAGAGAAAGTGAGAGATGTAGTCCCATGGGAGCAACCAAAGAACGTTTTTGAGGTATGGAGTTTTTATGGCTGGTTGGATACTACAGATGCTTCATTCAGGACTTCTCATGCCAAGAACCACCCTTAAAAGGTCTGACCATGAAGGGGAAAAAGTTCATATGGTCATATTCTTGTCAGTCAGCCTTTCAGGAGCTGAAAGGAAGTTTGACGTAAGCACCGATACTAGTCTTTCCAGATCCAGGCAAGAGATATACAGTCTATTGTGATACTTCAGGTATTGGGCTAGGAGATGTGCTTATGTAGGGTGATGGAGTCATTACGTATGGGTATCGGCAGTTGAGGCCACATCAGAGGAACTACCCTATACCCAATCTTGAGTTGGCAGCTGTTTTTCATGCCTTATGCTATAGGAGACACTATCTGCAGGGATATCACTTTATGGTCTTCACCGACCACAAGAGTCTCAAGTATATCTTCACTCAGCGTGATCTTAATCTGAGGCAGTGCAGGTGGGTCGAGTATCTTCAGTCATTTGATTTCGAGCCTGCCTATACACCGGGAAAGGGAAACGCAGTGGAAGATGCGTTGAGCAGGATAACTCAGGTTCAGGCAGTTCAGGAGGCCAGGAGTGAGTGGCAGTTTATGAATCTGTTCTCTAAGATGTATTTGGAGGTTCACGACAAATAGGGAAAAACATTCCTATCTTCTACAGCTATTAACTCTAGACTACTTGATCGGGTACGGATGAGTAAACTATCAGACTCATAAGGCTTAGTCCTGTGGGAGAGTTTGTTAGGAGAGGACCCTCTTCCTGGATGGACAGTGGGCGAGGATGAGATCTTGTGTTTCCAGGGATGCATATGGGTGCCAGCAGACATACGCGAGGAGCTGATGCGGGATTTCCATTCCTCAGTTTGGGCAGTTTATCCTGGAATCACCAAGATGTATCGGGATCTTCATCGAATGTACTGGTGGCCATGTATGAAGAAAAATCTTTTTGGCTATGTCATGAGATGTTCTACTTGTCAGCAGGTAAAGGCAGAGCATCACCGCCCAATAGGCCTTTTACAGCAGTTACCCAATCCGGAGTGGAAGTGGAACGATGTAGCGATGGACTTAATGACCTGGTTTCCAAGGTCGCCTTGAGGGAATGATTATGTTTGGGTTTTTGTTGAAAGGATTACGAAGGTTTCTCACTTCTTTCCGATCAAGTAAACCTTCAATGTTGATGATATGGGATGAATTTACATATGGGAGATTGTACGTCTACATGGAGTTCCACACTCCATTGTTTTAGATAGGGATGTGCACTTTACCTCTCGGTTTAGGAAGGGTCTTTAGAAGCCCTTGCGTATACATGTATATTTGAGTACAACATGCTATCCCTAGACTGATGGCCAGTCCGAGCGCATGAACCAGGTTCTTGAGGATATGCTCCGAGATTGAATTCTAGACTTTTGCAGTTCTTGGGAGAAGCATATTCCTCTAGTGGAGTTTTCTTAGAACAACAGTTTTCAGGTGGCCATTCAGATGGAACCATATGAGGCTTTGTACGGTTGGCCATGCCGATCACCCTTATGCTGGCTGGAGGTAGGAGTGGCAGATTTTCTGGGACCTCGTCTTGTTCATATGACCTCAGAGCAGATAGAGCTGATTCGGAAGTGGATGGCTATATCACAGTCTCGACATAAGTCTTATGCTGATCAGTGGAGACGACCCCTATAGATCGAGGTAAAAGATCAAGTTTTCCTACGTGTCACACCAAGGTTGAGGCACAAGAGGATTCAGAGACTGGGCAAGAATTCTACGTGGTATGTTGGGACGTTTGAGGTGTTGGGGAGAGTGCGGTTAGATAGTTATCAGTTGGAGTGACTTCAGAGGTACTAGGACATGCACGACGTCTTCCACGTCTCTCAGCTTCGACGTTACTTTTCAGACCCGTCTCATGTCTTTCAGCCTGAGTAGGTTGAGCTTGAAGTGGATGCGTCATTCGAGGAGCATCCAATCCAGATTGCCGATCGTAGTATGAAGGTTCTCTATGGGTGGTTTTTTACTCTAGTATGGGTGATATGGCATCACAGGCGAGTACAGGACGAGCCCTGGGAGAGGGAGGCCGATGTACGATCGTAGTGGAGCTGTTCGGGGTTTCTTCTTATACGCCTCTCTAGGGAAATTTAGGGATGAATTTCTTTAAGGGGGGAATTTTGTAAGAACCCGAATCTTCCTCTCATCTATGTTTTCCCTTTTTCCAGTGTTTTTGAGAAAAATAATATTTCTAGAAATTTTTGATGTACACGTCGTGTACTTTATGAGTACATTTCGTGTACTCTTTTCTTGCTTGAAGTCGTGTGTTGGCCATGTCCGGGCCACACACACGGTGTGTAGGGGTGACGTGGAGGCAGATTTTGGCGGAGTACAGAAAAACCTAGTACACGTTGTGTACTCTAAAATCACATGCCGTGTACTTTTATATTTTTCACTAAACGCACCGGGGTCGCGCCTGATGGGCATAATTTCTTCTTATAGGTTCCGTCTATATGAGTGCACTGAGGATCTGTGAATATTCGATGTTCCCCCACCTCTCCGTCCTTTCTCCGATTCGAGCTCTGTCGAATGTGTTGGAAGAAGATCAGTGAGTTCTCCCTTTTTATTAAGTCTTGTTTTCTAATTCCTCTTCTTTCTCATGTTATCATCGGTTGAACGTTTTGTGCATTTTCATAGATCTTCATCGTTCTAAGGAGAATCAATCGGTGTGGCTTATGTCTATTGATCTCCTAGCATCTAGGTAGGTGGTTTGTGCCTTTCTGTAGAATGTCGATGAGTATTTTGTGAAAATTTTACCAATACCCTTGAACAGGGTATTGCATGTTACTGTTTTTCCCCTGTTGTATTGCCTGCTTTGCTCGATTTCTAGAGTAGATGTTTTTCTTCTGAATATGGCGGTTTTTACTGTACTATGGATAGTTTCTATGCTTGTTCTGCTTGTTTGGAGTTTTTACAGTTGCCATGCGTAGTTGTAGGATAGTGTAACTATTGCTTTGTTGTGCTGTTGAGTCATATATTGATATACAAGTAGTTCTTGAGGTATACTTTGTTTGATACGTGCACTGATCATGTTTATTTCCACATAGGACTGTGAGAACCTAGTGTAGTAGACCATAGGGAGAATGGACGTAAGGGCTTCTCCAGAGTGTCTTTTAATTGATTCAAGACCACAGGGGGTATTGACGTTGAGTGCTTCCTCAGATAGTCTGTAGTTCCTCGACGCGGGCCACAGGGGGAACGAGATGTTGAGTGCTTCCCCAGAGAGCCTTTAGCACGATACGAGACTATAGGGAGAATTTACGGTGAGTGCTTCCTTATAAAGTCTTTTCTTAGCTGAACCATAGTGGTGAGACTGTGTGTGCTTCCTAAAGGGTTGCTAGTACTTGTAATATGAACCATAGGGGTTAGGCTGTGAGAGCTACCCAGTGGGTTAGCTATTTTATTCTTGTTGCTGGTTTTTTACTTGTGTACTTTATATGTTATAACTGTGGATTGTAGCTGTTGGGTGTTTTTTTCTGTTTACTACTTCTTGTACTCTTACAAGCCTTGTATTCATTGACTATTAGGTACAGATATTTGGGTGATTTTCTACTGGGATTGTATCTCACACCTTGTTTGGGTGATGCTTTTGGGACAATGGAGACTTTGTTGTTGCAGGTATTGATAAGGGCAGGCACACTTCAACTTCCGGTACCAGATTGCTTGGAGCTGGAGAGAAAGGGACCAAGATATGGCTTGCGATGCTGAGGAGTTTACTTTGTTTTTATTTTTCACTTTGGTTTCAGTTGTATTTCAGAACATTGGTTGTTTACTGCTTTCGATAGACATATGTACCATGTTGAATCATTATTATTTTATAAATTTCTTCCATTGTTCAGTTCTATTGTTGTACACTGTATATTGTTTCTGCTATTGTGTCTGGTTGTTCTTCTGTTGTATACTTTACCGAATGAGGGTATAGTTTCCCCACAGACTCACCAAGGCCCTCGCTGCTAGTCGGCAGCCTCTGCCATTTGGGGAAACGCACTTGAGGTTATGTGGATAACTGGGTATGGGGTGCCACTGGGTGGCTTCCAGAACCGGGATGTTACAGATTTTACATTAAAATTTGAAATAAAAACATGTCAAAATTTTTAACATTTCCTTCCAAAACTTGTTGTCTAATCCCGCCCGTTGGAACAATTTTAAATTAATTTCTACAAATTTTTATTAGAATTTGAAAATATGGATTAAATATTTTTAATATTAATAATTTATTATATTTAATGGGATAAAATTATTTTTTGACTAAAAAAATTAGTGAATGTAATTAAAATTTATTATAGTGAGTAAGATAAAAATGTGTTTACTAAGTGGATAAACTATTATCACATGTGAACAAATAACATGGATAAATATCAAAAACCCATTTTATAGAATTATTTCCACCATATCCTACTTATTATATTTTTTTATGATATATTTGGAAAAAATTCCATTAAACTGACCAATATAATAAGTTAATCATGTAAGAAGACAGAAAAAAAATTCCTTACCTTAAAATCTGATAATTCATTGGAGAAGGGGAAAAGTTAAATAAAATTGGTTATAAATATTATTTTTTAATATATATTCTTAATTTTTTTAAAAATAATTTATATTATATGTTTACAGAGTATATGATTATAATGAATGATAAAAAAATGTCAACTCATGGACTATATTGTTAATAATTAATTAAAATAAATGATATTTTATTAAATAATATAAAATTACTAACAAAATTAGGATATTCCAATTTATTTTTCAATTTTATGTAAACAAATTTATGGTCCATTAATGGTACAATTTATCTATTATAATGGAAAAATTTTCCACTAAAATAGTAAAATCTTTGTTCGGACGGTTAGGGTTAATGTGGGTTTTTACGCATTAAATGTGTTTTTTTAAAAAAAATATCACATATTGGATTATTTATTTCATAAATTGACTAAAATATTATATAATAATTTTTCCTAAATTTGACAATATGTATCAATAGAATTTATTTTTAATTGATGAATTAAATATGTTTGATATCTAGCTTCTAAAACGAAAAACCAAATTGAATGAAAATAAGGAATGTTATAGACCATGGATGAAATGAAAAAAAATGATTTTATTTTTGTTTCTTGTGAGTTTGGATAAAAAATAATTCACCTTTAATCCAATATTTATCATTTTATGCACATTATGTCTTTTATACTTCCCAATTGTTTTTAATTTTGGTATTTATAAGAAAGCCACTTCTCATGCGACTATAAAAAATAATTCTCTCTTTTCCTATCATGAAACCTATAATGGATTTTGTGTCATCCATAAAATTCCATAATAAACTCCCAGAATACCTAATATCATCATATAATCCACAATATTTGAATAAATCCAACAATTGGATCCCTTTATTTCAATCCAAACAGAGTTTCCCAAAAAGGGATAACATTCTTCAATGGTCATTATTTATTTATTTATTCCTAACACCATTAAATTATTATTATTTCATACTTATACAATAAAATAATTATCCTAAATATACATATCATTTTTATGATAAGGATTCAACTTAATCCAAAATACATTATCATAAAATGGGTAATGACATTATTGTTCATGTGTGAAGAGAAATATACCCTCACAAAATAATTTCATTAATTTTTTCATTTACCTCATTTAGTTATTGATAACTATGATTTAAATCAGGTTATTGTACTATATATATGATAATTATTTATTATTAAAAGTTATATATGTTTTATATTACACCTATAATCACAATTCCCATTTTTTTAAATAATAAAACCGCAGTTTGTAGAAGTTTGGACTACTACCTCCTCAAAGATATGTTATATGTTGACACATTACATGGAAAGTATTAAAGATTCATTAATCTAAAACTATATGAGGTAAATAATATCTATATTATATTCATGAACAATTAATTTTATAAATATGTTATATATTCTTTTTTTTACCTTTTCAAAAATAGAAAAATTGATAACGATGTTCAAGGACATGTATACTATCGTCTCCTCAAAGCGATGTGCTTCCATTTAGATCACAGGAATTATATATATAAGTATATATTATATAATGATGATTCTTTAAAAATTATTTTTTCTTACTTCTTTCTGTAATCATCATTAAAAATTCTAAATTTTACTCACGTGTAAGTATGACCTATCATTTTCATTATTGTTATGTTGGTTCATTTTTCATTACCATATTTCATGATTTGTTTAAAAATTATAAATGATTTAAAAATATGATAATTATTTCATTATTATTATTTTAGATATTTTTTATATAATGATATAATTTACAATAGTTTACCTACTAAACTCAATTTTGACATATAAACCATAGATCATCAAAACACCAGACATAAACATAACTTTTTAAGTACATGTTTACAACATTGAAATATGTTTGCCATAATGTCCCGAAAACCCATACATGACATGAAGAACTGTGGTTGAAACCATATATAGACTTCTTCTTATTTATAGGACCTTTTGAAAACCCATACATTCTATGTAACATGATGATAAAATGGAAAATATGATAGAAAAAATTGAAAATTTTCTATTTTATTGACCTACAAAATAAATAAAAATAATTAACTACACATTTTTTCAATCTATCACATAAAGAATTTTCTATCAATCAATCATAATTATCAAATATAGCTGAAAATTTTGAAAATTATTTGAGATATTTCATATTTATTGTTATTGGCCCCATGATTAGGATACTTCATGATAAAATTTTACACCAAACGTATATGATTATATAATGATCATATTGTGACATATAATAACCATAAGAAACTATTTATGTACAGATTAACTGTAATTTCAGACTAGATATATATATTTATAGAATTCTATCATCTATTTTTTTGGAATTTAATATTAGTGTTAGATCAGTTATTATATTCCATTATTATGTGATTTGATATGATAAATTTGAAATGAATACCAGTAGAAAAGAAATTTAAATATTAAAAGAAATATCACATGTGAAAATAGATAGAGACTAATGAATAAAATGATTATACATTTGACTTCATGACACAATGTTTTCTTTCCATATTGGAAATATTGTGATGGAAGCAAGATTGAAAAAACTAACACTAACTAACTCACTATAGAATCATACCAAAAGAATATCATTACATATCAATAGAAACTAATTCGATATTATACTGTATCACACATCCTATTCACTCTATACTCTCTCTATGTTTCTTTTCATTTGAATTGTGAGATTCAATAATATAATCAAATTAACTTTTATCATTATTTTTTATAAATAGTATTCATATACACCTTCCCCTTATTTACATTCACTTTTTTCTCATGAAAAAAAATATAAGAGGCTACTTTATCCAAAAAATCCCCTATATACATTTTTACTAATACAACATGATATAAGTTATGGATAAACATAGTCGATCTAGGTTGTGAATAAACATAGTTAATCCATTTACTTGATGTGTATGTTTCATTTTATGAACACACATGGAATTGGATTACATTTAAGTGGATAGGGCTATGTCCCATAATGGAACTAAACCAATTGTTTTAAAATTTTCAATTGTTATTTATTTTTTTCTTTCACCGATTATATTGAATGATTCCTCAAACAAATTGATTTTAATTGATTGTTTTTAAAAATGTGTTTGAGAAAAAAACATTGGCAGTTAGAATTTATAAGTGATATATATACTTTGTTTATTGTTTGTATAATAATTTAAATAGTTAAATTAATTTCATTTATTTTAACTATTTATTTTTCATTCATTATAGATATTTAAAAAATCATTCAGATTGTATATACCTAATGTATTCGTTACAAATGATGTATTATTAAAATGAAGGTATTTCAGCTTTTGAATTTTAAAATATAAATTCTTATATCAGATCTGAATTAAAACCTCTTGATAATTATGATTAGAAAAAAATTATAATATGTTCTTTCTTTTAGGATGACTTTTTTACTTTCTTACTATCTGAATTAAGTTTTTTCCTTGACCAATTCCATAGATATATATTTTTATTTAGGTTTATTATTATATTATCTTTGTGGATTACATTCCTATTGGTTAATATACCAATATAAAAGAATATTTAAATGTTAAAAAATCCTTAATAGAATATAAATATGGAAATATATATGGAAATCATGGGATTTGATTTCAGAGTTATGATTGATGATATGTATGAAAAACACAATTCTCATTAAAATGGCTAGAGTGATGAAACTAAATATATGAATTATTGAAATTGAAAAATCCCATAGTACTTTATTATATGCATTATCAGATGATGAATTTAACAATATATCATCATGTGTTACATCATTTTGAATCTTGTATAATATAATAATTTATGATAAATTAATATTAAATGATAAATAAATAAAAATTAATACATATACAATTAAATATGATTATTTTTCAATAAAAATGAAGAATATATTTTTAAAATGAATTTTAAGGTCTATTAAATCATAGAAACAATTATTTCTATTGGAAAACAAATGTATAACAAAAAAATATGATATAGATTATGAGATTTATACCCAAAACATGGTGAATCACTACTATTTCAATTATATAATCATATGACAATAGAATCATACATGCTATGGAATTAATTAGAAAACCGATGATGTAGGAAGAGGAAATTAAATCATACAATGAAGATTTTGAAATAGAGAAGAAGACAATAAAATTCAAGATATCAATTTCTAACCCAAAATAAGTGATCAAAGATGATTCAAGTAAAATGTTGTCATATTAAGAAACTGATGAGGTGATAAATCAACAAGAATGAATATTTATGAAATTATACATGGAAAAAATGTTTTCTATAGGATTAAACCATAAAAAAATATTAAAAAGGGATAATGGAAAAATTAAAATGCAACTTGAGAAATTTCCTATTATGAGTGTAAATGAAAATTTCATATCCAGAATAACAACCAAAAGGTGAATTAAAAAAAATAAATATAATGAAAGTGAAAATAAATCCAATGATGCATGAAGGAAACAATGAGTTAATTAGAGGATAGATACAGTGATTCATACTTTTTGAGGGGTTAATCAAATGAAAAATATAATCTATATATCATGGATACTACTACTGAGGTATATCATTCTACCCCTACCTTTTTTGAAAATGAGTCTAGAGAAGAATCTAAAATTTATAATGAAGAATTATTTGAATATTATTCTTTAAATGAATATATTATTAATATAAATAAAGAAAAATAAAATATTATAAACAAATTTTACGCATTATCTTATAATGTTAATATATATTATTCTTTTGGAAAATGGAAAAATGGGAACTTATTAAAACTGAATAATTTACTAAAAATGTAAATTGTATAACTAAAAACATATATAAAGTAATTTATAAATTGAATAAATTCTTTTAAAATTTCTTTTTTAATCAAAACCCACTAGATTTTAAAATTACTATGGAATGTGAATGTGGAATGTAATGAATGTTATAAAAAATGGTGTTCTTCATTGTTCCAAAAATACGGTCGTAATTTTTAATGCAAAAGAAACATATTGTTATGGAAACAATTATCCTTAATTTATTCCCAATAATAATTTTTGGAAATTTTTTTAATTCTTATATAAACAAACTTGTAAAAAAATTGATTCTGAAATCATTATCTATTAAATTTTGAAGGCACAACAATACTTGTTTACTAAAATCATTTCTCGGTTGACTATGTAGAAAAAATTATTCAAGATATAGAGAAAAGGCCTCTGGTATTTGGATTTGTTTATATTCAAGGCATATTAATAGATACTATACAAGCTTCAAGAGTATTAGAAAATTTTAGGGTGGACATGTCACCTTTGAGGATAATGGAAAAGGAAAAGTAAATTTCCTTGGAAAAATAATTAACTTATAAACCATTCTTATTTCAGAAAATTTATTTTTTACATATTAAAATATAATATTCATTGTTTTTCTATGTTATGTGATATTTTTTAACACGTTACATTTGAAAATAATTCTTGTAGGATTTATTATTACAAGCAAGACTTATTTTCTACAACTTCGTGAAATGATAATGATTATCTTGTAAATGAAGATATTTTATTTCCACAAATTTTCTACTTTTTAATTAATTTTCATAGATAATATCAGTAGAGGAATATGATATTGGGTCAATGAAATATACATTCAATTATGAATATGACTTATAATGGACTAGTCATCATCTTCCCAGACATGATTTATCAAAATCCAATGTTTTAAATATCTATGAAAAGGGAACATAATAAAAAAATTATATCTAACCAATGAAATAGGTATCTATCTATCATCCCCGGGAACAAATTTACATAGATTTTTTGGGCCATCTATAATCTCTTGTCTAGCTGAAAAAATTTATTTTTATATTATTTTTTATTTCATTCATGATTGACATTGGTATTGTTCATAACTAAAAAAATTAGAGATTCTTCTTATTTTTATGAATATAAAAATTGACATAGAACACTGTAAATTTACAACTACTGACATAAAAATAGATTTTCTATATGAATTTGTGAATAATGATTTTGGAATATTTGTTAACTATATAGAAATAGAAACTATCCCCCCCTTTACAACTCAAAAAAATTGGTTATTGAATAGTGAAATAACACTATCCATGAAAATGACATAATTATACTCGGTGAATATGAATTATTTTTTTTTCATTCGATATGAATATATATTTTTAAGTAATCAGTATATTTCTTATAATACATCATTTAAATGATACTCCATAATAATTTTTGGATGGTATAAAACGTAATGTAAATTTCATTAATTTTTTGTCTATAATGTGTATATTTTTAATAGGAAATATAATTTGAATATAAAATCACCACATAATGATGAAGTATTTTTCTTAAGTTAATCATCTTCTAGAAAAAACTATATATTATTTGTAATGGCCCGGACCTCTATGGTCCATTACTCTGTGAAATTTTGGAGTTGGATGTGTTCTGGTAGGTCAAGGGGAATTATCCCCAACACTTTGCCAATTTTCTAGTTCTGTGAACAGTGTTTCCAGTTTTATGAACAGTAACAGATCGGTCTGACAGATCGCTCTCACAGATCGGTCTCACAGATCGGTCTGACAGATCCGTCTCACAGATCTATCTCATAGATCGGTCTGATAGATCGGTCTCACAGATCGGTCTGACAGAGAGGTCTCACAGATCGGTCTGACAGACCAGTCTGACAGATCGGTCTGACATATCGGTTTCACAGATCGGTCTGACAGATCAGTTTCACAAATTGGTCTGACAGATCGGTTTCACAGATCGGTCTGACAGATCGGTCTGATAGATCGGTTTCACAGATTGGTCTGACATATCGGTTTCACAGATCGGTCTGACAGATCGGTTTCACAGACCGGTCTGACAGATTGGTTTCACAGATCGGTCTGACAGATCGGTATGACAGATCCGTTTCAATGATCGGTCTGACAGATCGGTTTCACAGATCGGTTTCACAGATCGGTCTGACATATCGGTTTTACAGAGCAGTCTGACAGATCGGTTTCACAGATCGGTCTGACAGATCGGTCTGACAGATCTGTTTCACAGATCGGTCTGACAGATCGGTATGATAGATTGGTTTCACAGATCGGTCACACATATCGGTGTCACAGATCGGTTTCATAGATCGGTTTCATAGATCGTTCTGACAGAGCGGTTTCACAGATCGGTCTGACAGATCGGTTTCACAGATCGGTTTCATGTACAGTAACGGTGGGTGAATAGTGTTTCCATATTCCTACAGTTTTTCCCCTTTTGACGTTACTTTTGACATAAAATACATTTAAAGCCTTATTTTAAGGGCTCTAAAGGCTGTTTCAAAGGCCATAAATGATATATTAATTATTCTAAAGGCTGGGATGTATTTACTTGGTCAAACCGTGTGGGTTAATGAGATCCATTTTTAATGGAGAATTAACCGGATCTTAAACCGTCGCCCCATTAAATCTTCAAAAAAGGAAGGAGATATCATTCCCCCTTGTTCATTCCCTTTGTTATCAGGTAAGAGACGCTGGAACCTTTCAACCCTTTCCATAGGAGTTTCACAATCAAACCCTACTCCTCCGATCGGTTTCGCTCTGTTTTGGATGAAACCGAACTGTGTCGGTCAATATTCCCAATAAGGTATGTTTTATCGTCGTTCCTTTGGGGATCATCTTCTCTTGTTTCTCCCTTCCATATTATACCATGTAATTTCCAAGATTCTAATGGGTTTTTCTTGGGGTTGGTTAGTACTGTCGTACCGTGGCATCCTCTGGTGGATGCAGTTGTCGTGAGAGGAGGATTATGACCCGTTGTGTCGATAAAGGACGTCAAGAACTCTTCCAGGTAGGGGATTCATGGCTTCTCTAATTGTACATGTTCAATCGTAGAATTAGCCTGATTTAGCCCTTTGGATCACAATGAAATTGACCTAATTAAATACTTGAACCAGATTAAAAGAATTAGTTGATCGCATGTTGTTGCTTTATACCAAGATAACGGTTTGCCTCATGTTTTTCTAGATAGAGTGATATCTATGGTTTCTTTGATTTTTTGTTAGTTCATGATTGAAAATGATAATGAACGTAATGCCGGAATTAATTGTTAATTAATTGGCTAAAGATAAAGAGGCATGTAAATTAATCTGGTTATTGTCGTTGTTGTAGTTGTTCTAATTTCAGGATAATCAAATTAGGGAAGTAAGCATGGTTATTTAATTGTGATAACTTACTGATTAGGTATCCCGTAATTGGAACCTATGAATAACAAATCTGCTAATTCAATATGGATTAAAGAACAGATTATGTGGGAATTTCTAAAAGGGTTCTTAGTTACCCTTTTGTTTGTTATAGGGTCAGGAGCCCATGGTTGTGACTATTGTTTTCCTGCTGCTTGTGCTGTGATGTGAGCCAGGATGGCTGTTGTGATATGTGGAGGCTTGGAGGCCTTGTGGTTGTGGCAGCAGATGACGCCTAGAGTGGTGAGATGCATCAGTTTATGCATGTGGGTGTCGGGGAGGACAACAGGGGTGATGGAATGGGATAGATGTGGTTGCTGGATGCTTGTAGTTTTCTTTTAATGTTAATCTGATGTGCTTTTACCCACTAAAAAAGGAAGCCGGTCTTGCTACCCTTCTTCCAAAGGAGGCGAAGACGCGCGGGGTATGCCACGTGCTTTCCGTGTTTATCCTCTCGAGGGAGAATGGGTCTATGCTCTTTCTATAGGCGGAAAAGACTCGACGGGTAGTATATCTACTCACCGTGTTGAGCCTCCTTTGTGTTTAGAAGCATATGATTATTTTCTCTAATTCTTGGGAATATGGAAAAGTAATTCTGTAATGAATGTTTGATTAAATGGAGAAAATCCACGAGGATGGAGATACTAGAATTTAAAGGTGATGTGAATTTTAAAAGGATCAGTTGATTTTGAATGTGATGCCAATTCAGTTTAATGGGGAATTGTTCATGGTTAATTAATGTTTAAATAATTAATTAATGTACAGTAGAACTGATAAAATGATAATGGAGTAATCTAATAAATCTATTCAAATGTTTGTGTGCTTATAGGAAACCTAGTCTTATAAGTAGCATCCTGGAGTCTGAGAGACGTTAGCTGCAGTTGTATCTAAGACTTGGTAATGCCCATAGTGTGGATGTGAGTTATATATATATTCTGTACTTTTTGTGTTTCTATACGCTACTCCACCTTGTCGGTAATGGAAACTGACACCCCGGGGATTCTGAGCCCTGGGGGGGGGGGGTGTTTTCCCCAACATTCTGATGGGAGGTCAAATGGATGACTACCCCCTTTGGACCCACTCTCTTCTTTTGGTAGATACTTGTTCCATGAGGCACATCGGTTAGTTACCACATATATGTGTGTAGAGGGATATAATGTCTTGTTGTTATTCACACACATATATTCTAGATATAGTATCCTATGGACTACTATAGGTGTAACGTGTATAGGATATGATGGCTTGAGTATCCTTACTCGGAGTATGGGCTGTAATGGCTTGAGGTATTATACCCGACGTATGATACACATTACGTGAGCTGAGGTGGCTTCCGGAAACTACCTGGTTACTTTTGTTTGTGAGGACCGTGTGGTGCTTCACCGAGGTGTCTGCGAGCAATACATTGTGGTGCACGAGGTGCAGATTGTGGAGCTTAGCCCAGGTGCCTGCGGGCAAGCCTTTGGAGAGAGATACAGAGGACGTATGTCGTTGGGGAAAAGCGGCAAACCAGTGGGGAAGTAGTAGTGGGGTACCCTTGATAATCTTTACTATATGCTATATTCTTGTATTTGTTACTTGGTGAGAGTAGCCATGGTGAGGTTGGGAACTTAGTATACCTGTTTAGGTGACGAGTTAGTTTCACTTGTTGTTCACTAGGCTTTAGCATGCTTTATTTACTGTTTCACGAGAGGATTGGGGAGAATCCTACTGATTATACTATTATACTCACCCTATGTATATATAAACTGTTTTTTTAGGTCACTTGGAGCAGGTTGGGGATCATGTTGGTTACTACTAGCTTGTGGTTGGACAAGGAGCTGTTCGGGCTTGTGGTCGCTGCCGTTTTACTTTCTTTTGGGTACTTTTAGTTTTCCCTTTCAGTTGTAGTACTTTTTCATGGAATTTCATATATGTACTTGGATTTCATTTATATTTCAGTTCTGAGTTGGAGTTGATTGGAGTCTATTCTATCTCTCTCTTCTGCATGTGTTCTCTTAGAGGGTATTGCCTCCCATTTGTATGTTTATTATACCCTCGGTGCTAGTCGCCAACCCGGGGCCTACTGGAGGCGGGACTCGGGGGTCATTATCTCTATTCTCACATTTCCGGCCTAGGAGGGGTACACTTTGTGGGGAGGGGGTCGTGATAGAGTGGTATCAGAGGTCTGGTTGAGGGATAAGATGGAGTTTGGAGTTAGGCACATGTGAGGATGCATGGGATGGTAGGGCAACAATGTCATTCATATTTAGCAAGTGGGGTAAAAACTTGTCACCGGCAGAGACAGAGGCGTTTAGGGCCCCCTATGATCTGTTGCACGAACCTTTATGTTTATGATGGATACTAAACAAAGTGATACTGGTTGCAGTGTAGAGACCTAGGAAAGGATCATGCATCATTCTTCTTTTCTCCTGTGTTTGAATGGGTAGACCTTGGGATAGGTTAACCATAATTTAATAAACGAAAAAAATTAATTCATTAATGTT
Source organism: Viscum album (assembly GCA_963277665.1). NCBI lineage: Eukaryota > Viridiplantae > Streptophyta > Magnoliopsida > Santalales > Viscaceae > Viscum > Viscum album. The sequence goes on along the minus strand of OY728153.1, from coordinate 520,902,824 downwards.
GAGTCTTCCATATTCCAGGCTTAGGAGCTCTAATAGTTGTTATTTTACAGGTATGGCTCCAGGTCGACGTCCTCATCAGGTTTGGGCAGAAGATCTCCAATAGGCTGTTCCAGCGGATCGTCGCTGGGTAGGGGTTGACGACGATGACACATGGAGGAAGACACTCCGAGAGTTTCAGTGCTAGAGTCTACAGAAGTACGAAGGCTCCGTTTCAGATGCAGTCATAAAAGACAGGTTGGAGGAGGTCAAGATAGGCTTCAGTTCGATTCGTGCTCGGAAGGAACACTGGGTGTCATTGGTTGTGACGATGCTGTATGTAGAAGCAAGGTAGTGGTGGTTCTTGATCCTCGGGGATCGTGAGGAGTCAGCGATCTCATGGGAGGAGTTTCGAGACATGTTTAGAGTTGATTTTCATTCATCAATTTCGAAGGCGTCTAGTCGCCATGAGTTTCTTACCCTTCGATAGGGGACCTCCAGTGTTCGGGAGTTTGGAATCCGTTTCAGGAACCTTCTACGATATGATTCAGACTTGTTACCAGATGAGGAGGCCAGGGTGAGGCATTTCGAGGAGGCTTTGTGTCCAGAGATCCAGTTCTAGGTCACCCCATTTATGCTGAAGACATATCTTGAGGTGCTGGAGAGGTCAGAGGTTGTTGAGAGGACACTGTCCAGGACCGGATCGTCACGAGAGGGGAATCGTCATGATTCTTCACGAAGAAGAGCTGTGGTCCGGGGTTCCCGGTTTTCAGGGCAGAAGAGTTTCCGTTCACCTGGGGGTAGGTCCCAGCCCTTTCCATCCCGTTTCTCCAGAGGCAGCAACTCTCAGACCTATGCCAAGGGATCATGTGCTTGTTTTACTTGTTGTGGTCGGGGTCATCAGTAGCAAGATTGCGCGACTTTTCAGAGCAGTCATCGTGCAACGGGCGCACCTCTCTAGGTTTCTTTGTTGAGGCAGTTCCAGCTGAGGCAGCAACAGAAGGTTGCGCCAGCTTTTGATCACCATAGGGTAGATGGAGGAGGCAGAGGAAATCCCCATGACGCTCCCCGTCCTCAGAGGGCAGAGTGTGGCCATGGTGGTGGTCGTCATCAGGGTCAGAGAGGTCGTGGAGGAGGTCGTGGTCAGCTTCATGCTCTAGCGTTGCCAGCCCCAGGCGAGCCAGATGTTGTTTGAGGTACCCTTTTCTTTTTTTCTACCTTGGTGTATGCCTTGTTTGATTCGGGAGCAACACACTCCTTCATATCATCTACCCTTTTCCATGCTTTGGGACTTGAGGTAGAGAAGCTTCCAGTGCCCTTGGCGTTCGCTACGCCAATTGGAGGTCGAGCCGACTTGTTTGAAGTATGTAGAGACTATGATCTAGTGTTGGGGAAACACTGCACTTGGGGAGATTTTCTATGTTTATGAATACAACCATATGATGTCATCCTCAGTATGGATTGGTTGTATTTGGTGCAGGCTATTGTGGATTGCTACAGGAAGAAGGTCGTTTTCCATGATGCAGATGGAGAGAAAGTGGTGCTTGTTGGTGAGAGAGATCCTTAGATGATTCATAGACGAGTTCCATCCTTATCATCCATGATGGCTGGGATGATTCTAAGTTATTCAGAGGTTCAATAGTTGTCACTTCTTAGGGTCGTAGAGGAGTACCCCGACATCTTTATAGAAGAGGTTGTATCCTTACCCCCTCGATGAGAGATCGAGTTCGGGATCGAGCTACAGCCAGGAGCATCTCCTATCTCTATGTCTCTGCATAGGATGTCCCCTTCTGAGTTACGAGAGCTAAATATTCATCTTGATGGTATATTTTAGTGTGGTTTTTTTCGGCCAAGTGTGTCACTGTGGGGTGAACCAGTTTTGTTTGTGAAAAAGGCTGATGACAGTTTGTGGTTGTGCATCGATTATCGTCGATTAAACAATGTGAAAATAAAGAACTGCTATCCTCTCCCTTGGATTGATGACTTATTCGATCAAATGAAGGGTGAAAGTTGGTTCTCAAAGATCGATTTGCGGTCAGGATATCATCAGATGTGTGTAAAGGATGAGGATATCCCGAAGACTTCTTTCCATTGTCGTCATGGGCATTATGAGTTTGTTGAAATGCCATTCGGCGTGACGAATGCTCTAGCTGTTTTCATGGGGTTGATGAATTTTGTGTTCCATGAATTCCTGGAAAATTTTGTTGTGGTTATCATCGATGAAATCGTTTTATAATTCCCATATGAGGAGGAGCATGCAGAGCATCTACGAGCCGTTTTGGGAGTTCTTCGCCAACATCAGTTGTATGGGAAGTTGTCTAAGTGTGAGTTTTGGGCTCGAGAAGTTTGTTTCTTGGGGAATGTTGTGTCCCAACAGGGAGTAGTTGTGGATCCTTCGAAGATAGAAGTAGTGGTGTCTTGGTCATCCCCCATGACCGTGTCAGAGGTGCGAAGTTTCTTTAGTCTCGCAGGCTATTATAAGAGGTTTCTAGCCAATTTCTCCCGAGTTGCGACTCCTATGACCGCTTTGACCAGGAAGGATCAAGAATTCATATGGACTGATCAGTGTCAGGCAGCATTCGAGTATCTAAATGAGAAGTTGGTCGGTGCTCCAGTCCTTTTTCTTCCAGTAGAGGGAGTCCAGTTTGATGTTTTCTGTGATGCTTCACATATGGGGTTAGGCTGTGTTCTCATGAAGCCGAGGTCATTTGTTTCTTATGGGTCTCAGTAGTTGCGTCCCCATGAACTCAATTATGCCACCCATGATCTTGAGTTGGCATCCGTGGTGTTTTCTCTAAAGTTGTGGAGACATTACCTCATTGGTGATCACTTTGTGGTTTTCACCAATCATAAGAGTTTGAAGTATGTTTTCTCCCAACGTGACATGAACATGAGGAAGCTTCGGTGGATGGAGTTCTTGCAGGAATACGACTTTGAAATATTGTATACACTTGGTAAAGGGAATGTTGTAGCTGATGCACTGATCCGAAAGTCACGTAATGATGATGTGCGTGAATCTGGTGATTCCTGGAGAGTGATGGAAGAGCTATCAACTTTGCACCATAATATGGGAGAAGTTGGGGGTAGAGGTTGTCTTTTCCAGATGACGGTGAAGTCATCCTTGATTCAGAAGGTGGAAGAGTCTCAGTTGGGTGATCTAGAGGTGAAAGTTTGGAGAGACATAGTTGTTTGTGGTGAGGCCCCTGATGGTTGGTTGGAGGATGAACAACACCGAGTGTTGTATCATGGCAGGATTTTTGTTCCCTTGGCGATGCGCAAGACGGTTCTCTGAGAGTTCTATAGTTCACCCTTGGCAGTACATCCTAGTGTGACAAAGATGTACCGATCCTTGAGGAGTCAGTTTTGGTGGCCGGGGCTGAAGCGTGCGGTTGTAGAGTGTGTGTCTCGATGTTTAGTTTGCTAGAAGGTGAAGGCTGAACATCGTGTTCCGGGTGGTCTTCTCCAGCAATTCGAGATTCCTCAATGGAAGTGGGAGGACATCTCAATGGAAGTTGTTACAGGTTTACCTCGAGCTCCGGGAGGACATGATGCTCTATGGGTAGTAGTGGATCGTTTAACAAAATCATCCCACTTCATAGCGATCAAGGAGTCGAGCTAAGTGGAAGTTTTGTCGAGGTAGTATCTAGAGGAGGTGGTGAGACTTCATGGAGTACCTAGTTCTATCATTTCTGATCGATATCCTCATTTTACCTATAGGGTGTGGAGATGTCTCCATCATGCTTTTGGCTCTCAACTGTGCCTTAGCACTGCTTTTCATCCTCAAACTGATGGTCAAACAGAGCGAACCATCCAGACTCTTGAAGACATGTTGTGCTCTTGTGTTGTTGATTTTGGAGGTTCATGGATGAAGAAATTACCCTTTGTAGAGTTTTCTTACAATAATAGTTTTCAATCTACCATCTGTATGGCTCTGTTTGAAGCCTTGTATGGTCGGCCATGCCGTTCTCTGTTGTGCTGGACTGGGGTCGGAGAGTCAGCAATTCTCGGACCAGAACTAGTGTAGAATACAACAGAGATGGTTCAGGTGATTCGTGAGAGGATGAAGATAGCTCAAGTTCGTCAAAAATCATATGCTGATCAAAGAAGGTGAACCATAGAGTTTAAGGTTTGGGATCATGTGTTTCTAAAGGTGACTCCCCGTCGTGGGCATCGAAGGTTTGGTCGTGGAAGTAAGCTTTCTCCTCGGTTTGTTGGGACTTTCGAGGTGTTAGCTCGTGTTGGAGCTGTGGTGTATCGAGTAGAACTTCACCCTCACATGAGTAGGATACATGATGTTTTCCATGTATCATAGCTCTGTCATTATCTTCACGATGAATCTCATATTATCGATTGGGGAGAGATCGATATTGATGATGATGCAACCTTCGAGGAGCGACCTGTGGAGATCCAAGACCACAAGGAGAAGGGTTTGTGTGGGCGTTCTATCCCCTTAGTTCGTGTCTTTTGGAGACACGGTGGCATGTAGGAGAGTACCTGGGAGCGTGAGTCACATATGCATGCTCAGTACCCAAAGTTGTTTAATGTTTAACTCCTTTCATGTAATGAAGTTTTCCTTTGTGGTTAGACCTTTCATGTTTTATTTATATACATTGATGTGATGTTATGATTGAATTGTTTGGATATGGATTGTTTGTTACCATACTCTCAGATGTCGTAGTTTTTTTCTAGATTACGAACAACTAATGGTGGTTTTCCCTAGAGAGGTATCTTGTGCGGTGGTTGTTCGGACCTCTCTTTTCTTCTGGGTTGGTTTTTAATTCTCGAGGACGAGAATGTTTTGAGAGGTATCTAATGTAATGTCCCGGACCTATCCGGTCCATTACTCTGTGAAATTTTGGTGTTGGAGGTGTTCCGGGAGGTCAAGGGGACTTATCCCCAACACTTTGCCAATTTTTCAGTTATGTGAACAGTGTTTCCAGTTTAATGAACAGTAACAGATCGGTCTGACAGATCGGTCTCACAGATCGGTCTGACAGATCGGTCTCACAGATTGGTCTCACAGATCGGTCTGACAGATCGGTCTCACAGATCGGTCTGACAGATCGGTTTCACAGATCGGTCTGACAGATCGCTTTCACAGATCGGTCTGACAGATCGGTTTCACAGATCGGTCTGACAGATCGGTTTCACAGATCGGTCTCACAGATCGGTCTCACAGATCAGTTTGACAGATCGGTCTGACAGATCGGTGTCACAGATCGGTCTGACAGATCGGTCTGACAGATCGGTTTCACAGATTGGTCTGACAGATCGGTATGACAGATCGGTTTCACAGATCGGTCTGACAGATCGGTTTCACAGATCGGTTTCAGAGATCGGTCTGACAAATCGGTTTCACATATCGGTCTGAGAGATCGGTTTCACAAATCGGTCTGACATATCGGTCTGACAGATCGGTTTCACAGATCGGTTTGACAGATCGGTTTCAAAGATCGGTATGACAGATTGGTTTCACAGATCGGTTTCACAGATCAGTTTCACAGATCGGTTTCACAGATCGTTCTGACAGATCGGTTTCACAGATTGGTTTGACAGATCGGTTTCACAGATCAGTTTCATGTATAGTAACGGTGGGTGAACAATGGTTCCAGATTCCTACAGTTTTCCCCTTTTGACGATTCTTTTGACGTAAAATACATTTAAAGCCTTATTCTAAGGGCTCTTAATTCCTTTTCAAAGTCCATAAATCCTATATTAATTATTCATAAGGCTGGGATGTATTTACATGGTTAAACTGTGTGGGTTAATGTGATCCGTTTTTAATGGAGAATTAACCGGATCTTAAACTGTCGCCCCATAAAATCATCAAAAAGGGACGATATATCATTCTACCATGTTCTTTCCCTTTGTTCTCAGCTAAGAGACGCTAGAAACTTTCATCCCTTTCCGTAGGAGTTTCACAATCAAACCCTACTCCTCCGATCGGTTTCGCTCTGTTTTGGATGCAACGGAACTGTGACGGTCAATCTTCCCAATAAGGTATATTTTATCGTCGTTCCTTTGGGGATCATCTTCTCTTGTTTCTCCCTTCCATATTATACCATGTAATTTCCAAGATTCTAATGGATTTTTCTTGGGGTTGGTTGGTACTGTCGTACCGTGGCATCCTCTGGTGGATGTAGTTGTCATGAGAGGAGGATTGTGACCCGTTTTGTGGATAATGGACGTCAAGAACTCTTCCAGGTAGGGGATTCATGGATTCTCTAATTCTATATGTGAAATCGTAGAATTAACATGATTTAGTCCTTTGGATCACAATGAAATTGACCAAATTAAATACTTGAACTGGATCAAAAGAATTGGTTGATCGCATGTTGTTGCTTTATACCGTGATAACGGTTTTCCTCATGTTTTTCTAGATAAAGTGATATCTATGTTTTCTTTGATTTGTTGTTCATTTATGATATAAATTGATAATGAACGTAAAGAAGGAATTAATTGTTAATTAATTGGCTAACGATAAATAGGCATGTAAATTAATCTGGTTATTACCGTTGTTGTAGTTGTTCTAATTTGAGGATAATCAAATTAGGGAAGTAAGCATGGTTATTTAATTGTGATAGCTTACTGATTAGGTATCCCGTAATTGGAACCTACGAATAAAAAATCTACTAATTCAATATGGATTAAAGAACAGATTATGTGGGAATTTCTAAAAGGGTTCTGAGTTACCCTCTTGTTTGGTAAAGGATCAAGAGCCTATGGTTGTGACTGTTGATTTCCTTCTGCTTGTGCTGTGATGTGAGCCTGGATGGCTATTGTGATATGTGGAGGCTTGGAGGCCTTGTGGTTGTGGCAGAAGATGACGCCTAGAGTGGTGAGATGCATCAGTTTATGCATGTGGGTGTCGGTGAGGATACCATGGGTGATGGAATGGGATAGATGTTGTTGATGAATGCTTGTGGTTTTCTTTGAATGTTAATCTTCTTTGCTTTTCCCCACTGCTCAAGGAAGCTGGTCTTGCTACCCTTCTTCTGAAGGAGGCGAAGACGCACGTGGTATGCCACGTTCTTTCAATGTTTAGACTCTCGAGGGAGAATGGGTCTATGCTCTTTCTATAGGCGGAAATGACTCGACAGGTAGTATATCTAATCACTGTGTTGAGCCTCCTTTGTGTTTAGAAGCATATGATGCTTTTCTAGAATTCCTGGGAATATGGAAAAGTAATTCTATAATGAATATTTGATTAAATGGTGAAAATCCACGGGGATGGAGATACTTGAATTTAAATGTGATGTGAATCTTAAAAGGAGCAGTTTATACTGAATGTGATGCCAATTCAGTTTAATGTGGAAATATTCATGGTTAATTAATGTTTAAAGAATTAATTAATGTACAGTGGAACTGATAAAATGATAATGGAGTAATCTAATAAAGCTCTTCAAATGTTTGTGTGCTTATAGGACACCTAGTCTTAGAAGTAGCAGCCTGGATTCTGAGAGACGTTAGCTGCAGTTTTATCTAAGACTAGGTAATGCCCATAGTGTGGATGTGAGTTATATATATATTCTGTACTTTTTGTGTTTCTATACGCTACTCCACCATGTCGGTAATGGAAACTGAAACCCCGGGGATTCTGATCCTTGGGGGGTGTTTTCCCCATCATTCTGATGGGAGGTCGAATGGCTGACTACCCCCTTTGGCCCCACTCTCATCTCTTGGTAGATACTTGTGCCATGAGGCACATCGGTTAGTTACCCCATATATGTGTGTAGAAGGTTGTAATGGATTGTGGTTATTCACACACATATATTAAGGATATAGTATCCTATGGGCTACTATATGTGTAACATGTATATGCAATGATGGCTTGAGGATCCTTACTCAGAGTATGGGCTGTAATGGCTTGAGGTATTATACCCAACGTATGATACACGTTATAAGAGCCACGGTGGCTCTCAGAATCTACCTTGTTACTTTTGGTTGTGAGGACAGTGTGGTGCCTCGCCCAAGTTTCTGAGGGCAAGACTTTGTAGTGCACGAGGTGCAGATTGTGGAGCTTAGCCCAGGTGCTTGTGGGCACGCCTTTGGAGAGAGATGCACATGACGTATGTCATTGGGGAAAAGTGGAAAACTAGTGGGGAAGTAGTAATGGGGTATCCTTAATAATCTTTACTATATGCTATATTCTTGTATTCGTTACTTGGTGAGAGTAGCCATGGTGAGGTTGGGAAGTTAGTATACCTGTTTAGGTGACGAGTTAGTTTCACTTGTTGTTCACTAGGCTTTAGCATGCTTTCTTTACTGTAGCACGAGAGGCTTGGGAGGATCCTACTGAGTATACTGTTATACTCACCCTATGTATATATAAACTGTTTTTTTTTCAGGTCACATGGAGCAGGTTGGGGATCAAGTTGGTTACTACTATCAAGTGGTTGGTGGAGGAGCTGTTCGGGCTTATGGTCGCTGCCGTTATACTTTATTTTGGGTACTTTTAGTTTTCCCATTCATTTGTAGTACTTTTGTATGACATTTCATATATGTACTTGGATTTCTTTTATATTTCAGTTCTGAGTTGGAGTGGATTGGAGTCTATTCTATCTTTTTCTTCTTCATGTGTTCTCTTAGAGGGAAATGCCTCCCATTTGTATGTTTATTATACCCCCGGTGCTAGTCGCCAACCCGGGGCCTACTAGACGCGGGACTCGGGGTTCATTATCTCTCTTCTCACAATGCCGGCCTAGGAGGGGTACACTTTGTGGGGAGGGGGTCGTGGCATTATTTAATAAAAGAACCATGATTTTCTAATAATTCTTTCATGTCACATTTGATGAGATGAATCCACCAAAACAAAAACATTCATTAAAATACCACGAGGATAATATGTGAAATCAAAATATCAGTAACACCTATGATACATATGACCATGAAACTTATTTAGCTGATAAATCACCCAATACATACTAATATAACCACCCTAATCTATATGAATTCTTTGATGAACCATACCCTACAGTTCCTAGAACTGTTAGTACCATTATGAATTATCCCTTCGATGTCATTGTAGGTGATGAATATAAAGGAACTCAAACTCAATACACTATTAAAAATTGTACTATACAATAAGAAAAATTTTATTAGATTGAAGATGAGAAAATTACTGATTTAATTGGTGGTGAAAATTAGATAATACCATTAAAATAATTATTTAATTAATTTTAAGGATATAAAGTATAAAAATTAGTTAATAGGACCAAATAATTCCATATTATTCTTCATAAATGGTTGTATAGATCCAAGGATTAAAAAATCATACATAATAAGCCCCATTTTGGTGGGGCCCGCCCTTGTCGGCTGCCGGGGGTTACAACCCCTAGACATCCCGAAAAACGGCCGGCCGTAATGGCCGGCCGGAGACCCGCCGGTTTCGCCACCAAGAGCGCCGGTGGCGGGATGTCCGGCCACCCCCTTGATGAACTTCCGCGGCCAAAAGCCGCGACTTCCTTCTATCCGGAGCGGCGCAACGGGGCCGCACCCCTCCACCGCAGCCCGCTCCAACTGCGGCCCTCCTTGGTGCTCCTCCGGGGCGCGATGACGCCGCGCTCCTCCATCGCGGCTCGGCTCTGGCCATGACCTCTTTCGGCCTCACCGGCGCAGCGGGACGACACCATGATCCTCCACCATGGCCCGCTCCATTCGTGGTTCTCTTGACCTCACGCGGTGCAACAACACCGCCTCCGTTTCAAGCCATGAAGAAATCAACAACAAAATGGGGAGGAGGTTCGATCATGTTCGTGTGGTCCATCCTCCTCCTGTTACATTGATAACAGGCGGCCAAAATTAATGAAGAACTTCAAATTAAGCTCGAACATATAATCAACCCCTACCTCAAAGAATTTGAGGAACGATGAGCATCGCGGAAAACAACGTCGCCAGGTGAGGCTCTGTAAACGTTGACGGAGGACGTCTGAGGAGGAAACAACGTCTCGTTATCTTTGTCGTAGAGAGAATATGTAACGGCGTGTCGGTGTTCTTCGTGTTATTCAGTGAGGAATATGAAGTTATTCAAAGTAAATAACTCTCCCTCTATCAATTCTCCACAAAACACAACAACCACCAAAATTAAATAAGGCTTCGCCTTATTTTATTTACACATTCCAATATTTCAAACTTCAAAAGATAAATTCACTTAATTAATTAATCTAGAATAGACTAATTAATTGGATGAAAAGTTGGCAAAATTTATTGAGGGGTTTGAGGAGTTAGAAGAATTTGAAGGGGTCGGGATCATGTGGGCCCCACCTCACCAATATCCTAATCAAGAGGGGTTAGGATTTTATTGGGTCCCACCCCAACTCCCAAAACTAGAAATAAACCGCCTAGAAAGGAGAAATAAAATTTATAACACAATTTTATTTCACTTACACATAATCCACATTTTTAAACAACTCTTCCCGAGAAAACGCAAATCTAGTAAAAGTCTTCCTAAGAAATTACTGGCACTGCGGTTTTTTCAGTGACCTTGGATTTTGATTCCGAGAACCGGTTCAAAAGATAGAAAAACCCGCTCGTTTGTTCACTGAACGTACCTGAGCTAATATTCAGAAATTGATTCCGAGAACACAGGACCTCAGAATCAGGTGCCATCAAAAACTGCGAACTCGTAAAATACCAAAGAATTTAAGAAAAAAATTTCCTTGAAATTTAAGGGACTTTACATTACTCCCACCTCAGGGATTTACATCCCAGTGAAGATACAACATAAACAAGGGAAACAAAAGATGGTACTGTGCATGCATATGAGCCTCCCGCTCCCATGTGCTCTTCTGTAGGTTCTCGTGTTGCCACCTGATATGCCCTAGAGAAATCAACTGCCCATGTAGGACCCACTCCTGTCGATCCTTGATCTCCACCGGGACCTCCAAAAAAGTCACCCTGTCATTAATTTCCACCTCCACCTGGTCGATGATATGCGTCGGGTCATCCACATATCTCCTCAGCTGAGATACGTGAAAGTCGTCATGCACCAGGAGTAGCTGAGGTGGTAGGGCCAGGCGGTAAGGTCTGATGGAGGCGTAGAGATAACTTGTCGCCACGTCCAAATTTCTGTAATTCATGTCGAGGTGAGACCCGTAAGAAAATGTGGTCACCATCCTCAAACTCTAGTGGTCTCCGCCTCCTAACAGCATCAGACTTATGTCTGCTCTATGCAGTCCTCATCCGCTCCATGATGATCTGCACCTTCTCCAATATAGCCTGAACCATCTCTGGTTCTACACGTACTCACTCAAACACTATCTACAACGGATATCTAAAAACATGGTTAGCTGCTATCTCACCACTCCTAACAGATGAATGCCCGACCTCCTACCAAGAGAATATGCTACAACATTCCCCTTCCTAGGAGTATAAACTATCTCGATTTCATAGTCCAGGAAGAACTCATGCCATCACTGCTATCTCAGGTAAATTTCCTTCTGAGAAAAGATACACCTGAGACTATAAAGTTTGTGAGAACTGAAAATCGTTCCCTCGTCGAACAATGGGTGAGACTAACCATTAGTAAGAACTCAACTCCAACCTTCTTCATCTACAATCTACATGAGCTTCTGAGATTAATCTTCTCCCAAAAAAGAGAAATATGGTCTCATCCCCTGGATGAACCACGTCCTTTGCCTAATACAGTCAATCCTGCCTTGAATGGTACAATTTCATGCCATGGACGACGTCGTAAGGCCTCGAAGCTACTACCAAAATATCCAACTGTTACTCTCACATCCAAGGGTTGAGTTACACTGTCAGCAACAGTGTGTGGTCACTAGGACTCCTCCAATAAGAATATCTAATGTGAGGGTCAAGTCGATGTTTTAAACTGGAACCTCTCAGTATCCACTACATAAAAAGGACAGGGAAGAAAACGTCACAAGAACAAGTGTCTCTTAATACTGCAGCTCAGTGTACAAAGGCACAAAGCATCCACAAAAAAAACATCAACAAAGCTAGAAGCATCATGAACAAAAGTCTCTATGTCTGGAGCAAGTCCTGCTCATGTCCATCTGCTCCTGGAGCTCTATTATCGTAGGCCTCAGCTGTCTGAAGTTGAGATCTCCCATGTACACCTATTCCCTACGGTAGGGGTGGTCTTGCTGGTGGTGGTGGTGGTGGTAGGGCCTCGAAGCGTCGCCCACCACCCGCTGCTCGGCTAGCTCCTCTGCCTCGTCCGCCTGTTCCCTGCGGACCACCATGGTCGAACCTTTTCCTGTGAGGTCCCTCTACAGCCTGCTGCTCATCTGCAGGGTGGTTCGGGTAGTCTCGATCCATGTGACCCTTCTCGCCGCATGCATAGCACTGTCTGCTCCTCATGTGGCTGGCTCTGTTTAGGGTGCCCCATATAACGAACCTATTTCTTGATATTCCACATCTGATAGTCTGGCCCACTTGGTCCTCTACTTCATCTATCTACTGCCGGCTGTAGAAGACTCCATTGTGGGTCGTCCTGCGAAGGGTCTTGCCGCTGCTGACTGCTCAACAAGAAAACTATCCACTAGAAGGGCTCTCTCCAGCACCCCTGCCTACTTCGGGATGTTCAGGGTGATCATCGAAGCCCTGATCCCATTCCTCAGTCCATTCTCGAAGGTTCGGGTGCTTAATAACAGGTCCCATACCATATTAGTGGAGTAGCGCGAGAGGTCTGTGAATCTCACCGGGTACTGGGATACTGTCATGCTGCCCTTACGCAGCTGTAGTAACTCCTGAATGCGTACCACACAGAGGGTTATTGGAATGAACTCTGAGTGAAATAGGATCTCAAAATCAATACAAAAAAGTGATTCCTTGTCTTTCACCTAGAGAATTAGGCTCCACCATTTACCTACTGCTGCATTTAGTAGACTCGCCACAAGGATCACCATGAGGTCAGCTCGTGTCCCTACTAAACTGAGAACTTGAACAATAGCCTCCATCAAATCCTCGGCTTCCTGAGGGTTCATCTCCACATGGAACCTAGGTAGTCTCTGAATATGAAACTCATGAAGTGCACTCAGGTGATGTGCACTCTCAGCTGCTGGGGATGGTGGCATCAGTGGCTTGGCGGGTAGAGGTACTGCAGGTGCCTCCGCTGTAATGGGGCCCTGCACCGAGGCCTTGTCACTCGGTGGGCTGCAATCTCTCACAAAGCTCGAAAACCTATCTACCTGTCATCATGGGGATATCCTAAAAAGAAACATGTGCGCCTCAGTCAATATAGTATACCTGGTGAGCTGACAGAAGTAAACACAATGAAAACATTGAAACACACATGCAATAAATGTTTTCGTGCACTGAGTTGGAAATCAGAAGTCAGGGTCATGGTGTATGGATACGTCAGCCGCCGCACCAACACTGGACTCCCTGGTCCAATAACCAAACTCAATTTCAATAATAATATTTCTTCACATAGAAGATAGATCAGATTCCGGAGTTTTGCGGTAGAACTGAACTCCTCTGATACCAATTGGTCACGACCCATCCTCAGGTCCCGTGCTGTGACTACCCCAAGCCCACCATCCATAGGACAAGGGATGGCGACTAGCAACAATGGCGTAAATACCGATAAAAGGGAAGGCATTGTCTTAATAAAATAAAAAAACACCACATATTATGTAAAATGAAGTAAAAACTAAGTAAATTATATACAAAAGTAAGTGATGTAAAGTAAATGGGCCAGTATATAAACCCAACTGAAAGTGCAGTACAACTGAAAGAAAAGTACAACAACTGAGAGACAAAGAAACAGCTTCTAGGATGTCCTCTAGGAACTCCCACCTGAAGGGTGTGTACAGTCAGTCTCGTCAGCTCCTCGTGTCTGGACATTCACTCAGTGTACGTCCCACCTGATAGACCACCCTCGGGTACCATCCCGCTCCTCAAGCCTCAACCACGATCAGCGATGTCGGTCGTTTTCAACCAACACAACGTAGTGCGGGAGTAGCCCATGTAGGGGTGAGTATACGATACTCAGTAGGGACCCCAAGACTTTCGAAGGTCTCCCAGAATCCATAAATGATAATCCACAAAGGAAAGGATACAGATACAAGTATCAACCAACACTACTTAGGTATATTCCCAAACATATACCTAAGTCATCAATTCCAGTTCTGCCCAACTCACAAGCTCAAGTAAAACACAGTCCACACAGGAAAGTATAACTCAATCCACATATGAAGTTACGAATCATTCCACACAGGAAAGCATAACCCAATCCACATAGGATATCAAGTCAATCACATCGAAGATAATGATTGAAAGTCAAGACTCAGCTCACATAGGTATACTACTTCTGAAGATAGGTGGAGATGATTAGATGTAGCCTCTGAATCATCTCCTCTGTTGATCCCACGTAGGTTCCTAGTATAGAAATCATCACAGCTGAATCCGTGGAGGATCCTAGTATAGTAGTCATCGCTGCCGAACCCACGGAGGATCCATGTACAATCGACAATGCTACCGAACCTACAAAGGATCCTAGTATATAATTCATCGTTGTCGAACCCACGGAGTATCCCAACATGTTAGACGTCATCGTCGAATCCACAGAGTATCCTAGTATAATAGTCATACTCGTCGAGCCCACTGAGGATCCTAGTACGGTAGTCATCCTCGTCGAACCAACTGAGGATCCAAGTACGGTAGTCCTCCTCATCAATCCCACTGGGGATCCTAGTACGGTAGTCGTCATCTTCCTCGCAGCCAGCTCTAGGATTCCCGCGCATAGCACGCTCGATTCAAGGAGGGTCCGCTCCACGAGCCAAGGGGGTTGTTACATCAACTATCAAGTAGTCTACAGTTGATGTATCACAAAGTTTCTTCTCATCAATAGGAACTCAATGCGACAGATGGTGCGTCAATCAGATGTCCAGTCTGAGAGTTATTGGCTTTTCCGTCCTAGGGTCCCGGTTGGTTTTTATGATAAAACCAACCCGACCACACTCCAGCTGCATCCAAACCTCGAGCGGAGAAATCCAGAAGAACCTTCTCACTAAGAAGAATCCATAAAAGTCGACGACACATCAATCGGACGTCCAGAGCTCAAGTTATAAGTGTTTCTGCTCCACGGGCCATGTTGGTTTTGTGTTCGAACCAATCCGGCCATACCCAAAGTTCTCTAAAACCTTGAGTATAATATACCGAAACGACCAACTCAATGCAAGGATCCTAACACAACTGAAGATTCGTCGTTCGAAGGTCCATAGCCCATGTTATGGGTGTTTTAACAGAACTGTCCAAAAGTTGGGGGTTTGGGCCCGGTCCGACCCGTCCCCATACCCCCTGGGTCGGCCTGAACTGGGATGACCCGATACAGGTTCAGGTCCGGCCCGGTTGGGAGCGGCCCGGCCAGGCTGGCGCGGTACGTCCCAACCGGCGTGGCCCGGCCCGGCGTGGGGGTTAGGCCTAGTGTGGGCTGCCGGTCCGGCGCGGGCGGTCCGGCCAGGCCCGGGCGGTCCGACCCGACGCGTGCGGTCCGGCCCGGCGTGGGCGGTCCGTCCTGGTGCGTCATTCGGAGGTCTGTAGCCCATGTTATGGGCGTTTGAACAGAACTGTCCGAAAGTAGGGGGTTTGGACCCAGTCCGACCCGAACAAATACCCCCTGGTAGGCCTGAACCGGGCGGACCCGACCTAGGTCCGGGTCCGGGCGGGTGGGCGTGGCCCGACCTGGCTGGTGCGGCCCAGCCCTGCCGGTGCGGGGGTACGGCCCAGCCCGGGCGGCCCGGCCTGGCACGGGCGGTCTGGCTCGGCGTCGGCGGTCCGGCCCGGCGCTGGAGGTTTGGCCCGGCGCGGGCGGTCCGACCCAGTGCAGGCGGCCGACCTAGCGCGGAGAACGTGGAAGGGGGGAGGCGTGCTCCCCTGGTTTTTAATAGAGGTACCCTTTTGGGTGGGACCCGCCCTATCCAGCTACACAGGGTTACAACCCCCGGACATCCCGAAAAATGGCCGGCCGTAATTGCCGGCCAGAGACCCGCCGCGGGACCCGCCAGTTCCGCCTCCTGGAGCGCCGACAGCTGGATGTCCAGCCGTCCCCTTGCTGAACCGCCATGGCCAAGGGCAACAACTTTCTTCTATCTGACGCGGCGCGATGGCACCATTCCCCTTTTCCACGGCCCACCCCGGCTGCGACCCTCCTTTGTGCTTCGGAGCGGCGCGACGCGACGACGCCACATACCTCTACCACGGAACACTCTGGCCGTGGTTCTCTTGACCTTGTGCGGTGCAACGACACCCCCTCCATTTCAAGCCATGATGAAAATCAACAACAAAATGGAGAGCAGGTTCGGCCGTGTTCGTGTGGTCCGTCCTCCTCCCGTTACATTGATAACATGCGGCACAAATTAATGAAGAACATCAAATTAATCTCGAACATAAAATCAACCCCTACCTCAACGAAGTTAACGGACGATGAGCGTCACAGAAAATAGCGTCGTGGAGTGAGGCTCCGTAAACATCAACAAAGGACATCCGAGGTGGAAGCGATGTCTCGCTATCTTTAACATGGAGAGAATATGGAAGGGATTGTTGGCATTCTTCACATTTTTCAATGAGGAAGATGAAGTTATTCAAAGTAAAGAACACACCCTCTCTCAATTCTCCACACATCCCATCAACCCCCAAAATAAAATAAGGCATTGCCTTATTTTATTTACACATTCCAACATTTCAAACATCAAAATTTAAATTTACTTAATTAATTAATATTTAATATACTAATTAATTGGATGACAAGTTGGCAAAATTTATTTAGGGGTTTGAGGAGTTAGAAGAATTTGAAGGGGTGGATCTCGTGAGGGCCCCACCTAACAAATATCTGAATCAAGAGGGGTTAGGATTTTAGTGGGTCCCACCCCAACTCCCAAACCTTGAAATAAACCACCTAGAAATGAGAAATAAAATTTATACAACAATTTTATTTCACTCACACTTAAACCACATTTTAAAAAAACTCTTCCCGAGAAAACGCAACTCCAGTAAAATTTTTCTTAAGCAATTACCGGCGTCGCGGTTTAATCGGTGCCCTCAGATTTCGATTCCAAGCACTGGTTCAGAAGATAGAAAATCCCTCTCGTTCGTTCACTGAACGTACCCGAGCTAAACTTTGGAAATTGATTCCGGGCACACCGGACCTCAGAATCAGGTGCCGTCAAAAACTGCATACTCGTAAAATCCCAAAGAATTTTAGAAAAAGTTTTCCTTGAAATTTACGGGTCTTTACAATTTAATCCAATGAGGGAAATAATAAGTTATTTTACATTTAAATCGGACATAAACACACATCAATCTTTTGATAGTTTTTACATCTCAAAAACCCCATTTTCTATTTTTGACAACAAGAATATTTTTTATATTATTTATTAAATCTTCAATGTGTTTAATTTTGTAAAATATACAAAAAAGTTCAATTTGGAATATAAAAATTATATTTGTGTGATTTTTTTGTATTTTTCAAAAAACATTCAATTTTTTATGAATAGTGAAAACACTGCTTTATTGATTAAAGTCAACTTTTTTATTTAAATAGTTTTTTTAATTTAAATTTATTTTATAGTAATAATAGTTAAATAATACCTATATTAGTCCAATGAAGTTAATAAAATTAATTTTATTATAAGATTATATATATATATATATATATAATTTTATTGAACTTATAACCGTCTTTTTCCCACCTTCTAAAAATATTAGAAAATTTGCATAAAACGTTATTTTTCCACTTATGTGATTTGAATTTCCAAATAACAAGATACAAAATTGACATTAGTAAGTAAAATTTGATTCAATAATATGAAAATAATTTTAGGTAAATAGTAAGTTTTGAATTTTATTTACCACAGTTAAAAGTAAATAGGGTCATTATAAGTAAAAATGATTTTATAATTAACCTAACACCAGTCCAAATTCTATTTGATTAGTTTATTTCGACCAAAATCAACCATAAGACATAAATATAATCCTTTCTGATCCACTTTCATTATAATATGACATTTATTATATTTATTTTAAAGAAGATTTAAAATGATTAAATTCAATGTTTAATAACTATAACATTTTTAATATAGGGGTACACAGAAGATAAATTTGACTATAAATATTAATTAGAAATCTCAAAAAATTTCTACATAATTGGTTTTTAATTATAATTTTAAGACATCAAATAATTAAATTTATTTATGACACAATGATGATGCAATAATTACCATGTTAATGAATGGATAAAACAAATGATGTTATAACTATTAAAGTAAATGTATATGGAAACTTTTATATCATTACACTAATTTTATTGGTTAATATGAAATGTTAGGGATTATTTAATTTATTTATTTCTATGTAATCATGATTTGATGAATTTCAAAACAACAAAATACTAAATCGTGTCAAAATTGACACAAATGAGTTTTAAAACAAATACTATATTATTAAATGATATATTATTGATAAAAATATAAGTATTAGTTAATCAACATATAAAATTATTTATGTATCATTAATTAACCTCTTTTGTTTCTCTTTAAATTTTATAGTATGCTTATTAACAATTTAATATAAAAATACATGAAGACAGGGTAAAAGTTTAACTATTTAACTAAGAATTAAATATTAAATATAAAGTTAATATGGTGACCTGAACTAGTATAAATCCTTTTGGTTGAGATTATTTATACCCATAACCATTTTATAATTTAAATAAATCCATTTTTATCTATTAGAAATCGAAAATCATTGTATATTAAAATAATATTTCATTCATTCCTAAAGTGACCCTCACCACTCTTATAAAAAGGTACTTCCTATTATCTAAAATTCACACATCAAAATCCATTTGGATCATCCCAAACAAGATAATATATCCCCCAAACTACCACCACTTCAACTTATAGGCATTACATTAACAAGAAAGACAACCCAAGGAGCCCTTTTGATCAAATCGAAAGGAAGCACCTGAAAAAGAGGTAATAATTTTAGCACCTCTTTCAAAGTTCTTTTATTCTTGCACTTCCTCTTTATTTTTTTCTTCCAAAGAAGAATAATAAATCCATTAACTTATACATACACTGATGTTATATAAAAATATTTTACAACCAAAATCATTATTTAATCCGTACTATGAATGGCAAAGTCATTATACATGCGTAAGTACGGCCTACCGTCTCCACATCATGTTGTAGTTTGTTATTAAACACATCATTATTTAGATGGATTTAATAATTATTATAATTGATTTAAATAATAAATATATAATGTTAATTATTCTATATATATGATATACCATCCATTTACAGTCGATTTCACTATCAATAGAATGATATTTTCGTCGTGCATACGTACGGATTATCGTCTCCACAAACGTCATGATATTCATTTCCCATCATAAACATTCATGAATAATTTAAATTTTATGATTTAAAATAATTTTTAAGAACATTATACCATTATTTATACGAAGCTAGTACATCCTATCCATAAGACACTTTACTTATGTAACAAAACATATAATGGAAGGTGAATCAGTTAACATATAAAAATAATGATACTACTAAAATATTGTTACAAAAGAAACATTATAATATTATATATCATATCATATTTAAGTATGTGGTTATTTTATAATTTAATAACAGTGATTTAACTATTATAAATTAGGTTAATGTACCCTCGACTATAGAAAAGTAAAAGTCAAATGGTGTTCATCTCACTTTTTATTCCCTTGAGATTCATTCTGTATTGCCACTATTTTCTTTTGTGGTGTGTATTTACTACCCATGATTGCATTATTTGTGTAATATACTTTAATTTATGATTATTTAAATATTAATTGTATGATCATTCTTTCCTGTGATATATGTTTTCTATGTTACCAAATCAGTAAGGAAATTTGTAATTTTGAATTCCAGTCATTGGGTTTTACGAAAACATCATTGATTATTTTACTCAATGATTATTTTTTAAATAACTATTTGTTTAGTTTTGTTGAAATTTCCAACCCCATTTGTGTTTATATACATTTTATTCACATAATATCTCTCTTGATGAATTATCAAGTCATCAATATGAACATGATAAGAGTAATATTTACTCAATTTCTATCCATTGGGTTAAACATCCAAGTCATTGGTGTTGTTTTTAAACGAATATATGATAATTTCCCATGATATATATACACTAAATATCAAATAATATTGATTATATTTATATTTTTCATACATAATTATTTTATTTATTTTTCCATAATGTAATGATATAGTTTTAATAATATATTTCATCTCAATTTACATTCCATTGAGACTTCTTTGTTTTTATGCATAAATTTACTTTTAAATGGTGTACATACTATAATTTGAAATAGTATATTATGATTCTCCTTATTCCTATTATATTATAATATTTTAATTAATTCATTTATTTTAATTCCTGTGTCTCAAATTTGGTTAGGAAATCTAACTAAAATTTCATTTTAAATGTTTAAAAGATTTAATTATAAAAATATTTATAATTAATGTGCATGTTCTAAACTTGTTATTAAAAATTTATTAACATAGACAGAAATGTTTGAAAATCAAAATTCAATTTAAATTATTCATTGTTTTATGGGACACTTTGATTCAAAAATATATTTTTTACAGCTTCATGATAAATAGAAATACTTTTAAATATTTTTAGTAAAGGGAAAATTTCGCTCAAATAGTTTTACAAATTATTTTCACATATGTCTATATCCTTATTTATTCTTGATTTAGGCTAATTTATGATAATAAAATCATATATATTGTATTTAATGAATTATTTTTTACATTGTATGTGCTATTATTATACCATTCATGGTTTGTGATTTAGGTATTGACATATTTATGATAGTTCTAATAAGAATGTTTAAATTATGATTCATCCTTTTCATATGAGGAATGAATTGGAGTTAGTAGGTGATGGATGGAGCCCTCTATAGCTCCTTGATGCATTGGTAGGTCTCATGAGACAAACTAGTGTCTTGGAACAATAACTTGACAAAATCGCATTTGATGTCTTGGAATGAGGCCTTAGATATGTGGTTATGATGTCCAGAATTATGCATTCAGTCATTATGAAATTAGATTTTGATATTACATATGATTATTTGACTAGTAGAATATTCATGTGAATATGCAAATATAATTATTTTACTTATATTTTCCATATTATACTAAAGGTTATGTTTAAATGTCTTGTGTTTTAGTCTTATACATTTCCTTAAATGTTTATGCTTATTTATGAAAGTTTCTGCTATGATGTTATCCTTTATGATCATCTGAGCTCACCCCTTTCTTATGTTTTCATTTTCCCATGTTGGGAAACATTATATTATGATTAACTTGAAAGGATATGATAAGGTATAAGAGTGTATTCAATGGGGACACAATGTAGTTTTTTATTTCATGATGTAATGTAAAACTTATGCATATATCTAGTACATAAAAGGCTAATAATCTAATCAGTCATTTGAGGAATGATCTCATATGATCATGGAAATGTTGTGTAAAATTTCAACGACTCTAGGTAAATAGGTTCATAGCGTTTCAAAGACTCTGAATTCCATATAATTTAGATTCCAAAATTCTCAAAAATCAAACTCTGAATTCAATAAAATTTAGATTCCACATTCTTTGTTAAATTGAATCCGTATATTAATTTTTCTGTAATTCAATTTTTCTAATTCCATAAAAATGAGATAATACTTTTTTCTTTTTGTTATTTAATTCATATAAATCATTGTATTAATTTATTATATATTATTTTTCTTATTCTTGGGGATTCTTTTTCATACATGATAAATATTATATTCACATGTCTTGGTTACAATGAATAAATTTCATACAATTTGATATGAACTAATAGTTGGTTGATTGACATGTCTACTGATCTGTGTGATATTTACCGAATAACATGACTATTTGAGGATAGAGTTGACCCTTTGAATCATTACCTATAAATATGATCTCATTTGAAAGAGCTATATATCAATTGAGTATCCTAGAGATTACTTCATTAAAATCATTCTAGATAGTGAAAGAATCTCAGGCTGTGTTATCTTTCAACATCATGTTAAACCATGAAAAAAATGTCTAATATTATGAAAATATGATAATTTTTATGTATAATTGAGGGATTCTAGGTATAGGAAAACAAAGGTGCTGACTACCCTAATGTTTGAGGGGTTACAAGTTTAGCTAGATAGAATCTGATATGAATAATGAGAGATTAACCTAGTGTGGGTAAGGCATACTTTCATGAATTTATAAATCAAGGGACCTTTTCCCATGTTTGTTTGATATCTGTCTCTTTGGGTTTAATGTTATTCGACATAATTTCATTCTTTGTTTCAAGTTTTATTTCCACTACATTTTTTTAAATAAATAATCTATAACATTCTTATATTATCATATACTGTTTTAACTCTAATATAAATAAGATTCTATATGCCTTAAGGTAGAATCGTTGTCTTTGTAATATATACTTATTCTTTCTTAAATTTAACATGTTTAAGTTTAGGTTTCATATAATTGGACTTAGGTACTTCCAATTATTCCTTTGATTTAGAATTAATTAGTGTTTGTGAATTTACCATGTCTAACATTGTTTAACATATATATCATTTTTTGATTAAATAGAGAATGATTTTAAACCAATAATTCACCCCCTGTATTTGAGCATCTACATAAATATTTTGATCCTACTATTGGAGTAAGAGAAAGGTTTCTGAAATACATATTCATACATATATATTTTCTCACTCAATATTTTCTTTCTAAAAAAATTATGCTTAAATTTTCTTGCACATGTTTTGATTAATGTTTATTATCATTGTTTATAAAATTTTACTGTTAAAATGTTTTTTTGGAAAATATAATTTTTTATTATAGTGGCATGTATTAATTTCATTTCTATTGAAAACATTAATCCTACTAGACCACCAATCATTTATGGTAAGGATTATAAATAATGGATAGATAGAATGAAGCATTTTTTTATAATCACTAGTGTGGATAACATTGTTATTCTCACTAGAGTTTACAAATGTCTATAAAAATATGTTTGAACTTGCACCGACCATGAAGAAAAAGAATATTAATTAAATTACATGGTACACAATAATTTTTTCCATTACTAGGAATATATATTGTCAAATTTCATCTTTTGGAGCTTCCAACTATATTTGGAAGAAACATGAAGTTAGTCATTTTAGAACCTCTAAACGGATAAAAACAATAATAGTTATGTTAAGAGGCGGAGATTCGGTGTATTTTTATTTCATTTTGGAGAAACCTTTTGCAATGGAAAACAAATATTTATGACTTTTTTGAGCATTATTAAATATATAGGTGATGATGGTCTTGATGATGATGTTTTTTTGGACAATATTACTGATATCATTCCCAAGGAATTGAAATTTAAAAGGATATTTTTTGATGAGAATAGAAAAGTTACTAACATTACACATGATGAGTTATTTGGAACTCTTATTCATAATTAATCGCTTATAAATATAAATTATGATTACAACAAAAATAATAATGGTAATAGATTCATTTCTTTCACTACTATATCAAAATCCAAGACTCTAAAAATCGTAACAACATATAAATATAATAAAGCTATTGGTATATCCGAATCAAGTTAATGTGAATAGTTGGTGAATGAATTAGCCAATATATTTCAAAGGACATACACAATTGAAGGAATGAAATATATTCAATACATATATAAGATGAAATATTTAATGGATAAAAAATATTATGATATAACCTGTTATTAATTTAAATGTTCCAGACATATCAGACCTAATTGTCCTATGCTTAAGGGAGACGATAGAATGGAAAATAATTCTGAAATAAAAAGAAAAAAGTACTATAGTTACAAGGAAAACAAAGGATTGAATGCTCATGACACCTAGAGTTCCAATAGTGAAGACGCTTCTATAAAACATCAGAATAATTATCTTCTATTCAATGGAATACGTTTCATATATCCAGAGAACCTATTGAAAATAATTGTCTTATAGAAAATGTAAAAAATGATGAATCATTAACCTATATTTCATTAAATATAAATTTTCCAAATGATGAATATTATGATTCCTTAGATGAAGAATCTTCTTAATAATAATATAATACCATAACATTATTTGATGATGTTTCTAGATCATTTAAATTTCTTGATAATTAAAATTGTAATGTAAAAAATAAGTTAGAGAAAGAAAATTATTGAATTTCTATTTTAACCAAAGAAGTATTAGTTAATTCTGATGATCCTAATAAAAAACTCTTTATTTTTTAATGTGTTTCTAAATCCTATAGTAATGTAATTCTATGAAGGATAAACATTATATGTATCATGAATATTTTATTTTTAATAATTTTTTTAAAGAATAAGGA
The DNA here is from genome assembly GCA_963277665.1 of Viscum album. Classification (NCBI taxonomy): domain Eukaryota; kingdom Viridiplantae; phylum Streptophyta; class Magnoliopsida; order Santalales; family Viscaceae; genus Viscum; species Viscum album. The sequence continues at coordinate 520,878,453 of OY728153.1, read as the reverse complement.
TCATTCTAAAACTAACGACTTTGAGGGAAAGAAATTAGTCATCAGGATAAAATCAGAATTTTTTCCTTAATGAAAATCTTATCATATTTCACTTCATCATGAAAAGAATGTTATAAAATTTATTCTACAATTCCTCCACAAATGAATATATTTAAAATTGGTTATAGTAATTTAAAATCTATTTTTATTAATAATTATTTTTTACCCCAATTAATGTGCACCCTCTATCACCAATATTCAATGTGGTGGACATTGGGAGAGAAACTAACCATTAAATAAAACCCAATTTTATGTTTTGAAAAAGAATATATGTCAATGAAAATGTGGATTCCTAATATTTTATATTGACAAATTTTTTGATCCAAGAATGATTGGATTCCTAATGTGTAACCCTATTATTTTTATGAAAATAAATGATGTACCAACAAAAAAATGTTGTACATTGATTGTGGATGTTCCCAGCACATGAATAGTAAAAAAACATTTTTAAAAATATTATCAAGTTGAAAGGAGGAAAACTAAATTCTATTGATAATTCTCAGGGATAAATTATTTGTATAAGTAATATTGAACTTCTTGAAAAATATATAATTTCAAAATATTTATTTTCTTAATGACCTATGAATATCCTTATAATAATGGGCCAATTATGTGATGATGGTTACTTTGTGAATTTTAGGAATGATAAATGCCCAGTACACAATTCCAAGGAAGAGTTTATTATTTCCACCCATAGTCATGATAATGTTTATACAATGAACATAGAAGACCATAGAATCCATAATATACCTTTACATATTTAAATGGATGGTCAATATTGGCCGTGGAATATTATACTAGGAGATTGTAACCTTTGGAACCAATGGAAACTCTTAAACAAAATACTAGTTAAGGATATATTGAAACATAGATTTAATTCTTTAAAATTTTGTGATCCTTTTAAATATGGAAATAAACAAAATTCATGCTTACAATCAATAAATAAATTCTCAACATATGATTCATTACTGGTATAACATATAGATCTTTTTTTCCAAAACCATATATAAGAATAAGAGGTAAATAATATGTATTTTTTAGTTGATTATTACACTATATTTACATGGATCTATTTTCTTACATTGAAATAGGAATCCTTTTATTATGTTAAAACTTAATGAGCACGTGTAAATTTTTTAAAAACATTCAATTGATAACTATTCATAGTGATAATGGAAGAGAAATTCAAAATTCAGATTTTGAAACATTTTGTGGTATGAATGGTATTATTCATAACTTCTCATCCCAGAGAACTCATCATCAAAATGTTTTTGTTGAATGAAATATCAAATTATTGAAATGATAAAGAGGACAATGTTGAGTGAATATTATATTTATAATCATTTTTGGGATTAATCTGTTAGTACTGCTTGTTATAAAATAAATCATGTTTTTGTTAGACCTTTTATAAATTAATCTCTTTATGAGTTATGGACAGGTAGAAAACATAATGTCTTATACTTTAATTTATTAGTATGAAATTTATTCATCTTTAATACTAATGATAACATATATAAATTTGTATAGAAATATGATGAAGTAATTTTCATTGGATACTCCAATACTTCTAATTGTTATAGAGTTTTTAAAAAATATTATTTTACTGTTGAAGAAACAATGCATGTGATATTTGATGAAAGAGAACCTTTTGTTTTTTAAAAACCCCAAACTATATCCTTGAGTGTGTTTTAAAAAACCTATTATCATCCATTGATATAATATTATTAAAATAAGGAAAATACTCATGAAAAATATTTCTGAAGTATTTAACCCAAAAGAATTTCAACCTTATATTGATGAATAGGTGTTACAAACCCCAAACCAGTTGTTTCTTTAGAATGTTCCCAGTGATATTATCATTGGTGATCTAAATCAACCAAAATGGATCATATTTTATTTATGTAATTAAGTAGAACATCTAGCATTTCATTCTCAAATAGAACCAAAATACACAGAAGAAGATTTAGGTGTTGATGATTGGATTAAAGCTATGAAAGATGAAGAAAATGAATTCGAAAGAAATAATGTCTAGACCTTGGTTGAAAGGCCTAAGGTAACATATATAATATGAGTAAAATGGGTCATCAGAAATAAGTGTGACGAATATAGGATCATTGTTTGAAATAAGGAGAAATCAGTTTCTAAAAGATACAATCAACAAGAATGAATGTACATTGAAGATACCTAAGCTCTAGTGGTTTGACATGAATATATTAATATTCTACATGCCATTGTAGAATTCATAGATTTAAATCTTTTAAAAAGGAAGTGAGTTGTGATTTAATTAATAGTTATGTTTAAGAGAATTTTTTTCTGAAAAACCTTATGGTTTTCAATATAAAAAATATCATGACCATGATTTCAGACAAAATAATGATTTATACAGACTTAAACAAGCCCCTAGTGTCTGTTATGATAGACATATAAAATTTCTGTTAACAAAATTAATTAAGGGAATTTCTTATCAAACTATTTTTATAAAAAAAATAAATGAAAAATGATTTAGTTGCTCAAATTTATATTGATGAAATTATATTCAGATCAACTCAACAATCTTTAACTAATTTGTTTTTGAATCATAGGAAATATGATTTTGAAATGAGAATAATGGGTGAGTTAGAAATATTCAATGGTTTTCAAAATTCTCAAAAATGATGAGTAACTTATATACCACATGATAATTATATTAAATATCTTCTTAAAAGGAATGGATATTACATCAATAAAAGTATAAGTACTCTAATTGGTACTTCAATTTCTCCTGATATAGAAGAAGATGGGAAAACTGTAGATCAAAATTCATGTATAGGTATGATAGGGTGTTTATTATAATTAAATTATAATCGTCCGGATATAAAATTTTTAGTATTATTGTGTAAAATATATATATCAAATCCAAAGGAATATCATTTAAAACCAGTGAAATGAATATTTCACTATTTAAAGGTAACCATTGATTTGAGAATTTTATATTCTTCTAGAAATGATTTTGTTTTTTTTTTCAGATTCTAATTTCGGTGGATGTAGAATGGATATAAAAAGTACATCCAAAACTTGTAAATTTTCAAGAGATTCATTAGTTTTTTGGTCATGCAAGAAGACACACTTACTAGCACTTTCCACTGCTGAATAAAAATATTTAGCAACAAAAATATGTTTTTCTCTAGTGGTATAGGTACAACACAAAATTATAGAAAATGGAATGCGTTTTTACGAAGACATAAATATTGTGTGATAATACAAGTTCCATTTCCTTAAACAAAAACAATGAACATTACTCTCTTGAAAAACCCATAGATATTAGACATCACATTCTTAGGGATCATATAATTAATGCAGATATTATTTTAAAATATATCATAACAAAAGATCAACTTCCAGATATTTTTACAAAATCATTACCCTACCACAGATTTGAATACTTTAATCAAAATGTAGGAATGATAACTATAATTTAATCTTCTATATATAGTTTCTGTTAAAACCAATCTCCTTAAATTATGAAACTTTTTTTCATTGCGGTACATTTAAAAAATAATAATAAATTCTTTCATTTTATTTCTAAACATTATTTTTCCTTAATAAAAATATTTGGAACACAAGTTTTCGAGGCTTAAAATTTCCTTTCCATAATAAAAAATTTCTAGAATCTACGTTCTTCAAGAAGAAACATTTAAATTCTGATTATTATTTCTAAGAAATGTGTAATGTTTGTTACCTAACATAAATCTACGTAGTTTTTTTTCTTATTTGTATTTCTATCTTTTTTTAAGAAAACTCTATTGGATTCATGTATTTTTAATCCCATTTTTCTTTAAACCCTCAAAATAGCAGAATCTAAAAAATCCTTATTCGGCATTAGACTCAACCATTAAATTAGATCAATATAATCATAAATTATTGATTGGATCTATAATAAGAAACATCACCATGACTCTTTTATAAATTACCCTCATATTTGAGTCTCACATCAAGCTTTCAAAACATTTTTCGCTGATGCTCTTCTTCCTATCTAATAAGTTGATCATATTTCTTAAATTCATTACTTTGGGGATGTCGCTCAAATATTCCTCATAGAATCATATGGGTTTAAACAAAGAAATAAATGATTGGAAAATATATAAATAATGGGTAGTTAGACCAGTATTCTTTTCCAATAATATTACATTGATTATGAATAGTATCTAGTTGAATGGATGGGAAATGTTATGTCTTGATAAGAAAAAGAATTCGGATCTGGTTTATCCTGATCTTCTCATATAATTTTTTGATTCCATAATTTTTTATGAATATGGATGAAAGGAAATGTTTTACATCAAGAGTTAGGGAAGAACCTATTTGTAATCCTTCAACATGGTTGCAATCATACATGGTATTACTTATCAAGGTGATGAAATATTTTTCTATCATATTTTTCCAAAAAAAAGAAGGATGTTTTGAGAATAAAAATCTAATTGAGTTACTTGGACTCAAGGGAGTAATGTAACCCATGGACAACCATCGTATAACAAACATCAGGTTGTTCTCTTTGTGGTTATAATGATTTTTTATTCTGAGAAAGCGAGGCAAAAAATCAATTAAGAAAAGTGATGTTTTTATGATGGAATTGTTGGTGAATCATGGAAAGGTAAATATTATAAATTATATTCTCCTTACCAACAAGAATATCAAGAATGATACAATTATATATCAAATTACATGTATTAATCCATCTTGTTGAAGATTATCATTATCTGTTTACAATACATTGAAATTCCTTGCAGTTCAAAACCCAGAACCATTATGATTATTTTGTTGAGTGATTACACTCTGAGAAGTATGAATTTTGGATTCATTATCATGTGAGGTTAATTTTATGATCATCCTTAATGTGAGGTTCATTCTTAAACCAAGAAAAGGGACGTAAGAGAACATCCATGAAACCCCAGTAGAAGAAAAAGAGAATGAAAAAAAAAACAGAAGAAAAATCATCCATTAAAGAAACCCAATAAGATCTACTAAAACTCAGATAAAAAAATACATTCTTTGATGATGTGGTATAAAGGATGGGAGAGGATATGAAGTTGGAGGGGGAAGAGGGAGATTCCATATTTGTTTTAGTTCTTATGGAGGAAAAGGGTTTGAAATTTCAAGAAGCGGATGATTATGGGAAACCATCTAAAGAAATAAAAATAATGGTGAAGTCATCAGAAGATGAAATTTTCCTAGATTAGCTCAAAAATACTAATAATGTTCTACATTGATCTAGTTACCAAAAACATTTTTTTAAGATTCAGTTCTAGTAGAAACTCCTGGAATTAAAATTTCAAATACAAATCCTTTTATAAAAGAAGATATAGTTCAAAAAGAAACATAAGAGAAATATGAAGAGGAAGAGAGTAAAGACGTGATCAAAAAGGTTGATAAACTTCATGAAAAGAAAAGTCCTTTATAAAATCAATCAATCAAAATATCACAACTAGAATCAACATTGATAATCTCTCATGGGATATATGATGATGGATAAGATGAATTTGATAAGCCTTCTTTTAATGAGAAAAACAACCATTATCTTATTCATCATAAAGATCTAAAGGGAGATTCTGAGAAAGATGTGGTTGATGAAGATAATATAATCCAAGTCCCAGAACGTGTACATGAGACTCCAAAAGTTGGTAATGAAAATCATAGATCTGATAATGGAAAATAGGTTGTTGTTGACTCTCCTATAAAGGTTGTGGTTATAGAATCTACGAAAGATGTAGATGGAATATCCAAGAGAAATGCTACAGATCCATATAATGTTTCTGTTCTAGTAAATGTATCAGCTTCGGAATCATCATCATCCATGGTATAAGATTATTTTGTTCAATATTTGTTGAAGTTAGTGAACAAAATTCCATTATTTTCATGTTTATATTCTAGATGTTAGTATCTTTAGCATTCTATCAATCATATTTCCGATTTAGTAAGAATTATCATGGAAATATTTATCAGGATTGAAGTCGATTTCAAGACATTTCATATTAGTTATGATGCTCATAGGATTATTTTTCAGGAAATAACCAAATTATCTAAGTCAGTAATTTTATATTTGAAAATTATAGACAATTTCCCTGAATAATTATAAGATTCCTTTTATTAGTTAGATGATAACATAAAAACATTATTTTAAATAATTTTTACAAGGTGAATTAAAAGAATTAAGTCTATATTCAAGAGGAAAAATATCTAAATAGTATGTTCAATACAATTTCTTTATATTTAAAGAGATAATAAACCTCATGGATGAGCAGGAAGAAATGTTCAAACAATAAGAAGAGGTAATAATGTATCATGTTGAAATTTTAATGTCTCAAGAAGAAAGAATAAAGTCTCTCAAAAAGTAGAATTAGGATCACGATTAGTTTCTCAATAGGATTGAGGTTGATCATAAAGAGGAGAAGAAATTAAAAGAACCCTAAAAAAGATGATGCCAAAGGAAAATAAGGTTTAATGATTTTCATATATGTTTTAACTTCTTTATTATTAATTTTGTAACAATATTTTTCTTATCATAATGAAATTTAGTTATGGTTATTTATTTTTTAATGTTTATTTTTAACCTTCAGGTACATTTATTTCCCATTCCATTCATTCTTTTTTGAAAATAATAAAGGGTGATAAAAGAATTATTTATTGAATACTGAGAAAAAAAGAAGATAATTTTCTTTGAATGGGGGATATTATATAGGGGGAATTATATTAAGAATATTTTCTTAAGTATACAACAATAACATCTCTATGAAAGAAATGAATATTATCCTTTGGGATTTAAAAACATAAAGTGGAGTTTGTCGTATTCATCATAATTCATAAGTAATGGGAGATAATTTTTTTATTTTAATGTTCTTAAATCAAATTAATTACTCCTTATATTATTTTTCGAAAGGTTGTACGTGCATTCAAAAATTCGGTTTATTGTTGATTCAATTTGTTTCCCTTATGAATTTCTATTCCTATATGATTTAAATATCACAACCACATATTATTATAGAGAATTATATTTCTCTATGTATTATCTTCATAAGGAAAAATTTTCTTTGTCTATGAAATGTTTTATCCTTACCTTGGTTTTCAATGATTATTTAACATCCTCTCAAATTAATGTCTAACCATTTTCTGTTAAACAAAAAATTTGGATCCTTATTAAAAAACCTCATAATTGTATAATTTTTTTGCGACTATGTCATACTGTTTTCAAACTCTTAATTATATAAAATTCTGAATATGAATTATCTGAAATTCAGACTCCAATTTCTCAGAAATTTAGGCTTTGAATTATCTGAAATCTAGACACTAGATTTTCTGAAATTCAGACACTAAACTCTCTATAATTTAGACTCGTAATTCTTCATAATTTAGACTCCAAATTCATTGTAAAACAAAATATAAATATCAAATTCTCATATAATCCATTATCCACTTCTTTAAAAATACATTTAAAAATTTTCTTTATAGTTATTTCATTTCCTTAAAGTATTGTTCTATCATTATTAGATCATAAATTTCTTAAACTAATGAATTTATTTTCATACTAGTTACAAATTCCTTACTAATATTTTTGCTATAATGAAACGATGTCATACAATTTGTTTTTAACTATCTATTGGTTGAGTGACACATGTACAGGAGGAGGAGGTAGCCGACCATTGAAATCCGTGAAAAATATGAACGTTGGAGGAGGTATCCAACCATTGAAATCCTTTATTCTAAATATGATCTTATTCGAACAAGATGTATATCAATTGATGATCCTGTAAATTACATTAAGAAGTTATTTTTAGAGAGTGAAAGTCTCTCATGGTTTTTTTGATTTTTGTACATCTTTTTTGACCATGAACAACATGTCCAGCCTTGTGTGAATCTGATTCTTGCTATTTACAATTGAGGCCTTCCAGGGATACCAAGATAGAGGTTTAGACTACATTAATGTTTGAGGGGTTGTAGGGATGAAAATATAGACTCCATTATTCTTATCTAGGGAATACCATACTATGTGTATGTTAGACATTCATGAAAGTATAAATCAAGGGTCCTTTATCCATGGTTGGGGGTACCCTTCTCTTTGGGTTAAAATATGTTCTATATGTTTACTTGCTTTGTTACAATATTTATTTCTGTTGTATTTTTTTAAATAAATAATTTATAACATTTATATTCTTTCTTATACTATTATAACTTTTGTATAAATACTATTTTATATGTTTTTAGGTGGAATCATTCCTTATGTAATATCTTCTTATTCTTTCTTACGTATAACATGTTTGATATCAGGTTTTCGATAAATGGATCTGGGTCCTTCCAATTATCCCTTTTAGTTATAACCAAATAGGGTATCTAAATTTACCTTGTTTATCTTTTTTATCATATATTTAATTTTATACATAAAATGTTAATGTTATTAAACCTACAATTAACCCCCCTAGTAATTGAGCAGCTACATCGATATTTTGATCCTATAGGGTTACCCACATGTTATGATATCTTATAATCCATTGATTGATGAGAAGCTCATAGAAATCATTGTACATGTTATCCATGGAATCAACAATGGTGATCCAAGAGTTGAGACTCATATGGAATAGTTGACTCTAGATTTGTAGTCATAGGACCCATCATTATTTCAGTGTGAGGAAAGACTATAGATGAATTGAAAATGGATTGAGTTAGTGTAGCCAATAATTGAGAAGCCTGAGACAACCCTAGTATAAAATGTAAATCTTTCAACATTATTTTCATAGGACAAACAAAATACTCATGGGACATGTAGGTTCCGGAATGTAGACATGTGGGACTATAATTGATGAACTTTGATTCTATGTTCATTGACCACTTCTACCCAGAGACACTAAGGGTGGAGATAGACCAATTGTTCATGAGCCTCCTGCTGGGGGACATTTTTGTTGTGGAAAATTCAACTTCCTCCTCTATGACGCCTCATTTTTCTCTTGGTATGGTTAGCGATAACAAATCACGGTTGTTCCAATTTGAGGATGGTTTATGGCATGACACACTTGTGCATGTAAACCTATTTTGGTTGGTATCATTCTCAGAGGTGGTGAATCAAGTGATCATAGTTGAGTGAAATATGATGAACTAGTCATATTCGAGCTGATTTTAAGCATTAGGCGATTAAAATTGTGATTCTTCTTACAACATGATGTGAGGCTGGGAGGATTATCATAAGGGAGTTCAGGACAAAAACATGTGAAGACCACTCAGGAGTGGGTCCTTGAGGGTTTATTAACAGAGTTGGATGTCGAGTCTTGTGACGATGTTTTGTTATTGGGAACCAATGGAGTTCTGAATGTGTTTCCTTTTTCGGAATATTAATTGTTTTTTAGGAGGAATCCTTGGAAAATCACCAGTTAGGGGCCATGGAAGGATCATTGTTCCAAGGACAAAATAATAGTTATACTAAGATCTGATAGGAAGGATTCAACTACACATGGAGGTCATGGAAGAGATAGTGGGACAAAATAGTGGGGTTGGTTGATGCTAGTTTGTGTAACCCTGCAGGGAGGCCTAACATCATCCAATTAGTCTTTAGGCCAGGTGCATGCCTTTGAGCTTATAGGTTCTGATCAGACTAGTGAGAGAGAGATGGTTAGATGTGAATCATAATAATGATAATGTCATTATTCATTTTATCATTTTCCTTTTTATGAATCTTGGTTTTTTGTGGCATGAGGTTTACATGAGGTATTTTTGGACTAATATGATTTTTTAGTAGGATGAAATCATCTCAGATGATATATATTTAAATATTTTAATATATACATGAGGTGTGTGATACTGATTTTTAATCTATCCATTGACAAGAGGAAGGTTTTTTTTAATGTATGTTGGTATCATGGTATCACTTTGATATGGGATCTACTTGGAGTTTAAGACACTAAGATTTATTTACCCAGATTTTGAGATGTGATACCTTTTGGGTTCCTTGTGAAACATGGAAATGAGGGAGAAATTTGAGGAAATTTGGTAATAGATGGGTATATTATGTGACATGGGTATGCTTTGATATCCTCATGAGTATTAGTAGTGATATTGCATCATTGGAGGATATTTGAGTCATAGGATGGTTGGTGGAGCATAGTTCGTTTGAGTTTTTAGTTATGAAGTCACCAAGGCAGGTAACACATAAGGTGGTCAGCACCTTGAGAGATTTGACAATTGAAATGATTACTACAGTAGAGTAGTATGCTTTTGAAAGAGATGGGTATGTTTGGTACATGTCAGATATATGATTTAAAATTCTGTAACATGCGATATAAATGTGGGGAGATTATAAGATCTTGGGTTTTAGAGTGGTTTTAATGCCTTACCCCGTTTGAATTTTATAGGTTTTTTGGTTGTAAAAACTTATTTTTTTAATTGTATTAAGCTTATTTTGATGGTTTATTTGAACCAAAAATGATGTTTTAGATTATTTTTAAAATATTATAACTGCGTTGGGTTTTTTTGGGTTTTGGGGGAATTGGAGGCCGATAACCTAGAATTTTTTGGTGTGCAGATTGGGGCACATGGTTTGGAAAAACTATGTAGCTCCCAGGTGAAAGAATTCTTCCCTCTAGTTTCTCTATGAATAGTTTGACGAACCATAAATTAGGGTTTGTACGACCATGTATGAAAATATTCAGCTTTTTAAATAGGCTCACATTTTTTGGCTCATATATTGGTGGACCATTCGGGCCAACTATACTTAGTGGGGTACATAGATATTGGTTTCCACATACAAGGGGAAATGTTAGACCACTTGTGCAAGCTTACTATTCATCCCATTAGATTAGGTGAAATGAACTATCTACCCCACCTCCTATACATTTAATTCTTCTAAATTCTCATCACCTTCAGTTAAAAACATTGTGGGCCTCCCATATCATCAATATCTCCAAGAATTTTATCTCCATACGCTCTTATAGCACTAATTTGATCATCTTTCGGTGTGTTAGAACCACATCGGTAATACCATCAATCCATTTTATTCTTTTTACCTTTTCACTAACCATATGGTAAACATAATCCATGTAATCCATTTTATTCTATTTTCATGTCCTTCATCCAAAACATTTATTTCGTCCGAAATATATCAAGTTAGAGGCCAAGAATAGATGAGAGACCATCCAACAACATGAGGTAGGTGGTGATTTACTTTCTTTGTGATATTTTAATTTTATAGGGGTTCATTTTTAAGTAGTCCATTTAGGTCATCCAAGGGAAACCATACAAATAAAATTCTATTCTTTAATTAATTTATTAAACCCATGAGATATTTAATGGAATCCTCGACGGAGACTACAAATTGTATGATTATGGTGAGAGGCTTTAGAACTATGGTGAATTAGGAAAAGGTGTTTATAATGTTAATTTTTTTATATTATATGTGATGAGTACCTTGGGAACATGTTGCTATTGGATCAACTATTTAGATAGTATTTACCATATTGTTTGAGGTGATATGTTCTATTTAGTTTGGCGTGGTCTGGATACCTATGGTAATGTTGATAATCACTTGTGCAGGTTGGTCAACAGGATGATGATACAATTTCATATAGTAATTGGAATAATTTTTTTGAAATTGGATGGAGTTGGCCATCGGTTTGAGAAATTCAACCATAGGGGAATGATTTTACATGATGTTGTTTCCTAGTTACACTTGGGAGATTTCCACTCACCGTGATTGGCTGATACGACATTGGAGTCCCTGGAACAAATTAGGACATATATAATCATGTGGTGTTGACCACTAATGTGGGTAGAGGCATCAGTTAGACATGCCTTATGATGACTTTAATCAACAAAATGGTTGGAGTGTACTTCCATAGAAAACCTTGGGGATGACGAGGATCCTTCAATTGAAATTGTTCAAAATATCAATTTTGGGATAAGGATGGTGGGCCATGATTTTGGGGAGAAAAATATTCCTATTCTTTTAGATTTTTACTGTTGATCCGAAGGTGTTATTATTAAGAGTAAATGTATCCCTATCACTTTGAAATTGGTCCTCAAACCAATGAAGATTCATTTTGAGCAGAGTATTTAGAGTCCAGGTAAATGTTTAGGCTTTCCTTCAGGATTTTAGTTACTTGTTCTAAGATGTGTGGTGTTGATTTGCATGTGGTGCTAGAAAACTATTATATTAGGTGCTCGAGGGCTCTCCATCTTGTTATTCACTTATGTATTCCATGGGATATATTCTCAGGATCCTCTCTCCAAACATTATACTGATGTTGGTTAAATCATGTAATTTTTTCCTTGTGGTTATTTATAAAAAAGGAATATTGTTATTTATGTGGTGTGAATTTTAAAATTTATTTATTTTTAGATACACATGATTTATTACAAATTTTTCATAGGAACTTGTTGTTGGTGGGAAACTGAGATTATTTTCACACCCTACAAATGCCTTTCATAATGTATTTAGACTTTATGATATTGAAATTAGGTAATGGACCATGATGAGGAGGTGGGCCATAGTGATAATGCCTGACTTTTTCATGAGAAATATGGAATGAATCATGGGTTCCAACATTATCTAGAGTTTGTTTTGGGTATTAATTTTTTTCAACACACACAAAAACACACACACACATATATATATATATATAATGATCTCCATCTATGGGAGTCCCCATTTTTGTTTACTATAATGTATGACCTAACTTGTATTCATAAACCATTAATTGGTATAATGTGATTTCTATTATATAATGGTTTATTTGTTTTTATTGATTATTCAATGCTATTTATTTATTGGTTCAATTATTGTATAACATTTCTTCCTCTATGGCATGTAATAGGCACCATCAACTAATTTTCCTTATTTTAACCTTCTTTATATTTACAAAAACCATTATTATTATTACCTAGATAGGTTATAGTCTCCCCACTATCACCTCTTTAAACCCTAACTTTTAGATGTTTTCCTTTGGAATATGGTGAGGCACACAAAGTCCTAGAGGAAAAATAATCCAAATCACTGCTTGATTCGATAACCTGGTCAGGGAACTACAATTTGAAAAGAGATAACTACCAGAAACTAATATATTTACACTTTTGACTTTCAAAAAGACTTTTTTCAATGAAATATTTCAACAAACCAGAACAAAATAAAACTAACTACAACTCTCACTAATTAAAAATATATAGAAAACCATTCATGTACAATAACATTACTTATCAACCGAGCACAATTAGAGAGATTCATCAAATATTATCTTCAAACATCCCTCTGTCTATTTTTATTTACAATTTTTTCATGCAATGGGAAATTCTAGTTATATATAAAGATGAGTACTAAAATAATATTTTCCTTCATTTATTTATATTTATTTTCTAAAAAATAAACATGAAGGGGGATTAATCTATCTTCAGATTCCATATGTGTAGTTTTACTATTATAAACTTATCCATTTTGTGGATCTATTTATTAATTTTAAAAAATTATATTGGAAGTGTATTTCTATCGTGTAGAGTGGATTTTGTTTTAGCATTGAATTCATCCACTTATTTTTAAAATTCCACTATGTGATATAATTGTTTCATTCAATTCATGATTTCAATTCTATTAGAATCTACATTAATATTTTTCATTTTCATAGATAATTTTTAAATATGTTTTTCAATAGAATTATAGGAAAAATATTTATATCCAATGTTTTGTGTGGGTAGTACAGTATCAAAAGAAAAAGTAAATTTTTTATTTTAATTATGAATTTATCATTTCATTCAGAAATTAAATATCAAAATATATATACATAATATTTTTTACTAGGTTCTATTTTAGAAATAATTCTTTTGTAACTTTATACTATTAAAAATATAAATTTTTATATTGGATGATTTATTCATACTCAATTGAATATTCAAATTTAAAAATAATAATGAAAAAATAAGAATATAACACATGTGCTTTGTGGGTATTGATTATAATAGAGACCCCATTTATTAAGGTATTGGATAAAATAAAAAGTCCCCACAATGTAGGAATTGATAAATATAAAAAAGGAATTATTTCATATGATGTGACAATGTGTACCACCAATATCCACATGTGCACCAAACAGGATGCATGCACCTCATGATTAATTGACATCAAGTTGGGTATCCCTAAGCGAGAAAAGATGAGCTAGTCATGACCTAACATGAATGAACTGGCAGAATTTACCAAGCTTAGATTTATGTCCAGGGAACATTTTTGAGTCTAATTGAACCTGTAAAAATTTAAAAATTCCAAACCCAAAATTGCAATTTCTATAATTTATAAAAAAAATCATCCTTGTTGGACTTATTAAAAATCAATACAATTTAATTGAATGTATAAACATTTCCCTCAAGATTATTTTTAGAATAATGAATTTTTATTATCAAATATTATTTCATGTTGAATGATCATGATATGAAAATGATATGAATGTAATTATTTATTTATCTTAATACAATATTTTATTTTTAAAAATGTAATAATTTTTTAATCATTTCATTGATCTATGTATCATACAATATCCATTAAATGTTTAGGATATAGTGGTTCCACATTGTAGTGATTATATATAATTATAATATCTTCTATTACCCTCACATACATCTGAGTATACATTTAAAAATTGATTGATTTTGTAACAATGTAGTTTGTGTCGAGAGTTGGTGTGAAACCAAAAAAAGTGACATGAGTTTTTATGGAATCTCTAATACGTACTAAGGAACTGGAAAAGGTATTCCCCTATGACCTCTACTGATCCATTATCAAATAAATAGATCAAACATTCTATAACATATCACTATAATTTCATTATTTATTCACATTATCATTCATGATTGATTTTGTTATTATGTGGGTTTTATACAATCACATAGGATAGTTAAATTTAATATGAATATAAAAGTGAATAAATGTATTATGTGTGATTCTATTTATGCAAGGTTTAAATTGTGAATATAGTCATATAATAATTTACACCATAAATAAAAAGGGACATCATTTTATGAATGATATAAATGGATATATATAATTTATTTTATAAAGAAATTGTATATTAATTAATGAAAATATTTATAATTTTAAAAATAATGTAAGTTGTAAAAATAAACAATATTATTTCAAAAGTTATTTAAATACCACAATAATTTACTAATTCATATATCATCTTCTCTCTTATTAGTTAGGAAACATCGATATTTAATTCCCCCATCAGTTAATAGTCGGGGACACTCTCAATTAATGAGAATCTTAACAAATATAAGGGGTTCACTTAACCATATTGGAATTGAGTGGAATGGTCATAGTCTATTCAATACATTTTAGAGTCATCTATTGAGGAAATATGAGTATGGGATTTCTGTATAAGGTATTCCACATAACAAATTACAGGGTGTGAGTTAATAAACTAGGAAATACATTACTACATAAATACCTTTTGGTAATTTTCATGTTCATGGTATGTATTATGATATTGAAAATGTGAATAATTTTAAATAGAGTATCTATAAATTAAGAAATGTTGGACCCATTATATAGTGATATTTGAAATGGAAAATATTTTGGATAATAATTAATTTATTTTATTTTATTACATTTTGGTAATCAAGATAATGAAAGAAATTATTATTTTATTTTGTTATACATCATTACATATAACATGGTATTGTTATTATACTTCTGATCCATTTTAGAGAATGATATCCTTCCCACTATAATGGATTTTAAACAATGGTACATGCTCATGTGAATTGTTCTACACTAAGAGAGGAAAAAATGTTTATTTGAGCCAAATGTTTATAACAAGCCTACATTGTAGGCTAGTTAAGAGGATCGTTCACTCTATGTAAAACTCATGTATTATTCTCTGGATGGCTGTTACATCCTGATATCATCCATGTCTATTGAGATCTCTAAGTACCATGATGAAATACATATGTATTTTATGATGTACTATCGTCAGGATCTGTATTAGTAGAATAAGTGACAAAGAAGATATAAGGTCTATAAGTAAATATTTTAAAAAAATAGAGATTTTTACTAGTTGGTCCTCATATGGTCAATGTAATTTTATACATTGATCACATGAATAAAATGTTTTTCTATTACCTTCTAGATGAGTTTCACCATTGTCTCACGTTATTCTAACTCTCTCAAAATAACTCCAGTAAAAATATGTATTATAATATGAGGAATAATGAGAAGTCTTACCCAAATATTTCAATAATAATTCTCCTTGTATATAAGGACATAATCCATGAAAAACATAGAGTACTAATAATGATTAAAAGGAAGAACAAGGAAATGGTCAGCAATAATAACTTAGTGTCCAAGGCTCCTGAGTACCACCCTTCCATAATGAGAAAGATCCAGGTTTAGGTAAACTAATGATTTGTTAAATATTTTTTCATATAGTATGTAGTTTTCATGGAAGATAATTTTCGCTTAATTAGGGGATAAAGGGGAAGCTTTAGGTAAATTTTAAATTAAGTGAAGTATTTTTATATAAATTATTTTGGAATTAGATATGGATTTTGGTTCTTATATATGTATCCAAATAGGGAAAAAATTATATATAGGAAGGATTCTAGAGGGGAGATGGATCATTGAGCTTCCAATAGATCCAAACTATTTGTCTTGGCTGTATGAGACTAGCCCATATGTAAATGGGATTGACATTGGTTTTAATGAATATTTATTACTTTAATATTATTTATTAAACATTACATTAATATATTTTCTATATATAAATTGGTTTTTTGTTAGGTTTTGAAATAATATATTTTAATTTTACAATGTTATGATATAGTATGTTATGACTCATATGAATAATGATATTTTTTATTTCAAATTTAAAAAAATTTAGAAATAAATAAATAATCATGTTCACTATAATCGTATCACTCACAGTTCTAGAATCATTGGCTTGTTCATGTGAATTAGAATCACATGAAAAAGTTATTTTACATTGTCTATTTATATTATATTGAACAAAACCATATCGATATGTTACTCACCTGTTTAAAAGTAAAAAAGATAAACCCAACCTTTAGTGGAAAGGTTGAAAGGCCCATAAATATACAATAATTGGTATACATTGATGTGAAAATGAATTTTCCTATAGAATATCTGTGTCAATACCTAGAAATCCTTACATTTTGCAGACATAAGTATATAGGTTATGTCTATTTGACGAGTATTGAGTCTGAATCCTTTTAAAAGTGTAAGTAATTTAATAATGAAGTGGAGAATCATAGTAGTAATAATATAAAATGATTAAATCAGATAGAGGTTTAAATATCATAACAAAGGGTTCAATGACTATTTATTAGAGTTTGATATTATATCATAAGTAAATACACATTATACATTATAATGGAATGGTTTAAGTGAAAGGAGGTGTCAGAAATTGTTATAAATGGTGAGGTTTATGTCGTTTCATGTATATCATACATTATCCTTTTTGGGATATGAATTTAAAACTATATCATAAATACTAAATTATATACCAACTCCATTGGTAATATGTATTCCATTTAATCTATAATATGAGAAGAAAAATGTGTTATTATATACTCATGTATAGTGTTGTGAGGTGTTTATTAAGGAAAATTATTTAAACAAACTATTATTCCAATGAATTATGTTTATCTTAATTGGATTTTATAATTAAAGTAAATAATATGATATATATATCCTTTTTAAAAATCTAAATTATGGATTACTAGTGTCTAACCTTTTTAGAATGGGAACACATCTTTAGTGAAGATAGCGGGATCTATATTAACATCAATGAAGTTGATTCTCAAGATATACAATGTTTAGTGCAGGAAAAAACAACAAAAGACACCATCGAAGTGCTTCTCATATAGAAAAAAGCACTCTATAAAATCATATGATAGTATAAAGAAATCAATAGATATTGTTTTTTAATAAATGATGATAGTGACTTGTTATTGATTAAAAATCAAAAAACACTATCCCACATAAGATCATTAAGAAGAAAAGAGTCTATGAGAATGAAATAATCTATCAATTATGAGATATATTTCATATAATAAAACCAAGTATGGATTCTTGTTGATCCTATAGTATATGAAAATCCTATTGGGTGAAAATGGTTTTGTAGAAGAAAAGGGACTAGGAAGGTAATGATAGTTCCTTTAAAATATGACTAGATTCTATAGGGATTTAAAAAATATAAATTCAATGACTATGATAGAACCATTACTACAATAATTATGCTCAAATCCATCATATGTATTAGTTATATAATACTTTTCCATGATTATAATATTTAGATAATGGATTTGAAAATAGATTTCATAAACTTTATATTTATTAAATATTTATATTAAACATGACTATAATATTTTTTTTCACTAAAGGATTAAAATAAGGTATACATTATGTAGAGAACTAATTACAGATTGTTAAAAGTATCGAGATCATGGACAAAATTCACTGTTGAATCCATAAATCAATTTGGTTTTATAAATAATGAATGAGAGACCAGTTTCTATAAGAGGATTAGTTTAGTAAAATAATTTTCTATGTAGTATATATGTATGAAATTTTACAAATTAGAAATTTGATACATGTATTATTTTCTATTAATATGTATTTAAACACATTCTTCGATATGTGAGACATAGGTGAACAAGCATACATTTTAAGGATGAATATTTTTTTAATAAATCTAAAAAAATACTGACAATACATTTGGGATCATACATTGACCAGATAATAATGATATTTAATATGAAACATTCTATGTAGGGATTGGTTCTAGTGTCAATTTTTATACATAACTCTATGAAAATGTTTGCTGCGAAACAAGATGGAAGATAGTGATAGAGGAGATGAGTATAATACCTTACACTTTTGGACATGTTACATCTTACAAGTTATGCTATACATCAAGTTTAATATTTCATATTCCTTGATAACGGTTAATAGATTTAATCTAATCCATGTGAGAGACATGTTAAAATGGTTAATACTACCCTAAAGTAACTAAGGTGTACTAATGATATGTTACTGGTATATAAATATTATTATGAACTTGTCATAGGGGGTATATAAATTATAGTTTCTATAAATATCCTGACTATCTAAAATTTCATCAATTATACATCATCTACATTATTATAGAATCTCTACATTCATTGATTCTTTACTATATTCCATGTATGCGCCTTTTTTAGGAAGCTAAATAATATATTAGTTATAAAACTTCATCCAAGATCCAAATGTGGTTTTAAATAGCAAATATTTTATAACATTTTATAGTGATAATACAAGAAAAATTCAATGAAATAATAACATATGACATTAATGGGCGAACCGTATACATTGAAAGTATTCTTTATTGAGGGATTTTTCTAAAATGGGTGTCCTCTCAATAATTTTTTTCCAGAGTAAAACATTATAAAACTGTTGAGTTAATCATTATATTAGTAGAATCTTAAATATCATATGAGATCTTTCAAACTGAAATATATTTTTTTTGATGCTTATATGTTTTGAGGTCTATTAAAGTAGGCTTCTTGGAACAAATTAAATTAAATTTTATGATTACATGTAAATTCATAGTGTTAAATATTATGGATATATTATTACATAATTATTATTATCATATTTTCATTAATATGATAATGTATTCAGAATATTTTTCTCATTTAGAGACAATATTTATTTCTGTACATTATGAGAAACAAGAAGCTATATGATATTATACATAAATACATGTTTTATGTTTGGATGATATCATGTTACAGGCCACTGATGATAAAAGATATACTGGGTTAGGGGTTCATAAGAAAAAGTGATGTCATTTCATGATGTCCACCCTAATTAATCTTAAAGGGAATATGATTTTGAGAACAAACTATCCATAAGGGAATTCTCTTGTTCTATGTATTTTTGGATGTTCTTATATGTGTTTGTGTTCAATGATAACCATTATTAATTATTATTAATATTTCATACATTGAGTTTCAAACATAGAAGTACTTCTATAACCTATGACTACATATGTTCATGGTGAAGTTGAGTATATTTTTAGAATCAATAATTATATGGAATTAATCAATATGTTGAGAAGGATTTGTCCCTTCTGTTTTTTAAAAGAGGGTGATAACTCACAAACATTGATGAGAATGGAAATTCTTGATTATTTCCATGTCCAGGGTGTTTTTATATGAAATTTCATTTATGTAAAGGAAAATGAATAGATTCAAGAATATTGGAATATGAGATATGAGATGAAACCAAATTGAAGGAAATATATATTTTTCTATGTATTGATATACAACACACTAATTGAGAAGTATTTTAGTTAATAAAATTTTAACATTTACCCACCATATATATTAAAACACTAAATTACAAACATCTAATATTCACAAATATTAATTAGATGAAAATTAAATTATACAGAACAAATAATAGAACAATCAGTTTTTAAAACCTTTTGAAAAAATTAATAGTCTCAAAAAATGATCTATAATTGTATTAATAATTTACGATAATACAAATAACATATTAAAAATAGAAAATCATAGTCTACTGAATTATAAATACCTTACCCCAAAAAGAATATTTCAAAAATTGATCTTTTAACCAACGAATAAAGGTAAACTTAAACTTGTTTCTACATATTAAAAAACTAAAAATGTTGTTAATTCTTTCAAAAAAATTGTACAAAAATAAACATGTCTTAAGGAACTACTTCCACCAAATGGTGTCTCAAATCTATCTTCCTTACAAAATCCATCTATAATATTGATTGAAATTTCACCACTTATAAAAACTATAAATATTGGATTTATTTTACTATAAAAAAATCCCACAATATCAAAGGATCAGTAACACCACAAATTACCAAAAAACTATGATATCATACAATGAAACCGTAAATTCTAAGCATTAAAAAACAAGAATAAACCATTAAAAGTACACTAAATAAAAATTATTTTAAATCACTATGTTGTTGTAGGATTTTATGAAATATTCATTCTTATTTTAGTCTTCAAATGTGCACCATATTTATAGGTGATATTCCACTGGTCAGATTCCATGTTCTAAAGTATTTGTTGTAACTGTATGAGAAGAATCATAATCTTCTTCCGATGAACTATGATAGGAATCAAATCTTCAAATGAATTTAATATTGAACCATTGTTACACTCATTATTTATTGATTCCATTATTTAGGATACCAAATTTAACAAAACATCAAAACCATTTCAATTTAGAAATTCTTTATATCATTGGCTTTGCACAAATCCTCAAGCCATCGATTTTTTTTAGAAAAATATCATAATGTCATTCAATAGTATTATAAACTACAGAAAAAAGGATAATCGAAAAAATCTCATTTTAAATAAATTTCAGATAAATTTATTTGTTATTTTCAAAAAAAATATAGAGATAATATTTCACTCTACAATGTCCCCCGCCTTGAAAAATAAAAATAATAATGAAAAATTAAGACTATTAAATTTGTTGGGAACAAAATCCTCAAGGTAACATTTCATCATTTTTGGATAGATTATGTTTTTTGACAATGCAGATTTCGAGGGTGAATTGTTGAGTTCCAAATATGTTGTTAACAACCGATGTTGACACTGAACCATGTCAATGGAATAAATTACATGGAGGCGGTAAAAAAGAACAAATATATGGCGGCATCGTTTCCCTTTATAAAAATGAATATCCTTGATGATCTTATAAAAATATGGAAAAGGAATGAATTTCACGAAGATAGGTTTTATGGATTGGATATCTTGAAGACATGAAAATTGTTGATGGTATTTGTTAATGATTACAACATTCTTCGCAAAAGGAAGTATTGAAGAGCATTGTGTCGGCAAAGGGAATTATGATTAGAGATTCACATAATAGGCGTGAAGGAATTGACCATATGCTCCATGATTACGACGACCTCTGTGATCGGTAAATGGCCATGGTGATTCATGATTTTGAGAAAATTTTGTCGGGAACTTTTTAGCTTCATAACATGAGATGACGTGGCATTGACTTCGCACGGAATGTTCGAGGCTCAGTGAAATTTCCTATAAATAGACCTCGAACCCCTCGTGCAAAGTAGAGAGAGTTTTTACCCGAAATATTTGTTACTCATGGTTCGTGAAGGTGGTTCTTGAAGGTAGTGTGATTCATGAATAAAGGAACTTCACGACAATTAATTTATCTCTACAAAAGTGGTGTCCTTCGTGTTGGCATAGTGATCTTTGCGATGGAAGTCACTTTGTGAATACTTGAGCTCCCCGATGGCCTATGAATTGTGAAGGCTAGATCTTTGTGACTGTCTGAGCTCTGCGAAATAAATTTGATCCACGAGACAGGAGCTCTGTAAAGGTGTGTGCTTCGAAAAATGAAAATAACTTCATAAAGGCTTGTTTGAGATTCACAAAATTGGGTGATTCGCAATGAATGGTGCTTTGTAAAGGTACATTCCAAAGGATGGTGCCCAGTGGTCAGGGGCAAAGGGGTATTAATCAGTGGATGAAATTTGGACTTTGAAAGAACATATATCTATATTTGAGGATGCATGTCTTCAAGAAAATGAATATACCTACATGTCAAAAAACTATGAGTGGATCCCTTCCAAGTGTAGTGAGCAAAGGAAGAAAAAAAAGTTTATACTTTCTACCAGCAATGAGACAGAGAGAGAGAAATAGGGAGTCACCCTTGGGAATATAGTGATCCAACGCTAATCATTGTAATGGCAGTGATCTTGGGAATAAATATGATCTATCCAGAACATTATTGACAGTGAGCTTTAATGGATTTTGTATAGTAGAACATCGTCATTGTATGCTCCTTGAACATAGCCCGGTGAAGGTGAACCATGTAAAAATATATGTGTCTTTATTCTTGCTTCCCTGCATTGAATTCAAAGCCTCATCATTAGATAAAGAAAAAAATAAGTGATCATAATAAACACACAAGTGAAAACAAAGTGACCCTTTTAATAAATAGGTCAAGATACTGGGGTCAGGAAGAATTTAGAAAAGAATACCCATACCCTCATTCAACCCCCCCCTCCTCAGGGTATATAGGCCCACATTGTTCCTAAATTTTTTTAAATAATAAAAACATTAAATCATTTTACAGTCTTAATAAAATATCACCTTAATACAAATATGTCAATGAAATATTTTAAAAATAAATTATTCCCATTAGAAAAGATATTAAAAACAATTTATACTAATTTAGAAAATAAATATAAAGAAGATTTATTAAAAATTACTTATTTCAATATTAAATAATTTAACCCCCTTTTTCTTTTTTTTAAAATAATTGAGAAAAGAAATATAAATCTACCCCTTCAAATATGTTTGAAATTACTCTTGTAATAATTAAAATATAATATAATTTATAAAATAAAACAACCTTTCATACAACTTTAGGAATAAAAGTATTCCATTATCTATGTATTATGAAACATTAAATTAATGATGATAAATAATAATATAAAAATATAGAAAAATTTAAAGTAATAAAATTTAAATAATAAAATAATGTAAATTGAAAATTTGTGTTTGAATATGAGTTTCAAATGATTATATACAATGGAAATTGAAAATTAAATCTTTGGTAAATGAGTTTACAATCATATGTTTTAATATATTGAATTATTTTCATTATTATAATAACATATCCTCTCAAATAATGAATTTTGATAAAAATATTCTACATGGAACTTAAAATTTGGATTAATATAAACCAAATTATTGTCATGAGGATTATTTTTGGGAAAATATTATTTTTAAAATATATTCATGAATTTTTCTCAATAATAGTTCAGTTCTGGACTACTTCCTACTTTTCCAACTCACCAATGGATATAAAAAACAAGTCAATATTTTCACCTTTCTCTTTTAATATTTCTTCTAAATAATCAAATATCATACAAAGGATATCAAAATTTTGATATAGAGTGTCACTTTAATCAATGATATAATTTATATCATTATATAATTACATCATACACATATTATAGCCTCAAAAATTCTGATCATTAATGTCACATTATTTCTTAATTACTTTAAACCTTACATTAACATTGACAATGGAATCAATCAAAACATTTTTCTATTTTGAAAATTCAAAATTAGTTATCTTTATGTGGATAAAACTATTTTTTAAATTAATTATAGAAAATTACTAGTGATGATTTCCACATTCTCATCTATTCTAAATAATGAATCCATATTATGGTCTAGTAGTTGTGTTCGTAGTCTAGATATATATTCTGATGATCTATCATATTTTTCATCATTTTGATTATTTTCTTGATCTACAAGACAATATTCAAATACTTAATCTCTTTTAGGAGTAATGTTCTCAAAATAAATTGTTCTTTATATTTGTCATTATCTATGTAATTTATACCATTTTAAGAAATATCCAATGAAGTATTTTCTATTTTAATAGATAAATAGAATGATTATGAGGATGATATTGAAATTTCATTTGATGAACTTAACTCTTTATATTATTATTTATAACGATATGAATTTTTTACTACCATGGTATGAAAAAAAAATCTACCAGATAAATATATTTCATATCATTAGTATTAGACTTATATATCTTTACTTCATCTTGTGGAGAATTACGATACTTATGTTCTAAAACATTTCACTACTGGGATGGTTTTCTCATTAGATATAATAGATGTAATATATTCAGATTAATTTATAGAAAATTCAAATGAATTAAAATTCAGTGTAATTACATTTTTAAATTTCCCTTATGATTTTTTAACTTCCTAAGGTTGTCGTGAAAGAGAAGAAGATTTATCCAGTTCATTAATTGTGGTATCTTTCCATTTACCTTAAATGCCTAATTTTATGTATATGTAATGATCCCGAAGAAAATGTTCTTCAATTTCAATTGAAGGTCGTATGGTTTTTTAACCATGATATTTCTTAATAGTCATTGAATATTTTTTATTTTTTATCTCATCCAAATTCCAATCAATATATTCCCTGAATTCATTTTATTTTTCTTTTTCTATGTTTTTATATGTATTTAAAACTTCTCTAGATTAATACTTATTTATCACATATTCTTATTTTTCATTTGGAAGCCTCTGTGAGATTTTATAAGTCTATGAAATTCATCATATCCAGTACTGAATCTTCTGTTGAATTGATTTTATATATGTTGAACTTCAGTTTCTTTGGTTTTTATCATCGTGTTATGTGGTGACATTTCAATAATAGGATAATCTAGTAATTTATTATTTTTCTACACATCATCCAATGGAAATTCTTATAAATCAGTATAAAAACATACCAATCCCTTATATAAAAAATAACTCTATTTGAAATCATAATTAAATAACAACTATGATATATCCTTATCATTAATAACATTTTCATTAATTTTCTCATAACGATCCTGATTTTTAATATTCATGAAATCATAAAAATTCACAGGAACTATGTTTATCGTCCATCTATAATATAGAAAATTTATATTTTGGAAACCATTAAAAATAACTTTAATATTTTATCAGATAAAAATTAGATGATTATGTTAAAAAATTTATTAGAAAATCCAATATATATACATATATAATCATTATGGGGTCTTTTTCACAATTTAAAGGTAGAAATTATAAATGATCCCATATAAAAATTTATATGTCTATTGAAAAAAAATTTGTTTTATATATCCTCTCCTTAATTTCAATAATATTATCCCCAACATAGTCTATGTAAAATTATCCTTGATATTTCAGTAGTTTTTTTTGAAATAAATATGGATCCTTTTTATAATGGTATATTAAGTAACAATATGGATTTATCAAAATATAAGGTAAATTTTTTATCAAATGGAACAAAAGGTTCCTTCCTTAGTCTGTCGTATTTGGAAATAACATAAAATACATAGAATTATCTTACCATCAAAGGATATCATAACTCATGTTATTTCCTCATAATAACAATTGAATTTCATCCCTAAAAATCAATAATACCTTTAAACATAAAATTTAAGTTCTAAAAACTTTTAGGATAAATCCTTATATACTATTTGATCTCTCATGGAAAGTCATCTGGTATTAATTATAACAATGTCAAGAAATGAATATTGATTTAAGAAATCTTGTTTGGATTTACCATTGTTCATCAGTGAGTGCACCCAAACATTATTAAGTCTATGTTTATATAAAATCATTAGATAAAAATCAATATAACCATTTATTTTTGTAAATTTCCCATGATCCAACATGCATGTTTCATTCCTACCAAAAACATGATGTCATTTATCTTGTTAATAATTAATTAATTACCCAAATTTTGATTCTTTAACTTTTATGAAATTATAGATATCTTTTTGTCTAAAAACAATATATAGTTCGTACAATGAATATGATTTTTCAAAATTAATGTAAACAATAACATTATATTATTGATAAGTAATATTATTTTCAAATTACTTGATATTTATATTTCTAAGATAGTTCAGGATATATTCTAACTCAAAATTTAAAAGTTATTTAAAAATTTAAATCAATTTTTTTGATGTGAGACCTAAATAATGAAGAAGATAACAATAAACTGTGATAATTAAGTATATATAAAAATAAAATCATAAAAATAATGTTTTTAATGAACTTAAAACATTTAATTTATAAAAAATTTATTCTCAGTAACCCTAAAAAAGAAACTCATAGAATCTAAAAAAGTTTTCTATTTATAATGGATAACACCTTCATTAATTCATATATTTTTATGTAGTAGATAGATTATTTGAGTTATAGTATAATTTTAAAAAATTATTCTTGGAACAAATATTTTCTTTACATTCATATATTTATAAGAGGTAATTCTATTTGAAATAAATGCATTTTATTTTCCAAAAGACTAATTTTTTCAATGAATCTTTTCCATGTAATTTAATTCTTCTGTTACATTTAATGAAATATTGTGATTCAAATATAAAGAAATATTTCTTTTGATTGTACTAATTTTTTTAGTTTTAAAACCTATACTGATTGATTTTCCATTAGGAATAAGTAATCCATACATACTTTTGAATTCCTTTCATAAAATTTTGAAGATGACAAAAAATTTCAACAAACATTCAATTTAATCTGATATCTGAGTTTAATTGTTTCACATTTTTTCTGATGAAGAATTATAATAATTATTAATTTAACTTTAACATCATATATAATCTGATATCTGAGTTTTGTATGTTTTGTTCTTATAATATATTATAAGATACTTTGTGTATTTACTTTTCTAATGTAGTACAATATGGTTGAATATGAACTAGATTTCTACATTCATAACAAATTAGTTCTTTATATTACTTCTTTTATTTTCTATATATGAGATAATCTATTATGAAATTATTAAGTTTAAATATCCTTATAGATATATTTGAAATATCACTCTCTATTAGAAATAAATGACAATTATTGAAGATTATTCATGAAATTATCTGAGTTTAAATTGGTATGTGAGAATTGATATTTTAATTCAGGGGGATGTAATGTCTCCTCCATTGATTTTTTTTCAGCAATAATTTTCAAATGAAAATTTTATTTTATCTAAGTCCTGAGTAAATCATCTAGATTAATTTTTTTTATTTTATTTGTATCTTCTATTCATGTAATGTAACATTATAATTATTTGAGAAATATGCCTATAAAATTCTCTAATAATAGATCATGTAATAATTCATTTTTCACAAGATAAAAATTTCTATTTCTAATTCTCTTAATTCATTGATGAAACTGATAAATTTTTTTCCTCGATAGAAAATACGAACTCAGAATATCATCCCTCAGTATAGATTTATTTTCCTTCATGAAATTTTAATTTCCAAAGTGATTTAGCATTATATTTTTCAAAACATCACAATAAGTGAGATAATAAAATACATGACTGACATATTTTTTTGGATTAAACATATATATTTATTTATAACATGAAAATTAAACAACAATTAATCATTAAAATATTCAAAAAATTTATAAAACATTTTTATAAGTATCATATATATATATGTAAAAATAAAAAAAATCAATACATGTGTTCATAACATATGTTTTCATAGATTCTCAACAAGACTGATAATCATTTCCATGAAATAGAGGTGGTATTTTTAAAATATTATTTTCCAAACATCTAGCATTCATAAAACCTACCAAATCAAATATATCCATCCTCTACTACACATTAGTTTATGGAAAGCTGATAAACTAAAATCTTACTAAACTATGCAAAATAAAAAATTTATATCATGCTCAAATTTAATTAAAGCGACATAAATTATTACTATGTTATTGTCCATCTATAAATGAAAAACACACTATAAGAGGGTCTGAATTTTATTTTATAAACAAATTCCATTTTTCCCTCCATAACAGTTAAAAATATTAATAATAAAAAGATTTGATTTATGCAAAAATTATTTAATTTAAAATAAAAGTATGAACACTAATACGAAAATATGAATTTCAAAGCTACCGATTAAGGTAATAGACATTGAATAAAATTAAACTATAATAGTTTTATAAATTACTAATAATATATAAATAAATTGACCAAAAATAAATCTCATTTTACCAATTTACAAATAAATTGCTTCTGAAAATATATTATTAACACCATAATTTATGTAAAGATAAAAGGTAAACGTAAACCTAAATAAGGGAATTTTATTTATTGAGATTCTAAAACAGTCCTATAGTGTTTTTTTGGATAGTGGTTTCAAGAGGGTTCTAAAATAGTTTTACATTGAATGTTATTAGTTCATTGTCAGTTTATTGATAACTTATGCAGTCGGTTATTTTTTTAGTGGATTGATTGGTCCTTTCATGTGGTTTCTCAGGTCAGTTTTGTGGTAACATTTCTCTTCATGATGTTGATCAGTTCCATTATATAGATAAGCTATTAAATCAAGCAGTATTTAAATTGGTATTGTGGTTTATCCATTAGGGGTTATTCCTTTATGGCTGATCTGTTTGGAGCATATATATATATATATATATATCTATGATTAAATCACATCTTTTTATTTCATAAATAATGTTGATTTAAGCGATGTATTCAATGGTTTTAAAGGAAAATTAAAAAGGATTGTTGATTGTAATAATATTTATAGATAAATAAAAATCTATATATGACATCTAAAATTATGAAATTTTCTATCATCTGGGACAATTTTTTAATTCAATTATAGATGATTCAAAACATCATTCTTATTCATTGGTAGTTATTTGTCTTGAACATAATCCTTATTTCTCACATTTTCAGGTCTGTTCCATTTCCCTAATCATCATCGGTTTTTACAGTGTTATGTGGAATTTGATGTATGGATTTTTTTACTCTCATATTTATTTCTTATCTTCATGTTATGTTTCTTTTAACAATCCTTTTACATTTGAATACCCTGACCTAGGAATGTCTTTCCTTTTTAGCCTATTTGGTAGTAGAGTAAAAAAAAGTTATGTAAGGGAAACATTGTTCATTAAATATTTTACTCAACTATATAATTAACCTTTTTTTGTTTCAAATTCTGTGGAATATTATTGATTTACTATTAATTATAATGAAATAGAATTTAATTTAATTTAATGGGAAGGATATTTTCACTTGTGGTTACTTTTTTTTTGTTATTTCTCTTAGTATACTAGGCTGTGAACCTGATAATTATTGCGATGACCTTATATTAACTATTATTAACTTAGAACATCATATTTTATGTTGGTTTCCCTTATTTTGAATTTTTTTTCATACCTACAACTCATTAAATATTAAGATACAATATGTGGATAATGAAAAAGTTTTGAGTAAATCCAGATATTATACGATAATAATCATGAAAAAGATGTTGAATTAATGTGAAAACCTATTTAAATGTTAATACTATGTTTTTTGAATTGGCAATCTATTATTATGTTGTTATTTTGTGTTTTTTGTTTCCATTATGGTTGTATAGTTTTAGATGTTTTTGAACTATAGAGGTGATGATCAGTTTAGATACGAGATGTGTTTTTGGTAGTGCAATTCTGGTGGTAGATATATTATTGTTTTAGTGAGATCATTAATTTGTGGTGTTGTATTTGGAAGAAGATTTTGTGGTATATATTTTAATTCAATTGAATTATTTTATGGTGTCTAAGTGATTTAGCATAGAAATTGATCAAAAATATCTTTTTCAAAAACATTTATTATAATTAATTGTTATTCATCCACTATTTTTATTAAACATTGGGAAATTGTGATTTTTTTATTACATCATGATCTTTAGATATACAATATAAATTAATTTTTTTAAATGTTTTAATATAAACAATTACTATTGGAATCATTTGGAAAAATAAAATATAATTCAAATTTTATTTTCAGATTTTAATTTGAAATAGTTAATTCATATATATTTTTTTTAAATTTATAGAATATAAACATTTTCTAGATATGGATAGTGCTAATTTACAATTAATACTTTGACATTGGTTTATTTATAATGGTTGGGTTTTACCATGGAGGTTTTTTGGGTTAATATAGATCAATTTAAGGAAGAGAGGAAGTACACGTTTAGCGCAAGATTTTCCAAAACAGTGTACCCATTACAGAGTACTGTGTGAACCAATATATTGGGAATTGGACTGAATCAAACATGGTTTCCCATAACATGTTACCTCCTAGAATAATTCACACAACCCTTATTAGGAGGTACCCAGTTAGGGAAACATATGTGACCAATATAAGAAACTGTGAGTGCATTAATTTAAACACATGAAAAAATAAATAAAATACTAATCCCTGAGGTATTAAGATACAACCATATTTAATGAACCCATCGGGCCATAGTTAGTGATACTCTTGGTTGTCAATTATTATTAACAAATATGGTGGGTTAACGTAACCATATTTTCATTGAGTGTAATGGTCATAGACTATTCAATAAAATTTAGAGTCATATGTTGTGCAAATATGATTCTGGGATTTCTATATTGGAGATTCCACTTAACAAATCACTGAGTTTGAGTTAATAAATTATGAAATATATTCCTTCATAAATACATTTAGATAATTTCCATTGTCATATTGTGAAATATGTAATTGGAAATATGAATAATTGCAAATAGTATATCTATAAAGTAAGATATTTTGGATCAATTGTTGAGGGATATTTCGATTGGATAAAATAGTGGGATACAAATAAATTAAATTTATTATATTACATTTTTTCTAATCAAGATAATATACTAAAATTTTATTTTAATTAGTAATAAGACATTCCATATAAACAGACGTTGACATTATCCTTGTGATCCATTTTAGAGATGGATATCCTTATCACTATAAAGAAATTTAAAATATGGAACATACACTTGTGTATTTTTTTACACTAATAGAGTAAAATTGTGTATTTGATCACAAGTTCATAAGGAACCTACAGTATAACATAGTTTGGATGAATCATTACTCTACATAAAACACATGGATGATGCACCAGATTCCCGATGACTCATTATATTATCCATGTCCTTTGAGATCCCCATGCATCCTAAGGAAATAGTTTTGAATATTATAATAAACCTTAATCATGAGATTTTTTATTAGAAACCAATAAATTAAAGATATAAAGTATCTATGTAACAGTTTACATTAAATCATGGAGATATGTCACTAGTTAGTCCTCATGTGGTCAATATTATTTGATACATGTTTCAGTTAAATATCTAATTCTATAAACTGCCAGATGAGCTTCCCCTATCTCATTTTATCTCCCATACCTCACTTAATCTCCATTTCAATTTTGAATTATAATCTACGAAATAATGATAATTTTTTCCCAAAAATCACAACCATAATTTTCTTAGTATATAAAGTCATGGGGAATGAAAAACATAGAGTCCTTATGGTGATTAAATGAAACAAAATAAAATTGTCTACAAGAATCACTCCAAGTCTAATGCTCTTGATTACCATCCTACCATTAATATCAACATACAAGTTTTAGTAAGGGAATGAAATGATATATGATTTTCATATAGAAATTTTTTGTCTTGAAGATAAACAACACTATGTTATGGTTGAAAGGGGAAGCTTTAAGTGAATTTGATATTTAGTGAAATTTTTCAAAAAATACAATTTTGATTTTAGATATATATTATGGTTATCATATATCTATCCTAATATAGAAACCATGTTTTTTAGTAATTTTTTTAGAGGATATGTGGATCTTCGAGTTTCCAATAGTTCTGAACAACTTGTCTTATCTAAAGGAGACTAGAATATAAAATTGTAAATGTGATTGATATTTGTTCTAATGAATTTTTATTAGGTTAAAATTATTTATAAAACCTTACATCAATACAAATAATAGATAGAAATGGGGTTTTTCATGTTTAGAGATAATATCTTCTAATATTAAAATTTTTTATATGGTATTATATGAATTATATGAATATTTGTATTTATTTAATATAATTAAAAAACCAAAATTTAGAAATAAATAATGAATCATGTTAAAAAGGTTTGTATCACTCACAATTCTAGCATAATTGTCTTGGTAATATGAATGAGAATCACTTTAAAAATATATATTACAATGGCTATTTATATTATATTGAACAAAAAATACTTGATAGGTGAATCACTTATTTAGAAGTGAAGAAGACCAACCCAATTTTGGTGGAAAGGTTGAATGGTCCATAAATATTATAAAATTGGTAAACATAGATATGAACAAAATATTTCCAAAAGAATCTAGGAGTAGAATCACAGACTTCGTTACTTTTCTTAACGACTTGAGTAGATATGGTAAGTCTATTTCATGAGGTTTGAGACTGAATCCATTGAAAAGTAAGAGAAATTCTTGAATAAAATGGAGAATCATATTAGTAATAATATAAAGATGATTCAATCAGATCAAGTGGAAATATATTAACAAAGAGTTCATTGAATATTTATGAGAGATTGATATTCTATCTTAACTCAATCCTCTTTATACTCCACAATGGAATGATGTTAGTGAAAGGACGTGTCATTCATAGTTAGATAGATTGAGGTTGATATCGATTAATTCAAATCATCTATTATCCTCTTTGAGATATTCCCTTAAACAATATCATACATAGTAAATTATGTTCCAACTAAATATGTTATATGAATTATGTGTAATCATCAGTATGAGAAGAAAAATGTGTTATTATATACTCATGTATAGTACTATGATGTGTTTATTAAAGAAAATTATGGAAACAAACACTAACCCAAATGGATTATGTTTATCTAAATAGGATTCTCTAATAAAACTATATAATATTATTTATATAACCATTTATAATAACAAATTATAGTTAACTAGTGTCTCACCTCTCTATAGTGGGAACACATAATAAATATAGATTGTGGGATCATGATTGACTTCAATGAATTTGAATCTAAAGATATAAAAGAGTTGTTAAATGAAATAATAACACTAGAAAACATTAAAGTTGCCTTCATAGAGATAGAAGTAATAAGTACCAGTGCATGATAGGTTAAAGAGAACGATTGATATAGTTTTTTTGTATCTGATGATAATTACTCGTTATAAATTAAAAATGATAAAACATTAGCCAAGATTATATAATTAAGTATCTAAGAGTCTATGAGATTGAAAGAAGCTATGAGTTATATAATAGATAACATATATTAGAACCAAGTGTGTGTTCTGGTTTATCAACTAGTATATAGACATCCTATTGGGTGGAAAGGGGTACTCGAGATGAAAGAGGTCAAGGAATGTATAGTTAGTTCCAATAAATATTCTCTACTTTCTAAAGGGTTTTAAAAAACATAAATTTAATGAATATTATAAAATAATTTATCCAATTATTAACCTCAAATACATCATAATTTTTGTTCTATAATACTTTTCCATGATTATGAAATTTAGAAAATGGATTTTAAAATATATTTTCATAACAAGAACCTTATTGAATATGTATTTTTGAAACGATAATAATACTTTTTGTCACCAAAGGATACTAATAAATTATTCATATTGTAGGTAAATAATTATGGATTCAATAAAGTATACATATCTTGGCCCATTTTTATTATTTAATCCATAATGGAATTTGGTTTTATAAATAATGAAGGTGATGCCTATATCTACAAGTGGTTTATGGGGGTACAATTTTTTCATATGTTGTATATATTTATGATATATTACTAATTATAAATGATATACGTGTGTTATAGTCTATTAAGAAGTAGTTAAACACATTCTTCTTAATGATGGACTAAGTTAAAAATCCATTATTATAATGATAATCATACTTTTTTAAAGATCTAAAAACATAATTATGATTCATTTGGCATCATACATTGACGTGATAATAAATAGATTCAATATGAAAAAATCCAAGAGGGGATTGGTTATAGTGTCACATTGTATACATATCTCTATGAAAATTTTTCCTTAGACACAAGAGGATTGAGATTGAATGAGAGGACGAGTAGAGTAACTTACACTTTTATGATATGTTATATCATAAATGTTATGGTATATAACATGTTTAATATTGAATATGCCTTGATAACAGTTAGTAGATATTAATCTGATCTATTAGAATAACATTGGTATATTGATATAAATACCCTGAAGTAACTATGTTGTAATGAGGATATGTTACCAGTATATATATTTTATGAAGAACCAGTCATTAAAGGATATATAAATTATAGTATCTTGAAATTTCATGATTATTTGAAATTTCATCCATCTTACATTTTCTA
Organism: Viscum album; assembly: GCA_963277665.1. Lineage (NCBI taxonomy): Eukaryota > Viridiplantae > Streptophyta > Magnoliopsida > Santalales > Viscaceae > Viscum > Viscum album. The sequence continues at coordinate 520,843,620 of OY728153.1, read as the reverse complement.
TATTAATAGAGAAGTTCTATAGTAACTTATTCATATCTATATTTCATTTATATTATATATTTATTGAATATAATGAATTAGTTTGGATATAAAAATCCTTCCAAGATCAGGATGTGGTTCTAAATAATAAATATTGTATCACATTTTATTGTGATAATTCTATAACAATTATTCTATTCGAGGATCACATTTGACATCAATTTGTGAATATTGTTCATAGAAAGTATTATTAATTAAAGTATTTTTGTAAAATGGTTTTTATCTCAATAAATGGTGCTTCCATAGAGTAACAACAGATAAAACAACTGAATTAATCCTTATATTTTGTCGTATCCTGAACATCACATGAGTGTCTATAGACTGAAATACATTAGTAGCTGACTCATATAAATTTGAGGGTCTGTTGTAGTAGGTTTCGTGGAACCAAAAACATTATATTTTATGATTACATTTATTTTTATTTTTTTAAATATTATGGTTATCTTATTACATACTGATTATTATCTTATTTTTCATCAATATGGAAATTTATTAGGAGTACTTTTCCCATTAGAAGTTCATATTTCTTTGCTTATATAATGAGAACCTAGAAGTTATATGAATTTATTCTTAAATACATGTTCTATGTTTGGATGATATCATGTGACTGGACTCATATGATAATATATATCAGGGGTAGGTGTTTATAAGAAATTAAGATATCTTCTCATGATGTCTACCCTAATAAATATTAAAGGGAAGAAGATTATGATAACAACCCATCCAATAGGGAATTGACTTGTTCTATGTATAATTGGATGTTCATATATGTGGATTTTTTTATTGATCCCCCTTATTCAAGATTATTATTAATTTCTACAATGTGTTTCTCACACTGAAGTACTTCTATAAACTATGGGAGCACATGTTCATGGTGCTGATGGGTATATTGGGTATTTCGAAAATGATACGGAATTAATGAATATGTTGAGAAATGATTTGACGCTTACGTTCTTAAATTGAGGCTGATATCTCAAAATCTACGATGATAATGGAAATTCTTGATTATGTCCATGTCCATGGTGTTTTTAAACAAAACATCATATATGTAATGGAGAAGAAATAGATTCATGAATAATGTAATATGAGACATGATATTAAACCTACATTAAAGATACATCTATTAATCCATGTTTAGATGGATAAATTAGTACAATATGGGGGATTATAGATTAATAAATGTTGTTATTTTTTATCCTCTATATGTATTGAAACTCTCTAAAATATAAATATCCAATATGCCCATAAATTAATCAGATGAATATTAAATTATGAAGAATAACAAATATAACAATAATTATTTCACAACTATTGATAAAATTAATAGTCACCAAAAAATTAACAATAAATATTTTAACAATTACTGAAAAAAAAATTTGTAGAGTGAAATTAAAAAAACACAGTGTACTAAATTATAAATCATGTATCCCTAAAATATTTTTTTTGAAATCGAACAATAACACAAATAATTAAAGGAAACATAAAATAATTTCAATATTTCCACAATTTAAATATTTTTATTAGTATTTCTTAAAAAATTCATAAATTTGACAACTATAAACATTTCTGAAAGTACTACTTCCATGAAATGGTGGCTGAAGTATGTATTCCTAATGGAATTCCACTATCATATTGAAAGAAAATTGTCACAACCCCCTCCCAACAACATGTACCCCTCCTGGGCTAGCAATGTGATAAGGGAGATAATGACCCCCCGAGTCCCGCCTCCAGTAGGCCCCGGGTTGGAGACTAGCACCGAAGGTATAATAACACACAAATGGGTGTCATTAACCACTAAGATAACACACGCAGAAGAGAGAGATAAGATAGAAACCAATCAACTCCAACTCCAAACTAGAAATGTAAAATAAACCCAAGTGCTCAAATGGAATGTCATGCAAAAGTACATCAACAAAAAGAGGAATACCTGTAAGTACCCAAAAGAAAGTAAAACAGCTGCAACCACAAGCCCGAACAGCTCCAGCAACCCCAAGAAAGTAGAAACCAACATGATCTCAAACCTACTCCATGGGACTTGAAAAATAGTATATATATACATAGGGTGAGTATAAAAGTATACTTGGTAGAATCCTCCCTGAATACTCTCATACAAAAGTAAAGAAATCATGCTAAAGCACAGTGAACAAAAAATGAAACTAACTTGTCCCCTAAAAACGTATACTAAATTCACAACCTCACCATGGATACTCTCATAAAGTAACGCATATAAGAATATATAATATAATAAATAACATAAAGGGTACACCGATACTACTTTCCCACTGGTTTTCCACTTTTCCCCAACGTCACACATTCTAACCATCTCTCTCCTAAAGGCTTGCCCGCGGACACCTGGTCGAAGCACCACACCATCCTCACAACCGAAGTAACCAGATAGTTCATGGAATCCACCACAACTCGCATAACCTGTATAATACGTCAGGTATTATAACTAAATCCAATACATGCCATACACTGAGTAAGGATCCTCAAGCCATCGCAGCCTATACATGTTACACCTATAGTAGTCCATATGAAACTATGTCCAGAATGTATGTCTGGGAATAACCACAAGACATTACAGCCCTCTACACACATATATGGGGAAAACTAACCGCAGTTCCTAATGGAAAAAGTATCTACCAAGGGAAGAGAGTGGGTCCAAAGGGGTAGTCAACCATTCATCCTCCCACATGAGTGTTGCGGAAAACACCCCCTAGGGCTCAGAATCCCCAGTGTGTCGGTTTACCTTACTGACATGGTGGAGTAGCGTATAGAAACACAAAAAGTACAGAAATATACTATAATTCACAACCAAACTATGGGAATAACCTAATGATAGACACAATTTTAGCTAATGTCTCTCGGACTCTGGGATGCATGTTCTAAGACTAGGTATCCTATAAGCACACAACGATTTAAAGAGATTTATTAGATTACCTCATTCTCTTTTTTTATTAATTCCACTATACGTTAATTAATTATCTAAACATTAATTAACCATGATCAAATACACATTATATTTCATTAGAAACACACCCAAAGTCAATTGTTCCTTCAAAAGTTCTCAACCTCATCATTACATTTCAGCAAACACCAACCCCATGGGTTAACACCCTTTATTAAACCATTCATTTCAGAAACACTTTCCCATATTCCCAGGCATTCTTGAAAAAGAATTCTATGATACTAACACAAGGGGATAAACAAGGTGAGTTTATGTACTACCTGTCGAGTATTTTCCATATATAGAAAGAGTGTAGACCCATCCCCCAAAAAAATCTAAATTCGGAAAGCACGTGGCATACCCCACGCATCTTCGCCCCTTTCGGAAGAAGGGTAAGCACGACCAGCTACCTTGAGAAGTGGGGAAAATTATAGAAGAAAATCAACCAAACAAAATAAAAATCATCCAACAATCACATTCAACCCATTCCATCATCCATGGTGTCCTACCCAACACCCACACGCATAAACCGATGCATCTCGCCACTCTAGGCGTCATCCGCTGCCACAGCCAAAAAGGCCTCTATTCCCCCCCATATCACAACACCCCTCAAGGGTCACATAACAGCACAAGCAGCAGGAATGAAAACATCACATCACGTCTTGTAGGCTAGGATCAGATTTTGGAAGGGTTGTTGAAATGGCCTTTCAGTTGGTTGATGATTTCTAGGTGGTAGTGGATGAATAATCTTCTGAAGTCGTTCTAGGGTTATTATGGTTTGTTAGATTACCACCATTTATTATATAATTGGATTTATTTTTATCCAGGGATGGATGGATAATAAGGGTTTTTCCTAAAGAGTGGGTTATAGGGGAAGTTTCTAATATTGTCCTAAAAATATCATATATTTCGTTAAACTGAGGACCATGGTATGTGTAGTGGGATTCAGAAGAAAATATAACACAATAGATGGGAGGATGATATTGGGATTTTCCATGATAGATGAATGTTTTATAAGAAAGGTACATACCACTTTAAACATTATATCTACATTCTTCTTGAATTTTGTACATTTCACCACATGGAAATCTCAAATGGGAAAACTATACCATAAATATAATTGTTGAGTGTTTTATGCCATGTTATCAAATAGGGTCCTTGTTGTAATTGGGGATTAATCAACTAGCTCACCACCTGAAGTAGTATCAATCATGTTTGATCAATATTAATTAATCATTCATTAAAAAATTATGTTCAATGTTTATCATAGAGTTGGTGGTGGGATAAACATGAACCAATCAATTTAAATCATTTTTATTATTCATGATGGGTTTCCGCTTTTTATTTTCTTATACCACAAATTTCATTCCTTATTGATGTTGTTTGAGAGATGGGAATTATTTTTCCTGGAAAATGTGTTTCATGTCTGCCAGCCACTAATTGATGAATTAGCATAATCAAGCCAATATATTGTAGTGTACTATAATGTAAAAGGGAATTAAATATCATTTACTTGTTCTTAATCCAAATTATCAGGTTTTAATATATAAAACATAGTACGAAAATCTTTTAAATTCTTATGTGTGTCTTCTCCAACATGTCCAAGAAATCTTGTAAATAAGTGAATTAGGCAGGATTTTGGTTCAATGGTTGGTGATTTTCATTGTATTTTAATATAATTGGGTTGAATATAAATATTAAGTGAGGATAATTAATTTAGTGTTTTATTATTTTAATTCATGTTATATGTGTTAATTTCATTTTCATAATTGTTTTTATAAGGATATCTGTTTAGAAAAGTCTCATGTTTTGGTGTATCCTCCTTCGATGGGTTGTCTTTTGTGTCTCTGTGTCACTGATGTAGGATACTCCATGGTTTGGGTATTAAAGGAATTAAATTTCTCATTCTATAAAACAACATACATAGAACCCACCCATAAAACAAATCATAACACAAAAGGATATTCAATGGTATATAGATAAAACAAATAAATATTCTCAATATTTAGAAACTTATTATAAACAAGAAGCACTAAATACTGATGTGCCCCCCTAAAAGGGAATAAATATTTGACTATGTTATCCTGACACATCATATTGATTGTGATTTAAATAATAAGTTATATTCTATGTAATACCCTAGGTCATCTCTTGAGGAGGGTTGAATGTTTAAAGTGTTCATTTTTAATAAAAATTACTAAAAGTGGGGTTGGGTTTGAAAACAATCTTAAAAAAAATTACATAATTTAATAGTGTATTTGTTTACAAACAAATTGATTTTGAAACATATATGGTATGTATGTTATAATTTCTATGTTACAACACCTATTTAAAATTTCCATTTTCTTAATTGATTATTGGGTTTTTTGGTGTAGCACATTGGTTGATGGTTAACCAAGATCTTGGGAACCAATAAGCATATAAAACGATGTAATTGGTACTACACCAAGACATAATAATCATGATTCTATGTTCCATACCATTATAATGATTTAATTTATTTTAAAGAAAACTAAAATATAATTTTTTAGGGAAATAATAGGATTCTTATGTTTCCCAATCAGAACAACACATGGCGCACACTTAAAATTACAAACACATTGATTATAAAATAAAATGTGTTTCAATTAAATGAATCCAAAACTAAATATAAAAATATATAAGAACAATTAAAAACCACAATATATAAAAAATATTAGAGTATTATTTTCTATAAATCCCTCTTCGATTGGGTATCTCCCTCACAATGATCATCCACCATTTAGACCTCTATAGAGAAGAGGAGGATGCTCGGGTGGAAATACTTCTTCATCCATACTCCCCCTATGAGGATAGTGGACGAAATAACTTCTAATATAAGTATAGGAATCATCATGAACTGAAAAATTACATCAATTCCTTCCATGTTCTAACATGAAAATGAGGTTCCCAAGGCGCCCTGTTATAGTTAAAATGGGATGTTATTTTGGACACCCTATTTTGGATATACCAACTGTGTCTCTATTTTGGGTACATTAGTAGAGTTATCATAAACATGAATAAAATTTAGGGTTTTTTTAATAATCTTGAATATATCCATGTAATATTTTTAGGGCATTGGATATATAGAATTAGAGATATAGTCAGAATACCAAATTAATCTTTTGACTTCATGCATATTCAGTTATCTGGACTGGATAGTTCAGATGGGCCACCAGATGGACGAATTGGGATTTGGATTATTAAGAGAAGTTATTTCCCAGATATTTATTAATCTAATCACATATTTTCATCCCATATGGATACATAGTATCTAGAAATAAGAAAAATAATGGGCATGTGTTCTAGGATTTACATACAGTTTGGCGCATTTTCAATCCTCATCATCTCTAACCCTCCAAATCACATCCTCATACAATAAAAACAAAAAAAGTGTAATTTACCTTTTAACATTATTAAATATCAAATAATGTAACAAAACAATTAAGTGATAAGTTTTATTATATCTGTAATTTACATTAAAAATTCAGTTTAATTTAATGATGTAAGGGTAAAATATAATAGTGAATCACATTGAGATCAGGTATCTAATATAATTTCCATGGTTTATATAACCCTAATTTTGATTTTTATTAGTATTGGTAGCTTAAGAAAATTTGTCATGGTATTTTCCCTTGAAAATTAATTTTTTTCCTCATGGTTGGTTGATAGACAATGTGGTTTGTCATTTTTTCATCAGGTCAGTTGTTCCATTAATGTGGTCATTCTGTCCCTAGAAGCAGTCACTTGTGATAGTCATCTAATTGTTTTTATACTTATGTGTCCAATCTGTTCCTTTCTATTATCGATGAATTTCTTCATGTAGTTAGTTATTTTCATTAGTATGGTCCTTTATGGTTGATCCATGTGTTCATGTGGTTCATCCACCACACAATTAGTTCTTATGGTATGTTTCTCCTTCACACGTTTGATCACATAATATGGTATCTCTAAAAGTTTCAATGAAATTACCAAATTTTAAATGCACATATTTTAAGATAATTATGTATTTAAATTGGATTTTTTCATTTAAATCTTAAATAAATGTTTTTAAAATCTATTTTTAGGGGATTAAATCTCATATCTACATTATGTAAATCATGTGGTTTTAGATTGTTTATTACATGGGTTTTGTAAAAGTGAATTAAATTATAATTAAAAATAAAAGATGACCACAATAATATTCAGGGATATTACAAGATATTTATATTATTTAATAATGAATGATATTTTCTCTCATTTATGTTTTCCCAAATTTCGTTTGAATTAATATTATACAATTTGTTTATTAAACCATGTTTGTCAACTATGTAAACCCATGAAATTTCTAGCCCTATTTTCTTTGCATTTTCAACATCTCCTTTATTCCTCTATTTTATATAGAACTATGATCCATTTGAGGTAATATTTTTTTTACTCTCATATTAATTATTTTTCATCTGACCTAGAATTTACCATTGTGATATTATAGCCTAGGGGTATTATTCATTTTCACCTATTTTGATGTATCATAGGAAAAAAAACTCTAGGTAGGGGATAGTTGTTATCTCATTATTTGGTGAAACTAAGAAACTAGTAAGATTTTCCCATTATATGCATTGATATTCTTAACTAATAAATACAATGAATTTAATTGAATAGAATTGAATTTCAGGTGATGGGTTTCTTTACATGGGGTACTCTTTTTTTCCTAGTTTTGTCTCATTACTTGAACATGAAAATTAGTTTGATTACATTATTGTAACTAATGTGATTTTAGAACCACTATTGTGTAGTGATAACATTTTTATAGATTTTTTATCAATACTATAACTCATAAATGGTTGAGAAATAATTTTTGGATAACAAACTAGTTAAGTGTAAATATGAAATTTTTATGAAGATATTCATGAATGAGGTGATGAATTAATGTGAAAACTCATTTAATTGTTTTAGGTGATTTTTTTTGAAATAGGAAAAAAATTTTGTGTTATACTGATGTGATTGGTGTTGTATTTTTGGTTTTGTGGGATCTGTGGTGTTTGTTCAGTGATTATGAATACTAGTTTAGATGTTGGATGTGTTATTGGATGTAAATTTGTTGTGGTATAGAGGTGGTTGCTGTAGTGATATGTTTCAGTTCTAGTGTGGGAATTGTAAGAGATTAAATGGATTTTGTTTTGAGGTGGTTGGTATGCTATGTACTGCCTTGGTAATGTAGTTTGGTGGTAGTTTAATAAAATTAGTAATGGTTGAATTGAAAAACAGTTGGATGTAAATTTAATGTTTAGTAATTGAATATAAAATTTAATGTTAAATTCAGGATAATACATAAATAGGTATTTATATGTGGAATAGTTAGAGTTATTTTTCAATAAATATTATTTTAAATGACATAATTAAATATATGGTGCTTGAAAATATTTAAATATAGAAAGTGGTTATAACACCCCATGATTTTATAGAATGTTATTTTTTAAAAATTAAATTTTACCACATTGAAAAATTAAAATTCATTAAACCTGAATAATTTAAAATAACACTATGTTAGATAGCATATGTTATACAAAATAGGGAGCTTAAAAAACTACTAAAATTTTATTATTTAATTATGATATTTATCACATAACCATTCTAATGGTGGGAATGAATGATATAAACTAAATTATGAAAATATAGTTTTAAATTTTTTATGATATTAATTCACTTTTTACCAATCAAATAGAAATGAAAATAAATTCCAATTAAATATGAAAGAAGATTTTTAAAAATAAAACATTTTTTATTCATACAATGAAATTTTATATTTATAAATTACATTAATAATTATTAATTAGAGATAATAATAGAATTTACATTTTATATATTCATTCAAATGTTATTAAGTTAATTCAATCATTTTTATTGATATACGTTAATAATAAATCCAATATTATGAATAAAATCTATATTTTTATAAAATTTAATTTTAACACCTTTTAATGGAACACCAATTTTAAAACAAAAATTTGTAAACTTTTAAATTTTTAGATAGAAAATTAAAAATAATTTTTAAAAGATGGATACCATGATTATAATACATAGGATTGTTTTTGTATTTTTTTTCATAATCTTCAATTTTTTGATGAATAATGAGAAATATCTAATTTTAATTGAACTATGATACTTCCAATAATTTATTTATGTAGTTAAATTATATTTTATGTTTTTTATTTATAATTATTTCATTTATACATAAATAAATATAATTTTCATTAATTTATTAAATTTCATTGTGAAATTGGATATAAAAACATTTCAAACTTTTGAACATCTCACATTAAAAATCCTCTCTCTGGTTGTGTCTATCAGATTAATTTTAAATATAAATTTTACAATTATATAATTTCATTTCGTAAAATTGATTTAATATTTTGGATAAATTTTCAAAATTATCTTGTAAGGTCATTTTTATTTTTTCCATAAAAAAAATCACAATGGTAAAAACATATTTTCTATAGTACTGGTAGACAAATGAAATATGTTAGACTTATAAATTTAGAGACACAAAATGAAAATAATATTTAAAAAATAAAATGTTTTTTGATGTATTATTCAACCCTAAAAAACCTAAAAACTATTAAGATCCATTAGATTTAATGTAAATCAATTCCACATCAATGTTGTTGGATTTTAATATAAAATATCTCATATTTTAATCACATGAACCTTCCTATCATTAAGTATGAATACCACACCTCACCACCCCAATTCGACTCAAAATACACAAAGCTAATAAAATATATACCCAATCCTGTACTCCTCTCTATACACAAGTCCTAGTTCTCATTTTCTCACAAAAGGTCCAAATCCAAGGTTCTCAAGTGTCTCTCAATGAGGTGATATTCAACATGTAATTTTCTCAAACCACATAGTTTATTTTAATTTAATCATCTACATTCTACTCATGTCATTCGAACATCAAGGAAATATAAATTGAGAATAATTTAAATACATTATTATTATAATGATAAGGGAATATATATTATCCATCCCTTTGGTATCATCTACTAATTCAATGAAAAGAAACCTGGGTCCAAGTTATGGTGATTAACCATCATTATAGATAATGTTTTTCTTCATTTTAAATTTCAGAAATCATGTGCAGTAATAATACATTTATTATAGATAAATAGTATTTTAATAGTTATATTATAACCTATATTTTTTTATGAACTAATATATTGGAATAATATTTCCTAAAATTAATCAAGATCTTCATATTCGAAAAAATAGAGAAAATTATATAACCATTTATCATTTACATCTTATCAACTAAATCATCCTCATCATTGAAAAAAAAAATCATTTATTGTAAAATTTATATTACTATATTTTTATTAATAACATTTAATTCTAGAAATGGTGTTTAGTTCTCATTTTACCATTAAATTAATAATTATACTCATGAGAGATGAAAATGATACCATCACACGAACAAACCCAAAAGAATGAAAATCCTGATGTGTTATTAATCAAAGGGGTAATGAGTTGTTCTAAAAAATTATATGGTATTAGTAACCTGAATATATTTTTATAATGAATTAATAACATTCATCGAAGCATTATATAAGAGTTTGATGTACTAAAACTAAATGGAATCATGAGGTAAGGGTTCCTCATCTCACTTTTATTTTCTGGGATATATTCCTTATTCACAATGTTTTTTTGGTGTATATAAAATGAAATTTAATATATAATATAATTAATTTAATTATCTTCATGTTATTCACTAATTAAATTTATAATTACAAATTTTTTAGCGTACAATTAGACTAATTACAAAGTTTTAAGGGATTTGTTATCCCAATATCCATTCTTTGAGTTAAAGATCTATTTCTTGACCTTTCCTTTCTAAAGACATATGTGAAACGAATTATTAATATATTATTTTTTATATAATTTTTTTTATTTATATAGTATATAGAAAGTAAATTTATTTTATTAATTCCCATTTTATTGAGAAAATTTGTAGAATTATTTATGTTAATGATTATATTTTTCACGGTATCCTTATAACTATTTTTTCCATACATGTTTGTGTTTTCTTAAATTGATTCTAAAAATGTTTTACTATACATTTATGAGTTTTTATGCTATTTTCAATCGTGTTTTAATTTTTACTAAACTATTATAAGGTATAATTTTTTCAATTTCTTAAAGATATTTTTATGACATGTCTGACAAAATTATGGAAGAAATGATTTATTAAATTATAAAACATGAGTGTATTTTCTCGATGAAATAAATACATAATACATGGAATATTATGTTAAAATATTATAAGTATATTTCAAAATATAATGTTTCCTTTTATAATTTGCATACATTTTAGTTTTTTTCATATTACAAAGTTTATTTTACTCAATGAAATATTTCTAGAGATATTTAAAAATTACATTCCTTATAAGATAGAAATATTTATTGTATCTTATGATCTATTGGGGATATTATTCAAGGATACTTCTCTAATAATTTTATGGTTGTTTTATTTTTACAATGGAATGACATTTATGAATACATTACTTTACCATTTTATTCCATGGGTAACTATTTTGAATATTCCTTATGTTTTATTATTTTTGAATAAAATATGAATGATAATGTTGTAATGAGTTATCCTTGATGAAACACCAATGAATTGAGTAATGTTTTAGTCTCAATGATATGCCATAATGAGATAGGTAGTTACCGTATTTCCATTATGGTACTTTTTCCACCTTATTATATATTCTTGTTGTTTAGACTTCAATCAAGTCTATGTTTGACTATATGTTATTTCCAAAAATAAATGTTTTATTTCATGGTCTCACAGATCATGTTCTTTGATTATTTTATAACTCATGTATTTTTAACACCCACTTCCAATTTATGACTCATGGTTTTGAAATTCGATATATTTTTTCTAATTTTGAAATGTCATATTGATGACCACATATCCTTATGCTCAACATATTATTTCATATGACCATTGTTTGATTACTCTTATGTTTACCACTATTGAGAATATTATATCACCAATTTTATGTTTTCATTTCACCTAGATTTTAAGAGTGATATTAAATGAAATATGTATATTAGTATTTGGACGGTAATATTTTGATAACATATTGTGAAATTTTGAAATAGTGGGAGATAATGTTGAACATTATAAGCTAGTTGATTATGAACACACCTTTTTTTTGATTATTCCCAAATTATCTAAAAATCTAAACCTAAATGGTCATTAGATACGTAAGTCTTACAATATTTCCATTATAAATTATATGTTTTCTATATAGAGTGTATGTTCACAATTATCTATATCATATTTTGGAATGTAATTTTTAGGTTTTCAGCACCATATCTATAAGTGAGGATTCTGGGTTATTAAAGCTTGTATCATAGTATAGTTTATAAAAAAATGGATATTACGATGATTTGTGTTATTATATTATTAATATTTATATATATCATCATGGGATTATAGTTTTTAGATTGATCCTAGGTATGATATCTTATAAACAACTTTTTATGCAGTGTGTTATAAAATTCTAAGTTGACTAATAGTGTCTATTGAGAAATTCATTATTGAGTTAATTATGGGTTATTACATTTTAGAATGGAAAATTAAGGGTAAGAGATAAATTTTGAGGTAAATATATATTATGTTTTTTTTGAATATGGTACTCACATTTTTTTAATTTTATAAGTTTTATAATAATGTAGTCGTAGAAAAAGGAAAACCTTTAGGATGGGTGACAACCCGTCACATCCCACAAGGCCATTATAATTGAACCCACATCCAATGGGAGGCCTTGGTGGATAACCTACCACTAGCCTATGTGATGTCTTGGTTCACATGAAAATAATTTTTGTATGTAACATACCTCATGGGTAATGATTATGTTCATTTTGGGGAAAACATTTATAGATAACTAGGATATTTGATATTATTTGGTCATTAATTGATTAATGTTCCTTCGTAATAAGTTCGTAATTTTAAAAACCCAATATGATTAAGGTTAATATAATATTATGAGATTTTATTTTAGGAATAATGTATGATTTATATTTTTTAAGAATATATGATTTTATTTTTTCATTATGTTGAGTTGGTTATTATTGGGAATCGATATCACATCATAGATATTATGTGATTTAGAAAATTAATTTTTGTTATAATACATTATGATTTATTGATGTTATTTTGGAATAAATATTAGATTTTATCTTGGAATATTATTTTATCAAATAATTATTATTTTTTGGATTCAATATTAGTGTAGAAAATGATTTCTTAATTTTAAGCATAGTTATATAGAAAATGATCTATGTAAAACTGTGGGTTTTACTTACTGAAATTTAGAGATTAACGTAGATTTCACCGTATAATGGTTTATTATATTTGTAATATTATATCATGTACTAACTATTTTGGTGTCATATAATGATTAATGATACAAGGAAAATATGTTTCTATTTTATTTATTTACTTATTAGTAAATGTTGATTCTTGTGTTTTGGTCATGAAAACTCCATACTAATCATTCGTTTAAAAAGATAAAATTATTGAGGAAGTTTATTAAAGTATAAAACTCTAAACTAAATTTCTCTAAATTTACTGATTTTCTTATATAGGGAAGTAATTTAATTCCTCAAATATATAGAAATGATCTTGAATCAAAACAGTTATTTGTTTAATTTTCTTACATAGAATTCAATTGAATCATTAAACCAAAATGATTTATGGTTGTATGATGGAGAAACATATTGTGACCTTGTTCTCCATCACTTTACATCTTAAAATGATAGTTTAACTTACCTACCATGTCATTATTTTCACATATAACTAATGATATCCTATTTTATGCCATGTTTTTTGGTGACCTTCACATTACCATTTCATCTTTTTGAGGGGATGCTTTATTACCACTAAGTACAATGTATCATTCCCCAAAAAAATTCAAATATTGTTCTTTAATCTTCTATGTAAAATTTCAAATTATGAGGACACAACATATTTAATGAGTGGAGAATGTAACACAACATCATATATTAATTTTTTTTAAAAATATTTTACTACATTGACAAATTATGATGCATTAAGACCCATGATATTAAAATACCACAATGTTCTATATCTTATCATACACTAAACACCGATATTAAATGATGTATTAAAATATTATTATTAAATTATGAGAGTTATTACAAATATTTTGGAATAATATGAATAAATTATATCAACTAAATTATGAAATAATTTTTTAAAAATGTTTATATAATTATTTCATTCACTAAAAATTAATTAGAAGTAAAAAATAAAATATTTTTTTACATAAAGGATGATTTTTATAAAAACAATATTTTTATGACCACATTGGTATTTTTAAATTAATATATTAAAATAATCACTATAAGTGATAGATCATAAAAAAATATATTAAATATTTATTTAATTTTTTTAATATTCATTAAATTTTTTGATAGGCCTTATTTAAAAATATATCCTATTTTTAGCACAAAAGATATATTTTTCAAAAAAGGTAAATTTTCCACCTATTAATGGAGATCCAACATTAAATTTTTTCACCCTTTTATAAGAGGTATTTTCCAAAATAAACTTCATTTTTGAATTTTGGATGTCAAATATATCATAGGTTCATTTTTAGTATATTTATGATATAATTCATTTTTTTGGATAAATGGTGAAATATGTTGACTTTTAATTGAAAATTATATTTTCATCAAATTCATTTATATTGATAAAATATATTGTATTTTTTTAATGTCTTAAAATATCAATTATAAATCAATAAATCAATATTATTCATTGAAATATACTTCACTATGAAATTTGATAAAAAAAACATTTCAATCATTTGAACATTTCATTTTAAAAATCAATTTTTTACTTGCACCAATGAGATTAATTTTTTAAATTTTACATTCAATTTTAATAATTTAATTTAGTAAAATGTATTCCAAATTTCATATAATAATGAAAAAACGGGTAGTAATTTTAATATAATTTTATCCCTAAAAATGTTATCTTGATAAAATAATAACTTACCACAGTATAAGTAATAAAATCAAACATATTAAATTTAAAAATATCAAGACATAAAATACCTAAAAAAATAACATTTAGTAGGTTGTTTATGTATATTTAAACCCCAACCATCCAATTAAATATTAATATCCATCCAAAGTAAACAAAATTAATACTACCTCACTGTGGTTGGTTTAAAATATAAAATAATGATTATTTTAATCACTTAATCCCACCATTCCTCAAATAATAATACAACACCATTTCTTCTCAAATTATTTTATGTTATTAAAATCTCTACCAATACCTCTCCCCATAACTCTTAAATTGTGATACTTCTTCTAGTATTATCAAAAGTCCAAATAAAATATCTTCAAGGGTCTCTCTATCAGGTGATATTAATGAGGTTTTTTTCTCAAAATACATCTCTTATGTTCATTTATTCTTCCACTTTCTTCTCATCCACTTCATCCATAAACTAATGATATCTACATACTCATGTTTATCATGGATTTTCATATTAAAAATGGAATATCTCATATCCATCACTTTTATTACATCCTCTTATTCAAAGATACAACACAATTGTCTATGTTATAGCGATTAAAATTCTCAGTGAATAATGTTTTGTTTTATTTCCAATTAACACCTTCATGTATGGATATAATACAATTTTTTTAGTTAAAGAAAAATTTATTAGGTATATAATAACATATAAAATGTCATATAACTAATATATAGAAATAATATTAAATAAAACGAAACTACACCATGATATTTGAAAATACCACAAATATATAAAAACAATTTATTATTAACACAATATAAAATGAATGGTCATAATGTTAGAAAAAAATGATATTTCTATCCATTAAAAGTCTATTAATTTAATTATTACCTTTTCATTACAATACAGGAGTTTTATTCACAATTTTCTTGAATATATATAACTATAATCAAGAGAACCGATAATGAAACCATCAAACGAACACATCCAAAACAATGAAAATAATTAAATATTATAAATTAAAGGGTCATAGGATGTTATAAAAACATAATATAAGGTATTATAAACATGAATTGTTTCTTTAAATGAATTAAAAACATTCTTTATAACATTACACATTATGATTTTGTATGAAAAACTAATGTGATGTGTGAAGTAAGGGTTTTTTATCTCACTTTTAATTCTGTGATATATATTCTTTATTCATGAGTTATTTCTTGTGTTTGGTATATATATATTAACTTTAAATATATAATATCATAAACATAATTATCTTTATATTATTCACTGTTTTAATTGATAGTTATTACTCTTTTGGGTCATGTTATTTGACTTATTAAAAAGATATAAGAGGTTTGTTAACCAAAATTACATTATTTCGGTTGATCTTCTACTTAATTTTTTTTCATTCTATAAACATGGGTAAAAGTAAATTTGAATATATTATATTATATTTACACTTGTCTTATCTCTATTTTTAGACATTATAATAATTCAATTAATTTTATTAATTCCCATTTCATCTAGAAGATATTTATAAGATAGATTCTTTTATAATTATATTATTAAAACTTTTCCTTAAAAATATATTTTTTTTACAAGTTTGTGTTATCAAATATTTATTCAAATTTTTTTTTAAAATTATATTATGATTTTTCAATTAATTTTCAGTCATGATTTTTTCGTTAACAATAGTTTAAATCTATTCATTTAATTGATTTCTAAAAAAAGTTTTTTTGTTTTATCAATAAAAAATATAGAAGAAATTTTTTTGATCTTACACTGAATGAAATATGTTTTCCTCCATAATGAGTAATTATTTCCATAAATCATCCTATTTATTTTATTAATGCAATTTTAAAGGTAATTTTTTATTTTATAATTGTACATCATTTTTTTTAAATTAATGTATATTTTCCTCAAGAAATATTTATTGTGATCTTTAAAAATTATATTCCGTATAAGATAAAAATATTTTATATTTCTTATGATTTTCTAGGTATAATATTCAAGGATTAGATTAATAAAATTTTTAGGCTCAGTATCGTTTTATGTTTTCTTGATATTTATGAATCCCATTTCATTTCCATTTCATTCTAGGAGTAACCCTTATCATTATTACATATGATTGATTATTTATGTGGCAAAAAAATTCATGAGCATGTTGTAATTAGTGTAACCATATTGTACTCAGTTAAATTAGGTAATGTTTTAAACTCATGAGACATCATGTTTGTATATATTGTAAACCAAATTCTTTTATGGTACTTTTTCAACTATGTGATATAGTCTTAGTAGTTTCCATTGAATCATGTTTATGTCATGTTATATATTTATTCCATAATTACATATTTGATGTTTTACTCGCAAGGATCATGTTATATGAATACATTATAACTCATTTGTTATGAACATCATTGTTTTATATCATGACTAAATATTTTTACAATCGATATAAATGTATAATTTTGAAATGTAATGTTCACGATCACATACCCTCTTGCTCAAATTATGACATCATACGATCATGATTTGATTTATCTTATGATTACCCATAATGAATATATGATACCACCTTTCTTATTTTTTCCCCATGTTATAAGGAATGATGTAAAATTATTTTTGTCAATAATGATATCATATGGACGATATTGATGAAAAATTGTGAATGTTGGGTATAGTGGGAGTAAATGTTGATCTTTATGAGCTAGTTTTTTATGAACACAAGTTTTCAAGAGTATGTTCTAATTCTCTGTAACACTAAACCTAAAATTAAATTTTTATATAAATGATCAAATACATCCTTTCAATATTGAATCATTTTTTTGAAATTTTTGGGTAAAATTTATCAGCATCAAAGATATGAATATAATGTTTATGTTTACAGAAATGAATCTATAAGTGTGGAATATATTATATTATACGATTTGAATCTATAAATTAATAAAATGAAATTATGAGTTTTTTGTGTCTTTTTATTGTTGTATAGTTTCATTTTGTGGTATAAGTAGTTTATGATTGATGTCATTAGTGGTTTTGGTGTTGACGATAGTTGATGAAAATATGGTATTTATGTGATTATTTTTGTTTTGTCTTGTGAATTTCATATATATATTTATACACATTTATTTTCTTACTATTTATATATGAAACCCACACACATCGAGCAATACTTACTGAAACCCAAATGTTTTGGGGTTGTTTTCCCTATTACCCAAGTTGGTGTGTGATGTGGATGGCTAATTACCCTATATTTATCTCTCTTCCATCATCATTGGTACCAGACTTAGGTACCTAGTTTCTGGAGAGTACCGAAAGAGTATAGAAAATTTTTGGATTATGACCAATGAAGAGAGGATGAGACATATAGTTGGGTTCAAGCATGGTAAAAAGAGAACATTAGGTTGATTTATTTCTATTTAATGAAAAAATAAATCCATTGTTATGAGTTTCTAGATGGAGGATTGATAATGTATATTGTGACTTATTAGAGACATGTTAAGTACTGATGGTGGCTATTTCTAGCATTAAATGATGGACCCTTTACGATCCCGGGATAAGTAAAGTGATTATCTAACCCACATCAGAGATGGATGGATAAGTGGTGACGTGATAAAATGGTGGGTATAAGAGAATAAGATGTTTATATGGGGGTGTGATAGTAGAAACTGATCGAAGAAGTGGATACGATGTTCCTTTATTTATGGTCTATTTATATTAGTTCAACTACTATGATTCATTATGTGGGGAGGCTAGGTTGAATAATTTGTCATTTTATGTGTTGTGGGTTATTCGGTTAGGTCACTATGAAATTTTTATGATCATTTCATATTTTTATTTGATACCATGCATATAATACTATTAAAATATATATTATTTCAACCATTTATATATATAAATTAATATTTAGCTTTCTACAGGGGTTACTGGGACTGAGATGGGTGTTAATATTTTGGATTTAGTGGATACTTTTGAGATGTTACTATTTGTTTTAATTATTTGATTACATGAATTAATTTTATTATTTTTCATTATTTAATAATGTCGAATGGTTTGATTTATTTTATATTATATGATAGAGTTGATGGGTGGATATTCATCTTTTCTCAATAAACATTTCATAAATTGATGGAAATTCCTATGATTTGTGTGTTTTTCACCCTTAGTGTTAGTATCCAAACCAGTTATTAATATTGGTAGTACTCAGGGGTCACTCAGTCTCTCTCTCCCTCCCTATTGATTATAATCTTAAGAGGTGTTATAGTGAATGAGGGTTCATGGCCAGGAAACCATAAATTAAACCATTTGATTTGTCTACATTAAAAAAATCAAGATAACCTTAACTATAGGCCTTTTAGAAGGTATCACATCCTAAAATAATATGTTCAAGTCTTTCTTCCATATGTAATCCCTCTATCATATCAATCATATATTTATAAATTATTCAAATCATAAAAACAACTATATATTCTATTCATTGAATCCTTCTATCTCAAAGGATATGTGCAACAATAAATAATACTGAAAAACTAAAATATCATATAAAGATCCCTCACAATTGTGGGATCTTAGAAAATACCCTAAAATAAAATCTATTATTACATACAATAAAATATTTAGTTGAATTCTTCTTGAGATTATTACATTTTTGAATATCTCAATTATTCTTCTAGTCACTAGAGATGTGGTATTATTTATTGGAAATATTCCAATATCCAGATTCTCATTCTTTGGGATATTTTTTAACTATAGATAAGTAGATTATTCATCTTCTTATTATATAAAAAATACTTCACATCTTTCGATGAATATAGTTTTTCACAATTTTTGTAATGTACTGACTCGAGTTCCAGTGACTGATGCCCTGAGCTAGTTTATTAGGTGACCAAAGGATCATCGGTTCGTATGCCAGTGGTTATAGACTTACAGTGTGGGTCAAATGAATCATGTGTGGGGACTATACCCTTGTCACCAAATTAACCCATGGATGGTGAAAATAATGATAACAATATAAATAACAACCATGAATCATAAAATGAATGCCAAAAATAGTTTTATTCACATAAAAATAATGTAAATGTTTTATGTCACTAGTGCCACCTATTATAAGAAAAACCAAAATAAAGACCCAATGATATTTCTAGAATTGGGTCTACACATCAATATGGTCTAATTATCCATGATCATTCCTGAATCCTAACTCAACCATCCTTCAAAGAGAAATTTCATGTGTCCTTACACATATCCATTTATTATTATTAAGTATAAGTAGTGGACCGAGTAAGGTGTAAGTACATCTCAGTAGGACTCCACTAGTTGTGTATATGAAATTATATACTCAAAATAGTGTATTAATAAGTACAGATAAACACTAGGACAAATAGTATGTAAATTGAGTTTTACAATTAAACTGAATTTATGTAGCCCTATGGGATCTTGAGATCCACTTTGTTACTTTCCAACAAACATCATTGAACACATGTCAGAATATAAACCAAAATTATAAAAGGTTTAACATATTACAACACAATATATTTCACAAATTATTCTATATAATCCTTCATTCATTGTAGAATTAATTGAGGTACACACGAATACAATCCCTAAAGCCAGGAAGGTTATTCTGGTGTCTAAGCTAGATAATAAAATCATAGGTCCTAGATATTCAATTCAACCAATCCCATTTATATAGGAACATTGTCCAAACATCCATGTCATGTTCACAACATAGGATCTTAGAGAGTTATTGTAACAACCTAATCACTCATTGTATCATGGTTCCAAAAAATTATTCTAGCTCATCCTGACAATGAGGATCCCTATTTTATCATCTCATCCATACCATAAAATATTTTTTAGAAGGAAATAATTAGTAACCTTTTTATAAAAAAACCACATGGTTTTCTCTTTTTCAATTATTGACAATTATGTGGCATATTACTCTCAACAGATTTAATTCAACCCCATGAATAATTTTTACACCATTTGTCTATAGAAACTACAAATTTACATTATTTAACCATATTACAACATGGATATGCCAAATTTGACAATTTAACAAAATTACCAAAGTATCATCATTATACATTTTTCTTCATTTAGTTAATCCATATAGCCTCTTTTAACATACATGAATTCTTAATGTAATTATAATATGTATTATCTCATAAACCCTCTAATTAAACATTTCACAAAATCCTTCGATGTCTTAAAAGGTGTGGCACACACCATAGTTTTCTATATGCATAGTATCATAATAATTAGTGATGTAATTGGGTATTTTAAGGTTATCATATGTCATATGTGGGATAAATTTATTGTTCTTAAAAAAACTTGATTTTATTGCCCAACAATGACAATTCACAACCACATACACAAAAATAACCTCACTATTATGGGATAATAATTATATACAACCTACCTCAAACACATAGATGAACACTTTTTAATCGGTGACCCTTGATTCAATACCAAATAGATTTTATTTCTCAATCTAATAATTCCCTAGAAAATATGGGTTTAAGGGATTTGTAATGACTGAAAACAATCATCCAAAATTATTCCATATAAATAGATGATGGATCACTGATAGGCTCACTCAGAGAATAAATTCACAAACCAAAGTGGTTCAAATGACCAATAATAGAAGGAGAATCACCCATGGACGGTTTGGGAGCAGTTAGATTGAACCCTTAGCTACTGGAAGTGATGTGGGATTGATAATAGGTTATGAAACGTTTTTTCATTATTGGGGAAATATGAATTATTACACATTATAAGTGGTGTATGTTTTACACTCATGTTTG
Source organism: Viscum album (assembly GCA_963277665.1). NCBI lineage: Eukaryota > Viridiplantae > Streptophyta > Magnoliopsida > Santalales > Viscaceae > Viscum > Viscum album. The sequence goes on along the minus strand of OY728153.1, from coordinate 520,821,751 downwards.
GCTATACCATGTCCCAAACGTGGTACACCATCTATCTAATAGTGACTGAACCACATGGTTTGGTCTGGCCACCCAAACCATTTGAAAACCCATACAAAGGTGGGTTTCTCATCTCTCTATGAGAGGTTCTTGATCCAAATGGTTACCTTAGACTCCTTGTAATGTTTTCAAAACATTAACCACCCTCAATGATACCTCATAGTTATAATGAATCATTAGGACTAACTATGAAACATGAATTAGATGGAAAGAGTTTTCCCTATTATTGATTCTCGGACTTCCTGGACACCAGTGAGACCTCTCATAGTCAAATGAATCATTTCATTAACAAACTATAGAGGAGTTCAACTAAAAAAATGAAAATGAACTGGATCAAAGGGTTTGGATAATACTACCTCCCCACCTTATAACATATCATCGTCAAGATTCAACCACCACCACCTTCAAGAATCTTAGGTAAAAAGGTTCTGAAACTAGGCTGGCATATCAAATTTCCTCTCCCATGTATCCTTCTAAAAACTACCATAATTCAAAAACACTCTGACCAATAGGGTGTTCTTACCTGACTATATTTTCACACTAATATGCAATACAAGAAATAATCCCTCCTCAAAGGAAGAATTTGGCTGTAGCTCAACATCATCAGTATCTATCACATTAAAATGGTCGAGGGGATACTTCCACAACTATGAAACACTAAAAATTTCAGGGATAACACTATTACATTAAAAAAGAGGAAACATATATGTTTTCGGTCCAATCAAGTTTACTAAAATGAATTAACCACAATATATGGGTGCCAATTTACCATGTTTATGAATCCTATGGTGAACCAATTTTGGATACACCTAAAGGAACACCCATAATCCACTAAAATCTAGGAGGTATAAGATATTGATCATTGTATGACTTGTTTATACTAGGATCAATATTGATACACTTCTAGATCAACTAAATCCATTCCAATTTCCCTTACATGAGACTTGATCCTAATAACTATGATTCTCCAATTACAATCCAAAACAACGATGATCTACATGGACTAAACTAGAGCGCCTCATATGGTTCCATATAAATAGTATATGAGTGACTATTGTTATAAGTGATTTAAAAATGTTCTAATTTCTTCACCTATGTCCCAGAAAAATCAAGGAAATGTACACTCATCGTTACTAACACATGTGTAGTACGTTATTATTTACCAACATTTTTTAGCGAAAATTTGTACAGAAACACCACTATGTACCTAGGACCTTCTAAAAGACCTTATAAAATCATAAAGTAAATAATTGATGATGATATGAAAATATATTTCATGGAATCTCATAGAAATAGATAATCTCTTTAAAAAAAATCTTTCATAACACATCAATAGTAAAATCCTATCATAACCATAACAAATGAGTAATATTTTTCAAATAGTCTATGATAAACCATAACACGTCATTCTTCCAAGTCATCCTCTGAATTCCTTCCACAAAATCCATGGTAAAATCAACCCACTCCCACTTCAGAATTTGAAATGTCTGTAACAAACCACCTGGAAGCTAATTCTCTACATTTACCTATTGATTAATGTAGTGTCATGTTATGAAACCTACAAAAACATTATTCATTCAAATCCAAAAATATTATATATATATATATATATCTCATTAAATAATGATCATACAAAATTTCAGTACCCACATCGAATAATGAAACACACACATTATCACCTCTCACATACAAGTCAATACAACTACAGGAACACTAACCGTGATAGTCCCATTATCACCAATAATATAATAGAGAGGTTGATTGTCACATACATGAAATATTTTAATGGTATATTTATTTTATTTTATATCATTGCTTTGTTTTGGGGGTTTCCCAAGAATTTATAGAGGAATGGGCGATTTTTCCAGAAATGGGCCTAACCGTGAGCCCAATTCCAGATTTGAAAATAAATTTTGTTACTTTTGTAACTATTTCATTTGTAAATATTTTTCATCCATTACAATTCTTAAATGTCCTCCCCAGACATGTTAACACAAAAATTGCAATTTATTGTCTTTATATATCCATTACCAAGGTGTATATGGGTTTTATTTAAGGGATTGGGCCAGCACAGAAGCCCCATTCTAGTTTTAAAAATAACATTTTCTTAATTAATAAAATATTTAATTATAATGATTTTTCGGTGATTCAAAGTCTCACACAAGCCCATTGATACCATATGCGTTCCCAACCTCTCTCCCCCCTTTTTGGAGCTATTCTTCATCGTGATTGAGTGCTGACAATATTTGGGTTTCTAAAATCAGCCAGATTTGAGTAGGTAAGTTGTTTCCATCATAACTCTCTCAATTATAACTATTTTCCTGTATTCCAGTTCCTAAATGACCTTATCATAATTCTTAAAACCTTTATTTTTTTTACTATTTTAATATTCAGCTACTGGTTTATTTGGGGTGATTCATCTAGATCCCTCAAGTATGTGAGTCTCTTCCATTCCTCGTTCAAATTGCTTAGGTTTTAATTCTATTTGACTCGGGTTTCTTCCATTTTCTTTGACTTACCAAATGAACATTGGAATGGTTTTCCAACCAAGGGTTTAACCATGCATTTTATGGGTCCAATTTTGTGGTTTTAGGTTTGTTCTAAGTCCCTTTTGGTGCGGTGGTGGTGGGACATTATTTTCGCACGTTAATTGTAAATAATAATCTATGAATAAATGAATAATAACTAAAATATAATAGATAATAAATTATAATTGATAAAATATGAATAATAAATAATTAAATCTTTAATATATAATAAATAATAAATAAATTAAACATTAATAATAAATTAACAATATAAATATGAAATTATAAAAAAGTATAAATTAATTAATTAAAACATATAATGAATAAATATATACTATGTAATTAATTTTGAAATAATTTAGAAATAAAAAATAAATTATAAATAAATAATAATGAATAATAAATAATGAATAATTGATAATAAATAATAGATAATAGATAATAAATAATAAATATTAAATATATGAATCACAAAGAGATAAATAATATATAATAAATAATATAATAATTTATAAATAATAATATAATAATATAATAATATAATAATATAATGATATGACAATCTATTAATCTAATTATATACTAATAAAAAATAAATAAATAAATTATAAATAATTTATAATAAATAATAAATAACAACTAATATAAAATATATAAAATATATAATGAATATTATATATTATATATTAGATAATAAGTAATAGGTAATAAATTAAAAATTAGAAATAATAATATATAAAAAAGATCATTTTAATAATCATATAAACTAATAATGAAAAATTAAAAATAACAGATAAATAATAATTGAAAAATAATAATTGAATAAACAAGAAACAAGAAAGAAGAAATAAAAATTAATAAGTAATAAATACTAAATAATATTAATTAAATAAGTAATAAATAATAGTAAATAAAAAATAAATATTATATAGTTTTTCAATAATAATATAATTATAAAACTAAATCAACAAAAAATAATCAAATTGTAATATTAAAATAAATTATTATAAATAAATAAATAATAATATTTAATTACAAATTAAATAAATAATAAATAATAAATAATGAATATTTAATATTAAAAAAGAAGTAAAAAATTAAAAATAAATAATAAAAAATTTGAAATTTGAAATTTGAAAAAAAAACTCTCAATATATAAAAAATAGTTAGTTATAAATTAATTAGTAATAAAAATAAATATATAAAAAGAATTAATTAATAATGTAATATTAAAATAATTATTAAATAAATAATAAATAACAAACTGATATAAATATCTGTAATTATATATACATATAACACATTTACACATATATACATTAAAACACCTTAATGTTACATAAATATATACAAACACACTTAGATATATAATTGTATATTAATCATACTATATACATATAAGCAGAAGTAAATATTAATTTCTATATGTATATATATATATTATTAATATATTATATAAATATATATAATCATAAATATGTATATATATTTACACAAATATTTGTAAATTAATATAAAAATATATATAATTAATAATAAAATATCAAAAGAAGAGAAAACACAATAATTCCAATACCATCAAATCAATGAGAATGAAAATCAATGGAAGAAAATAAACACTCACATAAAAATTTTATAATGATAAAATAATGTTGAAATCCCATCAAATGTGTATGATATATATATACTTAAAATTATTTATATATTTTATATATTAATATTCATTTATGTATCAATGAATATAGATTTAAAAAAATATTTTGTTATTAATACACAGACATATATATATAATCATTATTTATATATCTAAATATATATTCATATTTTTTTAATTGGGATTTCATTTATTTATTATATTTAATGACAATGATATATTTATATAAAAATACATGTATATATTTTTGTTACACACAAATATAAACAAATATATGTATTTATTTTGGTATATAAGAATATACACATCAATATAATTTTTTCATTAATCTAAACATATTTATATTTAAACATTACATGTATATGTATATATATCAATATTAATGTGTATATATAAGTTAAAGAAAGTAAATAATTATTTATATTAGAATAAAGGAATAGTAAATATTTATTTCCATATTTTTTATACGATAAAAAATACATTTCATTGTAATTTTCTTTTATTCAAGTGATTTATTATATGTAAATTATATATATTTTGTATATATATAATTACAAATAAAACTACATTATGAATACTAGTATTATTTCAAAATCATAATATCAATATGAATGTAATCATGAAAAATAAATTTTGTCCCCACTAAGAATGGGTAAAAGACTCCCGAAATGTGATTGAAAATCCATCGAATGTTATGAAATTTTGTGTACACTGACAAAATGGAATCCTCCACTATGATAATGTGCCAATGTGAAATGAAAACATTGACTTTTCTTGATCGTTGGGGGATATATGGATATTAATGTATCTATAATTCTTATCAAAGAAAATAGTAGTGGGATATCCCCACTATCCAATATGACATCTGGTCAATCAATGATAATAATAAAATGATCATTCCTATTGTGTTAGTTTACTCAGAGACAGTCTATACACACACACCAACTATTTTGAACAAGAGTTGGAACCAATTCATTATTTACATTTTTAATTATCGTAAAACCATTTTAATGAAATAAATGAAGTTGAATGACCCATTGGCTGTAAGAGATGATTTAAATGATTATAGAAACCAATAATTATTTTACCACCTTATTAATAATATCATGGAGATTTTTGTTTGGACAACAGTGATCCTACCTCACAAGCTTATCCTCATCGTTTAACAGTATATACAATGATTAAATTAAATATCTTATTCCATTAATGTAAGGAACTATTGAACCCAAAAAAATATTATTCTCCCCCAAATGTTTAAGTAATGATAATTAATGCTCAAGAGGGATGGAACAAGAAATGATGATATGAAACTTGTTTCCATAATGAAGATATAAATATTTTAAACCCTGAGGAATTTGTTTAAATTAAAATTTAGGTGGATTTCAGATTTATTAGAGTAAATGTAATCGTGGGAGTTCAATGATATCATCTAACTGGTAAATAGTAACATCCTTAGTTGATGAATTATATTTTAAAAGCATAACATTATCAACAATGGTCATGGTTCTCTCTATGTTCAAGAAATTTCCAATTAACTAACATTATTCACATGTATTTTGAACAATGCAAAATTATATACATGATTCAATTCCTATCATTTCAATCAATAAAGAAAACATAAAAAGGGGATCAGGGGAGAATAAATATGATTTTTTGGATGAAGGGAGTAAATCAATTAAATTAACAGAGAGAGAGAGAGGAATATTTTTTGAGGGTGCTTAATAGCATCATGGATGTTAAAGTGGTAAATATCACCTCCAAACTCAATAGATAATATACCATTATGGACATTTAATATGGTTGTTTATGTTTTTAGGAAATTAATCTTCAATAAAATTAGGGAATATACATTCATCATTTCATATACCATTTTGAGAACCTAAAAAATGAATTAAAAAATTATTGTTTTCACCCTCCCAAGATCATCCATTAGTAGACAAGCAGGGTGTTCAATATTATTGTTTCCTAAAGACACAACATTTCCAATGTTCTTCTGTTTCCTAACCAAAAATTAAAATTAAAATGAGTGATACATCACATTTAAAGAATCGCCCAAATAAATAATAACATTAGAAAAGTAATACCCTCATATGGTACATGGAATTGAGAATTTTTTATGATCTTTTCATTTGGTCAGAATTTATTAATATATAAATGATGATACAATCATTCACAAGATAACCTTTTCATCACCATGATGTTTCTTATGCTGTATACACATGTTCATCAGTAACATGGAGTATCAAGGAATTTTATTCTGAAGATCAATCATGGGGATACTGACCTACATGTTTTTTATTGTTTCAAAGGTTTCTTTATAACTTCATGTTTTATTTGTTTTCATGGTTGGATGAACCATTGGGTTAATGGGAGAGGAATGGTTTTTCTAGGTGTTCATTAACAGAAACAGTCATTCCCATAGTGGATGTTTTCAAAAGAAAATAATTTTTCTTATTTGGGAAAATTTAGATGGTTGAAATGGAAGTATACTATGGTGAGGATGACCCTTTTGGAGGTATTATTTGTATTTTTAATTGAGATCCAATCTTAAGGGTGATGGTGCTGAAATATACCCTGTTTTTAGGGTTTAGTAGTGGTTATGATATTAGTGTACCTAGACCCTGAACATTGATTTCCCCAACCATGTTAGAATATTAGCCTAATTGTAGTTTTAGGTTTTGTATGGTAGCCTTGGTAATTTTTTTGATATTAAGGATTATTTGTATCCATTTATTTCATCATATCTTCTAGGATAAGACCGGATTTTGGAGGGGGTTGTAAGAAAGGCCTTTCGGTTGGTTGATGATTTCTAGGTGGTGGTGGATGACTACTCTTCCGCAGTTGTTCTAGGGTTTCAATGGTTTGTTTTAATATCACCATTTATTATATAATTGGATTTATTTTCATCCAGGGATGGATGGATAATAAGGTTCTTTACTAAAGAGTAGGTTATAGGTGTAGTTTCTAATATTTACTTCAGAAATATCATATATTTCTCTCAAATGAGGATCATGGTAAGTGTAGTGGGATTCAGAAGAAAATATAACACAATAAATGGGAGGAGGATATTGGGATTTTCCATGAGAGAGGAATGTTGTATAAGAAAGGTACATACCACTTTAATAATTATGTCTACCTAACTCTTGAATTTTGTATATTTCACCTCATGGAAATATGAAATGGGAAAACTATACCATAAATATAATTGTTGATTTTTTTATGCCATGTTATCAAGTAGGGTCCTTGTAGTAATTGGGGATTTATCAACTAGCTCACCACTTAAAGTAGTATCAATAAAGTGCGATCAATAAGAATTAATCATTCATTAAAATATTGCGTTAAAATTTTATCACATAGTTTGTGGTGGATAAACATGAACCAATCAATTTAAATTTTTTTTGTATTCATGATGGGTTTCCCCTTTTTATTTTCTTATACCTAAAATTTAATTACTTATTGATGCATTATGAGAGATGAAAATTATTTTTGCTGGAAAATGTGTTTCATGACTGCTAGCCACTAATTGCTGAATTAGCATAATCAGGACAATATATTGTAGTGTACTAGAATGAAAAAGGGAATTCAATATTATTTACTTGTTCTTAATCAAAATAATTATGTTTTTATATAGAAAACATAGTATGAAAATCTTTTAAATTCTTATGGGTGTCTTCTCCAACATGTCCATAAAATCTTGTAAATAAGTGAATTAGAACGGATTTTGGTTCAATGTTTGGTGATTTACATTATAAATTAATATAATTTGGTTGAATATAAATATTAAGTGATGATAATTAATTTAGTGTTTTATTATTTTAATTCTAATTCCCCAACCCCAGTTACCCAGAGTCGGTGCATTACTGCGTAACATTGGCATGATCACAAAAGATCAAGTCTCGATAGACAGATTAGTTTAGTAGGCTTGGAAACACTGGATACATTCATAAATGTTATATTACATCATAAAGTAAAAAAATATAATAACATAGTCTCTATTTCCCACACTCATATCCTATTCTGACAATCCTTGCTGGTCATTCATAAAATAATGCTTCACATCCTGGAAAATATTAAAACATTGAAAGCGGTGAGCTCAGATGCTCAGTAAGGATAACAATATAGCGGAAGCTTTCATAAATAAACATAAACATTTAAGGAAATTTATAACTAAAAAAAATCCTTTTAAACATGAACTTAAACATAATATAAAAAAAGTAAAATGAAATAATGCCATTTACTTATTCACATGGATATTCTACTGGTTGAATAATCACATTCAATATCAATAACCACTTTCATAATTATGGAATGCATAATTCCAGACTATCATAACCACGTAGCCAAGGCCTCATGCCAAGACTAAAAATAATATTTTTTCAAGGCCTCGTGACAAGACACTTGTTTGTCTCATGAGACCTGCTGATGCATCGAGGAGCTATAGCGGGCTCCACCCGTCAGTTATTAAGTCCAATGCATTCCTTATATAAATAGGTTTAAAATTATCATAAACCATAACATAATCGTATCATATAAAACATGAATAAAAAACATAAAATTTCCACATTTAAATAACAAGATATCAATACAACACATTGATATAATAAAAACACTTTCAAAACCATTTTTAATACCAAAATAAAAGAATAGTAAAACATGGTTTTTATTTTTCATTTAAAAAAACTATGGCTTGTAGAGGAAGACGAAACTCAAATAATGGTCATGGTGGTGGAGAAGTCATTGTCACCGCATACATATGACAAAACATTCCTTTTGTTATTTAGTGAAAATGATTTGTATAAAAATATATCTTTTGAATAAACGTAAAAGTCAAAGGGTTTTATACACCGTATTAAAGTAAATTGTGTATAAAACAAAGTATGCCTCAATGAAAGGAGATTGAGAGGAAGTCCCTTACAAAGATCATTTTATTAAATAAAATAGATTTATTAGGTGTATTCACTATAAGTACTCCTAAATAAAGTACAAATACAATATAGGACAAAATAATATCATGACATAATTTGAAAGTAGGTGATTAACCCAAAGAATGGGAATTGGGTTATGAAGTTCTCTTACCTCGTGTCCAACTTGACTCGATCATTATTTAATCTCCTAAATAATAAACTAGAGTTAATTTCTATTGCTTAAGAAAATTTTTCATGTTCATTAATCCTTTTATATCAATTAATACCATGTTATGAACATTATGTAATTATTTAAGTTAATAACGGTCATTTTGTCGATCTTTGGTACTTGAGTCAAAAATAAACTTCTTATAATTACAAGTTGTTCATGTGGTGAAATATCCATTATATCCCGAATTATATTCATTATTTAGAAATCATATATATCATATATATCCAGTATATACATTCATTCATAATATTACATAACATTTAGAGGTATGAAATGAAATGCACCGTTCATGGAGACGGTAAGTCGTACGTACGCATGAACGCTACATTCATTTCTATTTCATATTTAATGGAGTGAAATCATAATGATATAAAGGTACATTATAATTCCAGTATAATATCATATATAATATAATTTAATCCATCCTTTATACATCCCATATATGGCATTAACGATTCAAATCACTTTGAGGGGGCGGTAGTCCGAACTTCCTAAAATGCAATTATCGTGTTTAACCATAATGGAAACCATAAAGGTATTCCATAAATAAAAAATACAGAATCTTAAGTAAAAAATAAACATATTATATATCATATATAAATATTTTTACATCTTAATGTCCACCTTTGAAGGTGTTATATGAGTGTTGAACAATCATCGTTTCGTGAGGCAGAAATTCGCCATCTACAGAAACAATATGTTTTTTTAACCATTAGATGTTGGTATGTGTAAGTGTAGCTCGAATAATTCTTATAACAACATCATAGTATATTTAAGATACTGTTTTTGTTACAAAAGAAATGAATAAGAAAAGTTTAGGGGGTTGGAGAAGCAAAATAAAACATAAGAACACAAGAGAAAACACTACCTTTAAAACGGGTGACTCTTTTTTATTTGAGCTCAAAGGCTTCCTTGGGAAGAATTATACCCAAAGTGAGGCTTCTAGGAGTAATATAGAGAATTTGAGAGTGTATTTGGGCAGAGGTTGGCCGAGCCAAATTGCATGGAAGGTGTAAATAAGGTGGTAGTGGTGGGGGCCTTTTATAAGAGGATAGGAGGGGCACTCTTGAAATGCAATGAAATGTTACTTTATTATATAATGAGTTTCGGATTTTAAAGGCACCACACTTATATATTTCGACGATAAGGAGATAAGGGTTCGAAATATAATCATACAATAGGCTTTGGACATGTATAAGTTTTAGATTTTACATTATTCTTCCATTTTATTAAAATCATTAATTAATGAGGTAATCACTGCATCATCATGGTGTCATAAATAATTTAACTTATTTAATGTCTAAAAATTATAAAGAAAATATAATGATGTAGGAAATATTTTTATCTTTCTAATGAATATTCATAGTCAAAAGGATGACTTGTATAACCCCATTTAATTTTTTTGTTAAAAAATTCATGTTTGTGACTTTTTTATTTTAACATTAAATAAAAAGTTTTTAATGTCATTTTCCCACCAAAGTGGGTCCATGCGGTCCCCAAGTTGACCCATGGATTTTCTTGGTCGGCCATGACTCATCCAATAAGGGTAAGACAAGTTTAAAGGTCATTTCATATTTTTATAATATCATTTTTACCTTAAATTTCACTAATTACCTTTAATCACGATTAATTAAACTTAAAAGTTACTATTCACCAAAAAAGTATTTTAATGCCATTGAACCAAATTTTACATCCTAATGACAACCATGTTTGTCGAATTTTATAAAATCAAATCATAGAAGTGGTAATGTTTCATTTAAACGATAAATTAGTTTTTTAACTACCACTTAGTGGTTTTACTATTCATCAAAAATTGTAGTTTTCCAGAACAATGCCAAAATTTCAACCTAAGCTATAATTGATATTACGAATTCAAAAATGATGTCTATTTTACCAAATTCCAAACATATAAGTTTCATTAATTAATTTTATAATTAATTCTCGTTGTCACAACAAATAGCGTGTTTTTAAGAAACAATATATATCAAAAGATTGACAATTGTTTATGTCCAATTTCAAAGTGAAATTAATTATAATGATCACCATTGGATAAAATGGTAAAAATATATTCTAATTATAATTTAAAACCACTCAATAGTATAATTTATAACCATAAATTATTTTTATTAAAAATTTGTTTTTAAGTATTTATCACTATTCATAAAAAATTGTATGTTCTCAGAAAAATACCAAAAATTGAACATATGCTAAATTCGATATTTCGAATCAAAAAATGATGTCCAATTTGAAATATAAAATATATATAATTTCAAAAAGTGGGTATTACTATTCATAATGGCTACTTTGATTAGTCGCGGTGTGTTAGAACTCGAACATGCGTACAATACAAGCTATTGCATTATTGAAAGAGAGGCGTATCGTGGAAGCTCGGGGTGTTACATTCTCCCCTCCTTCAATAAATTGCATCCTCGCAATTTTAAGTTTTTATTTTAAAATAAAAGGTTGAAAATAGAAAATACCTTTGTGGAAAACCCACATCGTAAATAGGGTTCATAAAAATATAACTTTAAACGAAATAAAGAGAAGTACAAAAGTCACTCAAGATATCCCATACTAGGATTCTATGAAAATATGGATATGGAGGAAAAAAACATCATGGTCTGATGGAGAGTCATATAAAACAGGATTAGGATAAAATTAACTACAAGAAAATCACAAACTTGTGATTGGTTAAACAGTCATTGATTCCCCAATTGGAAAAGTTAACCGACAACATTTTTGTTTGAAGTTACCTTTTATAAAGTTGAGGAATTTATTTAGGAGATTTACTAAGAACGTAAGGAAATATACTTACTTGTCATGTAGACTTTAATTCTTTAATAAATTTTTACCACAAACCCATCTTTCACTCCAAAAGGTAATAGAACTCAAAAATATTCTATTTATCATAATTTTATAAGGTTCCAAATATTAACACATACCATCTAGATTAGGAAAACGTTTTTGTAATAACCAGGGACTTCTTGTAGGCTAGTGGTAGGTAATAAAGGCCTGTCACACAATGGTTGTGGGTTCGATTCCTACAGCTTTGTCCAACGCAACGGGTTATCCCCCAACCTACAGGTTGTCCGTTTCCTAAAAATATAGTATTATAACATTCCAAAAATAATCTTCATAAATGTATTAACCTTAAACAATACTATACAAAGTTCAACTTAATCCATTCCTAGCTTTATAGTTATCCAAAATACCTCCATCCAGAATTTCTCTAAAAGGTGCTTAAATTCCAAAATCAATTGTAACATTAGATTCCCAAAAACAATGTAAGGTTTCTCTTATTGTCACATACTAAAAACATGATTACCTTCATCATATTAAAACCTTAATGAAAACAAAAAGTACTACAGTATAATCCTTATATATATATATATATCAAATTATCCTTATAACCAGAATATAATCCTTGAGTCCAAAAGAACCAATACATTAATTATTCCACTTCAACTGTAGTAACCGAATAAGATAGTCCTTGATCCCTTGGATTTTTCTAAGGTATGTTTCCCTGATGCTTAGGAAATTCATTTGAATAATTCCCCATTTCCCAACAATTGTAGCATTCAACATTTATGGCCTCTTTCTTTCCCTTGCAATCACGAGCCTGCTGAAAATTTTCTCCACATTTATAACAATCTCCAATTCTTTTTAGGCAAGTACTAGGGATATTCTTCCCACAATTATCGCATAATGGAAAATCCTTATTTCACTTTTTCCCTTTATCCGTCTCTTGTTCCACCATTCTCTTCTTCTCTTGATTTACTTTATTGTCATAATATTTAGAGAATTCCTTTTCTTCCTTGATAGCACACGAGACTATGTCTTCGTACGACGAGAAAGATTGTGAGACTAAGGCTCGATGGAGAAATGGTTTTAACCCATCAAAGAAATGATCAATCTTATTTCTTGGGTTATGTATATAATCTATTGCATGCCTTTCTATCCTTGTAAAGTTATCCTCATACTTTGCAACATTCTCATCCTTCTTTTCCCTCAGACTTAGAAATTGCCTTTCCATATCTGCTCGATGGTCATGTGGAAAGTATTTTTCTAAGAAAATTTCCTTAAAATCCCTCAATGCTATACTTGATACTTCTTCATCTTCCTTTATGTTTTGAATCAGCGACCACCATTGATCGGCATCTCCAGTGAGGTAGTAAACTTCCATGATAACCTTCTCCCTTTTAATACTCACCAAGGCGTAGAATATTTTCTCTAAGGATTTTATCCATTGCTCACCTACTAATTGTTTTGTACCCCCATTAATTGTTGGTGGTTGTTTCCTCATGAAGCGGTCTAACATTGATTCTCCACATTGAAGATCAGGGTGATCTATATGAGTAAGGTTATTATTCATAACCTGAGTGAGTTGTCCCAGTATGGTAATAAGTTGATCAGCACCAGTTGTATCTCCAGCTCCACAATAATTATCTTGAGCAGGGGGGAAATCCCTACACGGAGTGTCTACATTGATACGGTTTCCATTCCTTTCTAAAAAATGTCACAAAGTCGATTAGTTTATGAATCGAAATACATAATTCCATATTTGTAAAACACTTAACATAAATTGAACTATTTATCGATATAATCCATAATCGTAAAAAGAAATGTTTTCTTTGAAGAAGTATATACTCATAAACCCTTCATAGTGGTTTTTAATGAAAATGACAATTATCCAAAGCATATCCCTCAGGATTGTTGTAAACAAGAGTGCAGTAAGGCCCGTTCTTGTGCACCAGTTCCCATTGAGTCTAGATCAAAGCGGTGTTTTCGGGTTTTACCCCTAGGTACATATGTGCCAAAGCCGCCTCTACCTGCTCGTATCCAGATAGGGATGTATTGCTCAGAAAACTCACAAAATCTCTATAATACCAATATTCTAGGAAGTTCTTCTATACTAATCCTCAAAGTATATCTTTGGGATATGTGCTCTAATCAAAGTTTATCTAAATCTAGCTTCCAAGGTAAGTACCAAACTGCCTCTAATACCAACTATAACAACGCGACCCCAGTTTCCCAGAGCTGGTGCATTACTACGTAACATTGGCATGATCACAAAGGATCAACTATCGAAAGACCAATTAGTTTAGTATCCTTGAAAAAACTAGATACATTCATAAATGTTACATTACATCATAAAGTGAAAAACTACAATAACATAGTCTCCATTTCCCACACTCATATCCCCTTCTGACTATCCTTGTGGGTCATTCATAAAATACTTCTTAACACCCTGGAAAATATTAAAACATTGGAAGGGGTTAGATCAGATGCTCAGTAAGGATAACAATATAGTGGAATCTTTTATAAATAAACATAAACATTTAAGGAAATTTATAACTAAACAAAATCCTTTTAAACATGAACTTCAACATAATATGGAAAAAGTAAAATGAAATAATGCCATTTACTTATTCACATGGATATTCTACTGGTCGAATAATCTAATGCAATATCAATATCCACTTTCATAATGATGGAATGCATAACTCTAGACAATCACAACCACGTAGCCAAGGCCTCGTTCCAAGACTACAAATAAGATTTTTTCAAGGCCTCGTACCAAGACACTAGTTTGTCTCATGAGACCTGTCGATGCATCGAGGAGCTATAGTAGGCTCCACCCATCACATATTAAGTCCAATGCATTCCTTATATGAAAAGGTTTAAAATTATCATAATCCATAACATAATCATATCACATAAAACATGCATAAAAATCATAAAATTTCCAAATTTCAATAACAAGATAGCAATACAACACATTGAAATGATAAAAACACTTTCAAAACCATTTTTAATACCAAAATAAAAGAATATTAAAACATGATTTTTATTTTTCATTTAAAAAAACTATGGCTTGTAGAGGAAGCGGAAACTCAAATAATGGTCACGGTGGCGGAGAATTCATTGTCGCCGCATACATAAGACAAAACATTCCTTTTTTTTAGTGAAAATGCTTCGTATAAAAATATACCCTTTCAATAAATGTAAAAGTCAAAGGGGTTTGTACACCGTATAAAAGTAAGTTGTGTATAAAACAATGTATGCCTAAATGAAAGGAGATTGAGACGAAGTCCCTTACAAAGATCATTTTTTTTAAATAAAATAGATCTATTAGGTGTATTCACTATAAGTACACATAAAGAAAGTAAAAATACAATATAGGACAAAATAACATCATGACATAATTTGAAAGTAGGATATTAACCCAAAGAATGGGAATTGGGTAAAGAAGTTCCCTTACCTCGTGTCCGACTTGACTCAATCGTTCTTTAATCTCCTGAATGAAAAACTAGAGTTAATTTATATTTGCTTAAGAACCTTTTTCATGTTAATTAATCCTTTTATATCACTTATTACCATGTTATGAACATTATGTAATTATTTAAGTTAATAACGGTCATTTTGTCGATCTTTGGTACTTGAGTCAAAAATAAACTTCTTATAATTACAAGTTGTTCATGTGGTGAAATATCCATTATATCCTGAATTATATTCAAGATTTAGCTATCATATATATCATATATATCCCGTATATACATTCATTCATAATATTACATAACATTTAGAGGTAAGAAATGAAATGCACCGTTCATGGAGACGGTAAGCCGTACGTACGCATGAACACTACTTTCATATCTATTTCATATTTAATGGAATTAAATCATAATGATATAAAGGTAAATTATAATTCCAGTATAACAACATATATAATATAATTTACTCCATCATTTATACATCCCACATATGGCATTAACGATTCAAATCACTTTGAGGGGGCGGTAGTCCGCACTTCCAAAAATGAAATTATCGCGTTTACCCATAATGGAAACCATAAAGGTATGATATAAATGAAAAATAAAGAATTTTAAGTAAAACGTAATCATATTATATAACATATATAAATATAGTTACATCTTAATGGCCACTTTTGAAGGTGTTATATGAGTGTTGAACAATCATCGTTTCGTGAGGCAGAAATTCGCCATCCACAGAAACAATATGTTTTTTAACCATTAGATGTAGGTGTGTGTAAGTGTAGCTCTAATAATTCTTATAAAAACATCCTAGTATATTTATGATACTGTTTTATTTACAAAATAAATAAATAAAAAGAGTTTAGGGGTTTGGAGAATCAAAATAAAACATAAGAACACAAGAGAAAACACTACCATTAAAACGGGTAACACTTTTTAATTTGAGCTCAAAGGCTTCCTTGGGAAGACTTCTGCCCAAAGTGAGTATTCTAGGAGTAATAGAGGGATGTTGAGATAGTATTTGGGTAGAGGTTGGCTGAGAAAAATGGCTTGGAAGGTGTAAATAAGGTGGTAGTGTTTGAGGCCCTTTATAAGAGGAGAGGAGGGGCACTCTTGGAATGTAATGAAATGTTACTTTATTATATAATGAGTTTCAGAGTTTAAAGGTCCCAAACTTATATATTTCGAGTATAAGGTGATAAGTGTTATAAATATACTCATCCAATAGGCTTTGGACAAGTTTAATTTTTAGATTTTACATTATCCTTCCATTTTATTAAAATCGTTAATTAATGTGGTAATCACTTCATCATCATGGTGTCATAAATAATTTAATTTATTTAACGTCTAAAAATTATAAAACAATTATAAGTATGTAGGAAATATTTTTATCTTTCTAATTAATATTTATAGTAAAAAATATGACTTCTATATCCCCACTTAAAAATTGTTTTAGTTAAACACCTCATGTTTGTGACATTTTTATTTTACCATTAAATGAAAAGTTTTTAATGTCATTTTACCACAAATGTGGCTCCATGGGGTCCCCAAGCTGACCCATGTATCTTCTTGGTCTGCCATGAATCATCCAATGTGGGTAGTTCAAGTGTAAAGGTCATTTCATATTTTAATAATATCATTTTTACCTTCAATTTCACTAATTAACTTTTATCGCGATTAATTAAACTAAAAAGTTACTATTCTCCAAAAAATTATTTTAATCCCATTGAACCAAATTTTAAATCATAATGAAAACCATGTATGTCGTATTTTTGAAAATAAAATCATATAAGTGGTAATGTTTCATTTAAACGGAAAATTAGTTTTTATCTACCACATAGTGGTTTCACTATTCATAAAAAATCGAAGTTTTCCTGAACAATGCCAAAATTTCACCCTAAGCTATAATTGATATTCCAAATTCAAAAATGATGTCTATTTTAAAAAATTACAAAAATATAAGTTGCATTAATTAGTTTTATAATTAATTCTCACTGTCACAAAAAATAGCATGTTTTTACGAAACAATATATATGAAAAGATTGACAATTGTTTATGTCCAATTTCAGAGTGAAATTAATTCTAATGACCACCATTGGATAAAATGGTAAAAATATATTCTAATTATACTGTAAAACCACTCAATAGTATAATTTATCACTATATATTATTTTGATTAAAAATTTGTTTTTATGTATTTTTCATTATTCATAAAAATTTGGAAGTTCTCTGAAAAATACCAAAAATTCAACATAGGCTAATTTCGATATTCCAAATCCAAAAATAAAGTCCATTTTGAAATATAAACTATATATAATTTCAAAACTTGGGTGTTACTATTCATAATGGCTACTTTGATTAGTGACGGTGTGTTAGAACTCGAACTTACGTACAATACACGCTATTGCATTATTGAAAGAGAGGCGTATCATGGATGCTCAGGGTGTTACATTAATTATTGTTATATGTGTTAATTTCATTTTCATAGATGTTTCTCTAAGAAGATGTGTTTATAAAAGTCTCATGGTTTGGTTTATACTTCTTCGATGAGTTGTATTTTGTGTCTTGGTGTCACTGATGTAGGATCCTCCGTGGTTTGGGTATTAAAGGAAGTAAATTTATCAGTGTATAAAACAACATACATAGAACCCACTCATGAAACAAATCACAACCCAAAAGGTTATTCAATGGTATAAGATAAATCAGATAAATATTCTCAATATTTACAAACATCTTATAAACAAGATGCACTAAAAATGACGTACCCCCCTAAAAGGGAATAAATATTTGACTATGTTATCCTAACACATAATATTGATTATGATTCAAATAATAATTTATATTCTATGTAATACACTAGGTTATCTCCTAGGGAGGGTTGAATGTTTAAAGTGTTTATTTTTAATAAAAATTACAAAAAGTGGGGGTGGGTTTGAAAACAATATTAAAAACAAAATTACATAATTTAATAGTGTAATTGTTTACAAAAATGGAGTTGGAAACTTATATGGTATGTATTTTATAATTTCTATGTTACAACACCACTTTAAAATATTCTTTTTCTTAATTTATTATTTGGTTTTTGGTGTAACCCATAGGTTGAGGGTTAACCAAGATCTTGGGAACCAATAAGAATCTAAAACAATGTAATTGCGACTACACCAAGACATAACAATCATAATTCTGTGTTCCATACCTTTAGAATGATTTAATGGATTTTATAGAAAACTAAAATCTAAATTTTTATGGAAATAATAGGATTCTTATGTTTCCCAATCGGAACAACACAAGTCACACACTTAAAATTACAAACTGATTGATTATAAAATAAAATGTGGTATAATTAAATGAATCCAAAACATCATAAGATAATCTAAAAGAAAAATTAAAACCCAAAAAATATAAAAAATAGTTTTTTTTATTATTTTCCATAAATCCCTCTTCGATTGGGTATCTCCTTCACAATGATCATCCACCATTTAAACCTCTATCGAGAAGTGGAGGATGCTCAGGTGGAAATACTTCTTCAACCATACTCCCCTATGAGAATAGGGGCTGAAAGAACATCTAATATAAGTAGAGGTATATTCATGAACTCCAAAATTACACCAATTCACTCCATGTTCAATCATGAAAATGAGGATCCCAAGGCGCCCTTTTATAGTGAAAATTGGAAGTGATTTTGGACACCCTATTTTGGAGATACCAATTGTGTCTCTATTTTGGGTTCATTAGTAGAGTTATAATAACCAAGGAAAAAAGGTAGTGTTTTTATCAATAATCTTGACTATATACATGTAAAATTTTTAGGGTATTTGAAATATAGAATTGGAGATATAATCAGAATACCAAACTATTCTTTTGACTTCATGCATATTCAGTTCTCTGGACTTAATGGTTCAGATGGGCCACCATATGGACGAATTGGGATTTGGATTATTGAGAGAAGTTGTTTCCCACAGAATTATTAATCTGATCACATATTTTTAGGCCATATGGATACACAATATCTTGAATGAAGAAAAATAATGGGCATGTGTTCTAGGATTTACATGCACTTTGGTGCATTTTCAATCTTTATCATCCCTAACCCTCCAAATCACATCCTCCAACAAGAAAATCATAAAAAGCTGAAATTTACCTTTTAAAAATATTAAATATCAAATAATGTAATAAAAATTAAGTGATAATTTTTATTATATCTGTAATTTACATTAAAAAATCAGTTTTATTCAATTATGTAAGGGTGAAATATAATAGTGAATCACATTCCGATCAGGTATATAATATAATGTCCATGGATTATATAACCCTTCTTTTTTATAAGGATTGGTAGCTTATGAACATTTTTCATGGTATTTTCCCTTGAAAATTAATTTTTTTTCTCATAGATGGTTGATAGAATATGTGGTCAGTCATTTTTTCATTAGGTCAGTTGTTCCATTAATACAGTCATTCTGTCCTTAGAAGCAGTCACTTTTGGTAGTCATGTAATTGATTATATATATATGTGTTCGATCTATTCCTTTTTTTATCAATAAATTTCATCATTTAGTTAGTTATTTTCATTAGTATGGTCATTCATGGTTGATCCATGTATTCATATGGTCCATCCACAACACGGTTAGTTCTTTTGGTATGTATCCCCTTCACGCGTTCGATCACTTAATATGGTATCTCTAAAAGTTTAAAAGAAATTACAAAATTTTAAATGCACATATTTTAAATTAATAAATATTTAACATGAATTTTGGGATTGAAATCTTAAATAAATGTTTCTAAAATCTAGTTATAGGGGATTAAATCTCATATCTACAGTACTTAAATCATGTGGTTTTTTATTGTTTATTACATGTGTTTTGTGAAAGTGAATTAAATTGTAATTAAAAATAATAGTTGACCACATTAATATTCAGAGATATTACAAGGTATTTATATTATTTATTAATGTATAATATTTTCTCTCATTTATGTTTTCCTCATTTCCTTTTATTTAATATTATGTAATTTTTTTCCCTAAACCATAGTTGTCAATTATGTCAACCCATGCAATTCCTAGTCATGTTTTCTTGGAATTTTCAACATCTCCTTTATTCGTCTATATTATATATAACAATATTCCATTTTCTGTAATATTTTTTTACTCTCATATTAATTATTTTTCATCTGACCTATAATTTACCATTGTGATATCGAGGCCTAGGGGAATTATTCATTTTCACCTACTTTGATGTATCGTAGAAAAAAACTCTAGGTATGGGATACTTGTTATCTCGTTCTTTTGTGAAGCTATGAAACTAGTATGATTTACCCATTATGTGTATTGAAAGTCATAAGTAATAAATATAATGAATTGAATTGAATTTTAGGTGATGAGGTTCTTTTCATAGGGTAATCTTTTTTTTATTCCGAGTTTTTTCTCATTACTTGAACATGAAAATTATTTTGATTACATTATTGTAACAAATGTGAATTTAGAACCACTATTGTGTGGTGATTAAGATTTTTATTTATTTTTTATCAATCCTACCCATCATAAATGGTTAAGAAATTATTTTTGGATAAAAAAATGGTTAAGTGTAAATATGAATTTTTTTGAAGATAATAATGAATGAGATGATGAATTAATGTGAAAACTAATTTAATTGTTTTAGGTAATTTTTTTGAAATGGGAATAAATTTTTGTGTTATACTGATGTGATCGGTGGGGTATTTTTGGTTTTGTGAGATCTGTAGTGTTTGTTCAGTTATTATGAATACTAGTTTAGATGTTGGATGTGTTATTGGATGTGGAAGTGTTGTGGTATATAGGTGGTTGTTTTAGTGATATATTTGGATTCTCGTGTGGGAATTGTATGAGATTAAGTGGATTTTGTTTTGAGGTGATTTGTATGCTATTTAGTGCCTTGGTAATGTAGCATGGTGGTAGTGTAATAAAATTGATAATGGTTGAATTTAAAAACAATGGGATTTAAATTTAATGTTTAGTAATTGAATTTAAAATTTAATGTTAAATTCAGGATAATACATAAATAGGAATTTATATATAGAATAGTTAGAGTTATTTTTCAATAAAAATTATTTTAAATTACCTAATTAAATATATGGTGCTTGAAAATATGTAAATATAGAAAGTGGTTATAACACCCCATGATTTTATAGAATGTTATTTTTTAAAAATTAAATTTTACCACATTGAAAAATTTAGATTCATGCAGCCCGAATAATTTAAAATAACACTATGTTAGATAGCTTATGTTATACAAAATAGCGAGCATAAAAACTATTAAAATTTTATTATTTAATTATGTCATTTATCACATAACCATTTTAATGGTGGGAATGAATGATATAAACTAAATTATGAAAATATAGTTTGAAATTTTTTATGATCTTAATTCACTTTTTACCAATCAAATAGAAATTAAAATAAATTCCAATTGAATATAAAGGATGTTTTTTATAAATAAATCATTTTTTATTCATACAATGAAATTTTATATTTATAAATTAAATTAATCAATATTAATCAGAGATCATAATAGAATTTATATTTTATATATTCATTCAAATATTATTAAATTAATGCAATCAGTTTTATTGATATACGTTAATAATAAATCCAATTTTATGAATAAAATCTATATTTTTCTAAAATTTAATTTTAACACCTTTTAATGGAACACCAATTTTAAAACCAAATTTTTTAATCTTTTAAATTTTTTAGATGAAAAATTAAAATTATTTTTTGAAATATGGATACCATGATTAAATTACAGAGTCTTTTATGTATTTTTTTCATAATCTTCAATTTTTGGATGAATAGTGAGAAATATCTGATTTTAATTTAACTATGTTTCTTCCTATAATTTATTTATGTAGTTAAATAATATTTTCAGTTTTTTTATTTATAATTATTTAATTTATTCATCAATAAATATAATTTTCATTATTGGATTAAATTTCTTTGTGGAATTGGATATAAAAACATTTCAAACTTTTGAACATCTCACATTAAAAAACCTCTTTCCGGTTGTGTCTACCAGATTAATTTTAAATATAAATTTTACAATTATATAATTTAATTTGGTAAAATTCATTTCATATTTTGGATAAAATTTCAAAATTATATTATAAGGTCAATTTCATATTTTCAATTAAAAATTCACAATGGTAAAAAAACATATTTACTTTGGTATTAATACAAAAATGAAACATGTTGGACTTAAAAAGGCAGAGACATAAAATGAAAATAAAATTCAAAACATATTTTTTTTTGATGTATTAATCAACCCTAAAAAACCTATAATTTATTAAGATCCATTAAATTTAATTTATATCAATGCCACATCAATGTAGTTGGATTTTAATTTAAAATATCCCATATTTTAGTAACATGAACCTGCCTATCATTAAGTATGAATATTACCCCTCACCAACCCAATTCGACTCAAAATACACAATGCTAATAAAATATCAACCCAAACAGGTAATCCTCTCTATACCCATGTCCTAGTTCTCATTTTATCACAATAGATTAAAATCCAAGGTTCTCAAGGGTCTCTCAATGAGCTGATATTCAACAGGTAATTTTCTCAAACAACATAGTTTATTTTAATTAATTCTTGTAGATTCTACTCATGTCATCCGTGCATGAAGGAAAGATAATTTGAGAATAATTTAAATATGTTGACATTATATTGATAATGGAATATATATTATAAATACATTTGGTAACATCTACTAATTCAATGAAAAGAAATATGGATCCAAGTTATGGTGATTAACCATCATCGTAGATACTTTTTTCATCATTTTAAATTTCAGTAGTCATTTCTAGTAATAATACTTTTATTCTTGATAAATAGTCTTTTAATAGTTATATTATAACCTATATTAGGTTATGAAGTAATATATTGGAATAATATTTCATAAAATTAATCATGTTTGTTATATTCGAAAAAATAATGAAAATAATATATCAATTTATCATTAACATTTTATCAACTAAATGATCCTCATGATTGAAACCAAAATGATATATTGTAACATTTATACTAATAGATTTTCATTAATACCATTTATTTCCAGAAATGGTGATTAGTACTCATTTTACCATAACATCAATAATTATACTCATGAGAACCTATAATGAGACCATCACACGAACTCACCCAAAACAATGAAAATCATGAAGTGTTATTAATTAAAGGGGTTATGAGTTGTTCTAAAAAAATTATAAGGTATTAGTAACATGAATATATTCTTATAATGAATTAATAACATTCATTAAAACATTATACAATATTTTTATTTACAAAAACTAAATGGAATCATGATGTAAGGGTTTCTCATCTCACTTTTTCTTTTCTAGGATATATGCCTTATTCACAAATTTTTTATTTTTTTAGTGTATATATAATGAAATTTAATATATAATATCATTAATTTAATTATATTCAAGTTATTCACTATTTAAATTTATAATTACAATTTTTTTATCATACAATTAGACTAATTACAAAGTTGTAAGGGATTTCGTAACCCAATATCCATTCTTCGAGATAAACATCTATTTCTTGATCTTTCCTTGCTAAAGAAATATTTGAAACGAATTATTAATATAATATTTTTTATTTAAAAAATATTTAATAATAGGATATATAAATTTAATTTATATTATTAATTCCCATTTTATTGATACAATTTGTAGAAGACTTTCTGTTAATGATTATATTTTTCACGGTATCAATAAAACAATATTTTCTTTACATGTTTGTGTTTTCTTAAATTGATTCCAACAATGTTTAACTATAAATTTATGATGTTTTTATGCTCCTTTCAATCATGTTTTTACTTTTTACTAAACTATTATAAGGTATTATTTTTTTTCAATTTCTTAAAGATATTTTTATGACATGTCCGAAAAAAATATCGGAGAAATGTTTTATTAAATTATAAAACATGGGAGTATTTTCTTGATGACATAAATCCATAGTTCATTAAATATTATGTTAAAATACTAGAAGTAAATTTCAAAACATAATGTTTCCTTTTATAATTTGGATACATTTTTCTTTTTTTCATATTAGAATGTGTATTTTACTCAAATAAATATTTCTACAGATATTACAAAATTACATTACTTATAAGATAGAAATATTTATTGTATCTTGTGATCTATTGGGGATATTATTCAAGGATACTTCTCTTATATTTTTTTTGTTTTTTTAATTTTCCAATGGAATGATTTTTGTGAATATAATACTTTACCGTTTTATTCCATGGGTAAATATTTTGGATATTCCTTATGTTTTATTATTTATGAAAAAAATATGCATGATAATGTTTTAATGAGTGAGCCTAGATAAAACACCAATGAATTGAGTAATGTTTTAGTCTTAATGATACGTCAAAATGATATTGTTTTTCACCATATTTACATTATGGTTCTTTTTCCACCTCATTATATTTTCTTGGTGTTCAGACTTGAATCATGTCTATGTTAGGCAAAATGTTATTTCGAAAAATAAATGTTTTATTTCATGGTATCACAGATCATGTTGTTTGATTATTTTATAACTCATTTATTTTTAACATCCATTTCCATTTTATGACTCATGGTTTTTTCCTTTTATATATTTTTTCTAATTTTGAAATGTCATTTTGATGACAAAATATCCTTATATTCAACAAATTATTTGATATGACCATGGTTTGATTACTCTTATGTTTACCATTATTGAGAATATTATATCACCAATTTTATGTTTTCATTTCACCTAGATATGAAGTGTGATATTAAATGAAATATGTATATAATTATTTGGATGATAATATTTTGATAACATATTTTGAAATTTTTAAATAGTGGGAGATAATGTTGAACATTATAAGGTAGTTGATTATGAAAACACCTTTTTTAGAGTCTTCCAAAATTATATAATAATTTAGACCTAAAATATCCTTAGATATGTAAGTGATACAATATTTCCATTATAAATTATATGTTATTTATGGAGAGTGTATATTCAAATTTATCTATATAAAATTTTGGAATGTAATTTTTGTGATTTTAGCACCATATCCATAAGTGCGGATTCTGTGTTGTTATAGCTTGTATCATAGTATGGTTTATAAAATATTTCATATTATAATGATTTATTTTATTATATTATTAATATTTATATATATCATCATGGGATTATACTTTTTAGATTGATCCTAGGTTTTATATCTTATAAACCCATTTTGATGTTGTGTGTTACGAAATTCTAAGGTGACTAATAGTGTCTTTTGAGGAATTTATTTTTTAGTTAATTATGGGTTATTACATTTTAGAATGGAAAATGAAAGGTAAGAGATAAATTTTGAGGTTAATATATATTATGATTTTTTGAATATGGTACTCACATTTTATTAATTTTATAACGATTATAATAATTTAGTAGTATAAAAATGAAAACATTAAGGATGGGTGACAACCCGTCAAATCCCACAAGGCCATTATAATTGAACCCACATCCAATGGGAGCCATGTGTGGAAAAACTACCACTAGCATATGTGATGTCTTGGTTAATATGAAATTATTTTATTTTATTTAACATACCTCATGGGTAATGATTATGTTCATTTTGGGGACACAATTTATAGATAACTAGGATATTTGAAATTATTTTGTGATTAATTGATTAATGTTCCTTTGTAATAAGTTCCTAATTTTAAAAACCCAATATTATTGAGGTTAATATAATTCTATGAGATTTTATTTTAGGAATAAAGTATGATTTATATTTTTGAAGAATTTATGATTTTATATTGTCATTATGCTGAGTTGGTTATTTATGGGAATCAATATCACATCATAGATATTATGAGATTTAGAAAATTAATTTTTGGTATAATACATTAAGATTTATTGATGTTATTTTGGAATAAATATTAGAATTTATCATGTAATATTATTTTATCAAATTATTATTATTTTTGGGATTCAATATTACTCTAGAAAATGTTTTCTTAATTTTATGTATTGTTATTTAGAAAATGATCTATGTTAAACTGTGGGTTTTACTACTGAAAATTAGAGATTAAAGTAGCTTTCACCGTACAGTGGTTTATTCTATTTGGAATAATATATGATGTACTAACTATTTGGTGTCATATAATGGTTAATGATAGAAGGAAAATATTTTTCTATTTTATTGATTTACTGTTTAGTAGAAGTTGATTCTTGTGTTTTAGGCTTGAAAATTCCATACTAATCATTGAGAGAAAAAGATGAAATTTTTGAAGAAGTTTATTAAATAATAAAACTCTCTATTAAATGTATGTATATTTACTGATGTTCTTATATAGGGTAGTAATTTAATTCCTTAAATATATAAAAATGATCTTCAATCAAAATAGTTATTTGTTTAATTTTCTTATGTAGAATTCAATTGACTCTTTAAACCAAAATTATTTATGGTTGTATGATGGAAATGTTTTTTGTGACTATGTTCTCTATCACTTTACATCCTAAAATGATAGTTTAACTTACCTACCATGTCACGATTCTCACTTATAACTAATTAGATCCTATTTTAATGCCTAATTTTTTGTTGACCTTCTCATTAACATTTCTTCATTTTGAGGGGATGTTTTGTTAACTCTATTTACAATGTGACATTCCCAAAAAATAATTTTCAAGTATCGTTCTTTAATATTCTATGTAAAATTTCAAATTACGAGGACACAACATATTTAATGAGTAGATAATGTAACACACTATGATATATTAATTTTTTAAAAAAATATTCTATCACATTGAAAAATTATGATATATTGATACCCAAGATATTAAAATACCACAATGTTCTATAACTTATCATCAAAAGAACACCAATATTATATGATGTATTAAAATAATATTATTAAATTGTGAGAGTTATCACAAATAGGTTGGAATAATATGAATAAATTATATCAACTGAATTATGAAATTATAGTTTAAAAATGTTTATTAAATTATATCATTAACTAAAAATTTGTTATAAGTAAAAAATAAAAGATAATTGAACATAAAGGATGTTTTTTATAAAAAAATATTTTTATGATCACAATGGTATTTTTGAATTAATATATTAAATTAATCACTATTAGTGATAGATCATAATAAAGAATATTTAATCAAAATTTATTCATTTTTTTAATATTCATTAAAAATTTAGATAGGCTTTATATAAAAATATATCTAATATTTAGAATATAAGATATATGATTTAAAAAAGGTAAATTTTCAACCTTTTAATGGAGATCCAACATTAAATAATTTTTTTACACTTTTATAAGTGTTATTTTCCAAAATAAACTTCATTTTTAATTTAGGATATCAAATATTTCTTAGGGACATTTTTAGTATATTTATGATATTATTCATTTTTTGGATAAATAGTGAAATATATTGACTTTTAATTGAAAAATATATTTTCATCAAATTCATTTATATTGATAAACTATATGTATTTTTTTAATGTCTACAAAGATCAATTATAACTCAATATATCAATTTTATTCGTAGAAATAAATTTCACTATGAAATTTGATAAAAAACATTTCAATCATTTGAACATTTCACTTCTAAAATCATTTTTTTCTTGTACCAATCAAATTAAATTTTTATATTTTACATTCAATTATGAGAATTGAATTTGGTAAATTGTATTCCAAATTTTATATAATAATGAAAAAATAGGTAGTAATTTCAATATAATTTCTATCCCTAAAAATTGTTATCTTGATAAAATAATAACTTACCATAGTATAAGTAATAAAATCAAACATATTAATTTTAAAAATGTCAATACATAAAATACCTAAAAAATTACATTTAGTAGGTTGTTTATGTATATTTAAACACTACCCATCCAATTAAATATTAATATCCATCCAAAGTCAACAAAATTAATACAATGTTCCTTTATTTATGTTCTATTTATAATATTTCAACTACTCTGATTCATTATGTGGGGAGGCTAGGTTAAATAATTGATCATTTTATGTGTTGTGGGTTTTTTCGGTTAGTTCACTATGAAATTAGTATGATCATTTCATATTTTTATTAGATAACATGCATATAATCCTGTAAATAATATATGTTATTCCCACCATTTCTGTAAATAAATATTTATTTAGCTTTCTACGGGGTTTCCTGGGACTGATATGGGCATTAATATGTTGGATTAAGGAGATAATTTTGAGATGCTACTCTATGTTTTAATTATTTGATTACTTTAATTACTTTTTTTATTTTTCATTATATAATAATGTCGAATGGTTTGTTTTATTTTATATTATATGATAGAGTTGATTGGTGGATATTCATCTTTTCTCAATAAACATTTCAATAAGTGATGTAAATTCCTATGATTTGTGTGTTTTCACCCTTATTGTTAGTATCTAAACTGGTTATAAATATTGGTAGGTCTCAGGGGTCACTCAGTCACTCTATCTTTATTTTGATTATAAGCCTAAGAGGTGTTCTAGTGAATGAGGGTTCATAACCAGGAATCCATAAATTTAACCATTTGATTGGTCTACCATAAAAAAATCAAGAAAGACTTAGAAATTGACCTATTAGAAGGTATCATATCTAAAAATAATATGTTCATGTCTTTCTTCCATATTTAATCCCTCTATCATCCCAATCATATATTTATAAATTATTAAAATAAAAAAAACGACTATATCTTCCAATCATGGAATCCCTCGATCTCAAAGGATATATTCAACAATAAATAATACTAAAAAAGTAAAATATCATATAATGATCTCTCAAAATTATGGGCTCTTATAAAATACCATAAAATAAAAACTATTATTACTGAATGATGCTCGGAGCTAGTTTATTAAGTGACCATAGGCTCATCGGTTTGTATTCCAGTGGCTATAGACTTACAGTGTGGGTATAATGAATCATGTGGGGATACTATACCCTTGTAACGAAATTAATCCATGGATGATGAAAATAATGATAACAATATAAATAATAACCATGCATCATAAAATGAATTCCAAAAAACATTTTTATTCACAGATAAAATAATTTAAATGTTTTATGTCACTAGTGACACCTATTATAAGAAAAAAAAATAAATACCCAATGATAATTCCAGAATTGGGTCTACTCATCAATATGGTCAACTTATCCATGATCATTCCTGAATCGTAATTCAACCATCCTTCAAAGATAAATTTCTTGTGTCCTTACACACATCTATTTATTATTCTAAAGTATAAGTATTGGACTGAGAAAGGTGTAAGTACATCTCAGTTGGACTCCACTAGTTCTGTATAGGAAATGATTTACTCAAAATAGTTTATTAATAAGTACAGATAAACAATAGTACAAATAGTAATTCAATTGTGTTTTACAATTAAACCGAATTTAGTTAGCTGTATGGGATCTTGAGATCCACTTTGTTACTATCCAACAAACATCCTTCAACCCATGTCAGCACCTAAACCAAAATTCTAAAAGGTTTAACATATTACAACACAATATATTTAACAAATTATTCTATATAATTCATCATTCATTTTACAATTAGATGAGGTACCCAAAAATCCAATCCCTAAATCCAGGAATATTAGTCTGATGTCTAATCTAGATAATAAATTCATAGGTCATAGATATTCAATTCAACCAATCCCATTTATATAGGAGCATCATTCAAACATCCTTATCATGTTCACATCATAGGAACGTAGAGAGTTAGTTTAACATCCTAATCACTCGATGTATCATGGTTCTGAACAATTAATTTTTCCCATCCTGACAATGAGGATCCCAATTTTATAATCTCATCCATACCATCAAAAAAAATTTAGATGGAAATAATTAGTAATATTATTATAAAAAAACCACATGGTTTTCCCTTTTTCCATTAATGAAAATTCTGTGGCATATTACTCTCAACAGATTTAATTCAACCCCATGAATAATTTGTACACCATTTGTCTATATAAAAAACCAATTTACATTATTTAACCATATTACAACATGGATATGCTAAATTTGACAATTTAACAACTTTACCCAAAGTATTATCATTATTAATTTTTCTTAATTTAGTTAATCCAAGAATCCTTTTTAACCATACATGAATTCTCAATGCTATTATAATAAGTATAATATCATAAACCCTCTAATTAAATATTTCACAAAATCCTTCGATGTCTTAAAAGGTGTGGCACACCCCATAGTTTTCATTATGCCTAGTATCATAATAATTAGTGATGTAATGTGGTATTTTAAGGGTCTCATATGTCATATGTGGGAGAAATTTACTTTTCATAAAAAAACATCATTTCATTGCCCAACAAAGAAAATTCACAACTGCATATACAAAAAATAACCTCAATATTATGGGATAATAATTATATACAACCAACCACAAACACATAGATGAACACCTTTTAATCGGCTACCCTTGGTTCAATACCAAATATATATTATTCCCCAAACTAATAATTTCCTAGAAAATTTGGGTTTAAGTGATTTGTAATGACTGAAAACAATAATCCAAAATTCATCCATATAAATAGATGATGGATCACTGATAGACTCACTCAGAGCACAAATTCACTTACCACAGTGGTTCAACTGACACATAATAGAAGGATAGTCACCCTTGGAGAGTTTTGGAGCATTTTTCACGACCCCATATCGGGGCCTGTGCCATGAATACCCCAAGCCCGCCTTCCATAGGCCAGGGGCTGGCGACTAGCACGAAGGCGTAAATCACGGTAAAAAGGGAAGGCATTGCCTTTGTAACGTAAACAAACACCATAGAGCAAGCAAGCAGAAGTAAACACTAAGTAAAAACTGAGTACAATAGTATGTGCGGAAAAGAAAATGGGCCAGTATACAAACCCAAACTGAAAGTAAAGTACAACTAGAAAGGGAAAACAACGACTGAAAAGTAAAGCTGCAACGTCGAGCTGTCCAATGAAAATCCCACTTGAAGGGTGGGTACATATGGCCTCCACTGCTCCTCGGGTCCAGCCGACCGCTCCGAGTACGTCCCGCCCTGTGGTCCACCTCCAAGTACTGTCCTGCTCCAAAAGCCTCAACCACGATCAGCGATGTCCGTCGTCTGCAACCAACATAACGTATTGCGGGCATAGCCCATTTAGGGGCGAGTATAAGCTACTCAGTAGGGACCCCGAGACCCCCGAAGGTCTCCCAGAATCCACAAAGTAAATATACAATCACGAAGTAACATCCGACACTGTTTAGGTATATACCCATACATATACCTAAGTCATCAATTCTCGTTCGGCTCCAACATCCAAACCCAAGTACAACCCAGTCCACACAAGAAAGCAAAACGTAAATCCACACAGGATAGCACAACACAATCTGCATAGGAAAGTAAAACAGGATTCACCTCACACAGGTATACTTCATCCAATGACGATAAAGATGACCAGATATTGCCACTGACTCATCTAAGTCATCAAACCCACAAAGGATCGATAGGTACAAACCCCCGCAATGACCCACAAAGGATCTGACCCATAAAGGATCGATAAGAACTAACCCGTGCAAGGACCCACAAAGGATCTGACCCACAAAGGATCGATAGGTAACTAACCCCCGCAAAGACCCACACAGGATTAGAACCACATAGGATCTGTTGGCGCTGGCTCACATAGGACCGCTGAGCGCTGACCCACACAGGATCAGACCCACACAGGATCGGTAGCACTGACCCACAAAGGATCGCTGAGTGTTGTAGTCGTCGCCGTGGAATCCACTGAGGATCTCTGTACAGTCGTCGTCGTCATAGTAGCAGTCGCAGCCAGCTCAGGGATCCCGCACACATCAAGCTCGTATGGGAGGGTCCGCTCCATGAGCCGAGAGGATGATACATCAACTGACACTTAGTCCAGAGCTAATGTATCCAAAAGTTCCGTATCGTCAATAGGAACTCAACGTCGTAGACGGCGCGTCAATCGGACGCCCAGTCTGAGAGTTATTGGTTTTTTCATCCTAGGGGCACGGTTGGGTTTTAAGGAAAAACCAACCCGACCGTACTCCACATGCGTGAAAACCTAGGGCGGAGTAATCCAAAAGATCCGGCTCACTTAGAGGAATTAAACAAAGTTTACGACACGTCAATCGGATTTCCGGAGCTCAAGATATAAGCGTTTCCGCTCAGAGGGCCTGGTTGGTTTCGTGTACGAACCTACCCGGCCAAACCCAAAGTACTCCGAAACCTTGAGTGCGATATACCGAAATGACCGCCTCTATCCATGGATCACATCACCGCTAAAGTTGCGTCAATCAGAGGCCTGAAGCTCAAGTTATGAGCAAAAAACCGAAAAGGTCCGAAAACGGGGGGTCTGGGCCCAGACCGACCCGACCCAACCCCCCTGGGTCGGCCCAAACCGGGCCGATCCCACCCAGGTCCGGTTCTAACCCGAATGGAGTGACCTAGCCTGGCCGGGGTGGCCCGGCCTGACCGTCGGGTCGGCACGGCCTGTTACGACTGAGCAGAGCGGGGGGTGTGCTGCCCCCGTGTGAGAGAACCGCGGCCCCGCGTGGGGCCACCCTTGCCAGCGGATGCGGCCGGGCCACTGCGTCCCGTGCTCCTCCGGTCCTGCGTGGTCGCGAGACCATGCTGCTGCCGCCACGGTAGAATCCGCGGTGGTTCCTTCTGGTGGGCTGCTCCACGGACCACCGTATGTGTTCTAGTGGTCGGAAATTCGCGCCTCCTTCACCAAAGGTCCTCCCGGGGTCTGTTCTTCACTACGAGGACCTCACATTGCCCGTGTGCCCTACTTTGTCGACATCCACCATTTCACAGACCAAGAAAGAAAGGAGCGGTGGGTTCAGACTTTTTCCTTAGTCCGCACCCACCGCATTAGCAGTTTGAAAAGTCCCACAACAATTATTAAATCAATGCCACAGGTATAAATCAAAATGATTTAAATGAATCATACCCCTACCTCGTCTTAGTGTTCGAACAATATTTCTTCGCGGAATTGACCGTCACGGAAGAAGAGGATCGTCGCATCGCGGAAGGGCATCGCGTCGTCGCGGAACACAGCGTCACGTCGACGATCTCCAAGGGTTAAATAAAACACACATATTTAATTTCACGAATTAAATCCATGTTGAGTATAAAATCCACAAACAATTAGAGAACCGTAATTCCCTACCTCAAGCAGTTGATGATCGGATATTGTTGCGGGGAAGAAACGTCACGGAAAAAGCGTCGCAGAAGGAGAATCGTCGGCATCGCGGAACACGGCGTCGCGTCGTCGATCTCTGAGGGTTCTGCGTTCCTCGCGTTCATCATGTTCTTCGCGTTCTTCGTGTTCTTCATGAAGGAGGATGAAGATATCAAGCCCTAGAGTCTTCTCCAAATCCTCACAATGAGCAATCCTCATGAAAGACATGTGTTGGTCTTATTTTATTATTATGCCAACAGTTTGAAAAGCAAGTTAAGAAACGAACCATTAATTCGATGAATTAATGGTAACGTCTTAACTGTCCAATTAATATGAGCGTTAATATTTTTAGAAAATGCACCAGTTGACCTTCATTAAAGAGGAGTTTTCGCGGGTTCTTTACATAGAGTAAAAGAAATGGTGGGGATCGTGCGGGGCCCACCTCACAAATATCCTACCAAGAGGGTTGGATATTTTGGGTTCTACCCTATCCATTTCAACTTAGCTTAAGTAGATTTAAGTTACTTTAAGTATCTTTAAGTGAAATAAAATAAAGTTGTCACACCACTTTATTTAATTTTCTTCATTTAACCCCAAAAATTAAAAACCACACTCGAGCAAACACAACTTCGAAAGAGGCGTTTGTAAGAAATTACCGGTGCTGCGATTCCATCGGTGCCCTCGGAATTCGATTCTGTGCACTGGTTCAAAATGTAGGAAAACCTGCTCGTTCGTTCACTGAACGTACCCGAGCCAAACTTCGTAAAATGATTACGGGCACACCGGGCCTCGGAATCACGTGCCGTCAGAAACTGCGTTCTTGTAAAATTCCAAAAGCAATTAAGAAAAAAAATTCCATTAATTTTACGGGTCATTACATCACTTCCACATCAGGGATTTACGTACCCATAAAGATACATCATAAACTAGGGAAACAAATGTGGGTACTGAGCACGCATCTGAGCCTTCCGCTCCCAAGTGCTCTCTTGGAGGTTCCCATGCTGCCATCTGATGCACACTAGAGGAATAAAACATCCATGCAGGACCCACTCCTGTCAATCCTCGATCTACACCGGGACCTCCGAAAAAGTCGACCCATCATCAACTTCTAGCTCCCCATGGTCAATGATGTGCGTCGGGTGGTGCACTTATCTCCTTAGCTGAGATACGTGGAAGACATCATGCACCCGGTGCAACTGAGGTGTTAGATCCAGGTGATAAGCCACCTCGCCAATCCTTCTGGGGAACTGGAATGGTCCGATGAAGCTTGGAGACAACATGCCGCCTCGGCCAAATCTCCGTAAACCACATCGAGGTGAGACCCGCAAGAAGATGTGGTCGCCATCCTCGAACTCTAGTGGCCTATGCCGTCTATCAGCATAAGACTTCTACCAGCTCTGAGCTATCCTCATCCGCTCCTGGATGACCTGGACCTTCTCTGTCGTGGCCTAGACCATCTCCGGTCCCACAAGTGCTGACTCACCAGGGTCTGTCCAGCACAAAGGAGATCTGCAAGGTCGGTCGTACAACGCCTCGTATGGTTCCATCCCGATGGTGGAGTGGTAGATGTTGTTTTACGCAAACTCCATCAAGGGTAGGTGGTCCTCCGAGCTCTGACCAAAGTCGATGAAACAAGGGTGGAGCATGTCTTCGAGAGTTTGAATGGTCCTCTCCGTCTGACCATCTGTCTGAGGGTGAAAGGTGGTGCTCAGACATAGCTGCGTCCCGAACGCCTCCTACAACCCCTTCCAAAGCTGGGAAGTAAAGAGAGAATCTCGATCGGAGACGATAGATGATGGCACACCGTGAAGCCGTACAATCTCATGAACGTAGAGACGTCCCAAGCTCTCCACTAAGCCTTGCTCTCTGATGGGTATGAAGTGATCTGACTTGGTGAGTCGGTCGACAATCACCCAAATGGAGTCGTGAGCTCTGGAAGTGCGTGAAAGTCCAGTCACTAAGTCCATAGATATCCCATCCCACTTCCACTCCGGGACCTCCAAGGGTTGTATCAAGCCTGCTGGTACCTGATTCTCTGCCTTCACCTGTCGGCAGGTGAGGCATCGAGAAACGAACTCCGCCGCAGCCTTCTTCATGCCCGGCCACCAGTGCTGTCATCTGAGATCCTGGTACATCTTCGCTACTCCAGGATGTACCGCCAAAGGAGAAGTGTGAAACTCTCCCAGCACCTCCTCCCGTAAAGCAACTGGTACCAAGGTACATCCACTGAAAAGGACGTTGTGCTCTGCTCCAAAGTAGAAACCATCAAGTTCCAGTCCTGAGGGTATCTGTGCACGCCGCGTCTCATAGTCAGCATTCCTACGTTGTGCCTCTCTGACCCGCTGTAGTAGTGGAGAAGAGACTGTGAGTGACTAAAGGAAAGATGCTCCATCTCTATCCACAAAGGATATCTGCAAAGCAGGTAGCTGCTCTGTCGCCTCCTAGAGTAGCTGAATGCCCGTCCTCCTGCTGAGAGCATCGGCTACCACGTTCCCCTTCCCAAGAGTATAGAATATCTCAAAGGCATAGTCCTGGAGGAACTCGAGCCATCGACGCTGTCTCCGGTTCAGGTCCTTCTGAGAAAAGATGTACCTGAGACTCTGATGGTCAGAAAAGACTGTAAAGCACTCGCCCATCAGATAGTGTCGCCATGTCTTCAGAGTGAAGACCACTGCTGCTAACTCCAGATCATGGGTAGCGTAGTTCTACTCATGCGGCCTCAGCTAATGTGATCCATAGGATATCACTGCCCGATCCTGCATCCGGACACATCCAAGTCCGGTTCCTGATGCATCGCAGTAGACTACGTACCCAACTCCCTCATCTAGAAGCCTCAGGATAGGGGTGCTGGTCAATCTCTATCTCAGCTCCAAGAAGCTATGCTGACATATATCTGACCACAAAAAGGTTTTCCCCTTCTTCGTAAGAGATTAGAGTGGTGACGCAACTTTGGAGAAGTCTGGCACAAATCTCTGATAGTATCCAGCTAGTCCCAAGAAACTCCACACCTCTGTCACGCTCTTGGGTGGCTCCCAAGCTAGAACTGCCTCGATCTTCGTAGGATCCACCGCAAATCCCACCTCATAGATGACGTGTCCCAAGAAGTGGACCTCACGTATCCAGAAATGACACTTAGAGAGATTTCCATAAAGATGGTGCTCTCGGAGTGTGTCTAGTATAACCCGTAAGTGGTTGGCGTGCTCCTCCTCAGTCGTCGAGTATATCAAAATGTTGTCAATGAAGACCACGATAAATCGAACGAGGTATGGCTAAATGATCCTGTAAATGAGGCCCATGAATTCTGCTAGAGCATTGGTTATGACGAATGGAATAACCAAGAACTCATAGTGGCCATACCGACATCTGAAGGCCGTCTTCTTCACGTCCTCGTCCCGAACTCTGGGCTGATGATAGCCTGACCTGAGGTCTATCTTCGAGAACCACCATGCTCCCTTGAGCTGATCGAAGAGGTCATCAATCCTCGTTAGCGGATACTTGTTCCTCACTGTAACCTTGTTCAGGGGATGATAGTCAACACAAATTCGCAAGCTCCCGTCCGCCTTCTTGGCGAACAATATCGGGGAAGCACAGTGTGAAACACTGGATCAGATAAATACCTTTCCCTGCAAGTCCTCCAACTGTACCCGTAGCTCTCGAAGCTCAGCGGGGGCCATCCGATATGCTGGAGGTGATATCAGGGCTGTCCTAGGGTATAGGTCAATATAAAAGTCTACATCTCTGCAAGGAGGTAGTCCTAGAACGTCGTCGGGAAAGACATCCGCATACTGATCCACCACTGTAGGAAAACTCGGACTCCGCACGTCAACTGCTCCGAGGATGAGGCTAGCCAACTGATGAGTGATGGGCTGTCCTCTCCCCTGTGAGAGTCCATCCTGTGCTGCGAAGGCTCCCTTCTCGTCGGTGAAGGTGAACATGGTCCCGTCGGTTCGTACACATTGCACCTTGCGCCTAAAAAAGTCAATCTGTGCATGGATTGTAGATAACCAATCCATGCCCAAGATGACGTCGTAAGGCCTTGACGCCGCTACAAGAAGATCCCAGCCGAAGCTCTCCCCTCCTAGAGTAAACTCACACTGCCGGCACCAGTGCGTAATTGTCCAGTCTGCTCCCGTAGGGGTCTCTAGCCTCAAGGATCGAGCCAACGACTCTATCAGAATCTCTGAGCTCCGAAAAAGGGAAGCGACAATGAAAGAGTGACTCGCTCCTATATCTATAAGAACTACAGAAAAGGTGGAATAGACACATATAGTACCTCAAATTTTCTCGGGCGTGTCGTGGTCATAGGCCTCCGCTGCCTGGAGTTGTGCCTGTCTCTCCCCGGCAGCTCCCTGTGGTCGGGGTGGACCTCCTGGTGGTGGTGGTGGTAGAGCCTCAAAGTGTTGCCCACCAACTGCTGCTCAGCCAGCTCCTCTGCCTCATCCGCCTGCTCCCTACAGACCGCCACTGTCGACCCTCTGCCTCTGCCTGTGTGTTCTCTCAACCGTCTGCTTCTCCTCGGCACGGTGGGTTGGGCAGTCACGAGCCATGTGGCCCTGCCCGCCGCATGTGTAGAACTGCCTGCCTCTCGAAAGACTGGCTCCACGCTGTGTGCCCCGCACTGCTGAGCCAGTGTCCTAAGGTCGTCTATGTGAGGGTTTGGTCTGCTTGGACCCATGAGTCATCCGTCGACTGCCTGCCGCAGAAGACTCTGCTACATGCTTCCCCGCGGTAGGTCTTGCTGCTGATGAAGGCTCAGCAAGAAAGCTCTCGATAAAAAGGGCTCGCTCCAGTACTCCTACCTGAGTCGGAATGATGAGAGAGATCAGCGATGACCTGATCTCATCTCTCAATCCCTGCTCAAATGTCCACGCCCAGAAGAATGGGTCTCATACCATGTCTATCTTGTAGCACGAGAGATCGGTAAATATCGCCAAGTACTAGGCGACCGTCAAGCTACCCTGCCGCAGCTGAAGAAGCTCCTAGATGCGCACCGCACAGATGGTGTCTGGGACGAACTCTGAGCGGAAGAGTCTCTCAATGTATGTCCAGATAAGAGATGCCTCATCGTGCACCTCAAGCATCAATCTCCACCATCGGCCCACTGCCGTGTGCAGTAGGCTCGCTGTGAGGATCACCATGAGGTCTGCTGGTGTCCTCACTACCCTGAAAACTCATACAACTGCCTCCAGCCAGTCCTCGGCTACCTGGGGGTCCGTCTCGTCGTGGAACCTGGGCGGTCGCTGGCGCTGGAACACGTGAAGTGCACTAAGGTGACGTGCATCGTCATTGGCTGGGGCTGGAAGCATCGGTGGCTCAGTGGGTAAAGGTACCGCTGGTGCCTCAGCTGTCAAAGGGCCCTGCACCGAGGCCTCATCACTCAGTGAGCTGTCATCATGCTCAACTCTCAGAACCCTCGCAGGCTGCCGTCGTGGGGCCATCCTGAAAAGGAAACAGGTGTTCCACGGTCAGAACAGTATACCCGGTGAGCTGATAAAAAGTAATCACAAAGAAAACATGAAACACACATGCAATCAATGCTTTCGTGCATTAAGTCGGAAATCAGAAGTCAGGGTCCTGGTGTACGGATACGTCGGCCGCTGCACCAATACTGGACTCCCTGGACAGATAACCACACTTAATACACTTAACACTATTGCTTCACTTAGAAAAAAATATCAGAGTCCAATGTTCTGCGGTAGAACCGAACTCCTCTGATACCAATTTGTCACGACCCGTCCTCGGGGCCCGTGCCATGACTACCCCAAGCCCGCCTTCCATACGCCAGGGGCTGGCGACTAGAACGAAGGCGTAAATCCTGGTAAAAAGGGAAGTCATTGCCTTTGTAACGTAAACAAACACCACAGAGCAAGAAAGCAGAAGTAAACACTAAGTAAAAACTGAGTACAATAGTATGTGAGGAAAAGCAAATGGGCCAGTATACAAACCCAAACTGAAAGTAAAGTACAACTGGAAAGGGAAAAAAACAACTAAAAAGTAATGCCGCAACGTCGAGCTGTCCACTAGAAATCCCACTTGAAGGGTGGGTACATATAGCCTCCACTGCTCCTCGGGTCCAGCCGACCGCTCCGAGTACGTCCCGCCCAGTGGTCCACCTCCAGGTACCGTCCTGCTCCACAAGCCTCAACCACGATTAGCGTTGTCTGTCGTCTGCAACCAACACAACGTAGTGCGGGCATAGCCCATGTAGGGGTGAGTATAAGCTACTCAGTAGGGAACCCAAGACCCCCAAAGGTCTCCCCGAATCCACAAAGGAAAGATACAATCATGAAGTAACATCCGACACTGCTTAGGTATATACCCATATATATACCTAAGTCATCAATTCTCGTTCGTCTCCAACATTCGAACCCAAGTAAAACCCAGTCCACACAGGAAAGAAAAAAGTAAATCCACATAATATAGCACAACATAATCCATATAGGAAAGTAAAACAGGATTAACCTTACACAGGTTTACTTCTTCATATGATGATAAAGATGACCAGATATTTCCACTGACTCATCTACGTCGTCAGACCCACAAAGGATCGATAGGTACTAACCCCCGCATTGAACCACAAATAATATGACCCACAAAGGATCGATAGGTAACTAACCCCCACAAAGACCCACAAAGGATTGGACCCACATAGGATCTGTAGGCGCTGGCCCACACAGGACCGCTGAGCGCTGAACCACACTAGATCAGACCCACACAGGATAGGTAGCACTGACCCACAAAGGATCGCTGAGTTCTGTAGTCATCGTCGTCGAATCCACTGAGGATCTCTGTACAGTAGTCGTCGTCACTGTCGCAGTCGCAGCCAGCTCTAGGGTTCCCGCACACAGCAAGCTCATTTGGGAGGGTCCGCTCCGCGAGCCGAGATGCTGATACATAAATTGACACTTAGTCCAGAGTTGATGTATCCAAAAGTTCTGTATTGTCAACATGAACTCAACGTCGCAGACGGCGCATCAATCAGACGCCCGGTCTGAGAGTTATTGGCTTTTAATCCCAGGGGCCCAGTTGGGTTTTAAGGAAAAAACAACCCGACCGTACTTCAGCTGCGCCCAAACATCGGGCGATGTAAGCCAAAATATCCATCTCACTTAGAGTAATCCAACAAAGTTGACGGCATATCAATCGGACGTCCGGAGCTCAAGATATAAGCGTTTCCACTCCGAGGGCCCGATTGGTTTCGTGTATGAACCAACCCTGCCAAACACAAAGTATTCTGAAACCTTGAGTTCCATATACCAAAACGACCGTCTCGATCCAAGGATCACATCGCCGCTAATGGTGCATCGATCAGAGGCCTGAAGCTCAGGTTATGAGCAAAAGACCGAAAAGGACCGAAAACGGGGGGGGGGGGGGGGGGGGGGTCTGGGCCCAGACCCACACGACCCAACCCCCCAGGTCAGCCCGAACAAGGTCGACCCGACCCAGGTCCGGGTCCGACCCGAATGGCGTGACCCGGCCCGGCCGGCAGGTCGGCTCATCCGGTTACGGCCGAGCGGAGCGGGGGGGCGGGGGGGGGGGGGGGGCATGCTGCCCCCGTGTGAGAGAACCGCGGCCCCACGTGGGGCCGCCCTTGCCAGCGGACGCAGCCGGGCCACCGCGTCCCATGGTCCTCCGGTCCCGTGCGGTCGCGGGACCGTGCTGCTGCGACCACGACTTCAGCTGCGGCGGTTCCTTCCGGCGGCGCGCCAGGCACCGCTGCCGCCTGCCACCTGCGCTGCCGTGCCGGCAAGGCGCGCTGGCGGTCTGCGCCATGGTGCACCGGATGAGTTCTGGTGGTCGGAAATCCGCGCCACCTTCGCCAAAGATCCTCCCGAGTTCCTTTCTTCACTGTGAGGACCTCACATCGCCCGTGCGGCCTACTTTGACGACGTCCTCCATTTCGCACACCAAGAACAAAAGGAGCGGTGGGTTCGGAATTGTTCGTTAGTCCGCACCCACTACGTTAGCGGTTTTAAAAGTCCCACAACAATTATTTAATCAACGTCGCGGGTATAAATCAAAATGATTTAAATGAATCAAACCCCTACCTCGTCATAGTCATCGAACGAGAGTTCTTCGCAGAATTGACCGTCGCGGAAGAAGAGGATCGTCGCGTCGCGAAAGGGCTTCGCGTCGTCGCGGAACACGGCGTCGCGTCGACGATATCCGAGGGTTAAAGAAAACACATCGATTGAATTTCATGAATTAAATCCATTTTGAGGATAAAATCCACAAATAATTAGAGAACCGTAATCCCCTAACTCAATAAGTTGATGATCAGAGATTGTTGCGGGGAAGAAACATCGCGGAAGAAGCGTCGTGGAAGGAGAATCGTCGCCGTCGCGGAACACGGCCTCGCGTCGTTGATCTCTGAGGGTTCGGCGTTCTTCGTGTTCTTCACGTTCTTCGTGTTCTTCGCGTTCTTCATGTTCTTCACGAAGGAGGATGAAGATCTCAATCCTTAGAGTCTTCTCCAAATCCTCTCAATGAGAAATCCTCAAGACAGACATGCGTTGGTCTTATTTTATTATTATGCCAGCAGTTTAAAATCAAGTTAAGAAATGAACCATTAATTCGGTGAATTAATGGTAACGTCTTAACTGTCCAATTAATAGGAGTGTTAAGAGTTTTAGAAAATTCACCAGTTGACTTTCATTAAAGAGGATTTTTCGCAGGTGTGTTACTTAGAGGAAAAGAAACAGTTGGGCTCGTGCGGGCCCCACCTCACAAATATTCTACCAAGAGGGTAGGATATTTTGGGTTCTACCCTATCCACTTCAACTTAGCTTAAGTAGCTTTAAGTGGCTTTAAGAGGCTTTAAGTAAAATAAAATAAAGTTGTCGCACCACTTTATTGTATTTTCTTCACTTAACCCCAAAAATTAAAAACCACACCCGAGCAAACACAACTCCAGAAGAGGCGTTTCTATGAAATTACCGGCGCTGCGATTCCATCGATTCCCTCAAAATTTGATTCCGAGCACTAGTTCAAAAGTTAGAAAAATCCACTCATTCGTTCACTGAACGTACCTGAGCCAAACATCGGAAAATGATTCCGGGCACACTGGGCCTCGGAATCACGTGCCGTCAGAAACTGCGTTCTGGTAAAATTCCAAAGAAAATTAAGAAAAAAATTTCCTTGATTTTTTCGGGTCTTTACAACATTTAGATTGAACCCTATTCTACTGAAAGTGATGTGGGTATGAGAATAGGTTATGAAATGTTTTTCATGATTTGGGAAAATATTAATTATTACATATTTTATGGGGTGTATGTTTTGCCCTCACGTTTGGCTATACCATGTCCCAAATGTGTTACACCATCAATCTAACAGTGAATGAACCACATGGTTTGGTCTGGCCACCCAAACCATTTGAAAACCCATAAAAATGTGGTTTTTTCATCTCTCCATAAGAGGTTCTTGATCCAAATGGTAACCTTAGAATCCTTGCAATGTTTTCAAAACATTAACCACCCTCAATGATACCTCGTAGTTATTATGCATCATTAGGACTAACTATGAAACATTAATTAGATGGAAACAGTTTCCCCCGTTATTGTTTCTCATACTTCCTGGACACCAGTAAGACCTATCATAGTCACATGAATCTTTTCATTAACAAACTAAAGAGGAGTTCAACTAAAAAAATGAAAATGAACTGGATCAAAGGGTTTGGATAATATTACCTCCCCACCTTATAACATATCATCGTGAAGAATCAACCACCACTACAATCAAGATTCTTAGGTAAGAAGGTTCTAAAACTGGGATGGCATATCTGATTCCCTCTCCCATATATCCTTCTAAAAACTACCATAATTCAAAAACACTATGACCAAAAGGGTGGTCTTACCCGAGTAAATTTTCACACTAATATCCAATACAAGAAATCATACCTCCTTAAAGGAATTATTTGGCTCTAGATTACCATCAACAGTATCTATCACATTAAAATGTTTGAGGGGATACTTCCACAACTATGATAGATGAAAAATTTCAGGGATAACACTATTCCATTACGAAATAGGCAACATATATGTTGTCGGTCCAATAATCTCTAAAACATTGAATTAACCACAATATATGGGTGCCAATTTACCATGTTTATGAATCATATGGTGAACCAATTTTGGATACACCTAAAGGAACACCCATCATCCACTAAAATCTCTATAGGTAGAAGATATCGATCATCGTATGACTTCTTTTTACACTGATCATTATTGATGTATTTTCAGATCAACTAAATCCATTCCAATTTCTCTTACCTGAGACTTGATCTAGATAACTATGATTCTCCAATAACTATCCAAAACAACGGTGATCTACATGGACTAAACTAGAGCGCCTCAAATGGTTCCATATAAATAGTCTATGAGTGACTATTGTTATAGGTTATTTAAACAGGTTCTAATTTCGTCTCCTAAGTCCCACAAAAATCAAGGAAATGTACCCTCATTGTTACTAACACATGGGTAGTACGCTCTAATTTCCCAACATTTTTTAGCGAAAATTTTTACAGAAAAACTACTATGTACCCAACACCTTCTACACACCCTTATAAAATATTAAAGTAAATAATGGATGATTATATGAAAATATTTTTCCTGGAATATCATGTAAATAGGCAATCTCTTTAAAAAAACCATTCATAACTCATTAATGGTAAAATCCTATCATATCCGTAACAAATGAGGAATATTTGTCAAATATTCAATGATAAACCATATCAA
Source organism: Viscum album (assembly GCA_963277665.1). Taxonomy (NCBI): domain Eukaryota; kingdom Viridiplantae; phylum Streptophyta; class Magnoliopsida; order Santalales; family Viscaceae; genus Viscum; species Viscum album. Next base: position 520,777,163 of record OY728153.1, on the reverse strand, counting down.
ATCATTTTTCCAAGTCATCCTCTGCATACCTTCCACAAAATCTATGGTAGAATCAACCCACATCCACTTTAAAATTTGAAATGTCTGTAACAAACCACCTGGTAGCTAATTCTCTACATTTACCTATTGATTGATGTAGCATCATGTTTTGAAACCTAGAATAACATTATTCATTCACATCAAAAAATATTATATATATATATATATCTCATTAAATCACGATCATACAAAATTTCACTACCCATATCGAAGAATGAAACACACACATTATCTCCTCCCACGTACAAGTCAACACAACAACATGAACACTAACCATGATAGTCCCATTATCATCAATAATATAATAGGGAGGTTGATTGTCACATAAATGAAATATCTTAATAGTATTATGCTTTTATTCTCCATACTTGCTATGTTTTGGGGGTTTCCCAATCATTTATAGAGGAATGGGTGAGTTTACCGGAATTGGGCCAAACTATGAGCCCAATTACCGATTTAAAAATAAATTTTGTTACTTTTGTAACATTTTTATTTGTAAATTTTTTTCATCAATTCCAATTCCTAAATGGCCTCCCTAGACATGTTAACAAAAAAATTTCAATTTGGAGTCTTTATATATCCATAACCATGGTGTAAATGGGTTTGATTTAATGGATTGGGCCTCCACAGAAGCCCCATTGGAGTTTTAAAAATAAAATTTGATTAATTAATAAAATATTTATTTTTAATTATTTTTTGGTGATTCAAAGTATCACCCAATCCCATTCATACTAGATGTGCGCCGAACCACTCTACCCCCTCTTTGGAGCTATTATTCATTGTGATTGAGTGCAGAAAATACTTGGGTTTCTAAAATCATCCATATTTGAGTAGGTAAGTTCTTTCCATCATAACTCTCTCAATTCTAACTCGTTTCCTCAATTCTTGTCCCTAAATGACCTCATCATCCTTCTTAGAACCTCCCTTTATGTTTTTACTATTTTAAAATTCAGCTACTGGTTTATTTGGGGTGATTCACCAAGATCCCTCAAGTATGTGAGTCTCTTCCATTCCTCTTTCAAATTAATTAGGGTTTAATTCTATTTGACTGGGGTTTCTTCCATTTTCTTTGAAGTACCGAATGAACATTGGTTAGGGTTTCCAACCAAGGTTTTAACCTTGCATTTTATTGGTCCAATTTTGTGGTTTTAGGTTTGCTCTAAGTCCCTCTTGGTGCGGTGGTGGTGGGACTTGATTTTCACACGTTAATTGTAAATAATAATCTACGAATAAATGAATAATTACTACAAAATAATAGATAATAAATGATAAATGATAAATTGTGAATAATAAATAAATAAATCTTTAATATATAACAAATAATAAATTAATTAATCATTATTAATAATTTAACAATATAAAAACGAGATTTTAAATAAGTAAAAATTAAATAATTAATAAAAATAATGAATAAATATAAAAAAAGTAAATAATTTTGAAATAATTTTGAAAAAAAAAATAATTTATAAATAAATAATAATCAATAATAAATAATAAATAATTGATAATAGATAATAGATAATAGATAATAAATAATAAATATTAAATAAATGAATCACAAAAAGATAAATAATAAATAATTAATAATATAATAATTTATAAATAATAATATAATAATATAATAATATAATAATATTATGATATAATAATATAATAATATAACAATTTTTTAATCTAATAATCTAATAATAAAAACTAAATAAATAAAATATAAATAATGTATAATAAATAGTAAATAACAACTAATATAAAATATATAAAATATATAAAAAATATTATATATTATATATTAGATAATAAGTAATAAGTTATAAATTATAAATTATAAATAATAATATAAAAAAAATATTTTAATAAACTCATAAACAAATAATGAAAAATAAAAAATAACAGATAAATAATAAAAGAAAAATAATAATTGAATAAATAAGAAACAAGAATGAAGAAATAATAAATAATAAATAATAAATAATATATAATAATATAAATAAATAATAAATAATATTTAATAAAAAATAAATATTATATAGTTTTTCAATAATAATATAAATATAAAAATAAATCAGCAAAAAATAATCAAAAGTTAATATTTAAATAAATCATTTTAAATAAATTATAAATAATTTTTAATCACTAATTAAATAAATAATAAATTATTAATAATTAATAATTAATATTAAATCATAAATAAAAAATTGAAAATAAAAAATAAAAAAATATAAAATAAGAAATTCGAAATGAAAAATAAAAATTTGTCAATAAATATAAAATATTTATTTATAAAAAAATAGCAATAAAAATAAATCTATAAAAAGATTTAATTAATAATTAAATATTAAAATAATTATTAAATAAATAAAAAATAAAAAATTGATATAAATATCTATAATTATATATACATATAAACATTTACACATATATACCTTAAAAAACATTAATGTTACATAAATATATACAAACACACATAGATATATAATTGTATATTTATATTACTATATATATACAATCAGACGTAAATATTAATTTCTATATGTATATATATATTATTAATATATGATATAAAAATATATAAACATAAATATATAAATATATTTACACAAATATTCATAAATTAATATAAAAATATATATTTAATTAATAATAAAATATCAAAAGAAGAGAAAACACAATAATTCCAATACCATCAAATCAATGGGAACGAAAATCAATGGAAGAAAATAAAAACTCACATAAAAATCATATAATGTTAAAATGAAGTTGAAATCTCATCGAATGTGTATGATATATATACACATTAAATTATTTATATATTTTATATATTAAAATTCATTTATGTATCCAATAATATAAGTTTAAATAAATATTTTTTATCAATACACAGACATATATATATAATCATTATTTATGTATCTAAATATATATTCATATATTTTTATTGGGAATTCATTTATATATTATATTTAATGAAATGATATATTTATATAAAATTATATGTATATATTTTTTTACTCAAAAATATTAACAAATATATGTATTTATTTATGTATATAAGAATATACACATCAATATATTTTTTATTAATATAAAAATATTTATATTTAAACATTAAATGTATATGTATATATATAGATATGAATGTATTTAAATAAGTTAAATAAAGTAAATAATAATTTATATTAGAATAAATGAATAATAAATATTTATTTCCATATTTTTTATATGATAAAAAATACATTTCATTGTAAATTTCCTTTTATTCAAGTGATTTATTATATGTAAATACAATATAATTTGAATATATATAATTACAAATAAAACTACATTATGAATACTAATATTATTTCAAAATCATAATATCAAAATGAATATATCATGGGAAATAAATTTAGTCCCCACTGAGAATTGGTAAAAGACCCCCTATACGTGATTGCAAATCCATAGAATGTTATGAAATTTTGGGTACACTGACTAATAATATATTTTTAGAGGCAATTAGGTTCATTTTGGGACTTGAAAAAGTTTCCTAGTGCTTTTCATGTGTTATTTGAGGGATAGAGCTCATCACATGCTTTAATTTGATATGTGTTAGAGAACAATTGGACTCTTAGATCAAAAGATGTGTTTGTTTGATAATTGAGTCGGATTATAACTTTTATTGAAAATATAATAAATTATTATCTCTTAAATATTATAAAATTTAATTATAAGGTGGTCTAAATCATTTCATTAACTTTGATTTTACTGGTTGAAGAACTGAAACTGACTATAAGATCAAAAAATTTGGTCAATTTATAACGGAATCTGATTTTTAACTTATTGAAGATTAGTTTTCACTTTAAAATTATTTTTAACTAATAACTATAAATATTTATTAATGGTAACATTATATTTAATTAAAGTTTTTAATAATTCAGTATATATGATTGTAAATAATTAAAAATAATTAATAATTAAAAATAAAATATATTTTTTTATAAAAAATTCTTCAATATTGTGGTGTTTTTGAAAACCCGTCGATATTTTACAGCTATTTTTTTTAAAATCACCCCTAAAAATAAAATTAATTATTTTGAACCCATTTTTAAACTATTTATAAATAATATTTTAAAAATATTTTATAGTGGTTTTCAAAACCAAAACTAAAATATCAATGCTAAATAATTGTTTCCTATATTGTGGAAGTTTGAAAGATGTAAGGTGATAAAAATAAATAAATAATGTTATATAATTGAGGCTAAAATATGTAGACATTTTTTTTCCAAACATTAAGAAGAAATTTCATTTAAAATTCCAATCATCAATGATGATATAAAAAATTGGTTAAATCTAATACCGCATTCATAGTGGCTCATGAGTATGTGGGAGCTTGGGACCCGATTGAAGGACCTCCAACACTTTTCTCCTGATACATTTGTAGATGATGTGTGCAGATTGTGGGGTATGTAGGAGGCATTATGCTGAACAATCAGGTATGTTGTCACCATGATTACACTTTTTCTATATATGGATGTATAAAATATGTTCATCACTATCATGAATATTATATTCTTGACCTTTGAGGCCTAATTTATTGTCCAATATGGTCTCACGATGAGCAGAGCATCAGGTTGGGGTACATAGATGTTTTGGAAACAAGGGTTTCAATGTATGGGGAAACGACCATAATTGATTCCTTTACGTTCTTCGAGGAATGGTGTCTCATTTATCACATACAGGGGGTTTCAAATATTTTTATATTTTTATGGGTCATTATCACTATTATACCAAAAGTACAATAGCCCAACAAGTGTATATTGAGATGGGTAGTCAGGACCCTTTCTAACATAAACTAAAGTTTCCTCTGCGGTAGTTTCTAAAGCAAGGACCATCAACACTAGGTTAGAGTCCATGTGATGACAGAGTAATTGGGGGGAAACATCATGACATCCCCCTTCCATAGGAGCCTAGTTTATTTGATGGATATGGAGGATAAAATAAATTGGCATATGATATGGGTGTGGGTATAAACACTCATTGTGATAGAGTTTGTTTCAAATACGATCAATTTTTCATAATCTTGTGTTTTCAATTTATTTGATTCATGAGGCTCACACTTATTTTTGATCCTATATAATTTTGTGTAATGTGACTTTATATAGAGATATTTCAATTGCCCCTAGTATTATTGACACCAGTAAGAGGTCTGAATAATTTATATGATGTGTACAAGGGATGCAAACTGGTGATGTGGAAACACCAGTCAATGGGATATTTATGTTTTCTGTAAATACAACCATATGATTTTATCCTTATCTTTAATTTGTGGAATTATATGTATATGTCAATGAATTATTTCCAAACGATATTTTCATTTTTTGATATGGAGGGCTAGGGTGTGCTTTTTTTTGTGATAACAGTTATCAGATGGCTGGTACAAAAGTGGAGAATATTTTATCAATAATAATGTTCAGTTATTTTAATCATAGTAGATTACATTCTCTAGGTTATGGAATCATTTTTCAATATTTTCCTGGATTATGTTAAAACCCTATCCCCTAGATGTGATGTTGATTTTGGGATAGAGTTTTAACCAGGAATGTATCTAATTTCAATAACATCATATATAATTTTTCACATAGACATTATTTATATGAGGATTTAAGTCGACGGAATAATAAATATGAGTATCATTTGACCATTGTATCTCTTAGGGGGTGATCCAATGTTATTCATCGGAATGGTGGATGGTAGTATGAGGATTAATATGGACTTCCAAAGGATTGTTCAGATTATTATCAAGAACCATTACCCTATGTTGAGAATTGATAATCTTTTTGACATGCTAAAGTTATCAAATTTGATTTAAAGGTTTTATTTGTGGTATGAATATTACCAGATGAGGGTGAACGATTAGGATATCCATAAGTCTTACATTAGGTGTAGGCATATGCTCTTCGAGTTTATGGTCATGCCTTTCGGTGTCAGGAAAACCCAATATATGTTCATGGGGTTCACAAAGTCCATATTTCATGTCATCATATATATGTTAATCATCATGTTCATTAATGATATATTAATCAACTAACATTTAGATGAATATTATACTAATCATCTCTATATGTATTTTAGTTCCACCGACAACACCGGATCTATAGAATGTTTTCCATGTGTATGTTATTTATGCGAGGGGAGAACATCTATGGACATGTGGTGTCTCAAGAAGGTGTGATCATATACCATTTAAAGATTGAGGTGGTTATTTTTTGGGAATTACTCATGAAAATTATAGATATTCATAGATTCCATGGACATACGAGATATTATATGGGGGTTGTGTCTAATTTCACTTAAGTTATTTCCTCATTAACTATTTTCACAATGAAGGAACAAGAACACATATAGACAAGTCAATGAAATAAAACATTCAATTACCTAATGGAGGGTATGATCAACACCCCATTTCTTCCCATTCTAGAGGAGGTTGTGATGTTTGAAGCTTTATATAATGCATTATGTCTGGTATTGGAATGAATCATGACATGGTAGAAGTATCTCTTATATTTTTTGTTTAGGTGGTTACATCCCCACATTCAAAAATATGATTCCTAGGACCTAGAGTTGGATTAAATTTTGTTTTTGCTGATGTTATGGTTGTATCACCACATTTGTGATCATTTTGGGTTTTTCACAGGAAAAAAATACTACAATATATCTTATCTCACAAATATATAATTATATTCCAATAAATTATGATGGATTTTCTATAGTATTATGACATTCAAATTTTTTACACATAGATATTGGTGAATTTTTTTGTTAATACGTTTAGTATGAAGTTTCGAGGAGATGTGGTTCCAGATTCAGAAAATGCATGGAATGGGATGGAGAGAATTCATTAACTCTTATTGAAATGGGGGATATAAATGACCGATGTTTTCTTTATCATATGACCATGGAGTCATTATTAATGTATTATATGGTGGAGTATTATTGGAGAGACTCAAAGGTAGAGTTGATGCATGACCGTGTTTCCAATGGGGATTCTCTATTCGAAGGATGGTCCAATTTATAGGTTATTCTATAGGATGTTTTTTGATTCATTGAAAACAAAAGAGAGATATCTCCCTATTTTTCAAAGACAACCCATATAGGTATATCCTAGAATTATAGAGATTTATCATTCTCTAAGGGGATAGATTTTGTGTCGAGGGATGAAATGGTCAGTGGGATGTTTAGTGTCGAGTTTAATGGATTTTTAGTAAATAAATATCAAACACCATGTCCCTTGAGGTTCATTTCATCCCTTTCATATTTCTATGTTTAATTGGGTGGAAATATCCATGGGTTTCATAACTATGTTACCATGGGATTAGGGAAGATGTAATGCAGTTTATGGGATTTTGGATTGAATTACAAATTCAAATCTTTTTTATGGATATGAGAATTGAGTGTCGAATATGTCATGGTGAGTTGGTGTTGGGGAGATGTATTTAGGATTAATGATATACAATGAAACATCATATGTAATTAGGATCCCAATATTATCTGATGGGTGTAGTAGTGATATCAAAATGCATTTGGCACCCAGGTGTGGAAACGTACATCTATCCACCCTGATAACAGTGGTCATATGGAATAGGCCATTTAGACTGTGGAATATATATTGATATCTTACATCATGGATCTTGGTATATCATGGCTATGTTAGCTACCTCAATTTTATTTTTCCAAAAGAAAAATTTATCAACTGTTTTTTTGGCATGTATCCATTTGAGGCATTGTTTGGGAATCTGTGTTGTTCACCATTGTGATGTGAAATGGTTTGGGAGTCAGTGGTTCATTATCCCCAAATTGTTTATAGAACCAATGATAAGATCTATTTGGATTGACATTGGACATGTGTGGAATAATTCTATTTGGAGTACTATAGAAATATTAGTTGGAGGCCCCTAATTTTTGAGTTTAGAGACCATGTGTTCTTGGTAGATTCCCTTTCTCGAGGGAAGTGGAGGTCTTGATGTGGGTGTAGGATTTATCCATGGTTTATTGGGCCACAGGAGGTGTTTAGAGGTTCAATATTGATTTGAAATTCCACCATGAATATAAATTATCCTATAGGTATTCCATGTGTCACTACATCCTTAGTAACATCAAGATGACTCCTACTTCATTGATTAGGGAATGATATATATTGAGGATGATAAGGCATTTATGTATTGACTAGTAGAGATCCAATATCATTGAGATAATGTGATACATGGATGATCCATCAAGATGGTTTATATATTGTGGACCCCCTGTGGAATGTGGGAGAATCAATTTGATAGTGATATGCATATAGTTTTATAGTACCCTGATTTGTTTTGTGTTTTTACTTATCTTTTTTTTGTTAATGTGATTTTAATCCTACATAATATATTATATTTTAATTTCTCCCTTTCTGAAGATGTGTGATTTGGATTTAAGGATCTAAAGAGGGGGAATAAATTCCTAATTAATACTTTTTATATTTATGTCATGTTGTGGAACCATGAATGCGACTCAGTTCCACCCATGAGGATAATATCTTGAAATGGAAGAAGTTTTTCCATTATTTACATTCTAATGATATTTTTTCACATTTTAGGTAGTTTTTGTTGTTTGTGATGTGATCATGTATAAAGGGTTTTAGAATATATTAGGTATAAGATAGTTGGCATAGGGTTTGACTAAGGTTGTGTCGTTAGTGAGATGGTGATGTGGTGGTGTAGAGTGTTTTCAGAATTTTTTAGCTTGGGTTGGTGTGATTAGTTTGTGGTAGTGTTTTAGGTGTAAGAAGAGCTCTGAGAGGTATCTCATAGGGTATTTTTTAGATCAATAATTAATTTTGGGTTTAGATTGGATTTTTAAGGATGTAAAATATTTGAAAGGTATGTTATGTAATAGTCCATTCCTTCTCAAACTATTTTTCCAACTTTGGTAGTTAGAGATTTTTTGGGAAGGATCGAGGAGGATTAAATTAACTTTGAGGTAAAACATTTTTGTAGAAGGTAGTTTGAAATGTGAATATATATTCACATCAGGCTACGTTGATTCATGTCTTGGGGGAAGATGATTAATGACGTTAATATTCGAGTGGGGGTTTTATATTTAATGAACTCAGGACATTAAGTATTTTAATCATGATGTCAAATAATTTCTTTTAGAGGCACTATGAAAGTTGATAGATGTTCGTCATGTTTTGATTTTTATATATTCATGGCATGGATCAGATTCATTGTTTTAATTATATGAGTCATGGAAACTAATGACGTGAATCTATATTTAAGTTCGTGAAGGTTTTGAGTCCCCACATGGCTATAAATATCAGATTGCACATGGTTGTTTTGTTCCTGTCAATTTTTTTATAAAACCTATGTGATATTTGAGGATCTTAAATACCATATCCCATTTCATTGATCGCTGGATTCTAGGTATTTTTCATTAAAAAGGTAAGGTTGATTATCCCTATTATCCCTATTTCTTCTTTTTTTAATTATAAGATTCACAATAGTGATAATGTTTTTTATGATTGGGTTTGGGGTAATATTTTAATGATCTGTTAGTGTGGTTCAGATGAAAATGAGGTTTCGAGAATCATTTTTATGGTTGATTTTCCTTGATCCTATTATACATGGTGAATTAGAAATATTCATTAAGGTAGGGGTCATCATTGTCTCCATACTCAAGTACATGAATGTAGATTATATTAATTTTCAACCAATTGGATTGACATTATATATCATCATAGAATAGAAAATCAATTGGGTTATTATTAAATATAAGGAAATGGGTCAAAATCACATCTTTTTATTCATTTCTGATATTGCTGATGAGTTTTTCATGCATGTATCCATTGTATAAAATCGTATTTGTTGGGATCCTTTCATATGATGCAGTGGATATGTGTGTGAAACCCTAATTTTTTTTGAATACATGATCAAAAACTGAATAAATGGGTATGAACAAATTTATGGAAAATGAATTGGTTTGACAAGTAAATGTTGAATATTTTGTGAAAATACCCAATCTAAATATTTAAATAAATTACTGTAATTAATTGATGACAAATTGTGGAAGATAAGATGAAATTATATGTGTTATTGTGCTTATTTTGTTTCCTAATATTATGACGGATATTGTGTGGTTACAATGGGGATCATATGTTTTTTAAATTTGTGGTAGTAATGCGATGGTGGGTTGGAATGGGATGTAATGTGGACGGTTGAGTGAGTCTGGTATTGTGTGGTCATAGTGCTGTATAGTGGTGGTAATATGAGATGGTGGAGATGGTAAGTTGTTACTATGAGAGGTCATAGATGGTGTAGTTTTTAGTGATTGTTTATGTGATATAGGATATCCATTCTATGGTGTGGTACTGTTAGTTTATTAGTTATACATGACAAACATTATAATGATGACATAAAATGGCATGGGTTTATAAATTAATTATAATGGGATTTAATTGGTGAGTTTTAATTGGATTATATTAATTTAATGATAGATGAATGGATTTATTAATGTGAAATGATATAGATTTGTGAATTGGAGCTAGTGGAATATCATAATAAAATGGAAATTGAATAACCTATAATTGAATGTGTAAATGAGTGGATTTATGTGGTTGTTATGTATTGTGGAAAATTTTCTGGTGGCATCAGTTGGGGAAGATGTGGTACGGTGTAGTGGTAATGGAAATGTGAACCTCATCCCAGTTTGTAGGGACTCATTATGTAGATCCCTGGGACCCAAGATCCAATCTGGGAAGTTGTACATGTTTATTTTACTATAGTAGTAGTGTCGTAGGTATTGTTCGGTTCTATAATAGATTGATCAATTCAAATTTTGGAAACTAATTTGGTCCTAGATTCCATAAAGGCCCTTGGGCCACCCAGGCCTTCGGATCAGTAAGGCTTTCGGGCCACCTAAAGGTATTCAGACCAACTCAAGGGCTTCATGCCACATGATGTGAAAATGTAAACCAGGTAGATTCTACAAGGAATAAGATCTTGAGATGGATTCAGAGAAGGCACACTCACTAGAGAAGAAGCTATCTGATTTGGAAGAATGAGAGGGAAAATAATTTTCTATTATTACTAGGCCTATGTATCTATAGATAGGATAAAGAGTTTAACATCCATATGATCATGAAGATCTGAACATGAAACATACGTCAGGGACTATCAGTTCCATGTAGTCATATTCTATGATGAAATCCACAAATGCCATTAGTTTATGTAATTTATTGAATACCATGATCCATGAAAAGGGTCCACTTCATCCCTTAAAATTGGAATTATTAATAATAAATAAAATTGAAGACCTTTGGGTGATTCCGTAAGGCAGTCGTAGTGGGGTGAATATGCTAGTGTAGTTGTCATGAACCCATAAGATGGTTATTATGGTCAATCTATCTATAATGTTTTTTATGTTATTTGTATATTTTCTGTAACTATATTGGATATCCATAATAACATACAAATGATTTCGGTTCTTGGTGTTTTTACCAACATCCTGTTTTTTTTGTATTCCCTACATCAACCCGTATCATCACTAGGTACCCTCTTATCTTCATTTTTCCTTTATCAATAATGACAGAAGATAATGTTTTAGATTACCAAGTGATGTTATATTTTGGTTATGGAGATTACAATGTGATGATAGGTGTTGGTGTTATACATTACCCAGGGGTGGTGATGATGGGAAATGTGGTAGGGGTTGTCTTTGGAGGTAGGAGGGTATGCATTTGATTTCCATCACATTTATGATACCCTACCAATATGGATGTGTAAAAAGGTTACGTCTTGCGACGAAGTTGTGATGTGATGAAAATTGATTCAAGAAAAATATATTAGACCCTACTAGAGTCTGGGATAGATAAGGATGCATCCCAAACTACATCAGGGATGGATGATTTTGTGATGTGATATGTATTGAATGGATGAGTGAAAAATATGTTTTATATTGGTAAATTAGTTCATAAAATTACTAGGGAAGTATCTACGAGGATCCTTGTTTTTATTAATTGATACAATGTTTCTATAGTTGATGTTAGATTTTTTGATTATTCCATTATGAGGTAGGTATAGTTTTGTTGACTAGTATCTGTGCATGTGGGTTCAACTATTTGTTCAGTAGCATATTTTTATTCTCTTCTCACATGTGCAGTTGATACCTCTGGTATGATCATAATGAATATAATTATTATTCTCATTGTAGTTATATATTAATAATTTTTTATGTTTCCTGGAGAATCACGAGAACATATATGGACATTACTACCATGGGATTTCGAGCTCCTTTTGATTAACTATCATTGGACAGTTATTCGGAATTTACCTGGTGACTTTTTATTTTTATTTTTTAACCATGTTCATGCATATTGTGATGGATTTGAATTTTCAATCATATTATGTGATTAATTATATAGGTTCTTGTTAATTATATCACATTATCATATAATATAATTAAGGGAAATTCTATTCTTATGTGATTTTTTTATTCCCTCGGTGCTTGTCTCCATTTCAGGAATTCTGGAGGAGAGACTTAGGGATCATTATATATGTTCCTTCATGGTGGACCTAAGAGAGTTACCCAAAAAGAGAGGGGTCATGATTACAAAATCCATGAAGATTTTAATAACATGTACCTCATTACAAAGGAATCAATGATTAAATTATAAAACAATATAGATTTGTATGATCACCATCGACTGCAAATTTTACAAAGAGAAAGATATATGTGGATTCAATTGTGATTAAATAATTTTAAATCGATATGTGAATAAAACATCAATATTTTTAAAATTATATTAGAATTAAAAATATACAAATAAAATATCACAATCATATATATGATAGAAAAAATCAATTATACTTTCCATGTCTCCAATGTCATTCTACAACAATTATATCATGAGAATAGTTTTCCAAAATACACTAAATTAAACTCTTTCCTTCATTTTTTGTCCAAATTAATTAGATCTTACTGAGGAATCTTGAATCACTACCATATAAAAAAATCTATTCAATGGATAAAATTTTACTAATTATGTCCATTTTGAGAGGAATAATTGATGTAGTCATTGTTAATGAAAATCATTACCATGATTTGGTCATACACACAATGGGAAGAGAAAAAGAAACCATAGGAAGTAATAGAATAATGACCAACTACAACATAATAAAAAATATATAATGAAGGTGATTGTTTTTAGAAATTAATAAATGTGAATTTGTTTTGTACATTCTATATGCTAGAACATTTTATTGATCTTTATTAGAAATCAGTCAAAGGGAACGACAATAGAAAGAATGAAAAATTTTCAAACTAGGCCTTGTATTTTGATGTTGATATTTTAAAATATAAAAAACCATATTATTTTGTAGAACATAGATGTATTAAACATATGGATTATGTGTGAATTCTCATGGGCGTAGAAGCATTTCTTAGTACATTTATTTCCCACATAAAGAAATATGTAACGTTGTATGTTTTTTCATTTATTTTATTTCAAATATATAATTATTTTATTCAAAAAATCCAATGAGATAAATCCATCCATTATGATGAATTTCCATGATGAGAATATTTTTCACATCAAAAGGTATATATTTCACACAATTAATTAATATGGGAAAATATTATCATCCTTAAAATGAGAAGTTCTCATGTATGTAATGTAATAGGTAGTATAAAATTAATTGAATGATCAAAAAAATTATAACTATGCCGATATAGTTGAACACGTATTTCAATTAATAATTATCATTCTCTAATGTAATAATAAATTTTTTATCATTAAATATATCAATGATAATGGATATCACATTGATACAGTGGAAAAATAAAGTGATGGATACCTTTATATAATAAGAATTATTATTGTGAAAAAATTTATTTAGAATAAAATTTCAAATATAATATTAGGATTATACTATGGATATATATATAAAAATGAATTAAATACAGTAAACTGGAATTTTATTGACCAATATACAATTATCGAATGGTATAACCTTTTAGGACATCCATGATTAATAATGATAAGGAAAATAATTAAACATACTCATGGTAATACCTTGGTTTATGAAAGTGTTATTACACACAAATATTTCCCTTGTAATTTTTAATTTTGAGGGGAAATTATTTATAAGATGATAACCATGAATTTTTATGATTAAATATGTAATAACATGGGATTTCCTAAATGATAACCTCATAGTTGCGAGGTATTAATCATAACTGCTCCATTCCCATTTCAAATTTATTATGTGAACAAATTCCACAAAAAATTATATTAAACTATCTTAAAATGATAAAATCAATATCAATTGTATAAAGATATGTTATTATAAAATGGTGTATGTATTAAAAATTGTTTCCCTTCCCATTAAAACTATCCTGAAATTTGTGTCAGTGCAAACTACCTCCTCCATGACAAAACATGTTCATTTTCTTTCACCACCAAATGTGGACAGTAAACAATGGTAATTAATATATATATATATATATATTGGAAATTTTGTGGATGAAGCCTTGTTTAATATTAAAGCAATGAAAAGATCTCTTTAACTGGGTAGAGGGAGACCCATTACATTTTCTAAAGTCCCAATGGGCATTTATCCCATTACATGGCCGGTAGGCCCATTTTGTTTCCAAACACCCATTCTATGAATAATACTGCTACAGTACATGCGCCTCTATAGATTTGATTTTAATATCCTAAGTAAAATAAATTTTAAAGGAACTATTATTTATATGAATCATAAAAAATCATTATAAAATTAACATTCATAAGAATGAAAAATCAGAATTGAGGAAAATTTATTCATTCTATAAAATTTTTTCGTATTAAAACTTATTCAACTAATAATTTCCGATTATGGTATATAAAACTCATAAAACTAAATTATATCTTTATTCTACACCAATGAATATTTAACTAAATAAAATCATAACCATTTATTAATAATGGTTTGTATATGTTTGGGTAAGATTGACCGCCAACATGAACAATGATATAAAGTAATAACATGGATGTAAACATAAAATAAATAATTTTTTAATATTATACAAATATTTAATTGTGGACTTGTATTTTTTCTTTGTAATAATAAACAATTTTTTAAACTTTAATTAAGAAAAAAACATTCATTGGTTAATAATATAACTATAGTGTGCTTATTGTTGGTTTCATATTCAAAGATAAAGAACGAAAAACTCTTCAGAGGTAATTGAAAACCGATAAATTAATACGATTCATACATTAAAATAACATTAGTTATCATAGAGTGATGACCATTAGAAGAATAATGAATACTAATATTACACTTACGAAGGTAGTAAAAAAATAAAAACTATAAACGCATGATGTGTTGATATATGTAAAAACTAACTAATAAACATATAGATAATTATTATTAATGAAACATATAATTTTTTTCTTCAAAATGGTTTCTTAAATAATTTATTAGTATATATACATATATATATGTTTTAATATCGTTTTAGATCATATTTATGGATGATGTGATTTGACATAAGGGTAGTTTTTATCTTTTTTCCATTAAACGATATATATTTTAGGTTTCAAACAATATTCATTTATATGCTATTTAAATAGTATATTATTTTAAATGATGATAATTATATGATATTTTATTATATTTTACGTGTCATTTATTGAACTCACTATCATATTCTTTTAATTCAACCATTCCTTGACCTTTTTGGGGAATTAGAAAATAAAATCTAATTATTTGAGTTTAGAAGATTATTTTTAACATCAACCATTAATGATCATTATATTTAATGATATCCAATAACATATGATTTCTTATTTCACTTCACTGGGTAAAATGGGTAATTAAATTAAATCTCATTCTATGAAATATTTTTTCAATAAAATTTTAAAATGTATTATATAATTTCCTTCCAATTAAATTTTTTTCCTATTAAATGTAATCACCATTCATGTAAATGTTTTCAAATACCATTAATGTTCTACTTTAATATTTTTAAATATAAATTCACTTAAATTGAAGTGAAATTCCAACAATACATAAAAATTTGTAAGATAATATTATTTAATATATTTTATTTTTATCTTTCATTTTCATCATTATATCGAAAGGTATATGTTTTACATTATGAAATATGATATAAATCACAATCTAACAATTTTATAAAGGTACAATTTTGGGAAATTGTATTTGGTATCAATTATAATTATTAATGTGTTTATTTATGATAATACTTTGGAAATGTAATGTTGAAACCATTTTTATTCTATGGTTTTATGATTTGATGTTTCGAAAATTTCATATGTTACAAATGTATATAGTTAATATTTATATTATGGATGGTATCAATAAATCCTTCAAATGAATTGGGTAAGGAATTAAATGTCCTGAGATAATGAACAAATGTATAGTGATAATTGATTTAAAATGGGAAATTTGTTGTGTTTCCTCAGATGCTTGGGGAATACATTGTTGTGCTTGATCCACTATGGATAAAACGTTTTGATGCATGATCCACAATTTTTTCTTTCATTTCATATGTTGGTGCCACAAACATGAATATGTGTCTATGTTATTATACCATAATAATAGTTTAATTATCATATTATCATTTTCTTTATGTCGTGTAGTATTTTTGATCATGTATGATTACTAATTTTTCTAAAATTAGATATTATTTTTTATGATTCCATGTTATGTTTATATTAGTTTTTAGTCAGAATTATATGTTATTATATGGTTCTATTATCATCCTCGGTAATATTTTTATATGTTTCTTTCCCCATCAATATGTGTTGGATTAGTCTCTTTTATTATGTTTCCATTTTATAGTCCATGCTGATATTTTTAAATTTAGATATTTTTAAAAGTAAAAATAGTATAATGAAATTATGTGTATAATGTTCAGAATATTTTCGAAATAAGATTCTTATGAGACTAGTATCCAATGGAACTAAACCTACCCATTCATGGGATAGATAGAATTTTATAGTTTATAATATTTTAATTATTGAAATGACATGGAATATTGGAATTTTTATATTGGGATTCCTCAATTAGTATTAGATAATATGTTTTGTTTATTTTATGAGTGTTATTTAGTTACCTTTTGTATTGTGGTTAGAGAATAATAGTGAAATCCCTAGATACTAGTCAATGTATATAATGATAACCTAAAATATTGGTAATTTCCAAATTAGGTGTTTTTATATAAATATATCCCTACATGTATAGTGGAAAGTATATGTGGTAGTGTAATAGATGCACCTAGAGGTAATATTTCTGAAAATGTTTGATTGAGTATTGGATCGATTATCAATCTGACATACAACACACGTGTATAAGGCTACACACATGGACAGACACTACTGGGGATATTATTTCTTTTATCATACGACTAATAATAAAAACTATGAATGGATTATATACTGGTAACATTAAGGGGTACAATTAAGTTGAATGAGAGAAAAAACATAATACAACCAAGGTTTAATTAAGAATGTTATAGGTTGAGAAAATGGAAATATAATCTTGTTTGGTGATTTCAAACAACAAGAAATTTTATGAATGAAATCCTTTTATGATTAAGAAAATTCACACTAATTGTTAATGTTTCATCACTCTAGTTAACCCTTTTGGGGTTAGTGATTAGTGGATCTATAATAAACCAAGATAACAATGGGTGTAAAAGAAAATGTAATGACTATATGAATGACTAACCCATTATAATAGGATATGTTTTTGAGAAATATAGTAATTATTTTGAACTATCTATCCCATAATATAATTAAAAATTTAATTATAGTTTTAATCCTAAGCTCAATAAATATGAGAATGATGGGGAATCATGAAGATTCATGCAATGAAGACGAGGAAAGAAATAATATTCAACCACATCTATGTAAATCAATGTGACAAGAACCCAGATAATTTATATAATGGGGCTTAATGATTAATTAAATTTAGAAGATCCGGTCACTGAGCATAAAACTACCATAGGAAAATGAAGAGGTTGGTTATGTTGATGGGAGTGATAAAATGCACAAAAAACCATTAACTGTCTACTGATTAAGTTGTGGAAAACATGGTATTTACCTTATTCAATTTTTATATAAAAGAATGATAATGTTGGTATGTGTGAACATCTACCACAATCAAAGTAACAAGGTTGATTTTATTAAATGACTATCAATGATATGAATTGTGTTAAAAAAAATCCTTTTTAGAATATTGAATATGGTATATTCATTCTATCCAATATATATTGCCTAGATTTTTTTCTATGGTTACGAAAATGATATTGTTATTATAAAACAAATGTAGTCAAATTATATTTGTATGTTTAAACTTATTTTTATGGGAATATAATCCTTATTATGTGTCCTTTAGATGTAATTGAACTAATTCTGGTAATGGATTCTCTATTTTATCATAGTCTCAGTATTCAATGATTGTGGTTAGATTACCCACATAGTCTCCTTTACTGATAAAATTGAATAGGTCAAGAGACAACAAAAAATAATCATCCTAGAGACCTTAAAATGACAACAATATAATCTTAAAATAATAGATCTACTTCCTCATCATTCATCGATGCATTATCAATACATGTCGGACCTAATGATTCTGATGAATTTTAAATAATCCTTCCAACAGTGGATGTAGAATATAATGCCCCCTTCTCCATTAATAGTGACATACGATATGGTTGTTAGAGAAAAGGAAAAGTCCACCTACTTCCACTGTGGATAATAGGTATTTAAGAATTAATATTGATTTCACAAATAACATAATCTCAGTCTATGTGTGTGGTACATAGTTCAGGTCTTGTAAGGCCTTATTTGGAAAGATCCACCTATAGTGGATGTGGAAAAAAATCCATCCCAACCAACCATTATAAGAGGGATTAAACTATTTAATAACACATGGATATGTGAATCAAGAGGGTGAGGAGATGGATGATTATCAATTAAGACTATTGACAATGGTAAGGGATAATCCAGGGAGGGTAAGGTCTAGTATGATGGAGGTGTTCACTTTTGAAATAGATGGGAGGGGTCTTAACATTTATCTCAATTAGAATTATGTTTAGGAGGATAAATATTCATTAATATCAATGTTTAACATCAAAATTCATTTTACACTGCCATGTTAAGGAACCAATGGTCTGATAGATTGATGTGTGTGGTGTATCTATTATGAAAAATAGAGAATCAAATTTCATACATCAAAATAATTTATGACAATTACACACTAAAAATCAATCAATAAACTATAGGGAAGAAAGTAAGTGTTCACAAAATACCATGAGAGGTATTTAATTCAATTGGTTAGGATGAAAAATATTCTAGTATAATGTTTATTTTATGTGAAATTATGATATTGATACCTCACCAAAAAATTAAATATTTAGTCATATTATAGATACCCTTAACTATCATCATTATTATGTAATAATTTAAATTATGTTGATGAAATTTAGTTTGGGGAAGAATGTAACGACATGAAATTTCACTATATATTATCCTAAAATAAATAAAATATTAAATGGAATGTTTTTGAAACTATACCAATCTAAAAAATAAAAAATTTAAATATTGTGAATAATAAATATTACCGTTAAAACTAATCTATTCAAGTAGCTGGTATTAATTGACACACCCATATTGAAAAATCAATAATGAATGTATCATTAAATTTAATTTGGAAACAATACTCTTCCATATGAAGTACATTGTTATAATCTTTCATGGGTGATATATTCTATATGTTTTTATTTTGACTAAACCCATGATAAACACAAGAAATTATGATTTTAGAAAAATTGTATATGAGAGAAGTTCAAGCTCATAATGAATTCCAAAATATCCATTATAGCTAAACCACCACAAAAAACAAGAATAAGTTTTTATTGGTTTGTTAGGTATTATAAATTGATTATAAGGGGGTTTAGTATTATAATTTATGTTTATATCAATATATCATAAAATATTTATATGTATATACGTGTCATGAATTTTTATACATTTGAAAAGGTCATATTGGTTTAATTAATTTTATTCTTAAATATTTATTATTAAAATTTGGACCTATTATTTTAGGGTTCTAATATAATTTTTATATAATAATAAAAACATATATTTATTTTATGAATAATAATTAAACATCAAATCAATTATAAATTTATAACAAAAATTACAGTTAATATACCAAAAGTCATTTTCATATAAGAATATATTTTCATTATATTTTATGTTTTTATTAATAGTAAAATTTATAAAAATATATAAAGATAATTTTAATAGATTAACTTAATTTTTTGAGTTTTTCAGGAAAATATTAGATTGAGATGAGTTTTTATATATATTTCTATAAAAATATTTTCGTTGAATTATGTAATATATTAATTTTACCAATATATTTCATTTTAGAGATCTATTATGTTATACGACTAAATAAAAGATTTATAGAACCTTTATCTAGAAAAATATTAATTGTATATGTTTTTTTATACATTTAAATTTTGTTATTCTAGTTTTAAAAAATATATTTAATTTTTTAGAAATTAAGAAATATTTTTAAGTGATTTTTTTAAACATTATATAATTAATATATTAATAACTAAATTATATTGCATATATATATTGTATTAAATAAAATTAATTTCAAATATAGAATCATTTTGTCCAAAATTTTAAAATATTACAATTTTTAAATCATAACAGACAATTTACTAAGGTAAAAACTATTAATAATAGTAGAAACAAAAAGAGAAAAATTAAATATCTATGATTAAATGACCCCAAACTTGTTAAAAACATGAATTTGAATGTGTTTATAAGGAATTTATCATCTTTATTACATTCCCTATCCATTTTTTCTATATTTTAGAGAAACATTGATTTATATTCTCTTCACGTTATCAAAAAGTTACAGGTATTTAAAAAATGTCATCCCTTTAAACATATAAAATGGGGTTTACTATACTCACTTCCCTTCAAACCAAACCCCCCTCTTTTTAGCTAATATTATACCAAAAACTACCCTCATAACTTCTATATAACAAATATAGGCTCTATTCATCTAAAAATATAAACGGGGTGAAAATTGTTTCATGTAAAATAGAGGATATTATTCCCTTGTTGGTGGGAACTAGTTAAACCTATAAGATGGATATGATCAGCAAGGAAGCATTCACATGCAAAGAGAAGACACATCAATTTTTTACTTGGTTCATCGCAAAGGGCTATGTCCATGGAGCATATGCCGACAAGTTGTTGGTCGTAGAAAATTTTACTAAACTTCACTAGTTGTGGATTAGAAATGTTCAGGCACAGTCACTCTGCCCCATGCTCACTACCTTTACAAAGGATTAGGGATAGATCACTTCTTCCCTCAGGTCACTCTTGTCAAATCCCCCTAGCACACTTCCTTTGGTGAAGTTCCCCTCAGTTTATAGACGTGACAGTCTCTTCAACAGAATTTCATTGAAGTCTTTGTCTCCTGTCCAACATGAGATAATGCTTGCATCAGAATCCTGAGTTGATGCTCACTTGTATTCAATATTCTACTTTAGTGAAATAACTGAATTCACAAAAAAATCTTCTTATCATATTTTAATTCTCAAAATCGACACCTGAGTGTATGGAAATATTTCCCTCTTTCTGTGCAGAACTTAGTATAGTTGCATGAATCATTATTCCTCACTTCGCAAAGGACAACAAGGGTGTTAAACACTAGTCATGTGTGTGCGGTACCACTTCTCTTCATAACACCATATCATTAACTATTCATCCTCTTCAGAAAATAAAAACATCCTCTGTTGTATGAAGATGCTCTATTGTATTCCAACTTTCACCCGTAGACTTATCCCATTTTGTAGTGAAGGTATCAGGCTATCTTCCAGATTTGGCATAGCCCCGGAAGGTCAGGCGTTCTCCAAAAACACCTGGAACTCTTCTCCAATATAGGTATGAAAGTTCCATGATAGTGCACAAGTCATCGGAACCCAAGTCCATACCGGTGTGCAAGTTTACCTCAGCCACTTGCATGAGACACACTTCTTCAACTTCAAACCTGCGCGACTGACCTCCTTTTCCGCCCAAATAGATTTTGGTGTGAAAAAAAACTAGAATGCAACTTATACTTGTGCAACCACACACCACTTGCACGAACACCACACCTGTGCGACAGGAGCTCTGATTTTCTCCATGTGTTGAGATCGTGCAGAATGAGTAGGTGTCGACCTGTATTTATAGGCATTGGGACACCCTGCGCGACGACACACAAGTCTCCCCTCGTCGAGCAAGATTCGGCGCACAAGTCACTGCCCCTGCAAGTCAATTGTGTAACCCACTTCCAAGCATTGTCAGGCTTCACCCTTTTCCATATGTTCATGTTATGAACTTGAAAAAAAACAGGCGCGCATGTTCCCAAGCCTCCATGTAATCGGAGCACATGTCTCTTTGCCAAAAACACTTTTCAAATCACTTGCGCGACCAAATTCAAAACGTGGGTGCCCCTTTGTCAATTGAAAATTTTGATGTTCTCATCTTGAAAAAAATATTCTCCACAACTTTCCAATCCTCCTAGGCACTGGTGCGCAAGTCCTTTCACGACACGCAGGTCACTTGCACGACCAAATCAATACTTGCACGACCCTCTTTCCAATTCCATATTTTGAAGTTCTATTCTTGAAAATAAAATGGCGCACAAGCTTCCTCTCCTTCAATACATGGTGCCACCATGTATCTTCCCTTTTTTTACTCCCTCCAGATCATCCATTCATTTTTCAACATTCTTGAATCAAACATGGATCATTAACCACTTCCCATGAACTTGACATGCCACCAAGAAATCCCCATTGTCAACAAATTAGTATTTCATTGTTTTCATTGTGAACAAGAACAATCACCTCAAGAAAATTTCTTTTCTATGATTTTACATCTTAAGAAACTCTTCTTCATTCATCACAAACTCCACTATCGTGATATATATCCTTTTATAGATTAGCATTAGCATTATCATATTTTAATACAATGTGATTCTCATGTCCATCTCAGAGTTCCAATCCCTTTCACATTGTCTTCTTCTTCAACCGTCATTCTCTACTTCATGAAAAACATATGACTCAATTCATCAAGTAGGATCTGCCATAGTTCTCTTGCAATCATGGATATTTTTATGGTCTTCATCAAAACCTAATTCTGCTTTATTCATTCTCTACTTCATGATAATCATAGGATTTTATTTTTTCAACAAGTCTTCTACATGGTTCTCATGAAATCATGAAGAATATCAAGGTCTTTATCAAAACCCCATTCTTCTTTAATCATCCTTAGATGGATTATACCTAACCATTCATCACGGTTGTAAAAAATGTGTCACCTTTGACACACGTTCATTGAACTTATGATCAGTACAATAATCATCTGAATTTCCAATCCTCCATTTCATTTATGTACTTCTTGATATCCTTCATTTATATCTTCATTAATAACTATTAACAACAAATACAACATTATACACAGATTGGTCCCAACAATATCCCCCTTTGTATTTTGTTTTCAATACCTTACAAATCTTCTAAAATGAATTCTTCAATGTCAAAATGGGAATCATCTATTAAATAAACTTTTCTTTTCGAACTTTCATTTCACTTTCACACCCCCTTATTGACATGAAATACAATGTTCATGGTAGAGAGGGTATCAATCTATACATAAGAAACGTGCCATCAATCATTTCACTCTAAGTATACTTCAACAATACTCGGTGTAATAAATAAGTAGATTTGATTTAGACAACAAGGTTGTCCATTATTCACTAGTCCTGATACCAAATGAGATGAGAACTCATGTACATTATCTTCGAAGTCTTTCCACTTTCATTTCAGGTTAAATAAATGAAATTTGATAGGGAATAATAAACCTGAAACTCCTGCACTCTCATCCGCAAATAGATCAAATCATTCAAGGGAAATTGTCAGGATAAGTGGCCTTGGGGCACTTCCATTATTCTTATGTCACTGATCAATTCTGTTACTCCCCCTTTATAAAATTATCTTTGTTCTGAGTAACCATGGTTGATAGATTGAGTAATGACATACCTTCTCCAATGACATGTTCTTCATGAAATTTACAGAGTGATTAAATTTGATACTAGATGGAGTTGACATTGATTGAAACAGTGATTTTGGATAATTATTCATTTTTCTCCCCCCAAAAGAAAACACTTCTTATCATCTTCATCAACATTGATCCTTCATCATCTTAAGATTTGAATATCAATTGATGAATCATCCAAGGATGGAAACTTCTTCATCTTAGCTATCAAGAGTTGACAGAATTCACTACTTATCTGGATCTCCTCCCTGGGAGCATTCTTCACCTTCAATTCCCTACATTGTTAGAAAAAATACAATACAAAAATGATTAATGGAATAAGGTAGTTCCTCCTTGCTTCGTCTATATGAGATTCATGGTTGAGGTGCTTTTCTCAACCAAGATCCTTTTTTCACTCCAGTATTCATGCTTGCACATTTGAACATATGTTCTGATATGTGTTGATGTGGTATGGACCTATTTGAATTATCTTCTTCACTGTGTGCAGAATTGTTCTGCTTAATAGCCATTTTTAATGATATATTCTTACTCCTTTTGAGGACATCTTCTTGATATGGTATTAAGGTTAGGAAACCTTTTGCAATGTGGTCAGATTTCTTGAATCTCTCATAGATAACTTCTTTGACACATGTTTTTCTTTTGGTTTGCAATCTATCCTACACTTTGTCTTCATCAAGTGAATGTTTTTCATTTCCTTTATCACTAGACTTGGCTTGATAATTTTCATGTTTCCTCATTCGTTCCAAATCGTCTGTCCAGATGACCATCATTCATTTAGAATTGTTGTAGCAGGTTTGGATCTTCCACATAGGTTCATCGGAGTTTCATATCTCTTTGTTTCTCTTTTGGATGAATGACCCATCAATTTTCTATATCTATATTCCTGGGACTTTTAAGCATCCCTAATTTAGATCCTCTTGGGGAAATGTGTGTTCACAATATTCTTCTGATTTATTCCAATGGTACTTTCTTCATGCTTAGCTGGCTTCGAAGGTCTTCTTTTCTTTTCAATAGTGAAATCATGTCGAGATTGAAATGTGCCAACCTTATGAACACTACTATTGAATACATCACAGATGTTATCAAGCATTCAAAATCTGTTTTCTATAAATAGATGCTTCTAGACCTGTAGATGTTGCTTCTTATTCTTTGGATTTCTTCTCTTTGATACTGGAATACTTTGTTCTTTTTCCTTAATGGGATTGTACAAACAATCTAGTGCACAATGGCCAAATCTGTCACAACACCAACATTGACCCACAAACATTTTCTTCTTTGTATCTTCTATATGAGGTCGTTGGGCCTTATTCTTAATTATTTGTGCTCTATTTTAGGAACCAAATTCCTTATTTTTCTTCCCATCTAACATATCCATAGTGGTAGGTTTCATATCCACCTCATTCCTCACCTATACATGTTTAGAATCTTTCATCCAACCTGCACTTTTTGAAGGAACATATTTAGAAAAAATAGTACTGGTTTGAATGGACAATACCTTCACTTTCATAGCTTCTTTTGATAGATCAATGAGTGAAGTCATCATCATCGTATCACATTTTGGAGTTATTTTGATAGTAGAATCCTCCAATGAGCATTGAGTAACAGGAGCAACTGAATCATGAGATGAATAATCAACAGTTGTCATAATCATTTTGTCACATGTTGGAGGTATTTAAGCTTTATAATCCTGCAATGAACATTGAGTACAAGCATCACCTGTTTTTTTCCCTTGTGAAGTCTCAATATGTGTCTTCTCAAGATTGATCAATTGGGCTTCCAATTTTTGACTTTCAATATTGAGGATGATCTTTTAATCGTCAATCATGATCATCTTCTCTTCTTAAGTCCTCTTCAATATTTCAAACTCATCTACATACATCTTATCTTTTTTTTGTAACAAAGAGTCATGTTCCTTGAATCTCTTGCATTTTTCTCAAAAAAAACTCTAGACTTCAGTGCCCTTATTCCGATCAGCTTCAAGTGCATGGATATTTTCTTTTAGAGTCTTATTAACACCCTATTTTTCTTCAACGACATTAATATATTTGGTGAGATTTAAGCATTCATGAATTTTTCCTTCCAATCCCTTTTCCAAATTATCAACTTCTCTTTTTAATCTATTGATCTCAACCTGCATTCATTGAAATATTCTAAAAGCAGTAGCAACTCATTCTTCCGGAATATCATGCAGATAAATTATTAATTTCTCCAGATCACTTGAGATAGAAGTGTCTTTCTTTCCTATGGAAGGAACATGAGACACCTTCTTGATACATTCCAAGCCTGCTATTTCTTCATTTATGGAAGGGCATAGAGAAACAGAAATTGTATCTTCTTTTGACATGAGGGACTTATTCAACTGCTTATTCTCTTTATTTTTCCTATTTTTCATGGTCTTGCTGGATGAAGGATTCTGCTCATAAATGACTAAATTTTCATCAGGACTTCACTTTATTGTTGAGTTTTGGAATGAAACTCAAAACCACTTCTGAATAGAATTATTGTAGAGTATCCAAAATACGTGAACATTTCCCTATAACACCATTTGTAGGACCCTGGGACACCCTGAGAGGGGACCAATGAATCAGGGTGTCAAATATTTCTTTTAGAAATGAGGATCTTGTTCCCATGTTGGTATGAAGTAGTTAAACTTGTATGATGGATCTGATCAGCAATGAAACATTCACATTAAAAGAGATGACACATCAATTTTTTTTAGTTCACCGATAAGGGAAATGTCTATGAGGCATAGACTGACATGTTTTCGGTCGTACCAAATTCCACTAAACTTCACTAGATGTGGATTACAAAGGTTCAGACACATTCACTATGTCCCAGGCTCACTGCCTTTACAAAGGTTCAGGGATAACTCACTACTTCCCTCGGGTCACTCCTCGTGAGTCCCCCTAGCTAACTACATTTGGTGAAGTCTCATTAAGATTATAGACGTGAAGGTATCTTCAATAGATTTCAATTAAAGTCTTTGTCTCTTGTTTAGCATGAGACAATGCTTGCATCAGAGTCCTGAGTTGATGATCTTTTGTATTCAATCTTCTAATTTAGTGCAATTACTGAATGCACTAAAACTTCTTCTTCTCTTACTTTAATTCCCAAAACTGACACCTGAGTGTATGGAAATATTTCCCTATATCTATGCATATCTAATTTTAGTTGCATGAATCGTTCTTCTTCTCATCACAAATCACAACAATGGTGTTAAACACTAGTCATGTGTGTGTGGTACCACTTCTCTTCGTAACACCAAATTGATCACTATTCTTCCATCTCAGAAAATGAATACATCCACTCATGTATTAAGATGCCTTATTGACGTCTAACTTTCACCCACAGACTGATCCCACTTTTCCGCAATGGTATCATGCTATCTTCCAGCTTATGTACAACCCCAGAAAGACGGGAAACCACAGATGGCACTCTTCTCCAAGACCGGTGCGCAAGTTCCACAATGTCCCTCAAGTGTTCAATGCGCAAGTCCAAACCGGTGCACAAGTTCACCATAACCACTTGCGCGACACTCACTTCTTCATCTTCAAACCTGTGCGACTCACGACCTTTTAGGCCCAAACCGATTTTGGCATGCAAAAAACAACTAGCACACAACATATACATTCACGACCACACACCACTTGTGTGACCACAACACATGCACTATGTGAGCCCTGAATTTCTCCAAGTGTTCAGCTCATCCATAATGAGGAGGGGTTGACCTGTATTTATAGGCTTTTGGACACCATGCACGGAGGCGCGCAAGTCTCCCCTCGGCGTGCAATTCTCTGCCCCTGCAAGTCGCTTGCGCGACCCACTTCCAAACATTGGCTCCCTTCTCCCTTTTCCATATATTCTTGTTATGAACTTGGAAAACAATAGGTGCGTAACATCCCAAGCCTCCAAGTAATCAGTGCACAAGTCCCTTTGCCAAAAACACTTTTCAAATCACTTGCGCAACCAACTTCAAAACTAGGGCGCCCCCTTTTCCTTTTCCATATTTTGATGATATGATCTTGAAAAACATATGATTCCGAACTTTCCAATCCTCCTAGGAACCAGAGTGCAAGTCCTTTCACGGTGCACAAGTTACTTGCGCAACAAAACCAATAATTTCATGACCCTATTTCTATTGCCCGATTTGGATGTTTTGTTCTTGAAAATCATATGGCACGCATGCTTCCTCCCTTCATGAAAATGGCCCGTTGGTCCTTTTTACAAATAGTACCACCTTGTATCTGCTCTTTTTGTTCCGCCTCCAGATCATCCAATCCTTTGTCGAAGTTCTTGAATCAAACATGGATCGTTAACCACATCCCTTGAACTCGACATGCCACCATGAAATCCCCTTTGTCAATAAATTTGTATGTCAGTGTTTGCTTTTTCAACAAGCACAATCACCTTAAAAAAACATCTTTTCTATGATTCTCCTTCTTAAGAAACTCTTTTTCTTTCATCACAAACTCCACTATCGTGATATATATCCTTTGATAGATCAACTTTATCATTGTCATATTTTGATATAATGTGAAGTGCATGTCCATCTCAGGATTCTAATCCCTTTCACATTGTCTTCTTCTTCAACATTCATTCTCTACTTCATGAAAAACATATTATTCAATTCTTCAAGTAGGCTCTGGCATGGTTCTCATGGAATCATGTAGAATTGCACGGTCTTCATCAAAACCCCATTCTGCTTTAATCATTCTCTACTTCATGAAAATCATACGATTCTCTTTTTCAAGAAGTCTCTTGAATGGTTCTCATGAAAAAATGAAGAATTTCATGGTATTCATCAAAAACCAATTCTTCTTTAATCATCCTTAGATGGATTATTCCTCACCATTATTCATTGTTGTAAACAATGTGTCACCTTTGACACACGTTATTTGAACTTATGATTAGAACAACAATCATCGGAATTTTCATTCCTTCTTTTCATCGGATTACTTCGTGATATCGTTCATTTTGATATTCATTGACAACTATTTTCAACAAATTTAACCTTATACACAATGTAGTCCCAATAATAATGTGTATATAATCATGAAAAATATCTTCTTCGATGTTCAGGTGAAGAATTTTTTTGATCAAATCTATCAAGAATATCCACAATAATTTTTTTACAATATTGGAATCATTATGATTCTCACTAAAGGAATGAATATTAATCCAAACATAGTTTAATTATTATAGAATTAATCAACAAATTAAACAACGATAATTTTAAAATCATAGAATTTATATATCTAAATAAATAGTTTTTATTATTTGATATTCACATTGCCTTTTAAATTACTATCAAGGTTATCCTATGTTTCTTTTTTTGTTTTTATTACCATTAATATAATGATAAATTTTCATTAAAAACGACATAATTATATTATTTTTTTCTTTTATATCCACCTACATATTTATATTATATAAAATTTTCTTTTATGCATCGTTTAAGAATTGTGGAAAACCCAATGTTTCTACAACGAGAATATCTCAAACTAGATATATGGGAAAATTTATTCTTCTATCATTGATTATTTTTTCCATAAAATATAGGAACACCAATTCTATTAACTGAGATAATATCATCAATGGCTCAAAGGATTAATTTTTTGGATCTGGAATAGTTATGTTTTCTTAGATACAATTTGAACTACCTAATAGGATATGTTTCCTCCATAGATAAGGGTTGTTAAATCATTGGAGTGATGCTTTTGTAATTTATATAAAATTGAAAAAAAACATCTTCGACTTGTTAAAGTATTATTCATTCAAAATAGAAAAACTAAAAAACACATGATCATATAAAATATTCAATATTAAAAAACAAACTAATTTTTATAGGTTCAGATATAATGAAGAATCATAATCATTTCTATGACTGGTCAATCGACCAAATAGGGATTCATTTCACAATATACCCATGTGAAGTAATCTTTTAAAAAATCATGTGGAATCCTACCACACATGTCATGAATCACACCGAAAATACTAACTTCACACTTTTAGTATAATGAATGTTTACAAAATGAATAATATTACCTAAAAAACTATGATAGATTAGGAAAAAAATAATGATCCACCTCCACGATCCATCATAATATGAACGAAATTATAGCCCATAGTGTATACATTTAATACATAGAAAAATTAATTTTAGGATCAAATATGATCTCTTTAATATAGTACTTCCATTAAATGATGATCACATAAGAACCAACCTGAACTTTTCTCTCCATTCCTTATTTTTTATGTATATCACTATTAACACTTCACAGTACATCAATAATATAAATAAATTTTTATTAATCAATTCAAATAAATGAAAATTTTAAATCCCTGGGTTCTACATAACTATATTCAACAAATGAATCTCTATCATGGCTTTAGAAACCTAAGACATTGATTTTAGAGGCCTAAAATACCAACACTAAAACATTATAATTGTGTAAGGCTATGTTTTTCAATTTTCAGTGCATAATATTGCATTGAAACTTTCAACGGAAAGAATAAAAAAAGATAATTCACCTATCTAGAATCATTTTTATATCATATATAATATATATTCATTAAATTAATCATTATTACAAACCATGTAAACCATAAATGGAAAATGAATCCAGTCACTTCCTAGGGGTTGTAGTCCACATGAGTTCTTTATAAAAGTTATCATTTTCCAATGGATTGGAAGGTATAGAGGTATATATGATATTATATTTCCATAAGATAATTTTTATCATGAAAATAATTTATTAACATTAAATCTGTCATAATACCCATCACTAAAATATGGTAATGAAAAGTTAATTGTATCTCTATGTGGAGGCGATACTCTACATGTATGTATGAGGGATATATTCATATACCATTTAATGGATAAATGGATTAATAATAGTAGTACTTAAAATGTAATAATATTTAGGATATTTAATTTTTTATTTTATGATTAATACCACATATTTGGATGATAATGAAGAAGAAAAAATTGAAAGAGATTGGGTTTTACATTTACCTTTTCATCAGTATGACTCTTTAGAACCTCTCTTAAAGAACCATTAAAGGGTATTTTAATATGAAAAAAACCAGTATTTATTTTCTAGCGATGTTAAAAGGATATAGTTTTTGTGTGGTTTAATTTATATGGCTCAAAATGTTCTAATGAAAAGAGATGATGGGTGTCATTTTATAATGTATGGAAAAGAAACCATTGGAATTATGAAAAGATTTAAATACAATTACTTTATTTGTCAATTATAATGCTTCAATATAGATTCCAATTTTAATTAACAAATGATATAGAAAAAATTTCATTATCTAGTTAAATTTAGAGAGGTTTTTTGTGATTTAAATCCATATATTTTGGTTTAACCCCATAATTAACTAATTATAGTATTATCAATGATAATGAAATTTTACAATCATAAAGGGTAATAATTTCACTTCTAAAGAAAAATTTGATCATAAATGACTACGGAACGAAATTTTCATCCATTTATCATTTTTATTATCATTCATAAATATTTTAGGATTTCAAATAATTTATATAATATATTTAAATAAAATAATATTAATTTGGTTTTAATAACTATTAAAATTCTTTGAGTTTGAAAAAAACAAGACAATAATGGAATATGAATGTAAACCATTATCACATGTCTAATATTTCAAATATAAATTAATATTTTTCATAAACATTAAATATCCAAAAAATATTACGTTAATAATTATTAAAATAATTTAACTTGATTTTTATCCCTTCCACAAGTAATCTGATAGCATATAGTAATCATTTATAGTAACTATACCGTCACTCATTAAGCGGCTGATTGAATCAATTTTATCAATAGAGAGTTGGGGGTAGATAAATGATTGGTAGTTTTTATAATTTAATTTTTATATATTTAATACTACTTAACATGATTGAGTACAATCCAGAAAAAACAAAAAAACTCAACCTCGAACAATCATGCAGAAGATGAATAATAAAGGAACAGAAAAATAATTAACATGGATAAGATCCACTGTTTAGTCGTACTCCTTAAAATTGCTGGTTAGTTCCTATAGTATTACATTAATTTCAGAAAATCACTTTGTGAAATTATCTTATAGGAAATCATTCTGCATCCCACCACACATGTATGGAATCACACCCAACATCACATATTCACACAATTGTGTGAGCAATGTCTAAAAATGAAATAGACTATAATGAAACTTGGTTCATTCTAAAAAATGATAAATATCAACCTCTAGGATCCATAAAAATGTGAATGAAATAATATCCCAGAGTTCGTACTTGTAATGCGCTATCAAAAAATTCTATGACACAAATATGATCTCTTATCGACATGAGTTTCATCGCATTATGATCATTGAATATGTAACCTCATCTTCATAATTCACTCTTTCTTTTCGTGTCTCTCACTATCAAATCTCATAATTATATAAAAATTCTCCGTTATTAATTTATTTATCAATAAATACAAATATCATGTAATTCCCTATGATCTCTATAATTACTTTCAATAATAATGTGTATATCATAGATTTTTGAAAGTTATACCTATAAATCTGGATGCATGAAAAACTATTCCCAAAACATCATAATATATCCACCATAAAAAACATAAATTCTAAAAACCAAAATAAATGCAATCAATATATATTGAAGGTTATGATTTGATTATGGGAAAACATCTATATGGTTTTCAACAGGAATAATCTATGTAGTATTTTCACCTATGTGAGTGGGAATTCGACTGTACCAAAAAAATTCAAAGTCATTCTCATAATTCAACTACCTGAATGAAAATGATATAGTTATTTTTAAATGTGGATATGAATGAAATAATCTACATGAATTGATCATAAAATTAATTTTTATAAATCGAATATGTGAATCTTAAATTATCTAAAATTATAATTTTGAAATGTGACACATTCAGGTATGTGGATGAATCAGTTATGTGACTTTTCTATGTAGTAGAAATAACTACATGAATAGTATAAATGAATTTCCCTTCACCAATTTGAAATAATATCATAAGTGTACTTTTGAATTAGCACATTTCAAAATCAGCTGCTTGAAACCAATATAAACACAAATTAAAACATATCTGATTCAACCGACCACCATCCCTTATATAAAAATTCCTTATTTCATAACAAATCTTCCAAGTATGATATATAACATAATATAAACTAGATCAAGCACCATCTTACTTTTGAGTTCCTTAAATGATATTTTCATCTAATACAAGAACCCATACTCACTAAGAAACATGGGATCATAAATATTTCCCAATAAAAGACACAAATACATGGTTATCTTCAATTTACCCATTTGTATTTGTTGACTATCAATTATAATCCACCAGAAAAACCATACATGAATAAATAAACATGGTTCGTGATGAAACAAAACCATTTCAATGTATCCGATGATAAATAATTATTTAATCCACTTTATCAAACCAACAACTTACTATCTTCACCACCACTGAGTATAATTATTTGATGACTACAACATCAACTCAAATTGGTAATTTCCTTCCACACAGCCTATCTTCCTTACTACATTGATCTTCCTAGTTGACATTATCATGAGTTCCTTATATGATTTATCATCATAATGAAAACATATTTGGAATTATACTATTATTAAAAAACCATTAGGGTAAAAATTTTCCCCATTAATTAAAACAATCTCTCCCTCTTCGTAAAAATAATCCCAAGGACCATGGCTGTATCAATGAAATAGATATTCTTGTTTAGGGGAAAATATGAACATGGATTTTTTTCCTAAGTTGTTCAATCCACTAAGGTGGCTCGACATTTGTAAATATATCAACAATATATTTTTTGGAGATAATATTTATATTTTTTATTTTACCAAAATACACATTTTATATGACAAAATGATATTGAATGTTGGTATTTTTTAACTAGAGTATATAATATGATTTTAATTAATGATCAAAATCACATTGATTTTTATAAATAATATTAAATGGTCTATGAACATTAAGCTATAGATAATCTTGTTGAAAATCAATCCAAATGGTCTATTTAAATATGATTGTAGCCAAAAGTTTCTCTAATTAGGCTATACTCAGGGTCAATGAATATTAATTTTTTATATAATATCTAACTAAATCATCAAAAATGAAGAACACTAAACTATATGTGGAAATAAGTATTTTATATCCAACTTATCAATTTTAATTAGTGTAACCATGTAATATATCCAAACTACTTTTTTAGAGAATATCACACTTCACAATTTCATTTAAATACATCATAATTATTTTTAATTGAAGCATGTGTGAGTCCATTGGTTTACATTGATACATTGAATACAATGTCATTGTTCATGCAATTTCATATCTGAACACATTGAGATATAAGAAAATTCCAATCATACATCTAAATTTATTATGATCAACAATTCTTCCATTGCTATATTTATCATACTTTTCTCAAAGGAGAAAAGTTTAAAAACCTATTTATCAACATACATTCTAAATAGTTCATTGGAATATATATCTCAAAATATAAATAAATACTCACTGCCACACTAAATCTTTATGCCTATAAAGTAGTTTAGTTTTCCTAGAAATGGCATATTAGACTTATTATCCATCTCTTTCATTAAATCTCCACATAATAAATATTTATTAGTACATAAAATAATTTCATCCACATAAATAATCATTTTAATTATGTTTGAGAAGTCCTATTTTATGTACAATTGTTATCAACATTACCTTTGGAAAAACATATTTTCCAAAATTTATCATCAAAGTTTGAAAAACATTCATTTGTTCATATTTCAAGCAATAAAAATATTTATTTGATCTTCAAACCATTCTTCCAATATCAACATGAAAAATATCTTATATTTTATCAAAAAATATTTCTATTTGATAGACCCTATTTATAAATGAAGACATTAGATCCCTTTAAAAAAATTTTAATAACCACAATATTCTCATAAAAATAACATCCTTGTTGACTCAAATATAGTAACCAAATCAACGTATCGTCAATGTAACATTATTCTATTTATGAGTTACCTTTGAAATAATCTTCCATTATTCTATATTACTTCACCTTCTTCATTTTTTTTGTTCTTAAAAACCGATATTGAAGCAATAAATATTTTGGTTTTCATTCTGGGGAAATGTTCCCAAGTAGTTTTATTCTCAATTTTATTGACTTCTTCATTTATAGATTTTACTCATTCATCTTTATCAACAATTTCATCCACATTCCAGGTTCAACCTGTTATAAAATAGTTTTTTTATTTTAAATCATAACCTCATTCTTCTCTGAACTAGTACATTCTGATTCCAAATAATATTTTTATTGTAAACATATTTACTTAATATGTATAAATATTTTTTTAACCATCATCCTCTTCATAATCATCACTGGATTATTCCAAATTAGCATAATCTATTTATTTCTTATTTCAACATCATTTCCGTCCGTTTCTATAGAAATATACTCACTATATTCTATTAGATAATCCAAATACTCTTGAATATTCTAACTCATTTTGATAATATTTTCATCAATTTTCATATTTAATCACTCTAAAATTTCATGTAATCTCTTATTCTACATCTATATCCATTCACATTAGACAAATAACCCATATTGACTCTATCATGACTCTTTTCATCACACATTACCATCCTACGTCGTTTTATTTTAATATAACAAGGATTACTAGATATTATATGCTTATATTAGAACCACATATAATAGGTTGTATCATATTATTCTGGTCTTAAGAGAAATACATTCTAAATTTTCACTAATATAGAAACAAATTCTATCAAGAAATATATTAAAACAATATTCTCAATCATAATTTTTCCCCATTACAACAATGCTCATAATCATCCTCTCTACAACACTATTATGTTGTAGTTTATAGGTGGTGATAAAATGATGGATTATTATATTTATTCTAATATATGATTAAAATAAATCACAAATTTATAATTTCATATTATCATATCTATGTTTTTTCTCAGAAATTCAAGATCATTTTCAACCATCCATATGAACATTTTAAAAATCCAAATATCCTCATGAATGTGATTGATTAAAATAAAATTAGTCATATGAGTGAATAAATATATGAATGTAATGAAATAAATATCACCTTATGTAGAATTATGTCTCATCGGTCCACAAATATCATCATGGACTAATTATAATGGACTTGTTGATGTAATATGATACTTATTGTGATTATATTATTTATCTAAACAATCTTACATGTTCCACAGATTCCATTATGATCTGTTTTAAGCTTGGGTAAATATCATACCACATCATATTTCAAAATATTAGTTAGTATTATTTTCCAAATGTTCCAAAGTCATATATGGAATACCTTATTCTAATCATTCATTTACATGTAACATTAATTGGATACATCACCATTCAAGAATAAGATTTAGTTTTTTATACTTCCTCTGTAGAAATTTCTTCATTCAGATGTGATTTTAATAATGAAACTGTTTATCATTAATTCTAATTCATACCCATTATCAAAAAAATTGATTACCCTTTAGAAGTTGGTTTTCATCCCATTAAAATATTTATAATCATCAAATATGAAATTTTCATTCTTAATTGTTGTTGAACTATTGTATTCTGTTTTCATGGAAGAACTAATACCAAATTTTCAAACACCACCTTAATATTTCTCAATGTCTATAATAATTTTTAATTCACTATTGATATTAGAGGAAAACCAAATGTCAAGTATCCTTGCCAATTTAGTCTTGATTTATTTAAGAGAAATATCTGAGAAAAATAAATTTTCATCATTGTGAACATGAACATATTTACTCTTATATTTTATTGGAATCAAACTAGTTAAACATTTCATGAATTGTTTTTCATTATATCACTTTTAATAATCCCTTCAACATAGGCCTTCATGACCATCAACCCTGTTTTGAATTATCATATTGTAACTAATTTCCTTCTTAACCAACATTCATATAGAATTTATATACATACCATTGGAACTGCACCCCCTTAGTTCTTGTTTTCACATTTTTAATGAAATGTTATACCATCATGTGTACTATTTATGTTCGATAATTCCAACAAATAGTAAATAACCATAAAATTTGTATTTTAATGAAAAAATAGAGTTGTATCTGAAATGTTTCATTCTAGAATATGGCATCTGGCATGCAGTTGTTTTTGAATTTATATCATATTATGCAATGAAGTTTTGTTTTATCATCTTACATTATTAAGTTTTTTTATATTAGATTTATTCATTTTTTATTGATTAACAATTGATCATAATTTATATTTCAATCTATATAATTAGTCTTAAAAGTTTTAAAAACCTAATTCGTTGATGGGTATGTTACTTACACTTTTTAAAAATCATTGGAATATTCTAAATTAACATCAAAAAAAATATTTTTAAGTCCTTCTTGATCATTTTCATTTCATTTTCAGTTTATAAATATTTTTACAGCGTCATTGAAATTTTTTTATCCCCATGAAGTTTTTCTATCCAATATCCATAAACCTATTCCCATATTACATAGTTTTTAATAATTTTTTTATTCAACACGTGTTGTCTCCCTTTATGATTTCTATACTTTTGATCGACTAGTTATTTGATCCGTCTTACTAGAATCTAATTTCATTTCATAAGAATAATTTTTTTAAGTCATTCATTTTTTTATCATCAAGCATGTATTGATAATATATTGGACCTAAATCATCTCCATCGCCACTAGATGTATCAAAAATCATTAACGTGTGAGCCAAAAAATTTGATAATTTCAAATGTGTCTATACACAAAAGACACTACAAGAGATAAATCAATATTTTACTTATATACTCATTATATTTTTTGTTATTTT
This sequence comes from Viscum album, assembly GCA_963277665.1. Taxonomy (NCBI): domain Eukaryota; kingdom Viridiplantae; phylum Streptophyta; class Magnoliopsida; order Santalales; family Viscaceae; genus Viscum; species Viscum album. The sequence continues at coordinate 520,739,062 of OY728153.1, read as the reverse complement.
TTTTAATATTATCATACTTCTACAAGCCTTTGAGGTCGCTATAAATTTTATCGACTTATTTCCTTTACTGTTTTCATCATATTCAAATTTATAATCTTCTAAATTATAACATGATAAATTAATTTCATAGTTTCTAATACCAATTAATTTATAACATTAACAATATAATTTACCTCGAATATTTATTTCTCACTTCTAAAAAACTATTTAAATAAATTACAAAACTCATTGGTATTCTTCCACATTTTCGAAATAAATTGTGTAAGAAAAATAATAATCATTAAAAAATTTAAAATATATCATGGCTTCAAAATCCATATATTATCTCTCATTCTGATTAAATTAATGATGTGATTATATTTTATAATAAATGAGAATAGTATGTATATTATCAGGGGATATATGTTCTTCTATGTTCATGTACTGATTTTGTTTGATCAAATCTATCAAGAAAACTTCAGAATAATTTATTTACAATTTGGGAATCATTTTGATTCCCACTAAAGAAATGAATATTACTAATAATTTATTTGAAATGATTATAGATTTAATCAACACATTAAACGTTTATAATTTTAATATATTCGAATTTATAAATCTATGTATATAGTTTTTCCTATTTGACTTTCACAATGCCTTCATAATTTCAATCCATCTTATCATCAATTTTATTTTTATTTTATAAGCCTATAAAATTCATGAAACAATTCACTAATAACGACATGATAATATTATTTTGTTCATTTCTATCCTCTTACACAATTCTCTTATCAGAAATTTTCATCTGTCCATAATTTATTAATGGTGGAAAGCCTAATGTTATTGCATCTGGAATATATCGAACCAGAGATATAGAAATATTTGATTCTTCTAAATGAGATTATTTTTTCCATAAAATATTTGTACATAGATTTTATTAAATGAGTTGATATCATCCATGGATCAATGGATTATTATTTTTGGATCCGACATAGAAAAATATTCTTAGATATAATTTGAAGTGACTAAGAGGATCAATTTCTTCCACTAAGAAGGGTTGTTGAATCAATGGAGGGATGTTTTTGTAAATTATCATAAATTTAAATAATACTATATGACGTGTTATAGTATAATTCACTAAAAATAAAAAAACATAACCTCACACGATCATATAGAAAATGAAATATTAAGGAACACAATAATTTATCATTGTTCAGATATAATGTCGAATCCTAATCATTTCTACGACGGGTCAATCCACTTAACATGCAATCATTAAAAAATATACCCTTTTGAAGTACTCTTATACAAAATATTGTGGCATCCAACCAAACCAGTTTCGAATCACACCCAAAATAATTGCATCTCACATATTTATAAAATTTGTTTACAAAATGAATATAATCACCTGAAAAGACTAGGATACATTAGAAATAAAAGATGAAGATCCACTTCCACAATCCTTTATAATATGAATGAAATAACAACCCATAGTGTATAATTGTAATACACTACAAAATAAGTCACATCCCTTCCTAGTGGTGGTAGTCCACATGTGGGAATTATAAAAGTTATCATTTTCCAATGGATTGGATGGTAATATGATAGATATGATATTATGTTTCCACAATATTATTTTTTTCAGGAAAATAATTTATAAACATAAAACTCCTCATTATACCCATAAATGAAATATGATGATGAAAAATTAATTGTATCTATATGTGGTGGTTATAGTCCACATGTAAGTAAATGCAATATATTTATATTCCATTTAATGGAAAGAGGGTTAATAATACTAGTTCCACAATATTTATTAAAATTCAGTATATTTAGGATATTTAATTTTTTATTTTGTGATTAATATCACATATTTTCATGAGAATGAAGAAGAAATAAATTTAATGAGTTTTGGTAAGACATTTACCTCTTCATCAGTATGACTCTTTTAGATCCCCTCTTAAATAACATAAAATGGGACTTTAATATGAAAAATACCTAAAATTATTTTATTGGGATATTTTTTAGGATATATTTTCAGTATGGGTTAATTTATATGGCTCAAAATGGTATAATGATAAGAGATAATTGGTGTAAAATTATAATTTATTGAAAAGAAAAAATTGGAATTATGTAAACATTTAGATACAATTAATTTATTTCTCAATTATAATGATTCCATAAATCTAACAATTTTAACAAAAAAATGATATGGAAAAACTATCATCATCTAATTAAATTTAGATAGGAATTTGTGTAATTTTAATCCTTATATTTTGGTTTAACCCATTATTTTACTGATTATAGTATTAAAAATGATAACTACTTCTTTCAATTCTAAACGGTTATCAAATCTATTATAATAATAAAATTGGATAATAAATGGAAATGGAATTAAATTTTCATTCATTTATCATTTTTATTATCATATTTCAAAATATAATTATTTAAAATAATTGATAAAATATATTTTCGTAAAATACTATTAATTTGGTTTTATGTACTATTCAAATAATTTGAGTTTGAAAAAAACAAGACAATAATATAACTTGGATGTAACCCATTATCACAAGTCTAATATGTCATATTTGACATAATATTTTACTTAAAATTTAAAAATATCCCTTAAAATATTACTTTTATTATTTTTAAAATCATTTACTATATTTTGTATCCCTTCTACTTGAATTATGCTATAATTTTGAAAATGTTTATATTAATTATATCATAACTAATGAAGTGACTGATTGATAAAGTTTCATCAATTGAGAGTTGGGGTTAGATATATGATGTTTAGTTTTTATAATTTAATTTATTTAGAAATAATCATACTCTACATTGTATAGTACCATACATACAAAACCAAGATACTCATCCTTGATCAATCATATAGAAAATGAAAGAGAAAGGAATAGAATAAACTAAAATGGCTTAGATCTAATGTGGAATCATTCTCTATTAAATGGCTAGTTATTTCCCCTAACATTGGACTCTTTTCAGTATATCCCTGTATTAAATTTTCTTGTATGAAATCCCATATAATCCCATCACACATGTATTGAAATCACACCTAACTTCATTGCATCACGATGTTATATAAATGTTGTTTAGAAAATGAATTAGAATATAAAATACTGTGTTGGTTCTAAAAAAGACAAATATCCACCTACATGACCCATCAAAATATGAAATAAATAATACCTCATAGTTTTTACTTCAAATGAACTTTTGAAATATTCTAGGACTCAAATATGATCTCATAAAAAATGAGTTTCATCACATTATGGTCAGTGAGAAATTAGCCTTAAAATAATAATTCCCTCTTTCTTTTTGTTCCTCTCACTCTTAACTCTCATAATTACATAAAAATTCACCATGAATATTTTATTTATATAAATAAATGAAAAACATGAAATCCCCTAAGATCTCTAAAATTATGTTCAATAACAATGTGTCTATCATGGATTTTTGAAAGTGATACTTAAACATCTGGATGTATAAAAAAAATAACATGACGTCATAATAATTCCAACTTAAAAACATTATTTCAAAAAACCTAAATAAATTCAGTCAATATATAGTGATGTATATTATTTTTATTTGTGAAAAAATCTATATGTTTCTCAACGGGAATGACCAATTTAGAATATTCACATATGTGAGTGGGAATTCACATGTACAAAAAAATTACTAAGTCATTCTCATAATTCAACTACCAGAATGAAAATAAATCCATTAATTTTAAAAATTTATACGCATGAAATACTCAACATGAATTCTTCATACAATGTTTTCTTATAAATCTACTATATGAAACCTAAATTTTCTTAAATTATCATTTGGTAATGTGACACATTCAGATATGTGGATGAATAAGCTATGTGATTTTTCTATGTAGTAGAAACAGAAACATGAATTTTATACATGAATTTGCCTTCACCAATTTGGCTTAATATCATAAATGGTCTTTGTAATCACCCCTTATCAATATCTCCTCCTTGAAACTAATATAAACACAAAATAAAACATATCTGATTCAACCAAACTCTGTCCCTTATAAAAAACACCTTATTTCATCATGAAACATTTTTCCTTGATATATAATATAATACGAACAAAATCAATCACCGTCTAGATTTTTATTCCTTAGATAATGTTTTCAACTAATAAAAAACCCATACTCACTAAGAAACAAGCTATCATAAATATTTCTCAATAAAATCCACAAATACATGTGGATCTTTAATATACCCCTTTGGATTTGTTGACAAGAAATTTGAATCCATAAACATGCCATACCTAAAAAAACATGGTTCTTGAGGAAACAAAATCATTTCATTGTATCTGAGGAGAGATAATTATTTAATCCACATTACGAAGCCACCAATTTACTACCTTCCCCACCACTGAGGATAATTATTTGAAGACCACTGCATCAACTCAAATTGGTAATTGACTTTCTCACTGCATATCATCCTCACTACCTTCATATTCCCCATTGACATCATCATGGGTTCCTCATATAATTTATCATCACTAGGAAAACATATTTGAAAAAAAAACTATTATTAGAAAAAAAATAATTCCACTTTATTTCCACATTAAATAAAAAATTCTTTGCCACGTCGGGAACATAATCTAAAGTCCCTCGTTTTATCAACAAAATAGTTATTCGTTATCATGTGAAATGCAGAACATGGAATTTTATCCCGTGTTCTACAAACCAATAAGATATATTGTTTTATTAAATATATCAAAAAACTATTTTTTGGTGATAATATTTAAATTTATTATTTCAACCCAAATACACCTTCAATTTGATTAAATGATATTGAATGTGAATATATTTCTACAAGATTTCTGAATATGATTTTTTTACAGATCAAAATCACATTGATTTTTACAAATAATTTTCATAGATCTATGAACATTAACTCATTGATTAACATGTTGAACATCCATCCACATGGTCTGTTTAACTATGTTTGTTGCCACCATATACTCTAATTACACTATAAACAGTGTCAATGAATATTTATTTTTTATATAATAACTAAAAAGACATCTCCAATGAAGAAAACTCCATTATATGTGGAAAAATGGATATTATATTAACCTTATCAATTTTCATTAGTAACCATGAATTAGATCGACACTACAATTTTAGATAATATAATAATTCACTATTCCATTTACATACCTCATAATTATTTTAAATTCAACCATGTGTGACTCCCTTAGATTACATTGAAACATTTCACACAAAGTCTTCACATATGAAATTTCATATCTGAACACTATAATATATAACAAAATTCCAATCAATCTTCTTTATTTATTATGATCAACTTTTCTTTTATTTTCAATATTTTCCAAGATTTTCTCAAACAAGATCTGTGTACTGACTTATTTTTCATCATACATTCCATGAATTCTAAATAGTTCATTAGAATACATCACTCAAAAAATAAAGAAATACTCAATATGTCACATAATTTGTATGTCTAGAAAGTAGTTTAGGTTTCCATGGAATGAAATCTTAGACTTATAATCCCTATTTTATCATGAAATCACCACATATTAAATAGTTATTACTAGAAAAAATAATTTCATCCACATAAAAAATCCATGATAGTATGTTTGAGGAGTCCTCCTTCATGGTCAAGTTGTTATCAAAAGTTCCTTTGATAAAGATAATTTTCCACAAATAGTCATCACATTTATAATACCATTCCATTAATGCCTATTTCAATCCATAAATATATTTATCATATATTCAAACAATTATTCCAAATTTTCCATGAAAAATACTTTATTGTTGTTTAACAAATCGTTCTTTAAATTGGTCTCCAATTATAAATTAATACATTATATCCATTTAAAAAATATTTTAATAAACATGAGATTCTAATAAAAATATCATCCTTGGTGTACCAATTATGGTAACCAAATTGAAATTCTTTTCAATGTAACATTCTTTTATTTGTGTGTATACATTAAAAAAACCGCCATTTTTCAATACAACTTATCCTTTTTAATTTGATTAGTTATTAAAAACACTTTTTGAACCAATAAATTATTTTGGTTTTAAGTATGGGGAAATGTTCCCAGGTGGTTTTATTATCTATTTTATTGATCTCTTCATTCATTTATTTTACTCATTAAACATTATCAACATTTTCATTCACCATTCCAGGTTCAACATGTTATACAAGAGCTGTTTGATTATAAATAATAGGTTCCTTCTTCTAGGAACTAGTTCACTGTGATTCCCAATCATATTCAAAATCTAAACATATTTATTTAAAATGTTTAATTTTTTATCCATCCTACGCTTCATAATCATTACTGTAACATTATAAATTAGCATACAATATTTTAGATCATATTTCAACAAACTTTTCAATAAATTTATAAAAAAATCTAATCAGTATTTTCTATTAGATACTATATATATTTTAGAATATTCTAAATCATTTTGATTACATTTTCATCAATTTTTATATTAAACCCATCAAAAATTTTATGTAATCTCTTATACTACATCTAAAATCATTCTCACTAGATAAATAACCCATAATAACTCTATCATGTGTCTTTTCATCTAACATTCTCATGCTACTTCTTTTGATTTTAATAGAGTAAGGATTACCAAATACTATAGGCTTATTTTAGAACCACGTATAATAGGTTATATCATATTCTTCAGGTGTCAAGGAAATACATTATAAATTTTTACCATAGTTGACATGAATTCTCTCTAAAATTATATTAAAACAATATTCTCAATCATAATTATTTTTCCAATTTTCACAATACTCATATTCATAAACTCTACAACACCATTATGTTATAGTGTATGTGTTGTGATAAATTTATTGCTTATTTTATGTTCTATTGTAACACCCCAAGATTTCATAGTGTGTTATTTCTTCAAAATAATTCAATAACTTGCACTACACGCAACACCGAGTTCAAGCGCACCATGACTTACCAAACAAGCCGTTCAAAAGAGGTTATGAATAGTATATACTAAATTTTAAACTTTATATAATCCTTATAATTTTAGAATCCATATTATGAGTTTCTTAGACATAATGTAAGAACAAATTCATTTTCAGTATTGCACTTTTACCAAAATTTAATAGTGAACCCTTTTTAAATACAATATTATTAACTTTTTGACTAAATGGGGACATAAAAAATTTAAAATGAAACATCCCAAGCTTCCACGGTACGCTTTCCTTTGAATTATACAATAGCGTGTGTTGTACGCAACTTCGAGTTCTAACACACACCACAACCAATCAAACTAGCCGTTATGAATAGTAATACCTACTTTTTGAAATTATATATATTTTATATTTAAAAATGGACTTCATTTTTGGATTCGGAGTATCGAATTTATCCTAAGGTGAAATTTTGGCACTTTTTGGATAACTTTCATATTTTGATGAATAGTGAAAATTACAAAATTTTAATTAAAAACAACTTTTTTAATCAAAATAATTAATTGTGATAAATTATGAATTTGACTGGGTTTAAAGTATAATTAGAATATATTTTTACCATTTTATCCAATTGTGTTCATTAGAATTAATTTCACTTTGAAATTGGACCTAAACAATTGTCAATCTTTTGATATATATTGTTTCTTAAAAACATGCTATTTGTTGTGACAGCGGGAATTAATTATAAAATTAATTAATGCAACATATATGATTGGAATTTTTTAAAATAGACATCATTTTTGAATTCGGAATATCAATTATAGCTTAGGGTGAAATTTTGGCATTGTTCTGAAAAACATCAATTTTTGATGAATAGTGAAACTACTAAGTGTTAGTTAAAAAACTGAGATTTTCATAAAACTTAATTTTACCACTTCTGTGATTGGAATTTCAAAAATCTGAGAGACACGATTAATATCAAGAAGTAAAATGTGGTTCAATGAGATGAAAATAATTTTTTGTGAATAGTAACTTTTAACTTTTATTTACCACGGTTAAAAGTAAATAGTGTAATTAAGGGTAATTAAGGGTAAAAATTATATTAATATTACCCTAAAACATGTACTAATTCTATCGGAAAAATGTATCCCGACCAAATACAATCTTAGGAATAAAATATTATCATTTAGGTTCACTTGGATTAGATTAAGACATTTATTATTATTTAATTCAAAGAAGAGTTAAAAAAGTTAAAATCAAAGCTTATTTACTAAAACTTTTTTAATATAGGGTTATACATAAGATAAAATAGATTTTAAATATTCATTAGAAATATAATATGATTTCTTACATAATGAAATTTTATTTATAATTTTTAGACATTAAATAATATAATTTATTTATGACACAATGATGATGCAGTAATTACCATAATAGTGAAAATTTAAAATAATTGATATTTTAAATACCCAAATAAATATAATTTGAGCCTTTTAATGAATTAAACTAATTTTATAGGATAATATGGAATATTAGGATGGAGTTAATTGACTTTGTTAGAAGTAATCATTCTGTTATGAGTTTCAAAAAAATCAACATTTGAATAGTGTCAAAATTGACATAAAAGAGTTTGTAAAACAAATATTATATTATTAATTGATATTAAATTCCTAAAAATCTAAGGTTCAGCCAAGAGACTTATATCATGATAGGTATATCATTAATTTACCACTTGGGGGTCTCTTGGATGTATATAGTAAGTTTATTAACTATATAAGATAAAAATACAAAGTGACATGGTAAATGTCAAACTAATTAACTAAGAGTTAAAAGTAAAAGATAAGGTTAATATAGTAACCCAAACCTGTCTAAATTATATTGGTTGAATTTTTTTAGACCTATTACCACCTTGACCTTTTCATAATCAACTTTGGAGCCATTATAAACAGAATATGAATTTTTTATAAATTAATATTTCTAGCTTTTCCAAAGGTACCCCTCACCCCTCCTATAAAAGGGAACTCCTCCTTCTCATTTCTTCACACCTTCAAAGCCTTTTGGTTCCGCCAAACTCTACCCAAATACTATCAAAACATCCCTCACTACAACTTAGAGGCCTTAGTTTGATCAGAATGTCAACCTAAGGAGCTCTTTTGATCAAATCAAAAGGAAGAACCCGAAGAAGAGGTAATGATTTCACCACCCTTTTCCAAGTTCCTTTCTTCTTCCACTTCTTCATCCTTTGTTTTTACCATTATAAAATAATAGCTCCAGTATCATATATATACTGTAATGTTATTATAAATATAGTATAACCATATTCAGTATTCTATCCACCCTTTGAATAACATTTCACCATACGTGCGTACGTACGACTTACCGTCTCCACGTCATGGTGTAATTGTTATTCAATATATTATTATTTGGATGGGTATAATAATGATATGTAACTCATGTAAATAATAAATATAACATGTTAATGATTTTCTATATAAGATATAACAACCATTTATATATTATTTTAATATCAAAATAATGATATTGTCGCTCGTGCGTACGTACGGACTACCGTCTCCACGAACGCGATGAGATTCATTCTCCATCGTATCCATTTAAGTAAAATTCTCATTTTATTATTAATAATATTATCTAAGGACTTGATATCATTCTGGATATGAATAATATACAACCTATCAATTACAAACATGGCTTACGTAACAAAACATATAAAAGAAAACGAGTAAGTTAACACCCGAAACAACGATAATACTAAGATATTATTAGCATCCATATCCATGTTTTTTCGAAATGTATTTCAAAACATTTTTACTATTTAAAAATAATATGATTTAAAGTAATTTATACCCTTATGGGTTTATAAAGTAATCTTTCCGTCGTTTTCCAAACAATGTTCTTTTTAACCTTTTCGACAGAATTAAGGTAAGAATGTTTTTTTTAACTTATACGGTGGGTGTGGCTATTTACCGCCATTATAAAATAGTCAAAGATTCCCTTACAAGATTATAAGAATATTTTCAAAGAAAAAGTTTTATTTTATAATTATGTGACTTTTGAATGATTTCAAAATGAATATTTTAGGAATTTCAGAAAGGTACTCTTTATCAAAATCATAATTTTAAATGTTGTAAAGATTTATCTTTCTAAATCTTTTTACTAAATGTTCATGTCTTCAAAATGGGTTTTAAGGATTTATTTATATGGACATGAATGTTTTTAAAATGTGAATTCCTTTCAAAAGTTTAAAAGTGGTATGGGACACTTTGACTCAAAAATATCTTTTAATTACTTCCTTTATAAATGTGTGACTTTTAAATGATTTAAAAAAAGGAGATATTTCTCTCAAATAGTTTTGATTTCATCTATGTCAACATCCTTTGATGGATTTTATGATTATATGAAGTTGATTTATTGTGATACAAAACTTCTATATTGTATTGAAGGTTTTGTGATATGTTTGACTGTGGATGTTCTATTTTTATACCATTCATAGTTTATGGTGAATGTATTGACATTTCGTATGCTAGTTTTAATACGAATGTTTATGTTACGTTTAAACCTTTTCATATGGGAATGCATTGGACTTAATATGTGATGGGTGGAGCCCGCTATAGCTCCTCGATGCGTCGATAGGTCTAATGAGACAAACTAGTGTCTTGGCACAAGGCCTTGGAAAATTTTATTTGTAGTCTTGGCACGAGGCCTTGGCTATGTGGTTATGATAGTCTGGCATTATTCATTCCATCATTATGAAAATGGTTATTGATATTGCATATGATTATTCGATTAGTAGAATATCCAGGTGAACAAGTAAATGGAATTATTTCATTTTATTTTTTCCATACTATGTTGAAGTTCAAGTTTAAAAGGCTTTTTTTAGTTATACATTGCCTTAAATGTTTATGCTTATTTATAAATGTTTCCACTGTATTTCTTACCCTTACGGAGCATTTGAGCTCACCCCTTTCAATGTTTTATTTTTCCCAGGATTCCAAGAAGTATATTGTGATTGATAAGAAGGGTTAAGACAAGGGAATAATGGAATTCATAAAGGATTATTTATGTTGTTTTGTATGTTATGAAGTGTAATGTAACATTCATGTATGTAATATATTTTCCAAGACTTCTAAACTAATCAGTCTTTCGAGACTTGATTCCTTGTAATCATTCCAATGTATTAAAAAAATGCACCGACTCTGGGTTACTAGGGTCGGGGCATTACAGTTGGTATCAGAGGAAGTTTAGTACAAACCTTGGAAACTAGATTTAGGTAAACTCTGATTAGAGCATATAGACCTAAGATGGGCCTTGAGGATTAGTATAGAAGAACTTCCTAGAACTTTGGTATTGTAGAGATTTTGTGAGTTTTCTGAGCAATACATCCCTGTCTGGATACGAGCAGGTAGAGGCAGCTCTGGCACAGATATACGTAGGGGTAAAACCCGAAAACACCGCGTTGAGCTAGACTAAAACTGGAACTGGTGCACGACAACGGGCCTTGCTTCACTCTTAGTTACGACACTCCCGGGGGATATGCTTAGGATAATTCTCATTTTCTTTACAAACCATTATTCAGGGTTTATGAGTATATACTTCCTCAAAGGAGACATTTTTATGATTATGGATTATATCCATAAACTATTTAATTTATGTTATGTGTTTTACAAGTTTGGGATTAGGTATTGTTATTCATAAACTAATCTAGTGTATGACATTGTTTAGAAAAGGTGCCCAGTAGAAGGAATGATAACTCTAGCAATGCACATAATCCAAAGAGAAAGAAGGATCATATCTTTCATGGTCTTAAGCCAGAATTTATAAGATAAATAGTATCCCATGTATTATCATCATATGAAGAAATAATATCATGTGTTGATAAGATAAGTAATGATTTTACTGAGTCCTATGGCTTTGAAGGGAAGCAAGAGAAGAAAAAGATGGAAGAGAAAAAGATGGATAAAGGGAAGAGGGAAAAGAAGAATTTTCCCATATGTGATAACTGTGGGAAGAAACACCCTGGAACTTGTCTGAAAGGAATGGGAGTTTTTTATAAGTGTGGAGGAAAATGGAACAAAGTACGTGACTGCAAGGGTAAGAAAATGGTTTCAGATGTACAATGCTTCATTTACAAGGAGTTTGGACACTACGAGAACCTATGTCCCAGTCATCAAACCATGCCGCAAATGATGCTATTGGATAATAATCAAGTTATGATACTACCACAGATGAAGAGGAATGATTAGAGTTCTTATGTTGATTATGTCAATTGAGTGTTGTATCAACAATGTACTTGTTATAATAATTATGGAGTATATAAGGATTGTACTACAGTACTATTTCATTAAGGACTTGAGATTGTGTGGAACAAAGAAAATGACTCAATAGAAGGATAAATTTTTGGAAAATATATGGTTGAGAGAATGATAAAACATAATATAGTTCTGATACCGAGGTAGTGATTTTGGAATAATACATGATTTATTTGGATAAATTATATTGTATATTCATGACTAAATTGAAATTGATTAATGATTTGTATATTCCATCATTGTTGGGGTTTAAAACATTTTTGGATTGATGAAGTATATCCAGCATTCTATATGGAATAAGGGAGCATTAATTTAATCAATATGGAATACGGTAATTCAGGATGTTTCAGTGTATTAAAAGAATACATGATGAAGGTATTCATATGCTATTACGGGGTAAAAAGGATCTAAATTATTTTTACCTTCTTTATAAATTTTGGACTATGAGTTTGGACAGATGTATTTTGGATAGTTCTAGTTTGGATTATTTTGGATTTCCATAAAAGGACAACCCGGAGGTCGGGCGACAACCCGTCACGTCTGGCAAGGCTGTGAGACTTGAACCTGCAACCGAAGGGTGACAAGGGTGTATCACCTACCACTGGCCCACGAGATGTTCTGGATTAAATAATTTAGTTTTTTTAAAAGATCTGGTAGATGAATTATAAATTCGTTTTTTTTGAACCCTGTATGAATAGTATAAATAGAATTTTTTTCGTTCTATTATCTTTTAGAGTGAAAGATGAGTTTGTGGTAGAAATTTATTAATGGATAAAAATCTAATTATAAAGTAAGTATATCTCCTTATGATCTTAGCCAATCTCATAAATAAATTCCTCAACATTAAGAAAAGGAACTTATAACAAAAATTTTGTCCTAGATGGTGCCTTAAATCATCACTAATTTATGGCTTTGGGATTGATGGCCTTTTCATAGCCATGTTCTCTACCACTCTCCATCAGATAATTGATGGTCAGATTTCTTTTCCATATCCATATTTTCCGACATGGAACCCTAGTATGTGTTATTTTCGGTAATCTTCATACTTTCCACTCTTTATTTTAAATAGTGGCCTCATTAATTCATTTTTCGATGTGTGATTTCAACTATTATATTTTGAAATGTCAAAAATGTGTTATCCTAATACCTTATGTTTTGTTGAATCGATGGTATTTTAAATCATCATAGATTGATGAATTTAAGGACCTCAATTTTAAACTTGTTTGTGATTGATGACCTCAATCAATACCTATAAATATTTACTTTTTCCCTCCAATTATATGTCTCTAATTTCCACCAATGTTCTCCTAATCGAGATCATAATTTGGTGGTGGCCCTTTCATTTCTCTTTTCCTCATTTTAAGGCTAAATTTTAGTAACCCAATTTCCGATGTGGGTTTTCCCACAAAGATATTTTTTATTTTCAACCTTTTATTTTTGAAGAACAATTTCAAATTGTGAGGACACAATTTATTGAAGGAGGGGAGAATGTAACACCCCAAGATTTCATAGTTTGTTATTTCTTCAAAATAATTCAATAACTTTCACTACACGCAACACCGAGTTCAAGCGCACCATGACTTACCAAACAAGCCGTTCAAAAGAGGTTATGAATAGTATTAACTAAATTTTAAACTTTATATAATCCTTATAATTTTAGAATCCATATTATGAGTTTCTTAGACATAATGTAAGAACAAATTCATTTTCAATATTTCACTTTTACCAACTTTTAATAGTGAACCCTTTTTAAATACAATATTTTTAACTTTTTGAATAAATGGGGACATCAAAAATTTAAAATGAAACATCCCAAGCTTCCACGGTACACTTTCCTTTGAATGATACAGTAGCGTGTGTTGTACGCAACTTCGAGTTCTAACACACACCACAACCAATCAAACTAGCCGTTATGAATAGTAATACCTACTTTTTGAAATTATATATATTTTATATTTCAAAATTGACTTCATTTTTGGAATCGGAGTATCGAATTTATCCTAAGGTGAAATTTTGGTACTTTTTGGATAACTTTCATATTTTGATGAATAGTGAAAATTACTAAATTTTAATTAAAAACTACTTTTTTAAATGAAAATAATTAGTAGTGATAAATTATGAATTTGAGTGGTATTAAAGTATAATTAGAATATATTTTTACCATTTTATCCAATGGTTTTCATTAGAATTAATTTCACTTTGAAATTGGACCTAAACAATTGTCAATCTTTTGATATATATTGTTTCTTAAAAACACGCTATCTGTTGTGACAGTGGGAATTAATTATAAAATTAATTAATTCAACTTATATGTTTGTAATTTTGTAAAATAGACATCATTTTTTAATTCTGAATATAAATTATACCTTAGGGTGAAATTTTGGCATTGTTCTGAAAAACATCAATTTTTGATGAATAGTGAAACTTCTAAGTGGTAGTTAAAATACTGAATTTTTCATAAAACATAATTTTACCGCTTCTGTGATGGGAATTTCGAAAATCCGAGAAACATGGTTAATATCAAGAAGTAAAATGTGGTTCAATGAGAAGAAAATAATTTTTGGTGAATTATTTACCACGGTTAAAAGTAAATAGGGTAATTAAGGGTAAAAATTATATTAATATTACCCTAACACATGTCCTAATTCTATTGGACAAGTGTATCTCGACCAAAAACAACATTAAGAATAAAATATTATCATTTAGGTCCACTTGTAATAGATTAGGACATTTATTATTATTTAATTCAATGAAGAGTTAAAAAAGATAAAATCGAAGCTTATTTACTAAAACATTTTTAATATAGGGTTATACATAAGATAAAATAGATTGTAAATATTCATTAGAAAGATAATAAGATTTTATACATAATGCAATTTTATTTATAATTTTTAGACATTAAATAATTTAATTTATTTATGACACAATGATGATGCATTAATTACCATTATAGTGAAAATTTAAAATAATTGATATTTTAAATGCCAAAATAAATATATTTTGAGACTTTTAATGAATTAAACTAATTTTATAGGATAATATGGAATATTAGGATAGAGTTAATTGACCTTTTTCGAAGTAATCATTCTGTTATGAGTTTAACAAAAATCAACATTTGAATGGTGTCAAAATAGACATAAAAGAGTTTTTAAAACAAATATTATATTATTAATTGATATAAAATTCCTAAAAATCTAAGGTTCGTACAATAGACTTATATCATGATAGTTGTATCATTAAAGGACCACTTGGGGGTCTCTTGGATGTATATAGTATGTTTATTAACTATATAATATAAAAATGCAAAGTGACATGGTAAATGTCAAATTAATTAACTAAGAGTTAAAACTAAAAGATAAGGTTAATATAGTAACCCAAACCTGTCTAAATTCTATTTGTTGAATGCTTTTCGACCTATTCCCACCTTGAACTTTGAATAATCAACTTTGGAGCCATTATAAACAGAATATGAATTTATTATAAATTAATATTTCTAGCTTTTCCAAAGGTACCCCTCACCCCTCTTATAAAAGGGGACCCCTCCTTCTCATTTCTTCACACCTTAAAAGCCTTTTGGTTCGGCAAATATCTGGCAAAATACTCTCCCAACATCCCTCAATACAACCTAGATGCCTTAGTTTGATCAGAAATCCAACCTAAGGAGCCCTTTTGATCAAATCAAAAGAAGGAACCCGAAGAAGAGGTAATGATTTCACCACCCTTTTCCAAGTTCCTTTCTTCTTCCACTTCTTCTTCCTTTGTTGTTTCCATTCTAAAATAATAAATCCAGTATCATATATATACTGTGATTTTATTATAAATATTTTACAACCATATTAATTATTATATCCACCCTTTGAATAACATGTCGCCATACGTGCGTACGTACGGCTTACCGTCTCCACGTCGTGGTGTAATTGTTATTCAATATATTATTATTTGGATGGGTATAATAATGATATGTAACTCATGTAAATAATAAATATAACATGTTAATGATTCTGTATATATATGATATAACAACCATTTATATATTATTTTAATATCAAAAGAATGATATTGTCGCTCGTGTATACGTACGGACTACCGTCTCCACGAACACGATGAGATTCATTATCCATCGTATCCATTCAAGTATAATTTTCATTTTATGATTAATAATAGTATATAAAGACTTGATATCATTCTGGATATGAGTAATATACAACCTATCCATTACAAACATGGCTTACATAACAAAACATATAAAAGAAAATGAGTAAGTTAACACCCGAAACAACGATAATACTAAGATATTATTTACAAATCAATGTTAAAAGATCATATATGATATCATATTAATGTATATGATTCTTTTATAATTTAATAACAATTATTTCACCATTATAAATGAGGTTAACCTACCCCAACCAAGGAAAAGTACAAGGTAAGGGTTATTTCGCAATCTCTTCATTATCCGAGGTTGTTTATACGTAATTATCTACTGTGATTTGTTTATAATCCACATCCATGTTTCTTAGAAATATATTTCAATTTTTTTACTATTTATGAAGAATATGAGTTAAAGTCATTTATACCCTTATGTGTTTATAAATTAATCTTTCCGTCGTTTTCCAAACAAGGTGCCTTTTAACATTTTCGACAGAATTAAGGTAAGAATGTTTTTTTTAACTTATACGGCGGGTGCGGCTATTTACTGCTGTTATAAAATCGTTAAAGCTTCCCTTAGAAGATTATAAGAATATTTTCAAAGAAAATGTTTTATTTTATAATTATGTGACTTTTAAATGATTTCAAAATGAATATTTTAAGAATTTCAGAAAGGTACTCTTTATCAAAATAAGAATTTTTAATGTTTTAAAGATTTATCTTTCTAAATCATTTTAATAAATGTCCTTGTCTTCAAAATGGTTTTTAAGGATTTATTTATATGGACATTAATGTTTTTAAAATGTGAATTCCTTTCAAAAGTTTCAAAGTGGTATGGGACACTTTGATTCAAAAATCTCTTTTAATTACTTCCTTTATAAATGTGTGACTTTTAAATGATTTCAAAAAAGGAGATATTTCTCTCAAATAGTTTTGATTTCATCTATGTCAACATCCTTTGATGGATTTTATGATTATATGAAGTTGATTTATTGTGATACAAAACTTCTATATTGTATTGAAGGTTTTGTGATATGTTTGACTGTGGATGTGCTATTTTTATACCATTCATAGTTTATGGTGAAAGTATTGACATTTCGTATGCTAGTTTTAATACGAATGTTTATGTTATGTTTAAACCTTTTCATATGGGAATGCATTGGACATAATATGTGACGGGTGGAGCCCGCTATAGCTCCTCGAAGCATCGGTAGGTCTCATGAGACAAACTAGTGTCTTGGAACAAGGCCTTGGTAAAATATTATTTGTAGTCTTGGCACGAGGCCTTGGCTATGTAGTTATGATAGTCTGGCATTATGCATTCCATCATTATGAAAGTGGTTATTGATATTGCATGTGATTATTCGATTAGTAGAATATCCATGTGAATAAGTAAATGGAATTATTTCATTTTATTTTTGCCATACTATGTTGAAGTTCATGTTTAAAAGGGTTTTTTAGTTATACATTTCCTTAAATGTTTATGCTTATTTATAAATGTTTCCACTGTATTTCTTACCCTTACGGAGCGTTTGAGCTCACCCCTTTCAATGTTTTATTTTCCCCAGGATTCCAAGATGTATATTGTGATTGATAAGAAGGGTTAAGACAAGGTAATAATGGAATTAATAAAGGATTATTTATGTTGTTTTGTATGTTATGAAGTGTAATGTAACATTCATGTATGTAATCTATTTTCCAAGACTGCTAAACTAATCGGTCTTTCGAGACTTGATTCCTTGTAATGATGCCAATTTATTAAAATAATGCACCGACTATGGGTTACTAGGGTCGGGGCGTTACATCTATAATATATTATTTAAATAAATCACACATTTATCCTTTCCTATTATGGTATATATGTTATTTTATGTGAAAAAAAGATCCTTTTCAACCATCCCTATGTACATCTTGAACATCATAATATCCTCAGGAATGTTCTTAATGAAAATAACATTAGTCATATGAGTGAAAAAAATATTTGAATGTAATGAAATAAATATCACCTCAGGTATATTTCAATAGCATTAGTCTACAAAGATATGCATGGACTAATTGAAATGGTCTTGCTGAAGCATTATGCACCGTATTTTGACCCCTTGAGCTATCTCAACCTTCTAACATGTTCCACTAATTCCATGTTGATATCTTTTAAGAATAGTTTAATATTATACAACTTCATGTTTTAAAATATTACTTAACATTATTTTTATAGGATTTCTAATTCATCTATGCCATAAAATGTTCTAATGTTTCATTCCCATGTGACATGTATTGGATAGACCACCAACCAAAAACATGTTTCCATTTTTTATACATAAAATGGATGAAATTCTTCAATAACTTGTTATTTTAATGATCAAAGTTTTTATCTTTATTTCTAATTCATGACCATTATCAACAAATTTTAATACACATTACAAGGTGGGTTTAATCCCTTTAACATATTTTACATCATCTAATTTGAAATTATCATTCTTAATTTTTGTTGAACCAATGTATTTTATTTCCATGGAAGAGTCAATACCAAATGTTCATACACCTTCAACATGATTCTAAATGTTCATAAAATGTTTTTAATCAACGTTCATATTAGAAGAATAACCAATTTCATATATCCATGCCTATGTGTTCTTGATTTCATTAAAAGATTGTTTTTGAGAAAAATGGATTTTATTTATTGTGAACTTGAACATATTTACTAATATATTAGTTAGAAAACAAACCATGTAAACATGTCATGAATTATTATGAATTATGAGCCTTTTAATCAAACCTTACACATAGACATTAAGAAAAATCAATCTTATTTCGAGTTATCATATTGTAACACATTTTCTTCTCAATCAATATTCTTTTAGAAGCTCTATTCTTCTCATTGTAACTTTCCCCCTTAGGTTCTTTCATTCTCACTTGTATGGAAATTTTATACAAACATGTATAATTTTTATGTTTGATCTTTCAAAATAATGTTAAATAACCATGAAATATGAATTTTCACGAATAACTAGTGTTTTATCTGATATGTTTTTTATATAATTTTGCATCTGGTGTGTAGTTGAGTCTGAATTTGTATAAAATTAGGAAAATGAAGATTTATTTTATCTTCTTATTTTATCAGGTTATTTCATATGAAATTTAATTATATTTTTTATCTACATTTGATAATAATTTAGTTTTAATAATATATTATTAGTGTAAACATTTTTTAAAACTGAATTCATTGATGGGGACCTTACCGGCACTAGTTTAACATCATTGGATGATTCTCACTAGACTTCAATAAATATTTTCACAACCTTCTTGATCATATTAATTTAATTTTTATATTTAACACATTTTTATTGTCTAATTTATATATCGTTATCCCAATGAAGCATTTTTTTCCAATATCCTTAATCATATTCGCATATTAGATATTTTTTAATCATTTTTTATGTTTTCTTGAACATGAGGAGTATCCCTATATGATTTCTATTAATTTTCATCGACTAGTTTTATGTTCCCTCTTAATAGAGTCATATTAAATTTTGTAGGAATAGCTTTTTTCTTAATTAATTCCTAATATTTATCTTCAATCATGTATTCATAATCTATTGGTCATAAATCATCTTCATCGCCGCTAAATGAGTCAACAGTCTTCAATGTGTTGGAAGATTATTTTTTCAATTTCCCTTATGTCACTACATGTTAATTAGATCATGAGAAAAAACAATATTTAACATCTCAAATCATTATATTTATTATTTTGTTTCATTTAAATATTATATTACCTCCACAACCCTTTGAAGTCTGTATAAAATTTCTCCTCTTATTTCATTATGTTTCTTCATCATATTTACATTCATAATCTTCTCTATTATTACTTATGAAATCAATTTCATAGTGTTCAATACCATTTAATTTATAACATTTAAAATAGAATTTTCCAATAATAATTATTTATCACTTATAAAATATTATTGAAATAAATTACCAAACTCATAGATATTCTTCTATATTTTTAGAGTCCCTTGTGTAAGAAAAATCATCAACAATGAAAATTATAATATTTTGCATTGCTTCAAAATCCATATATTATTTATCATTCTTATTTAATGTAAGATGTTTTTATATTTGATATTAATTATAATTGTATGTATATAATCAAGGGAAATATAATATTCCATGTTCAGGTGCTGAATTTTTTTGATATAATCAATAAAAAAAAAGTTTAGAATAATTTCTTTACAATATTAGAATCACTATGAATCCCAATAAATAAGTGAATATTACTCATAATTTTTTTACATGATTTTAGAATTAATCAACACATAAATCTTCTATAAGTTTAATATCATTGAATTTATATATCTAAATATATAGATTTTTCTATTTTACTATCATATTGCCTTCATAATTTCTATCCATCTTATCCTAGATTTTATTTTTAGTTGGAATGACCATAAATTTCATGAATGTTTCTGTGATAATGACATGATAATATTATTTTGTGATTTTCAATCTAGATACAAATTTATCTTATTAGAAAATGTCATCTATCAATCATTTAGTTATGGTGAAAAACCCAATGTTTCTGCATCGGGGACATCTTGAACCAATGATTTAGAAATATTTGATTCTTTAAACTGTGATTATTTCCCCCCCAAATATAGGTACACCCATTATATTAAATGAGTTGATATCATCCATGAATCAAAGGATATTTTTTTGGATCTTTCATAGTAAAATTTTATTTGATACAATTTGATTTCTCTAAAAGGATCAGTTTCCTCCATTGAGAAGGGTTATTGAATCATTAGAGGGATTTTATTGTAATTTATCTTAAATTGAAATAATCAACTATGACCTGTTAGAGTAATATTCCCTAATAAAATCCTCACACAGTCATATATAAAATGAAATATTCGGGAACTCACTAATTTACCATTGTTCATATATAATATATAATCTTAATCATTTCTTTGACTAGTCAATCCACCAAACATGAATTCACTTGACAATATACCCAGGTGATATACTCTTATATGAAATCATGTGTCATCCCACCAAACATTTCTGGAATCAAATCCAAAATCATATCATTAAACTTGAGTATAAAATATGTTTACAGAAAGAATAATATCACCTGAAAAACAAAGTCACATTAAAAATAAAAGACTTATATTCACTTCCACGATCCGTCATAATATGAATGAAATAACATCCCATAGTGTATATTTTTAATACATTGAAAAAATATTTTTAGACAAAAATATGATCTCTTGAATATAGTAGTTTCATCAAATGATGATCACTGAAGAACCAACCATATCTTTGGACTCCCTTCTTTATTTTTTATGTCTATCACTATTAACTTTTAACACTACATCAATAATACCCATCTATTTTTATTACTCGAATGATTGAAATGAAAATTTTAATTCCTCGGGATCTTCATAACTATAGTCACAAAATGCATCACCATCATGTCATTAGAAACAAATTATTGTGATTTTAGAGGTCTGAAAAAACAAGCCCACAACATTATAATGATATGTGGTTATGTTTTTTAATTTTTTTGTGTATAATATTAAATTTTATCTTTTCAAAGGATAGAATGAAAAATGAAAATTCACTATTATAGAATAATTGTTATATCACATATAATATATATTCATTAATTTAATCTTTATTAAAATCCATGTAAAGAATCATTGGAAAATGAACCACATCACTTCCTATAGGTGGTAGTCTACATTGGTGCATTAGAAAAGATATAATTTTCCAATGGATTGGAAGGTTAGGAGGTAGTTATGATATTATATTTCTATTAGACTAATTTTTTCAGGAAAATCATTTATACAGATTAAAATCATCACAATACAGATCAATTAAATATGGAAATGAAAAATTACTTTTATCCTTATGCGGAGGTGATAGTCCACATATACATAAGAGAGATATATTAATATAATTTTTAATAGAAAATAAGATTAATAATAGTAGTCCAACAATAATTATCAAATTTTACTATATTTATAATATTTATTTATATATTTTATGATTAATACCACATATTTGGAATTGAATAAAGAAGAAATAATTTGATAGAGTTTAGGTAAGAAATTTGGCATTTATTCTGTACGACTCTTTTATATTCTCTATTAAAAGACCATAATGTGGAATTTTAATATGAGGAAAACCTAAAATTATTTTATTGGGATATTTATAGGATATATTTTTGGTATGGGATGATTTATATGGATAAAAAATATCTAATTAAAACAGATAATGGATTTAATTTTTTAATGGATGGAAATGAAACAATTGGAATTATGTAAAGAATTAAATACAATTAATTTATTACTCAATTATAATGCCTCAAAAAGCCACCAATTTTAATAAAAAAAGTATATGGAGAAAAATATCATCATACAAATAATCTAAGATAGTTTTTTGTGTCGTTTTATGACTAATATCATGGTTTAACCCCTTCATAAACCAATTATTGTATAAACAATGAGAATGAATTTTTTTTTTAATTCTAAAGGGTTGTAATTTAACTTATAAGGAAAAAAACTGTGTCACAACAGATAAAGGAATGAATTTTTCATCCATTTATCATATTTGTTATCTTATTTAAATATTTTCTGATTTCAAATAACTAATAATATATATTAACATAAAATACTATTAATATTGTTTTAAGTGCGATTCATATAATTTGGGTTTCAAAAAAACAAGGAAATAATTGAAGTAGAATGAAAACCATTATCACATGAATAATATGTCATATTTAACATAATGTTTTTTTCTTAATCATTAAATATCACAAAAAATATTACTTTTATAATTTTTAAAATCATTTATATTATTTTTTATCCCTTCCATAGGCACTGTGATAGCATTTTGAAATAATTTCTACAAATTATATCGTCACTAATAAAGTGACTGATTAAATGAGTTTCATCTATTGAGAGTTGGGGTTAGATAAATGATGAATATTTTTTATAATTTAATTTATACTGAAATAAACCTACTTTAATTTCTTGAGTACAGTCCATACAAAACCAAAAAAACTCATCCTCAAACAATTATAGGTAATATGGAACATGAAGGAACAAAAAAATTAACAAGGATTATATCCAAAGTGGAATCCTACTCCTTGAAATGGATGGTTAATTTTCCAAACATTTTATTCTTTTCAATAAATACCTATGTGAAATACTCTTGTAGTAAATCATGCAGCATCCCAACATAAATTAATCGAATCACACCCAACAACACATTGTCACGCTATTGTAAAAATGATTTTTAGAAAATGAGTTAGACTATAAATAAACTAGGTTGGTTCTACAAAAAGACAAATATCCACCTCCACGAGCCTTCAAAATTTCAGATAACGAATATCACATAGTTCAAATTTCTCATGCACTATTGATATATTCTAAGACTAAAATATGATCTCCAAATAAAATGAGTTTACTCACATTATTTTCACTAAGGAAGCAACCTCAACTTCGTAATTCCCTCTTTCCTTTCGTGTATCTCACTATTGACTCCCATAATTATATAAAATTTCTCCATCAATAATTTATTTATCTAAAAAAATTCAAAAGAAGTAATTCCCCATGATATCTATAATTTCATTCAATAACAACGTGTCTATCATAGATTTGTGTATGTGATACCAATAAATCTTGATGCAAGAAAAACCATTCACACAACATCAAAATAAATCCAACATAATACACAATAATTATAAAAACATCACTAAATTCAATTAATATATATTGATGTATCTAATTTGAATATGTAAAAAAACTATATGGTTCTCAATGGGAATCATCAATGTAGTATATTCACCACTATTAGTGGGCGTTTAGCTATACCAAAAATTTTCTAATTCATTATACTAATTCAACTACCAAATAGAAAATGAATTCATTAATTTTAAAAACGGAAATATATGAAATAATATTCATGAATTCTTCTTAAATACCATTGTATAAATAGACTATATGAAAAGAAAATTTACTAAAATTACCATTTGGCAATGTGAAATGATCATGTATGTGGATGAATCAGCTATGGGATATTCCTATGATGTAAAAATAGCTACATGAATAGTATATATAAATTTCCTTTCACCAATTCGGATTAATATCATAAATATACTTCGAATCACCCCTTTTCAGAATCGGCTACTTAAACCCAGTATAAATAAAACATAAAACATATTTGATTTAACCAACCACTAACCCTCTTCAAAAATACCTTATTTTATCATAAAACATCCTTCCATGATATGTAACATAATACATACTCGATCAAAAACTGTCTAACTTTGAGTTCCTTAGAAAATGTTTTCAACTAATACAAAACCCTATACTCACCAAGAAACATGGGATCATAAATATTTCACAATAAAATACACAAATAAATGGGAATATTTAATATATAACTTTGGATTTGTTGACTATCAATTATAATCCACCAGCCATTCTATCCCCACTAATTACAACATTCTCTCCTACTTCAGAAAAAAAATCTAAAGGACCATGGGTGTATCATGGAAATAGATATTCATGTTCTTGTGAAATGTTGAACATGAAATTTTATCCTATGTTATAAAATACACTTAGGTGGATTGAATTTTGTAAATATATCTACAAACTATTTTTTGGTGATAATATTTAAATATTTTATTTTACCCAAATCCACCTTCTATTTGGTTAAATGACAATTAATTTAAGTATGATTCGACAAGAGTGTTGAATATGATTTTTTTACTGATCAAAATCACATAGATTTGTATTAATAAAATTCAATGGTCTATGAACATTTAAACGTAGATCTTCTTATTGAACATGCATCGACATGGTCTATTTAGCTATTTTTTTATACAAAATAAATATTTTTAGGCCATACTCAGGGTCATGAATATTTTTTTAATAGCTAACAATACCACCACCAATGAATAACACTACACTAGATGTGGAAATATGGATTTTATATTCACCTTATCAATTTTCATTATTTTAACCATGAAATAGAACAACAATACATTTATAGAGAATAGAATAATTCAGTATTACATTTAAATACCTCATAATTATTTTAAATTCAACCATGTGTGACACTATCGGTTTACATTGATACATTATACACAATTTCATCACATATTCAATTTCATATCTGAAAACTATGAGATATAAGAAAATTATAATCATGCATCTAAATTTGTTATGATCAACAATTTTTCAGTTTCCATATTTTCCAAACTTTTCTCAAATGATATCAGTGTACAGACCTATTTATTATCTTAAATTCCAAGCATTATAAATAGTTCATTGGAATATATCTCTTCAATAATAATAAAATACTCAATATTTCACTAAATTTATATGACTATAATGTAGTTTAATTTTCCAAGCATTGACATACCATACTTATTGTCCATATTTTTCATAAAATCCCGACATAACAAATAGTTATTAATAGAAAAAATAATTTCTTCAACATAAACAATCATTGTTAGAATGATTGAAGAGTCCACCTTGAAGTACATGTTGTTTTCAATAGGGCCTTTGAAAAATCCAATTTTCCCCCAAATAGTCATCACATTTATAATACCATTCCCTTTGTTCATATTTCATTTCATAAAAATATTTTTCTGATATTCATACTATTCTTCCAATATTTTCATGAAAAATATCTTATAGTAGTTCAAAAAATCATTCTTTATGATGGTCTCCATTTATAAATTCATGAATTACATTAATTTAAAAATCATTTTAATAACGATGATATTCTAATAAAAATAAAATCATTTCTATCTCATTTATGGTATCCTAATCATATTATATGTAGTGTAACATTCTATTATTTATGATTATCCTTTGAAAAAAACTGTCTTTATTCTATATCACATCACCTTTTTCATTTGTTTTGTTCATAATACCAATTTTGAACCAATAATTTTTTTTTCGGTTTGGGAAAATGTTCCCATTAAGTGTTATTCTAAATGTTTTTGATTTCATCATTCATTGATTTTACTCAATAATCATTACCAATAATTTCATCCACCATTCCAGGTTAATACTGCCATACAAGAGCTGTTTTATTTTAAATTATGGCCTCTATCTACTCTGAACTAGTTCATTGTGTTTCCAAATCATATTTGTAATGTAAAAATATTTATTTAATATTTATAAATATTTTTTTAACAATCATCACCTTCATAATAATCACCAGAACATTTTATATTGGCATAAATTATTTTAGTTCTTATTTAAAAAACTTTTATTTCAATTTCTATTGAAATCTACTCACTATTTAATATTAGATACTTTAAATATTTTAGAATGTGCTAAATTTTTTTATAATAATTTCATAATTTTTATATTCAATCACTCTAAAATTTTATGCTCAATTTTATTCTATATCTATATACATTCCCACTAGATAAATAACCCATGATGACTATATCATAAGTCTTTTCATCAAGAAGTCCCATCCCAATTCCATTAATTTCAATATTTTATGGATTGTCAAATAATATATGATTATTTTATAGCAACAAATAATATGTTGTATCATATTCTTCTGGTCTCAAGATAAATATATTCTAAATTTTCACCTCATTAGAAAATAATTCTCACTAGAATTATATTAAAACAATATTTTCAATCATAATTGTTATTCCAATTTCTAAAATGATCATATTCGTCCACTCTATATTACCATTATGTTTTAGTTTCTAGGTTTAGATAAATTGATGGATTATTCTATGTTTTCTAGGATATGTTTTAAAGACCTAAAACATTTATCATTTCCAATTATCATATGTATGTTTTTTATGGGAAACCCAAGTTCTTTTTCAACCATCCCTATACACATTTTGAATATCCTAATATCAAAATAAATTTCCTTGAAGAAAACAACATTAGTCATATTATATATGAAATATATGAACTTAATGAAATAAATAACACCTCGGGTGTAATTCTATCCCATCGTTCCACAAAGCACCTCATGAACTAATTCCAATGGTGTTGTTGAAGTAATATTCACCTTATTTTGACCCTCTGAGTTATCTCAACCTTCTACATGTTCCAAGAATTCCATGTTGATATCTTTTAAGAATGGATAAATATCATACCGCTTCATGTTTCAAAACATTACTTAGTATTATTTGTCTATGATACCAAATTAATTTGTTGAATAACTTGTTCTAATCATTCATTACCAAGAAAATAGTATTGGATAGATCACAAATCAATCATATGTTTCAATTTATTATAAATGCTCTAAAGACCGATCGTTATTCATTGTGATTTTAATGATGAAACTATTTATCATGAATTTTAAGTCATACCCATTATCAAAAATTTTGATAACCCTTAAGAAGATGGGGTTCATACCTTAAACATATTTAACTTCATCCTATTTGAATTTATCATTCTTAATTTTTGTTGAACCAAGGTATTTTATTTTCATGGAAGAGATAATACCAAATGTTTATACACCCCCTTAATGTTTCTCAATTTTGGTAAATTTTTTTAATCATCATTAATATTAGATGAAAACCCAATGTTATGCATCCTTGCATATATCTTATTTATTTATTTAAAACATTTTTTTTGAGAAAAATGAATTTTCTTCATTGTGAACATGAAAATATTTACCATTAATTTTTTTTGAAAACAATCTGGGTAAACATGTCATGAATTTTTTTGCATTATGTCCCTTTCAATCACACCTTCCAAATAGACCTTCATGAAAATCAAACCTATTTTTAATTATCATATTGTAACCAATTTCCTTCTCAACCCACATTATTTTATAAGCTCTATTATTCTCATTGGAACTACTCCCCCTAGGTTACTTCTTTCTTAGTTTAAAAGAACTATTATACCAAATAGGTATACTGTTTATGTTCAAGCTTTACAAATAACAATAAATAACCGTGAAATATAAATTGTCATGAAAATATAGTGTTGTATCTAAAATGTTTCTTTATAGAATTTGGCATCTGGTGGGTAGTTGAGTTATAATATTTATCATATTAGGAAAATAGGATTCATTTTATCTTCTTATGTTATCATGTTATTTCATATGTTATTTACAAATATTTTTATTAATCCACAATTGATAATAATTTATCTTTAATTCTATATTATTATTGTTAACAGTTTTAAAAATGGAATTCATTAATGGGGACGTTACCAGCAATTGTTTAACATATTTGGATGATTATCACTTCACATCAATAAATATTTTTAGGTCATTCATGATCATTTTCATTTTATTTTCAAATTTAAAACATTTTTATAGTGTCATTGATAAATTATTATCCATACAATGTTTTTTTTCCAATATCATTAAACATAATTTAACATTAAATATTTTTTAATATTCGTTTTTTTGTTTTATTCTACATGAGTAGTATCCCTTTATGATTTCTAAAATTTTTTATCGACTAGTTTTCTATTCTCTCATTCTATAATATTATTATATTTCTTAAGAATAGTATTTATCTTACAAAATTCATTATATTTATCTTCAAGCATGTATTCATAATCTATTGGTCCAATATCATCTTCATCGCCACTAGATGAGTCAACAATCATCAATGTGTGAGCCAAATTTTTCGTAAATTTAACTTCTGTATCTACATAATAATCACTAAATGAGATAAAACAATATTTAACTTATCTATTCATTATATTTATTATTATTATTATTTTAAATATAATGTTTCATCCACTAGTCTTTGAGGCCTCTATTGATTTCCTCAACTTATTTCCTTTACTATTTTCATCATATTCATATTTAAAATCTTCTCAATTATTCCTTATAATATTAATTTCATAGTATTCAATACATTTCATTTATATCTTTTACCATAGAATGTATCTCTAATATATATTTATCTCCAATAAAATATTATTTAAATAAATTACAAAACACATTGAGAGTCTTTAAAAATTTAAAAATCACTTGTGTAATAAAAATCATCATCAGTACAAATATTCATATTTTGCATGGATTCAAAATCCATTTATTATCAATATTTCTTATTTAATATATGTCGTTTATAAATATGATAATAAATGAGAATAGTCTTTATATAATCCGGGGAAATATCTTATTCTATTTTTAATTGTTGAATTTTTTAGATCAAATCTATCATCAAAATTTCACAATAATTTATTTGTAATTTCAAAATTATTAAAATTACCGCTAAAGAAATTAATATTACTAACAAAATTTTTACATGAGTATAAATACAATCAAATCATTAAAATTCAATAAATTTCATATCATCAAATTTATATATCTAAATATATAGTTTTTTCCATTTGAATTTCACATTTCCTTAATAATATCTATCCAGCTTTCCCTAGATTACCTTTTCAATTTTTAATCCCCTAAATTTCATGAAAAAATTATCTTATAACGATAAGATAATATTATTTTGATCTTTTCTATCCACTTACACATTTATCTTATTAGAAAATTCCATCCATTCATCATTTATGTATATTCAAAAACACAATGTTTTTGCATCGGGAACATCTCAAACCAGAGATAAGGAAATATTTGATTCTTCCAACTGTGATTATTGTCTCCATAGAATGTAGGTACACCCATTCTATTAACGGAGTTGATATCATCCTCGGCTAAAAGGATTAATTTTTTGGATCTGGCATAGTGTAATTTTCTGTGATTCAATTTGAAGTGACTAACATGATCAGTTTCTTCCACTGATAAAGGTTGTTGAATTATTGGAGGATGATTTTGTAATTTATAATAAATTGAAATAAGCCTATATGATTTGTTATAGTATTATTCATATAAAATTGAAAAACATAACCTCACATGATCAAATATAGAATCCAATATTACAGAACACACTAATTTGACTATGTGAATTAAATAAAACAATATAAAATCCAAAATCTACTGTGTTGAAAATAAAATATGTGAATTATTCTTAAAAAAGGTATGTAATAATTGGATATTTTTATATCAAATCAGATACACTGACCTTTTTTACCGTGACAGATTTTGTTAGAATTATGAATCAGTTATGTGATTTTTCAATGTAACAAAAAGGGTTATGTGAATCACCCATTTGAATTTCCCTACACCAATTTAGCAATAAAAAATAAATTGATACATTAATATTCTCTTCATGAAATATTTTATATGAAACCATTATTCATGTAACCTAATATTTAACTGATTAAACTGATATCCAACACTTCTCAAAATCACATTCATGTATCCTGAAACAACTTTAAATTATATTTATCTCCATAACATCTAGAACAAGAACCATTAAAATTTCCAGTTCTTCAGATAAGGGTGTGGACAAATAAAACAACAAAAAACACACCAAGAACCTTAGGATCACCATGATTTCTCAAACAAAGACACAAATCCACGTGGTTCTTCAATTAAAAGTCAAAAAAATTACTATGATAAAAACATTCATTCACATTTCAAATAATCATTTATAAATTAACATCTGTTTTTTTATCCTGGTAATAAAATATTATAGATATAAAATTTAAGAAACTGATATTTTTCTTTTAATTAAATATTTTAAAGGATAAAAATAACTAAAATGGAATAATGTAGTATTTTAAATGTTTGAATGATTGTGGAAAAATTAAACACATCTAATGAAATATAGGTAAGTATTTTATGGAATTTAAAGACTTATCACATTATATTTAACATCAATTAACCCATTTTACATTTACCATGGTAACAAAAAATTTCTATGTTTACTATTCATATTGACGAATAATAAAAATGGACTTATGTATCAAAATTTTATATATTAATTCCAAATATTGAATTTTTTATGATTCCTTTTTCTAAATTCACAAAATTAATTTAATATAAAATTTAAAACACAATGGTAATAATATTTAAAAAAATTTCCTTATAAGTATTAATATTTTCAAAATAATTTCAATGAAAAAATTAACTCCATGGAACATAATTGGATTTTTAATAATAAAATATTATTAATCTTATCTTGAAACCAAGATAGAAGTAAATTAGAAATCTTAATTCTTGAATCAATAGTAATGTTTTAAATGAATATTAGTATTTTTCACTATTCATTATAAATTTAATCTTCTTAGCTACTGCATATCTTTTTTTTTGATTTTCATAAATCCGGTTTAGGAAAACCGCAAAGCTCAAAGTCAAACAACATAACATCGAAATGAAAACATCCTCAGAAACTCAAACTTCAAAAATAACATGAACCACGTGCCCACCTCGAGCCGCACAACCACCTGGAGAAGCGTTTCTATGTGAAAATCATCATTCCGCCAGCGAGAAAACCGGAACACCACGAGCCACCATTCACCAGAAGACGACAGATGCACCAGGTATGACCGCCATGATCTTCAGACAAATCCACAACATCGGATCGCTGGAGAGCTTCGCTGGCGTCCGTCGTCACCTTCATCCTCAACGCCGGCAGAATCCCGTCGTCTCCTTCGCAAATCAAGAACCAAAAAACCATCACCCGCACCACAGACATTCACAAACCAAAAATTCAAACGCGACAGATGCACATCACAAACCAAAACAACAGCGATTCACACCATCTTCACTGCATCCACAGGAGGATCAAACTACCTGACCTCCTAACCTTTAAGAAATCCAACATCACCATGTCAGAATAGTCCTCCAGAAACCCCTTCGTCGTAAACTTTAGAAACACCACCCAACCGTGCAAGCAACACCCTGTTTCTGAAGATCCTGCCGCCACCGACCAAATCGACCACTCAGAAACAACGAAACCCCACCGCACACACCTGAGAAGTGTCGGGACCCCACGGACCACTAACGCATGAGCGCGACCTTCAGACGCTAAGGAACTCACCATAGGACACCAGCGAGCTTCCGAGAACAAAACCAGGAGTGCTCTGAAGAGTATGTCGTCGACAGGGACTTGACATACACCCGCGGGTCTGAACCAGCAACCACCGAAGCCCATAGTGCATCTCCACAAAAAGGGGAGACCACGAAACTGAACAATTCCACTACAGCGGAGATCCTTTACCAAACCACGGAGCTCGAGGAGGAATGTCGCGCCGTCCGCAACAAAGGGGCGTGTGACGGCGAGATGAAAACCCTTGACTGGGATCCCTTTACGAGTGTATCTCTAGAATAAATGAAAAATTACCTATAAGATAGTATTGATATTTTGATATCAATAATGATATTAGTTTTTAAAAACAAATTTAATTATAGTCCATATATTAAATATAATATTCTCTCACAAAAAGTAATAAACCCCATTTTTTAAGAAAAAGTCTTTTTTATGAATAAAATATGTTTAATAAAAAGTTAGTTAATATTTAATATAATTAATAAATATGTTTTTATTTATGCTGACCTTTATATATATATATATATTTCATAATTATGTTACTTCTAGAAATAATCACAAATTCGATCACTATGTTTTAATGGTTATAACATAATATTTTGTGGTTCGTTTAACCTTTGTGTTTTGTGTTGTATTCTCTATCAAGTATATAATTATAATGAAATACCATGGTGTAATATTCTACACTATTTAATAAATTTTTTCTTTTAAAATTTATTCATTTCATAGAAATCAAGTGTTTGGAATTTGAAAATTCGTTTTCTAAAAACAGACATCTTAAAAAAATCTTGTAAATTGCTCTCTTCAAAATATGAGAAGATAAATAAAAATTTCATCATGAATAATGCATTCCAAGGATACCAAATCAGATAAAATTAGAGGGATATGAGAGGATATAAATGGAGGAATATTAATTTCTAAATTATGATAGAGTGTGGGAGAGAAAATTGATCATAATAAAGTTAATGTTGATAAGAAAGACAATGACCACCAAACCATAAATCAATAGATGGTAAAAAAGGCAACCGGTTCATTATAAATTAATATAACATGATATATGTTATGTTTCATGGTGATTTTTTATATATTATTACATCAATTACAATATAGACTAGAATATAAGGTAATATACTCACTTGATATATTTAATTGTTAACATAAATCAATTTATACTATAAAGTCAAAATTTTCTAAAAAATGATTATTCATGAAGTATTTTTCATTTTTGAATAAGTTAAATAAACATCCAGTTGATCATATAATCTAATAATTAATCACAGGTTCATAAAACTATTTTAAATATTAACCATAACTGAAATAGTTATCATAAGGTAAAATTAAATCCATAATGATTAAACTATTATATGAAGTAATGATTCCATTTATATTGAAATATCGATATTAACACGAATGGTTAAACATTTATTATTACAAAAATAAATAATATTTCCTCCCTATAAACGTCAATTAATTCAAAATTAAATATTTTTTATCCTCTAGGGTGATCTCTTACATTGAATATTATTTCATCAAAAAATTATTTTTATTCCTCCCATATAATGTTTCCTGTTAAAACACATGTTCAACCTAATGGTTTCATATACATCAAATAAATTAAGAATATCACAAAAAATCATTAATTACCATGATAAATAACTATAATATCATATAATTTTTTGATCTTCAAAAAAAAAATGAATCCAATTTATATACTAACATGAATGTTAATGCTTAGTTTCACTTAACTCTATAAGTATCCCTTTGTCAACTAAACACTTTTAAACCATCCTTATTATGTATATTATAATATCCAAATGACTATAATTAACTTATCATAAAATCACAAACTAACCTAAAAGGTTATTTAAAAACTATGAGTGAATTATTCATAAAACCTAATGTTTCAAACAACCTTCAAATCCCAGCACATAAAACCTAAAAAGTTGTATTTATGAATTTAAACATATGATGACACATAAAACCAATAAACACATAATGGTATCCATAAATATTTTTTATCTCAAATGAAATAAATATAAATTTAAAAAATATAACACAATAATTATTTTTCAAATAAAATGACATACTAGTTCAGTAAATAAAAAATACAGTAAAATTTATAAATGATGACCCAATTATTTTTTCAAGAAATCAATATTGAATTCCATGGTCAATAATTATATCTGATTTTATTTTTCAATGTTAATAATAAAACTATCCCAACAAATAATTTTCACCTTATCACTAAATCACAATTATTGGTTATCAATACCATTCAATGTATGTTTTTCAATCAGTATAGAATATCTATTATTGATGAATCCTCATATATTGAATTTTCATATATCTAAAATATCATTGATATAAAATTTCTATATCATCTCAAATCCTAGTACATAAACACTTCAATCATTAAAAATATATGATTTATATAATATAGGTCCTCCCATGGTGTAATAGTTAATCGTTGGATTGGGGAATTGGATTTGATAATGCATGTATTCCAGAAACAAAATATATTTAACTATAAATGGTAACTTATTATCAAATTTATTTCCCCCCATATAACACTTTAATTTTTCCTTAATAATTACTTTCTCTACTCCCTTGGATCCAACATATAAAACATCGTATTATTCTTATGATACATTTCCATGAGTTCTTTTTCCAACATGCATGACACGTAGTAAAATAAATGTCCTTACCTTCATGGTCTCCATGAAACTCCAATGTTATCCTATTATGTATATTAGGAAATTGACCCTTTTTAATATATCTGATTAGAAATTATCATAAGGATTCTATTACCTGCTCCCATTACCCATGGATGCTAATGAGGAGAATGAGTCCAATGTTTGTCTCATTTTACATTAACATGAATCCTGCTGGTTCTATCCATGAGTAACATCAAAGACTATATTTTTTTCAATAATAAGTATTTTTAGAAATAAAACAATCATGGTGAATCATTCGTATATTTACTAAATAATGATATTTTATTTTCAATATATGACATTTGGGTTTATCCATGGTTCTTCATGATTATATTTTTGAAATTCCTTCTTAATTGTTTATAAATAAAATTTGAATCATCCAATGAAAATCCCCAAAGAGTGTCAAACTATCTTTATAGTAATTGAAGAATTAACAATTAAATAGAATTATGGTAGATATATACCAGGAAAAATATTTTATGGGTTATTACACATAGATGTATCAGTTTCAATTCCACAACAACTATTAGAATCTAGATAGGGATGTTTTTTCAAGGAAAACAAAATAATATATATCATTCCAAAATGATAGGATAGTATCATATACATAATATTCTCCCAAGTATGTTCAACAAGGTTCTATAATCCTAAAATTTAAATATATACAAAACCCCAATCATATAAAAACAACAGTTACCCATATATTTCATTCATATATATATATAATCTTCATTAATTAATGTTCAATTCATATGATTATGATCTCTGATATAATCCTACATGATTAATGAATTTGGAAACATGTATACAAAAACGTGGTAATAAGAAATCTACACCATCTAATAATAATTTATTCATAAACAATACCATTCATTAACATATCATACATAATTTTTTTTTATAACCTTCAAAAAGGAAACTTAATAAATAGTGATCTCAAATTCGTAGTAAGGTTAATAAAAGGAGATATCAATGTTAAATTAAACAAAATAAGATCATAATTGTATGAGAAAATAATCATAACATATGAAAACCATAACATGAATATATTAGATTATAATAATGAGTTGAGACATAAATCATGGAATTCATAAGGCCTGAATCCTAAATGAATTAAAGAACATGATCCATGATAGAATAACATTAACATAATACACAATTCACTTTTATACACATATGCTTGTATAATAATATAATTTTTCAAGGAACAATACCAATAATATCATAATGGATTTTGTTCACTGAAAATAACATAATATCCTAACTAATGGTTTACCCCCAATTCATTCATATTGGGTAGAGTCTATTGTGGAACATGTTTCACTCTCTATTATAGTCTTTTTTTCTCATGAGATGTCAATTTTACCTAATGAATTTTATGGACATATAATTTTATGGAAAATTATCACATAATCATAATCCAATCATAAGTGTTCTACAAGATCATAAATCATCGATCACATATTATAACCTTTGGAAGGGAAACTGGTTTTATATCCATTTCATTATTCCATTTCAATACAATATGTGGAAAAATTTGATACATAAACTCCTCATCATCAAAGTAGGGAACCATAAAAAATAATTAATATGTTATAATTAGATCATATCATCATTAAATCATATGTAACATCAAATTATGTGATCATAATTGGATAATTCATTTAATAGATCATGGTGAATATTTCTAGAAGACAATTCCATTTATATTTTGAAAAAACATATTGAAAATATAAATATTTTTAAAATTTTATTGAAAAAATATTATTTGAAAATAACTATCAAAAATATTAATGGTATTACTAAATCGTTTAGTATTTATGATTATAGAAAATTTTGTGCATTTTTTATACATAAAAATAATAATTATTTTCAAATTATTTTTGTAAATTCTAATGAATATCAATCAGAAAAAGAAAAGATGATTCCATTGATTTTTTTAAATGAATTGTAAGTAAAAAATGAATTTAATTATTCATATGATAATGTAAAAAACATTCTTGAAAATATATATAATGTTTATATAGAATAAAAATATTCCTGACTAAAGATAGAATAATATATTTTTTTCTAAAATACATTTTAAAGATCATTTTATATGGAATAGAAAGGAAAGTGATACTATAATATGACAATACATGAATAATCATATTTTAATTATATTAAAAACGATTTATTTAATAATTATCAAGGAATTTCTTCAATTTATATTCAGGATCACAAAATATTTGATTAAATGTTATTGAATATTAACTTTATTACCACATTTATAACATTTTAATCCAAATACCACTAAAAAATATACTGAAATAAAACATAAAATTTCAATAAATGAATAAGATTAATGATAGATAATATAAAAATGGATGTATATACATGAAAAAAAGAAACAAGTAATTAATATTCCATATGTCTCCTAGAAATAAATGAGAGATTAGAAAAACCTTACTAAATTGGTTCTATCTGAATAAAAATATATTAAAAGAGAAAACTATAGATGGGTTTTTAAATACAATAAATATAAAGTGAAGAATAATAAAATTATCTTGTTTTATATATATGTATACCACATTAAATAAACAAGTGGTGAATATTAATTGTATCTTATATAAATAAAAGTGAGAGGAGATACCCCTTAACTCATGTTCAACAGTCATTAAAATCCCCCTAACCACGTGTATAATAAATTAAATCTTATTGTAATTATATGAAATAAATATATACATACTTATATAATCATATATTATACACTTATTTATATACCCATTCAATGATAATTTTTTATTATAATCAATTTTTTATTGTGATAAATATTCATTTTTCATGTGTATTTTTGTTAGGATGTTCCGATATATTAATTTTATACTAGTTCTATCATATATAGAAATGGAATCCTGATATAAAAAATATTTATTTATTATATTAATATATATATATATTTAGAGTCATCCTTAAAAATTAGATAGAGAAAAATGGATCCCACTATTTATTGAGTTGGTAGGTCGTACGTACGCTTGAGTGATTTTGAAAATTTTCCATGGATTAAAGGAAAAAAAATTAATCTTTGAAAGATAATTATTACCTCTTATATATATCATATATATATTTTAAAGATATCATTATTTCCATCAATGTAATGTGGAATCAAAAAATAAACCACATCACTTCATAGATGTGTTTGTTTTCATGTATGGACGAGCGACATTATCGTTTTCTAGAAGACAGGAAGATAAGAATGAAAATTTGATATTAAAATAAAATAATTATAATTATTTCATAAATATAATTTACAAACATTAAAAACATAATAATACTCATTGAAGAAATATTATGAGGGAAAATTAATTGTATTTTTAAATGGATATGGTTTCCCATACATATGCAGAAACTATTATATCACATCCCATTTAATGGAACATATGATGTATATTAATGGTTAGATAATATATATATTTTAAAATAATATATGAACTAAAGATATTATTTTATGACTAATACCATATATTTATATCGAGTATAATAAGAAATAAATTGAAATATGTCGAGCAAGACAATGATAACTTCTTCAGTAAACCTCCTTTAGAAACTATACTAAGGACAATTTGAATGTTCTTTCAAGAAGAAGTGATCAAAAAACTTTATTAATCGGGAAGTCCATATAATACATTTTTATATGTTTTTTGATCTCCATGGATCAATTTGGGGTAAATAAAAGAGGTAAGGGGTTTCTTTTTATGGTATGTAATGGAAACAGATGGAATTACTAAAATGGTTTAATTATAATTGTGTTCATTAAAAAGTTTAATTAGAAGTAATATCCTTTAATTAAATTAAAATGATTTTATGTTCAAAATATCATTATGAAATAAAATTTATACATGTTTTGGTGTCATTTTAATCCTTATATTTGTGTTTAGCCACTATGATAACCTAATTTAACATTAACAATTATAATGAATTATTCTATCTTAAATAGTTATAATTTCACTTAGAAGTTAAAAATAATATCATATTATTTTTAACCTTCATTAATAGCTTTTTTCCATTGAAAATATTTTTATGATTTTTAAATAATTTATTAAAATATATTTTACAAATAAACACCATTAATATAATTTTACAAACTATTTAGATAATTTGACTTTGAGAACTACATTATTTTAATTTGATTTGAATATAAACCATTAACATATCTATAATATCTTATATTAATATTAATATTTTTGGAAAGAGTAAATCATTAAATAATAATATTATTAATGTTTTTAAAATCATTTATGTATTTTCAACCACATTCACAATCATTGTACTAGCATTGCGTAATAATTTAAGATATTTATTAATCAATAATATATAAAAATAAATTATGATTTTAAAAAAATAATTAATATTTAAAATTTAAATATATAACAATTATAATGATTTTTATTCCCTTCAAAATATAACATATATATAAACAACAAGATAGTGACATGTTTTACATTACCTTTGACATAAATATTATAATGGTCAAAATAAAAGAAAAATTGAAAATGAATTACTGTAAATATGTATTTGAGTATGAATGAAATAGAATCATCCAGTTAAATAATGAGATTTTTTTCAATGAATTTTAAGCCTTATCACAATAGTTTCAAACCTAATTAAACAGTTATATAAATAGCATGGATTGAAAAATTTTATATGGTAGCTATTAATATTGACCAAAAAAATAAAAGGGACATATATACCAAATTTAGTCTTCCTCATTCCATATATGTGATACATTTTTAAGATTTTATTTCTATAAGTGGTTGAATTTATAGTGACCCCAACCTCTTAAATATTAAATTAAATGATTTTAAGATTACTTTTACATCATAGTACAAGTCATGTGTCGTAATGTTTAGTTTATTGGATGACTAGGTACATAATCAAACATTCTAAAAAAACATTTTATTTAAACTCCATAACGGGCTCCTTTCATACATTATTCTCATACATAAACATAGTATAACCTGGGGATGACATGAATAAAGGTATAATCTAAAAACCTATAATGGAAATAACCATAATAACATATCAGTTGAACATGGGTTATAAGG
Organism: Viscum album; assembly: GCA_963277665.1. NCBI lineage: Eukaryota > Viridiplantae > Streptophyta > Magnoliopsida > Santalales > Viscaceae > Viscum > Viscum album. Next base: position 520,698,949 of record OY728153.1, on the reverse strand, counting down.
AATGACATGAGGATATCAAAAAGGAATTTAACATATGATTTCATAACCTATAAACAAGGAATCATATATAAATGGAGGCATAGTAGTGTGGATGAATAATAAAACATGAATTTAGTACAATTCAATGGTAACTTCAAATATTTTTTCCCATAGTTGCATAAGCCAAGGTTAACCACCAAGACAGTTTCACATTGTAGTAGAAGCCAAGGCTAACCACCATGACAATTGAACATAACATCTCATGAGGGTAAAATTTACCCAATCCGTTGTAGCACTATCTAGGAACAACCATCTTAAAATAATATTAATATGGTTTCCACGTAATTAGTTGTATATATACATATTTGTTACCTATGGATGGGATTTGGTACCACAATCATGACATAAAGCTTAACAATGTGGTGTATCATAAAGGTATCCATGAATAAAAGGATCTAAAATATAAATGGAAATTCCCAAGGTTAAATAAGAATATATCCATGGATTTTATTTCATGTATCTTTTACAACAATTAATAAAATTATTAATTGAATTTTACCATTAAAACATTTTTGAGAGGTTTTAGAAAAAATACAATTGATCCATAAAAATTGAAATGGGATTTTTTTATATAAAAACCAGAATTGACTCTAGATGGATTTTTTAATTAAAATGTAATGATTTTATCATGAAAATTATGTCTTATAATATTATATAGAGTGTACATGAAATTGGATAAGAACTCGGGAGGTTCCTATTAAACATGAATTCTTATCAGGATTTATTGAGGAGGGAATCACTTAAAAACAAGTATATCCCAAAATGATAATGATGGACGGGTATTGATACATGGTTTTTTACATATAACCAAAATTTATAATATGATCATGAATAGATAATATAACTTCATTTTGGTAGAAATAATGATATGATAACCCGACAGAATAATGGACATTCATGTAGAATTCATTATGGATTATCGGCATGGTATAAGGTGTACTTATAAGGGATTCATGAATGACAAAGGGGATTAACATCACTTATAAATCACTAGTTCAGTATGGGTATGTGATAAATCATACCCCATTATTAGATATTACAAATACAAAAGAAAAAAAATTGAGTACATTCTTGAATAAAAGTGTAATATATAGGATCCCTTAACTTAAGTCCGATAGTGTTCTCCACTTGTTATTAATGACCTCAAAAAACAAATTTTGATTATTAATTAATTATTAAACAACGAATTATATATTTACGTGATTTATTATAACCTTTTTTTGTTCATTAATGACATTTTTTATTGGTTATAATGTTCAATTTCATAGTTTGGTTCTGTTTTCTTCCTTGGTTTTAACGATCCATTTACTTATATTCTTGATCGGACACAAGTATGATGAACGTGATTGGAAATAATTGGATTAAACCTTTATTGTTGTACAACTAGAAGATTAAATTATTGTAAATTTTAATTATTTACTTGTATTTAGTATTAATCATTTTGTAAAACATTAGTGAAAACCATGTTGGTTAATTTTCAGTTTTTGACAACAATGAAAACCATTTGTTTTATAAATAAAATACATGTGTAACAAATGACTTTAGAACCACTGATGATACATAATATATATATTGTGGTTTGGTTAGACCATTAAAATTGTTTCAGGAATATAATTAAAGATGGAAATTGAAATTAAAAACCCATCGTCCATAAAAGTGGTAAATTAACACATATCGGATGGTGTATTTAATATTAAAATATAAAATTGTAATGGAAAGATGATACTAAAAATTTCCATTATCATAAAAACAATATATCACAACTATGGTACTAGTGTTTTACAAAAATTTGGATTGGGAGAGGTCAGGATATAATAAAAAACAAATGAACTTGAATAAAATGTAAAAGAATTGAAAATTTAAATATACCACTTGAATCGGTCTTCCTTGAAAGCCTCTTAGGGAGAGACGATTTGGACATTTAAAAAGTCTAATGTCAGTTGGGGGTGGGGGAGGGGATTTGTGAGAGATATAAAAATAATTTAAGCAAGATATAAGTATTGAGAGGTGTGAATAGAAGACGTAATAATGGGTGGTATTTATAGTGGATTAGAGGAGGGTTTTATACAATTATAAACATTATTTTTTTATTTTTTCATAATACAAGAGATAATAATGATTAAATGACAAAAAATAGTAATAATTTCATGTGAGTTCCATATTTGGGTTCTCAAATAACTTATTATGTTAGTAATAGTGTATTTAAATTATAATGTATTTTTATGGTAAATTATTGTATATTTTTATTCAGAAAAAATTCATGAATTTCAAAAAAATCCCAAAAATTCACCCTTGAAATTTTTGAATGTGTAGAATCGAAAAATGAAATCCATTTTTATGAAATATTTTTTTAATATGAATAATTTAATTTTTAATTAAAATCACACTTTTCTAGAAAAATAAATATTTTAAAATAAATATTTTCTTTTCCCAGATATAGGTATATCAAAATTCTACAAGAATCTTGTTTATATTCTTTATAGGTGATGATACTATTCATTATGGTATGTAACTATTCGTAAGGAAACATTAAAATTCATAAGGGTATGATACTATTCACCAAAAATTATATAGGTCATATTAAACTCAAAATAAATTATAGATCCCAACAGTATATGTCAGATTTTTGAAATTCAAGTCATATAAGTGAAAAACATATGTTTGATAGGCACAATTCAGTTATTAGTTCTTTATTTTTGGATTTCATGTGATTATATGACATAATTATAAGAAAAAAATTTCCATTGAAATAATGGGTTTCGATATTATCCCACCGTATTAAATTTCACCTTCAAAATTTTGTTCTAAATTCTATGTCATAAATCGGTGCAGGTGATTTTCCATTATTACCTCCCCCAGGTCCCATGTTGCCTCATCATTCATGTGGTTCTACTACAGTACATTGACCAGGTGAGTATTCTAGTTATGTATAAAATTTTCACTATGATCCAAGATCTTCACTGGCTGCTCTTCTTAAGAAATATCATTCTCCAACTCTACCACTTTAGAAGAGTGAAAATGTGAATAATATAGTATGCACTTCATTAAGATAGCTACATAGATGATATCATATACTCTCAACATGGTAGGTGGAACTACTAGTTTATAGGCCATAACCCCTACATGATTAATAATCCCTAAGGATCCGATGTTCCTGGGACATAAAATTCATTTATTCCCAAAACTCATGACCTTCTTCCACGGAAATATGCATCAAAATACCATATATACAACTTTAAACTAATGGTCTTGTTGACGATTGTCTCTTTATCTCTTCTATTGACTATGGGATTCATTATTGTGTTGCTGAATTTTTTTCACCTTCTCCACCTTTTCATGGACCATTTTACAACCTAGAAACTTATGCTTACTGACTTCCTCCAAACACATCGGTATTCTACACCATTCCCCACAAAGGGATTCATATGGATTCATTCTGAATATTGAGTGGAAACTATTTTTGTAGAAGAATTCTACAGGTTGACGATGTTGGTAAAATCCACCATTCAATTATATTGAACATTCTCTCAAAATGTCTTCTAGTTTTGGAATAATTCAATCAGATTGGTCGTAGGTTTGAGGATGATATTCCTGACTAAATTTTGGTTTAGTTATTAGATCATGTTGGAGACCATTCTACAACATTGAGGTGAATCTCATATCTCGATCGAATATTTAAATATTGGTACTATTGGAAGCCTTACCACTTATTTTATATATATATCTAAGAGTTTGTATCCAATTATAAGTCCTCTAGAATCATGTTAAAGTGATATGTTATTATAATATGATCCACAATGACCCATATATCATTTTCCCCTAGATTCCATTGGATGTCTAGAGACAATTTCCATTTTCATGTTCTCGTACTTCCTTGTTGGAATGGGTAGTGGTGGTATCATCCCCTTTGACATTTGTCTTTCAAACTTCACTTACTGACATGCCCTTCACTCTGATTTATATTTAGAAATCTAATTCTTCATATTGTCCAACCAAATTTTCTCTACGAGATATTGATAAATATTTGTGATCCCAGGGAGATAGATAAGGATGAGCATTGTGCGTCATTTAGATGATCCTTCTTTATCTCTAGATTGGATGGTACACATATTTGTGACCCAAATTAAAAAAATTCCTCATAAATAATTAACTCATAGGATTCCCCATTTTTAACATCTTCCTCCCTTTTTAGAATTTTCACATAATTTATTTCAGCATTCAATTTTTTTATCCATTGGGGATGTCTGAGAAATAATTTATAATATTATTGATGATTTTTCTCCATTAATGATTATCATTTCCATCCTCTAAAATTATAAGAATATTGGGTCCATTTAAATTCTCACCTTTGATAAATATATATGATCCTTTCTACATAGAGAATTTTCAATTTTTTTTCTTTATCAGGATGGTAGTTTATTGATAGGTCATAATATGTGATGCTATCTATCCATCTTCAGAGGCACATATTATGATCTTTTTTTTTGTTAATATACATCTGAGACTCTTGTTGTAAGTATATATCCCACACTTGTCCCTATAATGACTATACTACATGATTTTCAATGCAATGATCTAGCCTCCAACTCCAGAGCATTATTGATATAGTTTTCCTCAATAATTTTCATATACCTTGAGGCATAGGCTATCACATTATCATTTTTAAATAGAACACCACATATGTTCATCAATGAAGAATCACTTTACACCATAAAGAGTTATCCAGTTTTTGGGAGTGTGAGTTCTGGCAATGGGATAAGACTCATTAATCTCCTTAAAAAGTATTTATATTTGTGAGTTCAGAAAAACATCAATCCCTTCGATGTTAGATTTTCGATTGGGTTAGACAATCATGAATAGTTCTTCACATGTCATCGATAATACCCGCCTAGACCAAGATCGATGTGTATCTCCATTATTGATGTTGGCATGGGCTACTCTTCAATTTCCTTTATCATGTAAGGGTCGATATATATCCCTTTACTGGTGATAACATTCCCCATGAATTATACTTAATCCATCTGGAACTCATATTTATTTTACATTGCATATAGCTTCCCTCATCATAATATGTTTAACAAAGTACTCAAATGCTCCTCATGGTCCTCCTTTCTCTTGGAGTATATCATAATATTTTCAATGAAGACTACCACTTTTTTTTGAAAAAAATTATAAAAAAATTATACATTAAATCAAAAAATACTTTTGGATAATTAGTGAGTCTGATGGGAATCACTAAGAACTCATAGTGTCTTTACCTTTTTCTAAATGAAATATTGTCAATATCTTCCTTAATCACTATTAATTGGTGATATCCTGACCATAGTTCCATCATAGAAAAAAAAATGGCCACTAAGATGCAGTCAAAAAATTAATCTATCTGTGCTAGGGGATAATTGTTCTATAATGAGATTTTACTGAGTTCATGATAATCAATTCAACAGTCCATTGATCCATACTTCTCCTTGATGAATAGGATTATTCCACCACACAATGTAGAACTCGGTAATATAAAACCTTTCTCCAGAGTCTCTTGTAACTAATTCTTCAGCCTTTTAATCTTTACGGTGGCCATATTGTAAGGTATTATTAATATAGGTAGAGATATTGGAATAAGTCCAGTTGAGAACACAACCTCTCCTTAATGTGGAAGACCAAGAAACTTTTCTGTTAAAAAATTAATGTAATCCCTCACAATGGGGATGTCTTCAACCATGATTTTATCCATTGTCACAATCATTTGAGCTAGGCCTTATATCTCGTAAGGAATTAATATTCACAATTGAGAGAATAATTATAAAGCTTATTCGTCTTCCTCCTTACACTTGTAATGAATAATAGGATGCTTCGGGATGTGAAGAGATATCTGCCTTTCTGGAATGTTGATGTTTTATTTGAATAAGGATAGAAAATACAGGGCTAAGATAGTGTCGAACTCTACCTAAAAAAGTATAAAAAAATTTTCTAGTAGTTTTAATCCACATATTTTAACCATGGAGGAGTTATAAACCATAGATGTAATAATTTCTTCATTCAATGTTCTAATTAATAAATTATCCTCTAAATTTTGAGGTGGTGTTAGAATAGATACACTAAACATGCATTTTATCAAAGAATGAAGAGATCTAGAATCAAATAATACAATTTCTATTCAAGAATGAATAACTTGAGTATCTATCACCACATAGTTTCTTAGATCCACCTACGCCATATTGAATGAAAAAGGCCTTCAGTGTTTCCTAGGATGTAGTTTTTTATTTCCTCCTCCAACTCTTGGCTTAGGGAAATTATTTTCATAATGCACATGCTCCTTGAAATTGTTACAATAAAACTACTTGAAGAGTGTTGATCAGAACCTTCCTTTATTCTTCCACATTAGCAAGATTACACATATCCCTTCAGTATTTCTTGTCCAAATGCCCCATTCTTCTTCATATGATGTAATTCATGGTTCCTTTTAGACAGTTTACATTATGCTTCTTCCCACAACTTTTACTAGTGGGACATTCGAGCTTTGTTCCATCATGGGATTTGTTTGCTGAACCACCCAAGTTATTACCCATTTTCGTATTCTTATCACCGGGCCCACAAGAACACAGAGAGTCTAAAATATACATTTCAAACATGAGGGCTCAACATACAATCTCCACATCACTTTTAAGGTCTCAAATCATTAATTCCTTTCATATACATGTCATTAGTTAATTAAAGAAGAGATCCAGCTTTCTTTTAGTGTTCATGACAATTCCATAGGCATACATTGATTCCTTGGGATGTTTTCTTCATATGCCCTGATGTAATCATCTTCTTTATTCTTAACATCAACGAACTCACATTCCATCTTGAGATAGGGGGTTCGAGGAAAATATATATTGAAAAACATACTATTTAATTCCTCCCAATCCATTGAATAAATTTCATCTTTGTACTGTGTAATGTTCATTAGTGTGCACCACTGATCCACTTCCCCATCAAAATGATAGACCACAAAAACCAATGTCTCTTCATCTAGGCACTAGAGGAAGGATAATATCATTTGTATGTAGTTAATATACTATTCTTTGGGGATGTGTTCATAAGATCCTCTAAATATGGGTGGAATTTGTCACATGAATGATTCTACGGGAAAATGCTCTTTCCCTGTAGAAGGAGGGAGTTCCACATGATTCATGTAATTATTCATAAAATGAGCATTCTGATAACGTATTTTCATGAGGTTTTGAGAACTTGTTCATATCATATCATGTATATATCTTTTGGTAAATATTCACATTGTCTATCTCATTAGTTATTGGATTGTGTTCTTCTATTTCCAGCAATTAACTAAGAAAATGAGCATACAATATGAGGTCATCAATACTATGGTATTGAACCAAAAAAATGACAAATTTGAACATAAAAAGGATAAAAATTAAATGATAAGTATATCCTAACATGTGATTCCATAAGTTTATATCTAGTTTATCCTCTATCAATTTCTTACCATATATTATTAAGGGTTTATTATTATTCCATTAATAATGGTTTTTAATATACTCATGAATTGACCCAACCTTATCCCCTGAGAGAGTAAAACAAAGAGTGCTCCAAGTCCTGTTGTCTTGTACCAAGATACCCCACGTTATCCCTGAAACTCTTTATTGGAGTTTTAACTCCAGGTTATATCTATTCCAAATGGACCTCTACATATTTTTATCTATAAGGGATGTATTTTCTCGATAAATGACATACTCTATACATACCAAAATTTATGAATGTTTTCTTTCACTTAGTCTCTTCTTCAATTTTCTCAAAATGGTTAGTTATTCCAAATCTACCAAAATAACTAGACAATACTCTAATACTAACTATAGCGGCCCTAGCCATTTACATATATCATTACATTATTTTAATAATAATTATACATTAATGTACTTGCCAAGGATCATAATTTCCTGTGTCTTGGAATACTAGGAACCTAATAAAACATTATAAAAACAATTTTTTATTTAAACTACATAATGATATACTATCTTCCATTGTGCTCATTATTTTGTGTAGGATAACCGGCGTATTACATTAACCAATAGATGAGATAAAATCCCAGAAATGTAATAACCATAAGAACAAAGCGTCATCACATGGGATAGAAGTCATGATACAAAGATATAAAAAATTCATGTAACATATGGAATCATAACATTTAAATGTGGAATAATATAAATATGGTGTAATAGTAATGTGTCCAAAACTTATAACATAAATTTGTATGGGTCAAGGATAACTCCCAATACTATATCCCATTTTTTAACAATCCAAGGATAATCGCCAAGACTGTTGCATTTAGTAGCACAATTCATGGACAACTACCAATACCATCACACATAATGTCTCATGGAACTCAACATTACACGATGTATTGAAGTTCTATCTGGGTGCACCAATCTTAAACTACCGTGAATATGTTTTTCACATAATGAATAATACATTATAAATCATATAAAAACATAAGGGTTACCAATAGGATGGATTGAGTACCATAATCATGACATAAAGCATAATAATTAGGTATATCATAAAAGTTTAAATAAATGGAAGGATCTAAAATATAAATGTAAATTCGTATGTGACAATATCTAGGTATCATGGGATATATTTTCTTGTAGAAGTGACAACATATAAGAAAAGTATTTAAATCATTGTATCATTAATGAATTTTTCAGTGGTATTCTAGAAAATAATATAGAGACTTTAATATTGAAAAGGGAATTATACATTTATAAAATCAGAAGTGAACCTATAATGATTTGATAATAAAAAAGGATTGATAATATAAATATAGTGGTTTCGTAAAATTGAAGATAGTGACCAGTTTAAATTGGGTCAGAATACGGCATGTTCCCTTAAAATAGGTTTTCTTATCAAGAAGTATTGGGGAGAGAATCACATAAAAACATGTATATCACAAATAGAGAATGATGAATGGTTCATGATAAATTAATTCTGTACATGTACAAATAATATAAAAGTTTCAAATAAATAGTTAAGATAATTAAATTTTGGTAGGATTAATGATAAGTCAATCCGATGGAATAAAGGATTTTCAGGTATAATTCTTTATAGATTATCAGCACGGTATTAGGTGTACTTAAGTGGGGTTCAGGAAAGTGAAATGGGTTTCTAATCACTTATATATCATCAATAAATTATGGGGGAGTGAATAAATATGACCCCATTATTATGGATTACACATAAAATGTGAAATCATAGAGGAAATTCTTGAATAAAAGTAAAATGGAGAGGATCCCTTACCTTAAGACTGATGGTTTTCTCCACTTGTTATTAATGAACAGAATAAAAAAGTATTTTTATTAATAAAAAATTACATTAACAATTCTATATGTAATTTATGTATTATATCCTTTTCATGGTCATTAAATAACGTTTTTATTGGACATAAGGTTCGATTACATTGTTGGGGATCATTTTTTTGGTTTTAATGATCGATTAACTTATATTCATGTTATAACACATGTATGATGAGAGTGGTTTTCCAAAATTGGAGTTAAAATTTATTATCAAAGATCACTAAATTTAAATTATATTAAATTAAATTTATTTACTTTACGAGAATGTTAATCATTATGTAATATATTAGTTATAACTGTTTCGGTCAATTTGCAGTTTTTGACCTCAATTAACATGTTTTGTTATAAAACTCAATACCAGGAGTAAAAAATGGTTATAAAACCATTTATGATGCATAAAACATACATTATGTTCGATTTAAACAATCAAAATGGTTTCATTACCATAATAGTAGATGGTAAAGGAAATTGAAAACCCATCATCCTTGAATGTGGTAAAATAACACATCTCAGATGTTGTCTTTACTACTAATGCAAAAGAAGGTTAAATGAGAGATGATACTAATTTATTTCATTATCATAACAAAATTAAATTACATGTATGTTACTAGAGGTTCCATAAAATTTCGATAATGATAGTTAAGAATAGAAAATAAATCAAATAGATGTGCACACAAAGTAAATGAATTGAATAGAGTAATATAACTATTGAAACAATCTTCATTGAGAGCCTCTTAAGGGGAGAGGATTTGGTATATTGAAGATACTACATGATATTGGACATGGGGGATGATCTCAATGAGAGATTTGGGAAGTTTTTAGGTATGTCACAAGGTTTTAGATAAGTAAATAGAATAGGTAATGATGGGTGGTATTTATAGTGGAGAAGAGGAGGGTTTCCATAAAATTTTTATTTTTGTTTATTATTTTCCAAAAGATAAGAAATATTGATAATTATAGGACCAAAAATTATAATAAATGCATGTGAGTTTGATATATTGGTTCTTACTTCCCTTATGATGTTGGGAATAGTGGATTTAAATTAGAATGTATTATGGAAAATTAATGAATTTTTGTATTCACAAAAAATTCAAGTATTTTACAAAATCAAAAAAATTAACCCTAATATTTTTTTGAAGTGTAGAATCCAAAAATGAAATCCAATTTTAAAAAATAATTTTCTATATATAAAAAATTAAATTTTTAATTAAAATTACATTTTACTAAAAGAATTGAACATTTATTTTCTTTTTCCCTTATATCGGTTTTTTGTACTTCCACGTGAATCTTATTTATAAACTGTCATAGGTAATGTTTCTTATTAATTAGGTTATTTTAATATTCCTAATGGTAACATTAATATTCATAATGGTATTTTGGTATTCACAAAAAATTATTTTGTTCATATTAGACTCCAAATAACTCACTGATTGCAAATGTGTATATGAGAGTTTTGAAATTCAAATCATAGAATTGAAAATCTTATGTTTAAAGGTCACATAGAAAATAGTGATTAATTAGGTTGTGATATTAAGTGATTATATGACAAAATTATAAAAAATAAATTTAGAAAGAAAACATTGGGATGTTACAGAAATTACTTTAAGATAAAATAGAAAAAATAAAGAAAACTACTATATGAGAAAAAATGTATTTTTTATGTTTAATTTTTTTTATAAAATTTTCAACCATAAAATTGATTCCAATGAAAATAATTGCATTAATCATAATATAATAGAATTAATGATAATTTGAAATTGTATTTATAAATTTTTCTTTAAAAATACTTGAACGAAAAAAAATATTTTCAACAAAATCATTATATTTCACTATTGACTAGATAATTAAAAAATTTAGAAATAATATCAAAAAATATCAAATAGATAATTTTGATAATTTTATTTCAAAAATTATTTACTTTTTATGAATACAAATTTATTTTTTTATATAAAATAATTAAACTATTATCTCAAAAAAAGGGAAAAACGGTTTTAAGAAAGAAATTATGGAATAAAATAACATTATTAAAAATTGATTTATTATTTATTAATAATTAATTATTAAATTTATATTTATTAGGACCTTTATATTTATTGTAATGTTCCATTACATTAATACATACCCACTAATTCATGTTCTATTTTATAATAGTCTAATTTTAATATTATTTAATTTTTCATTTAAGATCTGAATGGCTTGTTGAACATGCTATTATACATAGTATTGTTTTAAAATATTAATGTGTTAATGTTCTAAAATATGTTATTAAGAGAGTTATGTATTTAATATAGGAGGTTTGATTGAATTCGTGGAAGTAATTATCTATGGTAATTTTTATTTCTATTCATCACTCCTCTAGACATGTTTGATTCTAGTAAACACAATCTTTTATATGTTATATTCACTATCAGAATGATTTCATTCAGAACAACGATCATACGTTTAGTGATATTTTAAATAATATTTTTGAAATTCCTTATCAATTTTTTATTCAAGCATTCCATGAATCATTAAGGATTAGTAACTCAAATACATTTCATTTATTAAGGAAAATTATTTTAAACTTATTCCAATTATTTTACCCCTATTTAGTTATCTTATTTTATATATGATGTCTCGTTTTATCACATTATGGATAATGAGTTCTTAATTGATGTTAATTTCAGTGAATAATTTCTTTTTACATGAAAAATTTAATATTTTAGAATATTTCCCATCCACATAATTATTGATTTTAATTATATATATATATATCTTTCTTTCATGTCCTCATTTTCATATACCACCAATGATGTCCTTTCTTATTTCGATATAAAAAATATTTTTTTCATTCCTGTGATCTACATGATATCCTTTATTGTACAAACCCGAAATTTTATGGAGATGTCTCAGGAGAATCTATATGAATGATTTTTCATTTTATTGAGTAATTATCATTTGGGTTTTATATAGTGGGTGTATGGGTGAAATAATAAAAAAACTGATTGAGGGTAGTTCATGGTTGCTACAAGGGTTTTCCCTAACTGTGCCCTCTGACCCGATATACCATGCAACCCTAGACATAGGGGTTTTCCTGTATGGAACATGTTTTTTCCAAATATACACCATATTAGGAGAAATATTGCACCCCTTCAGAAGTGGATAATGGTTAATGTGCACAATAATAGTATATCATGCTCTTCGAGTAGAAAAACATGCAAATGAATGAAATTTTCCAGATATTTTATTTAAAAACATATTGAGATACTATATTAACACCCATTTGGTCCTAGATTGACCATAACCTATCGTTCACATTTTTGGGGGGTATTGGATATATTCCATTCCCACCCATCCTCCTTTAATGGTGAATTGACGTGAATAATGAAGATCTATAATCCACCTGGTAGGAGGATCTAATGTCTCTTGGGTTTATTATTCTCTCCAAACAATCCCAAACCATTAGAGGGATGATATCCTCTATTTTTTGTTCCACCTCTAGGATGTTTTTATTTAGATCTATAATTAAGGAACATGATTTATTAAATATTGTATAAATGATTTAGATCGAGATCTCATTATATGGTGTTGAGCAGCTCATATTTTTTGGATTTCTATTTGGTGATCGTTCATCAATGAATTTTATGTAGGTTTTATATAATTTAAATCCCAAAGACCCAACTTAAATTATGTGTATGTAATTTTATAATTGATATAAAATTTTTAGAAACTATGTTGTTAATTAAATTGATAAATTTTGAGAATTAATTAATTGAGGAATTAATTGGGGATAATGGGATTATATATGTTGAATAATTATTTGTAGAATTATTTATGAAGGAATTGGGATTGTTGAGCTGATAAAATAATTACATAATTATTTAAATGGAATATGCATTATTAAATTCAATAATTAATTCTTCAATTGATATTAAAAATATTGGGTTTGCGATTTGAAATAATTATTTATTGATTAAATTATTGTGAGATTGAGATTCTTGAAATTGAATAAATAATTATCAAATTAATTATTTTTTATTTAATAGATTTAGATAGAACAATTTGTTTTTGAATTAATTGATGTATTGAATTGAATGATATGGGATTGTTGATTAATTAATTAATTGGTGTTAATCAATTGTTAAGTTAGAATAATTAATTAATGAATGAATTAATTAAGTATTTTTTTATTTTGGATTTAATTAATTAATTGTAAAATTATTTATTAAATGTAATGTCTTTAATTATGTTGTGAATTATTAAATAGAGTAATGTGATTATTTAACTGTTTATTTAAATAATTGGATTGCTTATATTAATTATTTAATTAACTAATTAGTGGGAATAATGTAATTATTTAGGTGTTCAATTAAGTAATATTATTGGTGAAATTAATAAATTTATGAATTAATTAATGGAGGTAATTATATTGCTTAATTGTTGAATTTAATAATGGGATTGATGGTATTAATTAATTAAATATTTAATTAATGGAGTTAATGTGTTTAATTTAATTTTTAATTAAATAATGGGACTGATTCGATAATTTAATTGATGAATTATTTAATAGAAGTAATTTGATTATATAACTATTTAATTAAATAATTGTATTTATGGTATTAATTAATTGAATAAATAATTAATTAGTGTAATATGATTAATTAATTATGAATTAAAAAATTTAAATTGACATGGAAAACTAATTTTAGAATTAATTTCATTTTTAAAATAATGGAGTAATTGTGATCAATTAAATGTGTAATTAATTAAGTAAATTACCCTGAAAAATTAATGGGTGAATTGATTGATGAATGTAACGTTATGATTATTTATATATATTAATTTTTTTATTTAATTAATGGATCATTTTGATTTAGAAAATGGTTAATTGGATAATTAATCATCTAATTAATTTTTCGAGTATTGAAATTTTGGGATTTGGTGGAATAATTAGTTTATGAGTTAATTATGGAATATTGAGTTATGAATTATAATATGTATTTATATAATTAATTATGAGATAATAATATTTCCCATTGAATAATAAATTGATGTGTTAATTAATGAATATTGAATTATTAATTAGAATAATTAATTGTTGAATTAATTATGGGATAGTGGGATTTGAAATAAAATAATTAATTGATGAATAAGTTATGGTATACTAATATTGGGAGTGGAATAACTAATTACTGAATCAATTAAGTCATATTGATATTGTTGATTTGAATGATTAATTATTGAACTAATTATGTTATATTGAAATTTTGAATATGGATACTTAATTATTTAATTGAAATTTTGTTATTGTGATTTTTGATTTGGACGATTAATTGTTGATGTAAGTATGTGATATTGAGATTGTTGATTTGGATAATTATTTTTTGAATTATGTCTGTGATATTGATATTGTTGATTCAGATACATAATTGGTGAATTATTTATATTATATTGAGATTGTTGATTTTCATAAATAAATATTTACTTCATTTTTTGATATTGAGAATACTTTTGTAGTAAATAATTATTGAATGAATGAGGTTATATTGAGATAATTAAATTTTCTAATTAATTATAGAATTAGTTATGAGATATTGGTATTTTTTCTCTTAATAATTAACAGTTCAATTAATTATGGAGTATTGAGTTTGTGAACCTTGATTAATTTATAAGAAATTTAAATATCCAAATTTATGTAATTTTTTAATTGGGGAATTATTTAAGGGTAATAAATCAATGAACTAATTATTGAATTAAAAATGATAATGAGTCAATTATTTATTTTTAAAACTAATTAATGGGATAATGTGAATATCCAATTATTTAATTTCAAAAATTAAATAATGAATTAATTAATGTATTGTTCTGATAAATGTGAATTCTAATTATTAATGATAATATGTACATTCATATGTGTTTTATAACAATGAATAGTAACATGGACATTCAAGTGTGAATTAATGAATGAGAACATTGCTAATAAATTATGTGAGGTATGAATGTGATGATGGTCATTAAAGTTTTAATTAATGAATGGTAACATGGAAATTACATTGGTCTAAATAATCAATGGTATCAAAGTCATTTATATGTAAATTGAACTAATTAATAGTAACATGGACCTTAAATAACGTTAATTAATGAATAGTAACATGGTCAGTAATTTGTGAAGTAAATTTTGGAATAGTTAAAGTGACATTAAATTGAGTAATTTAATGAATGGTAACATGGACATTCACCTGTGAATTTAATCAATTAATGGTAAAAATGGAATTATAAGTTATAATATTCAATGTGATTAGTTAAGACTCCAAAACATTCCAAAGATGGTATTGAGAGTTCTGGTGTCCATGTGAACCTGGAGGTTTAAGTGGTAAAATAATGAATAGTTGATAATGTCATAACTATGTATTTTTTATGTATGGTTCTTTAATTATACAACTTCATAAACTGTTATTTGAAATATTTTTATTTTAGAAGTTGTTGGCGGTGTCATACTGAGTTGTACCCACATAATTCTCAGGCTGCCTGATCGGTACCCTAATAGATTATATGGTTTTATGATAACTTATGTTAAAGGGTCCATTGCTATAGGGATGATTTGGATGGAGAATGATGAAGGAAAAAAGAAATGGTTTTGGGATGCTCTTGGAATTTTTTTCAGTGTCTTTATTAATTTTGGAATTTTCATAAGGACACGTGGCATGTACTTTACCATGGAATATCTACTATTCATCTTTGATGTTGTCTTTCTAGTTTTGGTTCATGTAGTGATATTGATATTATTTTTCTGATGTTTTATTATTTCTATGATTGATTTTCACTTTTTTATGTTTTCTAATCGGAATAAAAAAAGGGTATAGTATTCTCATGGTCGATATTAGACCATTGTTACTAGTTGACAACATATATCATATAGGGATGTACGCTTGAGGCCATGTTACTTACTGGCTTGGTGCACTAGCGTGTGGAGCCCCAGTCGAGAAGTACAAAGTGCTATTGAAGGTAGTTTTTCTTTTCTTTTTTATTGTTTTATGACTATTTGGAAAAGGTATTTAGGTGATTAGGATTAGTCTAGCTTTGGTGAGGTGGTTGGGAATATGACTTCCTAACCCATATACAAGGGTAAAAGATAAATTTCTAGGGTGGTATTGCTGTTATTGGTTTTTTGTTATAGTTGAAATTATTTCACCATGGTTGATGCACTTTTTATTTGATTAGATAATCGATATTAATATTTTATGGGATTTCACTCATGGCCTAGTATAGAAGAAGAAATGAGTTTTCAAGAATAGTTCTAGGATGTGATGATAATTTTGTGAAATGAATTATTTTAGGTACGCATGGGAAAATAGGTTCTTTATGTGTTGCTGAACGTGAACTTTTTTTCATTGCTTATGGAATTGACCGGAAAATTATACCATATATTAAAATGTGAAATATTGTGAAAAGATACAAGATTTTATTAAATGGATGTATAATGATAAAGATTAATTAAGAATTAAATTACCCTTTGTTAACCATATACTAGATATAAGATGGTTTATGGTGTATATAATGCCTTATTTATGAACATGTGATGAGAAATGGAGGGAAAACATGTTGTGGTTTTGTGTAAATACCTATTGGTTTCTGTTTTAATGTTGTGATTTATGAATCCTTTATTTTGATTATTTTCCCCTTGATGTTGGGTTTTTGGGTAGTTATAATTACTTAGTTCGAGAACTCTGTTGCAGGTTATGTGAGGAACAATCTGATTTCAGATTGAATGTTGAGATGTTGGGGGGCTTCGAATCCTATGACATTCAAATAAATTTGATGTATCCATTATGGGAGGTAAAATTGGTGATGGATAAACTATTTTGGTGTTCTACAATCAATTCGTAGTTCAAATTTTATTATTGATGATCATGTAACCTACATTAACATCATCTAAGGCATAGTGATAAATCTTTGTATTTACACATATCTACCTGAATATGATTATGATGGATGTGGTTCCTCTAATAATATTTGATTATGAAATAGTATATGTGGATTTCTATTGTGGGAGGTATTCCATAAATAGTTTATAAATGAGGAACCTTTTTGGTTCATGTTTAAATTCATCGGGGAAAGGCCAGCTTGACCATTGAAGTTATGGATTTACACCCTTTCTAGGGGTATTTTAAGGAAAATTATAATTTCTAAAGATAGATAGAGGTATTTTGGTTTTTTGGAACAATAATTTGGGAAACCCATTAGGTATTTTGATGATGTTAAGCATGATATAGATGTGTCTTTTCGGATAATCTGATGTGCGTTTCAGAGTGGAGTGAGAATGCATTGAGGGGAAAAACTATAGCAACTGTTCATGTATTGTGGAATCATGGATGTAATTAGGAGAAAACATGGTATAGGGAGGTATATATGATGGATCAATGGACTTGAATTTTTTATTTTGAATCATATATATTCTTCATAGTATTTATCAGGTATGGGATATTATAAGGTAAAGATATTGTAATAATCTGTACGTTTCTTGAGTTGTATTAGGCTCGTCTACATGTAATCTTTCTAATTTTATTGAGTATATATCATTTTTTCTACCATGATGGTGAGTTTAGGTGAATATTTTAGAAAAAAGGATAAACTAAGGAACTACACAGCTGTGTCATGGTTTTTCCTTAACTGCGCGTCATGGCCCGACAAACTGTGTAACGAGGGATAGAGTGGTTTTCCATTGTTGTTTTAGGGGTTTTAAAATCATCCACTGATTTATGAGAAACCACGAACCCTACTAGAAGAGGCACATCATTAAGGCACCTGGTTTGGGGGAAGTCGTGTGCTGGAGTGGAAAACCATGCTAGACATATAATTTTTCCCAAAATTTTGTTTAAAAATTTCATGAGCATCCATTTTAACCCCTATTAAACCCTAGTTTGATTATCATCTCACTTTCATATTATTTTATGATCTCGGATAGATTCTAAAACTTCTTAACTTTCATTCTTAGTTAATCGATGGGAAAAATGAAGATATGCAGTCCACCTGAGAAGAGAATCTAATGTTGTGTGGATTCCCACCACCCCCCCCACTCTCACTTCTCTCCCTCACCTTTTGAGGGATGATATACTCTATTTTCATGGATGTAGTTCTAAGAAGAATGGATATAGATTTAGAATTAGAGATCTTGGGTTTTCAATATGAAATAAATGTTTTAGATTATTATCTTGTTCTTGGTCATTGTTTTACTCAAATTTTGTTAATTTTCATTAAGAAAACATATGTCAATAAATTTTGGTAGGTCATCTATAATTCAAATCCCATTTTACTCATTTAAATTAAATTTATTTAATTTTATTTTTTTAATTAAATATTTATATATTGGGTTCTTTATTGAATAAATTAATTTTGTTTAATTGATTACTTAAGTAATTTTTCTAGATAATTGAATTATAGATGTAGAAAAACTAATATTTTTGTAATTTATGAAGAAATTTGTATTTTTGAGATGAATTATTTTTTGTTGAATTAATTTTGAGTAACATGAGTTTGTTGAATTTAATAAATAATAATTGAATTATTTAAAAGAATATTGGGATTATGAATTTAAAATTTTTATTATTGATTAAATTATGCCAAAATTGATATGGTGTGAATTGAAAAAATACTTGGTGAATTAATTACTCTTATATTGAATTTATTGAGATAGGAAAAACAACTAAGAAAATTAATGGTGATATTAATTTTACTTATATTGAATAATTAATTTATTTTTGGATTAATTAATTGTTATGTCAGAATAATTAATTGATGAATAAATTTTGTCAATTTTATGAATGGGGAGAAGATATATTAACTATTAAATTAATTAATTGGAGTAATGTGTCTAATTAATTGAGGAATAAATAAATGAAATAATGTGACTAATTAATTATTGAATTAAATAATGGGATTTATGGGATTACATAATTAATGAAATAATTATTCAGTGTAATGTAATTATTTAATTATTAAACTTAATAATTGGAATGATATGATTATTTAATTGATTAGTTAAATTTCATATGCAATGTAATTATTAAAAGTTTTGAATTAAAAAATGGGATTTATGCCATTAATAAATTGACTGAAAAATTAATACTGATAATGTTATTATTTAATTGAAAATTTAAATAATTGGATTTATTAGAATTGTTTATTGGTTAATTAAATAAAAGATTTAAGGACATTATATCATTGTTTAAACAAACTATTGTAATGATGGGAGTAATTAATTCATGTAATAAATACTCTATGTAATGTGATTAATAAATTATGAATAAATAATTAGAAATTGACATGGTCAATCAATTAGAGAATTAATTGAAATGATTTAATGTTTTTAATTAATTATGTATTTTATTAATAAAATTGACATAAAAATTATTAAATTAATTCATAGAGGTAATGTTATGATTGTTGATCTGGATTAACTAGTTACTCAATTAATTTATATATCATTATGATTTTGAAAATGGTGAATTGGATAATTAATTTTTGATTTAATTATGGGAGTATTGAAATTCTGGGATCTCGGTGAATAATTTGTTGTTAAATAAAAAATAGAATATTTAATTTTTAATTTTAATAATTATTTGGGGAATTAATTAATTAATATTGAGATTTACAATTGAATAATTACTTTTTGAAATATTTATGGAATATTTAATTCAGAATTGGAATAATTAATTATTGAATTAATAATGGGATTACGACATTTTCAATTTAATAATTAAATAATGAATTAATTATAGGATATTGATATTTTCAGTATATCAATTTATTTTTTAATTTATTATGTGATATTGATATTTTTAATTAGAATGATTAATTTTTGAAATATTTATTTCAAATTGAGATTTCTTTTTGTATAATTAACTGTTGATTTAATTATTTGAGATTGGGATTGTTGATTTAGATAACTAATTGTTGAATTTATATTTTTATTTTGGGATTGTTGATTTGGGTAATCAATTTTTGAATTAATTATGTGTTATTGAAATTATTTGTTTGGATAATTAATTATTTAATTAATTATGTGATATTGAGATTGTTGATTTGGATAATTAATGGTTTAATTAATTGTTAGATATTTAGATGGTGATTTTGATAAATAATTTTTGAATTACTTATGCCATATTGAGATTGTGGATTTGGATAATTAATTTTGGAATTAATTATGTGATACTAATATTGTTATTATGGATAATTAATTATTGAAATTATTATTTGATATCGATATTTTTGATTTGGATAATTAATTGTTGAATTACTTATGTGATATTGAGATTATTGAGATGAATAATTAATATTGGAATTAATTCTGGTATATTTAGTATGTGAATATTGATTAGATAATTATAGAATTAATTAATGTAATTTATGTGATTAATTAATTATGGAACTTATTAATGGGATTGATGTGATGAACTACTTATTAAATTACTATTGATAATGATAATATTAATTAATGAATTATTTAGTTAAGGGGATGAAATGAAAATCAAATTCATTAATTAGATTAATTAATTTACAATTAATTAATGTGTTGTTTTGATAAATAAGTTTTTTTTTATGAATTTTAACATGGACATTCATAGGTGTAATTTTATATAATCCATAAAAACACAAGGATAAAATTTTTCTTCATTGTGAATAAGATAAGTGAACCCCCAAGAGAGGTACTAGGTCATATAAATCATTTAGCTTCCCAGTCATCTATATGTCTCTTGAGTTCCTAAGGCTCACTATGACCAATCTAATAAAGAAGAATATACATTGGTGCTTCTCTGGGATCCACCTCAATATTAAAATCAACAAATGTTTTCATGAGTTAACACAGAAAAGTCATTAGGGACAATATCCCTAAAATGATCAACTATTAAAGGGAAATATGTCTTTTTTGTTCCATAGTTGCACAAAAAATATCTGGAAATATGGGATGTCGCATCACCCATCCCATGATGATCAGGTCCACCTTGACTCTCTCAAAACATTTAATTTTCCTTTGTGAATATATGTACCACTCTCATATGATGAGAAAGATAACATCCAGTGATAGAATGAAACATGAGTGTGATAAGGTAAAAACTAGTCCATTCTGATAATAATGTAAATGACCATAATTTAAAGGATAAAGAGGTTCCATACCAAGAAAATATCATATATATAATTTTTAAATTATTTAAATAGGCACACACAGTCAAATATAAATCCAAATAGAATATGAAGAATCATAAAAAAGTATACATACCCGATCATGATGTCGATACATTCAATAATTTCAAAAATTATGACGGAATGTTATGAATCTGTATTGAATAAGGTAGACAATAAATTATAGGCTATATGAATCATACCTCAAAATTGAAGATGACATAAACATATTATCTGCTAGTGTAAAGTGTAATATATATATGCCAAAGCCATAACCATGAGGTACAACCTAACTATCTAAAGTAGGTCCACTATACTTGTTTTGTATTTCATGTATCAGATCACATTGATACAACCAAATCCATGACATGATAGAATGGAAATACTTCAACTTCAATCCTAGAGAGGGGATACTTAACCATGTATCAGATATGGAGTGAGTGAAGATCATCTCTGACTCTCCACTAGAGGGAAATTTCAACAAAATCAATAAATATTGAACATATTTTCCAATACTCGGATTCAATGGTTTCTCATTTAGGGTTTTCATTCATTATATGACCTATAATGTCAAATTAATGGTATTATACCTAGTTACTATATTAGATCCACTAATCATTGCTGCATTGACATGAATCATCTAAAAAACTAATCTATTCAATGATCAAAGTATTATCTAGTATAGGTGATGCACGACCCTGTCCCACATCTACAATCTCCCTTCAATTATTCATTATGATTACGACCTCCATTATTATATCATATATTTAAGTCAACATGGAGTCATTAAACTATGATCTAATGTCATACCTACGACCAACCCAAAATTGGATATCCCAAGAATACTCGTCACCTATAAGAATCAATGCGAGGGACTGAACATTATTAATGAAATCTGAATCATCCAAATTGAACATTAGGAGAGGTTGTAGATTCATAAACTCGATAAATCAATCAATTCTCAAAGTCGCAAGAGTGAATTAATCATAGAATGTAGTCTGGAAAACCCTCCAAACCATACCTTGATGCTGATCTTCTTGATTAATGACGCCCGACCAACATTTGGAAAATCCATTGCACATGTTTTTATAATGTTTCACTCTCCTCTAAGGACGTGTCTCTAGATTCTAGTAGATAGATAACATGGATTCAGACCGTGAAACAATAACATGGGACAACCTTCCCCCTAAAAGGATGGAGGGGGATGCTGCTATAATTTCATTATAAACTCCATCATAGAAGGAAGAGGATATGAAATACCCGATACTAACTACATTCTACATGATAAATCCTCTCAAAACAATGAATTGATGTCGAGATCGGTTATAGAAAGAGATTCCACAAGTTAAACAAATATCGATTATACTTGTGGATAAGGGTCCACCACCTATAGAGAATTGTCTTCATAACCATCATGGTGAACGTCCCAAGTCCTTCACGGCTTGACATATCTATAATTCCAGGAACATTACTCCAAACAGAATTTTATTGTAGAATAGATATCAGACAACGAGTTTGGATATATACAATATTTCCTACAAAATTATCAATACCCCATTTCCTAAAATTAAATATATGTCTAGGTTTGGTAAAAGATCCAAATAGTTACTAGATACAATCTATAATAGCCAATATTGAGTTTGGGATTTGGTCATGTTCTCTGTATCACACTAGAGGTTCTGTTATATTAATTTCAATTTCAAGTAATATATTGAAATTATCTCTATGTTTTAATGAATATCTACAACCATTTCATTTTTTTAGAATATGAGAGGTCACATTTATGTTTATCATTGTCTAGTTAGATTTATTTCCATTTAAATGTTACAAAGTCCCACTATTTATAATTTACAATTAGAACCACCTAAAATAATATCTATACATTTTACAACTAAAATCAGGTTGAAAGAATTCAGAATTTATGATCTGGATATAAAAATCAACATTCAAAATTTATAAAATTACTATTATATTAAAGTACATTTGGCCTCCATTTGTTGAAAATAAATTATCATTTATGCTCGTGAATCCTTTTATATATAGTTAAAATATGAAATTATTTTTTATTTAAGGAGACACTATTAAGAAATATGGGAAAACATGATTTAGGTGGATGCATATACTTTAATAACAAATTATTTTAAACATCCAACTCTAAATTTTTATAAAATTATCAATATCATAGTCAAAGAAACTAAATTATACATTAGAAAAATCTATCTGTAAAATAAACATTGAATTTTTTATGCATGGAATATAAATTCTATGCTACCTATAATGATGAATGATTAGTTCCTCTTTTCCATACGAGTCTATAGATAAAAATAGAATTCATAAAAATATTATAAATTCTGCAAATCATGTGTGTCACATATCAGTGAAATCAGTATATCTATAACACATAAAATCTAGAACAACAATTCCCATTCTATATAATTTGGGTTTTTCCAATATAGGTGTTAGCTACTCCCATGAATTGACTCATTTCTATATCCTTACACGTCCGAGTATTCTTTCTACAATCCCAAAATAATAAGGCAATGAAATGAACATTGATACCACTTTTTGAAATTTATTTCCTAGTCTGCCGATATTTGACCCAACTCGGTGGCCAAATCAACTCAATCACACATCCTCAAATGCTTGAGACCGAAAGATAGAAGTTAGGGCCTATAATGGTATAGTAGGGAGTTTATAACCTTACTTATCAGAGTTGAAACACATTAATATAATAAATAAGTAAATAATGGAAATATAATGAGTGTTGAACTAAAGATATAAATCATGAAGATGTAATAATAATCCGTTGTAAACTATCTAAAACAAGAAACATATCCACATCCACAAACAGAATTAGTTGAACAGTGTCATTATGATAAAAAGAATATGTGGTATACAAGTGGGAAGAAATAAGTAGGCATATGAAAGTCATTGTATAAAATAGGTAAATTCTCTAGGGGAATTATAGGTAAGCCCTCATTAAATATGACAACTTATTCTTATACGATGGTGACATAATCTATTCGTAAACATTCATTACCTACTTCATCCTCAGTGATCATTTTCATAAACATGGATATGGGTGGTTTTTCTTAGACAATGTTCTGGTCGATATATCTCTCATTTGAAAAATTTATAGGTTTTCCATTCAAGAATAATGATATATCCTTACTTCTGTATTTTATCGTACAACTATACATTGAGATCCATTCTATCCCTAGCATAAGTTCGAATTATATCCTGAGAAGGACTAATAGTTTTATTATGAGATTTTGCTCGCCATAGGGAGTGATAGACTTTCTTTGCACTATTTATTATTGGATAATCCCTCATGGAGTATTAAATTATAAATCTACATAAAGAATATAAGGGATTGATTATATATTCTTTTCCATCTCAATGGAAATAGTGGAATGTGTAGATCAATATTCAAACAATGCACTTTCTATCTTTGGGGGAACAAAGTGAGTATAGACCACCGCATTATTCGGAGAATTAACATTAGCTATCATGATAGAAAAAGCGTGACCTTTATCTTTTGGAATATGATTAGGTTGATATTGATTCCCTTCCACTCTTCAGATTTCGACCGTGATTGTAATAGTGGACAATCTCTCCACACTTGATGAATTAGACATCAATTCAGGCCAACACTATCTTCCCATTGTTATTTGTTTTGAAATGTCGAGGCTTCACCTGACTACAAAAATTCCTAGAAATATTGACATCTCTTCTACACATGTTATATTTCCTACTCTTTTGAAAGTAGTTCCCTAAATTATTCTCCAAAAAATTATTGAACATTGACATTTTTACATGATTTACTCCCCTTACTTGATAAAATCTCTTTCCAATTCTTAGCTCTATAGATCTTCTCTTTTAATTTGTTTTTTGAGACCATTGCATCTCAGCAAACACTATTTTGACCTTTATAGTACATCGTACTATCTACACATACATGCAATAACTATTTTTGTAAATATTCTTTTCTAGATATGATTATTGTGCATAGAAAAATCTATCGACCTTTCCATTGAGACCTATAAATACGATAGAGTTGTAGTGAAAAAGTATTGTAATGATAATCTTTTAGATTCCCACATACTCATTTTCAATCTTCTTCAACTCTAAGAATTACTTATCCATTATTGATCAGGTCAAACTAGTGAATTATTATTTTTGAATAGTTCATGTGAATTCATCTCCCTCTATAGCTTCAATCTCCACTATTTGATTCATATTTTTGATTAGTTCTCACAACTGACCAGGTTCTCCTTTTATGTGGTAAATATCCAGGGTGACATTCTCTTGTTCTGATCAGTGTTGTATAAAAAAATATTTTCCACTGGGAATATCTAATTTTCATCAATCAAATGGTCATTTGATCTAGCAAAATTATGTAATTATTGATGTATAATGGACCTAATGGTATTATGTTCCCTTCAAGGTGAATCTGGTATCTCTACATGATTCATGTTATTTTTATAATATGAGATAATTTATTTGCTATTATCATGAATTTTTCAATTTAGGGTTCCATCAAAAGTTCTTCATAACCTCGTCTACTATGTCATCTATTTACACAGTTTCAAATATTTCAAAATATTTTCAAAAAATGAAATCATTTGTCAGAAATGTGTTAATTTTTAAAATCTTCATACTCTATGTCAGTTTTACCTCTTAAATCCGCATTCTTAACGTTTTTATTCTTTAACAACAATTACATTTCCAATAAATCATTCATAATGGTTCATAAAAAACTTATGATTATCTAATAATATCATGTGAGAGTGTTAAACCTCGAGTGCAGCACTGACCATTTTTATGTACTAGGTTATGTTGTGTTTGGTACATAACTCCTTGTCAGAGGTTTTCCATTAGGTATATCTTTTTCAGAACCACATTAACATTTTATTATCTAATTTTTTTTTCAGAAACCAGATACTTAATATTTCACCAAAATAAAAGGTTGTTTTTAATATAATTAAAATTTTATATCGGGTTTTCCACATTGTTTTCAAATCCAAATTTCTATATATAACTAAACCAGCCTCAAATTACATCTATGGTATCCTACCTTGATTGTATATTACATTTCATTATAGTGTACAACATAGGATCATTTAACTTATAGTTTCTTAGAAAAACA
The DNA here is from genome assembly GCA_963277665.1 of Viscum album. NCBI lineage: Eukaryota > Viridiplantae > Streptophyta > Magnoliopsida > Santalales > Viscaceae > Viscum > Viscum album. The sequence continues at coordinate 520,672,255 of OY728153.1, read as the reverse complement.
TATTTAATATATGGAATATTAAAAAACATATTTTATTCCAATTGAAAGGCTTCATAACAGGTTCAACCTATGTTCAATTACTGCATATCATAACATGTGGACATACATCAAAGGAAAGGGTCAGAATAATTTCCAATTAGGGATAATAAGGGAATCAGTTTATTTGTGATCATTATAAATATCTATAATAACAAAAAGAAATACATAAAGAAATTAGAAAGAAACATATCAAAATAATAATAACATGAACATTATCTTTTAAATGTTTTAAAAAAATTTAGTTTATTAATTTATAAAAATAAAACCATGAGTTTTCACAGAGGTTTCATAAAAATTACAAAGGATATTCACAAAGATATTGTAAAACATGACATCTTTAGAAATAAATAATTTACCCAAAGCATTGGAGCACTATCAGGGTGAACCCATCATATGTATTAATTAACATGATTCACATAGATCGTAATCAAATATCTCATAAATATCCTATGGAAAATAAGAGAAATATATTTAGTATCAAAATCAATGTTTTTTTAAAAAATGCATCAAAAGTATATGCTTTTGTCATTTTTGAACCACGAAAAGAAAGGAGGTATCTATGTATTAATCCTACAATAATATAGATAATTATGAAATATATCTGAATAACTATAGAGGGGAATGATGATTTTGTATTCAAAAATAAATATTTTAATTTCTTGGGAAAATTGGTGATATTTTGAGTAGTAAAATCAGGAGTAGAGGGTCCCTTTTATAAGTGAGATGTCGTGACACTATAGAAAATAACCAACTATTTTTAATAAGGGGATCTCAATCTCAAGGAAAGTGGAATAAAAAATTCTAAATAATAGATTATATAAGAGAAAATGAGGAGATACACCTCCATCATTCAATTAGAAACATGTTTGAAATATATTTTTTCAATTTTCTATTATGATTTCTTATTTTTATCACATTATTTTTCACCGCATAAACCATTATTTACCTAGGTAATTTTTCCTTGTTTGGAATTAATAAAATTGTTCATAATATATAATTTATTACCAATGATTACAAATATGGAATCATTTTTAGACTATTTTTATAAGTTATAAAAAATATTTTTTTTCTTTGAAAATGTATATTGAATTAAAAACAGTTTGTTGAAAAAATATAAACTAAATTATAAACTGTCAAATATTGTTTTATAATTAAAAAAAATTATTAAATTTTTAAATTCACTTATAAAATATGTAATTTTTCTTAGAAAAATATTTCATAAATACCCAACTCATATTATTTTATAATAATGGATATAAATCTATAAAAAATATTAAAATGGTTTATTAAATTTTTCAACTAAAATTCAATTTTTTTTAAAAATTATAACATAAATTCATCTAAAATATATATTACATTGAATAATACAAATATAATATTCATTTTTGAAATTATTTTTCAAATATTTAATATTTTCATAATCAACTAGAATACTAAAATATAGTAAAAACAATTTCAAATTGGAAAATATTTTTTCCAAATGATAACTAATTGATATTATAATTTCCAAAAATTTAGTAATTATATTATTAGTAATATATTATTAATATTATAAATATATTTTATTATTATTGAATCATAATATTAGTAGTTTATAGAATAAATTATTACTTTTTGGAAAATATATTTTACACATAAAATGATTTTCATAGTTATTTTAGAAATTCTAATTACATTTAATAAATATTAATAGTATTATTTATGTTCAATATACACATATTTAATATATTGGAAAATCCCATTCATACCTTATAATTCAATGGAACAGTATTTAACATTCATATTTAATATTTATATTTTACCTAGATATTTTGTGGTTTTCATTATGGTTTGGTATTTTATATAGAGAACAATATCAAACAAAATTATTATTTGAGGAAAAAGATTCAGGATGTTACAACACCAGTTTTTAGAAAACTATTTATTTAAAACCACTCCAATTTCCTCATTCAAGTGGTTAAATAAAATCATTGGTACAATGCAATACCAACGATTATGAAAATTGACACTAAAATCTTCCACAATGAAGAAAAAAACTAGCCTTCCACCTCTAATGGGGGAGGGAACATTGGTGTCCATTAAAAGAGCTACCACATCCTTCGTTCCATTTTCTAATCCTGACCTTCGTCCACCATTCCCTTACATCGCTGTCGGACCGAATGCTTGGGACTTGTTTGATGGGTTCCCTAACCTTTAGATTTTATCTCCTGAGTTATTGGAGTGATCATATATCATGAAGAATATCTTAGTTTCATGATTTTGTCAACAATATCCCACAATCGATTTGTTTGATAGATACATCTTCAATGCTTGGGACTTGAAGGATATGGTGATGGTGGGAATACTGGATAATCAACCAATTATGATCCATTTTTCATCGAAGGCAGACCTCATCAAGGCATGGGAAAGCACACTTCATATATTCAATGGGTTAAAACTCATCGTTCTTAAACGATCCTCGGATCTTCATCTAAAGCGATATCATCCAACGATTGTGACATGGGTTAGCTTCCCAAATCTCTCCCACCCTATTCAAAATCCTGCTGTTATACGCATTCTAAGAATCCTGATAAGTAGATATATGTGATCTGATAGTAGAATAGTTGCACATTTCCATCCTATTATCCCCCATGTATTTATGAAAATGGATGTGTCATGAGATCCATTTAAATATATGTAGATTACTGTGTATGAGGAATATCGATGTAAATAATGGGTTTTCTTCAAAACATGGATGGAATTCTTATCGGGATGCAAGCGATTGGGTTATTCGCTGGAATTCTATCGCAAGGGGTATCGATCTTCATGGAGGGGGAGAAGGATAGAATTAGCGAACAAGAGGTGCATGTTTAGCTAGTGAATCTAGATCAAAGGGTCAGGCATCAACAAAAAGTCTATAGATTTAGAAGAGTGGTTATAAAATTGTCCTTGGTTGGACAGGTCGTGGTGGCCTTGATAGATCCTCAATACAAGAATGGATTGGATACTAAAAAGTTGATAGGGCCTTTTTTGGTTTGTGTCAATGATGTAAATGATGCCAAATTGAGGGAAGTGAAGGATCCTTTGAACTTGAGGGTGCATGAGTTGTTTAAAAGAATGAAACTTGATATTGGTGTTCTCAATATATTATGTATAGAGGCCACTAAGATTCATGCATCTCAACCAATAAGGATCAATGAGGTGCCCACTGAGAGTAATGAGGTATAAGGGGACAACCCTAGTTGGAATATACTGTCGGTTGGTGCTTTGGATGATACAGGGTGAGGGTGAGGGTTTTGACTAGGCTCTATCCACACTCTGTAAAGTATGTGGTTAATATTGAATTAGGTAACTATTTATATTGTATGGTGAATAATGAATTGGAATTTAAATAGGTTCGACCTATTGATCATGCTGCCGCAACACTTTCTCCTAGTTGGTTGCCAGTTGAAAATCTGATGACAGCAGGATTAGGAGACCGAAAAATAATAGAAATAAAAGTGGCAGTAGGAATGGGAAGTTGTAAGAGTAGGCCTCTAAAAAACCTTTAATAAATGAAGAATGAGAGGATCCCTCATGTCGAGGAGGAACGTCCATGTAAGGAAGATGGAAATATTCAGATTTAAATTTTTACAAAGGATTTTGTCAATGGAGAAGGTATATTATAGCAGGGGATTCACTATGATCATGGGTTAGTGTAACACCCACAATGATTAGCAAAGATTGACACTAATAGTCACTCTGAGCCAGAACAGTTAGTGAAGGATGATTAAAAGGAGGTGCATATCTCTAGAAATTGGGGAGACATATCTAATAGTGAAAAAGAGAATGACGTTGGAAGGGATCGAACCTCTTATAGTGAAATTGTCAAAGGAGGAATGAATAATGTGTCAGGGAATGAGGATATGATAACCGCACCACCCAAAAAAATGTAGAGGAAAGACAATTCTTATATACTGAAGATGATGCCTACCAGTTCTTCTTTCATCAATGAAAATGGTACACAGTCTTCATGTAATGGCCCGGACCTCCCTGGTCCATTACATTGTGAAAATGTGGTGTTGGAGGTGTTCCGAAAGGTCAAGGTGACTTATCCCCAACACTTTGCCGAATTTCCAGTTCTGTGAACAGTGTTTCCAGAATGGTAACCTTCTGATTGTAACCTTCCAACTGTAGACTTGAACAGTGTTTCCAGAACGGTATCCTTCTGACTGTAACCTTCCAACTGTAGTCTTGAACAGTGCTTCCAGAACGGTAACCTTCTGACTGTAACCTTCCAACTGTAGACTTGAATAGTGTTTCCAGAACGGTAGCCTTCTGACTGTAACCTTCCAACTGTAGACTTGAACAGTGTTTCCAGAACGGTAACCTTCTGACTGTAACCTTCCAACTGTAGACTTGAACAATGTTTCCAGCTTCACAAATTTGACATTTTCTTTGACGTAAAATACTTTTAAAACCTTATTTTAAGGACTTTAAGGCCGATTCAAAGGCCATAAATCCTATATTAATTATTCCTAAAGCCGGGATATTTTTTTACCTGGTCAAACCGCGTGGGTTAATGCGATCCGTTTTTAATGGATAATAAATTGGATCTTAAACCGTCACCTCTCTAATATTTTTTAAAAGGGAACGAGATACCATTCTTCGTTGTTCTTCCTCCTGGTTCTCATCTACGAGACGCTAGAACCTTGCAATCATTCCCGTAGGAGTTTCACAATCAAACGTTACTCGGATCAGTTCCGCTCTATTTTATGCAACCAAGTTGTGTCGATCGTTCTTCCATATAAGGTATGTTTTATCATCGTTCCTTCGGGGATCACCTTCTCTTGTTCTTCCTTCCAAATTAGCATGTAATCTCCATGGTTCTAATGGGTTTTCTTGGGGTTGGTTGGAACTGTCGTACAGTGGAATCCTCCGGTGGATGCAGTTATCGTGAGGAGAAGAAGACTGTGACCCGTTGTGTGGATAAATGACGTCAAGAACTCTTCGAGGTAGGGGATTCATGGCTTCTCTAATTGTGTATGTGTAATCGTATAATTAGTATGCTTTAGTCCTTTGGATCACAATGAAATTGACCTAATTAAATACTTGAACCAGATTAAAATAATTGGTTGATCGCATGTTGTTGCTTTGTACCGTGATAACGGTTTGCCTCATGTTTTCCTAGATAGAGTGATATCTATGTTTTCCTTTAATTAGTTGCTCGTTCATGATGGAAATTGATAAAGAACGTAAAGCCGGAATTATTTGTTAAATAATTGGCTAAAGATAAATAGGCATGTTAATGAATCTGTTAATTCAAGATGGATTAAAGAACTATTAGTTCGATAATTTCAAAAGGGTTCTGAGTTACCCGCTTGCTTGTAAGGCTGAATGCCTTGTGGTTTGGAGCTCTGAGTGCTCATTTTGTATGAAGGCTGAATACCTTGTTAAAGGGCCGAGAGCCCATTTTTTGATATTTGATTTCCTGCTGCTTGTGATTTGATGTGATCCTGGATGGCTGTTGTGATATATGGAGGTACGAGGACTTGTGGTTGTGGTGGATGATGCCTAGTGTGGCGAGATGCATCGGTTTATGCATGTGGGTGTCGGGGAGGACACCAAGGATGATTGTATGAGATGAATGTGATAGTTTGATGTTTGTGGTTTGGTATTGGTTGTTTATCTGCTTTACTTTTCCCCACTACTCAAGGCAGCTGGTATTGCTTACCCTCTTTCCGAAGGAGGCGAAGACACGCGGGGTATGCCACGTGCTTTCCGTGTTTAGCCACTCGATGGAGGATGGGTCTATGATCTTTCTATAGGCGGCAACGACTCGATGGGTAGTATATCTACTCGTCGTGTTGAGCCCCTTTGTGTTTAGTAGCATAAGATGTTTTTCTAGAATGCCTGAGATTATGGAAAAATAATTCTGAAATGAAAGTTTGTTTAAATGGTGATAATCCACGGGGATGGAGAAACTAGAATTTAATAGTGATGTGAATCCTAAAAAGGAGCAGTTTTTGAATGTGATTCCAATTTAGTTTAATGTGGTAAATTTCCCATGGTTAATTAATGTTTAAAGAATTAATTAACGTACAGTGGAACTGATAAAATGAGAATGGAGTAATCTAATAAATCTCTTCAAATGGTTGTGTGCTTATAGAATACCTAGTCTTAGAAGTAGCAGCCTGGAGTCTGAGAGACATTAGCTGCAGTTGTGCCTATGACTAGGTAATTCCCATAGTCTGGTTGTGAGTTATATATATTCTGTACTTTTTGTGTTTCTATACGCTACTCCACCATGTCGGTAAGGGAAACTGACACCCTGGGGATTCTGAGCCCTGGGGAGGTGTTTTCCCCAACATTCTGATGGGAGGTTGAATGGCTGACTACCCCCTTTAGCCCCGCTCTCTTCTCTTGGTAGATACTTTTGCCATGAGGCACAATGGTTAGTTACCCCATATATGTGTGTAGAGGGATGTAATGGCTTGTGGTTATTCACACACATATATTCTGGATATAGTATCCTATGGACTACTATAGGTGTAATGTGTATAGGCTATGATGGATTGAAGATCCTTACTCGGAGTATGGGCTGTAATGGCTTGAGGTATTATACCTGATGTATGATACACGTTATGCGGGCTGTGGTGGCTCTCGGAAACTACCTGGTTACATTGGGTTGTGAGGACAGTGTGGTACTTAGCCCATGTGTCTGCGGGCAAGCCTTTGGAGAGAGATGCATAGGACGTATGTCGTTGGGGAAAAGTGGAAAACCAGTGGGGAAGTGGTAGCGGGGTACCCTTGATATTATTTACTATATGCTATATTCTTGTATGAGTTACTTGGTGAGAGTAGCCATAGTGAGGTTGGGAACTTAGTATACCTATTTAGGTAACGAGTTAGTTTCACTTGTTCTTCAATGGGCTTTAGCATGCTTTCTTTACTTTTGCACGAGAGGATTGGGGAGGATCCTACTGAGTATACTGTTATTCTCACCCTATGTATATATATAAACTGTTTTTCAGGTCACGTGGAGCAGGTTGGAGATCAAGCTGGTTACTACTAGCTTGCGGTTGGAGGGGGAGCTATTCGGGCTTGTGGTCGCTGCCGTTTTACTTTCATTTGGGTACTTTTAGTTTTCACTTTCAGTTGTAGTACTTTTGCATGACATTTCATATATGTACTTGGGTTTCTTTTATATTTCATTTATGAGTTGGAGTTGGTTGGATACTATTCTATCTCTCTCTTCTGCATGTGTTCTCTTAGAGGGTAATGCCTCCCATTTGTGTGTGTATTATACCCTCGGTGCTAGTCGCCAACCCGGGGCCTACTAGAGGCGGGACTCAGGGGGTCATTATCTCCCTTATCACATTGGCGGCCCAGGAGGGGTACACTTTGTGGGGATGGGGTCGTGACAGAGTGGTATCCGAGGCTCTCGTTGAGGGATAGGATGGAGTTTGGAGTTAGGCACAGGTGAGGATGCATGGGATGGTAGGGCAACGGTGTCATTCATGTTTAGAATGTGGGGTAAACACTGGAGACCGGCAGAGACATAGGTGTTTAGGGCCCCCTATGATCTGTTGCACAGACCTTTAAGCTTACGATGGCTACTAATCAAAGTGATACCGGTTGCAGGGTAGAGACTGAGGAAAGGATCATGCATCATTATTCTTTGCGCATGTGTTTGAATAGGTAGACCTTGGGATAGGTAACCTAAAATAAATAAAACAAAACAATTAATTAATTAATGTGAGTCTTCCATATTCCAGGCTTAGAAGTTCTAACAGTTGTTATTTTACAGGTATGGCTCCAGGTCGACGTCCTCATCATGTTTGCGCAGAAGATTCCTAGCAGGATATTCCAGCAGAACGCCTCCGAGTAGAGGTTGACGACGATGACACTTGGAGGAAGACACTTCGAGAGTTTCAGCGCCAGAGTCTACAGAAGTACGAGGGATCCGTTTCAGATGCAGTCACAGAAGACTGGTTTGAGGAAATTGAGATAGGCTTCAGTTCGATTCGTGCTCGAAAGGAACAATGGGTGTCCTTGGTTGTGATTATGCTGCATGGAGCAGCGAGGCAGTGGTGGTTCTTGTTCCTCAGTGATCGTGAGGAGTCATCAATCTCATGGGAGGAGTTTCGAGACAGGTTTAGAGTCGAGTTTCTTTCTTCGACTACGAAGGCGTCTTGTCGCCAGGAGCTTCTTACCCTTCGAAAGGGGAGCTCCAGTGTTCGAGAGTTTGGAATCCGTTTCAGGAACCTTCTACGATATGCTTCAGACCTGTAACAAGATGATGAGGCCAGGGTGAGGCATTTCGAGGAGGCTTTGCATCCAGAGATCCAGCGCCAGGTCACCCCATTTATGCTGAAGAGATATCTTGAGGTGCTGGTGAGGGCAGTGGTTGTTGAGAGGACTTTGGCCAGGGCTGGATCGTCACGAGAGGTGAATCGTCATGATTCCTCACGAAGTAGAGCTGTGGTCCGGGGTTCCCAGTTTTCAGGACATAAGAGTTTCCGTTCACCTGGGGGTAGGTCCCAGTCCTTCCCATCTCGTTTCTCTGGAGGCAGCAACTCTCAGGCCTATGCCAAGGGATCATGCACTTTTTTTCTTGTGGTGGTCGTGGTCATCAGCAGTAGGAGTGACCGACTTTTCAGAGCAGTCATCGTGCACCAGGCGCTCCACTCCAGGTTCCTCCGTTGAGGTAGTTCCAGCCGAGGCAGCAGCAGCAGGTTGCACCAACTTTAGATCACCAAAGGGTAGATGGAGCAGGCAGAGGACAACCCCATGACGCTCCCCGTCCTCAGAGAGCAGAGCGCAGCCGTGGTGGTGGTCGTCATCAGGGTCATAGAGGCCGTGGAGGAGGTCATGGTCAGCTTCATGCTCTAGCGTTACCATCCCCAGGCGAGCCAAATGTCATTCGAGGTACCCTTTGCTTGTTTTCTACCTTGGTGTATTCCTTGTTTGATTCAGGAGAAACACACTCCTTCATATCACCTACCCTTGTCCATGCTTTGGGACTTGAGGTAGAGAGGCTTCTAGTGCCCTTGGCGTTGACTACGCCATTTGAAGGTCGAGCCGACTTGTTTGAAGTATGTAGAGACTGTGAGCTAGTGTTGGGGCAACACCGCTCTTGGGGAGATTTCCTATGTTTGCGAATACGACCATATGATGTTACACTTGGCATGGATTGGTTGTATTCGGTGCATGCTGTTGTAGATTGCTACAGGAAGAAGGTCATTTTCTTTGATGAAGATGGAGAGAAAGTGGTGTTTGTTGGTGAGAGAGATCCTCGGATGAGTCATAGACGAGTTCCATCCTTATCATCCATGATGGCTGGGATGACGCTGAGTTCATCAGAGGTTCAACAGTCGGCGTTTCCTAGGGTCATAGAGGAGTACCCTGACGTCTTTCCAGAAGAGGTTGTATCCTTACCCCCTTGATGAGAGATCGAGTTTGGGATCGAGCTACAGCCATGAGCATCTCCTATCTCTATGTCTCCATATAAGATGACACCTTCTGAGTTACAAGAGCTACATATTCAGCTTGACGGTCTGTTGCAGTGTGGTTTTGTTCGTCCAAGTGTGTCACCGTGGGGTGCACTAGTTTTGTTTGTGAAAAAGGCTGATGGAAGTTTGTGGTTGTGCGTTGATTATCGTCGGTTAAACAAAGTGACAATAAAGAACCGCTATCCTCTCCCGCGGATTGATGACCTATTCGATCAACTGAAGGGTGCAAGTTGGTTCTCAAAGATAGACTTGCGGTCAGGATATCATCAGATGCGTGTAAAGGATGAGGATATCCCGAAGACTGCTTTCCGCTGTCGTCATGGGCATTATGAGTTTGTTGTAATGCCATTCGGCGTGACGAATGCTCCAACTGTTTTCATGGGGTTGATGAATGCTGTGTTCTGTGAATTCTTGGACAAGTTTGTTGTGGTTTTCATCAACGACATCCTTGTGTACTCCACATCTGAAGAGGAGCATGCAGAGCATCTACGAGACGCTTTGGGAGTTCTTCGCCAACTTCAGTTGTTTGGGAAGTTGTCCAAGTGTGAATTCTGGGCTTGAGAAGTTCGTTTCTTGGGACATGTTGTGTCCCAACATGGAGTAGCTGTGGATCCTTCGAAGATAGAAGCAGTGGTGTCTTGGCCAGCCCCCAAGACCGTGTCAGAGGTGTGAAGTTTCCTTGGTCTCGTAGGCTATTATAGGAGGTTTGTAGCCAATTTCTCTAGAGTTGCGACTCCTCTGACATCTTTGACCAGGAAGGATCAAGCGTTCATATGGACTGATCAGTATCAGACAGCTTTCGAGTATCTAAAGGAGAAGTTGGTAAGTGCTCCAGTCCTTTGTCTTCTAGCGGAGGGAGTCCAGTTTGATGTTTTCTGTGATGCTTCACATCTGGGGCTAGGCTGTGATCTCATGCAGCAGAGGTCAGTTGTTTCTTATGGGTCTCGACAGTTGCGTCCCCATGAATGCAACTATTCCACCCATGACCTTGAGTTGTCAGCCATGGTGTTTGCTCTGAAGTTGTGGAGACATTACCTCATTGGTGAGCACTTTGTGGTTTTCACCGATCATAAGAGTTTGATGTATGTTTTCTTCCAACGTGACTTGAACTTGAGGCAGCGTCGGTGGATGGAGTTCTTTCATTAATACGACTTTGAAATATCGTATAAACCTGGAAAAGGGAATGTTGTAGCTGACGCACTAAGCCGAAAGATACGTAATGATGTTGTGCATGAATCTGGTGATTCTTGGAGAGTGATGGAAGAGATACCAGCTTTGCATCTTGATATGGGAGAAGTTGGGGCTAGAGGTTGTCTTTTCCAGATGACGGTGCAGTCATCCCTGATGCAGAAGGTGGAAGAGTCTTAGCTGGGTGACCTAGAGGTGGAAGTTTGGAGAGATAGAGTTGTATGTGGTGAGGACCCTGATGGTTGGTCAGAGGATGAACAACACCGAGTGTTGTATCATGGAAGACTTTTTATTCCCTTGGAAATGGGCGAGACGGTTCTCCGAGAGTTCCATAGTTCACCCGTGGCGGTACATCCTAGTGTGAAGAAGATGTACCGATCCTTGAGGAGTCAGTTTTGGTGGCCTGGGCTGAAGCGTACAGTTGCAGAATGTGTGTCTCGATGTTTAGTCTGCCAGAAGGTGAAGGCCGAACACCGTGTTCCTGGTGGTCTCCACCAGCACTTAGAGATTCCTCAGTGGAAGTGGGAGGACATCTCAATGGACTTTGTTACAGGTTTACCTCGGGCTCCGGGAGGACATGATGCTATATGGGTGGTAGTGGATTGTTTAACAAAATCATCCGACTTCATAGCGATCGAGGAGTCGAGCTCAGTGGAAGTTTTGTTGAGGCAGTATCTGGAGGAGGTGGTGAGGCTTCACGGAGTCCCTAGGACGATCATTTTTGACCGAGATCCACGTTTTACCTCCAGGTTTTGGAGGGGTCTCCAACATGCTTTTGGTTCTCAGTTATGCCTTAGAACTGCTTTTCATCCTCAAACGGATGGTCAGACAGAGCGAACCATCTAGACTCTTGAAGACATGTTGCGCTCTTGTGTTCTTGATTTTGGAGGTTCATGGGTGAAGCACTTACCCTTGGTAGTGTTCGCTTACAATAATAGTTTTCACTCGACCATCGGTATGGCGCCGTTTGAAGCCTTGTATGGCCGGCCATGCCGTTCTCCATTGTGCTGGACTGGGGTCGGAGAGTCAGCAATTCTCGGACCAGAACTAGTGCAGAATACAACAGAGATGGTTCAGGTTATTCGTGAGAGGATGAAGACATCACAGGATCATCAAAAATCATATGCTGATCAAAGAAGGAGACCCTTAGAGTTTAATATTGGGGATCATGTGTTTCTAAAGGTGACTCCCCGCCGTGGGCAGCGAAGGTTTGGTCGTGGAAGTATGATTTCTCCCCGGTTTGTTGGGCCTTTCGAGGTGTTAGCTCGTGTTGGAGCTATGGCGTATTGAGTAGCACTTCCCACTCAGATGAGTCAGATACATGATGTTTTCCATGTATCACAGCTCCATCGTTATCTTCATGATGAATCTCATGTTATCGATTGGGGAGAGATCGATATTGACGATGATGAAACCTTCGAGGAGCAACCTGTGGAGATCCAAGACCGCAAGGAGAAGGTGTTGCGTGGGCATTCTATTCCCTTAGTTCGTGTCTTGTGGCGACACGGTGGAATGGAGGAGAGTACCTGGGAGTGTGAGTCACAGATACGTGCTCAGTACCCAGAGTTGTTTATGTTTAACTCTTTTCATGTAATGACGTTTCCTTTATGGTTAGACCTTTCATGTTTTATTTATGTACCTTTGATGTGATGTTATGTTTGAATTGTTTGGTTATGGTTTGATTGTTTCCATACTCTCAGATGTCGTAGTTTTGTTCCAGCTTTTGAACAACTCATGGTGGTTTTCCCCTGAGAGGTATCTTATGGGGTGGTTGTTCGGACCCCTCTTTTCTTCTGGGTTGGTTTTTAATTCTCGAGAACGAGAATGTTTTGAGAGGTATCTAATGTAATGTCCCGGACCTCCCTGGTCCATTACTTTGTGAAGATGTGGTGTTGGAGGTGTTCCGGAAGGTCAAGGTGACTTATCCCCAACACCTTTCCGAATTTCTAGTTCTGTGAACAGTGTTTCTAGAACGGTAACCTTCTGACTGTAACCTTCCAACTGTAGACTTGAACAGTGTTTCCAGAACGGTGTCCTTCTAACTGTAACCTTCCAACTGTAGACTTGAACAGTGTTTCCAGAATGGTAACCTTCTGACTGTAACCTTCCAACTGTAGACTTGAATAGTGTTTCCAGAACGGTAACCTTCTGACTGTAACCTTCCAACTGTAGACTTGAATAGTGTTTCCAGCTTCACAAATTTGACGTTTTCTTTGACGTAAAATACTTTTAAAACCTTATTTTAAGGACTTTAAGGCTGATTCAAAGGCCATAAATCCTATATTAATTATTCCGAAGGCCGGGAAATTTTTTTACTTGGTCAAACCGCGTGGGTTAATGCGATCCGTTTTTAATGGAGAATAAATCAGATCTTAAACCGTCGCCTCTCTAATTTATTTTTTTAAAAGGGAACGAGATATCATTCTTCGTTGTTCTTCCTCCTGGTTCTCATCTTCAAGATGCTAGAACCTTGCAATCATTCCCATAGGAGTTTCACAATCAAACGTTACTCGGATTAGTTCCGCTCTGTTTTATGGAACCAAGTTGTGTCGATCGTTCTTCCATATAAGGTATGTTTTATCATCGTTCCTTTGGGGATCACCTTCTCTTGTTCTTCCTTCCAAATTAGCATGTAATCTCCATGGTTCTAATGGGTTTTATTGGGGTTGGTTGGTACTGTCATACAGTGGCATCCTCCGATGGATGCAGCTGTCGTGAGGAGAAGAGGACTGTGACCCGTTGTGTGGATAAAGGACGTCAAGAACTCTTCGAGGTAGGGGATTCATGGATTCTCTAATTGTGTATGTGCAATCGTAGAATTAGTATGATTTAGTCCTTTGGATCACAATGAAATTGACCTAATTAAATACTTGAACCGGATTAAAATAATTGGTTGATCGCATGTTGATGCTTTGTACCGTGATAACGAGTTGCCTCATGTTTTCCTAGATAGAGTGATATCTATGTTTTCCTTTAATTAGTTGCTCATTCATGATGGAAATTGATAAAGAACGTAATGCCGGAATTATTTGTTAAATAATTGGCTAAAGATAAAGAGGCATGTTAATGAATCTGTTAATTCAAGATGGATTAAAGAACTATTAGTTCGATAATTTCAAAAGGGTTCTGAGTTCCCCTCTTCCTTGTAAGGCTGAATACCTTGTGGTTTGGAGCTCTGAGTGCTCATTTTGTATGAAGGCTGAATGCCTTGTTAAAGGGCAGAGAGCCCATTTTGTGATCTTTGATTTCCTACTGCTTGTGATTTGATGTGAGCCTGGATGGCTATTGTGATATGTGGAGGTATGAGGACTTGTGGTTGTGGTGGATGACGCCTAGTGTGGCGAGATGCATCGGTTTATGCATGTGGGTGTCGGGGAGGACACCAAGGATGATGGTATGAGATGAATGTGATGGTTTGATGTTTGTGGTTTGGTATTGGTTGTTTATATGCTTTACTTTTCCCCACTGCTCAAGGCAGCTGGTATTGCTTACCCTCTTTCCGAAGGAGGCGAATACACGCGGGTATGCCACGTGCTTTCCGTGTTTAGCCTCTCGATGGAGGATGGGTCTATGCTCTTGCTATAGGCGGCAAAGACTCTATGGGTAGTATATCTAATCACTGTGTTGAGCCCCTTTGTGTTTAGTAGCAGAAGATGTTTTTCTAGAATGCCTGAGATTATGGAAAAATAATTCTGAAATGAAAGTTAGTTTAAATGGTGATAATCCACGGGGATGGAGAAACTGGAATTTAATAGTCACGTGAATCCTAAAAAGGAGCAGTTTTTGAATGTGATGCCAATTTAGTTTAATGTGGTGAATTGCTCATGATTAATTAATGTTTAAAGATTTAATTAACGTACAATGGAACTGATAAAATGAGAATAGAGTAATCTAATAAAGCTCTTCAAATGGTTGTGTGCTTATAGGATACTTAGTCTTAGAAGTAGCAGCCTGGAGTCCGAGAGAAGTTAGCTGCAGTTGTGCCTATGACTAGGTAATTCCCATAGTGTGGTTGTGAGTTATATATATTCTGTACTTTTTATGTTTCTATACGCTACTCCACCCTGTCGGTAAGGGAAACTGACACCCCGGGGATTCTGAGCCCTGGGGAGGTGTTTTCCCCAACATTCTGATGGGAGGTTGAATGGCTGACTACCCCCTTTGTCCCCGCTCTCTTCTCTTGGTAGATACTTGTTCCATGAGGCACAATGGTTAGTTACCCCATATATGTGTGTAGAGGTCTGTAAGGGCTTGTGGTTATTCACACACATATATTCTGGATATAGTATCCTATGGACTACTATAGGTGTAATGTATATAGGCTATGATGGCTTGAGGATCCTTACTTGGAGTATGGGCTGTAATGGCTTGAGGTATTATACCCGATGTATGATACACGTTATGCGGGCTGTGGTGGCTCTCGGAAACTACCTGGTCACTTTTGGTTGTGAGGACGGTGTGGTGCTTAGCCCAGGTGTCTGCGGGAAAGCCTTTGGAGAGAGATGCACAGGACGTATGTCATTGGGGCAAAGTGGAAAACCAATGGGGAAGTGGTAGTGGGGTACCCTTGATATTCTTTACTATATTCTATATTCTTGTATGCGTTACTTGGTGAGAGTAGCCATGGTGAGGTTGGGAACTTAGTATAACTGTTTAGGTAACGAGTTAGTTTCACTTGTTGTTCACTGGGCTTTATCATTCTTTCTTTACTTTTGCACGATAGGCTTGGGGAGGATCCTACTAAGTATACTGTTATACTCACCCTATGTATATATATAAACTGTTTTCAGGTCACTTGGAGCAGGTTGGAGATCTAGCTGGTTACTACTAGCTTGCGGTTGGAGGGAGAGCTATTCGGGCTTGTGGTCGCTGACGTTTTACTTTCTTTTGGGTACTTTTAGTTTTCCCTTTCAGTTTTATTACTTTTTCATGACATTTCATATATGTACTTGGGTTTCATTTATATTTCAGTTATGAGTTGGAGTTGGTTGGAGTCTATTCTATCTCTCTCTTCTGCATGTGTTCTCTTAGAGGGTAATGCCTCCCATTTGTGTGTGTATTATACCCTCGGTGCTAGTAGCCAACCCGGGGCCTACTGGAGGCGGGACTCGGGGGGTCATTATCTCCCTTATCACATTGCCGGCCCAGGAGGGGTACACTTTTTGGGGAGGGGGTCGTGACACTTCGGAAGTGTTTCTATATTCGAAAAAGTCAATTCACAAAAGTAATATGTTATGACTCTAAAGCATTATGAAATCTCAGAATGAGAATCAGATACTACAGATGAAGTAATTGATCGTGGTTTTGGAGATAGGTATGGGTTTTATAATATGTAGTTGTCTATTCCAGAGTAGGGTACTTGCTTGATGTACTTTTCTTTTATTTTAATAATTGGTCAGAGTCTTTGTCCGCAGCTGAGCTTTTCTGTTAAATTTTATATTTAATTAGTTGAAAATTACAAAAAAATTGATAATAGTTAAATATATTCTTGTTCATTCATAGAGAATCAGGATTCATAAGTATCATTAAAAATTTAAGGGATTTATATTTATCTCATGACCCCATTATCATTAATATAATCACCTTCTTCACCAATATACTAATCGATATCACCATCCCCCACACCATCACCATCAATATCAGTTTCTTTACCACTAGGGAAGTCATAATCACAGCTCCCACTAGAATTTTCATTTCCATCAAACATTCCATCATATAACAAACTCAATGTTGTCATTAATGTTTCAAAAACCAAGGTTTTATTTTGTATAAGTGGTGGAAATAATTCCATCAATAATTTCATTAATTTATCATCGTAGTTTTTAATTATTTAATATTATTTCATTGATATTTCATTGGCCTCTATAAGAGCCTATACTTCTTTTTCATGATATATATCTGATATGATGTTACTACAAGTTTTAACAAAATCCCTAGTTAATATCATACTCTCCTCTAGTGATCATCTCTTAATAAAGTGTGAAAACTATTTTCTAGAACAATCTTTTCAACATCATACTCATCAAGGGAAACAAAATTTTTCAAATATAAATTCAATATTTAGTTAAACATATATATTAAAATTACAAATAATCAAATTAACACATAATGTATTTTCTGTGTTTGTTAATTTATATCCCTTTCATATTTATTCTTTATTCTGGTGAAATATAATTTCTTTTAACACAGGTAACATAAAATGTTAAATACCACACTTTTTAATAAAATTGAATGTTTGAACAATCTTATTAAATATTTTTTTTTATAAAAAACCTACACAAATAACAATTATTATACAGATAAAATAAAAATCAATATTACTAAATTAAAGAGAAATATATTTCGGAAACTGGAATCAATCAAAAAAATTTAAAATTTTTGTATTGTTTTATTGGAATTATATTCAGAATAATTTTTTTATTATTATATTTGGTCTACGACATTTCTTATGGGTTGTACTAAGTTTGGGTGAGTTTAGTTTTTTGGAGAACAAATTAGGTTAAATTGTACCTTTTATTTTAATTGATCATTTTTTTTCCCTAAATAAAATATTTATATATTTATTCATGTATGTTTGAATAAATATGGTTTCGTTTAGTCTCTAAATGCTATATTAATGTTAATTTTGACATAATTATTATTATTTAGATTAGTTTAATTTTTAATTTAATTATTTTAATTTCACTTTTAAGTAGTTAATGTTAAACTCCATATAATATATGATTTATATATATTTTATATATGTTTCGATAAATTAATTTATTTAAGGGTTCTTTGTATTTTTTTGGATCATTTTCCTTTTATTTACTTATAGTTTGTTCAAGTATGGTAGGTTAAGACTTACACCATATAGTTCAATTTTATTTTATTATTTTTTATTTACATTTGATAGGTATGGATAGATAAGATTATTTATTTGTTGTTTAATTTTATTAAAACCACTTTAGTTAAATTTTAGAGATAAAAATTATATATGTTCAAATTGATTATATATATTTACATTTGTATATTTTTATATCAGTTAAAACTATATATATTTTTATAGAGTTTGGATTTTACATAGATCACATTCCATTAATGGAATATCATTTTAAGAAAGTGACATGGTGGTTATATGAAATCTGGGTTTAAGAGGTGTTGAGTAGTATAAAGACATGATCAAAAAAGGAATTATTTGATTGTATCTCTATAAAATTGGGAAATTATTTTTTTGATCTTTTATATTAATTTCTATTGATTGTCAAATATTTTTTTTACATTTATTGGGATCCGATTTATTAGTGGTAAATTATATTATGAGTAAGGAATTATAATAGAAAATTATATTGAAGTGGAAGTCTAGTTTTCCAATTAATAAAATAAAAAAATTAATATATCATGAATTAAAGATACTAGAAATGTCATTGGAGATGGTATCTTACTTGAATATATTCACTAGATGTTTGAGTTTGGCGGTGATTTTTTGTGGTGTTCTCTAGAGATAATGTATCCATGTCTTCAAAAAAAAATTATTATTTCTAATCTCAATTAAGATTTTCATGGTTTTCTGAAAACAAAAAATATTTTCACAATATAGATGAAATAAATTTATCATTATACGTAAGGACACAACGAAGTCGCTTCTTTGATACATCACTATGTATCATAAATCCAGGTTTTATAGATGGTAGAGACCACATTGCATATTTGACTAATATCCTTTTCAATTCATCAAAACATTCTTAACATTATTTTTTACATGTAATGTTAAACACATTACATGTAATCTTTTTTATCAATTTAACCAGTTAAAATAAATTTTAAATTAATTGTTGATAGTAACCTAAAAAAATAGTGAAGCTATGATGTATATTTATTTTTGTTGGTGTGGGCCAATCATTGACTACCTTTTTCTTCATAGGACCAGCTGTGATTCAAACCATTGAGCCAATATTTCTATGAAAGATAAGTTTTATGAAATAAGTCACACTTATTAAATTTTTTCAAAACTATTTTCTTACAAGATACACTAGAATGATATGAAACTGATTATCATGGACCTAAATTATTTTAATATACACCATGTTATCAATAATAAATACAAATAAATATTAACAAGATATTCCTTATATAATATATTCATAAGATCCATAAAAATAAAGGGTTAATTAGTCATTCCAAATATAATTATTGTAAATTCATATTTTTCATACCCTTATTGAAATGTTTTCATTGTAATATATCGATTATTTACTAAAAATTAATGATATCATGAATGAAGGCCATTATTTGAAATATATTAAAATCCATCAAGTTGATCAAATAATACATCAGTAAGAGTTATAAGATACCTTTTAATCAATTTATATAATTTTTTTATTTATAATCAATTAGCATACTCATTGATCCATATTTCACCTTAACCTATATAACATGATCTATGCATGGTAAAACACTAGGGAAAATAAATCCCTTGTCACCCAACTCCTCTAGTTTAATCATTGACTCTATTAATTCAAAAAATTATTTACAATATTGTGTAATTAATATAAACTTTTTATTGAGAATTAAATCAATGGGAAACTCAACATCTCACTCTGGTGGATTTCTAGGTAATTCCTTAAGAAATAAATCAATTTATTACTATAACATTTGTGCATACTGAGTTTTACGACTACCATTTCCAACAATATATTCAGAATTATATTCTTCCCCAAATATGACATTCATACTTGCTTATGGGGGTGGATATAAAAATTAACCAATGCTCAATATTATACTCTAAATTTATGTATTTTTATATTTTCATCGCGAAACATAATTTACTTCTCTTTGAAATAATTTTCTGTACCATATTTTGAAATATATTACATTACAAGTATTATTTAAAATTTATTGATATGTATGATAATATATTCCCAAAATTGGGTAGTTTTATGTTTTGATATAGAAAAATTTATACACATCCTAGTTATAATGAAATTTCTCTAGAATTAGTGATGGAAAACAAACTTCATATGGTGCTTGGAAAATAAATTTCCATGAAATACTGTAAGTATAAATTATTATGAGAATCTATAATCAATAATAAAATTTAAAAAATTTAATTTTTTTATTAATGTGCATTCCCCAAAAACTTCTAGATCATAACTTCATATTTAGGGATTAAATAAGTTTAGCATTACCACATTGGATACTTCTTTTGTAGATTCCCCTTATTCTAAATACACTGGTTTGAATAATAAAATATTTGGAAATATATTCATTTTATTTTTTCCCATGAGGAAAGTATTTGTAAAAGAATATAAAATTAATGTATCTCCACTCCATAATTTTTTATTTCTTCAACTTTTATAGTGGTATTTTTCAAGTAAGAAAACATCCATTAAGTAAATAAAACAATAGTCAAACCATTTAATTTTCATCACATCCTAAATAGAGAAATATCTTCTTAAATAACATAGTCTATTTCTCAGTTATGATATTATATTTAGTTCCACTACATGAAGTAGGATTATATTTCATGAAACAATCCAATAAAGGTCAATCATGTTATTGAAAAAAAGATTCTCTTTTTAGGTGAGGTTATTTTTCATAACATGAGTATGTCTCCCTAATATATCAATGATTTTATTAGCTCCAACACCACTTGTATTGGCTTCTTCAACATGAAAAGTTCTATACTATCCCTTAGTATTGATACCATTATTTCTTCCATGTTCCAATTATAAGTTATATAATATAATGAAATAGTTCATAAAATTATTAATTTTAAATTATAATTTATAATTATAAATATTGTTTTATACATAACATAAATTGAAATGTTTTTAATTGTAAATATCAGAAATATAAATATGGTTTCTTTGGTAATTTCATTAAATAATATAGATATTTACAAATTCATCAATGTAATGGGTGAATAATATATTAATTAACCAAAATATATCTCATAGGAGTGTTAAAAAAGGAGTTCATCACAGCTTGTTTTTGTGAACTAGGTGAGAATCAATTCGATTCACAATGTTCCCTTTTGGTAGTGACTACACCTAGGTACCACTATGCTAGTCCCATATCCAATTATATTATATATACATGGTACTAATTTCAAAGAAAACCGACATAATATATTCCTTAAAAACATTATGATGTTATTCAATAATAAACATCATAAAGTCATTAACTGAAAAACATGTCATTTAATCAATAATATGATCATTAAATGTATTAATGGATAATGTAAAATAAAAAATATCATGGATAATAATAATGGATTTATTAATGAAAAACGTGATTAATATTGGACATAATGATCTTTGACATCCTGAAAAATACATTTTCAAGACATTTTTCGAATGTATTTTAATAATAAGGGAATGTATACACCAAAAAATCATTTTATTTAGCCAACTAATTTGACTCATGAGACATATAGATGTATTGATGGAATATCTATTACCATGTCACACCCATATCTATATTTAAAATGCATTCAAAATATATTTAATGAATATTTAAATTCAAAAAATAGGACATATCAATAAATAACGTCACCGAATTTGTAATACATAATTTATGTATTTCCTATGTCCAAAAAAATTACATTCATAGTAAAACACCAAATGTAAAATATAACTATACTTTCATCTTTTTAAATTGAATCTAAATGTGGAAACATTAGTAAAATTTATAAATATAAGATTAATAAATTTTAAAAAATAAAAGGATACTGTAAAATATAATTCATAAATTGCTGGTGTAAATAAAATTA
This sequence comes from Viscum album, assembly GCA_963277665.1. Lineage (NCBI taxonomy): Eukaryota > Viridiplantae > Streptophyta > Magnoliopsida > Santalales > Viscaceae > Viscum > Viscum album. Next base: position 520,650,805 of record OY728153.1, on the reverse strand, counting down.
ATTTTTTTAAAAAATAATTTTCAAAAAAATAAAGATCACAGAAGAAAAATAATTTTTATTAAAAGAGATATTTCTTATTTAAAAATATTTTCTGTGGTTCAAGTCATAAATAAAAAAATTTAATAATATAAGGATTATTAATTATAAATGATAACATTCAACCAATAAAAAAATGTAATCGAAAAATAATGTGAGATTATAAAATAAAATCTTATAATTTTTGAAACTGTTATATTATAACACCAAGAAAGAATATATTTAAATTTAATTATTATTTAACATGATAAAATATATTATCATGATAAATATTTAAAAGTTGTAGTATATAACCATCCTAAAATTTAATAATATCATAATTGTAAATATGTCTCAATGGACTATAAATAAAGATGTAATCCCTTACCCTTACAGATCCCTTTTGATGAAATTACATTATACATATATAAAATATTTTTAAACATTATATTGATACATAATAAAGTAATATTAATTTTTATAACATCATTTATGATCATCTTGTAACATCTTATTACCTATTTGTTAATAATATTTCATTATTATAATCCTTTTGAGTGTAAACTATTTTGTTTTCTTAATAATATTTTTTAAAGAAATTACAGTTCCTATGAATGGGTTATATTTCCCTCATCAAATTTATTGTATAAATGTTATAAATATCTTATTTATTCTTCATATACTTATTTATAATAAATCTTGAATGTCTGACATGGAAAATGAATTGTGTTGCTTCATGGATATGGTAGTCCATACATACACTTGAGCGACATTATCAATTCTTTAATAGATAAATTGTTTGTATTATATGATATATTAAATTTATAGAACGGATATAATTTTATAAGAATAAAAAATATTTATATATAAATTGGTATTTTTTATCATTATAATTAGACATTAATGTCAGGGATGGAATAGAAATTACATTGGGTTGCTAGGTGGTGGTCTACAATAAATAGAAGGAACTGTTTTTTTTCACACAAGATAGAGAAGGAAATGGATAAATAATATTTCATAAATTTAATAATATATACTTATATGTGGGATATTGTGTTATTATATTATAATTTTTAGTTTATATTTTGTGGTTGTAAAAGAAAATCTAAATTGAAGCAGTTTCATTGAGATGATTTCCTTTTCTTAGAGATACCACATTTTTATATCTTCAAAATAACCTTAGGATTTCTATTTTGAGAATACCATCACCTCTAAAACATTTATATTTATGTTTTTGGTATATTATGATATTTTTTTGATTTATATGCATAAAAGTTGTGTAAATAACATAATGGGGTGTCCGGTTATTATTAGGGGAGTGTACAAACATGATTATTTTTTAAAAGAATAAAATATATTAATGTGTTACTCATTCCTAATTGTTCAAAAATGAACATATCTAAATATTATATGATATAAGGTTTAAAAATGTAATACAAATATAAATTATCCTTGATCTTATGAAATTTTACCCATTATCACTATATTACAACCACTAGTTAAACATGTTTTATCCTTAACAATAGTGATAGTTTTTTTATATTTGTTTACTATTTATTATAAAAATACTGAATGATGAATTCTTTAAAAAATCATTCTCATTAGAAACATGGAATCAATTATATTAAACTCAATTTATATTTTACTAATATTTTAGTTTATCTTTAAACTCGCATAAATGAGATGAAAACCAGGTTTTTTATATTACTTTTTTATGTATAAAAATATTTTTATACCATATTAATGAATATAATTCATTCCAAATTAAATATTTGGATTACTAAAAATATAATTAAATATTTTATTTAAAATAATTTTAAAATAGAATTTATCACTATAAAATCATTTATAAAAAAGATAATATTCCATAAAAGTCAGTATTATTCACTATTCATTAATAATTTAATCCATTCATAAAAATTACTAAATTCACTCCAATATAATATATATATTATAATTTAAAAAAGTTATTAAATTTTCTAAAATCAAATTTATTAATTTGTAAAAAATTAAATATATTATATTCCCACAGGAAACAATAAATATCATTTTTGAAGAATGCTAATGTTTTTTATGAATAAATTTACTACCAATAAATTATGGTTTATCATATAAAAATTAATATATTTTAATTGAATTTAATTTTCGTATATATTTAAAAATTTTCTTATTTATATTAATAACTTAAAATTGAATTTCTATATTATAATGTACATATTTAAATAATAAAATTGTTGTTCGTTTAAGCTTAGTTTTGTGTGTTATATATGCAATGAGATATATTTTTATTTTAAAATAGGATATAAATTTTATTATTATGATGTTTAAATAATATTTTCATGTTATTTAGGAATTGATTAAAATAAAATATAATAATTTTTTAGAATGTATTTTATAAGTAGTTTTAAAAGCTAATTAAAATAAGTCTTAAAAATGCATTTAAAAGACAATTTAGAAACAATTTTAAAATAATTCATATGGTTATCAAAATATGTTTAATTAAGTAATATAATATCCTATAAATCTTTTTTAATTTCATTGGATGTATTATTGTGGCCACATAAAAAAATTGTATAAAAGCATTTGATAAATTTCATACAGAAAATTCATGAATGTTTTACAAGCATTTTACAACTCTTTAGAATTTGTAAAAGATCATCTTAATTATTTTCATTTTGTTGATACATTTCAAGTCGTTTTTTCAATTTAATTTTATTCTCAGTAAACCATGTGTAACACCCTACCCAATTATTATGGTATGAATTATTTTAATTTCTATTGGTATCAACATAAATATAACTGTCCACCAAAAATACATATGTCATGTCATGTTTCATTATCACTATTTACCTAAATATGTGGAGATAATATTTTTAATACATTTTTATTTATTTTTCACGATTCCAAAATTAGAATAATTATTAATAAAAAATGTATTATTGAAAATAACAATTATTTTCAGAAAAAATTAAAAATTTGAATCATACATTAAATTCATCACTCTTTCAGTGAAAAATCATTTCCCAGTATTTTTTTGTTAGACACTCATTCAATATAGATATTAAAACAAAATATTTCACAAATAATTAAATTGATCAATTATATATATCATGTTTACAAACTATCCACAGCTCATATAATTCAATTATCCAAGAAATCCTCACAACATCAGAATCATAATAATAAGTAATAAGCTGCTACCAAAATATCATTTCATATAAACATAATAATAATATAAATATTAGTATAAATTATTTTCATACCCATATTTTTCCTAATTAATTATCCTCTCTTTAATTTTTCTGTTGTCATTAGGATACCAGATTCAGGAAAATTATATTTCTATAATTAGAAACAATATGCATAAGAAACATGCATTCTATAGTAGTTTTACAAACAATTTGATGTTAATCATTTTACCCAACCATAAACTATTTTTCGAGGTTCCACATTTCACCCAAGAATGTAATCACACAAATTGTAATATTGGAAGAAGCAGATTTGAAATAATAAAATACCAATATTAATTTAATACATAATACAATGAAGGTAAAATTTGATCAGAAAATATTCTATGTGTCTATACACATAACTAAGATGGGATGATGAATGAGTATTGAGGGAACTCTAGGCCATGAACGATAAATTAAATGTGTTGTATAGATGGGTTCCAATTTCTACATTTGATTATCAGAATGGCCATGAGGTTCAGAAAAAAATGGAACAGAAGCCGAATGAGTGCATGTAAATAATCATAGAGAGAACAAATTAGTAGGAAATTGATATTGAAAATATGTTTGTGGAAAAGGAAAACATATATGGGTAGTGGGAATAATAAATATAGTATAAAATAACATATGTAGTCGATCATAAATAAATATTGGAATTATTAAGGGAGTTATGTATATCCTTGAAGACTCTAAGGGAAATTTGGATTCATAAACTATGATATATGGTATATCTAATGAATGTTCAATGTTTAATTAGGTAGAAATACATCTACAATTATCTTTAGTACCACATTCCTCAAATCATCATAGGTGGCCAATATTATTAGTCGAGTCATATAAGAGTATTCTCTTAGAGGATGGTTCATAATTAGAATTTAAAAATTGACTAATGGCATAACATTATATTTTATTGATATATTAATGTGGAATTTCATTCTCACAGTAGAAAATTGTTTAGGAATTACTAAGTCTCTTATTAAATATACATTATGAGATATTCTCTTACTTAAGATATATTAATTTTATCATTTCCATAATTAGGCGATAAATACGAAACAAATTTGAAATTCATATATAATTTTTAATCTATATAGGAAATAATAATTTTTTTTAATTGCGAGATATAAATTGAAAATAAAATGAAGTGATAGTTAGTTAAATAACATAATGATATAAAAATTATATCAAAACATAAAATATGAGTCATAAAAAACATAACACATTGTAATTTTCTGGTTAAAAATTGGTATGTTATGGTTTTATTATTCATTATTCAATTCCATCCAATTTAGTTTGGGTTGTGTCTATTGGTTCAGTTTTATCATTTTTATGTCATTTGTATGTTTTTTTGGTTTTTTTCATAATTACATATGGCTATTTGGTTAATCATTATGTGAATATATTTGGTCATTTCTTCATCTACTCAGTTTTTCATTTCGTTATGCCATTTTGATTATTTTTAGTTGGGAATTTAGAATACTAATTAATTAGTTCATTCAAAGTTTTTATTATTTCTTTAATTTTGTTCCAAGTTAATATCATTTTATTGTTTTTGTATTTTGACTTTAAGTAGTTTAATATGTTATGGTTTCGTTTAACTTTTGTTTAAAATTGGTTTGTTTTAGTTTTTGTGGATTTTTGTAATGTAATATCGTTCAACTCATTATTAGAAAATGAAACTAAAATAAAATTTCACCTGATATATATTGAAAATTAACATGAATTTTAGGTTGGATACAAAATGAAACTAATAATAATGAATTTTGAATATAACCATCATCAATGAACTAGATCAATCTAAATCAAATAAACTAATAACTCATATGAATGATTCCATATATTACCAACCACAATATATGTTTAACTATCAACATTAAAAATTTTAATATTATATTTTTCATAAATAATAAATTATTTAATGAATATAGGGGATGCTAAGAAATTAATTTCATCCCTTCCATTAAAAAATTATGCACTGATATTATTTCAGTAATGTTATCTAATTTAGGTATTGGACAATCTATTATATAAAATTACTATTTCTCCAATAATATAAAATTGATGTCCTATCAATAGAAATTTCGATATTCATGGCAAAAAGTATAAATTTATAGTCATCAATAAATGTGACCAATCTTGTAACAGTATAAATCCACCTGAATTTCATCACAGTGACTCTACCATGGGTGTAATTATCAATTTTTACAATTTATAAAAAAACCCTTATAATAGAATACATTTTCATATTGATCCATACAATCTAGAACATTATAATAATAGTATATCATTGAAATTACCATAACAATATCATGTTGTGTTACCATGTTAACCACTTTATCAATTATAATTAACATATACACATTGAACTCTGATGATTTTCATTCATAAAACATATAATTAATACCAGTAACCAATGATATTATTTCCTAAGAGAGGGAGTCAATAGGTAAACTCAATCTATGGATTATAAATTAATATTAAAAATAATTGAATTATTTTTTATTTTTTTAATAACAGATCTACCATCAATTTCATCCATGATGTGTACTCATTGTAATGAAATGTCTCTATCCTTATCAATGGTAATGAGCATTATTTTTTTTATAATTTTTTATATTTCCTATCTAAAAAGATAGAAAATTTATACTATATATACATAATTATATGATTTGAGATAACATATACAAGTTCAATTTACATATATGATTTAGTCAACAAACAAATCTGGATTAATAATGATTGTGCAATATTCTATCTCACAATCTTCAAGGAAATTTGTTCCCAATGTGTATCATCGATGTATTCCACCTGTATGGGTATGTGATGGAAAAATATGTTTTATTTTCTCATATTATTCATCTTCATTTCTAAATGGATGGTTAAAAATTGTAGACAAATAAAAGAAATACATTGAACATAAATTTATCCATTCATGATAAAAGTATACAATCACCACGGAACCTTTAGGATGATTCATATTTCAAAAACATGTCTATTAAATTTTACATATGTTTTAGATAGATAAATGTAATGAAATTTAATGGTTCCACTATGAAGTATTTTAGTTAAAATTTGGATAGTTAGATGCATGATGAATTTGAAAAATGATGTACGAAAAAGTTTCTCAATATCACACAAAACTAACACAGCATCAATGGAAATTTACCATGAATGATATAGAAAACATTTTATAAAAATTATCTCAATTAAAATATCTCAATAAAATTAATTACACCACAAAAATATAGGACATTATATTATAGATTGCGATAAGAATCAACTAATGATGAAAGATGTGATAATCTTGTAATCTAATATATTACATTGTTGTATATCTTTTATTAGATAATTTTGATATGTTTCTCGAATAGCCATCAAGGACCTTGATACTCACTAGTACTTCCCAAAATTGATATTTTTCTAAATATTTCATCACATAATAAGAACCTAGAACATTCCATTTAATTGCACTGATCCATAGAGGATACATTTATAGTCTGATACCCCATCCCCCTATGTCACTATGAGATACTAAATAATCTTTTGTCTTAACCATGAATGTTAGATAAAATAAATGCAATATTGAACATTTTTTTAATATAAATTAAATCAATATAATTTTATTATAATTTTTTCAGCTAATAAATAAACTCAAATAATATAATTTTCGTTTTATAAATGTAATTAGATCTAGTCAATAATTCTACCTCTTTTTAGATTTCATCTAGGATTTCATGAATGATGTCTGACTTCTTGTAATTCATATAATGCATCCTTTATAAATAGTCACTAAGTATGCTTTTCATTAACAATTATATTGTATATTGTTCAATGATTATTCTTATAAATAGGATCCATTATAATGAATATTATATTTTCCATGAAAGTGAAACTAAAATGATATTTATTCACATAGATCATGTATACATCATAGAAATAAGACATTGAAATTTTATCTTCATGATATATCCAAAAACATTTTATAAGTATGAAAATCAATTATTATACATACAAGATCATTATGAATCTAAAATATGACTTTCAAAGAAGAATCATGTTTCCAAAAAACTACATTTCAATGTTTTGTTAATTATATTATTAACGGTTGCATGTATACATCTATATCATTACCATGATCATAAGAACTAAATAATATTGTACTCATGAAAGTAAATTTTTTTATCATACTCATCCATGGAGGATGATAACAAACGTGAAATAAAACAAGACATGTGTTGTGTGATGTAAGAATATGATTGAATAGATTAAAACCACAACATGATAACAACAATCTCAAATTAAAAACAAAATTTGAAAAATTCGGATATTGACTATTAATCTCTTCCATGAAAATCCATTTTTTGGATAGAATAACTTGTCAAACCCATAGTTTCCATTAGTATGATTCCATGGACCTTTTTAATATTTCATTATACATGAAATGATTCTGTTGCCTAAGAATCAATGTAAATTTCCACATTACATTTTGATTCACAATATTTTGTTTTCCATCAACATTTAACTTCCAACAAAATATGACACATTTTTTAAAATAATTTAGGTTATACAGATTCGACCTATAGTAAGTTGTAATATTTTGGAATGTGATGACTTTTTTTAGAGAAAATCCAAGATGTCTGATTAATATAAATTCCATATAATAGTTTAGGGGAATATCAACATCATCAGGATGTATTCCCTTCAATAAGTGTTTGAATATAATAAATGGATATATTAAAATATCTATACATTCCTTTCTTATGAAACGATTTCATAAATAATTATAGCCTTTTCATTTTACTACATTGACTATATACTAGATATTGGGAAAAATCCCTCAATTTTTTCTTTTTCTCAACATCATCATGATCATTTCAATAATTATGTGATCTTATATTATTACATTCATTAATTTTTATAATTTATTTCTCATTAAGATAAATAAATGGAAATATTTCATTTAATAAAATCTATGATCATTTAAGCTTATTTATATTATGGGAGTTTTGAAATTGTCTTTTCACTCTATCATAATAGAAGACATAACAGAATGTCCAAAAATAAAAATAAAATTTATTGTATATTACATCTTTTCGATTTTACCATAGTCATCCAATATGATTTTATTATTATCATTATATAATTTTTCTATCCTAATAATTATAGTACAAAAAATCTAAAAAATAATACATCTTGTTTTGAAAATATATTTGGATCTAATCAGTATCACACATCCAAATTATATTAATTATATTATATAAAATACATTATTTATGCCATAATATTATAGACATAATAATGAATTAATTGAAAAAATATATTTAATAAATGAAAAAATGATCCCATTATTACATTAATTTAGAAAAAATATTTGAAAAATATCAAAGTCATCAATTTTAAATCATTATTTATTTATGTTCATTTATACCATATTTAACATACATCAATACATAATTATAAACAAAAAACGTAGTTTATCATTAACATCAATTTTTAGAATGGAATATTATAATTCAATATAATTCAAACTTTCAATCCAACACACATATCTGCAATATCATAACATTATAGTATGAGATAAAAAATGAAATATATGTATAATATTAATATTGTAATCCATTATATCAATGATTAATATCTATACATAATACCACAAGAAAAATTACAATCAAATTAAAATGAAACACACATTTATTAACTAATAATGTCTATTTAATATCAGAATATATCATTTTTCTACAGACACCATCACATAGTGGGGTTTGAATCATGTTATGTGAATAAATAATTATAATTTTATTCAAAAAAAATTTAAACATAATTAATTCATTAAAATAATAAATTTTAATAATGTGGATTTATATAATGTAATTATATATTTTTTGGAATATAAGACGTCATAAATTATGAAACATAAGTTGAAATCATGAGCACATTAATGTGTTAATGCTCAATAATAAAACAAAAAATATTTAATTTTTTTTATTGACATCTAGGGATTATGATTTAATGATTTAAAAATTATTGTTTTTGATGACCATAAACTAACTATAGATTATAACAAAGAACACAAAAATTCAGGAAAATAAATAATAAATAACCCACACCTTTAAATTATAATCCCACTGCTTTCATAAAATTCTATTATAAAAAATAATGGTTGATATATTTATATTGGTTCAATACCAAAATCATTGTAATAAAAAAAATTTCATCAAAATGTTTCGGAATCAAATAACGAAAAAATGGATAATTAGTGAGATAATGGGAACAATATCAATATACCTTGACAATTTAACATAAGAATTACTATAATGATGTAATAAACCAAAATCTATGTATATTTCAGGTATAAGAATAAATTATTTTCATTGAGAAGATGATATAAATGTGGGGATTGCATCCATTGAATGGAATGGTGGGTGATATAAATTTTATTCTCAATCAATTTTTTTAGAAATGAATTAGTATAGGGGGGCCTATAATGACTGGTTTTTAATTATATTATTATAAATCACTGTTAAATAGTATTAACAAATGGTTTTTTAAAATTATTGTTATAGGGGGCCTATACTGATAGTTCCATTGAACTGATGGAATGGTGTATGGGAATGGAATTAATTTCCAATAATGTCAAACTCAACATATCCCTATTCTAATTGAAATTAATTCATTAATTCCCTAATAACTAAATAACATCATTATAAAACAATTTATATTTATAGATTTCAATAAATTTTAAATAACATTTATAAAACATTAAAACATTATTTGATATAATGTTTTTGCAATTAAAAAATCTCTATTTGATTTCTTTGTCTTGGAAAAGATATCTTCTCAAACAACTAAAATTTTCTATCCTAGAACATTAAGAAGCTCCTGTATTTGATATCAATATCTTCACCATTAATATTGAATTAATATAAGGATTGAAGTTTATGGTAACTATTTGATGTTAAGATGTGAGATCGAAGGTATTATATTGACATTGTGGGTTTGAAGTCTAAATTCGTGATTTCACTTATTAATTTCGTAGTCACTGATGTAGTAAATAAATAATTAAAAGTAATTAACCTAAAATGAAAGTAGATAAAATGTAAATATAAAATAATAATCAAAATAATTAGAATTAAATAACTTAAACTAAAACATACAAAATTATATATTAAAGAACAAAAATATATAAACTGATAAATGATCCCTGAATATATCTATATATTTATTATTATAATAATTGAATTCATGATAGTTATATCCTTTTTTTATTATATTATCCAAATATATGATGCCCTAAATTGATGAGTTTTGGTCTAGAATGGCATATTGGATTCAAGGATATTTATGTAGAATAATTTTTATCACGTTTAACTGGACCATGATAAACATTGAATAAAAAATATTTCAAGGTAAATTTCATCCATAATTGCACACATCATCTAATCAGTGTAATTTTTTCAACTTAATCACTTCATATTGAAACCAATTGATCCCTAATACTACACCCAAAATAAATTTATTTCCTATAAAGTGTATGGTTCCAAATGATAATTTCTTATCTAAAATACATCCAAAAAATTTCTTATCAAAATATGAAATTAAATCAAATCTATATTTTTTTAAAAAAATTCAAGAATGTTACATAACTCATTTAAAATACATTAAAATTATTTTGGATATTATTAAATGTGAATCATTTGGGTTTTCATAATATATATCTCAATGATATTGATCAAATATAATACATGGTAAACTACTATTTATCTATATCATGATTCCTACAATTTTTCTACATAATGTTTTACCAATTATTTTTCTAGCATTATCAAAATTTAGTTTAATATTTAAACTCCCAGGAGTTTTATACACCTTATAAGTTTCAAGTCAAATATTCTAAATTAATTCATGTATTTTTTATATTAATTTAAAAAGTAAAATATATTTTTAACAAATTGGAAATATATGGAATAAATTAAACTCACCAACTGTACTAATTTCAGTTTAAATTCGCATGGGTTTTAAAAATTCATTACATAAAAATGGATATGTGGATTCAAAAATTACATCATTAACATAAATTTAAACAAAAATATAGTTTTATGGAGTTTTTATAAAAAAATGATTCTAACAAACCCATTGTAAAACCATTTGATAAAAATTATAGGTTCGTCATGTAATACTTATATCTAGGTTCTTTTTATGCCCATAGATTTCATTGGAATATTGAAAAATTGAATTTGGAGAATGACTGGATTCAAAACCTAAAGGTTAGTCATGATAAACCTCTTGTATTAACTATAAATTTTAAAAAGTTGATTTTACACCATATGAAATAATCTGAATTTAATAGATGATGAATATGAATAAATAATACTAATGGATTCAATCAAGAAAATTAATCCAATTATATCATCATAATCTATTCCTTCTACTTGTCTATATCCTTTGGTAACTAATTAATCCATATTTATGGTTATCACACCATGATTATTCCAAATATTTATCAATACTAATTTATATATAATAGAATAACAGTCAAGGGTTCTATAAACTAATTCACATACATTGTTACTCTTAAAAAAGTATAACTATTCCTGCACAAATAAAACCAAAATGTAATAATTAAAATATTATTCTATTGTTTTAGGTTCAATATTGGATATGTAATAATAATTTTCATCAATGACACCTAAACTTATTATCGTCCTAATTTATTTATAAAATCATCCTATAATTGTCTCTGGATGATGGTTTTATGAAACCTAGTCTTTCTAGGAAGAAAAAATTTAGGTTCTCCAAATTTAATTCTTTTATGATTTGATTATTCATGTTAATAGTTCATATCATCTAAATTTTGTTCATAAAATTAGGTTCAAGCCTTGGGTAAGCCCATGAATCAATTAGATAATAAATTTTAGTTTGATTGTGATCAATGATACAACATTCATAATATTTAACATGAGCGGATTCTTCAATAATCATTGAATTTTTATTGAAAATAATATAATAATTCCTGGTAGTTTAGTAACCTCAGAATATTTACTCACAAGCCTTTAGAGAAAACGTTCTATTATTATCCTTTGTGTTAATGATGGAAGCATTACATATAAAATCCTTGAAATATCAAATCATTGGTTTTCTATTATTCCATTACTCATAAGGTGTTTTCTTTAATATATGACTTATTTTAACTCTATTGATAACATAACATGATATTTATATAGATTTAACAAAAAAATTATTAGGAAATAATAATTAATAAAAATAATTATAAATTAATTACAATGTCACATTATTCCTTTAAACATATTTATTTTATTTTTGTTTTCGTAGGGGTAGATAATATTTTTTATGTAATTTTTTGAGAAAAATTAATTTAAACCATGATTCATAAATAATTCCACAATTTCATCACTCCTATATAATATTTTATCATAGTTTTCTTTCTGTACTAGATTCCATATTCTTATAAATAATACACATTATTCACAATTAAGTATTAATTAATAAACCCAAGCAGATCTGGAAGAATCATCAAATAGTATATAAAATGGATTTAAAATCAGGGATTTTATATCCTTTAGGATCCAAATAATCCACATTGATAAGTTTTATAGTTATAAGAGTTGAAAAAAAATTTACCGGTTCAAAATATGACTTCTGTATCATGGCTATTTAGAATTCTTCACATATGTTTGTTATAAACTACGTTTAATAAAATAAAAAATAAATCTTTATGTAAATTTTTTTTCCAAGAATAAATATGAAATGTTTTAAACATTTTATTAAAAATATGTGTTTCCTTGATTTCTATATTCATATAGTTTACATTTCTAAACATAAATATTATAGATCTATGTTTTAAACATTATATGTTTTTGTTGATCTATTTTTAAGAAACCTATCTTCAAATTTTTTTTATAGAAAATCAATGTAAAATCCATTATTAAGAGGATGAGAGATCATTTTCATGTTTTTAATTAGGCCTTTAATAGAAATAATATTATTACAGATTAATGAATGTGGATATAAAATAGATCCAAATAATATAATATTCCCATTATTATTTTCGAAAAATGTTATATAGACCCAATAAATCTTATATATCGAGTGAATATTAGATAAATGTATACTCATTTCTATTAAATAGACAATGTACTTAAACCACATTCAAATTATATTCATATGAAAATTTACATACTAAAACAAGAAAAAATAAGTTTTTTTGTACCCATTATCCATTAGGTCCAAATGATGTTAGCTATTAAATATTTGGAAACATTAATCTATAAAAACATTTTTTATTTTATTGAATTCATAGAAATAAATTTTAGTTATGTTTATATATATATAATCCAACATAAAAATAAATTTTTTTGGATATCTAATGCACCTATCATTAGTATAATGATCATTTTAAACTAAATTTAAAAAAATCATATTATAAATTCTTCTCCATATATAACTACCAAAAACCCATTCGATATGGATTAGGGTTTTCTAAATTAAAACTTATTATTTATTTACCTTTTTTGGAATTTTCAATTTTTTATTGATGCAATCCCTCACTAGTTAATTCAAATTAAACATCATTTATAGATTTTAATTTATCCCTTGATTATTATATTTTACTTCCATGGAAAACACAACTGGAAATAGATTCTTCTACTTTTAATGCGATTTCTTAAATATATTTGGATAAGAATGTTCATTTTTGTTAGAATGACATTATAGATTTTCTTATGTGATTTTTTATTCTAACTATTAGTTTATACTTTTCTTTTAACAAAGAAAAATATACATTTTATTCATTCAATTAATAATTTTGATGATAAAATATAGAATCATGGATAATATAATCAATGTATTTGAATTATTCCTTATTGACCTTATTGAACATTGTTTTAGTTTGATTTGTTTTATGATGATCTGAATTAGAAAAAAAATTATCATTGGTGTTTTTTGATGCATCCCATTTTAAATTCATAGAATTAATCTATTTGTTTTTGTAATATTACATTATTCTAAAAATATATTCATATTCATTATTTTTTTATCAACTAAGATAAATATTCCATATTATGTCTAGGATGATTTTATTTTTAACATCATAATTCATTGAATTATCATAAATCATTTTATATTTTTAAAGGGATTATTTAATCCCCTTATCTTATTAAAAATATTTTTTTTAACTTTTTTGAAAATTGAGTAAATTAATTATATAATTTTGAAGAGGATGAATCTCCTATTTCAGATGAGTATGACGTTAATTTTTAATTTTCATTTTTCTAATCCATAGATGTATAAAAATTCAAGGGATTTTTTTTCCTTTAGCCACATCTTATCATCAACCACTTTTATATTCTCTTTCATATAAATCATGATATTTCAATTCATTTACGTTATTTTAAAATCATTTTAAATTATAAATTTTCTGATATCAGTGTATATTAAAATTTATTTTAAAAGGGAAAACCATGATCACAATAAATAATTGGTATGATTTATGAGAATTAGTTAATAAGGATGTAACATCAATGAAAATTTTATTGATACTTTTATCCATCTGATTTATAATTTTACCATATGTAATTATGAATGTTCCAAAAATATGTAGAGTAATGTCATACCAATATTTCAGATATATTTAGGCTCCTCATAAGATTTAAATATTTTTTTTCTATATCTCATTGGCATTAGATAATTTTTGTTCTTGGTTGAACTCATTTGGACTAAGTGACCATATAATATCATTCACTCATATCAAATTCAAATAATATTCTAATTATTGGGTAGTAGGTCATAATTTTAGTTCCCAAAAATAGCTTTTTATAGATACATAAAATTTAGGAAGACAAAATTCCAATATTATTTAAGTATATAATTATTTCTATATTATAAGAGAAATAGATTCCTCTACAAATGTAAGGAACTTTTTTCATTGAAATTCCTTCTTTCATGTTGGCCATTATTGAATCATTTTAAATTGATATTTCAGCATCAACTAGAACAATTTGATAACTCAAAAAGGAATATTCTATAATAATAAATTCTTCCTAATAAATAAGATCAAATATCTCAAGTGGGTGGAGGGGGGTTAATTGTGTTCTTTATATTTTTTATCTAAAACAAAAAATCCCACTTAAATTTAATTCAAACCAATCCCACACTTATTAATAAAATACATAATGAAAATTACGAAAATATAACGGGTGGGAAATAAACTATTTATAGTGGTTCATGGATACATGAAATACCCCTAATCTACTCCAGCATGACTGAATGATGGTTATATGATATTTCTAAAGAAGGTCCTTTTCCTTGGGTCATTGAAAATTTAGTGCAAGGCACTAGAAATTTTGATATTGGTACCAACTTATTAAACTAATATCTTCCATTACAATTCATATCCATTGAATTTACAAAAAAGATAATGTGTGTTGAAATATCTTTCAATAACAAAGAAATATTGTAAAAAGATATTTAGTTCAACACAAAGTTCAACTCAATAACTAATAGTCAGGGAAGAACACATCTATAAAATGAAAAATAAATTAATTATCAGCTCCCAAATATCTCATTTACTAAAATATGTGTATTATTTAATTAAATAATAATTAAAATAATATTCTTCATAAAATAATAAAATACCTTGAATGAGTATAAAAATAGTGTTGTTCAAGAGAGGTAGTATTTTTTTCTACTTTATTGATCATATTCAATTATATATTTTCCCTTATTAAAAAACTAGAAATATATATTTCTATTTCATTTTTAAAACCATAGGTTATTTCATTTCTCATATGTAAAATTGCATTTTATTAGATTAACATCATGAATTAAAATCATATATCTTAAAAAATGATGGGGATGAGGTATCCTAATTATTTTTCAAAGTTATTGGTATATCATGAAATGTTAGATTATTTGGGTTACCTTCAAATAATTTTTTACATTTAGAAAACATTACATATTTTAATACTGATGATTATAATGGATCAAATCTATTTTATAAAATGAAACTACTGAAAACCCATAGAAAAAATAACATCATTAAAATAAATAACCTTAAAAATTATAGGCAAATAGCTTCGTAATTCATCTAATAAAAGTTAGTTTATTAATGAGTCTCTAAATAATGAGACTTCACGATTCCCAAATATGTTCCTTTATATCATAAACCATTAAAAAATTTCTATAATCCATTCTTTATAAGTGTCATTCTTTCCAACGTATATGGCATTATTTTCATCTATATACGTGTGGATCTATTTATCATTTTTTCTAATTCCTCTAAATTTATGTGGTTTTTTGCACCAACATACATTTCTTTCAATCCAGTAATATTTTCATCCAAAATATATAAATATTTTTATCCAGGATACATGTAAATCTATATAGAAAATATTTGATTCAACCTCAGCCTGCATATGATTTTCCTCTCTAAATATGTGTTTTCTCTTAGTGTACATGTAATTTGAAACATATCATATTATTTATTTAGTGTATATTTTTTTTCATTGTACATGTGAATAAAATTAGCTCAGGTTTGATGCACCCATGTATAGGTGTCTTGCAATATATAGTAATTTTTTTACTTAAGATAAAAAAACACCAAACATAAAAACAATTTTCAGAAAATATGTACACATGATTAAACTGATTTTAACACACATAAATCCAATAAATTAGTAAACAAATAAAGAATTTTTTATCATTATCCCAGGGATTAGAATTTGATATAATAGATCATCATTTTTATGAAATATATATCATATTTGGATAATAGGGGTTTCTATACTTCATTTATGACATTATACATATATCCTTTAAATATGTGAATAATATAATGTTGTTTTCGCTATTTATTATACTATACATGCTTGTAATGAAGGTTGATTTTCATAACTATATATTTTATGTCAATTGTGGTTACATTCTAATTTTAAAAATACTCACACTTTTCATTGTTATTTAATGCATTTTAAAATTATAAAATTATTAAATTGGTGATAAATGAGTTTATAATTGGGGGTAGTTGTTGAGAAAATCATAGTTGAGTGTAAATTAATTAAATAATATACATTAAAGGAAAATATTCATTAAATGGATAAAGAAAATAGATTTATTAAATAGTGATAGAGGGAAGTGGGTTTTTTAATGCTTATGAGATTAAAAATAAGAGGTAAACATGAAATTGGTATCACTTATACCTAGATAATATCTTTAACCAAGTACATATAATGCTTAATTGACACGTAAACATAAGAATAATTATTTTATATTTATGAAATTTATAAAATAAAAAATATTTTAGGGATTGCAGTATAGTAAAATTAGATGAGATGACATGTGGATTAAATATTATTATTATTATAGTGGTATTCATAACTATTTTTTAAAAAAAAGTATGGAGTAAACTAAACAAAATTTTTTCACATTTTTGGGACATGTATTCTTCTTCATTTTCCCTATTTGTAAAACCTCCATTCTCTTCGAATCAATGTGTCATTTCATGTTGTTTTCATTATCTTTTTTCATATAGATTTCTATTTTCACTAATGATGACGGATAAATAATATTTACACTAATTATTCCTATGTAAGTAATAATGAAATAGTTTATGGTTTTTGTATTTTTATTATCTTATAATTTTTATGATGATAAATTATGGTATATTTATGGTTATATTTTTATACTCTCATTGATTTGTTAAAAAATTTTACACTTCTTAGTTTCATATTTTTTCTTCCCTTCATCTATATAATTTTCATATAGTGGATCATTAATATAGTGATAATTTATAGTGATACGATTATTGATCTATATTTAAGAATATTATTAATGGTAATGATAAGGTTTTAGTTAGTTTCTATAACTTTTAGAATAATATGATATAAGAAGAACATTATCAAGTTCTTCATTGAGATAGAATATTGAGATAAGTTATCTTTTCATTGAAAACTGATAGGAATTACTGAGAACTCCAATGAACAACAACCACTAATATAATTAAATCTATTTTTTAATTTTATTAATTATTTTTCTTATTTTTTTTATTCAAATACATAAACTTGTATATTTATTACTAAAAATTATATACCATTATATTTTTCTATGTTTCATTTATATAAATAAATAATAGTGACAATATAAAAAAAATTTATTATAGTGGCCAACTATTTAGATTCGCACATCTACTATATTTTCATCTGAAATAATAATAAATATTTTCATAAGAAATAAAAATAAATATCTACATATAGAGTATTGGTTTGGACTAGATAACCACTCTAGATCTTACCATAAATTTCACCAAAATAGGCCAAAAACACCATAATCTAATAGATAACATCATTCTCAACTACTATAACCAAGTACATAGATGCCACATATACATTAATTAACATATATAAATTAAAATAACTATCAAATGTTCACCTAAATATATTTTAAAATAAATATTTTCATTAATGGATTCTTTAATACAACCTTCATACAACACTCATTGGATTAAACATGTACACCAATTCCATAGTTAACTATATTTTTGACCCAAATAGTTTATGTTTGTCCATTTGTTTTACGGTCTCTATGTTAATAAAATTTAATATAATATTGTCAATGATGAAATCATCCTCATTTATAATATTTTTTATTGATAAACATATAGGTGATCATCATAAAAATTATAAATTCTACCATGAGGGAAGGCAATAAATCAGTCACTTCACAATCTATATTATTTATAAGAAGAATATTCTGAGTACAACATACATATATTTTCTTACTAATCCTGAAGGACATGAAATTTACCTTAAAAGAAACTAATTAGCTATTATCTAATAAATTTTCTAGTATATATAATTTTTGGTGGTTTTCACTAGTATTATAGATAATTCTAACGTGGAGATTGAAGATCCCTATGTTTGGAGCTATTTTAATTACATGTTCCATGTTGGACGACCATTGGGCCTTAGTAACACATCCTCATATTACAATGGAATACAACTAGAATGAATGGTATGTTAAGTGACATAAATTAGAATATACCCTATGCTGATGATATAATAAAGGGAATATGATAAAAAAATTATGGAAGAATAAATAACAAACTAAATGAATGTAATAATAAATTATAGTAACAACATCCCAAAATAAATTCCCATCTATATCAATATATTGGAGATGAAAATAAGTCATAAAAAATGGAAATACAATATCATACATTACTTATCATCATTGGACAAAATACAAATCATTAAAAATAATTCATTGATTGATTTAATGAACCAACATGGTACATCTAACATCCCCCACATGCACCAGTACATTCTTGATCTATGTGGTCGATAGCACGATCTTATCCATAACATATTCTCTCAACCATAAATATTTCATGTGGCCTCACTTGCCTTATAATATGTGAATATGAACTTATTTGGACACCATTAACATGTTCTTATATTATATCCATATTTATACAAGTGTATGGATTGATATGTAAATAGTAAGTATTCCCATATAAAAATAAATAACATTCCCCACTTGTGAACAACATAAAAAGGTGATCCTTTACATATTTCAACATATTCCATTAAATTATATAATAATTACCATTAAAAAAATATTTTAATATATTCCATGTCTATAAATTAAATATCTTCACTAGCACTGATACTTGACTAATACCTTGGAATCCACTCAAGGATAACATACATGAAGAACCCTTAGGGCCCAAATATTAACATAACACATACAAATTTTGATATATGACACATCATGTGCCACTAATCAATTTTTTATGATCTCATAATAAAACACATCAATATATCCTCGACTACTCAGACCTCTATTCAAAAACTCCATGTCATTTTAGTAGCCCAAAATCCCCTGGTATGATGATTCCCATCCTCCAAAACATAATAAATCGCTGTCTTATAAATTTCCTAATTCCCTGAGGCATGATGATATTCATCCACTAATATTCCCAACCCCTAGACCTCAAATATTAATGGTTATCCTCATCCTCCAACTGATGGTATCAAACACTATATATCATGAATTTTTAAATGAGAACTTCCTCCAAAAATAATATGTAACACCACCCACTATGTCATTGTAACTATAGATGACTCCACCAATAATGGGTTTCCCACACCACATCATCTATGCCCTTTATCTGTTCACACAAATATAACAATAATTTTAGATAAAAATAGTTATCAGAAACCACCATCATTTATCAAGCAATTCCATTTGATGATCTCGTTTCCAGATTTTAATATCATCTTTGATCTACAATATGGTTATAACCATATGCCTCATCACTGTGATTATATCACCTAAACCTAGATGGTCAAACCTATCCAATATATATTGTTCCATGACCTAGGTATAATGAACCCCATTGGTTCAGTCTCAATTAACAAAATCGCCTCTATCCTTTTGTCCATACCATTCATGTTCCCACAGAACACATGTAGCCATATCATAATTTAATAACATAAAATAATTTAAAAATTCACAATAACATATCCATCCAAACACAATACACTACATGGATTAGAATAATTATTTATTATTGGTAATTTTCATTGAAATCTCATAATAATTGTTAAATGATTTATATACAAGTAATAGTTTATTTTGGGATTCACTTAGACAACCCACATGATCATATTTAGGATCATACCCCATAAAAATTTATATTAAAGGGTAAAACTAAAAAACATATACCTTATACTTGTAGGAACTAACATATTCAATACCGGACTGTAATCTACGTATATATGAATGATATTTGGTTTATAGTAAAAGAGACTTGAATTATGAGGAATAATATTAGATAGAAATTTCATTCAAACTATTTAGATAAAGGAATAAAGTATGTAATATTATTCAATGGAATAATTATAACCTTCCAATATTTCCCATGATGTTCTAATAATATATTGGATGAAGTAGACCATTATGGAGAGAATAAGGAAGAAGGAATAAATAAAGAGGGATGGGTAGTTTATTAATTTCTCCCCTTTAGAGAAACCACATGGTTAAGCCAAATGGATTATTAAATAGTGGTCCAAACATTTAGTGGGAAAATCAAAAGTGTACCCCCATTAAAATAGGTGAAAATGTTTTTCCAGACCATCTACCAATCTTGGGCACCCACTGCCAAATTTTCACTAATCATGTGGCCTAGGGCGCATAGTATTCCAAACCATGTGTATCCCATGAAAACCATTCAATTAAAAATTATATCCATATAACACATCCATGAACCCCTCCTAACATGTTTCATCTAACCATACTCTCATTCAAATATGGTTCACATGGTTTACTCTTAAGGGATAGAAAAATTAAACAAATGATGCACCTCCACCCAAACCTCTTGAAAAAGAGTTTCTGGGGAATAACACTCTTAAAACTCACATGTAACCCTGAGGAACTCATAGGGACTTAAAACTGAAATAGAAATAACACCTTGTAGATTTTAAATACTCATAAATATTTAATAAAAGTCAAAATAAATTTCAGTAATCTCTATAAACTTACAATTTAAAATCATTGAAACAAAAACATGTTATAAAAACCCGTTATGTTACAATCTCCCCACATTACAACATCACATCCCCAATCTACAATTTTTAATGATGATATGGTAATATATATACAAATATCATAAAAATTGATCCAGTGTACCCTGCAAAATCAATCATTGGCTAATTCATCTAACTGTGCTCACCACTTTATGAGTTACCAAATGAGTTTCTTCCCATCACAAAATGGAATTCTCATGGTACAATATGACCATCGATCTAATATATATTTCCTTATACGGCCAAAAATAATCCATGTACCTTCTTAGGTTCTAATCATATACACACCTCATACACTACAACCATGATTCTTGCATCTCAACAGATTCCCAAATATCCTTCATTACAACCGATGCTCAAAAGTAATTCCACATCATATATGCACATAATAATTTCTACAAAATATATTATACTTATATTTCTCATATATTTACACATCATACCTAATTATCACCTACTAAACACTACCAGGTTTGTTCAAATAAAACATTTTCACCACATTCAATAATTAGCACCATGCCAAAAAAACAAAAGGATACATATTGTTCATGTAGCACCTATTACCGTCATTAGATCCTCAACCTCATATAACCATTATTTCTCAATATAATATACCTAGATTAAATACCAAATTCCTAATCCCTGACCTCCCTATGAAGATAATATAGAAAACAAACTATCGACCCCACTATTGGGTATATATTTATCATCAATGACTTGCACACATAGTAGAATCCCAACTAAGGACTCTTAGAATCACTCCTAGACCAACCTCAGATCCTTGAGTCTGACCCTGTCTCTGAGTCTCTACTTCCTGAGAGGTGTTCCTTCATTACATATCTATATACACTATTTGGTTTCATAGATATAACTCATTTGTAGGTTTCCCACAATGGGTCCAAAAATGTCCCAAATGTCCTAAACAGAATAAATCCATCTAAGACCCACTCCTTAGTGGACTACCTGAATATGTGTCTATACTTCCCTATTATGAATCATCATGACCTATCTTTTGGATACATTAAAAATAAAAAATAGTATTACAATGTACTATAAATCATCTCATATAAGTTTGGTCATATAGATTTCCCATGGCTATCAATGCCTGATTCACCATATCCAAAAATGAGGTTTACGTAATGATTTGCACCTACACCCTGATAGTATTTCATAAACCATACTTGAATCACCTCACCCTATTGAATACTGTTCCCATGATTCAATGTTCAAATTAAGATTTTTCTTTTCAACTCACAATGAAATCAATAATGAATTATATCCCCCAAAATATAGGTTTATGTACTGACATGTTCAATCCAACATAAATATATTTTTGTAAAAGCACTCTAGAACCAGAAATTGAAATCCATCCAAGACACTAGTGAGAGATCCCTTATTAAAATTATTTTTACATATGTTTTTGGCACCCATTATTAATGGAGGCATTATAATTATTTTTTTATCATCTATTAAAAGACCGATATTGTAAATAAACAATCAAAGCTATTTTTTTACGTCGATTATTTAATAGAAGATGTCAAAAACCTTCATCTGAAGTGTTTTACATAACAGTTTCTATATAACTAATGTATAATATAGTATATTACATCATCTATTTAATAACTGACATAATATATTATATATTACCTTGTTATTTTATAACAAACATGAAAAGCTTTTGGGGATGATGGTTTTTACGCGTGTTATTAAATAAATGATGTAATAAAATGTTGTCCTACTTAGGTTATTTTATAACCAATTTAAAAAATAAAAATAATATATTTTTTATAATAGTTATAATATAACATATGTAAAAAATAGTTTTTAAAATAATTCATGTTAACCTTCCTCTCAACTATCTAAAAAATAATAAAAAGAAAAATCGGATGCGAAATTAAACCTGAATAAACAACAAAAACCAGAAAAAAACATTAAAAATTCAATGTTATATCATTAAAAAATTATAATATTAACTGAAACCCCAAAATCCAACATAAACAACTACCAAATTCATATTTAATATTTAAAAAATGAAAAAAATATTCACTAAAAACAATCTAAAA
This sequence comes from Viscum album, assembly GCA_963277665.1. Lineage (NCBI taxonomy): Eukaryota > Viridiplantae > Streptophyta > Magnoliopsida > Santalales > Viscaceae > Viscum > Viscum album. Next base: position 520,626,898 of record OY728153.1, on the reverse strand, counting down.
TACAATCAAACACGTAAAATAATTTGACTATTCTACCTGTATCTGAAATATATCTTGTTCACTATAATTTTGAGGGGCATAAGATAGATAAAAATTAAAAGGATATTAGTTAACAACTATAATGAATAAAAAAATGAAATAGTAAAGAATATTTTTTAAGGAAATCTAAACATGTTGAACTTTATCACTATTCTAGTTGTAATTATTTTATACCTAAATCATAACACATGATATCTGAATTCAATGATGTGTATTTGTGATAATGATGAATAAATAATTTTGTCAACTAAAAATATCATTTTATGTAATACATCCAAAATGTACTAATTATAGATGGATTTTCACCTTCAGTTTTACTTATTTTATATTTGAATCCATTTTCATTGTGGTTTTATGAATGAAAGATCATCCCATTTTAAATAATAATATGAATTAAATAAATTAAAATTTTATTATAATATAAAATATTAATAAATAAAATCTTAATTTTTTAACATGTTCTTAAAACATCATCATACATCACCACAGATAGAGAAAATCTAGTAATGCATCATCTCTCTTAGATAAAAAACACGTAACATCCAATCGTCACTAATATAAAAGAAAATTCAATGGCAGTGGTTATTATTTAAAATGATATATAACAAATTCTATTATATATGTTCAATATCTCTCAGTATATGGAAAAATCCTACACAATTTCATTAAGTTTTTTTCAAACATTTTATCAATATAAACTATATTTTTTCCTAAGTCAATGCATGTGTTTCATGTAAAATCAATAGTGGGTCCATTAATCCATATACAACTATCTTTTCATCATAATCATACATTTTATAATGATACCTATTAAAAAATTTATGTAAATATATATTTTCAAAAAATGTATGTAGTGAAATATTTTGGTTAAACATACATTCAAAAAACTTGAATCAATCAATTCCCAATATATCTTGAGTAAAAAATGCCTTGATATCATTTTTTTGAATCCACACATCTATTTAACACCCACAAACATGAGCTTCCATTGTAAATGTATAATGATCAACCAAAAAATTGGAATATCTTGACAATATTTTAGGACTACTATAATCTGTATCTAACGTCATAGGGATTTGTATTGGTTGTTGTTTATATATTATTTCATTACCTTTCAATTATTACTATAAATAAATAGATAAATATATTAAAATTCAAATGATAAAAAAATTTAATAAAAAATAAAAGAAATGAATTTTTTACATATAACTGTATGTTAAGGTGAAGAAAAAGTCTAGATGACCAAACTAAAAAGTGGCAGATAATTTTTCAAACTCTTCACAACTCATCTGTAGAAAATTGTTCTCCTTTTGATATATCTATAAAATCCTCTACAATGACCCAATTCTTCTCTACCTCTTATTTTTATAATTAATTGTATCTCATATATAATATATCATCCCATATGAAACCTTATGATATTGATGATCAAGAATATCCAACTCATAATAACAACAAGATTGTGGGAAAGGGGGAGTAGGAGTAGGATAAAAAATGGGGTCCACATGCGTATAAGGATGATAAATAGAGGGATTTTCATATCGAGGTTTGGGTGGAGTTATACTATGAATTTTTCTTTGAATGGATTGAAAAAACACTATATCCACACTCTGATATTATCCTCTATCTTTACATTAATATTTTTATCATTAGCATCCAAATATTCATTTTTTATAAAAACCTTAAATGGATGAAGTTGAATAATGTGGTAACACATTTCTCACTAATACACCTATCAGGTATCCTCATACATGATCTATATATTCAATCTTTCACAATGATATATATAAACTATCTTTCCTCCCATCACATTTGAATACCCCATGGGTGCTATTCGCCTTAAGAGAATATTATATGAATTATTTGAAAATTTCCGTAATAAATCAAAGTACATAAAGAAATTAATTAACTTAAATAAAGAAAATAAAAATCTTACAATCCTCTCTCTTATGTCCCGCTATTCTTCTATAAGATATTTCCATTTTTCGCTCGTCTAAGCCCTCCCCTATTTTTCATTTCTAAAAGATGTGATAGAGGGGAAATATCTCCCAAGCCTGAAGACTCATATTATTTTTTTATATTTTTTTCTCATAGATTGTTATTACAATAATGTATACCACCCATAAGATAAACTCTTTGGGTATCAATTTATTGATTCATTCTCCATATTAGATATCCACTATGGAAATCAATTATGTATAATAAATCATTATGAAGTAATTAATATGATCATTAATTTAAGAAAACATATGTATGTTTACATTTAACAAAAAAACATGATTCTTGTATTCTACATTCTAATAATTTTTTGAATGTGTCTTAATCGATTAAAGGTTATATATTACATATATGTTCATATTTCCTATGCGAAAAAAATAAATCAGATATGATGGTTTATTTGAAATAACCTCATCTCCTATCAGCCTTCAATAATCATTTCATATTGACTCCTCTAATTTAAGCTATATCATATTTCATATGATAAATAATAAGGAAAATTATTATATTATAAACATTTCAATATTAGTTAAACAATAAAAAAATATCTTACAAAAATTGTCTCCGACAACCATGCTAGTGTTGTTTTTGCAACACTTCTACTATCATTAATCAAAATGATGACATTTATTTTACCATGAGTTGATACAAATACCTTAAATTTCATTGCATTAGGATATAATGGAGTGTCATTATCATCAAATTATACCACTATCATTAGGTCCTATCTACATGTATGTTATAATTTTGGTAAACGTGGGTAGGTTCATTTACCAACCCTTAAACTCTTTTTTACCATTTCAGATGTTCATAAAGAAGATTGAGTAACATCAATAAGAAAATGGGTATGTTCCTCCCAAGTAGTATGATCATAAATCTCACCACCAGAAGAATGTGGTTGATCAATGGATTGAACTTTCATTGTCCTTAAAAATAAAGAAATAAAAAATTATTACACAAATATACAAATTCACATATTTCCATTCTAACACAAACATAAAATGTAAAATTATGAAACACAATAGTAAAATTAAATTAACACATTATTATTTGTATTTTATTTTTTTATCTAAGATGATAACAATAGTAACGATATTTCAAATATAATGAAAATGAAGGAACACAAATCCAAATTCGGTGTTAGAATATTAAAATGGTCAAAACTAATAAATATTTTTTTATAAAAAAGTATATTTTTTAACATATTAGATTTAAAATAATTGGAAATAAAAAAAATAAATAAAAAAATAAGTTATTGAATGTGGAACAAGGTAAACTAAAAAAATTTAACTACAAAAAACATCAATTTCTACTAATTATTCTTAATACATTTTTTACTAATGAAAAAATTACAATATCATGCAATTTATGAAATTAATAAAATAGAAGAGAAATAAAGATATGTTACTTGTAATATTGGTGATGAACTAATGGATTCATTTCCCAAATTCTTTCCACAATATTATTCTTTAAGGAACAAACCATGTCTACAACATTATCATCATTATTATATATGAATCATTCCGTGGAAGTATCAATCTCCCATAAATTAGATTCTTCATCAAGATGGTCATCAAAAATATATTATATTTCTCCTAATAATACAATAGACCACTGCATATTATATTGATCAATAACATAGATTATTTTTCATGTCATTCAATTATATAGGAATTAGCATTTTCTTCCTATATATTCAAATTAACAAGGGCCATTCCACATTCATAGTGTATCACACTGTTGTTTCTGAAAAATTATTTATACATGAACACATGAACATTAATTTTATTGAAATTGGCCTCCCATATTTCATCAATTAATCTAAAACATGTAATTGATGCAACAAATTTCATTTTTTCATTATAAGTTGAAAAGTGAATTTCGTTTATAGTCACCAATACACCACTATTCTGAACTAGACTTCTATTTTCACAGGCATTCGTATGAAATATATAGCCATTTTGGTCATACCTAGACCATGTTATAACATTTAAACATGGACCACCAACTAACCATCTGAATGTATCTTCTTTATCTGATCTATAAAGAATAGTCTTCTTAAAACATTACAAAAAACAATTGTTCTACTTATCCAAAATTCACATTTATTTATTATTTGGATGAAATTGTTTCAACATCTTAAAATGAAATGTTTTATATTGTTGATAATAAGATATGTTATTCATGATGTATAAATTTATCTTCTTCATCTGTTCACATGAAAATGATTTCACTTTCAATCTATGAATCCCCTATTTGCCATTATTAACTTGATTATGGAGGGATGAAGGCAAACCAATGTGTTCTTCTACATTCCAATAGCTTGTAAAAAACACTGAAACATCCTCATAAATATACTTTCCAACAATAGAGGCTTCATGTTGATATGGATTCTTAACATACACTTCAATATCTATATATATCGTTAGAAATGATACATCCAATATAGATATATAGGTCCACAAAGACTTATTTCTTGAACCAGATGAACAATTCAATGAAACATTATATTAAAAAAGATGGAGGAATATACATTTCTAATTGAAAATGTATTGAAACTGGTTCGTTTTCCAAAATTCCCAAATCATTTAGATCAATAACATTATTTAAAATTGAATTAAAAAAATAACACACCATCATGATAGTTTGTCTAACACTAATAAGAAATATTCCACACAATACAACTAGTACATGTTGTTGCATCATGATGTGACAATTATAAAAATTGATACCGGTCATCATCAAATCCTTCAAAGAGAATATTTTTTTTTAAATTTGATGAATAATCCTTCAGTACATTGATATCACAAATATACTGAATAATTTAAATTTATTCCCTATTAGACAATTTATAAAATGTCAGCTGAAGAAATGTTCACCTTCCATGAAGTGTGGGAGAAAACTCAAAATCTATGTCCATTAATAGTTAGTCTAATCGTGCATTCAACCCATCTTTAGTCATTCATTCAGTATCGATCAATGTTCCAATGAAACTATCATATATTTTATTATGAACATGCATAGATTCAATGTTATTTTTCACTTCATGATATCTCTAATATGGTAGCTCAAAATATATTGACCATTTAATCCAAATATGTGAATAATTACCAGATTTATGTGTCATTCCCAACATCACATATAGGTTTATCACCCTCTCAAGATATTCATCAGTGGATAATGGTTTTGGAAAAGTATTAAATTCTTGGGATACATTGAATTCCCTTTTAATTTTCTATAGTAGTGATCCAGAGACAAAAACAATTTATGACCAATGTATAGTACTATACTTACATGATGAAATTGATAATATGAAATATTTTGTTCTCAAATAGGACATTATTTATTCCCCTTAAAATTATATCCAAATAAATTTCCACATGCTAGGAAGTCATTTAAAATGAATATAACCACACCATGCAGTAGAAAATATTACATTCATTAAGAATCATACACCATAATACCATCCTACCATAAGAGTTTAATATCATCAATAAATGTTGACTTGAAATCATTAACATCCATCATGGGTTGGTTTTGTCTAGAAATCATTACAGTCAACATGATATATTTTATCTTTATACATAATTCGGGAGACAAGTTTTAAATTACCAAAAAAAATAGTCCATCAACTATGTGTGCTACTATGGAATGGAAATAGATTCATTCCATCATTGCACATGCCAAGTATGATATTTTAAACTTCATTTCCGAATATAGGGAACATCTCGTCAATTTTCTTCCTCTCTGGAAAATCAGTTGGGTGACGTATTTTTCCATCACATATCCACTCATCAGCATAGCATTTTAACCTTTTTACATCATGTGAATTATAAAATTAATGTTACAAAAGTCAAATTATATTATGATAAAAAACAGACCTTGGCATATATCTCATTAATCTCTACATCAGCCTATGTTTTTTATTTAAACTTATATCGAGATGACCAACATTTTAAGAACTCTAAAAAAATTAATTTACCTTACTATATATAATAAAGTCTCTTTGAAAATTATGTATTTTATTGTATACCAATCCTATTTGGCATAATATTTTCATGTCCTAAAAATGTTAATTTTTATGATAAATGTCTTTAGGAATAATTTCTTTCCACATTTGTAGAAGCATTTTGAAAAACTATTCAATCAATCCAGGTTTCGCCATCTGATTAATCAAACATCACAATAATGATAAAACAATAATATCAATAAGACCAGGATATAAGGGTGTTTCAGAATCACCATATAAATAATCAATTGTCAGTTCTTTCTCAATTTTTTATGCATAAATATAATGAATCATTTCATCAATTTCATCAGATTTACCATCTTACAATGAATCATCCTCATTTGATAGGAAATTCTTCCCAGTTTCACCGTTCTGAATCCATGGGTTGTAACTCGGATTAAAAAAATTAAAAATTAAAAGATCCTTAACCTCTATAATTTTCAATTTTCATAATATATATTGATTTTAGGAATGGAAAAAAACATTTCATTGTTTGGAACATTTTTTTATAGAAAATATCAAAAGAGCATCACCACCTTATTCATATTCATAACTCATTCAATGTGTCATAATCCTACTTCGGCCAATTATTACCATAAAAAATATCAAATTTATACATCTCATTATGATAATACAATTTTATATTAATATTAAATATTTCATAACCTGAATGTAAAACAATTTTGAAATATAAACTAAATATATGCATGTTTGATAAATATAATTACAAATTATACACAATAATGGAAGATATGTATAATAATAAATGATATATAATAAAAAATTATGATTGGAAATAATATTAAAAGGAAAATATGGTTATATAATCTATATATATATATAAATATCATTAAATAATTTTTAAAGTAACACAATTTTGTTTTATTAAACAAATATTTGTGTATTTTAAAATTATAATGATATTATTTTTTAGAAGTAGTACATATATCCACTATGTAATTACAAATAACCATCACCTAGTGTGATGTATTATTAACCCATCATAGAAATAGTTTTTTTTAATTAATTTTTCTCCATAATTATTGAAAATTTTAACCTAATAGGACTTCATATTATATTGGATTGAAAAATTTTCATTATTTTATGTAATTTTTATGATCAAATTTATGGGTTTCAACATTATTATTAACTTTGTTTTGGAAAATGGTATTGTGGAAAATTTTCCTTTCTACAGCCCTAAAGAGAGACCAAGATTTTCATGGAAAGGTGGTGGAAATATAATATTCATGGTATTTTTAAAAGTTATTTTTGAAGCTACATAGAAAACATGGTATTCCTTGAACCCGTTCACTTTATAAATAGTAACCAGACTGGTTGATAGTAAGGCCTCAAGGAAGCCTCCATATATTATAGTGGTTGGTTACTAGAAGTGATAGGTTAATGGTTAGATGGTTTAAGTAATTTAATCTAATGAACATTTAAAAAAAGTATAATAATATAAAATGAAAAGATAAGGATTGTAATAAAAACTAATATATAATAATTAATAGTTAACCAGTATAATAATGATATCATCTTTATATATACCTTAAAAATAATATGTTTTAATTTCTTCATTATCAAGTTGTAAATGTGTCGTCTAGTTACCCAATGATTATCTCAACCATTTATAACAAATAAGTATAAATCAAAAATGTATTTTATGGGACATGTTATTCATATCTAAATAAAAATTCATTTTTTATATTATATCCCTATAATAATTAATGTAAATAAGGTAATTAACTAAATGGAAACATAAATGAATAAAAATTCCATGATACCAATAAGAAAAAAATTTTAGGATACCAAACCACCTTTACGACACTTTCTTGTGATTTTGGAAGGCATGGAACTATGCCAGGTATGTGGGACTAAACCCCACATAAAGGATTATTTTGTTACGTATAAAGAAAATGTTGATCGAAACATCCACCCTCTTCAAAGACAAAAGTGGTGCTCCCTTGCGGAACCAGCTCAAAGAACATGTCCTAGAAGACCATGTCTTTTATATCAAACCAGAGGGCCAATGGGTTCGTTGGCACCCAAATAATGAGAGATATAAGCTTAATTTAGATGGGTTGTGTATTTTTGGAAGAATGAGAGGTGGGTTGTGGTTCCAGACTCCAGGTGGAATGACTTGTTGTCCTATAAAAAGTCTTTTTCCAATAGTTACCCCCTTCAAGCTGAGGCGAGATCCATGATGACAGGCCTATCCATATGCAGGAAGAGAAAATGGATATATCCCAAGTGGAGACTGACTCATTGATCCTCCATGAAACTATTTAAGGATAACGTGTCACCCCATGGTCCATATATTATACGATCAGAAATAGAAAAAAATGCTAAACAAAATCACTCAGGTGGCCCACATATAGAGAGAAGGGAATAAGGTTTCATATCATCTCAATTCCATGACAGACTCAAGGCTAAAAATATTTCCTAATACCAACTTTTTCATACTGTAGGGGGATAACATGAGTATTAGAGATGCATTGTGTCTCTATTAATTTAGACCGCCCTAGACTTTGTTGATATTTGTGTTTCAATAATAAAATATTAGATGATGCGTGGATGAGTCTTCCATGAGAGTTCCATGTTGGGAACATAGTTGTGTCGATGAAAAAAACAATAAAAATAGATAGAAAATGTGATTGGAGGCCATGAGATCGAGGAATTAATTCTACTATTTCCCTATGAGAGAGACCATGTTTCTATTGGCCGAATGAAATACATAAAAATTACTAAAAATGGTAGTTTATATAAATATTAAATGATTTATCACGTTGGTTATTTAAAAACATAATTCATAATGTGTTTTTGACAAAATTTATCACATCAATTATTCTATAACTAATCTGATAAAATTATTTATAATTTAGATTACAATATAACAGACATGATAAAATAATATACCTTTATTTTTATGTATTTTATTAATAATCAATGTAAAAAATGATGATGTGATAAATATTTTTTGTACTATTGTTCCTGTCTCACAAACATACCATATTTTACTTTTATATCCCACCTATGATTTTTCTATTCCAAAGAGAATATAGGCATCAATATTTTTCTTTCGTATTGGGGATGTCATGAGCTGTTCGATAGGATTCTTCATAGATTTGATCCATTTATCTACTACATGTGATCCACTATCACACTAAAAGAATTGTGGGTGATTAAACTTGAACTCCCATGTATGGATCAATTCCCTAGTCTTCCTTATCAAAAATATTTCTGACCCCCCCAATGATCATACAGAATAACCCATCAATCCCTTGCCCAAATTTTTTAATAAATTTTGGCTTCTTTAAATTTATCATATCCTTTTCATATGGATAATTATTAACCCCAAACAAAGGGTACTCATCTTTTCAATTTTGAGCCTTATTAAATACAATATCTAGATTCACCACATCTCATCCATACTATCACTCCATTAGAATCCATCTAGACATCATTATGATAATGAAATATTATAATTACCAATACAACAATAATATTTATATATATCATATATATGGAAATATGTAACATGAAGAACATATAACCACCAATACACTTCCTTGAAGCAACCATGTGCCATTTTATCTAGCCCCAGGGCCATTTACCTACCCATATTGGAGTTAGGAATCCCATATTATGCATAACGACTATCATCATTGTAGGGTGGATAAGTATAATTCCATCACGAATTTAAGTAAAAAATATTGTTAATCTAATTTTTTAAAATCTAAAAACACACCCCATTCCATTATTCATTCATACCATTGTCAAATTCAATACAATACACACCATATACACATATAATCACATAATGACCACTTTATAAACCATAACCATATTCTAGCTGAGTATAATGTCATGAAAATTTATAAACAATAAAAAAATACTTTTCTTTTTCTGAAACATTAAAACAATTATCCCCATTTCTCATGTTTACGGATACCAATAATAATCATAAGCATATACACAAATAATATGATCCAGAGTTCCTACTTTGAGGTATAAATATTATTCCCCTTCCTTAACAATATAATGGATAAAACTATATAATCTAATAACATCACACCCAATTGTGTCGCTCATGGTTGAAATCAATCAACTATAATAGATCAAATCATAAAATCATTTTTTCACCCCATGGATACTTGTTCAACCACATGCATGGATCTACAGGCACCAAAACACTCTAGTGTAAAATATCCTAAATAATTATACCATTGTAAAAGAAAATCCTATAACACCATTTATTGAGCCCCAACCTGAGATCCATTTAAAACTAGTCCTCCAAGATGGAAAACCATTGTGTCATAGGCACACCTCCAAGTATAAAAGATAATTCTGACAAGAATTGAGGTTCCTTTATGTGATATTGGGAATACTATACCCTGTAGTTATAATATAATAAATGATAGATGGAAAAAACATTAAAAAATAAATACAAAACACACAAGAAGCAATAATATAGAACAATAATAAAAATGAAAATTAAAATCCATTCATACCAATAATGTTTACATGTCAGACAGTGATATAAAAATATACATAAAAGATCGATCATGATCAATATTCTTAAAATAATCTCTAAATACCCAAAAGTAGCTTCAAAACAATGAAAATACCCACTGTGGTCCATCTACAAACCATCCCACTCACCTATGAATACTATATCTCTATGTTCTATAAAATTATCCTTGTTCCTAACATGATATCAAATCCATAAAGACTACATGTGTCCTGATAATCCTGTTTAGGTTGTATTTATGTTCTATGTAGACATCCACCAATATGATCATGTCTTATGTCAATATTTTTACAATTTTACACATACCTAAATAAGTAGTATCAACTCACATATAAGAATAATGTAGAAACACCACTAATGATTAAGACCCACAAGTACCCATTTACATTAATCATCCAATTTCGATAAGTCATTGAATACATTCATAAATATATATATATCATTTCATCAATTATATGTCTTCAATGAGATAGTTTCCCACTAGATGAAAAGTTACTCAATGGACAAGAATCCCCATAAGGATATCATACCCAGGGAACCCTCAGGATCCTCCTAAAAACATATCAATGCCACCTCAGTACATTAGTGACCTCATGTTCCACCAATCAAGTAACACAAATTTCATCAACATGACTATCAATATGTTCAATTTCCCATGGACCACCATTCATTTATTCAACTTCATCTCAACAATATAATATTATAAGGTACAGTTAGATCCATTATCCCATATATAATAAATCATGGTCGAATAAACAACCGGATTCCCCATGTATTAACAATATTAGTATATCAATAACCCCAGATCGTTGGAATCAAATGTAGAGTGTATGAATGAATCCCAATTGCATGGTCCCAAAAACCATATCTTAAGGATTTTTATGGTGGTTACATCATATATAATTAATTGTGACCAACATCCCCTATGTCTTGGTTCATATAGCATCCTCCACCCACAACGGGTGGTCAACACCACCTCAACTGAGTCCTATATACGTAAACACAATTAAAAAAAATTATTTGAACAAAAATGAGAAAAAAATCACTAACATTTCATAATACACACCATTCGGTAACTTCATTTTTAGATGTGAACCTCATCACCCATCTATAGCATAGTCATCACCAACGAACTCATCCTGATGATCATATCACCTCAAACCCGATAGTAAACACCATCCCATTTATCTTGATCCATTCCCGAATCTAGAAGAACCTCAACATCTCAGTTCTAATGATCAAATTAACTTCAATTATTTAGACCATACCCATAATGATTTCATATAACTCATGTACCTATATCAAAATTTAATTAATTAAAAAAATTAAACAATAGGAATAACATTGACTACCAACCAAAATACCCTATCCCAACATAGAATATATATAAATATTCATGATCATGACCATTAACATCACTTATGAAATATATAAATGATTTATGTAAAAGATTTAATTTATTATTGGCTTCTCTTAAACAACCCACATATGCATATTTTGGAACCTGCACCACAACACATGTATATTTAAGTTGAAATAATGGAAGAACGTATCTTATACTCATATATAAAACACATCTAATACTGACCTATAATATGATCAATGATGAGTGATATCATGATTCAAGTAAAATACCATGGAAATTTGGAAATTCAGATTGGATAAAAAAATATTCCAAATAGTGAGATAATAGAAGAAATGAAGAAATAATGGTGAAGGGATTAATAATGGACTCTAATTCACCTGACAACATTAAAATTGGTTATCGAACAACAGAGATAAAAAACCCTAAAGAATGCTGTTATGAGGGAGCTCCCACTATTTTTTTGTGTGACTGAGGAGAAAATAATGGGAAAGTAAAAGATATGGAGGGGTAATTTAGTAATTTTACTCATTTAAATAAAATAATATGTTATACCACATGAAATGAATAACTATGCATCAATTGATTGGTGCCACTGACCAAACAGAACCGCCATTAATGATGGTCACAATGATTGGATTCATAGTTTATCTAGAACGTCCACCAATAATCCAAAGTCACTTCATAAGAGCGCTAAGTGTGTAGGCTAAGTTGCATGGTTTGTCAAATTGTTCACAACCAATGATCAACCTTAGTTAAAAAATCCATAATTCTCACTCAGTCATATTCCACATCTCACATTGATTTTTTAACCATGCTTTGGTTCAAATATGGACCCCACATTTTACCTTTAATGGCCGAATGGTTTTACAAAAACATATGGCTCTGCCTACAACTGTTGAAAAAGTGTTTTCAGTTCCTCATGACTATGAAACTCATTCATACATTAAAGTTACAAACATTTCCTTAAATCCAATGCAGTGAAAACTCTATAGAGCATTCATACACTATGATTTATGTTCCCAAAATGAATATCAATTTCAATTTTCTCATAAAACATAAGAATCCAAAAAAAATCATAAATAAGAACATTTACAAAAACCAATGATGTTACAGTGGTTTCATCACCCATAATTTGATTTATGCATTATGGAACCCAATTACCACCTCCACTAACTATCCCAAAATTATGGTTTATATATTTTTGAGGATCTATAAGGCCATATAAAAAAAGATGATTAATAACATTATTATTAGATTACAATAATTTGTTATCTCTAAGCCCGGTGATAAAAAATAAAAAACCTAAGTGACTCTAGACATGACCTTAGAAATTCATATCTTCTTTATAAATTACTCCCATTTTAAATAATACTAATCATAAAATGATCATATTTTATATCCATAATTTCTCACTCTACATGAATTATCTCATTTTTAGTAGGCTTGCTAACTAATTTAAGACCACCACCTTTGAGTCAGCATTCACAGGAGTCTTCGATTGTCTTTCTTAGTATGTAGCCTATAAAGGAATTTCTATTTCACACATCTTATCATCATCGCAACCTAATATGTTAATATAAATTATTTATGAAATGAAATCCATGTAATGGATAATCATTACCTTTTACAATATAAATTTCTGTCACTAAACTATCTTGTTTTTTTCGAATATAAATAATCTTTCTTTGTGCCACCAATTTATATTCCTCCTCTAAAAAAACCTATAGAAATAAATACAGGGTCACTCCACTAGACACTATCATGAATTTCATCCAATGCTATTATGTTGAAGATATGAGTTAATACTTATCTAGATATTCATTATCATTATCCCAGACCAACAAAAATGTAAAGTCATCATGCCTCTATATCAGTGTCAATGAAACATGGCCAATCTTATGTTCCATTGAGATGATCTTTATACAAATTAGAAATAAAAACTCCTTAGAAAATGTAAACCTATCAATAGATATATTATATTATCAAATCATCCATAGTTACCAATTCTCACACTAATGGGTTCTCAAAATACTATTAGTCATCTGATCTTGAGTATACTAAATTGGTACTCATATCAATATAAATTATTCGAAACATTTTATAAATTAGATCATAATTTATATAGTTATTATAGTATATTTTCTACAAAAATTTAAAGATAAAACTCCCATCTAAATAATGAAAAGTTAGAACTATAGGATAATTTGATTATTACCTAATCTGAAAGTGTGATAATATACTTCTTATCTACCAACCAGTAAATAATCTCTTCATTAAAAGAATAATATCATAAATACAAATTCCCCAAGTCAAATCGAACATATCCTTATTCTTTTCCATCAAAATATAGTTTTTCAGTAATAAATCTCAATGTGAAAAAAATTTAAAATAAAGAGTTTGGCTCAAAAAAATTATAAATAATGTTCATTTTTGCATGAATCATAAATAAAATAACAATAATTTTATAACATAAAAATTTTCTATTATTGGGGTTATTGTATGAATATCTTATCATATTCAAGATCTACCATGGGAGGTACTCAAATAGATTCATGATAAATCATTCTATATTATAATTTCTAAATGAATAAGTTGAATATGATAATTTTATCACATTTATAATAAATTCAAAGTTCCTTTAATTTTTTAGAATAAAACAATAAGAGATATATAGAATGTTTTAATTAAATTTCCCTTTAATTAGACTCCAAATAAACCCTCAATCAGAATAAATAATAGACATAAATTATGACATTACCATTATATGTTTCATAAAACAACCTAATGGTGTCCAGTAAAAAATTATCTATGAACACAAGTGATTCATTAAATTATAGGAATACCTTTTTAGAAATATATTAGTTCCCACTCTCCTTGGATATGTTATATTCCCCAAAATATTGAACTCAATTCCATCATTAACCATTTATCTAGTTTCAAGACAAAAACCTCACATGAATCCAAACACTTTCCTGAAGATAAACCATATCCGATAACAGTAGGACATGATATACCATCTAAGACCCCATTAAGGTCAACGAAGAATCATGTGTTTAATATTAAAGGGTTTAGTGAATAATACTAAGTTGGTGAACACTAAATTGGGGAAATTATTTCTTGAAATTTTATTAAAATGCTTATAATACTCCAAGAATAATTACATATGAAATGAATATACATTATTAATTTAATAATGAATAATTATATGGAATAACATATTACACGCTTGAAAAATAAGACATATGAAAAGTACTAAAAAATACCTAAAATATAGTAACACATACAATATATGTAGAAAATTTTCATAAATATAGACCCAATGTAACACAACCACCGATATATGATTAATCATATGTTGATACATATCCATGATCACTATTGGATCACCTCTATTCATGGAAACCAACATCAATATGATTAATGTGATATCCTATAATAGTTAGATATATTTATAACCATGATTATGATACCATACATGTTTTGATGAATATGTGATTATAAAAACTGAGTAATATATCCTAATTGATTAAAAATACCAAATATAGGCTCATGCATACACAATAATCAAATAACACCAAATAATTTTATACAATCAGAATCACATCTAAAGTTCCAACCATAGAATCTATAACAAACCACTAATTATAAACAATATAATCATTTATGTCTCATAAGATATCACAAGAAATCCCAATTTATCTAAAATATTAGAATGATTTATCTCAAAAATATCACCCATAAATAGAATCCATACAAAATATCACCATATAGATCAGTATGGGAATTAATTTCTTTATAAATATAAAGACATTATAATTATTCCAAAATCAAATGCACCCTTAAAATGCTGATTTTTTCCAAAAGTATTAAATATAACATGTCCCTTTGGTTAATTTAATTACATAAATGACCCTCTCTCCATTGAGTTTATGTTACATGAATCCAAATGTGGAGATTCCTCACTTTATCATGTTTTCTTGGTTGAAGGTGTTTCCAATACCCATTGATCTAATATAGAACCTGATCATTGTTCACTTAATGATCAAAGAATGGGGGTACCTATCAATAGGGATGCTAATGACTCACTGCTGGCTAGTAGTATCTGTTATTAATGTATAAGAATAACTAGTAAGAACACGAGGTGATTGAATAATGTTGTTCATCCATTAAAATAACATACAATCACATAGATTATATGTCAACCCTTATACAGAGTTATTAAATGGTGAATGAGGTGACAATGTATAATATTAACTCCTTATACCAATATAATAGAAAATATAATTATTAACATGTAATAACATTAGAAAATATACATGTGTCATGATATATCATCTGGATAATTAATAGGCCAATTCTTCAAAATCATCAAATGACTAGGTAGATATAACCCACTAATTTTTTCCCATATAGTGGAATAGTCTTTTCAATAGAACAAAACATATTTTTATTTCATTAGAAAGTAATCTATCTCGTCATAGTGTTGTAAATAATTATTAAATAAATGAACAACCTATGATAAGGTTTTGAAAATATTATATTAACTACCCATGGTTAAACTGTTGTACAATAGTGACAAAAGGTTGTCTCTAAAGATGAATGGAAATTAATTTTATCATGATTAAGGAAATTAATGGGGGTTTAATTTGAATTTATTTTTGATAAATAATAAAAATTGAAAATAAAACATTTGTTATTGATTATGTGATAAATATGGAAGGGTTTAGATTTGAAATTTCAATGTTATTCAATAAATAATTTCATTAATCCCCAAACTATTACTCAATGAATGATTGAATCCAAAATAGTTTATATCTCATAAATGTGTGGTAGTATGTGTTAATTTCCAAATAGATGTTATCACCATGGATAATTAATCCTTCCTATTAGTGTATGGAGATTTCCAAAAATCAATTCAATCTTAATAATTTCATCTACTATATCACCCAAGCAACTCCCAATCAAATAAATTTAATCCTGGTAAATCCAAATTGATTTACTATCCTCCATAATCCTGTTATAAATTTCACAATACATCAGCACGAAAAAATAGCCTATCCATCATATATATGAGATATCATGTTGAGGGAGAATGTAATTTTTAAATAAAATAATATAAATTTTCAGGAAATATAAACAAAATAAAATCGCATTCAATTAAACATCTCAACGAATTGATAGTAAGATAAAATAATAGTAGAAGAATTTAATATTTATATTAGAACACATGAATTATAAAAAAATTCTCCCTAAATTTTCACAATCACTAAAAGTGGTTTCTCTCCATTTACATGTTTAAAATAATTGGAGGAAATAAATGGAATAGTAAATTTGAAAATGAAACTACCGACTCCTAAACAATAAAAACCTATTCTCTCCTCTCGTTCTTGTTGTTGTTATGCTACTTAAATCAAATTCTACTCTATATCTATGGTTTATTGATAATTTTAGATTTATCATGAATACTTAAATCTACAACACTTATATTTTGAATATATTACCTCAATAATTTAGCTTCAACATGAATCCACATGTGAATGATCCTTCACAAGATCTCATAACATCAGAATTATGGTCTTTATATTTTTTCCCCACAAATCCATTGTTTGAGTAGACAATCTAGTGACACAATATTCTCCTCCACTATTCCCATGATCATCATCCATTTCCAAGTAAAAAACCTATAATTAAAATTCCATTCTCATGGGATTTCAAGGGAAATTATCTTATGAAATAAAGGAAAATATCCCTATAGGATAAGGAGAAATATTTTGGGATTAGTGAATATTCATGGTAACCCATACATAAACTATATAATTTAAAAAAACATTATTTAAAAATGGATAAATTTTATGTGATCTATAAAAACTACTACATATAAATAATTAAAATAAAGAAAGCCCTCACATATTCAAAATTTCAGCATCAAAACAAAGGCATTTAAGCTTATGTATCATGTGTGTTCTGAGGTAAACTTATGATTCATACATTCTATTCTATGATGATCATTTAATATTATGTATTACATATGTCATGTAGAAGTATTAAGAAAGATATAGGGGTACCTTACACATTATCTAGACAATATTAAAATATATTCATGGGTACCAGTATACATAATCCAGAGGACCATTACACATTATCCATGAAACCATTATGTATCCTAAATTTGAACTCTTATATAAGAAAATAGATTCCAATGGGACACGATTCAGTTTACTAAAGAAATATATTAATCTTGTTTAAAATTAAAAATCAATTTATTATAAATATATAAGTATTAATTTTATTCAAAAAATTAAATAATTATATTAAATATGATTGTCATAAATTTCAAACAAAATAAAAAAATCCAATGAAATGATCGCTAAATTGAACAAAATTCGGAATCCAATTTTAATTATTTAATTTGAGTAAAATAAAAGAAATTAATATAAACAAAATATAATTAATAAAATTCATCTATCAATAAATAACTTTTATAATGAATCTCACTCATTACAAATAATGAACTAAGAGAAGTCGATAAGATTGATGGAAGAATCAGTTCATTAAACTATTTCATCAAATCCAGAAACAAATCATAGGAGCCCCTGATTATTGATACATTGATCATCATTCTCATAGAATATCCATATCTCATTCAACTTGATATGGGGTTCTCACTATCTATAATTTGATTGATCATTGAAACACATACATATCATGACAGATCAAGGATATAATAAAATAATCATAGTCTTACTCAATATCATAGGTCTCACCTCAAGATACTCATGAGTTATAATTATCATTACTAATTATAAAATTAACTCATACACATATGTGTAAAATATTATTTTCTTATCAAAAACTATATCTTAAAAGAATAAAATAATATATAGGGAGATATTGTTTTGTTTAACCATGGAAAAGAAACACAAAAATTACTCTCAAAATTTTTGAGGCCCAAGTGATAGTAAAATTTATTTTTAAATTTTAAAAATATTAAACATATTCATTATCTAATCATAAATTGAATTTGAAAAATCAAAACTATGATTTAGATAAAAATTAATATAATAGTGTATTTATTTTTTTAATAGGATATATGATCATAAAACATATTTTTCATAATTTTTTGACAACAAGGGTACCACATGGAACCCACACATGGTATATGAGGGCTATAACTACACACCAAAACTTGAGGTCATCAATTAATATGCTAAAATTTCATAGAAATTTTAAAATCTAACAAATTTTAGGACATATCTAGACCATATCATATAGTATAACTGACCAAGACATAAATATTCTGAAATAGATTGTGGCCCTTGTCTCCCAAAGTCCAACATGAAAAGGGATCAAATTTAGGACCAAACACCAACTATTTTCATGAGGAAAACAATTACATCTATGCATATAATTAGAAATTAATGATTTCCAAAGAAATAACTAATGATCAACTTATATAATCATTAAATTAAATAATAATATTCACACATCCTCTCATCAAGGGACACTTACACCCTATATACATCGATCTATAATTAGGAACTGGAAAACTCCATGTAAATATATAAATCATTGTTTAATATCCCCTTTAACAAAGCATAATTTTTTCATAATTTCATATTGACTTCTCTGCACAAATTTGAACACCACTAAAGAATTTCAGTGATTAAGGTCCATTATCATAATCTATAAATTACAATAAATCAATAAAAAAAATTATTTTATTATTATTTAAAAAATTAAATATATTAAATTACAGAAACGACATGTGATAATCTTATATAATAAATAAGATTTTTAAAAAATATGTTAGTTGATTTATAATAATAACTAGATGTGTGTACATACACAATCCCTTGAACAATCCAAAATCCCAATATTTCCCAATAATTATGTCAAATCCTATTTAGAGATGTGGGGGTTTGTCAAAATTTAGACAAAATATGATTTTTATGGGTCTGTGTCCCATAAAAAAATAATTACGTATCTAATTAAAAGGTAGTGTCTCATGAAATAATTAATTGGTAGATTTTTAATAAAATTTTAAATTCATAAATAATACCTATTAAAACACAGAAACATTCAAACACAATATATATATATAAATAATTTTTGATGGTTAAAAAATATTCTAAATAGAGTGGAAACCATAATTAAAAAATCATTTCCCAAGAATCAACCATTTATTCTTGATTTAATATAAATGATGAAAACCATTTCATTTTTATAATCCAATCCGACCATGATTGTTATTATATAAGAATTATAGGCATTATTGAGATGAAACCAATGAAATTATTTCTTATATGATGTGTATGAGTTATATTGAATGCACTTCATATAATTGATTAAATTGAAGCATTTTCCCAAACCACCTCTAAATTTTTAATATTTTTTAGATATAGAATGAAGTGGTATAAAACTACCACAATATTTGAATGAAATCGTTATTAAACATTTAATTGTGTTATATATTAATTATGTTCTTAAAAATGAATATTCAGATGTTTATTTAGAAACCACATCAATATTATTAAAAAAAACCCTAACACCATCGCCCTCTTCTTTCATGTTTCCTCTATATAAAAAATCTCATCACCCTGAATGATCTCCCTCCATGAAGTGCACCTCATGTTATGTGGTCATTTTTTGTGCACAAACCACCTAAAATTTATAGCTTATTTGTAAACATTTCTCATATCTTAGTCCCCTACATTATTAATTAGTTATTCAATGTTTTTCTTGTTCATAAATACATTTTATGAGATAAATAATTTGTGGATTCTTCAGTCATATTGCATTTTTTGATTATTTGTTGGGGTTTTAATCATTTTTTAAATTTATCTTGATTAATGTTTATATTATAATTATATGATTCATTGAAAAATTTATATTTTTCATTTTATTTCATTTCTTTTTTTAAAATTACCCTATTTTATTTTCACTTAATTACTTGATGAATAAGTGTTTATAAAAGATTATTCATGTTGGATTCTTGAGAAATGTAATTATATTGGTTTTTTAGAAAAATAACTAGAACATGTAATATTGATATACCATTTATCCAAAGTGATATGTGATATAAGATGTATTTGATTTTTTTCATCAATATTGAAACAAGATTTGGGAATTTGAAGATATTATCTATAAAATACATGGAATCTAACATATATATTACATCTCTTATTTCTTTAACCTGTACAATGATTATTCTGGAAGAATCACATGTTTTCATCCACTCATATAATTATACTTTTCATACCTTATCATTGTTATGGTTTTTTACATTAATATTATGAGTTAAAATTGAAAACATAAAATAAAAAAAAATTAATTATTAGTTTGAGTGTTTTTTTAGTTTGGATTATATAACAAAAAATTATAAATGTTTTTTAATATAGGGCTAAAAATGCTACTTGAGGTACTTCTAAATGATATTATATCCTCAGGTGTGATTTTTTCCTATATGGATGAGTGGATAATTTCTTAGAATATATAATTTTTTAATATTTGTTTTTATTCATGGTATTATTTTTTAATGTTCCATTTATTTGATCAAATATTTCTAAAATGTGTTTTTTAGTGTTTATACCATTAATCCAGTCAAGTGTTTTCAAATTAATGACATTTTTATCATGTAATGTACTTAACGGGAAATATAAAATTATATTAATAGACTTAATATATCATTATTTTATGTTTTTATGTACAACTTGAGTGATGTAAAGATAAAAACCCTTGAATATATGTATTACCGGGTTATCACAACAAATTATAATCATATTGTATTGTGATGAAATGTTATTATTATTATGTGTATGACAAATTTTATGGAGGTAAAAATGATCACTCGTTGGATATAATAAGGTTAATATATATTTTGATTGAACTTCTTACAGTGAACCACTAGGAATTATATATATATATATATGTGTGTTTATGTGTGTGTCACTAGTGTTACATAAGTTAAGATTTTCAAAGGATACTTAAAAATGACGTTGTAAAATTGTATTGGTACTTGTGAGATTTCATACATTGATACTAATCAATATTAATTTGATAATTTTAATAAATATATGATAATTATATATGAAATTAATCTAGAGGTGGGATTTGATTATTCAAGATAGAATATGTCCAACCATGTGAACCTTTATGACATTAAGGCACTCCATGAGTATTTTAAAAAAAATTGAATCTCCATGCCAAGGTTATTATATATGATGTAATTATATAATATTTAGTCAACTATATATATGAGAAAAAAGATAATCCACACAGGATAATCATTATCCATGTTTCATGTTTAATCTATGTGGAAAAGAAAAATATTAAATTCTCTATTTGTCATGAGGGGTATTAGATCAGATTAATCAATTTATAATTCTGAAAGAAATTACGTGATTCTACATACCAAGTTAATTTTATAATTATTAATGGTATTTATCAATAATGTCAACATTAAAAAACATTCTTCTGTTAGTACCACAAATAATTCTAAATGGATTCTTTTGAAAAAAATTGATTAGTACATGATTAAAAATGATATTTTTCTTAAAAACATAATTATTATTTAAATTTTCTAAATGTGAAATATTTAATCATAAATAAATATATAATTCAATAAATTAATGTAACATTATAATATAAACAATGAGTTATTAATATTATTAAAATATTGACATGGTGAAATAACAAATCATAAGGGGGATTTTTTAATGGGATTGTAGTATTATATTTCCAATGACGTTTTGATATTTAAAATTAATAATCCCTCTTTATAGATCATTTAAAAAACCCTAATTTTAGAGAGTCAATCTATTTAGTGGCTCATTAATGGTCCTCCCATGGTATTTTGAGGCTAATTCAACTTTTGGAGGCCATTTAATTCTCGAAAGAGCCATTAGAGGCAATTTATATCATCTACTTTGGTTTAAGTCAAATATTAGGCCCAAGTAACCTATTGGATTACCATATCCCTATAAATGTTAAGGATAAAGTGGGGAGATTTCTTTTTTATGATAGAATGAAAAGTTGGTGCACATTATTCTTTAGTAATAGTAATATGTAGGAATTATCTATTTTTCCTCACCTGAGTGGTTATTTATATTCTCTATCATCCCTTATTTTATCATTTACCTCAGATTAATTACTAGTATCACTTGGATAAAAAGTGGATCCTTTTAAAGAGTTGGTGATTAATGTTATTGGTGAAAACTAAATTAGATTTGAATTTATCAGATCATGTCTTATCTATATATTGGAAACCAATTTAAATGGTATGTTTAATATTATTATTTTATAATTATTATTTTAATTTATTTTTTATGTTCTTATGTGGTTTTATAAATACTTATTTCTTTATTCTAATTGTCGACAACATCATAAAAACTCTCTAATGGTGTCATAGAATGTAATAATATATAATAAATACATAAAGTGAATGTAATTTCTTTATAATATTTTATAATTATATTATGAAAAATAAATATAAAACAGACATTGAAGATAGATTGAAAGATTAATGAGTTGATCTGTGCCCATAAGGGTAATTCCTAAAATTAATTTTCCGATCGACCCCTATGAGAAACATCATATGACTTAGTCTATATTCCACCAAACCCCTTAAGCATGAGGGATCATATGTCTTATTCAAATTGTAGTGGATTAGTATAATGTTTCTATGTGATGTTATTAAAGTTATAATAACTGAAAAAAATATAAAGGTATATTAATTATGTAATTTATATACAAAATAATAATTGAATAAAAATTTGATATATACAATAAAATTTCAATGAAATTATTCACATAGGGTTTGAATGTGATACATACTACAAAATTACCATTAATATAACAAAAATGATTATATAAATGATATATAATAATTTAATGGTGACAAAAAACACTTCATAAAATAACAAAGGTTAAGTTTCCTTCTAATAAAAATACATTCCATCAATACCATTATTGATCAATTTTATTGGTAGTTAAATAAAAAAAACCTAAATCCATTAACCTTGATACACTGGTAACTATAATTACTATTTGTTAACATTTATTAACATTACACTATTTTTTGTGGAATACCTATCACATTACAAAAATAGAGTCTGAAAAACTGTTTGAGGTTAGTGACTTTGAAAACAAGGAAACATAAAAAAGTGTATATATGTGTGCAACATTATATCTGAATATTTTCTTAATGACAATAACCCTTTTTAGACACAATATATATAATACATGTATTCAAAACCCAGGGAATGGAAATAAAAGAAAGGGTGAGTCCAGATGCTCATTATGGGTAAACAAGGGATACACATAACCATAATAATGAAAACAAGGGTATGTGAACATAGTCATAACGTTAAAAGATCATACCCTAAATACAAAAGGTTACAAACATGAATCATAACATATCGATTATCATTTCATAAGGCAAGAATCATAAGGGGATCAGGAGTATATGAAATCAATGCATAAAAGAAGAATAAGACATGGAATTGTGTAAATTTATAAACATGTCATATTATTCCATAAATGCCATAGTCCATTTCCTTATTTTATCAAGGATCATCTTGGGGACAACACCATCTAGGCAAGAGACACAGCCATCCATAGTCACAATCCTTTCCTTATAAGGGATCTGGTTTCCCCATCTTTCTGTACAGGATGCTATTTCCACGATATTCCCAATTTTGATATGGTTTCCCTATATTACATAGTAGATAGATACCTTAAACATTATTCCCATCATTATCTCTAGAGATATAAATCTTTACCCAATTCATTATAGGGACAAATAGCTATCTGTCATTACATAATAAAATCATAAAAACATTTTCCACAAGATAGTAAAACCTAAATGTATGATGAACCTTAAAAATGGATGGGTTTCATATCATATTATAAACCATTAAATAAAATTTTTATCATAAAAAATCAATCATATATTAATATATAGAAAATAGACAGTTTTCATAGTCATTTCATTACATAATAACCAATGAGAAGAAGCAGGTTCCATCAGCATATGACTCATGGAAGAAAAATGAGTGGCGTATAAATCATTCAATAAAAACATAAACCATTAAAAAAGAAAATTAATTATACCCTTTTATTCTATCAACAAATGGATTTATTAACACCAATTTATTTCATCATATATTAGAAATTATTCTCAAATATCTTTTGAAAACATTTCATGTGGATAATTTATTCTATACTTTGAAAATTGCATTTCAAAACATGAAACATTTTTTAAAACCATTTTCATTGAAAATAAATTTGAAAACCATTAAAAATTATTGAAATCCATTTTCATTGAATATAATTTTAGGATTAAAATTTGAAAAAAAATTGATTTTTTTTGAATTCATTGTTTTTGAATAAAACATATTTCCCACAGAAGAGAGAAATAAGGTTAGATTATCCAAGAAACATTAAATTTAATTTATTTAGGAACATATAATGGAATAATGTTACTAAATAAATAGTTATATATTCAATAAACATATGATAATAAAATTCATGAGATTTATTGATTGATGGATCATAATATATCATCAATAGAAGAAAAATCATAAACAATCTTGATCAATGATGAGTTAGTGTCAATAATCTTTTACCAATTTTGTAATAATAAATAATAAAACCCATGGGAAAATATAATAACATGAATCATATAATATCACTAATATAATAACATTCACGGTATAAAATTTCAATGGTATATCACATACAACTCGTAAAATAATATTTTTTCATAGGAAAATATGTGTCTCAATGAATACATTTTGAGACAAAAAATAACTTACTGATTCGATATATTCTAAACAATAAACTCGCTAAAATAGAGATAATAAAATGGATATTTATAAACCAATATATATAATTATAAATATAACATAATTAGATCATTTTTTATACATATACCACATGAAGAAAAATCTCCATGAAATAAAAGTGGGACTAGAAAACCCTTAATTTATGTATTGATTCTTTTCATACTCATTATAACTTCATATATAATAAATATAGGTTTATTATATATCAAACAAAGTACCATATTATTATATATCATAACGTATATGATTTAATTATTACATTATATTTCCCATTTATAAACAATTCTATATTACAATTACTTTTCGTGTAATTAGAACTTTTTTCACATTTCTCTTGATTTGTTATATTTTCATTCCTACGTTACTATGTATTGATAAAATCATCTCAAAAATGATAAAAATTATATAAATATAATATAAATTTAAAATATATGTATTCAAAATAATCTATAAAATATATAAACTGAAAATTAAATACATCGTTCAGTGAGATGGTGGGTCGTACGTACGCATGGAAGTTGTTTTCATTTTAATGACATAATAAAGGAAAGTAATAAATTTAACATATATGTATATGTATATGTATATATAATTATATTATAATTATTATTTAATATTTATCACATATTTTTACTAATACCATCATTCATACGTTGAATTTAAATTGTGAACGAATCTCATCACTTTGAGGAGGCGGTAGGCCACACATCCACCAATGAATTTATCAAATTTAAATAAAATGGTATTATTGAATCATTTTTCATATAAAAATAAAATAATTATTAATAAAACATAACTACATTATATATCAAATAAAAATATAGATTTCATCATAATACAGTACAATGAGAGGTGGGAATGGAAAAACAGACCTCATCATTTTTGGAGATGGTTGTTCGTTGTACATGAATGTGATGGTCGTTACCAATTTTACGGAAGTGTGTGTAAAATATGGAATAAAAATTATCATAAAAAACATAAATATATTTAGTATATTGAGATTACCATATAATCATTTAATTATAAAATTTTAGGTGGTAGAAAATGAAATAAAAAAAGAGCTTGTAGATGGATGTTACATCTTCTTTGGGTAACCCCTTTTGGTTTGCGCCTAAGGGCTTACTTGGTTGGATTTATTATTCAAGGAAGGTTTTTAGGATGGATGGATAGTATTATTGAAGAGACATTATCTTGTTTTGGATGAGCCCAAATGAATTTAGAGGTGTAAAGTGAGGGGGAGGAGGGGGGGCCTTTTATAATTGGGGAAAAGACAAATTGGGTATTCTTGAAAAGGTTTGACTGCTCCCAACATATTAATTGTCACCCAAGGGTTTAAAATTGACCATTATAGATACATTTAGTTTTAATTTGAAAATATATTTTTTTAAAATAATTTTTTAAAAAAAATTATGTTTTATTTTACATCTTATTTTCTATATTTATTCATTAATTAATGTCGTTTTTACCTTAACCACTATAATTCGATTTAATTACCTTAACAAATATATTTTTTAAAAAACATCGTTTTCTTTATTATAAATAATATTTTTTCTACTTCAAAATATAAAATCAATATTTCAAAATTAATATCAGATATTTGGCTTATAATAAATTAAAAATAATATTGCATACGAGATGAGACAATAGCTTTTTAAAATAAAAATATCCAAAAGATCGAAACAATTTCATAAACTATTTCATTTTGAAATTTTTTGTAATTAGATAAATTGGATTAATTGATTTATAATTTACCCAAATATACTTCAAAAAAATGAAAATATAAATAAATAAATTTACAAATTATTTGGAAAAGCAGTTTTGATTTAAAATTAAATATTTATCACTATTCATAAAAAAATGTGGTTTATCTAATAAATCCCATGAATTCACCAAAAAATTTTTTTTTTACATTATTAATTAAAAAATTAAGATCATTTAATTATATTTAAACAATAAAAATTACCAAAATTTATCTTAATATTATTCAGAGAAGGACAAAAAAACAGTTTATTTGTGAAAATATTATTTTCATACACATCAAGAGTAACAAAAAATATGTTTTAATTATATAAAAAATTTATAAATAATATTTTAAAATAGTTACCTTAATTAATATTTCTATTTTTAATGGGTATTTTATAAATATCTCATTTAAATAATTATAATAATAAAATTTTGTTTCAGAGAAACTCTATGATGTGTGTAACACAAGCTAAGACATTGTTGCCTATAGCAGATGATTAATGTAATGTTTACAATAATTTATGTTCTACTTAGTGTGTCATCCAATGAATAAAAACAAATAAAATTAATTTATTCAAAAAGAGTATCATAAAAATAATGGGTGTTATATTCTACCCCCATTAAAATGAATTTATTCATTGAAATTAATCATTTTGATACTATAAAATTACGATATTACCACATAATCATATAATAAAGATCACACAAAAAATCCTCTAACTAGTTGTTTCCAATCAAAACATTGACCAATTGAGTAGTATTGTTTCATAGAACATTCTTTGTATAATCATGAGTTTCCACTGATTATTCCTCACAAGAATGTTTCTACATATGTAGTATGACCTCTAAATTAAATAAATTTGAATGGAAAGGTATGGAATTATTCAAGATATATATATTGAACACATTAGGGACTTCGGATGTATTTGGAAGAAGATCCATGTGTTATGATACCATCCCTAGATTATGAATAATTTCAAATGGACTTATATATGCGGGGATTAAATTTCCATTCATCCTGAACCTCATAGCATACTTCTATAGAAAATTTCCATGAAACACCTTCTCACCAACACCAAATTATAGATTATATAAACAGTTACCACCAAAACACTTATACCTAATTTAATATTCATTAATATGTTACTGAATGGTATAACATTCAGATCCATATATTCAGTGAACTTTGGTCCCAATAGATTTAATTATCCAACTTCATCCTCATGCATTGGAACTGTATATTTCATCCCCTTATGAGCTTTATAAAGACCCTTCTAAATGCTTGAGTGGAAGATATGGTTGTATAAAAACTCTACTAGAGTAAGGGGTTTGGACCAAGAATCAGTGAAATCCAAAGAACATTATCTAAAGACATCTTTAGGAGTTTGAATTATTCTTTCAGACTGACCATCCATTTGAGGATGATGACCAATACTGAAATGTTATTTTTTATCATGTGATGCTCGAAGACTTCAAAAAAAACATTGTCTAAAACCTATGATCATGATATGATACAATGTTATGTGGTAATCCATGAATCTTTTCAACATTATTATTGTATACCATAGAATTTAGTTCCATAAAGAATCCATATTTAATAGTGACTATGTGTGACGACATAGAAAGGTGGTAAAATACCACCCATATCACATTAAACCCTCTCGTGGTTTTGGGGCATCCAACAAAAAAATCCAAAGTGATCTTCTTCCATATTCATTCTGGTAGGGGTAAATGATACAACAAACCCTTAGACATTTTTCTTTCAACATTAACATGATTTCATACAACATATCAAGATATAAACATTGTAATACCTCCTTCATTACATCCAACCTGAAGAACTCCTTAAAATATATAAAAATTATCAACATTCTAGGATCAACAGAGAATAACTAACTATTCTATTCTTCTAATTGATTTTTTAAATATTGTATGGATGGAACTGAAACACATTTCCCGAACAATATAAATTCATATTGATCATGGTATAACTCATGTTGATTTATAACCTATTTCTAAAGCTCTATGTATTCATTCTACATATATTTAATCATCCAATGGATATATAGTTGAACAATCATTTGAACAAGTTAATATTTCTCCTTCGTTCATGATTTCTTGAACAACCATTTGAAAATCATGAAATATTAGATCTTTTTTTCTCCACTTCTTTGTTAAGATATCATTTTCTTTTTGAATAAAGCATCGACAAACTTTTTCGCATTACCATTGTGGTAATTTATTGAGAAGCCATAATCCATTATCATCTCTAAACATATTCATCATAGAATTTTAAACTCTTTCTTTGGGAAAATATATTTCAAAAATTTATGATCAATATATGTATCACACTTTTATACATAAAGATAATTCTTGATATCCATAATGAACATATTATAGATGGTAACTCAAAATAATGAGTATTGTACTTTTTCATTTGGATTTTCAACTATCTCAATACATAAGTGTTAACCATATTTTTATATATGGGAACCCAACCAAATACTTACATGGATTCGTTACAATAGAATAAAAACCTGTATTCACTATATCTTAATGTATTATTAGGAGACAGACTGACCATATATTTGGTTCATTGAAATGTTTATCAAATTAATATATCTAGAAGGACATGGGGTATTTTTAAGTTAACATGGTCGGAGGGTTAGAATGTCTTGACAGATTATCTGCAAACTGTCGATAATTTCATGCTAAACCAAGAAATCTATAGATATCAATCATTGTGGTTAATCTAGAATATCATTCAGCAGCCTCCAAATTTTTTGGATATACTGATCTAACATCTCTTGAGAGTATATGACCCAGAAATGCAACATTTTTCAGTCAAAATTCATATTTCTAATTGTTTTCATACATTTTATCCCTCCATGGGTTCTATATATAAATTTTTAAGTAGTATTCATGCACTTCCATTATCTTTTAATATATAAGAATATCATATATAAATAATATAAAAAACTATTCAATTAAATAGGAAGATTTTATTTTTATTAAATCCAAGAAGATAGCAGAAACATTAGTAAAATAAAAATGGATCACTATATACTTCTGTGTTCATACCTTTTACAGACTATTTTCTAGGATATATCCTCCTTCTTGACCCGCAATTTAAGATATATAGAACTAATTTGAATATTTTATATTAAGCTCCACAAAAAATATCAATCAAATCATCAATACGGGGAAGATGATACTAGTTCTTGATCATGATCTTGTTCAAATCTTAATAATAAATGTTGATTCGCGTTGATCCACCATTATTTTTCATCTAAAATGTGTCCTGTAGCAAAAGATTTCATAGATAGTAGATTTATTCCATTATTATGTTTTTTGTTGAGTCCCTTTCTTAATTCTTGCAACTCAAATGGGGAAATTCTATAGGGAGTCTTTGAAATTTGTGTGGAACTGATTATGAGCTCCATTAAGAACACACCATAATTTTTTGCTGAATTCCTAGTCAAATATTCTAGGAACACATCTACATATTCTTGAAAAATAGTGATATCATCAATTTTTATTTTTAACCCATCTATTTGAGACAATCATCCCTTTTGATTTGGAATTGAGTCCCATATATTAAATTTAATCTCCATTTGGATTTTATAAAAATTTCACATTGATACATGATCATATGATGGTTTTAAATATCAAAAATAAAATCCATTCTAGGATAATTGATATTTGATTAATGAAAATAAATCGATCACATGCGCAAGATGGTATCAAATTAAACCAAAGGTTGAATTAATTGATTTGAGGAAGAACATTTCTACAATCGTAGACAGAGTTTGGAATCCTAAACCTCATATAAAATCTTCACACTATTAAGGGATAGTAATAAAACAACATCATCTAATCATTTGGTTGGAATCATAATACACATTATAATATCTTTATACATGAAAGAGTCTGTAGATATACAATCAAAGATTATATTAGCGATTCTACTGTGGATGTTAAGTGTACATTTCATAACTTCGTTATCTCACCCCTCATTCGAAATAGTGAACACATGATTTTTCCTCTTGTACCTCAGAAAAAGACGTTGATGATAATGATCTTCCTCATAATTCGTTAGTTTTGGCCACTAGTTTTCATAATTCCCATTCTCCTTACACATAGAGAACTGAAGTGTGTGATGTGAATTCTTTGAATATATCCCCCTGTTATCATCATTACCCATATTATTCCCATCAGTTTGGAAAAAAATTTCCCAATGGCCTCCTCTTCCAAACATAAACCATTTATTATACCCAATATGACAATTTCTTTACT
Source organism: Viscum album (assembly GCA_963277665.1). Classification (NCBI taxonomy): domain Eukaryota; kingdom Viridiplantae; phylum Streptophyta; class Magnoliopsida; order Santalales; family Viscaceae; genus Viscum; species Viscum album. Next base: position 520,595,072 of record OY728153.1, on the reverse strand, counting down.
AATTCATTCAGCATGTATAGAATAAAGGGAGGCTCGTCTTCTTCATTCAATGGTTTTCATATTTTCCATTGTAATACATCTTTATTTTCTTTTTAAAACCGTGATATTTATATGTAACTCCAACCTCCATTTCATTCATTATTTCACAATACACAATAACAACATTTATACAAATGTATATAATGGATAAAAACCTTATAATAATATTAATTAATACCCTAAAGAATCTGTCAACCATAATCTATGATTGGATGAAAAAAATTGATTTATACCTTGAATGTCTTGTGAAATTAGAAATGTAGGTACTTACAGATGTATGTTAATTTTTGTTTTACTAAAGGAACACATTCACTATCTTTTTATTATGAACACAAGGAAAGTACATATAGAAGAATAAGTTCTTGAACTCATCACAATCCATGGATTCAATTTCATCTTATTTCTTATTATTATTGATTAGTTTCCAACATTGTTTCTCTTCAGTGTCTCAATGATAAATAGAAAAAATGTATTTATCTTGTTCAGAACACTCAATAATTGAAAATATCATTTTAGTGGTTATAATCAATTGTTCTTCCACATATTGATCAGAATAGCAACTAAAATATGTTGGTAGTTTCCTCCACAAAAAATCAACATAATGTTGATCTTTACATTCCTCATTTTTAAGTATATCATAAAATATCATGATTAGTTTAGGTGATCATCTAAATGTTATTTTTTATTCAAAATCCCAAATTAATCGATTTCGTAGGAGGTAAATCAGAGAATTTTCCATCTCAATTACCATTAATGTGGTTCTTTTAGGTTCCAACCATTGACTAAAAACCGGAACAATAGAGTAAGAAATTTTAATTTTATTGAGGAACTACATAATCATGATAAACCACAAATAGGATGTTTAAATTATGAAAGCTTCATTAATCTATGATACCTTTGTTTTATCATAGTAAATTCATAGAAAACATATATTTGAATCCATAATTATAGTTCATGAAGTGTTTTGGAATTCCTAATGTTTATCTACTAGTAGTGTTAAACCATGTGTGTAGCAAGGCATGTTTTCATACGCTAGTTCTCGATCGATTATATCTCAATATAGTGTTTTCATGGTTGTTACCCCAATATATATAAATATATATTATAGATCCACATCAACATGTTTTATCCATACTAGGATGTATTTCATGAAATCCACTCTCTCTATCCTTTACAAAAATTCTAGGACATTTTCCAATAGTTTTTATCATCCTTAGAATTATTGTTAAAAATTTCATTAGAGATATAAATAAGTCATTATCATCATAGTTTTGGAATTCAAAATAAAATTTTTCTATGATTACACCTATAACGACCCTTTCCTAACATACATTAACATTGCATCATTTTTTCGAAATACTTTATATATTACACAAACATTTTCCAAAAAACCTTTTTTTACTACTTGTGGAAACATGGAAACCTAAAAAATGGTATATACGTGAGGAATATTATCTCCCTATTTAATATTCATTATTAGAATCCTTTATAGACATAACATACAGAATATATGTCTTCATAACATGGGGAAGGGTGACATAAGATAGGGTGAGCATAGATTCTCAGTAAGGGTAAACATTGGAGATACATAACATAATCATGAACGTAACTGTATGAGGACAATGTCATAAGATATGATGATAAAAAACATCATATAAATGATAATAATCATCAATCATGGAATAATGATTGTATTTTCATAAGACATGAATCATAAGTGAATCATGAGAGATATTTATGATGGAATAACGTGGGAATAAGACATGGAATTGTGTAAATCCATAAATATGTAATATCATTCACTATAAGTCAACGATCATTTGCAACACTTATCATAGAGCTAAATAATAACAACCCAATATTGATGTACATGGGAATTACATTTAATTTTAGGAATACTTAATACAATACATAATTAGATTACAAAATATTATATTATTTTAGTGTATTTCGAAACTCGGAACACAATCATCTAGCTTGGTGAATGATCATCATCATCTCCCATAAATATCTTCACCATTAGTTTTCCTTCTTAAGTACTTTATTTATATCCATGGAATAAGAAAACAAATTAAAATTGTGTGATGAGATTTTATGTATGGGTATGCAATGAAAACATCATATAAACTATATATAAAATAATGTAATAACTAGAAAATAACATGGGCATATAAAAATCACGAGTTATGAAATAAATCGTGGTAGTACATAAGGTATAAACAAAAAAAGAACATTAATCATGATAACATATAATTTCAATACAACATGAACTAATGGAAAACACATATGCATAGAAAACAATTCCATATTATCCAAGTCCCATATACCAGACCATAATAGCGGTGAAATTCCATTACTGAAAGGGGTTTACCTATCATTCCATCTATGTATTACTGAATAGATTTAGTTGCCATTATAGTGATGTATATCTTATGATATATAAATAATTACCCAATGAATTAGAGGGATATATTTTTTTCACCTACATCATAATGAAATCTTTTATAAATGTGCCACAAATCCATAAATCATTCATCAAAGCCTAACCCATGAAATAATTTTGGTTTCTTAAACACCATTGTATCATATTACATATAAAATAAATGTATTCCATTAAAACAATTACACCATAATAATAATAAAATAAATGTAACAATAGAGATAGAAACATAATCCTGTTTTATCTTAGATGGAAAATATATTTGATAAAATACATAAAATTAATTATTGAGGAAAATATACTTTATTGTTCAAAAAAAAATTTCTTTTGACAAAATTTCATGAAATTTTAAAAGAAAATAATTTATTTTAAAATAAACATAATATATTCTAGAGGAAGTCTTATGGAAATTAGGTGTTATGAAATCTTAAGAATCTATTCATGCCGTATAATTTAAAAAACATTGTCCTGGTATTCCTTCATGAAAAGTCAAAAAGTACTTTTATTGTAAAAAAAAGAAGTATTCTTTCAAAAACATGAATAAAATGTAAAATATTGTTAAAAATTACTTTACAAATAATTATAATAACAAACTATATTTTATGATTTATTTAAATCATTGATATGGAATGGAGATATACCCCCCAGTAAAATACTTACATATATGCAATCTAATATAAAAATGGGATTTCAAAATTATCCTTTACTTAGGTATGATATCATTAGTATATATAAAGACCTCTTGTACAATAATTTATGTAATTATATTGAATTATTCTATTATAATAATAATTTTTAAGGTATCATATATGATTAAATTATCAGCTATTTGTTAGTAACATTTCATTATCACAAGTTATTTGGATATTAAATGCTTTATGATCATATGCATGCTTTTTCGAAGAACTTCATGTTAATGTTATTAGGATATAGTAATAGCATTTATACAATGATATTTTATTAATATATAAAATATTTATTCATTCCATAGATATATATAATCATGGATTAATGAAGATCAGGTAGAATGAATCGCATCACATCGTGGAGACGGTTGACTGTACGTACACACGATAGAGGATATCATTCACTTAATGAATAAATGGAATGGAATTGGATGGAATATTTATTTTAAATTATAATTATCATGTTAAATATAGTATTTAAATCCATTATACCTTAACAAATTATGAATTGTTTAATTAGATATTACACCACGATGTTGATACGGTAAGCCAAACGTACGCACACACGGTGATATTGTATTTGGTAGAACGGATAAAATGATATATAATATTGTCCCATTATTTTAATAACATATCATAATGTATTTGATACTAGATTTAATATACTAGTATGTAACCTAAATAAGAAGAGGAATTAGTGGAAGAAATGAATTTTGAAAGAGTTGATAAAACAATTACCTCTTTTTGAGTATTTCTTTTTGATTTTTTCAAAATGTCTCCATAAGATAGATTATTCTCAAATTGTGATATCTATGTAGAAGGTAGGTGTGTTTTTAGATTATCTGAGAATATTTTGATCGAGGCAATGGATTTAGAGGTGTGAGTAAGTGGGTAGGTTTGTTGGCCTTTTATAAGGGGGGGGGGGTTAATTTTGGAAGTTCTTGTCATATTAATTTATTATAAATTTATATTTGAGTTATAATTTCTTTAATGTGATATATTTCTAGGGTAATATGTTTATAGTTTTAGTTACTCTCATAAAATAGGTTTTAGTCATGTTTAGGTCACAAGTTAAACCTTATCATTTTTTGCATTATCAATTAGTTAAATAAATTAAATCTTACCATGTATTCTTGTATTTTTATAATAAGTGGTTAATATATTTACTATAAATTCCCATGATAACATTAAGTGTATTCTTTATTAATGTTTTAACATTATCTTAGTCTTTTTTCCTAATATTATGTTTTTATGTCTTTAAAATCATTTAATAAAATAGTATTTATTTAAAAACTCAATTATGTAAATTTTAACACTATTTAGTAATCGATTTTATTTAAAGCTATAACAACTTGATGGATTCAAAAAAACTAAATTAACTAATATATAAAAAGTCTTAATTATCTGTTAATTTTTTTATGGTGTGAAATTTTTAAAATTACATTTATTTTAATATTTATAATATCATTTATTCTACTATTCGATAAAAAATTTAATCAATGCATCAACAATGGGTCATAAATATATAAATTTACTTAATATACAATAATTATTAATAAATAAAATGATGTTGGAAGTATTTTTACCTTTTAATGAATATTTTTTTCGAATATATTAATTATATAAACCCACTATAAATTATTTCACTAAGAATATACTTGTTTATGTTATATATAACGTTAATTTAAATTAATTATTATAACATTTCATTTCACACCCAAGTGGCTCCCATATGCCAAAAATTAGGCCAATGGATTTTTTTCATCACCCATTACTCATTAAATAATATTTGGACAAATTTTGGTTTAGTTATCTATTATTATAATATTATTATTTACGCTTATTTACCTAATTAACAATTTAACCGTGGTAAATAAAATAATTACTCGAGTTACTATTCATAAGGTCCAAAATGAAAAAGGTACTTATTTACATAATTTGATCGTTATGATTCCAAATATAGATTCATTTTTATCAAAATTTTAAATGCACAGTTTATAAAATATAATTTAAAATCAATTCACATTGTCAAAATAAGAAAAACTATCTTTAATAAATAAAGAAAAAATAAAAAAATGACATGTGTTTTTGTCAAATTTAAAAGTTAAATTTATTCCAATGACCAATATATAATTAAATGATAAATAAATCATCCAATTACACATTAAAACATATTAAAAATATAATCTAACTGTATATTTAAATTAGATACAAATGCATTTTTTTAATTAATATTCAGTAATTTTCATTATTTATTAAGATATTAATGTTATAAGAAAAATATGAAACTTTCATCCAATGTTAATTTCAATATATAATTTATAAAGAAGAAGTTTATTTTTGTAAAATATTACATATAATATTATTGAGAACTATATTTAAAATTGGTACACCATCAAAAGGAGGAAAAACGACATTCTCTGGAAAAATACTTCTTTTATACTAATAACTGAATTTGTTCTTATATCATGTATATAAAATAAATATGATGAATGTAAATGGTAAATAAAATGTAAAAATAATATTATTCATAAATGAAAGGTTATATACCCTTAAATAGTAACATTTAAATAATATACCCTTGTTTAGTGAAATATATATTGAGGAAAATGCAAACTAACAAGGAAGGTCAATCTTATGTCTAACATGAGAAATATTAGTTATGTGTTTAGTGAATGATTCCTTATATGTTTCATATAACATAATACAAAAATATTTCTTTTTATACATTGATCAAAATCTATAATCAGTGTTTCTTGTATCATATGCCAACTCAGTGTTGTTTGTAACATACGAAAAGTTGGTTTAGTATGATAGGAATTTCTGACATAGTGAATTGCAGGATATAATATATAATTTTAATTAATAAATACTGTTCTATAAAAACTTATGGTGTTTCAGTATATCCACTTTAAAATGAATTTCTCCACCAAAATTCATCGGGTTTATAAAAGTTTTACTACATGAATGCTTCCTTAATAGAATCCCACATTGTTTATATGAATAGGTAATATTTATTTTAAAATTGAAAGAGAGAGAAATAAAATTTCTCCGATGTAACTCATAATTGGGATTCCAAAAAGGATAACAAAGGTAGGATGTTATAACATGGATATAGAAGAAAAATTTATCCATCGCGTTCTGATAGATAGTGATAGAGAACAAGGTTAGAAGAATGTTAACCACAAGAGACACAAAAATCTATGATTATTGGAGGGACCATATGATTAATTTTATAAGAAGGTATGGAGATAACATTTTTGTATTTCAAGATCCATTTTCAAATGTTAAATAACATGAGAAGAATACAAAATTGATGTCAATAAAATCACATTTTTGGTCATTCCTTGAACAATTTACACTTCATCTATCATTAAAATAAATGAATTTGAATTTTTCATTCATGAAGAATTTATAAATTTTGAGATCCATAAATATAATGATAGGTAATTCCATATGTCTAAACAAAAAGGTTTGAACATGTAATGAAACATGAATAAGGTTATATATTGTGAGGTAGTACTTTATTCCCAAAAACATCATCCTATTCATAACTCATACATTCCAAAAATTTGATTAATGTACAGTCCTTATGAAAGATGAAAATCCAACAGTCTTGAAAAAGGATCAGAAATTGGGATTAATAGTTTTCACCCATATATCATAAGGTATCTCAGGATAGTCATATTCAAAAAATGAGATCACATTCATTGTGTATTCTGTTGTGTCAAAGTAAGAACCAGAATTATTAGATATCCTTATTAAAAACATGCATGGTTCAGTGTTCCAAAACATAGTGGATTTTTGCATTAGTACCAAATAGTTTTATATTTCATCCATGGTAGAAAAAAAATGTTGTCAACAAATCCATAATTAGTTCTCAATAAAATATCTTTATCTAATTTTATTATTCAAATCCAAAAAATCCTTATCCAAACATCCATATCATAACATATAGAACATATTAAGGTATATCATTAACTTAATGATATGTTATCAAAATATAATATTAATCTTAAATAAATATTCATGCCTATTATATCTATTCAAAATATTCAAGAAAATCCTTATTAAAAAGAATTTAATAAATACTCCTTATATAATTTACTATACATAATTCTTGGATCAAAATACCTACATCGTTAAATCATTCCAATTTAATGGTTGGCATGGAATAGATCCTTCCTGGAGTTAGAAGTCGATTCTTATGCCTGGGCATTGAGTTGAGAAATTCCTATCATTTCTATAGATGAGGGATTGAACTTCATAACAATTGGCCAATATATAACCCTTTTTCCTACATAGATAACATCTTCCCTTCCATTTGAGGTATTCCTCAAGGTTCATTTTCCATCCCTCTTGACATGTAGGAATCCAAATATTCATTCCTCTATTCTTCATAAAATCGTATTGTTTTTAAAAGTTCATCATCCTATTAAGAAATGTGTTGTGAAAATCATGAAAGATTACATTATTAATAAAATATCATGATAACTGATTCAATATAATCACAATTTTGTTTTCTCCTGTCATTAGAGAATTTCATTTCTCATAATCACTATATTTTCAATCAAACATAATAGTAATCCAATTCTTTCTGGTTTCCCCCTATAATGAAGACAAGGAATCACATAGATAGAGACACATCTCATTAAAGAAAACCACATAATCAAGGGTAGGTAATTTCAATATATAACAAATTAGTTTTAATCCTAGGTGGTCCAAGATCATTACCAAAATTATACTATTTTAACCAATAATTTGTCTTATCCTTAGTGACATACATAGACATACCTTTGAAATATCTCTTGGGATCTCATTAATGAATATGTATCATTGTTTCCAATGTTTTAATAAATTGGGGATTTGATATAATGACCAATGACCCAAGCATGAAATACATGGAAATTACATTTATTTGGAAGAATATATAATAAATTACCCAAATATATTCCCAAAGACTGTATTGGTTTAGTGTCTTAAGAAACTCAGAACACATTCTTACAGCTTGCTGAAAGATCATCAAAATCTCCATAATGATCTTACCCATTAGTTTTTCCTACCTAAAACCACTATTTATATCTTGGGTAAAAGAAAACATATGAAAAATTTGAGCTCAAATTCTTGGTATGGTTATGCATCTAAAACATCTTACAAAAAAAATAGTGTAAAAATGATCATAACTTTTGAATATCAAAATCCCAAGTTATGAAATAAATTTAATCCGTATATAAGGAATAAATCATACCAGAACATTATTCATGATAACATATCATTGGAATATAAAAGGAAATATTTGAAAATAAGTAATAATAAAAAACAATTTACATATGATCCAAAGCTAATAGACAAGACCATCATAGTAGACAAAGTCTATTTCTGAACCATGATTATATATTGTTCCACCCCAATATTACTGAACCAGAATTACTAGTCAATCTAGTCTAGTCCATCTTATGAGATATAATACATTAACCATATAATTATATGGATACATAGTTCCCATCCATATCATAATGAAATATTTCTTACATGTTCCAAATTTTTTTTATTCATCATATCATAACCAAAGAAATAATAAGGTTTTCTCAAACCCCATTCCATCATTATCCATATAAAATAAAACTATTTCATTAAAATAATTCCATTATAATCATAACAAAATCAACGAAATAATATAGATAGAAACATAACGCACTGATATCTTAGAAGGAAAATATTTTTAATAAAATACAACAAATTAATTCTTGGTGAAAACATACTTTCTTTTACAAATACATTCTATTTCTTCGAAATCTAATTAAATTTTAAAATAAAATAATTTTATTGAAAATACACTTAAACAAATTTATATAATGTATCATTGAAATTTTATGTTATGATATATTAATAATAAATTCATGTCATATAATTTTAAAAAACATTGTCCCCGTATTTTTTCTTAAAAGTCAAAAAGTATTTAATATATAAAAAAAACTAAATATTCCTTCCAAACCATATAAAAATGTAAAAAATTGTCAGAAATGACTTTAAACATAAATGTAATAATATTAAAAAATTTATGAATTTTTTTAGAAATCATGGACATTAATGATAGATATACCCCCAGTAAATACTTAAGTATATGCAATCTCTGATAAAAATGAGATTGAAAAATTATCAGTTACCTTTGATATGATATGTTTCATATTTATCCAAACCTCTTGTATAATTATTTATAAAATGATATTGAATTTTTATAGAATAATAATAATTTTTAAGCTATCATATAGGATTAATTTTCCATTCATTTTTAGTAAAATTTCATTATCAGTCATTATTTGTCTATTAACTACTTTAGGTTGCTTCGCATATTTTGTATGATATGTTCATGTCAAATTTCTTATGATATAGATATATCATTTATATAATGATATTAGAATAATATATATAATATTTATTCCATCCATTCATATATATAATCAGTTTTTAATGAAGACAATTTAGAATGAATCGCATCACATCGTGGAGGTAGTAGGTCATACTTATGCACAAGCATGGATATCATTCAATTAATGAATAATATTTTTGGATTGTTATGGAATATTAATTATAAGTTATAATTATTTTGTAATTTAATTATTTTCTTACATTATACTCATCATTATACCCAAATAATTATGTATTGTTTCATAACAAATTACCCCACAAGGTGGAGATGGTAAGCCATATTTTCTCACGCATGGTGATATTATTATTCATAGAATGTTTAAAATGTTGAATGTAGGTGTTCCATAATTATAATAACATATCATAATGTATATGATACTATATTTATTATAATAGTATGTAGAAAAACCTAAGAAGATGTATTATATAAAGAAAATAATTTTGAATGATGGGATAAGACAATTACCTCTTTTTTGTGTATTTCTTTTTTATTTTAACAAAATATTTTAAAATGATGTAATTTTTAAAAAAGTGTTCTCTCTAGGAGTAATTAGGTGTTTTAAGGGATTATATGGTGATATTTTTGTTGAGCCAAGGGGATTTAGATGTGTGAGTACGTGGGTAGATGTGAGGGGCTTTCATAATATGGGGGAGGGGCACTTTAGGAATGTCTTCAAATATTATTGTATATTAAATTTATATTTGATTTATAATAGCTCCAATTTTATATATTTTGAGATTATTATGTTTATAGTTTGAGTTCCTTTCAACCAATTGGTTTTATACAAGTTTATGTGACCAACTTTTCATTATCTTTTTTGAGTTAACCCTTAGTTAATGAAATAAACTCTCACAATGTATTCTTGTATTTTAAATCTATATGGTTAATATATATACTATAAATTTCCAAGATAACCTCACGGGGATACTTATTAAATTTTTTACATTATATTATTCATTTTCTCAGAATATTATATTTTTATGACTGTTATATCATTTAATTAAATAGTATTTGTTCTAAAAACTCATTTTTGTATATTTTGAAACTAATTATTAATTTATTTATGTTATATCTATAAAAAATTGATTGATTAGAAAAAAATATATTAAATCATATATAACATTTCATAATTACACAGAAATGGTTTTTATGTAATAAAAAATTCAAAATTTTATTTATTATAATGTTTATAATGTAATTTATTTTAATAAATTGATTAATAATGTAATCATTGAATCATAATTGTATCAAAAATATATTAATTTATTTAATATAAAAAAATTATAAATAAAATACAATGACGTAGGAAATATTTTTAACTTTTAGGGAATATTTTAATAAAAATATATCAATTATATAAGCCCACCATAAAATTGTTTTAGTAAAAATATTCATGTTCATGTTATATATCCCTCTATATTAAATTAATTATTATTACATTTTATTTTCACAAACAAGTGGCTCCCAAATGCCAAATGATCAGCCTATGGGATTTTTTGGTCACCCATGAGTCAAACAATAATATGAAAATACATTTTAGTTTGTTTTATATTATTATAATATTATTATTTATTCCTATTCACCAAATTTACCCTTTTATAGTGGTAAATAATAATAATTACTATAGCTACTATTCATAATGTATACAAATAAAAGGTAACTATTTATGTAATTTCATCCTTATATTTCAAAATATCTAAAACATTTTTCTAAATTTAAAACATATAATTTGTAGAAATGAATTAAAAATTAATTCCCATTGTCAAAATAAGAGAATGTGTCTTCAAGAAATAAAATATATTTGACAAAAATATATAATAATTTTGTAGTTAGTTACGTTCATTCCCGCCATTACAATAGCTAGGCATTAACTACCATTTAAAATAATATTATTTTATTATTAGAGTGCAATGTAAGATTTAAAAGAAACTCATTGTCGTGTATTGGGTACTCCATTGAGCATAGCGTTCCCTTTAAAGTAATATTGATATTTTATTCATAAATATGGATAAATATGAAAATGTAATATTATTTATTTACCTGGGGTGTTATAGGAGAGTCCCGCTATATCCCATCGATGCATCGGTATATCTCATGAGAAAAACTAGTGACTTGGAATGAGGCCTTGACGATATGGTTACGTATGGTCTTGGATAGAGGCTTTGAAGATGTTGTTATTATGAATATAATTATGAATTACCCCATTATTATATTATTTATTATCATTACATGTGATTACATGACTAGTATAATATCCACATGAATGTTCAAATGAAAGTATTTGATTTATTATCTGTATATTATGTTTTTTTGTTTAAAGGATTGTATGTTAGTGTTATACATTCCATAAAATTTTATTCTTATTTATGAACTTTTTTTCAATATTTTATAACCTTACTGATCATCTGATATCAACATTTTCTTATGACTTATTTACCTGGGATTCTAAGATGTTTTTTTATGATTGATATGTAGGGATAATCTTAGAGAATAATATTGTAGTGAATGGTTTATCTAAGATGTTTGATATGTGTGAACTAAAAGGTAATGTTCATATTCGTATTATATATTCCAAGACTACTAAACAGTGTGGTTGTTTGGGATTTGATTCCTCTTAATCAAGCTAATGTATTAAAATAATGCATCGGCTCCAATTACTTGGGGTTGGGTGTTACATTTAGTATCAATGAATGTTTATAAACAACAATGGAAATAGATTTATAATGAATATTATTGATAATAACCTGAAGATATAATTTGATGATTAGTATAAACGAACATCCTAAAATTTTGGTAATGTATATATTATGTGGGTATTCCAAGAAAATACCTCTCTATCTGGGTACTATAGGTTGATGTGGTTCTATCAGATATGTACATTTCACTAATAAATCTTACAAGGTGTTCTAGGCTTGACTTGGGTTAACCTCGCACATGAAAATGGTATTTAATTCACTCATTTCATTACAATTTTAGTGATATGTTTAGGATAATTAATATTTTATTAACGTACCATTCTGAAGGATTTTAATAGTAAAAATTCCATTAATGAAACCATAGTTTATGATTCTATGATTTATGATGCATAACTTTATGTTATGTGCTAAAAAATATTTAGAGTTATAGAAATATGATAAATTTATAAGATAATCTATTATATTACATCTTATTGAAATAGAGAGAAGAAAAAGGAATTATAACTCCACCAATGCACAATATCCAAAAATTATTGAGGATTATATAGGACATGGTATGATGACAACATTTCAATGGGAAATATTCTTCGATATATTATCATCATATGAGGAAATGGTATAATTATTAATAAGATATGTAAAAAATTATTTGAGTCCTATTTATTTAAAAGGAACGAATAGAAAAAGAGGGAAAATAAAAAAAATGGATTAAGGTAATAAGGTAAATAAGGATTTTCACACAAATGATAATTATGGAAAGAATAACCCTAAAAAATACTTGATGGGAATTATAGTTTATCATAACTGTAGAGAAAAGGGACATCAGGTTCGTGATTTCTAGGGTAAGAAAAAGGTTTATAATGTACAATTAGTTAGGTGTAAATAGATGGGCACTATATGAATCAATTTCATAATTTTCAATGGAATATACCCCATATAATGCTATTGGATAATGATCATATTATGATACTATTATATATGAAGAGGAATGATAAACTTTAATATTAATGAATTATTTCATTCAAATAATTTATTAGAAATGAAATTATTAAAATAATTATAGAGTATATAATGATGGTCCTGAAGTACTATTTAATTATTGATTTTTGAGTATATGGTACCATGGAAGGTGTCATAGTTTCAAATTAATCATTTGGAAAATATAATGTTGAGGAAATGATAATCAGTAATACTTTTCTGATTATAAAATAATTATGTTGGAATAAATAGTTGATTTATTTGAATAAATTAAAATAGATATTTTAAACTACCTTGTAACTGATTAATGGTCTATTTATTCCATCACTGTTGGTGTTTAAAAGATATTTGGATTTCTGATGTATATCAAATACTCTATATTTTTCATAAGGAATAAATGAGATGTTATGATAATTTAAGTTATTAACATGTTTTAAGAGAATATATGATGAATTTATTTTTCATGTTTGATACTTCAAAAAAAAAGACCTGCATTAGGTTTTGTTTATTTGAGAAATTTAATGACATTCTTTATTAATTTTTGGACCGTGATATTGGATAGAAGAATTTTTTGAAATTTTAAATATAAGAATGGATTAATTTTATTATTTGAATGTCATTGTTTTGGGTTAAATCAATTCATGAGATTATTTTTTGAATATTATAATATTATAGTTTAATGAAAAGTTAAACCCGACGGTCGGGCAACACCTTGTCATGTCCGACAAGTTAGTGGAACATGAACCTACAACTAAATGGTGAAAATGGTGCATAACCTACCACTGACCTATGTGATGTCCTATTTTATATTATATAGTTTTTTTAAATTTCATAACCTACCAATTATAGGTTCATATTTGTAACCTTATATGATTTAGATAAATAGAATTATTTTTAATTATACTTTCTTTTGGAGATAAATCTGAGTTTGTGGAAGAAAATAGTTAAAAAGGGAACTCTACATGTCTTTTAGGTATGCATATTGAGTTCATATTATATGATGAAAATTAATTATTAATATTTATGGAAAGGATATTGAAAACAAAAATGATTTACTAGTACATTATTTCTAATGAATGAAATGGTCCCTTATATCATCATCGACTTCTAGCTTTGTGATTGTTAACTTTTACCAGATCATGTTCTCTATCAGTATTAAAAATTACATGATTGTTAAAATTTTCTTTCATATACATGTTATAAAATATAAAACACATGTATGTGTTATTTTAGGTAGAATTTTTATTTCCCTTACATTATTTTAAATTGTACAATTTATAAACCCTATTTCCAATGTGGGTTTTCCACAAAGGTAGTTCCTAGATCCAACCTTTTATTTTCTTAGCCCAATTTCAAATTGCGAGGATGCAATTTATTGAGGGAAGGTAGAATATAACAACAAAATAATTCATAGTATATTATCTTTTTAATGAAATTGTATATTTTATATTGAAGGCAACACCAACATGGCTTGCATATAAGCATAATTGAGTTTCTTCCAAAGAAACACTTTAGTATTATAAATATTTAAATTTTATATTTCTAACTTATAAATTATATATTATATTATGAATATTTATAAATAAGTTTTAAATTCAAATTATAATTTTTTCTCACATATAAAACATATTTATAATGGTATGTATAAGTTTTAATAAAGTATTTATATTTTTTGAAATTCAATTTTCTTAAAGGAACGACTATTAATAGATTTTTGTGACAAAAAATAACATTAATTTTAAGAACTCACAAAAATTTAATTTGGTTAAATGTAAATAATTGTTGAATTCAGAATATTAATATCATTTTTGGGTGATGTTTTTGTATTTTTCAGACAAATATCAATTTATGACGAATAGTGAAATTGGTGCATTTTTTATACCTGAATTTTTCAGTTAAATAATTAATTTAATTTAAAAATATTTTAATGTCTCAATATATAGAAAATACACATATTAGCCAAATTTAGTTCATGATAACCATTTTCATAACAGAATTAGAAAAATGTATTTATTGAAATTTTGAATGTTTCTTTTACCTGCCTTCAAGCCACATTTGTGGGATTTTCATTAAACTTATTTCATTACTTCTTTGAATATAATTTTGAAGAAATAGACATGCATGGTTGTAATATGTGTGAAAATATGGTCTAATAAAATCGAAATAATTTAAGTCAATTTTTATTTTTGAATTTTATTTTCCATAGTTAATATGTAAATAAGATAATTACAAGTAAACAAATATTATAATAATATTCAATTACACATATACTAGTCATAATTTTATCGGATAATTATTTTGATACTAAAATAAACCTTATATTAAAAAATATGACCCTTTTTATGGAATTTTTGTTAGATTATAATATTTATTATATTTTATTTATAGAAGAGTTAAGAATGTCATATTTGAATTTTAATAACAAAATCATTTCTAATATGAGGTTATATAAGTTATATGGTCGACTATATATATTTATTATAAATATAAAATGTTTAACTACAAAATTTAAATTTATTTAAAATGTTAGGATATAAAAAATAAGAGTAAATGATGATACAATGATGATGTGGTACTTGATTTATAAAAGAAAAAATCAAATAATTTCTATTTATAATATTAAAATAAATATAATTTTTATTAATTAATGAAATTAACATATTTAATTGAATTAATAGACATATTATTTTAACTTTGGAAGTATTATATTGAAGATATTAGTTTCATTGATATTTACAAAAAAAAAATATTGAATAGTTCCAAAATTGACATAAATGTTACATTAAAATAAATAATATTATATTAAATTTTTTAAAAATCATAAAAAATAATTTTTAAGAAAATAACATTTATAGAGTTATATATATCATTAATGATTCAATTTGGGTTTTCTTTGTAATTTCTTAGTAAATATATTAACCCTATAGTGTAGAAAGCCATGTAGTCATTGTAAGAGTTAAACTATTAAACTAAGGGATATGCGTAAAAGATAAGGGTTATTTTGTGACCTAAAATTGTAAATAAATAATTTATTTAGAGGATTTATAACCATACAAACATTAAAAATAACTTTATTTGTATCTATTTTATATCGAAATTAATTTTATATTAAATTAATTATTTTGGGGTTTCCAAAAGAACCCCTAACCTATATTATAAAAGGGCACCAATCTATCTATTTTATCCACCCCTCTATTACCATTTTTCTCAAAAAAAACCTACCCATTACCTCTAACATATTCCATAACATTATCTTTTAGTCTATACATTGGGAAGAAATCCATCATATGGAGTCCTTTTGCGAAAATCCGAAGGATACACTCAATGAAGAAGTAATTATTTTAAAAATTCATATTAATTTATTTTCTTTTTATAATTAATCGTCTTATTTTTATTCATAATAATCTAATATCTCAATAATCAACTATATTATATAATTTTGTAATGATTATGGGATATCTATATTCCTTTTTGACATATAATACAAATACAATATCACCATGCGTGCATTCGTGCGACCTATCGTCTCTGCGTCGTTGTGTAAATTATTTTTTGTAGATACATTATTTATATGGATATGATGATGAATATAAAAAATTTAAATATGAAATTATATTTTATCAATTCAATTCATACTCTATCCAATTCCTTACCATTAACCATTATTAAATGATATTTTCTCTCATACCTACGTAAGACCTACCATCTACACGATGGGATCAATTTCAGCAGCCATTACTACAATTTAAGAATGATTATAATATTATATATAACAAATAATTAATAAATATATGAATTTATTATTATAATATAATAACACACACACACACACATATATATATATATGTGTGTGTGTGTGTGTGTGTTATTTTCATTCCTCCATTCAATACGTTAAGAAAACGGAAACAACATGCATGCATACGTACAACCTACAATATTCATGAATGGTTTATTACATTTCATATATATATATTATATATGTATACTGAATATATATATTATATATAAATCATTTTAAACATTTTAAAAGTTGTTAAATCATGATCTAAGTAATATGATCCAGAATATCAAGTCAAAAAATTATGATAAAAATATATATTATTACACGAAATGTTGCTTTTATATGGAATTGTTAATAATGAGTAATATAAATCCATAAATGAATAACATATGATATAATAAATATTATTATGACTCTATAACATGGTCATAATATTTTTAAAACCACTATATAAGTCTTCCAATCAAGTACAGAGTGTATCAAACCCACGATAAGGGAATTTCCATCCAACACATAATTTTTGTGAGAAATAATAGTGTTCAACACATATTTATTTTGTGTGATGAATGTACTGACACTATTATATTTGATATCATGAATATAATTTTCATTTTGGTTTTTGAATATTCATTTTAAGATATTTCTCCAATTATTTAAATGTTTAAAGTGGTAAGGAACACTTTGAATGCTTAAATAATTATTTATTTCTCCATTTCAATATTATTGATATTATCACATATATATTTTTTTATGTTCTAAAAGATTAAAACAAATAATTTAGGTCTATTTCTATGTTCATTGATTGTTTTTTCAGAAATAAATCTCTTATGGATTTACATATGTTCTAATTTCACAATCTATTTATTATCTAATATTAATTATATGAAAGTATTTACAATAACATATTTATTATCTATTTTATTGTCTCGTATAAATGATTTCCCAATAAGTCATTTTATGGTTTTATATAAGGGAAAATTTATCCAAAACATCATTTTAAATGTTTAAAATATTTACTCTACTAAATATTTATCAATAATTTCCTTGTTTTTAAATAGTTTTGAGGTTTAATTTATATTGACATGAATGTTTTAAAATATTAATTCCTTTTAAAATTTTCAAACTGTTATGAGACACTTTGATTCGAAAATCTCATTTTAAATGTCATATTTTATAAAAGAATGGATTTTGAAAAAGATATTTCAAATAAAAGGGGGTACTTGTCTCAGGATTGGTTTTTGTAAATATAATAGATTATTTTCATCAATGTCAACATCATTTGTTGGATATTATTCTTTAACGAGGTTGAATTATTATGATACAATATACCATATTTTATTGAAGGGTTTATGAATCTTTTCACCAAGGATGTTCTATATTGTTGTCATTCATGGTGTATGGTTAATGTATTAAAATTTCATATTATAGTTTAATGTGAATTTTTAGGTTATTTATTACACATTTCATAAGATGAATTCATTAGTCTTAGTATGTGATGGGTGGTGCCGTTATAGCACCACGATGTATTAGTAGATCTCATGAGACAAACTTGTGTCTTAGAAGGAGGCCTTTATGGTATAGTTTTATACTGTATTGGAAATGAGGCCTTGACGGTATTATTGGGCATGTTCTTGGAATGAGGCCTTGATGGTATGGTTATGAAGTCTGACATTATGAAGTCCCTCATTATGAGATTATTTAGAGATATTACATTTGATTATTCTACTAGTAGAATATCCATTGAATGTTTAAATTGAATTTTTTTATATCTTATTCCCATATTATGTTAATGTTTATGATTAAAAGTATTGTGTTTCAATTATATATTTTCCCTAAATTTTTATGCTTATATATGAAATATTATGTTTTATTG
This sequence comes from Viscum album, assembly GCA_963277665.1. Lineage (NCBI taxonomy): Eukaryota > Viridiplantae > Streptophyta > Magnoliopsida > Santalales > Viscaceae > Viscum > Viscum album. The sequence goes on along the minus strand of OY728153.1, from coordinate 520,576,149 downwards.
CTTACGGATCTTATGAGCTCACCCCTTTCATTAGTTTTATTTTACTATTATTCTAATAATTTTTTTAATTGATATTAAGGGATAATAAATGATAACAATGGAGTTCCCAAAGGATTATCAAAATTATATTTTAATTTTGTAATTTTAATTTTAATTTTTGTTGTAATCCATTTTCCAAGACAACTAAACTGACTGGTGCTTATAGATTTTATTCCTTATAGTAATGATAAGGTATTAAAATATTGCACCCGCTTCAGAAATGTGGGCTTGTGGAATTACAAATAATATGTAAACTAACATGATATTAAAAATCAGATATTACTTATTATAAAAAAAATTAGTGGACAATAAAATAAATGATCATGTAATGAAATTATTTTTAATATTGGAAAATACTATAATTTAAACAAACATCATAAATAGGATAATAAACCAATTTTTTTAGTAATAAAAAATATATAAAAAGTATCATATGAGATTAAACATATTTGGGTTTCAAAAAAAGAAAATTGTAATTTTTTGAAATAAATTATATTGGTACAGATGATAAATAACAATAAAATTGGATAAGTATACATCTTAACATCATTGAATTTTTATGAAAATTTTTAAACTAATAGTAATTAATATAAATGTCCTCTAATATAAAATGACAGTGAAATAAAAATAATTAGAAATATTAGATAAAATTTAATAATATTAAATCATAAGGTATATTTTACAAAACCTATAATTATAATATTATAGGAGAATGATCATAAATTAATTAATATAAATTGAATTATCAAAAACTTGTACGACTTCGATAACATTTAAATAGAATGATCTTGATAGATAAAATATAAAATAGAAATTTAAATAACATTAATATGAATTGGTTCATTGTAAAGACCTTAAAATTTCAAGAATTTTTTTTCTTAATTTATTTTGAATTTAGCGAGTCTGTGGCTTTTGACGTCACTTGATTCTGAGGCCCGGTGTGCCCAGAATAAATTTACGAAGTTTAGAACGAGTACGTTCACTAAACGAATGAGTGGGCTTTTCTATCTTTTGAGCCGGTGATCGGAATTGAAATCTGAGGGCACCGATGAACTCGCAGCGCCGGTAATTGCTTAATGGGACCTTTGACGTAGTTTCATTTTGAGCGGGTTGAGGCTTAATAATTGGGGATTAGAATAACGTAACTAAAATTTCTTGTGTACAAGTTTTATTAATGGATGGTGGTTATTTTCTCCCAACGGGGATAGGTGTGGGGCCCATATGATTCCATAACTCATCACCTCCCCTTCAACTCCCTATACTCCCCATAACTCACCCCTTGTTTAATACATGACAAATCCACTAATTTAATGGAGTGGATCCTCTCCACTTTCCATCTCTCTCTCTCATCATTTAATGTTTTCCATCAAAAGATAATCAATTATTTTAAACTCATAATTTATTTAATTAAGGGATTTTATTTTTGAATGTTTTGAAAGTGTGATAAAAATAAGGAGTAGCCTTATTTTAATTTGGATGGCACTTGTTGTGTTGAGGTAATTGTTTGAGAGAGAGACCCTGTGAAGGGGGAAGAGAGTTATTCCTTCGTTGAAGAACACCATCATTCACGAAGAACGGTTCTCCTTCCGGTGGTTCTAAAATGAACGACACTCGAGCCGGGATTGAAGGCCTTTGCGGAAATGATGAATTCCAATGATCATTTTGACCTTAACCTCCTCCCTTGCGATGATGTCAACAAGCCGACGTCCACCCCTTTCGTGATATCTTCAACGAACGGAGAACCTTGAGGTAGGGGTTTAATTTGAGTATGTTTATAATTCCATGATTCTTCCGTTCTAAAACAAAGAATGCGGATCAACACATTATCATGTTGATCGGTGAATGATTTTATTTACGGGATGGGAATAATTTTTTGCTGGGGAATTGTAGGGAATTAAGTTCAATTTTAAATGATTAAAAGCATGTATATTTTGTCTTTGAACATCATTGTTGTCTGACCTATTGCTATCGACTAACGTGGAGGGCGCATGCTGAACAAACACGGCCTGACGACCCTCCTCAGATTGTTTTTCTATGAGCGGATTAACGGGAGACAATGAAACAGGACCACAACAGCATTTGGAAGCCGTCACTGTGAAGAACGGGTCCTCGGAGATCCATATGCGCAAGTGATAGTCCACGGAAGATGCTGCCGGCGCGCCACGCCGACATGGCAGCGCCAGAGTCCGGTGGCGGTGGTGCGCCACCGGATGAAACCCATCGTGGAAATAGTTGTGGCAGCCATGCGGCAGACCCAGCAGCCATGCGGGATCCGGGAGGGGGGCGGCACTACCGGTAACAATAAGCGGGGGCCGCGCCCCCCGCTGGGCGCATTATGCTCGACGGACTGGTCGTGCTAGCCTCCCCCGACCAGGCCGGGGCAGGCCATGAAGACCGGGCTGTGTCGGTCGGGGCGGTCCACGCCCAACCGGGTCGGACCCGGACCTGAGTTGGGTCGACCCGGTTCGGGCCGGCCCAGGGGGTGTTGGACCGGGTCGGACCGGGCCCCGACCCCTTATTTTCGGTCCTTATTCAGTTAAACAACCATAACATGAGTTTTGGACCTCTGATCGATGCACTGTTAGTTGTGTCAGATTCCTCGGATCTAGATGGTCGTTTTGATATATTACACTCATGATTTAGGAGAAGTTTGCGTACTAACGGGTTGGTTCGAACTCAAAACCAACCGGGCCCTCGGAGCGGAAAAGTTTATAACATGAGGATCATATGTCTGATTGACGTGCCATCAACTATGTTGGATTCCTATTAATGAGACATGTCTTTTGGCATAGTCCACATGAAGTTTGGATGTTGTTGGAGTACGGTCGGGTTGGTTTTTCCTATAAACCAATCGGGTCCCTAGAATAGAAAAGTTAATAACTCTCAGACCGGACGTCCGTTTGATGAACCGTCGGCGGCGTTGGTAATCACGTTGAGGAATGGTTCCTTTGAGTATACACCATGGGAATTTGGGGTACAGTTGAGATACAGCCGGGCTGGTTCGTAGACGAAACCAACCGGTCCTCTGGGACTAAAAGTCTAATAACTCACAGACCGGGCATCTAATTGACGCGTCGTCTGTTGCGTTGATACCGCTTTGACGAGGCGGTCCATTGAGATATTTCTTCATGGGACATTATAATACATGGAGTGTCGACCAGTAGCTCGGGGAGAGGATCCTCCCGGAGACGAGCTTACGGAGTACAGAGACCTAGTAGCTGACTGAAACCTGATGACTGCTAGTCCGATTCGTTTCGGTGTGACTTGTATAGCCCAGTGGGGAGCACTACTGTGTTGTGGTGGCCGATACATGGCTAGTAGCACTAATGTGTTTGGGTGGTGGACCCGTGGTACTCGACAAAAGGAGTACCTCTTTAGGCTATGAGAGGGAGCACTACTTTGTTAGGTGGCAGACCCATGGCGGGGAGCACTACTGTGTTGGGGTTGCAGACCTGTTGTACTCGACAGGATGAGTACCTCAACCGTCTATGGTTTGTGGGCAGCACTTCAGAGTCGTGACAAGATCACTGTACTCGACTGAGGAGGATATCTTCAGTAGTTTTGGTTTTGATATCATTAATTAAAATCCTGGTTTGAGATGAGTCAGAGACCTTTTTGTTTTTCCTCATGATTGAGATGTGTTACATGATAACATAGGTATATGTATGGGCATAAAACTAAGTAAAGCTTATCTGTTGAGATCTATCTTTTTGGATATCCTTGTTGGTTTTAGTGTGACCTTGAGGGTCTCAGGGTCCCTACTGAGTATCGTTATACTCACCCCTACACGGGTTATGCCCTCACCTCGTTGTATTGGTTGCAGACGACAGACAACACTAATCGTCGATGAGTCTTATAGAGCTGGGCGGTACCCGGAGGTGGACTACATGACAAGACGGTACCCAGAGGTGGACTTCATGATGAGATTGTACCCAGAGGTGACAGACGGATGTGGAGAGCAGAGGTGGCCATTTGTACCTACCCTTCAGGTAGGAACTTCGGAGAACAATCCAAGAGAAGCTCAACACCTTCCTTTTGTTTATCATTTCCTTGTACTTTACTATTGGGTTTGTATTCTGACCCTTTTGTACTTTCAAAACACTTGTTATATTTCTTTACTCAGTGTTTGCTTCCACTTGTAATCTGGTTGTGTGTGTTTACTTTTCATAAAGGCAATGCCTTCCCAGTTATAGGGATTTAAGCCTTTGGTGCTAGTCGCCAGCCCCTGGCCTATGGATGGCGGGCTTGGGGTAGTCATGGCATGAGCCCCGAGGATGTGTCGTGACAAATTAGTATCAGAGGAGTCGGTTCTACCGCATATCTTAGGACTCTGATATTTTATTTTCATTGAAGCAATAATGTTAAGAGTATTGAGTTTGGTCTTCAGTTCACAGAGTCCAGTGTTGGTGCGGTGGATGACGTATCCATACACAGGGACCCTGTCTACAGATTTCCGACCTAGTGTATGAAAACACTAATTGCATGTGTGTTTCCAAATTTTTTCTTTAAGTCAGATCAAACCAGGTCAGCTCACCAGGTTTAAATCGTTTGACCATGTCACATCTATTCAGGATTTCTCGATGCAAACAATCAGTTGGAGTTCTGAGAGAGTACTCGATGACGGCCCACCGAGCGACGAGACCCCGGTGCAAGACCATTTTTCTATGTAGGCACCTTCGGGTGGTGTACCAGCAGCAGCAGCACCCGCTAGGTAGGAGATGCTCCCAGTCGTACTAGCTGACTATACACACTAACAGAGCACGTTGCATGAGTTCCAGCAGTAGTGGCCTTTGAAGATACGGGGTGAGACTGATTCCCAGGCAGCAGTGGACATTCTTGAGGTGATTACTAGGGTTCTACACCTTTTTTAGACACTAGTAGAGAAGATGGTGACCTTAGCTACCTTTGTTTACCAGTTAGTGACCATGAGGTTGGTCCATATTGTAATGAGGCTTGGGTACATGGACCGATGCATGAGATAGTACCTTCGGGTAGTGTTCCAGCTATATCACTACCTGTTGTTAAACAGTTTGAACCAGTGGTACCAGTATATGACATATGTAGGCTTAGTGCCTTACACGTGTTTCAACGTCAGATAACCCTCAGGTTCTGAGGTGGTCCCAACTCATAGGCGGCTTAAGACTTGCTGGTGGAGGTGGTTGAGTGTTTTCTAGAGCTTATACAGCTTTGGCAAGACGACATGTCGGAAGCTGAGTATTCATCATGGCGTACTGATCATTTCAGGTACTCGATGACTACGATACAATAAGTGCTTCAGGGCTCAGACTTCCGAGCGAGCTGTGTATAAGGACATCCATGCCAGCACCTTTCCACTATACATTCCTAATTATGATTGGGTGTTAGAGAGAACCTTTTTGGTTGAGAATTCTTTGGATGACTTCATACAGCCAGTGAAGGTTAGCAGTGGGAAAGTAGGAAATTGGCGCTAGTCTCGGAGACTAGGGAATGTTAAATGTTTTATGAAGAGGAAGTGTTAAGGACAGATGAATCTGCAGGGTATCAGATGTCAAAGTAGAGCTAGGAGGGCAGAATGTGGTGATGTACATTTTGACATGTTACAACCAGCCGCCTTTGTAGTCCCTATCAGGATAAGGGAGAAGGAGGGAAGGGGAAGATAGTAACTGCATGCGGTCAAGGAGTGTGACCCAAGGGATCTAGGAATGATTCCATGTATGGTATGTGTCTACTACAATCTGCCGTAAAAACATATATGGATATGAATCATCCCTTCCTTCCACGAATCTTGTCCCAGACCTAGAGTTTCTGGTTAAGCCGTTGACTTGACCCTCACGTTTGGAGATACCATTGGGAGGAGGATCGATAATCATGCTTACACTGACGATATGATCTGACCATTGAGGTGAGAGTTTCAGTTGGAACATCTTGGTGGCAGTGTCGAGGACTTACGACGTTAGTTTGGATATGGACTGGGAAACTACAGTTCATACACAAATTGAATGCATTAGTAAAAATGGTTGTAGTTTACCTACATATTTGGAATGGGGTTTCCTTGGTCGGCGAAAAGGAAACCCCAGGTAGCACAAGATAGAATAATTCATAAGTGGGTGCAGTAAATCACTCATGATTCGGTCAAATTTAGATTTTAGCCGTAATTCTCCGGAGATGTTGCACCGCATTTAACATTGAAGAAGAAGAGGAAACTCTTCGTGTGGTCAGTGAGATGCCAGCAGAGCTTTTCAGGGGCTGAGGCAGAGGTTGAGCAGTGCACCCATTTTGAGGATACTAGAGAAGGTGAAAATCATCCAGGAGTGGATGAAGATGGCACAGAGTAGGCAGAAATCCTATGTTGATAGGAGACAGAGACCACTGGAGTTCGAGTATGGCGACCACTTTTTCTTACGGGGCTCCCCTAAACGAGGTCTACAGAGATGTGGCCGAGGAGGCAAGTTAACTCCGAGGTTAATCAGACCCTTCTAGGTCCTCAGTAGGGTAGGCGATGTGGCTTAACGCTTGGCCTTTCCACCTCAGATTCACTGGGTGCACGACGTATTCTACATATCTCAGCTGAGGAGATACATGCACGACCCTTCACACATCATCAACCACAGAGAGTTGTACATCGATGACTGGGCGACCTTCATAGGGTTCCACTAGAGGTTGAGGATCGACAGGAGCAGGTCCTATGGGCATGGTCGATTCCTCTTGCGCGGTTTTGCTGGTAGGACTTGAACCTCTAGGAGAGCACATGGGAGGAGGAGGCCCACTTGCATGCTCGGTACCTCCTTTAGTTTCCCTATTTTGTGTTATAGCTTTACGGGGACATAAAGCCCTGAGGTTGGAGTAATTTAAAACCGGGAAATTTCAAGGCAATTATTTTCTTAATTCCTTTGGAATTTGACGAGTCTGTGGCTTCTGACGACACTTGATTCCGAGATCCGGTGTTCTCGGAATCAAATTTCTATGTTTAGATCGTTACGTTCAATAAACGAACGAGCGGGTTTTTCTATTGTTTGAACCGGTTCTCGAAATTGAATTTTGAGGAAATCGATGAACTCGCAGCTCTGGGAATTGCTTAATGGGACCTTTTTCATAGTTGTGCTTCGAGCGGGTTGAGATTAAATAATTGGGGATTAGAATAAAATAAATAAAATTTCTTGTGGACAAATTTTATTTAAGGAAGGTGGTTATTTTCTTCCACGGGGAGTTAGGGGTGGGGCTCACATGATACCCTAACTCTTCACCACCCCATGAACTCCCTAAACTCCCCATAACTGAACCCCTATTTAATACATGACAACTCCACTCAATTAATTTAGTGGAGACTCTCCACTTTCCATACCTCTCCCATCATTTACTATTTACCAACACATGATAATCAATGGTTTCAAACTCTTAAATTATTTAGTTAAGGGATTTGATTTTTTAAATTTTGGCAAGTGTAATTAGAATAAAGAGTAGCCTTAATTTAAGTTGTTTGAACTTGTTGTTTTGAGGTAATTGTTTGAGAGAGAGCCCTTGTGAAAGAGGAAGAGAGTTCCTCCTTCATTGAAGAACACCACCCTTCATGACGAACGGTTCTGCTTCCGGAAGATCTCTAACGAATGACGCTCGAGCCGGGATCGATGGCCTTCGCGGAAACAACGAACGCCAAAGATCATATTAAAATTCATCTCCACCATTGTGATTATGTCAACAAGCCCACATTCACCCATTTCACGATATCGTCAATGAACGGCGAACCTTGAGGTATGGGTTTATTTTGAGTATGATTATAATTCCATGATTCTTCCCTTCTAAAACATAAAATGTGGATCAACTCATGATCAAGTTGATCGGAGAATGATTTTATTTGCGGGTTGGGAATAATTGTTTGTGGGGGAATTTTAGGGAATTAAGTTCAATTTTATTTGATTAAAATTGTGCCTCTTTTTTCATTGAACAACATTGTTGTCCGACCAATTGCTATCGACTAATGTAGAGGGCGCGGGCCGAACAAACCCGGCCCGAAGACCCTCCGCAGATTATTTCTCTATGCGTGGATTGACGAGCGATGATAAAACGGGACCTCAATGGCGTTTGGAAGCTGTCGCAGTGAAGAACGGGTCCCGGGAGATCCATAGGTGCAAGCGGTGGTCCGTGGAAGGCGCTACAGGAGCGCCGCCGGCACGGCGATGCCGACGTTCGGTGGAGGAAACCCACAACGACAACGTCCATGGCGGCAATGCGATGGACCCCGCAGCCATGCGGGATCCGAAAGGCAGGGTGGCACCAGCGGGCGCCACAGGTAATAATCTGAGGTGGTTGCGCCCCCTACTCGGCGCGTCACGCTCGCCCGACTGGCCGAGCTAGCCTCCCCCAGCCGGGCATGTGCGGCCATGTGGACCGGGCCACGCCAGTCGGGATGTAGTACGCAGGTCGGGCCAGGCTGCACCAGCCAGGCTGGGCCGCGCCCAAGAGGGCCGGACCCAGACCCGAGTCGTGTCAACCCAGTTCCGGCCGACCCAGGGGGTGTTGGGCCGGGTCGGACCGGTCCCAGACCCCCTATTTTCGGACTGTCTTCAGTTAAATGCCCATAATATGAGTTGTGGACCTACGATCGAAGCATCATAAATTCTGTAGGACTCCTCGGATTGAGACTGTCATTTCGATATATTACACTCAATGTTTCGGCAAAGTTTGGGTACGTCCAGGTTTGTTCGAACTCGAAACTAACCAGGCCCTCAAAGCAGAAATGCTTATAACTTGAGGACTGGTTGTCCGATTGACGTGTCTTCAACTATGTTGTATTCCACTTAATTAGATGGTTCTATTGGCATACTCCACTTGATGTTTGGGTGTGGTTGGAGTATGGTTGTGTTGGTTTAGCCTATAAACCAACTGGGCCCCTAGAACGAAAAAACTAATAACTCTCATACCGGACGTCTCTTTGACTAACCATCAGCAGCGTTGGTAATCATGATGAGGAATGATTCATTTGAGTATATCCCATTGGATTTTAGGGTATAGTTGTGATATAGCCGGGTTTGTTCGTACATGAAACCAACTAGGCCCATGGGACCAAAAGGCTAATAACTCACAGACTGGGCGTCTGATTGACGCACCGTCTCATATGTTGAGACCCCTTTGAAGAGGCGGTCCTTTAAGATACTTCTTCATGGGACATTTTGATACATGGAGTATCGACCAGTAGCTCGGGGAGCAGATCCTCCCTGAGACGAGCTTAAGGATTACAAAGACCAAGTAGCTGACTGAAACATTATGACTGCTTGTCTGATTCATTTCGGAGTGACTTGTATAGCCCAGTGGGGAGCACTACTTTGTTGGCGTGGCTAACCCATGGCGGGGAGCACTACTTTGTTTGGGTGGCAGACCCGCAGTACTTGACAGAAGGAGTACCTCTGTAGGCTATAAGGGGGAGCACTACTTTGTTAGGTGGTGGACCCGTGGCGGGGAGAACTAATGTGTTGGGGTGGCAGACCCACGGAACACGACAGGAGGAGTACCTCAGCAGTCTATGGTTAGTGAGCAGCGCCTCAGAGTCACGACATGATCATTGTACTCGACAGAGGAGGAGCTCTTCAGTAGTGGTGGTTTCGATATCATTAGTGAAAATACTTGTTTGAGCGGAGTCAGTGACTTTTGGGTTTTTTCTCATGATTGAGATGGGTTACTTGATAACTTAGGTATATGTATGGGAAAATACCTAAGTAAAGGTTATATTTTGAGATCTTTCTTTGTGGTTATCCTTATTGGTTTTAGTGAGACCTTGTGGGTCTCTGGGTCCCTACTGAGTATCATTGTACTCACCCCTACATGGTATATGCCCGCACCTCAATGTGTTAGTTGCATACGACGGACATCACTGATCATGGATGAGGCTTGTAGAGCTAGATGGTACTCGGAGGTGGACTTCATGACGCGACGGTACCTGGAGGTGGACTTCACGACGAGACGGTACCCAAATGTGATAGAAGAACGTGGAGAGATGAGGTGGCCATCTGTACATACCCTTCAGGTAGGAACTCTGGAGAATGATAAAGGAGCAGCTCGACACCTTCATGTTGTTTTGTCTTTTCCTTGTACTTTACTGTTGGTGTTGTTTTCCGGCCATTTTATACTTTCATCACACTTGTTATATTTCTTTACTTAGTTATTTCTTCCGCTAGTACTCTAGTTGTGTGCGTTTACGTTTCATAAAGGAAATTCATTACCAGTTATAGGGATTTAAGCCTTTGGTTCTAGTAACCAGCCCCTAGCATATTGAAGGTGGGCTTGGGGTAGTCACGGAACGGGCCCCGAGGACTGGTCGTGACATTCATGATATAACTTGTGAAATAGATTGTATATAAATAGTAAAATATAAGATAAGTGTATATTACTAAAAATGAATCATGAATGAAAATTTTGAAACAAGGATTTATTACATTTAACTCAAGAATTTCAAAAACTCTATTTGAATTCATATATAATAAACTTAACCCCATTTTAAACTTATTTAAACAAATTATTCATATATATTACCCTTTTTAATTCTTTAAATATAGTCATCCACTACACATAAATTTTTTTGTTACTATTTATTTTCATCATAAGATGTTAATAATTTTGATAGTTTTGAAATGGAGATGTCAGAATATATTAATATCATATAATGTTCATAATTCATGGATTATTTTTTTAAAATCATTTATTTCAACGATTTATACATAACCATTTTCGTTTTACAGAAATTATGGTTATGTTTCCTATGAATGTAATCTGTGTTGAGCTTGTTTACGATAATATACTAACACCAATAAATCACATAATAACAATAGTTAATTATAATCTTAATATTATAAAAACTATTCATAAAATATATTAATCCCAAATATAATATATATATATATATAATTTTTTTATAACCATCCATTTAATTAGGTGGAGAATAAGTAAACACATTATTAATTGATGTTTCAGTTTTTTCATAGAACATACGATGTTTCAATTTTTTTAATGTTTGAGAGGATGGTAAAAAGTGATTACACCATCCACATAATGATATTTTAAAATAAAAATGATACATAATTTACCAATATTATAATGGGTATAATATATTTTTTGGGTAAAATGTGGTGGAAAAGGATAGAAATAAATATGGAGTGATTATGAGTTATCTCTTAACTCCTCATGTTAACTCATTGAGTCTTCTTCAGTTTTCCATCTAGTGACAATAAAATATCTAGAAAAATGATATATGTGTTATGAATGGATATCAGATGATATTTATATAATTTATTAGATTTACATGTGAGTATAAATGGGGTTGTTAATGGATCCTTTTATATCGGAGAGTGGTGACATTTTTTTAAATACACATTACTTCATACTAAAGGCTTGCCACATTCAAAAGAAACTTGATACTAAACAAGATAATATGGGATCATTGTAATTTATTGGTTGAATAATCATTAATCCAAACAAATAATTGATTATCTATGATATTTTGGGACTTTTTTCTTATTTTATCATTTTCCAAAAAACATTAGCGTAATAAATCATTTATTTTAATTAGGTAATTTTTATGTCAAAAATTTAACAAAAAATATTAAATTATATTATTATCAACATTTAGAATATTATTATTACATATATCCAAATTCTAAATTTATGTGAAATTTATCATTACAATAGTTTAATTAAAAGAATAAAACAAATATTTAGAAAAAATGACTTTTAATCATAAAAATGATTTTTTATTAATAAATTTTGTAGAATTGATTCCCCATATATTTATTGTTATATTTCTAAAAAATTGATTCATTTCTTATTTAAAATAAATTTAAAAATGATTATATTGTGATGAATATTTAATTAATGTGAAATTTAATAAAAATATATGAATAAGATATAAAATATACACAAAAAGTCATGTAATGTAACAACCCTGTTAAATAAATAATATATCATTTTGTTATTGAAAAATATTCATGAATTAAATATTGATTTTACATTAATAGGTTTGATATTTTTGATAGTGTACTCAACATGCAACAATTGTTTTATTTGAAATCATACGTTTCACACAACGTTTAGTTATACTGAAATATAATAATATTATATTATTATTTTAAATATTAGTTAAATCATAGTTGTTGTATTTGTGGTAATGATAATAACTAACTAAAATATGATTATACATGTTGGTTAAATGTTTTTACATTTATCCAATGAATGTTAGAGGATTAAAATATGAATGAATCTAAATTCAAGCATAAATACTCAAATATTCACTAAAAGGTCGATTTACAACCTTTTAATAGAGAACCCTATATAAATTTTATTTTTGGAACTTTTATATGATCTATTTGACAAAATTATATTCTTATTTGGAATTGTTAGATCAAAATTTACTTGGGATGAAATTTTGGTATTTTTCTGATAATGATCATTCTTAATGAATAGTAAAACAATTCTGTATTTTAATTAAATGCTGTGTTTTAATATAATTTATTTATATTGTTAGATTATATTTTTAATTTGTTTTAATGTGTAATTAGATTATTTTTATAACATTTAATCCATTGTAGGTCATTTAATGTAATTTCACTTTGAAATATGATGTAATCAAGTGTCAATCTTTTGACAGTTTATATTTCTTAAAAACAAGCTTTCTGTTTTGACAATGAGAATTAATTTTAAATTAATTTCTCTCACTTATATGTTTTGAATATAGAAAAAGTGATTCTATATTTATAATAAGGAGGTCAAAATTGGGTAAATAGTTTAATTATATTTTTATGAATTTTGTATATTTTTTATACGAGTTTTAAATGGTAAATATAGTAGATAAGGGTAACAAAAAATTATTAAAATAATATTAAATTACCATAACAAGTGTCATAATCCTATTGGATGATAACTATCTGACTATGGTCATTCGTGGCACTGTTTTAGGACCCCATGGATCCACATAAGAATTATAATGACACATTATATTAATTAAGTTAAAGTAAAGACAAAAATTACATAAACATATATCATTTAGTTATTAATTTGTTAAATGAGGTATTGTATGCATTCTATTCTAATATAAATAATAAATATTAAGAAAAAACAATTTCCTAAATTATGTTATTTGATTTATAATATTTAGATATGAAATAAATAAAATTATTTATGACACAATGATGATGTAGTAATTAACTTATTAATGAATGATTTAAATAAGTGAGATTATAAAAATTAAAAAACTATACAAATCTTGTCCAATTATTATTGTATGATTTAATTTAGAAAAATATTCATCGTATCTTAGAATGTAATGTGTTTTTGACCTTTTGAAATCGAAAATCTATCTATAATAATATAATATTTTTAAACTTACCTATAGAGCCCCTCCTCTACCTTATAAAAATCCATGACCTCTAACCCATAAATCCCATCTCCCACGCCCCTTGGATCATCCAACCTCAGACCAATAAATCTTATTAAATAACTATATTCCTCCTAAAATCATTTTTCCAGGCAGAAGGTAATTCTTGTAAACTTGTTGGTTCAGACCAAATAGAGATACATGATTTAATGGCAACATATTCTCTTATGTACTTTTCTTTTATTTTACTTATACAACCCCATAAACTCTCTTTATTCCATTATTTTATAAAATAAAAAGTAGCTTAAATATACGAGGATTTTTATGAGTATAATTATAACTACACAAACACACACCTCCATCTAATGAAAATGACCATACAGTTTCAGTGGACGACGAACTACTGTCTCACGAAACGATGATTCTTCAATATTCTTCTACCACCACGCTTGGTGGCCATTATGATAGAAAATTTATTATATATGATATATATTTTATATTATTTTATTAATATGCTTATATAATTTTCATTTACAATATACATTTCTTCTTTTCATGTTGTATCAATACGATAATTTCATTTGAGGAAGAGCGGACTACCGCCCCCTCAAAATGATACGACTTGTTCATACCATACATGGAACATATAAATGATGGTGTTAATGAAATTTTTCAATGTATAATAATTTTATATTATAATATAATTATAATATACCAACATATCCTTATGTTTTCATTTCATTAAAAATTAGAAAAAAAGATATGAAAGTAGTGTGCATGCATACGTACGGCTTACTGTCTCCATGAACGCTGCAATACATTTCTTATGTCCAAAGGATATGGAATATTATATCTTCTTATGTACAGGATATACATGATAAATATAATATCTAAATCATGAATATAAATCAGGAGATTATTTACTTTTGACCACATGGAATGATTGTTATTATAACAAGTTCATTTTTAACTCAAATTCCGAACATCGACAAAATGTCTGATATAAAATGAAATAAATAACTAATTGTTATTTCAAGGTAATAAGTTATATAATAAGAATAACAAAAATTAAAAATACTCTTAAAATTGTATAAATTAACTTAGGTTTAATATTTAGGATGAACAAGGAACAAACGAGTCAAGTAAGACACGATGCCACGAAACTTCTTCACCCATTTTCCATTCATTGGGTAGAAATTCAACATCTTGATTATGTTATATGATAGAGATGATTGGATGACCTATTAATTTTTTTAAATTAATATAAATTTATATAGGTTATAATTATTTCATTGATTTATCATTAATTTAATGATATGATCTTTGTAAGGGAACCTTTATCCCTCCACTTTTAGTCAAGGACTTATTTTTTTTGTTATGTATTGTAATTTCCATTATCATATGTTAGGATATGTTCTCTTATATCTATAATTCATTAATATTTATGTCCATTTTATTAGAAACCCGTCTATATCTCATCAAACCATTTTCTGATTTTTAATGTGATGTTGTTAGGCTCTCGAATTTTCATAAGGAACTATGTCTCAAAATCCTTTCATTTGAGGTATATCTTGATATTGTGAACATTAATTATCGTATAAGGTTTATATAATTCCATTTGGCATATTATATCAGGAATATCCTTATTCTCATGATATTATAGGTTTTTTTAATATAATTACTTTCTTATTTTTATTTATGTATTTTCTATGTGGTAACATAACATTTAACTAAAACATTGTTTTAAGAATTTAATCATCTAAATCCTTATAATTAAGTTACATTCGTTAAAAATTGTAGTAATTATTCAATTATATGGATATTATTATTTTATAATGTTAATCCCTTTAAATGATTCAATGTGGTATGGGACACTATGACTCGTAAACCTCTTTATTAAATGTTATAAATGGTTTTGAAAATGGTTTGGACAAACAATTGATTATGTAAAATTCATGAAATTATATATTGTGATGTGGAAATGTGATCTTTATTTTATTCTTATGTTATGTGTTATGATTATGTTATGGTTCATGGGAATTGTTTACATATATGGGTGGTTTTGTGAAAAACCTAGGGCTGTTGAGCCTGAGATAGCTCTCCAATGCATTGGGTAATATGAAGGAGGTAAATGTTAATGTTTCTCCTAAGATAATTATAGAATATACTGTGATGGGTGTTCCAAAAGTAACTCCCTACGTAGCTATGAAAGCTGCAGTGTACGTATTTTATGTATGCCATAAGTTACCATTATGATTTATGATTTATGTGTGTAATTAAAAATCTTATGATTTCATGAGTTATGTTATGATTGAAAATAATTGTTTTATAGATTTGTATTTATTAATGGGGTAATGTTTCCTTTCCGTATTTTATAACCCAAACTATGATTTTTAAGCTCATCCCATGTTTGGAAATTAATAGGATTAAGGATAGGATCAAGGAAAAGTCATGCTTTCTAAAACATGGAACTAGATATGTTTCTTTTTCTACGAGTTGTTATTTTATGAAAAAATTGGAAACTGAATTGAAGTTTCTATTTTTTAATTATCTGAGATGGAATGTAATTGTTAAGGCCTAATTCATTAAAAAAATTGAAATGATCCTGAATGTGAATTCTTGATTTAACTCCATATTATGTAATGTTTAAGTCCATGATCTTATAGTTTGTATGAGAGGTCAGTTTATACAACTTTAGCGAATAAGAGTTTTCATCAAACACATTGTTAGTCCCTACGTCTATTAATTCAGTTAAATACTTTTTTTATAAATTTTCATATCAAGGATAGTCTGATACAAATGTAATGAGGAGGATCTCACACAACATTTCAATTACTTTCGGAGGATATGATTGTAATAATTATTACAAAGTCTTGTTCAGATGATTGTGAAACTTTTTCTAGAATGCAACTGACTTGTATGTAGTTGTTTGAGATATCAAACACCTCCACTATTCATAGATTTCATCTTGGATTATGTGTTTTATTTAATAAAACCTTATTTTGAAAATATTCTCATATTTTCAAGAAAGGGAAATATTTTAATTCATTTTCAAATATTTTACCTTATCACAAGATTTTGAAGCATATTTTGATTTTGAAAAAGGTTCTTAAGAAGGATACCCTTGCACAACCTTTTAATATTTTTTTTAAATTACAGTATTTCAACCCATGATTATGGTATATTAGAATTTCCAACGAATGAATGTTTCAATTGAAACTCGGTCAGACTGTTTTTATAAGGACCCAACCATAAACATTCATAATCTTGAATTAAATTAATAATACAAATTGAAGATCTTTTTAGGATTAATGTTTTATATAGTTTTTTATAACAATTAAATTACATCTAAAAAATTACAAAGTTGACACTTATTCATTGTTTCTATTTTTTTAATAAAATAAAATCTCTTATATAAATTAGACATGTCTAGTTCCATGATTTAGAAAGCATGAATTTTCCTTGATCCCATCCTTGTTTCTACTCCACTTTATGTCCTGTGAAAAATATTTCAAAAACATGGGATGAGCATAAAACTATCATTAATAAATACACAAAGAAGGAAACTATTATATTTTCAAAACAACATGTAAGCCATGGATAATTTATCATAAGTAATACTTTTCCACTTTATGAAGTAGTAAATACACGTCACTAAATAAAATATCATTTCTTACCCTTTTATAACCAAAACATTTCCAAAAAACACAAATAATGAACACATAACATATAAAGGTAACATGGGACATAAAAATTATTAAGTGGATTAACCATACCTTCGAATTCCACAAATATCAATAAATGGAATAGCCATACAACCGACTTCCATACACAATGCATTGAAGGTTATAACGTAACAACTCGTCCTAGTATTTCACGGAACACACATCATATGGTTTATCACGTAACCACTCGTCAAATGTCCACATACCATCATAACATATAAAATATTGAAAATATAAACATTTCAATAATAACATTTCATTTTTAATCACAATAAGTAAGTTCAGGATATTGAAATAATCATTCCATTTTCATAAACCATTTATAATGAGATTATATAATCAAAGTGTGCCATACAACATTGAATATTTTAATGGAATTATAATTTTAAAACATTAATTTCCATATAAATAAATACACCAAACCATTTTGTAAACATGGATATTAAAGATAATGATTTAGAATAATAAATCATTAAAACATTTAAAACGATATTTTAGTTAACGAGTTTTTAACAAAATGAGAGACTCTTGAATAAAAATAATCGAGGAATGAAGTTTAATCTGAACATTATAATATCATGAGAATATATGGATTCATTGTATAATATGAGAAAGATAGTATGTAAACCATATAAGTGTGAACTGGTGTATAACAATATTGAGGTCTCAATGGAAATGTTAATTGAGATGAAATCCCTTATAAAGACGATATCCTTAAATTAAGGATAAATATATCACCTAATTATGTGTGAAAAATATAAATACAACCAATATAAGAGGATATTAAGTGAAAAACAATTAGAGTTAATTAAAACATATTCATAGGACAACATATTCAAGATATACAAGTTTAACCCAAATAATTGAAATTGGGTTAAGAAGTTCCCTTGCAATAATTAAAAAGCCTAACGACATACCTTTAAAAATCATAAAATGTTTTGATGAGATTAAAAGGGTATCTCATCACTTGGAAATAAAATTCAAATCAATAATAATATATAATAACATATCCCAACTTCATAATATGTAAATTAAAAGACATAACAAAAAAGAAGTCTTTTAAAAAGAGGAGGGTGAAAGGTTCCCTTACCGATTTGGTAAGTTACAAAAAATACTCCATATGAAAGAAGGACCACACAATATAGATGTAAATAACAATAAATGAATATTTATTACACATTTAGTAGAATCATGGGATCACATACACCACTCAAAGTAAATAGTGACAAATATATCACGAATCTCACGGGAATAAAAAGTGAGATAAAACCCCCTTACCTTGTTGTAATCAATCATACCGTATGAAAAAAAACATTATAACCACAAATTAAATCACAAAATACAATGAATATAACAATATTAATGATATTATATATCAATTGAAATATACATTACACCACATGTAAAAAATAAGTGGCGAACAAGGGAAATCTCACAGAATTAAAAGTGAGATGAGAAATCCCCTTACCTCGTGTCCTACATGACTCGTATGTTTCTTATTCTTCCTGAATTATAAGCATAAGTTAATATATACTTTTGGAACAAAATTTTGACAGTTTATTATTCATTTTATATCACTTCTTATCTTTATATAACAAATAGTTAATTATTTGAGTTCATATTGGATATTTTATTCATGTTCAGATCTTGAGTCAAAAATGGACTTGTTATAATTAAAATTTCTCAATGGGGTCAAAATTCCATTTCCCCAGAATGATATAAATGATTTATATATCATATAAAACATATATATCCAGTGTATATATAATATTTCATATCATTTGGAGTTATGAAATGAAACACACAGTCATGGAGATGGTAAGCCGTACGTATGCATGAACGTTACATTCATTTCTATTTTATATTTAAAGAAATAAAAAAATAATGACAAATTGGAATATTATATGTCCAATATAATATAATATGATATTTATGTTACATAATTTTATTAACTCCATCCTTTATAAATTCCATGAATGTAATTAACGAATCATGTCACCTTGAGGGGGAGGTAGGCCGCACTTTCTCAAATGTAATTATCGCGTTTACCCATAATTAAAACTATAAAGGTTTGATATAAACGAATAATACATAAATATAAAGAACAAATACACATAATATACATAAAATATAAATAGAGTTCCATCTTAATGGCCACCATGTTATGCGGTAGAAGATAATCGAACAATCATTATTTCGTGAGGCGTTAGTTTTCCATCGACAGAAACAGTATGTTTTTCACCCATTAGATGGAGGTGTGTGTAAGTGTAGTTCTAATAAATATTATAACATAATCTAAGTATATTTATGATACTTTTTTTGTTATTAAATAAAGTAATAAAAAGATTTTATGGGGTTGGAGAAGTAATTTAAAACAAAATAAAACAAAAGAATTTAAGACAAACTGTTACCATTAATTTGGGGGACTTCCTTTTGTTTGAAACTAAAGGACCTCTTGAAGTGACTTCTGCCTATGTTAAGACCTATAGGGGGAAGAGGGGGTCTTGTGAGATTATTTGGGTAGGGGTTTTATGAGACATTGGGTTTTGTAGGTGTGAGGAATGAGTTTTAAGTGGTGTCCTTTTTTAAGGGGGAGGACGTGCTCTTTATGAATGTGTGAAAATATTATTTTATTGTAAAAAGATATTCAGTTTATAAACGTCCAAAACTAATTAATTTAGTAGATAAGATGACTCCAGGTCAAAATAAAATCATAAAATAATTATTGGATAGGTTTTTGATATTGTTTTAATATTTATAATCATATTTATTAAAATCATCTATTAATTAGGTAAATACTGCATCATTATTGTGTCATGAATAATATAAATTAGTTGATGTATAAAAATTATAAAACACATAAAAAAATGTAGGAAAACTTTTTATATTTCTGATTAATGTTTATAGTTGAAATGATAACTTATATAACATCATGTAAATATTAGTTTTCCAATAGATATTTGTTTATGTCATTTTTGACTTTACTTTAAGATAATTAAAATAAATTGTCATTATCATTCATAAGTGGCTCATTGGGTTCCCAAAATTGACCCTAGGATTCATATCGTCGGCCCATACTCATCCAATAAGGTTAGGACAAGTGTTAAGGTAATTTTGAATTATTATAATATTCTTTTTACCTAGAATTACCCTATGTACATTTAACCATGGTAAAGAAAAGTAAATAGTTACTACTCATCATAAATAATTTTAAACTCAATGAACCAAATTTTTCATAATAAAAAAATCCATGTATGTCAGATTTTTAAAATTCAATTCGCAGAAGTTGTTTCACTATTCATCAAAAATAGATGCTATTCGGGAAAACACCAAAAATTCAGCCTAATCTATATTTGATATTCTGAATTCATAAAGGATGTCTATTTTACCAAATTCAATACATAGAATTTTCATTAATTAATTTAAAATTAATTCCTATTATCAAAAAATAGCGTGTTTTTTTGAAACAATAACTATCAAATGATTAACACTTATTTATGACCAATTTCAATGTAAAATTAATCCCAATGAATACCATTGGATACAATGGTAAAAATATAATATAATTAAACTTTGAACCCAATTAAAATGATAACCTAACCATGTAAATAAATTAGATTTAATGGCAGTTTGGAATTAAAATACAGTATTTTTGTATTCATCCAAAAAATGAATTTTTTCAGAGAAATACCAAAACATTACCCAAAGTGAATTTTTTTGTCTCGTTTATAAATAATAAATTTATATTATCAAAAATAACATATAGAAGTGACCGAAAAATATTTAATGAGGGATCTCTATTAAAAGGGATTAAATCGAACTTTTAATGTAATTATGCTTAAATTTAGATTCATTCCTATTTTAAGCAACTAAATTTTATTGGATAAAAGTAAAAACATTTAACAAAATTGTATAATAATATTTTAGTTTATTCTATTCATTCCTGCCATACAAAGTCTAGGCGTTAACTACCATTTAAAATAATAATATTATAATTTTTAGTTTGCAATGTTAGATTTCAAAGAAACATGTTGTTGTGTATCAGGTAATCCATCAAACATAGAATCCCTTTTAAAGTAAAATTAATAATTAATTTAAAAATAATATTTAATATGAAAATTTTAATATTCAATATTTACCTTCGATTTTTCATCCTTCCCCCCTTTTGTAAATTGTGTCCTCACAATTTTAAAACTGGGATTAGAATCATAATTGAAAGTCCCATATTGGAAAAAGAGTCAATAAATATATCAATTTAAAAGAAATAAAGATAAGTACAAAGGTAACCCTAGACAATAGAATACTATGATTCCATGTCGGAAAACATAGATATGGAAGTGAAAACAAACCATAAAGTTCTGATGGAGTGAGATAGAAAATATGTTTAGGAGAAAGTTAACCACTAGAAAATCACAAACATGTGATGGGTTAAATAGTCTTTGATTCCCCAGTCAGAAAAGTTAATGTTTAATGTTTTTTTAAAATATTTTTCATAATTTTTAAGAATTTATTTATTATTATAACTAAAAGCATAATGAAACATACTTACTTGTCATGTAGACTTTCATCATTTACTAAATTCCTACCACAAACTCATCTTTTATCCAAACAATGAGTATTCAAACTAATTAGGGTACATTCAAAGTGATAGAATCAACTTCTAGAGTATCACATATTCCAAAAAAATTGAACTATAAAATTCACATGCCTTTAGAAATCAACCAAATCCCAAAAATTTAGTACAAGATTAGATAATCCCAAAAAAGGAAAAACTTTTACAAAAAGAAAAATGACTCTTAATCTCCAAATTTTTTCTATCATTACAAAATGTTCAAAAAAGACCATTCAATAAAAAAAGTACGTAAATCCTTAAATGTAACCCCAAATATGATTGAAACCCATAATTTCTAAATTATTTATTCACATGGTCTTCTACAAAAATTTTAACATTTATCTCCAAAAACATCGACTACTCTTAAATTCTCATACTGAAGTGTAATTAACCAAATCACATATTCTCTATGATAGGTTAATAATTTCCATAGATAACCCTAAATAAAATTATTATTTATTCATAAAATCATCTAACAAAAAATAATTAGTCATACTAAATAGGGACTTTACACAATCCAGTTGCAGGTGATAAATCACATTCTCACTTTGGTTGTGTGTTCGATTCTCACAGCTTTGTCCGATGTGAAGGGTTCACCCACGATCTGTGTGTTTTCCTATTTCAAAAACTATATAATTTTATAAAATTCCAAAAAAAATGATAAATTTATCAAAAATAACCCTATCATATTTTATCCACAAGGGTTATCTAATAACATTCAATTTTCTTCCCAAAACTTTTTAACCTGTAATTTCCTCAAATTTAAGGATCATTTAATCCCAAATGATTCATTATAACTATATCCACAAAAGAAATGATAATTATTATAATTACCTGACAGTATAGAATTTCATAATCCTGAATTAAATGAATAATTCACATTGAGTATATTTTCAGGTTTAGAGTTTTAGAGAATTAGGACATAACTATTACATCTCAAAAAATTACAAAGTAGACACTTCTACACAGTTCTATTTTTTTTCATAAAATAAATACACTTGATAAAAATAGTCATGTATAGTTCCAGGTTTTAGACCGCATGACTTCTCCTTGATCCCATCATTGATCCTATTCATTTTTATGACCAGTGAAAACATTCCACAACTTGGGATGAGCATAAAAATCTCGGTAAGTGTTATAAAACAAAGAACGAAAAAATTTGTTCATAAATACATAAAAACATGAACTCATTTACATACCTCATGAAATAATAATATTTTATAAATAAAACATAGAAATAATAAATCATAAAAGTAACTTGTGGCATCCATATCATTCTTACATTGTAGATATCACAACTACAAATGGAGTTAATTTATAATACCAATCACAGTATATTCCATAAATCTCTGAGGAGAAACATCCACGGTTACATCTGTCATTTTACCCAGTACATTAGAGATCTATCTTGGGCACACCCACCATAGGATTATCATGTAACAACCCATATACGTAAATAATGCCTAGGAAGCATAACATGATCATAACACATAACACATACATAAAGGAAAGATACAATTTCCACATTGCAAAAAAAATAACATTTCAAGATATTGAAATAATAAATCCATTATAAAAGTCATTTTAAATACCAAAATACGTAAAAAGTGTAAATGGTATTTATTTTTCCTTTTAATAACATTAAAACTTGTTAAGGAAGCTAAAGATCTAATAATACTCACGGTGGCGGAAAGGTTGTTTCCACCGCTTACACAAAAAAAACCATTTTTTCCTTTAAAAAATAAATTCTTATAAAATTATTCCCTTTGAATTAAATGAAAATTAATAGGGGTTTATAAACCGTATAAAATAAAGTCGTGTATAAAACTAAATATGCCTCAATGAGAGGAGATTGAGATGAAGTCCCTTACCTCATGTCCGACTTCACCCGTTCGTTATTTAATATCTTAAATAATAAACAAAAGATAATTTCTACTTCCTTAATAACCTTTTTAAAGTTTATTTTTTGTTTTATATCACTTATTACCATGTTATAATCATTATGTAATCATTCAAGTTAATAATGTTAATTTTTTCGATATTTGGTACTTGAGTCAAAAATGGACTTCTTAAAATTACAAGTTGTGCTTGTGTTCAACAATCCATTATATCCAGAATGAAATTCATTATTTAGAAATAATATATATCATATATATCCAGTATATATATATATATATATTTATTTATAACAGTACATATCAATTGGAGGTAAGAAATGAAATGCACCCTTCATGGGGACGGTAAGCCGTAGGTACGCATGAACGCTAATTTCATTTCTATTTCTTATTTTAATGGAATTTTACATAATTATACATAGGAATATTGTAATTCCAGCAATATTTCATATATAATATCATTACTCCATCCTTTATATGTCCCATATATGGCATTAACGAGTCATATCACTTTGAGGGTGCGGTAGTCCGCACTTCCTCAAATTAAAATTATCACGTTTACCCATAATAGAAACCATAAAGGTGTGATATAAATGGAAAATACAGAAGAATTAAGAAACAATAAACATAATATATATCATATTTAAATATAGTACCATTATAATGGCCACCATGAGTGGCGGTAAGAGATAATCGAAAAATCATCGATTTGTGAGGCGTTAATTTTCCATCCACATAAACATTATGTTCTTCACCGATTAGATGGAGGTGTGTGTAAGTGTTTTTCGAATCCTTCTTATAAAAACATCCTAGTATATTTAGGAAACTGGTGTTATTATAAAATTAAGTTAAAAAATAGTTTAGGGACTACATAAGTAAAAAAATGAAATGAACTTAAGAGAAACTATTACGTTTATTTTGGGTAACTATCTTTGGATTGAACCAAACGGACTTATTGAAGTGCCTTATGAATAAGGTATGGATTCTAAGAAGAGGAGAGGGATGTAGGGAGTTTAATTTTTCCGAGTTTTGATTATCCAAATGGCTCGACAAGTTTTATGAATTGGATAGAAATGGTCTCCTTTTATAAGGGAGAGGAGGGGCTCTTTAGGAAAGTGTGAAAACATTATTTTATTATAAATAGATAATCCATTTAAAAAGGACCATAAATCATTAATGTTGAAAATAAGATGACTCATATTCGAAATAAAATCATTCCATTAGAATTGGACATGTTTTGTATAATATTATAATCATTATAGTCTTATTTATTTAAATCATTTATTAATAAAGTAAATATTGCATCATTATTGTGTCATAAATAATTTAATTTATTTGATGCCTAAAAATTATAAAACAAATACCATGATGTAGCAAATTATATTATATTTCCAATTAATATTTATAGTCAAAATTATTACCTAGATAACACCATATAAAACATAATCAGTAAAAGAATTTTGTTTATGTCAATTTTTCCATTACTTTATATTAATTAATCTAAAGTGTCGTTATCATTCATAAGTAGCTCCATGGGGTCCCAAAATCGACCCAAGGATGACCATGGTCGTTAATTACCCATCCAATAAGTTTAGGACACGTGTTAAGTTAATTTTAAATTATTATAATATTCTTCCTACCTTTAATTAACCTATTTACCTTTATCTGTTGTAAATAAAAGTCAAAAGTTACTATTCACTGAAAATTAGTTTCAAATTATTAAAGAAAATTTTGCTGACTAATAAAAACCATCTATCATGGATTTTCAAAATTAAAATCATAGAAGTGGTAAAAAATCATTTAAATGAAAAAGTCAGTTTTTTTAACTACTACTAAGTGGTTTCACTATTCATCAAAAATTGATGTTTTCAGAAAAATACCAAACATTCAACCTAAGATATATTTGATATTATGAATTAAAAAATGATGTCTATTTTATTAAATTCAAAACATTTAAGTGGAATTAATTAATTTAAAATCCATTACCATTGTTATAATAAATATCGTGTTTTTAAGAAATAATAACTATCAAAAGATTTACCATTATTTATGTCCACGTGCAAAGTCAAATTAATTCCAATGACCAAAAATGAATTAAATTGTAAAAATATATTTTAATCATACTTTAAAACCAATTAAAAATATAATCTAACCATATAAATAAATTATATTAAAATGCATTTTTGAAATAAAATCCAATATTTTCACTATTCATTAAAAAAATATCTTTATCATGAAAATTCAAAAAATTTACACAAAGTAAATTTGGATGTCCCTATTCTAAAGAAAGATTTAATACGGATAATTTGAATTTATTAAAGTTACCAAAACTATATTTAAAGAGGGTTCACCATTAAAATGTGGTAAATCGACCTTTTAATGTAAATTATGCTTAAAATTAAATTCATTCATATTTTAAGCCTCTACCTTTTTATCGGATAAATGTAAATGAATTTAACAAACATGTATAATCATATTGTTGTTAGTATTGTTCATTCCTACCAATAAAACAACTAGGTGTTAACTACCATTTAAAATAATAATATTATATTATTAGTGTTCAACGTAAGATTTCAAAAAAAAAACTGTTGTTGTGTATCCAGTATGCTATCGAACATAGAACCCCTTTTAAAGTAAAATTAATATTTAATTCAAATTTTTTAATAAATATGAAATATGAATTATTATTTATTTAACCGGGATGTTACATCATTCCCCCCTTTTGGAAATTTCGTCCTCGAAATTTTTATCCACTTATCAAATAATTGGGTGTATTTATCCCTCATAGCATTTTTAGATTCCCACATTGCCTCACCAACCATATGGGTTTTTCACAAAATCATTACCTAGTGAATTACCTTATTCCTCAACACTTTCTCTTTAATATCTAGAATTTGGACTGTTTTTTCTTCATAGGAAAGATTCTCTTATAACAAAACTACCTCTAGGGTCAAAACGTGAGATAGATCAGGCATATTCTTTCTCAACATCAAAACATGAAAAACATTGTGTACTTGGGATAAACATAGAGAGAAAGCCACTCTATATGCAACTGATCCAACTTTCTCCGGAAATTCATAAAGTCCAATGATCTTCGAACTCAACTTTCCTTTCTTAACAAAACACATCAGAATTTTCCAGGGAGAAACATTTAAAAAGACATGATCACCTACCTCAAAATAAAGATCGTTCCTATGGTTATCTGCATAACTTTTTTGTCTTCTATAAGCGGTTATCATGTGCTTCGGAATCAAATGAACTTTATCAGACATCTAATCCACGAATTCTGGTCCCATCAACTTCCTTTCACCTACTTCATCCCAAAAAGAATGAGTTCGACAATGATTTCCATATAAAGCTTCAAATTGATCTATCTGTATACTGGAATGAAAATTGTTTTTATACGAAAAGTCAACCAAAGAAATATGTTGGTCCTAACTTCCCTGATAATCCAGTGAACAAGCAGGCATCATATCCTCTAAGGTATGACTTGTTCTTTCTGGCTAGCCATCTGATTGAGGATGAACAGCTGTACAAAAATTTAATTCAGCACCCATAGAATTCTAAAGGCTTTTCCAAATGTAAGAAGTAAACCTGGGATCGCGATCAGATTCAATGGAGAGGGGAACACCAAGCAGCCTGACTATAACATTAACATACAACCGAGCAAGTTGATCTAGAGACAAAGTATCTCGAATAGGAATGGAATGAGAAGATTTAGTTAATCAATCAACAATAACCTAGATTGCATTACTACCTCGAGATGTTTTTGATAACCCCACAATGAAGACCATGGATATATTTTCCTATTTCAACTCTATCACCGGAAAAGGCTGAAGCATCCCTTTCAGTAACTTCAAGCTCTGATTCATCCTACTGACAAGTCAAACAGTTCACAGTAAAATATAAAATATCTCTTTTCAATCCATCCCACCTGTAATACTCAAAAATATCCTTGTAAATATTAGTACTGCCAGGATAAACTGAAAACTGTGAACTATGAGTTTCATATAAGAACTCATTCTACAACTGTGAATCACAAGGCACAGATAATTTCTTCCCAAACCTCAAAACACAATCATTATCAATATTAAATTCAGGAAACTTCACCTTCTGAACCAACTCTACCTTTTTCTATAACTCATTGTCTTCCTTATGTGCTTGCTTATGTCTGTCTGATATATATGATCTCACGGACACCTGATACAAAAAAAGAATAATTTTCTACACCAAAAACTTTTATTCCAATGTTCATCAAATCAAAATCCAAAGGATCTTATTTGAAATGTAACATGGTTAATGAAGAATTAATTTTTTGACTCAAAGCATCATCCACATTATTTTCTTTTCCAGGATGGTAATGGACTGTGAAATCATAATACATGATTAATTACAGCCATATCATCTTTCTAATGTTCAATTATTTCTGAGTTAATATACACTTTAAACTTTTGTGATCAGAATATTATTCACATTTTACTCAATACAAATCATGCCTCCAAATTTTAAAGAAAAAACAATAATATATAATTCCAAATCATGTGTAGGATAATTAAACTCATTAGGTTGAGCTGACTTGAAGCATAAGCAGTTACCTGATTATTCTGCATTTGGACACTTCCAAGTCCTTTCAATTAAGCATCACTATAGATAACAAACTCAACCTCTCCAGATGGCAGTGCCATAACTGGAGCATTCACCAATCACCTTTTCAATTCATGAAAACAATCTTCACATTCATTTTTCATGATGAATGAAACACCTTTTCGAGTTAACATAGTCATTGGACTAGATACACGTGAATTTTTTTTACAAACCACCCGTAATAACATGCTAAACTAAGAAAACTACGAATATCGGTTATATTTCTGTGTCTAGGTCATTCTTCAACAACTTTTTTTAGCAAGATCAACAGTTATGCCATTTTTTGAAACAATGTGACCCAGGAAAGAAATATGATGTAACCTAAACTCACACTTGCTAAATTTCCCATAATGTTTCTTTTCTGTTAAGGGTTGCAATATTACCCTTAAATGACTTTCATTGTCCTCTTTTATTTTATAATAAACCAAAATATCACCAATAAACGCAACCACCATTTATCACCTGAATCAAATGAGCCATCACTATAGTAAACTATTCAAATCTGATTCTGACCATCTCAAGATGCTGATTTGGATGGTCATTTACCTCTGTATGACTTCCCATCACAACTTCCCTATTTCCTCTATGAAAAATCATTCAAAACACAAAAATATCATAGGCGAAGAAACATGGTAATCTGTAAATGCTATATCATTTCATTATTACCGTAAATTAATTTATGGATATATATTAATTAGTACACTAACTCCTTAATTTATCTAAACCTACCTCTGATACCAACTATAAGGACCCAATCATAAAACACTACCTAATCTTGAATTAAACAAATAATTCACATTGATGATCTTTTCAGGATTAGAGTTTTAGAGATTTAGGAAATAAATATTTCATATCATACATTTACAAAGTAGAAAATTCAACATAGTTTCGATTTTTTAATAAAAAAACTCTTGAAAAAAAGAGTAATGTCTACTTCTATGTTTTAGAGAGAATGGCTTTTCCTTGATCCCATCCTTGACAATATTCATCTTTAACTCCTGTGAAAACATTTCAAATCATGGAATGAGAATAAAAACCTCATTAAGGGTTATAAAATAATGAATGAAAACATTTGGTCATGAATACATACAAAACATGAACTATTTTACATACCTCATGAAATCATAAGATTTTATGTACAACACACAGAAATCATAAATCATAAAGGTAACTTTTTTCATCCATATCATACATACATTATAGTTATCATAGCTACATAAAGAGTTACTTTGGAATACTCATCATAGTATATTCCATAAATATCTCAGGAGAAACATCCATGTTTACCTCCATCATGTTACCCAATGCATTGGCAAGCTATCTTAGGCTCAACCTCCCTAGGGTTATCACGGAACCACCCGTAGACGTAAATAATTCCCAATAACCATAACATGTTCATAACAAATAACATAATCATAAAGGAAAGATAACATTTGAACATTGAAATAAAAAAATATCATTTCAAGATATTGATATAATCAATCCATTATCAAAAACATTTTCAATACCAAAATATGTAAATAGAGTATATGGTATTTTCATTCTTTTAAAAACATTTTAGCTTGTTATGGAAGCTAAAGATCAAATAATATTCGCGACGGTGAGAAGGTCATTGTCACTGCATACGTTAAAAAGATTTCATTTTTAAATTTTAAAATGCTTTTTATAAAATTATTCCCTTTGAATGAAATGAAAATTCAAATGGGATAATACAACATATAAAATAATTCCATGTATAAATCTAAATATGCCTCAATGAAAGGGGATTGAGACGAAGTCCCTTACCTCGTGTCCGACTTGACCCGTTATGTCTTTAATATCCTGACTAATAAACTAAAGTTAATTTATACTTTATTAAGATCCTTCATCAAGTTTATTATTCATTTTATATCACTAATTAATATGTTATAATCATTATGTAAATATTCATGTTAATAATGTTTGTGTTGTCGATATTTGGTTCTTCAGTCAAAAATGGACTTCTTATAATTACAAGTTTTCCATGTGGTCAATAGTCCATTATATCCAAAATGAAATTCATTATTTAGATATAATATATATCATATATATCCATTATATATATATATATATATATTAATAACAGTACATATCATTAGGAGGTATGAAATTAAATGCATCGTTCATGGAGACGGTAAGGCATACGTACGCATGAACGCTACTTTCATTTATAGTTCATATTTTAATGAAATTAAAACATACTGATAAATAAGTATATTGTAATTACAGTATAATATAATATACAATATAATTAACTCTATCTTTTATACATCCTAGATATGACATTAACGAGTCATATCAATTTGAGGGGGTGGTAGTCTGCACTTCCTCAAATGAAATTATCACATTTACCTATAATGGAAACCACAAAGGTATGATATAAATGTCAAATAAAGAAGAATAAAAGAAAAAACAAACATAATATATATAATATATAAATACAGTTCCTTCATAATGGCCACCATGAGAGGCAGTAGGATATAATCGAACAATCATTATTTTGTGGGGCGTTAGTTTTCCATCCACATAAACATTATGTTCTTCACCCATTAGATGGATTTGTGTGAAAGTGTTGTTATAATACTTATTATAAAAACATCCTATTATATGTAGGATACTTTTTTATATATATAATATTGGAAAAAAAATGTTTAGGGGTTGGATAAGTAAAATAAAATAAAAGAAGATAAGAGAAATTGTTATCATTAATTTGGGTAACTTCCTTTGGTTTGAACCAGAAGAACTTCTTGAAGTGACTTATACCTAAATTAAGGATTCTAAGAGGAGGAGAGGGATGTAGGGAGATTAATTGGGAATAGTTGGGAAGAGCCAAATTTTTTGAGAGGTATGAGAAATTGGATAGAAATGGTCTCCTATTATAAGGGAGAGGATGGTCTCTTTAAGAAATTGTGAAAACATTATTTTATTATAAACATTTATTTAGTGTAAAAAGGTCCATAAATCATTAAAGTTGAAGATAAGATGACTCATATACGAATTAAAATCATCTAATTATAATTGTACATGTTTTGGATAATATTTTAATCATTATAATCTTATTTATTTAAATAATCTATAATAAGATAAATACCGCATCATTATTGTGTCATAAATAATTTAATTTATTTGATGTATAAAAATTATAAACAGAGTACCATTATGTAGGAAATCATATTATATTTCCAATTAATATTTATAGTCAAAATTATTACTTATATTACAACATATAAAAATTAATTACTAAACGATATTTGTTTATGTCAATTTTTCCTTTACATTAATTTAATTAATCTATAGGGTTATTATCATTCATAAGTGGCCCCATGGGGACCCAAAATCAACACAAGGATGCCCATGGTCGGCCATTACTCATACAATAAGGCTTAGGAAAAGATTTAAGGTAATTTTGAATTATTATAATATACTTTTTACCTTGAATTACCGTATTTACCTTTAACCGCTATAAATAAAAGTCAAATATAACTGTTCACAAAAAATTACATGCATCTTATTGAACCAAAATTTTCAAACTAATAAAATCCATGAATGTCAGATTTTTAAAATTCAATTCAAAAATGTGGTCAAATATAATTTAAATGAAAAAGGCAGTTTTTCTAACCACTACTAAGTGGTTTCACTATTCATAATAAATTGATGTTTTTCAAAAAAATACCAAAAATTCATCACAATCTATATATGATATTCCGAATTCATAAATGATGTATATTTCTCTAAATTCAAATCATATAAGTTTCATTTATTATTTTAAAATTAATTCCCATTGTTAAAACCAATAGCCTGTTTTTATGAAACAATAACTATCAAAAGATTTACACTTCTTTATGTATACTTTCAAAGTGAAATTAATTCCAACGACCAAAAATGGATTAAATGGTAAAATATATTCTAATTTTACTTTAAAAACAATTAAAAAGATAATCTAAACATATAAATAAATTATATTAACATATAGTTTTGAATTAAAATACAATATTCTCACTATTCATTAAAAAATGAACTTTATCCGAAAAAATACAAAAATTTACAGAAAGTAAATTTTGAAATCCCTGTTCTAAAAAATGATTTTATTTGTTAAATTTGAATGTATTAATGTGACCAAAACAATATTTAAAGAGGTATCACCATTAAAAGGTGGTAAATCGACATTTTAATGTAAATTATGCATAAAATTAGATTCATTCATATTCTATGTCTCTAACTTTTTATTGGATAAATGTAAATGAATTAAACCAACATGTATAATCATATTGTTGTTAGTTTTATTCATTCCCGCCAATACAACATCTAGGCATTAACTACCATTTAAAATAATAATATTCTATTATAAGTGTGAAAATTAAGATTTCAAAGAAACATGTTGTTGTGTATCGGGTACGCTATCGAACATAGTAACCCCTTTAAAGTAAAATAAATATTTAATTCAAAAATTTTAAAAAATATGAAATATGTATTATTCTTTATTTACATGGGATGTTATAATTATTCTGTGAATATAATTTTCATATATCATACATCAGGGTTACACAAACTATAAAAAGTCTTATAATGTAATCCCATCTTCAAAAGAGCCTTAATTATTTAAAGAATTTCACCATCCAAAAATATACCATATCTGTTGAATACATTATTTGTTTACTTCATTCTAATTCTACATTCATCATGATCCATTAACAATTCCATTCCAACATATTCTGATATACTTATCCCCTACATATAAAATCATGAATCATTCCCTTAGATTTCAAAAATGTCTAAACATCAGTTAAGAAATAATCCATACCATTGATTGGTCGTTGTCAGTTTCCTCATCCTCAATTATAATGGAATTAGGTATTGGTAATCATATACTTGTAGGATATTGGTTATCCCATTCCCAAAACATATTCGTAGGACATCTGTTTATATAATGAACATGCACACCACATTTAAAACATTCAATTGATCACTCAGAAAGAACTTCTTTCTCATTCCAAGAGTCAAATGGATGATTTCTTTTTTTTTATGGTAGGTTCTTGATTTATGAACTTAATTCCCATGTCTTTAGAATCATTCCATCCCGTTGAAGCATTTTCCAATTTGTTTCATTCCACATCCTTGACACATAGGTTTTTTAACATTCGTACCATTATGATTATTAATTGAAATTTTGTATGGATTAGTTTATCACATATACGATGCCTTATAAAAATTACTAAGGTTCATGTTTTCAATCATGACTCCGGATAGTTGGTTGAGAATATACACAAGAGTTCTCATTGCAGATCCCATTTAATTCAGTTGCTCATTCAGAAACCCATTAAAATTTTCTTCACATCCAATGTTACTTTGGTGCCTACTAGATCCATCCATTTACTAAAACCAAACATTTCAGTGTTAGCATATCAGTTAAATCGTCATAAAATATCATATGAGGAGGGTAAATAATTATTAATGCTATCTTAAACTCATTAAAAATAACTATGCTTTTTTCAAATAAGCAAACCATTATAGTTATGTCACTTATTCTAAGATAACACCATAACCTCTATTGTTTTCTAAACCGACCTTTAATACAAACTATAAAGACCAATTCATAAATATTACATAATCTTGAATTAAATGAATAATTCACATTGATGTTCTTTTCAGGTTTATTGTTTTAGAGAGTTAGGCATAACAATTACATTAAATCTCAAAAATTACAATGTAGACACTTCTATATAGTTTATATATTTTTCATAAAATTAAAACTCATGAATAAATGATAAATTTCTAGTTCCATGTTATAGACAACCTGAATTTTCTCTGATCCCATCCTTGAACCTGTTCCACTTTATTTCCGATGAAAAAAATTTCAAAAACAAGGGATAGGAATAAAAATATCATTAAAGAATACATAAATAAGGAAAATTGAAACATTTTCAAAACAAAAAGTAAGTCAAGAATACTTTACCATATGTAATACTTATCCACTTTATGAAGTAGTAAATACTCTCCACTAAATAAGAAATCATTTCTTACCTTTTTGTAGACAAAAGATTACTATAAAAACAATATAATGAACACATAACATATAAAGGTAACTTGGGACATAAAAATTCTTAAGTGTAATAACCATGCGGTAGTCTTCCACAAATATCACTAAATGGAATACCCATACAGCCGACATCCATACCCAATGCATTAGAGGTTATAACATAACCACCCATCATGGTTTACCACGGCACCACCCATCATATGGTTTATCAAGTAACCACCTATAAAATATACAAGTAGCATTATAGCACATAAAATATTGAAAATATAAATATTTCACTAATAACTTTTCATTTGAAATATCAAGAAGTAATTTCAAGATATATAAATAATCATACCATTTTCATAAACCATTTAAAAATAGATTTTTGAATCCAAGTGTCCCATACCAAATTAAAGATTTTAATGGAATTATTAATTTAAATCCTTAATTTCCATATAAACAAATACTCAAAACTATTATAAAAACATGGACAGTAAAGATAATTAAATAGAATAATAAATCAATAAAACATTTAAAACAATATTTTAGTTAAATGGTTTTTAACAAAATGAAATACTCTTGAATATAAATAATTGAGGAATAACATTTAATCTGAAATTTATAATATCATGAAAATAATGGGATTCAAGATATAATATGACAAAGGATAATATATAAACAATATAAGAGTGAATTGTTGTATAATAATAATTAAGTCTCAGTAGAAATTTAAATTGAGATGAAATCCATTATAACGAAGGTATCTTTGGAATTGAGGAAAAATAAATCCCATAATTATGTCTGAAAAATAAAAATACACCCAATATAAGTGGATGTTATGTGTAAAACAATTAGAGGTCATGAAAACATATTCATAGTACAACATATTAAAGAAGTACAAACTTAACCCAAATAATTGAAATTGGGTTAAGAAGTTCCCTTGCAAAAATTCCAAAGCCTAACAACATCACTTTGAAATTAAAAAAAATATTTTGATGAGATAAAAATGGTATCTAATCATTTGGAAATAAAATTTACATCAATCATGATTTAGTAGAATATATCCCCACATAATAATATGTAACGACATAACAAAATGAAGTCTTTTAAAAAGAAAAGGGTGAAAGGTATGCTTACTGATTTGGTAACATACAAAACATATGCCACATGAAAGAAGGACCATAAAATTTAGATGTAAATACCCATAAATTATATTATATTACAAAAAAGAGAAGAATAATTGGCATTACATACAACACACAATGGATATAATGACGAACATAGCATGATTCTCACAAGAATAAAAAGTGAGATAAAACCCCCTTACCTCATTATAATCAATCGAGTCGTATAACCAAAAGATAATAACCACCAGTTTAATCACGCAATACCAAGAATATAAATATATTCAAGAAAATATATATAAATAGAAATATATATTACACCACATGTAAAAAATATGTGTCGAACAATGGAAATCTCCCGGAATTAAAAGTGAGATGAGAAATCCCCTTACCTCGTGTCCTACTTGACTCGCATGTTCTGTGTTCTTACTAAATAATAAACATAAGTTGATCTCTAATTCATTAAGATAATATTTAATTATTAATATTATTTTTATATCACTTTTTATCTTTCTTTAAAAACTTGTAAATAATTTGATTTCATAATCTATATTTTATCGATTTTCGGATCTTGAGTCAAAAATGAAGTTGTTATAATTACAATTTCTCCATCTGGTCAAAAGTAAATTATTTAAAGATTGATATACATGGTTTATATATCATATATTTCATATATATCCATTTAATATGTATTTATAATATTACATATCATTTGGAGTTAAGAAATGAAATGCACAATTCATGGAGACGGTAAGACGTACGTAGGCATGAACACTACTTTCATTTCTATTTTATATTTAAAGGATTGAAACAATAACGATACATTGGTATATTATAATTCAAATATAATATCATATGATATATATGTTACATAATTTCATTAACTCCATCTTTTAAACTCTCCATGTATGTCATGAACAAATCATATCACCTCGAGGTGGTGGTACTCCGCAGTTCCTCAAATGAAACTATCATGTTTACCCATAATAGAAACTTCATAGGTATTATATAAATGAATTATATAGAAGCATAAAGAAAAAAATAAAAATAATATACATCAAATTTAAATACAGTGACATATTAATGGCCACCACGTTAGGTGGTCGGAGATAATCGAACAATCATCGTTTCGTGAGGAGTTAGTTTTTCATCCACAGAAACAGTATGTCCTTCACCCATAGATGGAGGTGTGTGTAACTGTAGTTCTAATAATTATTATAAAATAATCATAGTATATTTTTGATAATGTTGTTGTTATAAATGAATGGAATAAAAAGAGTTTAGGGGGTGGGAGAACTAAAACTAAATAAAATAAATTAAAATAATTTAAGAGAAACTGTTACCTTTAATTTGGGTAACTTCATTTGGTTTGAACCAAAAGGACTTCTTGAAGTGCCTTATGCCTAAGGTAAGGCTTCTATGAGGAAAAGGGGGATCTTGAGAGATTATTTAGAGAGATTTTGGGTGAGCCAAGGGGCTTGAGAGGTGTTTGGAATAGTTTAGAAGTGGTTTCCTTTTATAAGGGGGCAGAGGGGATCTTTAGGAAATTGTGAAAATATTATTTTATAACAAAATGATATTCTATTTCTAAAGTTCCAGAACTAATTAAAGGCTAAGATAATATGACTCATGTTAGAAATAAAATAATCCAATTATTATTCTACTGGTTTTGGATATGGTTTTAAAATTTATAATCTGATTTATTTAAATAATTTATTAATGAGGTAAATATTGTATCATTATTGTGTCAAGAATAATTTAATTTATTAGATGTCTAAAAATTATAAAAAAAATACCATGATATATATAATATTTCTTGCATTCCAATTAATATTTATAGTTGTAAGGATAACATATATAACACCATTTAAAAATTAGTTTACAAAGAGATATTTGTTTATGTCATTTATTCCTTTACTTTATGTTATTTAAAATAAATTTCCATTAATTTTCATAAGTGGCTCCATGGGGTTCCAAAATAGACCACTGGATTCCAATGGACAGAAATTACTTATACAATAAGGTAAAGACCAGTGTTAGGGTAATTTTGAATTTTTATAATATTCTTTTTACCTAGAATTAACATATTTACATTTAACTACGGTATATAAAAGTTAAAAGTTACTATTCCCCAAAAATTATTTTAATCTTATTGAACAAAATTTTACATACTAATAAAAACCATGTATGTCATATTTTCAAAATTCAATTCATAGAAGTAGTAAAATTTCATTTAAATTAAAAAATCAGTTTTTTTAACTACTACAAAGTGGTTTCACTATTCATCAAAAATAGAGGATTTTCAGAAAAACACCAAAAAATCAGCCAAAGCTATATTTGATATTCTGATTTCATACATGATGTCTATTTTACCAAATTCAAAAACATTGATGTTTCAGTAATTAAATTAAAATTAATTTTCATTGTCAAAACAAATAGCTTGTTTTTAAGAAACAATAACTATCAAAAGTTTTTTTGACAATGGAAAATGATATATTAATAATGAAAATCAGCATTTATAATCTCATGCAACCAAGAAGGGAAATGGTCAACCCAGAAGTGTTGCATGATGGAAGATCTAAAAGACTCCAGGTGATGAACTGCTTTATTTCCTTCCCTTTTGATCAAAGAAAAGGCACATGCTGTGAATCTTAGACTGAGGGACTCGATTTTCCAGATTGGGAGTAAAAAATATTAGAGGCCCCCTCATTGTTCCTGATAGTGTTGATGATGGTGAGGCAATACAATTGAATTTTTATGGTTTCCCATCCATGATCTTTTGAAAAAGTCAACACAGCAAGGACAGTGAAGGCTTCAGTGACAACGGGATCCCAAAGAGCGTAGTGACAATCATGTTTGGAAGCAATGACATGGACTTGATGGTTCTGGGCCAGTAGGCCAATTCCAACGAATCCATCTATGGAGAGCGATTCATCAACGTTAATCTTGAGGATCCATTCCGAGGGTGGGCACCACCTTGAGGCTGCTATGTGGGATTTAAAGAGCCCATGACGGTCAGATGTCTGATTCCACCCCTCAATCCATGAGGTGTCTCATTTAGTCCAAAACCTAGAAGGCTTTGCTATGTGATTGAAGATGAAATCGTTTCATCGAGTCCAGACGATCCAATCCATAAGACATAGGGAATCAACTTTATCCACAGAGAAGGAGGATGACCACAACATTTGTAGTGTTGGAAGGTCCAGTGCCGAATCAAGCATAAGCTCCATCCCAGAGCCACAGGGAGTCCATATCATCCATCCACCCCCAGGCACTGGATGATGACATGCAGTATGGATTCGAGCACCTCTGAACAGAGGGGGCACTGTGTATCATTCGTGACATGGAGAAAAGTGGGAAAGTCCTTGGTGGGAAGAATGTCAGTGAAAATCTACCACCAGAAATAGCGGATTTTTGGGGGTACATTAAGATTCCAAATGGTTTCCCACATCCCTCCTCTTTCCTCGAGTAGAGAATCAAGCGCGATCCAATAACCTGACATCACCGTGTAGGATCCAGAAATATCGTTTCTCCAGAATAGTCAGTCTTGACCTGTATCCCTAATTCATGGGATGCTAAGGATAATATTTTTGTCACATTCATTAAACCATTAATTGATCTTATACATGCACCACCCAGTGCCATGATCGTCAAAGAGACAGAAAAAAGTGGTGTTCTCATACCCCAGATAGGCAGGGGAAGTAGCCCACATACTATCTTTATCGATCATCTAGGGATCATACAAAATATTAACATTCGTTACATCCCCAACCCTCCATCCTAGCCCCTTATTAAGCATCCGGCGAGATCCCCATAGACTTCTTCAAAGAATGGTGGGGTGAGGGCCAAGAGAGGAGTTATGGAAGTCTGAGTGGGGGAAATATTTTGCACAAGGAGTCCTCGTGCATAGAGAAGAAGGACGAATCATGAGGCGCCACCCCTGTTTTGCCAAAAGAGCATCATTAAAGAGGCGTAGGTCATGAAATCCCATTCCGCCGCCTGATTTTGGAGTGGAAAGCGTCTTCCAAGAAACCCAGTGAATTTTGTTTCTTCTGTTATTGTGACCCCACCATAAGTTAGAAATATAGGAGTGAATTTGGTCAACAAGCATACCGTGAAGATTGAATAGAGAAATTATATAGATGGGGATATATTGAATAGCGGAATTGATGAGTGTTTCCTTACCCGATTTAGAGATTCGTTTCAGAGTCCTGCCTTGGATTTTTTTCCTCAATTCAATACACCAACGTGGAAAAGATTTCTTTTTTTGACCAGCCTACTATCGTTGGAATCCCAAAGTACTTTTTGTTTTTTTCGACCATTAGAATTCCTAGAGTAAGACAGATCTATGCTCTCTTGGTCAGTGGGATACCCGAACTGAACGAGATTTCCGACTTTACTTGATTGATTTCTTATCCTGAGGCCCTCTCGTAAAGGAGGAGCATATGGAAGATAGTGATACATTCATTATCAGTAGCTCTAGAGAATAATAGATAGTCATCTGCAAATAAATGGTGCGAGATAGGTGGGATGGCCCAACAAACCATTTCCCCATGGATCTTTTTAGCGGATGCTGCCGAGGAAATGAGGATTGAAAAGACATCAGCCACCAAGATTAAGAGAAAGGGTGAGAGGGGATCTCCCTGACGAAGGCCGTGGGTGAGTGAGAAGCCTTGGGTGAGTCCCCCATTAATGTTGATCCGAAAGGAGACAGACGAAATGCATTCATGATCATATCATTCCATTTTGGGTAGAATCCCAACTTTTTCAAAACGACCCGGAGGATGTGTCATTCCACACTAGCGTAGGCCTTAGTCATATCCAGTTTCTAGGACACAATACCTCTTTTCATAGATGATCAGGTTTTCATAGTGTGAAACACTTCATGGGCCATGATGGCATAGTTCGTGATAAGTCTCTTTGCGACAAAGGCACTTTGATTTTCAGAGATAATAGCATGTAACCATGTTTGTAGCTGATTGACCACGACCATTGTGAAGATCTTTTAGGAATCATTGAAGAGGATGATTTTCCTGATGTCTGAAGGAAATTGGGGTTTCTTAATCTTTGGGATGAAGGTAATGATTGCCTCATTAATATAGTAGAGGTTAATTTCTTCTTCCCAAATTCCATTCATAAAAGCACACATGTCAGGGCTGAGAATGTTCAAATATTTCTTAATGAAAAGTGCATGGAAGCCCTCAGGACCCAGGGCTTTCCTAGAGTGGATATTTTTTAAGGCATGAAGAATCTCATCATCCTTGAGGTCTTTCGTGAGCTGATGATTCATTTCATCGGTGATCACATGTTTGATGCACGACTCCACCTCTAAAGAAAGGAGTGAATCGCATGAAGTATAGAGTTCCTGATAATAGCCTGAAATAAGATCCTGGATACCTTCAATAGTGGACATAGTTCCACCATCAGGGTGAGAGAGGCACGAAATCAAATTTTTGCGACGCCTGGAAGAAGCCTTCTGATGAAAGTATCGGGTTTTGGAATCCCCTTCCTTAGTGTGGGTTTCACGTGCGTGCATAGTCCAAAAAATTTCATTAATGCAGAGGGCCGCATCCAGTTCGCTTTGAATAGTACTGCTTTTGGAGAGAGTGTCATCAGTAGGGAAGCAGGAAAGAAGGGCATTGAGATATCTCCCTAAGGAGTCACACTGCTCGTCGGGTTGCCGAAATTTATTATTCCTCCATGATTGCAGATTAGTAGCCTCATACTAGAGGTTAGAGATGACAACTTCCTTTCCACCCTTCCAACTTGAACAGATAATTTTTTCACACCCATGATCATTTGATAGAAGCTTTCAAACCGGACGAGGTTCCCCTTTCTTGGGTTGCAATCACGGTGGGAATGGTCGATCACAATAGGGAGTGTGGTCCGAACTGTTTATCACCACATGGGTGATATGAAACATCTTGAAAATGTCAGTCCAATCCGCTGACGCCACAAATCTATCCATATGCTCTGTGATGCGTGTTCGCTCTGTGTTCCCCCGAAACCATGTAAAGGGGCTGCCTGTGTGGACCAAATCAGCCATATCTTCCCTAGCAATCACATATCTAAATCCAGACATTGATGTAGCAGACCGACATGCGCCACCACATTTCTCATGCTGGAAATGTATCTCATTGAAGTTGACGCCGACAAGGATTGGGCTGGGTAGCCCTCGTCGCAATGAAAGGAGGAGTTCCTAGGATTTCCATTTATCATTTTGAGATGGCCATCCGTAGAAACCAACGAAAGTCCAAGGCAAAGAGAATCCATCATGGATGGATACATCCACATGATTCAACGAGTATGAGATGATTATGACGTCAACCCAATCCTTCCACAGGAGGCAGAGTCACCCATAGTGGCCTTGACGAGGGACCGGTAGGTATCCCATAAAGCCGTATTTGACTTTGATACCGGTGTAGTCCTTGTAATATAATATGGTTTCAGACAAGAAAACCATATCAGGGTGACTTTGAGCGCAATGGTGATGGAGCATCCAAACCGTTCATGGGTTTCCAAGCCCACGACAG
Organism: Viscum album; assembly: GCA_963277665.1. Lineage (NCBI taxonomy): Eukaryota > Viridiplantae > Streptophyta > Magnoliopsida > Santalales > Viscaceae > Viscum > Viscum album. The sequence goes on along the minus strand of OY728153.1, from coordinate 520,534,204 downwards.
TTCCAACATATGATATTCATTTCTCTAGGCAGGGCTAAGACATGCCCACCTCTTCCTATTAAACATCAAAGAATTTTCCACCGTCCGCCGCTTTACAACTCTTCGAAAGGCTTTCTTTCATTTGACAAGCCTCCAATCACTGTTTATGGTCCCTAGGTTTTGCAATGATAGTATCCCCACAACCATCCTCGCAGTTCACCCTTTCCCACCTCCGTTGAATGGAGGGGCCTGATGGTCTGATCGTCATCGTGATGGATTTGTCCCTAGGGTTGAAGCTCAGGGGCACTGAATCTGTACCATGTGCAGACTCTAGTAATTTGATACAAATTTGCTTTGATTCGGGGGTAGTTCTGGCAGTTCCTTGTATTTTGACATCGGTCCACTTGTTGGCGAGGTACAGTCTTTTAGAGCCGCTGGAACTCGGCTTTAGGAAACTTCTGTGTCCGAATTATACCACACATGCTTGTCCCTGATGCTTTCCCTCTCCATTGTTCTGTGAAATGTCTCTCCTTCCATCCTCTTTTCAGCTTGACTGTCCTTAGAAAATTCCAGTGGTCCCAACCTGATGATGTTTTTGGGTTCAGGTTCAGTTGGCTTAGAGAGGGCCTTCTTAAGTCGGTCTCGATCCTTTTGTTTTTCCATCTCCGATATGATCCTGGATCCGGTGTTTTTGGAGCGAAGCCAAGGGAAATACTGAAGGATGATGTCGCCTTGATCATTTTCCTTCCTCAAGTTACAAGTGTTCTCTAGGTGTCCCAAACACATGTAGAAGAAACAAAAAATTTGGAGGTTCTCAAATTCGAAGGAGATCCAGGCGTTGAAATCTTCAATTGCTAAAAAAGGCCCCTCATAAGTGGATGGGTCACAATGACCAAAGATCTAATCCTCACCACGGGTCCCCAGTGAATGGGGTCAGATTGATCCCAGTCCAAAAATTTTCCATTGCGCTCACCTATTTATTGCATAACATGTTCTCTTCTACCATGAAAGGGGATTCCTTTAATACGTGTCTAGAAAGGTGAACTAGTCAGTTTAATTTTTTGAATATCGTATCCACCATTAAAGTCATCCATAAGGATAACATGGTTTTCAAATGACCATGGTCTACCTTTGAGTAACTTTTCATTACCATTATTATTGAAAAATTCAAAGACAAGGAAACATTCTCCCACTTCTCATATGACAACGCCATCCTCCAACCTCCATAAATTTTGCAGAGTATTTTTATGGGCCCCTTGATTGAAGGGAAGTTTTGCTACAAATTTCCCAACTACCAGGAGCGACATGAACTATGACAGAGAGGCATCTTCATCCTTTTGTGTGGAAATTGGCGCTTTACCTTTATTAGTCAACGACAGGTTCTTCCACCGATTCAATAGTTCAGAATCCATGGCACATATTCCTCGGTGTTGTCTCCCGAGCACCACCCTTTGCGACCCCACACCCTTCGCATGCACAGTTCCTCACCTTACTCAAAACATTCCTTCTAGAATCAGAGTTTTCTCTCATAGGGCACCAAAGACCCCATACAAATCAAAATCCACGACCCAATTTGAATCCCCTCACAACTCAGAGTTGTCTCTTCTTCACGTGCATACCACCCCCACGTGGAATCTCCTTCGCAGACCACCCCTTCACGGACCTCCTCCTTCGCGGTCCCCCACCTCCACGAACCAACACCTCCGTGGTTTAGCCCTAACAAAGACCAACAATTTCGCGGATCATCACCGTCGCAGAATGGTCGCAGGTCTGCCCCTTCGCAGAATGGTTGTGAGGGGCTATTTCGCGAATCACTCCCTGCGTGACAGTCAGTGCCTCCGCGTCCCCCACCACTACAAACTAGAAGCAAAAGCATCCCTAGATCTTAGAAAGTTCTCCGCCTCCCTACAAGATGCCTCACAACTTAAGATGACCACAACAGCTCCCGTGGGAGCCCAAGGGGAAATCAGAAAACCACACACTCCTCCTGCGGGTGATCTCTCTTGAGACAAAAACACCCCACCGATGTTGTCGGTCGGTGAGCCCCAAATCAAGAGGGGCATCCAGCAGCGAGCCTCCTTCCCGAGCTATCCAATAGCCTTAGCCGCAGATCTTTGGCCGTCACCGCAGATCCACCATGTTTTAACTTATGAGGGAACCCCGTCAAGATCTAATGGAAACCTAGGACGAGCCTTTCCCGCAGAACCTTACTCGCTGAACTTCGTCGCACATCCAATCCCCTTCGCCGCATACCAAGAATCTAGGGAAAACCTCTAGGGAAACCTATCCTAGGAAACCCTAGGATTCTTCTCGCAGCGGTCACCACCACCAAACAGCCCCACCATGACAGATCTGCCACCGACCAGAACCCAGGAACACTGAATTAGATTAAAAGGTAGTTTTGAATTAAAATATAGTATTTTCACTATTCATTAAAAACAAAATTTTATCAGAAAAATACCAAATTTAACCCAAAGTGAATTTTGATGTCCCGGTTCTAAATAAGAATTTTATTTTATCAAAAATAACATATTAAAGTGACCAAAATAATATTTAAAAAGGGTTCTCCATTAGATGGTGCTAAATCAACCATTTTGAGTATTTATACTTAAAATTAGATTCATTCACATTATAATGTACAATCTTTTATTGGATAAAAGTAAAAACATTTAACAAACATGTATAATTGTATTTTAGTTAGTTCTAATAATTAAATCTAATAAAATGACTAGGCATTAACTAACATTTAAAATAATATTATTATACTATTAGTTTGCAATGTAAGATTTCAAAGAAACATGTTGTTGTGTATTGGGTGATCCATCGAACAGAACATACCCTTTGATGTAAATTATAATTAATTTAAAAATATTAAGAAATACGAAAATGTCATATTCCTTATTTACCCGAAATTCTATAGTTATATAGAAATAACTTTTTATCATATGTTTTGAAATTTTATGTCATACATGACTACTTTCTGAAACTATTTTTTTGTGATCACCCATATGACCCATGTTGTATGAGGTGTTTTTGGATAAAGGATGTTTACAATATTGAAGGATATATAAATTATTGTTTCCATGCGTTGTCCTTATATAAATCTGAACAAGATGGCGATGAAACTATATAGACACCATGATGAAGGATTGATGTTCTTTCTATTAGTAATATATTTATTTTATCATAAAGAGGTGAAAAAGGGACAATATATATAAGGTTTAATGAATTAATATTTTGAGGTCTTAATGTGTTGGGATGAAATTTAATGGTATAATAAAACCATTCTGGTGAAAACTTGTGAGGGTAATTTTTGTTTTTTGTAAAAAGGACGAACCGTAAGATGTATAAAAACTCATCATGTCCAGCAAGGGCATGGGAATCAAACCCACAACGCACTGGCATCCATGGAAAATCACAAACCAATGTCCTACGTTTAGTATGACTTATTATTTTTCGTTAAATGATTTTATGGATCAAGAATTAGTTGATTTATGGAACTTATGTTTTATCAAATCGATATCCTTAATATATGAAAATAAATTGGTGATAATCTGACAAAGGTAACTTTTGATGACATTCTCTCTTTTGAGAACACAATACTCTTATGAAAAATGGAACACTATGGGATCTCATTTGTGGAATAGTGGTTCAAATTCTATTTTGGAAGATTCGATGTTCTTATATTGGAAATATAATGATTTGGGTTTTTTATGGAAATGATTACCTATAATAGAGAATATGTTATTAGGCTAATTAAGATTCAGTGTGATACTTTTAGATTAACTGATGTTATTTAGAGATTAATGTTATAAATTACATTGGAAGACTATGTGATTAAATTCTTTTGAGTTTTGTGTTTAATTTTAGTTTGGGTTACTTTGAAGAATTTTAAGGACTGTTGTTTATTGAATTGTCTTAGTTGAACATTGGGTATTGTTTGTTATATTTTATTGATTAAGAGTAGTATTAATTTTTATTAAATCATTTACTATTTTGAGAGTTATCTTATATTATATTAAATTTTCTGGTTTACGTTAATGTCTAAAGACTTATATAAATATAGTTAATTTTTTATAATGTGATTCTCTAGAGGTTGATTTGAGAACTTTAGGTGTGACCATGTTGACAACAATACTCATCATTTAGATAAATGAAGAGTTTGTGGTAGGTATTTAGTATAGGATGAAAATCTATAGTACATGTTAGTGTGTTCTCTTATGTTTTTAGTTAAGATCATAAAAAATTTCTTCAAATATTTGAAAAGTAACTTAAAACCAAAACGTTTTCTATTAATTATTCTTATTCGGGAATCAAATTATATTTAACCCATGACTGGTTTGTAGTTTTCTAGTGATTAACTATCTCCTAATCATGTTTTCTATCATTCTCCATCAGAACATGACACATTGTTTCTCCTTCATATATATATTTTAATGGTATCATAGTTTGGGATATCTTCCGTGACATTTTTTACTTCACTTTATTTATTTTAATTTAGTAGTTTTATTGACTCTTTTCAAATGTGGTATATTAAATGACGTTTTTGTTCCCAATATTAAAATTTAGAGGACACAATTCCCAAAAAGGCGGAAGGATATACCATCATTGGATAATAAATAATATCAAATTTTATTATTTAAAAATATTATTGAATTATATATTATTTTAACATTAATAGTGTTTTTATGTATTATAGCATACTCAATATGTAACCAGGGGTTTATTTGAAATCTTACATTGCACACAACATTGGGTTATACTGAAAAGTAATTATATAATAAAATTATTTTAAATGGTAGTTAACTCATAGTCGTTTTATTGGCTAGAATAGACATTACTAAATACAGTATGCTTATTCCTATTTTTTTGATGATTTTAAATTTATCTGATGAATGTTAGAGGCTTAAAATGTTTATGAATCCAATTTTAATCATAAATATTATATTATTTTTTAAAATTTCGATTTATATCGTTTTAATGGAAACCCCATTTTAAAATCAAGTTTTTTCACTTTTATATGTAATAATTTAAAAAGTATTTTTATTATATATAATTGGGACATCATAATTTACATTGGATGGAATTTTGGTATATTTCTAATAATGATAATTTTTTGAATAGTTAAAATACTGCATTTTAATTTAAAACAGCCTTTTTAATCTAATTTAATCATAAATTTAGATTATTTTTTAACTGGTTTTAATATTTAATTAGATTATATATTTACCATTGAATAAAATGTACTTCATTTTAAGTAATTTCAGTTTGAAATTGGACATTATCAAGTGTTAATATTTTGAATGTTTTCATTTCATAAAAAAAAATTTTGTTTTAAAAACGAGAATTAATTTTAAATTATTTTCTACCATTTATGTGTTTTGAATTTGGAAAAATGGATTCCATATTTGGAATTACATGGTACAATTTTTATAAATAGTTAAAGTTTATTTTTACACATTATGAATATTTACAACATTAAATATTTTATTTACTATGGTTAAAAGGTAAATCTGGTAAATAATGGTAAAAAAATATTAATATAATAATATTATAATACCCTAAAATGTTTTTTAATCCTATTGGTTGAATAATTTTAGACCATGGTCATCCTTGTGGATATTTTGGGACCCCATGGAGCCACTTAAGAGTGATACTAAAAATTTATATTAATTAATTAAAAGTAAAGTCAAAAATTGCATAAACATATATCTTTTAGTAAATAAATTTTTACATTGGATTATGTAAGTCATATCTTCTACTATAAATATAAATTTAAAATATAAAATGATGTAACAAATCATTCTATTTTATTTTTAATTTTTAGATATCAGATAAATAAAATTATTTTTGACACAATGATGACATAGTGATTACCTTATTAACAAATGATTTAAATAAACTAGATTATAATTTTAAAAAACTATAAAAAACTTCTACAATTATTATTTTATGATTTTATTTTGATAAATAGTCAACATATATTTGAATTTTATGAGTTCTAGACTTTTTGAAATTGATAATTATTTTATTATAAAATAATGTTTTCATCCCTTCCTAAAGAGCCCCTCCCCTATAAAAATCATTCACCTCTAACCCATTACTCACACTTGTCAAGTCCCTTGGATCATAAACCCTCTTCCCAATTGATCTAACCTCATCCCTCTATTTCTCCTAGAAGCCATCCCCTTAGTAGAATGAAATTTGGGTAAAACATTTGGTTCAAACCAATGGGAGATACCCGATTTAAAGGTAACGTCTTCTCTTATGTTCTTATCTTTTGTTTTACATATAAAACCCCCTAAACTCTTTTTATTCCATTATTTTATAAAAACAGTAGCCTAAATATACTTGGTTTTGTATATGATAATCATTATAACTACACTTATACACACCTCTATGTAAGGGATACAAACACACAGTTTCTGTGGATGGCAAACTACAACCTCATGAAAAGATGATTGTTCAATATTTTTCAACCACCTCTCATAATGGAAATTATGAAGGCACATTTATTATATATAATATATATTTTATTTTATATTATCACTATTTTTCTGTAATTATAATTTAGAACATTCCTTTTATTTTTTTCATGTTGTATAAATACGATAATTTATTATAAAGAAGTGCAGACTATAGCCCCCTCAAAGTGATATGACTCATTCATACCATACATGGAACAAGTAAATGATTGTGGTAATGAAATTATGAAATGTATATAAAATATCATATTTTAATGGAATTATAATATACCTATGTATAATTATGTTTTCATTTCTTTAAAAATAAAAAAATGAAATGAATGTAGGGTCAATGCGTACGTACAGCTTACCGTGTCCATGAACGTTGCATTACATTTCATATGTCCAAATGTTATGGACTATTATAAATACATATATTATTGATATATATTATATATATTATATATAAATCATTATTATAAATCAGGAATAATTTAATTTTGACCACATGGAAAAATTTTAAATATAACAAGTTCATTTTTAAATAAATTTCCTATAACAGACAAAATGTCTGATATGAACTCAAATAATGAAATAATTTTTTATAGAAACTTAATAAGTAATATAATAGTAATAATAAACTTGATAAATGATATTAATAAGGTATTAATTAACATATATTTTTTATCCAGTAATAACAAGGATCAAACGAGTCAACTCGTACACGAGGTAGGGGAACTTCTTCACCACTTTTTCATTCTTTGGGTTTAACATCAACATCATGATTATGATATGTGATAGATATGATTGAATGACCTATTATTGTTTTAAAAATAAAATAAGAAAAAATTTTGTGTATTTATATTTCTCATACATAATTATTTCATTTATTTATCCTTAAGTTAATGATATGATCTTTGTAAGGGAACATTTCACCCTCATATTTTATTCAAAGAATTATTCTATGTTATGTCTTGTAATTACTATAATATTTTATTGGGATATGTTTCAATATATCCTAATTTCTGTAAATTTTATTTCTATGTGATGAGATACCATTTTCAACTCATCAAATCATTTAATGAAATTTAATGTGATGTCGTTATGCTGCCAAATTTTTGTAAGGAAATATGTCTCAATCTCCTTTCATTTGAGGCATGTCTTTATATTGTTATCCTTTATTATCTGATAATGTGTACATATAGAAATTTGAAATATTATATCATGAATACCCTTATTATTAAGAGATTATATGTTTTTAACACAATTCTTTAATTATTTATATTCAAGTATTTTCTAATTGGTAATAAGATATTTACCAAAGACATTGTTTTAAATTTTTTACAAATTTAATCTTCTAAATCTTTTTAATTATTTTCCATGTGTTAAAAATGGTTTTAAGGATTTAATTATATGTACCTTATTGATCTATTATTTTAATAAATTTAAATTATTCTATGTGGTGGGGGACACTTTGACTGAAAAATCTATTTATTAAATGTATTAAATGGTTTTGACAAAGCAATGATTATGTCAATATCTTGATATAATATATTGTGATGGGAAATGTTATCTTTATTTTGTTCTTATTTTATGTGATATGATTATTTAATGTTTCTTGGTAATTTTTTACAGATATGCGTGGTTCCATGATAAACCAAGGGTGGGTGATCCCAAGATAGCTCTCTAGGTCATTGGGTAACGTGACGAAGGTAAACGTTAATGTTTCTTCTAAGAGATTTTAGTAATACACAGTGATGGGTATTCTAAACATAACTTCATACATAGTTATGAAAGATACAATGTAAATATATTATGTTTGCTATAAGTTTTCATTATGATTTATGATTTCTATGTGTTATTCATAAATCTTATGATTTCATGAGGTATGGTATGATTGAGAAGTATGGATTCATTGATATGTATTTATTGATGGGTTAATTTTTACATTCCTTATCATATAACCCTTAATATGTTTTTTACATTCATCCAATGTTATAAAATGTTTACCACATAAAATTTAGATGAATAATGTCAATGGTGGGAACAATGAAAATTCATGCTGTCTAAAACATGGAACTAGACATGTTAAATTTTTACGAGTTTTTATTTTATAAAAAAATGGAAACTGATTAGAAGTGATTACTTTGTAATTTTTTGAGATGTAATGTAATTGTTATGGAATAATTCTCTAGAACTCTAAACATGAAAAGATCTTCAATGTGATATTTTGATTTAACTCAAGATTAGGTTATGGTTAAGGCTATGTTCCTAGATGAATGGTTTTCTAAATTCAACATTATAATTTTAGATGATTTTTTTACTCCTTAGTCACATATTTGGTTGAGAAAGTTTTTTTTATTTAATTATTTTTTGTATCATGATGGTTTAATAAAAGTTATGGTATTTAGAAAAATAATATTTATCATTATTCGCCTTAAAAATATCATTATTTCGAACATCATATAAGATAAAATTATGATAATTTCCTAATATTTATATAAAATTGATGACTTTTCATAAAATAAAACTTTAAAAATTGGAAAATATAACATTTAAATATATTCATGAATAAAATATTTTTATATTTTTATGAAGTGTGTGTTGGGAAATAAGTTTTTGGCATGTATTGATTAAATGTTATAGTAGATTGTCAGGAATTACATCCCCCTTAAATAATACCCCCATAGAATTTTTTTTAAATTATCTCATAAAAAATGTGGTAAATTACTCATCATGGCTTGTATAAATTCATATGACGATTCCTCTATCATATAATGCTTCCAAATTAATATCATCACATGAGTTTCCAGATTCTAGGACACATTCTCTCGAATTTCAAGAATCTGTATAAGCTCTTCATTGACATAAAAGTCAGCTTATAATTAAATTTAATCATGGAAGATTACATGTGTTAGGGTTTTTATGTACATCCTCAATAGGAAAAAATTGAAGAAATCATGCACCTTATAGAGGTTTTGTGTCATACCCACATATTAGACCACATATCCAATTATCTCCAAATCATTAAAAGTTCCATTATACCTTGGAATTTGACTCCCTATTTTATTAATCTTTATTACATTCATTAATGTATATAGTTTCATGAATACATAATCCCCACAAGAAATTATAATTACATCCTTTGTTTATCAATATAATTTTTTTTCTTAGTTATGTGTCATTATCAATTTTAGAAGATCTAACAGTAATAACTGTATCCTAAAAAATTATAGTCCTATTATCTTCCTAACTACAACCACATCCCAACATGCAGAAGTAAACCATCTCTTCCTATACAATGCATCTTATGGTTACATATAAATGTGTAAATGAAATATTTTTTTATATTAAAATCATTCCCAATGTAGATAATGATTCCACATACCGTAATATCCTTGTGATCATTAAATTATCATATATTCAATGGATTGAATAGTTATTTAATAATTTACATTTGTTTTTTGATTACAGGACATGTTAAAATGTATTATAGTGTTAAGAGACTCATAAGGAATCCTCCAAAATATTTTTCAAAATTATGGGTATCAATAATATAAAATTAATACAGGTGCACCGTAAATACTCTCCAATTCAATAATATAGATTTTTGGAATGTTTTCATGGGGTATATCCACCTTTAGTTTTACGAATTTTCCATATTTGGTAAGGTTATTCGCAATGAAACATATATAATCACACTTCCATTGAGTCATCATAGTTATAAAGGAAATGTTCACTATTACAATATCCAACATCCTAATTTGAATAGGGAGAGGTTTCATGAATCATCCAGGATGTTTTATTTTATCCTTAACCAAACCTCAGACCAAATATCTAGATACATGGTTTTTGATTTCTTAGCTCATAACATCCACTAAGAAAATTTACCACCAATACCAATAGATATATTTATTTAACAAGGGTTTATAGATAAATTTGATCGTGGTTATTCTTTTAGTAATTGAATTTTTTTCTCAAATACGGATGTAACACATAATATCCACCCAAATATTAACTTAGAATCTTAATAGATGAAATAATCATTCTTTTCTTAATTCATGGATTTAATACTATTTTTTGAACCCTAATATTCATTTCAATAATTATTTATACTCACTAGTAAATATATTCTTTTAATTTATTAGAAAATCGATGTTCATTCCACTAGCATAAAATTTACTATATACACATTTATTAAATAAATTTATTTATTATCTATATTTAACCTCAACATATTCAAGAATGAGAGGGTATAGAGGATGATCAAGGATCTTTCACCATAGTAGAAGCTACACATATTGCAATAATGAGATGGTATGTCACCTTCCATCGGGACAAGAATGTGCATGCACAGGATAGCCTAGAAGAACATCCATGCGACGGTGGAGAGCTGATTTCATGATGAAGATACTGGGGAGGAGGAATTCCATGTAATTATTCTAGGTTGTATGTAATGTTTGAAGCCTATGAGCAATTAATTCCTCTAAGTCCTACGAGCCATGTAATACTTACACCTATGGGCCTTGTAAGGGTTCCACCTCACCCCTTGAAAGGTGGATTATCAAAATCAAAAAAAATTAAGGCTTTCAGGCCATTGGATGGATAATTTATTAATTATCATATCAAAATGTTACAGTTGATCATTGGATATAATGAGAAACTGGAGAAACATGACATTAATCTTGAGAAAATATCGTATAGTATAATTACATCATAATGATTGGACATAGTAAATGTTTGATAATCTGGTGTTGGGGGCTCATATGTATTGAAACATATTCTCATAAAGTTCCAACTTGGTAATCTCTAGTAGGGATATATTGAGGACATACCAGAATATATGAACACCACATGCATTGGTACTCATTAGAATTTCTTATATATGTTAATGTGTATTGGACTCATGACTTGAGATAATTCCCAATGTGTATCATTTGATTGCATACCTTTTTGCAAGGAGAAAACCATAATAATGAAATCATTCAATGGTAGTTTTTGTTGGGTGTGTCATTGGTGGCATGGAATTTATTGAATGGCCCATAAATGATTTTTCCCTTCCATGGTTAGGAAGTTAAATATCTTGGGCAATATTTATCAACATGGTAGAGCCTTGATAATCCCATATACATGGTCAATCAGGGTAAATCCAAATAGTTATATCAACAATCAATAAATCATTAAAGGGATATGACATGGGTTTGTGTCATGTTTTATGAGATATTAAAGCCAAAGAGATTATATTATACAATGTGTGTTCATATGTTTGTTGTTGATTTTGTGAAACTAATTATTTCTTAAGGGGCCATACTGTGTTTCTTGATCTCACTCATGGACTATGAATAATATTCAATACAATTTGTATAAGGGCCTTTAGTGGCACACACAATATTTTATCCAACAATATGCACTATTCAGTTGAATAGTTATATTGGAAACGGAGGGCTGCTTGATAGGGGTATGGTTTTATTCCAAGATATTCAATTTCCAAATCAATAAATAAATTTATATTATCCATGTTTTGAATAAATATCATTTAATTTATTTATTATATATATTTAAAAGTTTATTTTAAACACATAAATATATTAATTTAATTAATATTAGTTTAAAATATTAACGGTTCATTAAAAATTTGATGGAATAATAAGTTGAGTATATAAATAAATTCTTATCACATAATATATTTATAATATTTCAAAAAATGGTTCTTAGTAATTATGGAACATAATTGTGTTTATAATATGTCCTTTATAGCGTGTTAATTATTTAGGTGTCAGAGAGGAAATTTTGGATAATGGAAACACACAATATATATAGTATAGGAGAGTCCCCATGGAATATTCATTGGATTTTTATCTCTTACTATTAGTCCATAATTATAGATACAAAAGATCTAGATCTACGATTTTATATTAATCCCCCGATCAGTCATCTCAAGCAAGGAAATGAGGTGATCATTAGAGCATCAAAGGCATTTTCAAATAATTCCAATAGAACATGGTATTCAAATATCGATGCTCCCAAAAAATATAGAAGAACATGTGAGTGATCTAGAGGAATTAGGATATATATTATTTGAGCAGAGATCACCAATGATGGGAATACGTTGATCATGTATTTTTTTCAAACCACATATTTATGGTTTTGTTATTGAGATGGATATTAATTATAAATTTATCCTTAGCTTATATTGTGTAGAAAATCCCTGATGTCGATGAGTTATTATTGATCATTAGTGAAAAATTTTAAAAAACTAAATTTTTTGAGATTCCATTGGGAGTTTGGTACCGTTGACTTGTATCAGATAGATTCTTGATGAATTTGGGAAAATTGAAATTATATTTTCATTAAATTAATTAATGGGAGTTGTTCAGCTCCTAATCGTACTGGCAGTAATTTAATACAAAATTGGATGGCCAAGTAATGACCATCCCATGTTTTAAATATAGATTAAAAATTCAAATCCATGTAGTTATTTATATGAATACCTAGGACAGTGTTGTATTCTGGTTAACATGAGTATTTTGGTCTGATTCTAGTGTCTGAAAAAGGGTTCTACGACAATGGCATATTAAAAATTAATATTAATTAATTAATTTAATTAAATAGATAATTTAATTAAATGACTAACTAATATTATCATAAGATATTGGGTGTTGCCCTTATTTAATATCGATCATCTGGTGAGAAGAAAACAAAAAAAACTACTTAACATGAGCGAGTCAACAACCTTCCAGACATAGAATAACAATGGAAATGCTGGTATTTCTAGCCCACATCCCTCTTTCTGATTTTCCACACCACATTTCCATTTGGTTCACCCCTACACCATTCCAAATTAGAAACACCCAACTGACTCCTCCCATTCACCAGTGCACCAAGATGATGTTGCACCAATGGGATTCCATCCATCTTCATGTCTTGCAAGAATCACCGCTCACAGCACCTCGATCTCCCTCTTGTGCTACAACCCACCACATGGATAGCTTCTACAGACACAAGTCATCCTGAAGCTCATATAACCATTCTAACATTTACCCACTGACCATCCTCCACTACCGTGGCTGAACCCGATATGGCCAGCCCATGCCTCCTTTGATGAGGAAATCTTATGTGGAAACTATGGCTCACCTAATGCCCCTCCATCAGTCTAGCCATGTCCAAACACTATTAGTTCTCATTTCCCAGCCTCACCACGTAGAACTGGAAGTGGAATCACCCTTTAGTGGAGAACACCACTCTCCCTCTTGTATCTAGTCCACCACTTCCCTCATGATCATTGCCAACTGAGATTTTCACCTCCGCTGAAGAAACTATCAAAGCCACCTTCACCAGGGATAGATCCCTCATCCGATCATGAGTGGCCTCCCTCGTCCTTCAGCAGGGAATCTCACATTATTGACCTGATTGTTTACACTACTCGGTCCTCCTAGAAAATAGGTATCTTTTACAAGGTTTTCTTTTCCCCAAAACAGACCTTGCTTGAGTTAGATCGACTAGGAACTGGTTTGGGAGGACCTTCTTAGCCTAGAAAATCCTTTAACTGGGTCTACACAATCCAGAATGGGCATATATAGTTTTAGATTGACCCACATTGTCAATTACTATGATATTTTATTGCTAATTAATTATAATATAATAAAACATTAATGTAAAGAATTAATTTATTTTCAAATTTATATTAAATTAATTAAAAATTATTTTCCATTAAAACTAATTAATTAAAAAAAGAATTAATTTTATTTGGGGTCAAATAAAATTAGTTAATTACTTTAATTTATTTTTTTAAAATTAAAATATATAATTAGACATAAATAAAACATTATTTAATTAAAATGATCAAATTTTAATAAAATAAAAAATCCCTTAAGATTATTTTAATACACGTTTAATTTTATTTCAACATTTAATTTAAATACACATGTTATGTTGTATATAATGGTTAATGACTCATGAAATTATTTCAATTTATTGTTGTAATAAGTAGTTTAATTAATAAATTATAATGGTTGTGTTGACTGAGTCATTATATGTATAAAAGTTGACATTTACATTACAATGTTTTTTATTATACTCCTCATTTCCCCTTCCTATGAGTGACTATTGACGTATAATTATTATATGACTTGAATCATAATTCACACCATGTTATGGCAACACTCCATGTAATACCATAATGCATTGGATGGGCAGACACTGAAATTCAAGTCACAAGGGACATGACTATAGGTATTACACCTAGGGTCTAGTTGATCTATTATTTACATAATGGATCATCCATTAGAAATAGCTAAAGATAATTTCATCATATTATTTTGTCATGGTTTATTATATTTATGTATTTGTATTTAACATGTGAACTCATAGAATAATAAATAGTTACACACATATATAATGAACATGTGATTTGATGGATTTATTTATTTATTTCATATTCAGTTATGACTGAAATCATATAAAAAATTATTAAAAATAGAAAATTAAAACATGGTCTATTGGGGTTTTAAAAACCTAGATTTTTATATTTATTTCATAGTCAGTTGTGATATATAGTTTTTAATTTTACATTCATGAAATTAAATTTAAGAAAACCTTAATAAAATATTAAGTCATTACCACATTTCATTAGTCTAATTTGAACAAAACCTTGTCATTGGGGTTCTTCTCATGCCATAATCAAGGGCGTCACTTACTTTTTGGGAGTTCTTATGAGAGTGGTGGTTCAAATTTACTAATATTGTAATGAGAATTATCCATATCAAAAATACTATCATTATAATGGAAATCGTTGTGTAAATAAAAGAATAAATTTAAAAGATGGTACTTCACCCAATCGGTCGAGAAACTGCATGGTAATGACGTTGGACAACCAAACACTAACCCTAGGACCATAAATTATTCTTGTAAACTTTGATTATATAAAAATATGTGAGCTTTAAGGATTCCTTATAGTGAAAAACTCGTGTGACTAATTATTTTGATTATAGTATAGAGGGTTTCTAGAATTTGATAAAATAGTGGGTGACATTAAATTATTTAAGAATTAATCAAAATGTCTGAATTTGTAAACGAGATAAATGTACTAATATGCTATAAATTTTATTATAAATTGGAATTTTATCCAATAAGAAATAAATCTATAAATAATATACAATGTAAAATTCCTCAATTGCAAGAATTACCAAGAATAGTATCGGCATTTGCGCATAATACAATGATATTAAAAATTCAATGTACTAGGGCCCCAATGTCTGTTAAGCCACCTTAGAAAGTAAGGGTGAGAAATATGGTTATAGGATACTATTGTATAATGTATATACGAGTTATTTCATAATTCTATCACCAATGTCCAATTCTAGTTTTGGTCACAACATAATAAAATTAGTAATATAACATGTACTCTCATCTCTGAGATTTTTTCAAGGACAATGTGAACCAAGATATAAATAAGGTGATGATTACATCTAAATATGTTAATTTAGAGATGGATCATGATGTTTCAATGGATCACTTTCTCATATCATTATCACTTATATACTGAAGTGTCATATTATGTTACTAAAAATGAAGTATTGAGTAAACACTTCATTACATGTTTAGGTATGTTTCCCCAAGTAAATAAGAATTTAAAATAGAGTTTGATGTTTTATTATTATAGAGAACATATTGAAATTTACGGTGAAAAGGAAAATTTATTATAACTCCAAAATCATATTCCCAATTTCCTTTAATGATAGAGGAATTAACATAGAGTTATTTTATTATCATATGATGAAAAAATTGTGGATGTTTAATAAAAATAAACCGATTTTAAGAAATAAGTATCTGATTCATCAGTAATATTAAACAATGTAATGTATTTATATTAATTATCGAGTATTCAATCAAATAAGCATATCAAATATGTGTATAGATATACAGTAACCAAGTAATTATCAAAAGATTCCTAGAAGTCATGTGTATTCTCTATGTGTCTGATAAAGAGTGACTTGTAAGTCAGCGATGATAATTACACAACATAAATATTCCCAATTAAATAATTCATTTTACATCATTTATTGAGTATAAAAAAACATTTATCTCACATGTCGTTTGGACCCAAAGATAAGTTATTATAAATTTAGAATTAAAATTTGTTTTTTGTGTTTAATACTCAATCAATATTTCGGTGACACATGAATCATTGGCAATATTTTATGAATATAAATGTCAGACTTATACATTGTTGTGTATGGATAAATATTTGTTAATTAATACTAAATGTCTATGTGTTGTATACATCCATTTTTTGGATTAGTAATGAGAAACACCTATGGTATTATTGAAATTTTAGTTTGGAGAAACCAACCATTAATAAAGTGGTTTTCCACAAAACATTCACAATTATTTTATCTAGATAGAATGATCTATTACAGTGATAAGCTAGTGGTAAACATAATTCATTATATTCATTTATGTGAATAATGAATTATAATTTGAGTGTGGGATATTCATGTTCTAACAAATATTCATTCTTTCAGGATGACAAGCCGAAGAATATCATGACCAAGCATTAAAAAATCATGACCATTTATCGAGGAGTAATTCATAAATTCACATTACCTCATCTACATCACATCATTAATTCTAATAATGAGGATCAAGGAAGATTCGTAGAATTTAACACTGAATTTTTTTAACATGGATCAATTCCAAAATGAACATTTCATACATCATTATCATAATGTAATGAGAATAAATGTTGTAACATAAATAAACATCATTTGTAGTTCATGATGTTCTTTGTAAATAACAGCGATAACCCATTTCTATATTCCAATTAAAAAATAAATGGATATCATAACTGTCGGATTATGATGAACTTCCAAAAGGAAATGTTATTAGATTAAAAGAGTTTGTTAGGGTAGAAACATTCATGCTTCTGGTAGAAGAAAATTGTGAATTTATTTAAATCATCCAAATAGTTTCTTAAGATATTGTATAAATCACTATTATATAAAAGTGGTAGTCTTGGAATTGAAAAAATTTCAATATAAGGGTTCACAAATCTACCTGAGATAGTGGGAGAATGAATGACATTGGTTTAGTCAATCCCAGTGAAGCACCAGAATATGGCATATAAACTAGTTCCAAAAGTGCATGTGAAAAAAGTATGTTCCAATTACACATACTATATAGAAATGTTAAAAACATAGTGATTGTTTCACTATGGCCATAATTCATTATTCAGTAAGAATTATATTTACTAAATGTATGACGTATATGGAAATTATATAATATTGACAATACATATTAAAATTCAATAACAGATTCCATGCATCATAGTGAAAAGGGGCTTATAATTTTGAATAGTGTGGTTGGTATTCTTATGAGATGATACGTGATGGTACAAGTGTAGTAACAAAACAGATGATTGGTTTTACAAAGTAAAAATGTCTAAATAGATTTGAATTTTACTTTTCGTAGCTAATTTCTAGGATCATATTATTTATCATCGGATTTCATGACCACAAATCAATGAAGGTGTCTATACGATTAAACCAGAATGTATGGTCACATATCTGAACATTAATAAAAGTTTCAACTAAACGACACCCATTTAGGATTGAAATATGAAAAATGATCATAAAGTATTCATTTATAATGAACGCTTTCCTTCTGTCTACTAGAGGATAGTGGGAGTTCCATTCTTTCATGGTGTAATAAGTTCGCCAACATTTGGAATATAGATATCAGTGTTCAAGTTAGATAAGAAAGGAATGGAAGAATTTATTATATTGTGGTTAACATAATGTTGTAACCTATGTTATGGGGAACATGATATACTATTTTAGATATAAAGGGTACATAGACTTATTTAACCGTACATATAGTGACATGGTATAGATAAATACATGTTCAATAAATTTGAGTTAGAATTGTTTCTGTTGTACCATTGTATATAAATCTTCAGGATGACATGTATTCGAAATTGGAGGAGATACACATTGTGTGTGGAAATCGATATACTTATGTTACAGAACAATAACATATGAAATTATATTGAAAATTGTAAATATTGAGGAAATATACTTTATTATTGAAAAATTTCAGTTATATCTTGAAGAAGTACATGTGAAGGAGTGAGAACTCTCTGATTTTACTATGGAAGTTACAAAATATATGTACCTATATGTTGGAGATGAAAGGATACTAGTTTTTTAAGGGAAACATTTTCTTCCATAGATCCATGTTATCTGGTATCATATTTAAGATAATGTGATGTGAGATACAATATCATATAATCTAGTGTAAGAAAACCAATAAATAACGAGTTCATTGCATCTTTGAGGAAGCTATGAAGTTGTTACAATTATTATTTGGTCTAGTTCTTGCAATATCACTTAGTAAGTAAAGAATTTTGAGAATCTAGATTATGATATTGTTACTATAAAATATTTCATGTTATGATAGTGGAAAAATGTATATAGTTAGGGATACCATCTCTGGAGAAGTTTTACTGTAGGAGATGAGGTCAACATAGTAGAATTGTTATGTGGTAGAGTTGTTGCAGGACAATCAACAAAAGTCATTACACAGTAAAAACATGATTTTGACCATGTGAGAGCTGACAAGGATGGTTATAATGTTTTCTCTAGAGAAAGTGTGAGTGTTGTATTTGTGGGTTCCCTAGACCGGAATATGTATTTATTTTGATTTGCATGTATTCTATACAAGATGTTTACTTACCATTGTAGGGTAGATTTATCTATGAACACTATTTAATAGTAATGTCCATAAATTAATAATTGCATCGAAAGGATATAGATTCTCCTAAGATATAATGAGAACCTCAATATATAATGACATTAATCATAAACAATGTTCATTTGGTCTAATTAAATCATACTTACTGGACATAGTATATTTTTTACTATTAGGTTTTGGGGGATCATAATTATTGAGACTTCTTCTCATGAAGTTCAAATTTTATTCTCTCTAGTAGTGAGATCTTTAGGGCAGGTCCACTATATTGAAAACCACATGTTATTGATGCCATTGGATATTCATATATATAGACATGCATAATTATCTACTAACGTGTGATCGTAACCAATTATTTTCATTTGATTGTTTTCAATGACGCAAGGTGAGTACCATGATAATGATACCGTGGAGAGGTAGTTTATGTACGGTATATATTTGGTGACATGGTAATGGATGAATGGTGAATAAAGTAGTTGTCTTTTTTGGGTTAAGGATGTTATATATATCAGTACATGTTAATCGGGTTGGCAGTACCATGATGAATTTATGGCCATCATCATCCTTGGTAAACCCTACTAGTTAGATCAAGAAACAATAATGAATAAAAAGTTGATGGAATTGGTGTGTTTCATGCTTTATTAAATATTTTAGACAACTATATTATTTAAAATGGTGTGTGTTTATCGGTTTTTTGTCACTACTGTGACACTGCTTCTCTCAATAGTTGTCATAATGTGTTACTAGTCCCCACTCATGGTATGTGAATAGTATTCACTACAATTGGGATAAGGTCGTAAAGGGTCACACACAATTGTGTATTCAATAATAATCTATATTCAGTTTTATAGGATTATTGGACATGGTGGGCCCCACTAATGGGGTCTAGTTTTTGTCCATGAAAATTTGATCACCGAATAAATAAAAAAATAAATAATACATAGATAAATATTAATAGATTTTAATTTATTAATTAAATTTATTTATGTGTTTAAATTATACATTAAATACATGAAAATATTAATTGTTTGTAGAATTGTTTTAAAAAATCACTGTTTATTTGAAATTTGAAGGAATAAAAAGTAGACTTAATAATATAATTATTAACATGTAATATACTTATTATATTATAATAATTCAATAATAATATTTATTCCTCAATATATTAGTCATAGTATGTCATTTATAACATGTTAATTATTCGGGGGTCCAATATGCAATTCTAAGTAATGGAAAAAAAACACATTATATAGAAGAGCATAGCCTCCAACAAGGAAATATTCACTATATTTCTCTAACTTCTTATATCTATCATATTGAGGGAGTGGATATGGATCTAGGAGATTGGGTTGATCTGCCTATTATGCATGAAAATAAATGTGATGTAGTGATCATCAGAGTATTGAATGCATCATCTGATCTGTGAACTAGAACTATGAATTGTATATCCAATGCTCTCATAGGTCATAGAATCGTGTTTGGATTATCTAGAAGAATACAACTTTAGAGTCTTCATGCAGTGATCACCATAGATGAGTAAACATATATTTTGGATTCTTATGAAACCATATATTTTATGGTTTTGTTTTTGTGATTCAAATTCATCTCACATCGATCCACATCTTATATCAGATAGTGATTTGCTACTATCGATGAAATCATGTCGATCGTCAGTGGAAATTTTTTAAAAACACATTTTTGGGGCTTCTTCTGCATGCCATATAAGATTATCGCTTTTACCTCCTGTTGAGATATTTTTTTGAGTATTTTTACTTGAATCATTTTTTGTTTATATAAATCTCATATATCTCATCATATAGATAATGTATTTATAACTACAAGGAGAATATAATATTTGTCAACTGAAGATAATGAGGTGGGTAGTTCAATTCAAGGATCTTCATTTTCATAGATGTATAACAAAACCACTCTCTCATTTTAAATAAAAAAACAAACCAATTCATTCTTTAATACAATATAATGTATTCCAAATCCTTTTTTCGTGATGATTGATTCAATATCGATACATGGAACAATATCCAATTTAGATCCTCAAAAAAATCATTATATTTTATTTAATTCATTAACTTGAACGCTATATAAATCAACTTCTTTAACATCTTTACTTATTGAAAAAACCTTGAATGAAATATTAATATTAACTTTCTTTTCTAAGAGAACTATGCATCTTATTTGTATTCATGGGTGTGGGATATTCCTTAACATCCATTTTATATTAAGAATCAACAGAACATCTATCTTTTGAGGGAATAAATCAATGAAAATGAATTACATGAATCAAAATGTAACACTTATTTTATTTCAAATATAATTCATTTTCTCTTTAATCACCAAGAATGATTCGAAATTGAATTTTATTCTTCATGTTGAATCCATAGTATAATAACATGTCACAAATAAATAACACTACAAAATTATCCACATTTTCCTTGAGTACTATGATTAACAATTCCATAATAATAGAGGATAACTTAGATAATCTATATGGTATTACCAAAACTCATAATTATTTTACCTTGAATGATATTCCACCTTTAGTTTGTCATCCTTATACACCTATAATTAATGATTACCATAATGATAATAAATATTTATGAAACATTAGGACTCCCAAATTTCATAAAATAAGTCAATAATAAATGTTAAAGGATACTTATTCCTTATAGGAATTGAATTTATTTCCCTATAATATATTAACAACCCCATCTGAGCCATAATTATTTTATATAGGACTAACCAATTCGATTATATAGGTAATGTTAGATATGTTTTATAAATAAAATATGAGTTCAATAGAAATATAAAATTTACACTTAGGTGGTTTTATGGAAAATTATTATACAAATTAATAAAATTATTCCAAAACAAATGGTACGTCTTATATTCTTATTATGTAATTATCATCCAAAAATTTCATTTACTCTCACTATTAATCCATAATTTCATTAAAGTGAGATACTTATTGTAGATCCAGTCAATACTCATATAATTAAGTCTCCACTATTTAAACTAGATATTCAATTCCACTTTCACAAATAATAATAATATCATTATATTAATAAAAAACATTACATTATTATTTAAGAGACAATACATACGAAAGATTTTGTCAATGTAAATAATACTTTTAAAAATCATGTTTGTCAATAGGAAATATATATGATTCTTAATAGACATTACCCGGTATATTTCTATTCTGATAATATTTCAACAAGGTTTCTGAATTGACAACTCCTTACTCAGAGTATTAAGATATTATTCATCGTTACTATAAAATATACAAGATATAAATGAGTTGGTGAATCTAGAATAAAACAAATAAGTAACTAGATTTGAGTTTGTGATTAATTTACCTTCAATGCCATCTTTAGGGACATTATTTTTATCTATGTTAATCACATAAACTATGAATTTCCCCATGGCCCCTTCTGAGCTAGATTACCCTGACACATGGTGAATTAATTTTAATAGTTCCAAATAACCTTATAGTTGTAGAATTTAAAATAGGGGCTTCTTTATTTCCCTAACATCTTCATGCCTATTCCCATTATCTATATACATTTAAAATACTTCCATTTATATTATGAATGTACCATGGAGTCTCCAACCACATTTATCACATATTGGATGTTCCCCCTTTCTATTATTCTTTTCACTCACTAAATTTATTAATCATAGTACTAAACCAACCTCTTAATATCTTTTTTATATAAAACCTTAATATTTTAAGATATGTATCTTCTTAAATAGATTAAATTTATTCAATATATTATTTTTCAAAATATGATTTAATGAACTGTGATATATTAATAAATATTAGAATGACCATTATAATAGTAATGTGACTTTTAAGAATAGTAATCTAACCATTAGAATAATAACCTCACCTACAAATGTATAAATTTTTTTTTGGTATATCAAAATTTAAAATATGATATATTTATATCAAGTAATGAGAAAATAAATAATCAAAGAAATGGTAAATTAATTGTTGGTTTCTATTGAAATGAAAATTATTATTTATAATTTAATAATTAATATAAGGATTTAGGTTAAAATTTATTTTCATAAAATATATTCATAAATTTATAATTTTTCATTATATAAATAATATAATTTTATCATACCATAATTAATTTTTAAAGTGTCATAAAATCGATTATAATATTAAAATATTTTATTCTTAAATAATTTATTATTTGTTAAAAAATCAAATATCTAATATTTATGAATTTATTTTCATATAATTGAATCCATTTTTAAATATATATTTTAAAAAAATGGTTAGGGTGATATTTGGGTTTTTTCTGAAATTGTTTAATATTTTATAAATAGAGAAATGTGTTATTTTATGGTATTATAAATTAGATGTTAAATACATGAATTTTTGAGTTATTTATAATGTAAAGACCATTATTTAAAACTAACATTACCTTTTACCGTACATAGTCACATATAATCAACACTATTGTTAGCCTTTAGCCAATATAATAAATAAATGAACAAAACAATTACAAAACACTTCTCTCATACCCTATAAATACCAACCCTTATCCAACACATTATAATACATGAATAATATCTAAAGACATCTCAATTACATTACCAAGCCTCTTCTACACATCTTATACATTCTGTTCCTACCAATTTAATAAATCTTAGTCCCTTAAGTAGGTTCCTATGGAGATGTTTTTCCTGAGGTAAAATCATTTTTCATTGACTTTTAATTTATTTTATTTTCTTATCCAATCATACTGTCCAATAATAATTTTTATGGTAACTTTAGTATCATATATATTATAAATTTTTATTTACTTGTTTTATTATCCATCATCAAAGACCTTCCCCTCCCTTTTTAATCTAAAAATAAAAACATCGTCTATCATGTGTTGATTCACCGCCTTCTTGAATGATGAGTTTTTATTTTTTATTTCAACATTAAAGGATGGTCATAAAAAATTTATTAATATTTAATATGATTTTAATAAAAATTTAATATGTCATATTATGTTCTAGAACAAAAATATAATCATAATGTTAAATAAAATGACCCATGTTCTCGATGGTCTTAAAAACAACCAAAATAAATTTTGGCATTTTCAACAATATTTTTCCTAATGAATCATTCTCATATAATATAATAAAATTAGATGTGAGAAATTTAAAAAATTTATTATTAATAAATACTAAATAATTTCACTTCTAGAGAAGTTACTACCATTTGACAAGAACTCCCATATTTATACTAAATGGAATCGATCCTAAAACCATGAACCAAATGCTCCATGAACAATGGAAATAACCATTATAATTCCAAGAAATTGACATAAATGAACTTAGTACAATTTTAAAACATAAAAAATTATTTTTAAGAGGTTATTAAATAAATAATTAAATAATTTTATTTCATTTTCATGGACATTATGTACATTTGTAGAACACTTTCTGACATATGGTAATGCTTTCTCTTCTCACTTTTGCATCTGTTACATATATTCTTTGTTAAACGCATATTTCTTATGATGGGATTACATAATGTGATATTATATCCAAGATCCTGATTCTATTTATCTTCACATCATTTAATGTTCCATTTTATGATCATTAATTTTATAGGGCGTACAATTCGACTAATTACAAAGTTGTAATGGAATTATAAACAAAATTTACATTCTTTGGGTTATACTTATACTCTATTGATAAATTAATGATATTAAATTTTCTGAAATAAATTTTTATTATATTGTGTTTTATTTACAATTATATTATGTGAATTTACCATATATACACATAATCTATTCATTTCATTAACGATTTAACTTTGTTTAAAAAAAATTTAAACTATTTATTTTTCAAAATTAAAAAAGATTGGTTTTTAAACATATTGGAATAAGAGGTTCTCCCAATATATTGAAGAATTAATTTATTTGGGACTCCAATACATGTTTAAAATTTCATTTTAAAAAACATGTTTAATTATAAATCTATTTAAATAAATGATTTTAAAGAAAATTTGTATTTCTCTCAACAATTTATCAATAATTATATTAGAGTATTATTTATCTATGTAAATACAATTTAGTAGATCTTAGTAATAATTGAAGGTGAACTCATATAATAGTATATACAATATTTTATTTAATTTTATATATCTATTTGGTTTTTGTATATTTATTTTGATTCCACTCATTATAATACACCAGATGAAATATGATCATGTTTTATTTTTGGGGAATGTTTTTGAAATATCATATGATATTCTCAATAAGTGTGTATATGTTAATTATATTTCCCCCATTTTATACGAGGAATTCATTGGGCATAGTATGTGATGGTTGGGTCCTTATATATCCAATTATTCATTAGTAGGTCTCTTGAGAAAAACAAGTTTGCGTATTGGTTGATGTCTTACCAAATTATTAATGGTGTCATGGTTGATGCCTTGATGGTATGATTATGGTGTACAATAATATGTATTCCGTAATTATTAGATATGACGATGAAAATCCATGAGATTATTTTATTAGTGAAATAATTATGGTTATGTTTCATTCTCATGTGATTATTTATGTGCAATTTTTTGATCAGCTTGTATTCCTTTCATATTACGCTCAAGATTATGTTTTAATGACATTGTTTAGTTATTTATCTAGCCTTATTGTTTTTTTATTTATAAAATATTCCAGTATATTCATACCCATACCATGCATCATATATCACCAATATATGATTATTAGTTTTCCAATGGATGCTATAAGTATATAATGTTTGACATCTAGGTATTATCTCAGAGAATAGGGTTGATTCAAATGGATTTACATTGTTGAATTTCATTCCAAGTTGTATTGAAAAAATTATGTCTATCTCATGATTTCCAAATCTATTAATTTTTTCATTCCACATGGATGTAAACTCTTTTACAATGATCCAATATAATAATGTATGAAACCTACTCTGGGATTCTGGGGTTAAGGTCTTTACAGATGGTTGTGGTGAACGTTTTGTAAAATAATTTTGATCTGGGAAATATAACCCAATAAAGGGCATTTAGAATATTCACAACATAATCAACCTTAGGATTTTGATATTAGTTATACATAAATATGTTTATGTTTTTTTCTAGATTTAATATTTCATAATCTAGTAAATTTTATGTCAATGTTTAGAAATGGAACATAGTGGAAGTAAAGGAAACTATATCACCACACATATTCCATGTAGGTATCTTCCTTCTATGAAATATTAGGATATTAGGAATAAATATAAAACTAGATCTGAACAACTTATATCTATTCTGGGAAAACTCACATTGTTAATGATAAAAAAAATCTCATAAGAAAACTATTGTCCAATAATTCAGTGTAACAATGATATAAAACTTCATGTGAAATAAACCTCCACCAGCCAATGGGGCAAAAAACCCATTTTTGATAAGAAATGGATATGTTTCTTATAGAATATTTTCCCCTTTTTGAGAATTAATGAAATGGAGGAGGTTATCATGGAATTTTTTCATCTCTCAGGAGATACAAATCAATGCTGGTTATTAGTTCATATCACAATGTAAAAGGAATAAATATCAAAAATTGATTGGATTGATTTTAATAACCTTTTCTTGGAAAAATTATCCCTCATGAATATTAATTAGATATGGGGAGATAATTATTCATTATAGGATAGAATGAATATTGAAATATTACAATGTATGAATCCAAATTTATAATTTTTGAAAGGAATGATGTTGAATTCATGCGTAATCCAAATATAAATAGTGAATTTTTATATTATTATATTAAGACAATTAAAAAAATGGATGTAGTCTCCCAAAAAATATCATCATATAAAGATATTGTTTCATGTTCCACCAAGTTTAAGAATGAATCTTCCAAGCCATTTGGATTCATTGGGATTCAAGATAAGAAGATAAATTTTGATTACATTGGAAAAAGAAATAAGGTAAAATATAATCATAGAAGGATATAATTTTAAAAATGAAATGATTATGTAATGAAAAAACATGTAACATGCTTATTGGGAATGATATTTTTTCACATGTTTGGAGAAACTTCCCATCATGTCTGTGAATGAAATGAATAAAATGATGTCGGCAAAGTGAAATGAATTATTTGTAAGGAGATAGGACATTATTCATATGATAGTCTTATATGTCAAAGAATCATTACCTAGAACGAAGGGAACAAATCCATTCTTTTGTAGTCACCACAACTATGGTTGATGTTATAAAAGATGCAGTGGTAGTTATTTTATTCATCTCATCAAATTTTTATAATGATCTATTTCGTTCTAGATCATTGTATTATTTTATATTTTCTCAGTTTTATTTACAAAATAGAAATTTCTATTTCACCTTATCTAGTGAGTCATTAGTCAATACACCTAGTTGAATCCTTATTTTAAAAAATATACTTCCTGAAGTTCATATTTTGAATATTATGGTGATCTAACTATTAATTTTATTACTAAAACTATGGTTGATTTTGATATAATCATTGGTATGGAATTTATTTTGAAATAGAAAGAAAAGAAAATTCAAAGAGAATTAAATTATGATTCTTGATGAAGATATGGAATTTCTCATCTTCATATTGGATACTTCATTATTGGATTCATTTCAGGATCCATATCTATTGTCTCTTCTAAATGATATTCTTATATAGGAATAGAAGATAAAACCTATTAATGAAAATGGGGTCCTTCAAATTGAGGATGTGCCTATTGCACAAGAATGCAATGAGGTATTTCTAGGGGAATTACATAGAGAACCTAAAGAGAGATAAGTTGGTTTTTATATTTATTTAATCCCTAATTTATGAACTATATCATATAATACCTGTAGAATATCAATGGTGGATTTAATAGATTTAATGAAAAAACTAGAAGAATTTAGTGGTAATGGAATAATGCTCGCAAGTGTATCACCTTTGGGAACTCATGTTCTTTTCCCAAAAAATAAATATGGATCTATGAGGTCATGAATTTAACATAGTGGGATAAATTTTATTATGATAAAGATCAAGGATCATATACATCTCATTGAGGAAATATTTTAACAACATCATAGATATTTTTCTCAATGAATGTTTTTGTTATGCATTTCACCAACTTCATTTAATGAATCATTATATTCAAATGACATCATTTCGAACAATGTATGGACATTAATAGTTTTCAGTAATTCCATTTGGATTTTCTAATTCACTCCATATTTTTATAGATCTAACTAATAGAGTATTGAATAATTATCATACTAAATATTTTGTGTTATTTATTGATTATATCCTGATGTACTCAAAAACATATGGGAGCCACAATAACTACATAAATATTTTTGTAGAGACACTTAGAAGAAATTGATTTATTTGGGATATTTATAATGTGTGAATTTTGACATTGACCATTTATTTTCATTACCATATTGTCTTGAATGGTGGAATCATAGATGATCATACGATGAAAAAGGCAGTCTTTGTATGGAGTACACCAAAAAAAATAACCAATTTACATAGTTTTAATGGTTTATTATGTTACTATTGAGGATTATTCAGAATTTTTCACAATTATATAACCCATAGACCAAGCTAACTCACAAAATTTTGTGTTTATTTAGAAAAATTAATTTAATGAATGACTTGATTAATTGAATAAGAAATTACTAAATCATATGACCTTGACTCTACCATAATGAAACTATGAAATTGTGATCCATATTTTTGTATCTAAGAATGGACATGGTTTTATAGCTATACTGAATGATATTGTTAATAATGATGCATTAATGTATTTAAAACTCACTAACCAAACTCTCAAAATAATGTTCTCGAGTTAACAGTAGTCATAATTGCGATAATTATATGGATGAACTATATATATAGTGAAAGATGTGATAAATATACAGATTACAAGAGATTTAAATATATATTCTCACAGAAATAACTCAATAAGAGGAAAAAAAGATTTATTGAGGTATATAAGGAATGTAATTTTTCTTTAAACTACCAGCTAAGGAAGGAAAATATGGTAGAAGATACATCAAACAGAATAGATCATTTATTTTTGAAAAAAATGTGGAATTATATGGATATTGTGTATATGGATATTTTTAATATAGATAGGGTAATTTTCATGATAGGTGAGACATCAAGAAATTTTTTTATGGTTTCAAAAATATCTTTATTATTAAAGATAAAAAATTATCTGCATCATGATGATAAATTAAAAAAACCAATTAAAGTTGTGAGTGATTGGAAATTGTTAGACATTGTATATGATGATGTAATTTTGAGATTTGGGAGTGGCTCTATGTTCACCTATACCAAGGAAAAAATGAAATTATGGGATGATTCTCATAGCAAAAATTTATCTATAAACCTAGGTATAAATAATATGTATAATGAATTAAATGAACATGTTTTATGGGATTATATAAACCGAGAAATTGTCATTTATGTTTCAAGATGTTAAGTTTTTCAGTATTTGAAGGATTAAAGAAAACATCATAGAGGAGTCATGAATCCTCAAAATATTTATACATGGAAATGTGATGATATAATAATTGATTTTTTCCATGTTTTAGAATGTTTCCAAGAAATAATCTTACAAAATGGGGTATTTTTTAACGACTTACCTAATATGCACATTTACTTTTAATAAGGGAGGAATTTCCACTCATAGACTTTGAACGAATCTATTTTATTTATTTTTTAAGAGTTTATAGTGATCCTCTATCTATTATGTCTAATCGAGACCCGCATTTTACATCAAAATTATATAAGTGTCCTCAAAAGGCTTTGTATATTGATCTCCTTTTGAGTAATACTTATCACCCTCAGAAAGAAGAAATCTATAAAAGGACAATTAAAACATTATAAGACATGATGTTATCTTTTTCAAAAGACATTTGGGGTATGTGGGATCATTATTTATCATTGTATAAATTTCATATAACAATATTTTTGAGTATAGTATTCTAATAGTACGATATAAACTATTATATGGCATGATATTTAATACTCTGATATTTTATGTTGAATTATGTTGGAGGAAACATAGAGGCCAATATATTATGGAAGAGGAAAATACAAATGTAATTTCTATTTTGGATCATTTAAAGATGATCTGTGTAGGAAAAAGAGTTATACTAAAAATAAGAAAATGAACATGGAGTTTCAGGTCTGGGATCATGTATTTTTTAAAGTATCTCCTTAGAAGGGTTTCAAAATTTTTGTTAATAATATGAATGTAATCCTCAAGAACATCAGGCCATTTAAAATTCATGAAATAATTGGATCTATGGTTTATTTTAGGGTGATTCCACCTAACCATTCTAAATAACACTATGTGTTCTACATCTATTTTTATAGAATTACATGCTAGCACCGACCCATGTACCCATCTAGGAATAAATAGAATTGGAAACTTATTTCTATTACTACCAAGATCCTATCAAGATTAATTAAACTAGTGTGAAACTATTTGGAAATCATATGAATCAGCTAGTAAAATTTCAATGGAGAAACCATAAAATAGATGAAGCAATTTGGGAACCTAAGGAAGCTATGAAGGAGAACCACCCTCATCATTTTAGAAGTTAGTACTCATAAAAATTGCAATGATGAAATTTTTCCATGAAGGAAAGAATATAACACAACAATATTTTAGGGTATGTATGTTATTAAATAAATTTAACTTAATAAATATGTTATGTTACACTCCAAGTATAAATAGACTGTGATATACTATTCAATATTAAAATACTAGTTTGTTTAGTAAGGTTAAAATTAGGATTTAATATCTGGGGTTTTTACGATGGAGGAGTCCCTAATGATTAAGGCCCCCATAGGATGCATATTATATAGTTGTAATATTTCTCTCCCTGGACACCAATGATGTGCTTTGTGATTAATTCAGGAATGAAAGTATTTTTTTCATAGTATAAAAAAAAACAAAATTAAATGTGATTTATTTTACAAAACATGTGACAAAATGGTGAATCACATCAAGGATCATATCAAGAATGATCCAGAATAAAATGATAGTATCTACACCCAAAATTATGTATATATGTTTCATCTCAAAAACCATTACATAATTTTAATGGATTTATGATATCTTATGTTGTTTGATGTTTATTTGGTTTTGACGTGTTGGTGTTTTTTCAATTGGATGTGGTTTGTTCATTCAGTTTTTATCTCTTATGTGGGTTCTCAGGGAACCAATAAAATTGATCACCTTGAAATAAATTCATATAATTGAGGATGTATTCATAAATTAAAATATTATATATATACACACATATATCATCGTGTAAGTAAATAATGATTTTCAAAAATATAAAATAATTGTTAGTGTTTATATGAAACGTATATTTTTACATGAAATAGTACAATGAATATAATGATTTAAAATAAAATTTATATTCATTAATTTAGTTCATAAAATAATAATATTTTTTTCATCATTATTATAAGATAATTTTGTGAGACCATAAATAGATTTTCAAAGTGTCGTAGAGTATGTTATAATATTAAAATCAGTATATTTCGAATAAATGATTTTGTTAATAATATTTCTTGTATTTAGAAAAATTTTTTCATAAAATGAATTATATTTTTGAAATCTACACATTGAAAAAATGGATGGAGCTAATTTTTTTTATATTTTTGTAACATTTGAATTCCTGATACCTAGTGAAATATGGTAATTTATGTAATTTTTCATTTCATTTTTAAAACATGATTTTGTTATATTCTTTTGAAATAAATACTCATTAGTTCTAACTCACATATACTAGTCACTATAATTATTCAAAATAATCAACAATATTTCTATTCTTGATCCAAAATATTAAATCAATTAATAAAATAATAAAAAAACAACCCCCTTCTCCCTTATTAGTAGAACCTCTCACCACCTGTTCTCCTAAAAACATATATGATTAGAAGATTAACTAAAAAATTCTTAATTACCTTCCCAAGACTCTTCCCCAAGTCCAATACCTACTATTCTTATGAAAATAAAAAATCCAAGTGTCTTAGGAGGTTCACAAGGATATTTTATTCAAGATAAAAATTCGCCATTCTTACCATTGTATTTATTTTAGTTTTCATATCATATCCTAAAAAACCATATAAAAAGTGTCATGGTAACTATATGAACATATATATATATATATATATATTATATTTTTATTTTTATAATGTATTATACATCATCATATCTCTTCTCCTCTCCAATTATTTTAAAAATGAAAACATCATCCATGATGTGTCGATTCATCGCCTTCATGAATGATGAGCATTCATTTTACATTGAAACTTCATGGATGGAAATAATTAATAATAATTATTATATAATATATTAATTTAAATATATATATTATAATTTATATAATTTTATATAAAAAATATGTATCAATAATACAATATAAAATGACACAATTTCGTGATTGCCATAAAAACATCCAAAATGAAATTAAGACATTTACATCAATATTTTATCTAATGAGTCGTCCTCATATTGTATAAACAAACGATATTGGATATAATTTAAACATCCAGATGTTTATTAATACTATATTATTTCTCATCAAGATATGTTATTCCCATATGAAAACACTCCCACACGTATACTCAAGGGAACGGACCATAAAACCATGAAACGAACCCTCCCAGAACAACAAAATTAAACATTATTATTAATTAAATTGACATAAATAAAATAATAATAATAATGAAAATATAATTTTAATAGGTCTTGAATTAAGTAATTAATGAATCTAATTTGACCATTTAGGATGTGAAGTGGAAGTGCATAACGCTTTCAGACATATTGTAAGGGTTTCTTATCTCTCATATACTTCTTGTGAGATATATTCATTATTAAAACATTACTTATTGTGTGGGGTGTCCATAATATCCTTTAATAAGTCATATAATTATTCTATTTAAACGTTTATGGGGCATACGATTCGACTTATTACTATATTTTATGGTAATTCTGAAGCCAATTTTTGTTCATTGTGTTAAACATATAATCCATCAATTATGTCATGATAAGATCATGTGAGAAATTAATTTTGATTATATTATATATTAGATAAAAATTTTTATGTTTATTTACATTTGATGCACATAATCGATTCATTATGTAAATACTCACACTTTCTTTAAAAATACTATTTTAGATTTTACTTTTTCAATATTTAAAATATTTTTTTAAAAAAATATATTGAATGAGTGAATTTACACAAATTGATGATTAATTAATGTATTGGTGAATCCTTTAAATGTTTATAAGTTAGTTTTCAATAAACCATTTTTATTTTATACAAGCGTTGATTTTTTAATAAATGATTTCAATGAAAATTTAATTTCTGTCAAGGATTTCTGAATGATTTTATTGGAGAATTTTAATTTATGTAATTACCCTTTGATGGTTTTTATTATTACTTGAGGTTGATCTATTATGGAACATCCTAGTTCAAGAATCCATCTAAAAGCGCACCAAACCCTATTGGTCACATGGACTCAAGTGCATTTCCCCGAACAGCAGAGGTTTTCGACTAGCAGTGATGGTCGTGGGTGTGATTGTGGAGAAACTATGCCCTCATTAGTAGAGTACATAGCAGAGGTCACAACACACAATAGTGGAAACAATAAATATTCCACAATAGTAAATAAAAGAAGACTAATAAAGAAACAACTAGAGAAAAATATTTATATATCTGATGCATGATACACATATTTCTAGGAAAGCATCCAAACATGTAACAATGCAGAATACAGTACTAAACCACAGTACAAAAGGATGATAGATGAGAAACTCCTCAGAATCGCAATCCTCGGCTTGGTTCCATGCTCTCCAGCTCAAATGAAATAAATTACTTAATGTTGAAGGGTTCTTTCCCTTGTCTATACCTGCAACAATATAATATGTTTGGGCGCAAAAGCATGGCCCAAACAGGGTGTGAGACTAAATCTAAGTTGGTAACCACCCGATGATCTGTGCCTAACAGTCAGTGAGTACATGACCGGTAAATTTACAGATTATAGTAAACAAGGAATCCCTAAGAAATAAACAATACACAGTTTAAGCATTTAAAATACCACACAACATTCAACAACAAAATAGATAACATAACAGCTAACACTATGAGAAGTACCCACAACATATCCCCTCTCGTCCTTCCAAACAACAACATGCAACCCTCTTTGAATCATACATAGTCTCACCCATCTGTTTCAGCTAAAGTATAGACTCTCTGAGGTAGCACTCACCGTCAATTCCCCCTATAGTCTCATATCATACTAAAGGTGCTCTGGGGAAGCACTCAATGTCAATTCCCTCTACGGACTACATAGAGAAACTATAGGCACAATGGGGAAGCACTCAACGTCAATTCCCCATGTGGTATCACATCGTATTATTATAATGATACTCTAGAGAATCCCTCAATTTCAATTCTCCCTATGGTCTAAACACTAGGTTCTCATGGTCCTGTGAACATAAAACAAGTGTAGCAGTGTGTAACGGCCCGTGTAAACCTCATGAACTACTTGGATAGAATTCTACATCACAACTGAAAAATAGAAGAACATGCACACCATCTTATAATAATAGGAATGGATAGTAAACAACAAACTATAGGAATATAGGATGAAAAGGTAAAAACAAGAAAAACATGCCTGGGAAATCCATCCAAAGCCCAATGATTCACCATATTCACAAAACAATATCATATAATCAGGAATACCATCATAATATATAAACAATTGGGATAAAACAATAAACACGCAAAAACCCGTTCATGGATATTAGGCATAATTGCACAAATAACTCAAATAATTCCTATAGAAAGTCCCAGAACACCTACCTCGGGGTAAGGATATCTGTTTAATTCAACCTCGAAGCCTGAATCACCATATAACTCTATATTTCTATGATAACCTATATAATGTTCAACCAACATAACTTCTCAAAGAAGAGAAATCATGAAACATGGTTCCAGTAGAAGAGAGAACTCACTGATGCGATTCGAACACATCAACAGTGTTCGATTCAGAGGATGTACAATGGTTCGGTGGTTCGTCAAAGATCAGCGGCTACTCAGTGCTCTCAGACGAACGAGACATAAAAGATGTTCACTATGGAGATTAGACGGGACCCCTATGCGTTTAATGGAAAAAATAAAGAACACGGAGTGTACATTTGAAGTACATGGTGTTTACTCACGTTTTCAATACTCCAATTTAAGTGGCCTCCAATTCATCTCACACGGCCATGTGTGTGGCTATTACACGACCATCACACGACCTGCTTCGGTAAGGAAGTACACGGCGTGTACCTATTAAGAAAACGGTGTGTACATCGAAAATTTCCAGAAACTCCTCTTTTCTCAAAAAATCTAGGAAAAGGAAAAAATACATGAAAAGAAGGTCCGGGTTCATAAAAGCATCCCCCTTTAGAGAAATTCTTCCCCAAATTTCCCTAGTGTATAGTAGAATAAGAACCCCAAATAGTTCCGGCCACAGAGCTCATACATCGGCCTCCATCCCCCTAGTCTCATCATGTTCCCGCCAATGCTGCCACAACACTCATACAAAGGGGAAAGACCGTCCATAGAGAAAAATTTCACTGTGGTACACAATCTGGATAGGATGCTCCTCAAATGATGCATCCAATTCAAGCTCAACATTCTCGGGTTCAATGACATGAGATAGGTCTAAAATGTAATGGCATAGCTGATAGACATTAAAAACATCATGCATTGCACAGTACCTCTGAGGTAACTTCTACCAATAGGAAACCATCCCAACTCTCTCCAACACCTCAAAAAGACTGACGTACCTTGCAGAAAGCTTACCCTGTCTCCTAATCCTCTTGTGTTCCTACCTCAGTGTCACACGTAGAAAAACCTGATCCCTTACCTCAAACTCTAGAGGTCATCTTTGCTGATCAGCATAAGACTACTATCGATACTGTGCATTAGCCATCCTCATTCAGATCATCTCTATATGGTTTGAGGTCTCATGAACTAGACGGGCTCCCAACAAAGCTTCCTCTCTTATATCCAACTAACATAATGATAATCGGCATGTCTTACCATACAAATCCTCATAAGGTGTCATCTGAATATTTAAAAAAAATATTATTATAGGAAAAACCCAGAAGAGTTATATGCTTCTCCCAAGAACAAGCAAAATCTAGAATTCATGCTCGAAGCATATCCTTAATCACCTGAATAGTATTCTTGGACATGCCATCTGTTTGGGGATGGTAAGCTGTACTCAAAACTACTTGTGTGCCCAAAGCCTTTTGAAGCCCTTCCCAGACCCAAGAAGTAAAAAAATCATCTCTGTATGAAACAATGGAGTGTAGAGCTCCATGAAGATGTACAT
Source organism: Viscum album (assembly GCA_963277665.1). NCBI lineage: Eukaryota > Viridiplantae > Streptophyta > Magnoliopsida > Santalales > Viscaceae > Viscum > Viscum album. The sequence continues at coordinate 520,497,576 of OY728153.1, read as the reverse complement.
TCTATCAGATTTACAACCATCCTAGTTCATCAACACTAGATGTCTCCTTGATCAGCATGAAGTAATAAACCTTCGTGAATCTGTCAATGACAACCCAAATTGCCTCATTACCTCAAGGAAACCTCGGTAAACCGTTCATGAAGTCCATCAGGACATCATTCCACTTCCACTCAGGAATGTGTAACTGCTTTAAAAGCCCTGCTGGTCACTAATGCTCTGCCTTCACCAGCTGACAAGTGGAACATCTCATGACGAAACCAACAACATCCCTTTTCATATCTGGCCACCAGTATTGACAGTGTAAATCACCATACATCTTGGTGGTTCCAGGATGAACTTACCAAACAATGGAATGAAAGTCCCCCATTAACTACCCACATATATCTGCTAGCACCCATACATGTCCTTAGAGATGGAAGATATCATCCTCGCCTATGGTCCACCCAAGCATATGATCCTTTCCTGACACACTTTCTCGTAGGACTAATCCTTTAGAATATGATAGCTTCATCATTCATACTCGATTAAGAAGGGTAGAGGTAACATCTATAAAAGATAGAAAATTATACTCGTGTCTATTGTGAACCTCCAAATACATCTCATAGAATAGGTCCATATTCTTCCACTCAAATTCAGATCAAGTAATGTGAAGATGTAATTGAGACTCTTGTGGTTGGTGAAAAGAAAAAAGTGATCTCCCAGAAGATAATTTCTTCAACAGTGTAGGTATTGAACAACAGTTTCCAACTCCATATTAGGCACCAGATAATTCCTCTCAAGTGGCCTCAACTTTCGAGACTCGTATGCCATGACTCTATCTCTTTCATTTGAAAAACTCCTAGCCCAATACCTGATTTATCGCAGTAAATAGTATAAATTTTTCTTGGATCTGGAAAGAATAGTATCGGTGCAGACGTCAACCTCTCTTTCATCTCTGAAAAGGCTAACACACAAGAATCTGACCATAATAACATCGCCCCCATATTAGTCATACCTGTCAGTGGTGCTTCTAAGTGTGAGAAGTCATGTGTAAAACTTCTGTAGTATCCAGCCATCCATAAAAAACTCTGCACCTCAAAGACGTTCTATGGATGCTCCCAAGAAACTACTGCTATCACTTTATATAGGTCTACTAATACTCCTGCCTCTGAGATTACATGACCCATGATGTGAATATGGTCAATCCAAAAGTGGCATTTTGAGAGCTTATCATATAACTTATGCTCCCTCAGTGTACTCAAAATGATCTCAAAATGGGTAGTATGGTCGTGTCGAGTGTGAGAGTACACCAAGATATTATCCACAAAAACAACCACTAAGGAATCCAAGTATGGATGGAACACTCGGTTCATCTGTTCCATGAAAACTGCATGCACATTTGTGAGACCGAACAACATAACCATATACTTTTATAGAACATACCTACTTTTAAAGGCTGTGAGAGGTATATCATATTGTCTAACCCACAACTGATGATAATCGGACCTCAAGTAATTATTTGAGAACACACGAGATCCTTGAAGCTGATCACATAGATCATCAATCCTAGGAATGGTATATCGGTTCTTTACTGTAAACTGGTTCAGCATCTGATAATCCACACAATGCCTAAGGGTACCATCTAAATTCTTTACAAACAAGACAGGAGAACCCTAAGGAGAAGTACTGGGTCAGATGAAACATTTTCCCTGCAAATCCACCAACTGTTTCTTGAGCTCCAACAACTCTGATGTAGTCATCCTATAAGGAGGAATAGACATCGGTGCCTCCCCTTGCACAAGCTCAATTGAAACGTCTACCTCACACTCGATGAAAAAACTGAGAAGTCCTCTGTAATAACATCTCTGAAACGATCCACCACTAAAGGAAAGTATAATTTAGAAGTCCTCTGGTCATCCAGATAAAGACTAGAAATATGTGTAGTAACTTCTCCCAACCCATGATGCTTAGGACCTGCTCTTCTCGCTTGGACGTCCCACTGGCCCTTATAATGAAAAGTTCCACCCTATGGTAATATGAAACTCACCATACGGTGATAAAAGTCGACGACTTCCAAGAATGGAGATATCTAGTCCTTTCTAAGAATGACATAATATCATGTCATCTCTAGGAAATTGAAATCCCAAAGGAAGTTACACCCACCATCCTCAAGAGGGAACTCCTTGCACGAATGTACAGAAGATATTCTTGTCACCAACAAAGTTTCTAGTGTCAAAACATCTTCATAAGAAAAGATATATAGAAAAAGGACCTCCAAAACAGTGACAGTAATAAAGATATACATATCACCAGTATCTAAAAGAGTTGAAGACAAAATTGAGGTAACTAGGATCGTACCTCTAACTATAGAGGGGCTGGGAGCCTGCCCTTGATGGGACTGCTCAACTGCAAAAGTCTGGCCACTTATGCGACCCTGTGACCCTTCCTATCTACTCTGAGTTGATCCAACCAGTTGTCGTTGGTGGACTGAGGGCTGACAACCGATGTCGCGACCTCCACCTCAGCCTGAACAGTAATAAGAACTTCAGTTCCCAAAATGGTGAGAAACTGGCAGGGCTGCTCTTGTATGAGGAGTCAATGATGATTGCCTGTTACCAGATTTTTGTGAAATTATTTGTCAGAAATGCTGAATGTTTCCAAACATGCCGCAAGATCGTCAATCCACCGGTTCTCTCCGGCACTGTGGCCTTGTATGCCCTCTTCTCCCGCATTGGTAACACATCACATAGCTACCATAAGATGCATCCCGCGTACTTGATTCTCCCTAGGTAGTCTCCTCACAGCGCTTTCGGCTATCAGCTGGCGGGACACAAAATCTAGATGTTGTTCCATCCTGTCTCACCACACAAGATTACCTTAGATTCTACTCTGTGATCAGTGCATGCTTGATGATGGAAGCAATGGAAGTCAACCTGAAGGTATTCACCTGAGAGCGGATATCCTGTCTGAGGTCATCCTCGAACTTTATTACCAGGAATAACCCATATCCTCTCAGGAAGAGTGTGAAACATTGATGCTCTCTGAAATGATAGGAGTACTCCATAACCGATAGGGTATCAAGCTCAAGGTTCATAAACTCCTAGGCTCAGTTGGCCCTCATGGTCTCCAGATAGAAGTAGTCATAGAAGATGCACTTGAACTCCTCCCAAGCCATAACCTGCTGATGACCCTCCCGTGAGATCACATCCCACAATATCTTGGTAGAATCTCACAGCATATAGGTTGAGAGCATGAATCTCTTCATTGGATTCATCTCTAGATTCTCAAGGAATGTTATCATGGCTTTGAGTTATGACTCTACATCTCGAGGTACTCCTTCCCCAGAGAAGGTGGGAGGATGCTACTACTGGAAGACCCACGTCAAATCATCCATTGACGGGACATGAGGTGGCCCTCCGTAAAAATTCTACATCAACCTCATGAAGCCTACCCTAAACTGTGAATCAGTACTGGTAACAGGTATAAATACCGGTGCTAACACTGGAACAATAGGAGGATCTGAAGGTGGTCTCTAATCAGCCATGTCCGGTGTCTGATCACCGCCTGTAAATTGGCATAAAACTGGAGGACGTCTCAGTGGCATGACTCTATAAGGTTAGGCGCACAAATTAGATCAGAATTATCAAGTACATAAAAACAATGAGTGTAAGAAAAGAACAAGATGAAGAAATCATTAATGTTTTAAAAAACATGACTACGCGGCGTGTACACTGCCTACATGGTCCGTTCCCTGAAGATAGTCACATGGGTATGTACTTTTTTCTAAACTAGTCGTGCAACACCCCAAAAAATAGGGCGTGTTCTCAAAACACATTACGTGTACATGAATCATTTTCCCCTACAAGGGTCCTTATAAAAAATAAAGAGACACGACTCTCCTAAGACAAAACTGCACGGCGTGTTCAAGGTAGACAGGACGTGTTCTGGACATGCATCACCTGGCCTGTGTTGTTAGTGACACGGTCAGACACACGTCTCAAACTACACAGAGTGTTCATAAAAGACATGGAATGTACATTAAAGTATAACACTGACCAGTGTTGTTCGTGACATGGAAGGGTACCTGGGTCAGACTACATGACCTGTTCAAAGAGAACTCATCGTGTATAAGAAGAGACTCCACCGAACCGTGTTGTTAGCTACACGGTCGGTTTCCTAGGATTATACTACAAGATGTGTTCAACGTGGACACAACATGTTTCCACCAGACTTTTCCCATCCGGTGTCTCTTCCCACACAGCCTACGACACGGTCAGAGACTATATTATGTGCTCATAAAGTACACAGTGTGTAATTAAGAAAAACTATTTCTTCATGAACAGAATAACACATGGTTTCTACTTAACATTACCCGACATGTATTATGGTTTTTTGCGGACAGTAAACCTCAAAAACTTCTCCGGAGCAGGGAAAATACTGAAATAAGCATTGAAAGTACCATGTTCCCATCCGTGGGGGCCAATAATCCCAATAAATCAAAACATGGCATCCTATACAAGTTATAAACATGAAAATCGTGCAATTATCCACCAAATACCGATCCATGAGGGCCCATAACACCTCAAGAAAAAAATATTGGCGTTCATTCAAAAACAAACCTACACACAATTACCTATCAAACATCAGGTATTTCTATCCAGTCATCTATCATAGTAACATGCATATTCTATACAACATCTATCACAACAACATGAAATCGATAATGCATCCTAGATGGCATATAAAGAATGCATGGCATGTGATTTTTAACAAGTGCCTATATGATGCATGAGATGGCACACCCTAATCTCATTGGGTTGAGACAGAAATAGAACCTCAATAACATCATCAATAATCAAACCAAACATGTAAATCACCCAACAGTGAAAATCAAATCAAATGTAAAATTTCAAAACGTGAAAATTTTCAATAACGAGGTAGATTGGATTTTACCCTTACACGGGTTAGATACTCCCATGAAAAACTTATTACCATGTACCTATTTCGTCATATCCCTGGATATATTCACTCAATAGTAAATCAAGAGAATGGAACACCCTCTGATTCCACTTTGTAACGTCCCGGTTCTGGAAGCCACCTAGAGGAACCCCGTACCCGGTTGGTCACATGGCCTCAAGCACATTTCTCTAAATGTCAGAGGCTGCTGTTTAGCAGCATGGGCCTTGGGTGTGATAGTGGGGAAACTATTCCCTCATTAGCAGAGTACACGGAACAAGTCACTACACACTATAACATAAACAATAAATATCCAATAATAGTAAACAACTGAATACTGATAAAAAACAATTGGATCAAAATATATATAAATGTTGCATGATACATACATGTCTTAGAGAACAGGAAAATAATTCCCAATGTTGAATACAGTACTAAACTAAAGTACAAAAGGAAGACACATGAGCAACTTCTTAGCATCGCAAGCCTCAGATTGGTCCCATGCTCTCCATCTCCAATGCAATCATGTACTAGAAGTCAAAGGGTGCATGACTTTGTCTATACCAACAACAATTTAATCTGTTTTGGCCCAAACGCTTGGCCCAAAAAGGGTGTGATACAAAATCTCAGTAGGAAACTGCTCGACGATTTGTGCCTAACAGTAAGTGAGTACATGGTAGGTAAAAGTACCGATCGTAGTAAATAAAGAAGCACTAAGAAGTAAACAATCCACAGTTTAAGCATTAAAAACACCACATAACTTGCAACAACAAAATAGTTGATACAAAAGGTAACCCTCTAGGATGAACCCACAACCTATCCCCCTAGTCTTACCTAACAAGTGAAATTAACCCTCTAGGCAGCACACACTATCTCACACCTCTGTTTTAGCTAATGTATAGACTCTATCAGAAAGCACTCATAGTCTATTCCCCATATGGTCACGTATCATACTAAAGACACTTTGGGGAAGCACTCAACATCAATTCCCCATGTGGCCCATGTCAAGGTACCAAAAACACTTTGTGGAAGAAATCAACATCAATTCCCCTGGTGTTCTCATATCGTATAATTATTAAGAAACTCTGGAGAATCCCTCAACGACAATTCTTCCAATGGTATATACACCATGTTCTCACGGACATGTGTAAGTCAAACCAGTGTAGCAGCACGTAACGACCCATGTAAACCTCATGAAGTAATTGGATAGCATTCTACAGCACAACGACATAACAAAAGAAGAGGAAAACCATCCTATTATACTAGGAATGGATAGTAATAAGCAACCTACAAGAAAATAGGACCCAAAGGTTGAAACAGTTACACGTGCATGGGAAATACATCAAAAGCACAAAAGTTCACCCTATTCAAAATTAATTATCATATACATAAACATAAAATCATAGAAGAGAAACAATAGGGCTAAACAGATAAGCACGCAATACCCTATTCATGGGTATTGGGCATAATTGCACAAATAACTCAAATACTTCCTACATAAAGGCACAAAACACCCACCTCAGGGTTAGTAGATCAATATACACGATCCTCAAATATTGAATCTCCTTAAAACACTATATAACTATGAATATTTCTAAAATTTTCATCCCACACTAACTTGGAAAAGAAGAGAAATCATCAAACGAGGTTCCAGTGGAAGGGAGAACTCACTGATGCGATTCAAACGCAATCAATGGTGTTCGATTCGGAGGACGAACGGTGGCTTGGGGGTTCGTCAATGATCTGTGGCTTCTCAGTGCTTTCGGATGAATATGACCTAAAAGAAGTTAGTTCAGGCCATTAGACGCAACCCCAGTGCGTTTAATGAAAAAAAGAAAGCACACGGTGTGTACTTATGATGTACACGGTGTGTATTCACCTTTTCCGTACTCCGCTTTATGCAGCCTCCATGTCTCTCTCACATGGTCATGTGTGTGGCTATTATACAGCCAGCACAAAGACTGATGTGGCAAGGAATTACATTGTGTCTACTCATAATATACACAACATGTACTTAGAAAATTTCTAGAAACTCCTCTTTTCTCAAAAAGTCCAGAAAATGGAAAAACATATCTGAAATGATGGTTCGGGTTCTTACATATTATGATACCCTATACCATATTTTATTGAATTTTTTATGATCATTTTGACTTTATATATGATATTTTTATACCAATAATCATAGTACATTGGATGGATTATGATTATGTTTATTTTTCGGGGTTAGTTATTATCATTTTAAAAGTTAGTCTCAATCTGAATGTATATGTTGGTTCTATTTCACCCCATATGTATGAGTAATTCATTGGACTTACAAAGTGATGGGCATGGCCATCAATAGGCCATCAATTCATTGGTAGGACTCTTTAGACAAATTATTTTGTGTATTGGATGTTTTCTTTCATATTTATGTATAGTGTATTGGCTGAAGCATTAATGGTAAGTTTATGATGTCCTACAAGATGAATTCCATCATTATGACTTTATTTTTATATAATCCATGTGATTATTATACTAGTACAACATCCAAGGATACGTTTCATTCTCAACAGATTGTTTTTATTGAATTATTTGATCAGAGTTTATTTATTCAATATTTTTATCAACATTATATTTTAATGGAATTTGTTTTTACGTATTAAAATTTTCATAATTATTGTGTCTATATATGATACCTTTTGCTATATTATTTCATGTATTGATCATCAAAGATAACCCATTTCTTTTGTTTTATTATTTCCCTAGGATTCCAAGATATATATTAAGTTTGACAGGCATGTTTTATATAAGAGGATAAAGGGGTTTCTAATAGAGTTAATATTTTTCATTTCATTCCATGTAGTAATGTAATAAATTTGTCTATATATATTTTTATAATGTTACTAAATAATTTTCTATATTAGGATATACTATATTTTACATAGTATGAATATAATAATTTAAGGAACTTAATACGAGATACTTTGGAAGGGTTATTTTCAATTAACATTGATAATAAAATACATAGATAATTTTTATATATTTTGATAAGACATGATACTATATGATGATATGATGAAAATTATTGAGATATTAGTTCCCTTTGGACGCTAGGATTAAACCTATCAATGAGAAAAATAATATTTATTTTTTGATTACATACATATTATGATGCATTCCAAGAAAATATTGAAAATTTAGCCTCATATTATTCAATAATCTCATATTCCTTAATTTTAAAATTAATATAATTTCATTTCATATCATCACATATCTATTGAAAAAAAAATTCCCAAGGTATATCGAGATAAAAATATTACATTCCATGCCATATATCACCTCCTCCTACTTGTGAACCCTATTAATCCACACATTCAATTAAAAAATACATTACTTGAGTAAATGTAACACCCTAATTTTTATAAAAGGCATTATGTTTTATATAATGTATTACATACAACACTGGGCTTGTACAAACCATAAAATAATATTATTCATATGTGACCATTATATACAAGTTGTTGAATTGGTAGGTATGACTATGATTATCTAAAAAATGAAATATATATATTACATAATCAATATGAATATATTGTTTAATTATTACGGAATAATTAATGAATTTTTAATAATGTCATTTTTCCTTAAATTATTTTTTTCTTCAAATATGGTTTTTATTTATTTATGTGATAGAATATTATAATTAAATTTTAGGTAAATTTGAAATATTAATTTGATTAAAAGGGATTAATTTTTTAAACCATTATATCAAAATTATAATATTATAAAATTTCGATATTTTTATGAAAAGTTTGATCTTTGAATTCATAGTGAAAAATACTGATTTTTATTAAAAAATGTATTTTATTTTAAATTTCATATAATGTGAATGTGTGTTTTTAAAAATATTTAAAATTTTATTACCTCATTTTTATGAAATAATATCCATTTATAGTCTTTGGAATATATTTTTTAATTTAATTTACTATTAAATCATTTTTGTACGTAAAAAGTTATTTTGTATTAAAACTATATATCAACATGATTTTTGGGATTAAATATAAATTAAATTATTCCACATATATATTATGAGTCATTAATAATGTATTACATATCTTGAATCATAAATTTAAATTTTTTAAAATAGTACTCTTTTATTTTTGTTAATAGGAATAGTAATCATGATAAAATCTATCGCCTTAGTAGTGGTAAAATTAGGGTTATCTAGTTTAAAACTATAGTAAAAAGCCATAATTTTTCAAACATTATTCATATTGGATAAATTAAAATATACCATTTTTTACCTTATAGTAAATATTTATTTTTTAAGGATACTTGTACATTAAAATGATCTATAGAATATTTAATGGAAATAAAAAATTCAAAATGTATCTCGATTAATTTAAAATACTTATTTTGTGTTCATATGTTGAATAAAGTTAGTCATTGTTGAATATAATTTTATATTTTAATAATAATGAAATTATTTTAATGAATAATATTTATTTCTATTTTTATGGAATTATATAATAACATAAATGCATATGGAATGCTGACAATTAATTTTATCAATTAATAGGAAAATGAAATAAATATTTTAAAAAATAATATAAGTGATTTAATATTAATGAGTTATTATTTGTTAAGATTTTTATAGATCATACAAACCCAAATGTGTTATATTAGAGGATTATAATTTAATTCCAACAATTAAATTTCATGGTTTAATTCAATTAAATGAATAGTGTCCAAATCGATATTAATGATATTTTATAAAAATAATATTTATTAAATTATTAAAAAATAACAAAATCATTGAAAGGGGATATTTTATTTAATATTATGTCAAAAATGTAATCCCATTTCAATTTATGAGACAATTACTTACTTATATGTAAATGAATAACCTTTTAAGTATGAAAGAGATGTTACCCCAGTTATAGTTGAAATAGGTTAATTGTGGAATTAAACTGTAACACAACGTTTTAAAAATGACTTAAACTTGTAATAATTAATTTTTTTGAGACCATTACAAACTTATGACACCTTATCATTGAATACCTAGCTATTTGTAAGAATTTTTCTAAATAATGATTTCAATATATTTTATAATTTTAAAAATTCCCAAAACTGACCCTCAACTTAATTATAAAAGGGATCCTACTCCACTCAGTTTTTTACAAATTTTGATCAGTCTATCACAACAAAACCCTACTATAATACTTCCAAAACATACTTATAAATATTTTAGTGTTTTTGGTCTTCCCAGAATACCAATCCTAGGATTCACAATTGGAGATCTAAATGAGTTATTTCGATGAAGAGGTAATCTCCCTAGTTGATAATTTTTTCATTACTTCTTATTTACCTCTTATAAATGTACTGTATTTCTCATAAAAGAGTTTATTATTTATAATACATATACCAAGATGTTATTATGGGTTTTAAATCATCATTATACATCCTCATTCTCCTCAAACAACAACTAATAGTATCGTTAATGTTTATGTGCATATTATTGTCCCCACGTGGCATACTATTCATTTATCATCACCATATTTTTTGGATTGTTCTTATGATATGTTTAAATATTATATATTATATATATTAATGAATTATTATTATTAAATTATAATATCATATAATTATTCTTGACAACCAATTCATTAAAGATTAATAACATTTCTCATGGGTACATGTTGACTACTACCTCTATGAAGTGTTGTGATTTATTTTCCATCTACTATTGAAATTATTTGTAATATGTATATTTTTTTTAATATATATGATTTATAAAAAATAATAATAATTATATAATATTTAATTATTATTTGCCTTTATTTTGTTCCACCATTTGAAAAGTGAAAATAGTTATCATGTGTATGTAACGGCCTACAGTCTCCAAGAATGGTGTAATTCATTTTAAATTTTGTAAATTTTGTGTATCATGATATATATATATATATATATATAAATATATTAATTTTTATAATGAATATATATGATATTTTTAACAAGAAAAAAATCATAATATTATATTAAAAAGATAAATGTACAAAGATCAAGACTGTCGAACCGAAACATGCATGTAAAATGTTGTTATAATCTAGTAGAACAATGATTTTAATAAGAAATATTTATTAAACATGTGATAATAAGTCCTAATAAAATATTAAAAATTATAATAGATATTATATTATATATAGAGTAAATATTTAATAAATCTATATTTATTATACATTAATTTTGAATGTGTGTGAGGAAATGTATGTGTTGACGTTTTTTAATTATGTATCAATTTTATTTTAATCTTGATTTCTTAATCTTGAAATTCAATATAAAAAATAATATGGTCCTTTTAAAATAAATCCATTTCATTTTTATTATCCACTATTTACTTATGAATAATATATTTTTTCCTTTCATATTCCTTACATTAATTAATCTAGAGATTGATAGAATGTTTTTATGGATTTCTGATATTGTTTTAGTATTCAGTAAAGATTATTTTTCTTCAATGTCCATTTTTTGGAAATATATATTCATGAATTATTTTAATATTATTAAATGATTTTTCACAATGATTTTAACCCTTGTTTTAATTTTTATTTATGATTCTTAAATGAATCTTCTTGTTGTTTTTTAAATGATATACTTTTTTTGACATTTCACAAAAGTATGTATGGAATGTTATCATTTAAATTATATGTCATGAATATAATTTCATTCAACCATGTCCACTCAATATTTTTATGAATACGTTACATGATTCCATTCTTCTTTTAAAACTAATTTTTTCATAAATATTATGCTAATTTTTATGTTTTAATTAATTTATTTTAAAAATGAAATAAGTATTTTCCTAATATAAAATCCCAATGATTCTTTTAAAGGAATTTTAATTTATGATAAAATTATTTGTGGTAAATTTTTTTATACTATAGGTTTTATCTAATTATTCAATCCATAATATCCATATATATGATTTATATTTTTGGTGAAAAGGTTTTTATGATACCATTTATTTTTCATGGGGGTTTTAAGATGAAATGATGAACTGTTTATGAACCCCATTATCATTTTATGGATTTTTTATGGATACATGATTAATGATTTGAATTTTTTGGAAATTATTTGTATAGTTTTTATTATGTGAGAGTGGTCCTAGAAATAAATATCCCTCAAATGCATTTGGTAATGTTTTTTATCTCATTGGATTACTATGGGAGACACGTCGATGTGCTTTATCCATTATAGGTATATTGACCTACATGATCCATTATGGGATAAAAGTCAATTTTCATATCATATAATGGTAAATTAGTGAAAAATATTTGGTTCACTACAGGAAAAATGTGTTGAGGTACGATCCAATATGATTTTTCATTCATTGTAGTTACTATTGACATGTGAAATGTATTCTATAGACTAACATCCTTCGTAATTATAGAATTATTTTTTTTAATATTTTTTAATATTTAATAATTATATAGTAATTTTATCATAAAAATGGATTCTATGTATGACAACATACCCAACAAAAAATAATGATTTTATTTGAAATTATACATTACATGCAGGAATAGTTATGCTAAACAATAATATAATATTAATATTATTATATTAAGTAGTAGTTTTATCATAGTTTTTTATTGGATGGAATTAATATGACTAAATATATTATTTTTACTCATGAATGTAATTTTTTAAAATTTATATAATTAAATCAATAGGTATAAAATAAGAATAAATCCAATTTTAAGCATCAAAATTGTATATTTTCAAAAAGATAGTTTTTCTGCCTTTGAATGGTGAATCTAATTTAAATTTAATATTTAAAATTTTATTATTTATATATAAAAAGTAATGTTATTATTTGAAATATATATATATATATTTACATGTCGATAATTTTTGGTATTTTTCAAGGAACATTCACATTCTGATGTATAGTAAATAATATTGAATTTTAGTTCAAAACTGCTATTTCATCTAATTAATTTATATAGTTAAGAAGTGTTCTTATTTTGTTTTAAAGTATAATTCAATAAATTTTATAAATTATAATCCATTTTATGTCATTGTATACATTTTATAATTAAATTTAGACATAAAAACATAAAAAACTTTGGAACATTATTACCTTTTAACCATGCTTTGTCGTCTCATTTATGGGATTAGATATTAATTAATTTATTTCAATTATGTTATCATAATTTGGAAAAATGGATACCATATTTGAAATAATAATAATTATTATTTTATAAAAAATTGATCACAATTGTTTACAATAAATATTAGTGAATGTATTTAAAATTAATTACAGTGATTAAGGAAAAAATTATTAGGTAAAAAATAACTAAACCATAATCTTATGAAAAAAATGAACTAAATAAATTTCCAAAATACATTTTTGGTTCATATTTATAATGTATAATCCATTTTATATACTTATAACCATTATTAGATCTACGTTTAATATGAAAAACGTCGGTGGAATTTCCTTTTCAAGTATTTACAATATTGTCACTCCTCCACTATAAAATGGAACTCGACCTTCCCATTTATTAACATCTATCATTCCCTTTGGATCACCCAAATGAATATCAAATAATCTCACATATTCCTTCTTATCATTTTATATTCCACAACATTAGTAGTAATCTATCCAACAAATCCCTTTAGTACAAACTAGAAGGAGTTACATGAAAAAGATGTAACTTCCTTCCACAAGATCATTTGATTTATTTTAACTATCCACCACTTAAATTATTATTATTACATGATTATATGATAAAGACAGTATCCTATATTTTCTTATAATTTTTTTGTGATATGTTCTTGACCTACACTTACCCAAATTTCGATCTAATGGCTAATAAAATTGTTGTTCATGCACGATGATCAACCGATTTATGTAACGATGTCGTTCAGTTTTCCATTACCACCTCTCATTGTAGGGAATTATAATGGACACAATATTAGTATAATAAATATTTATATTATAATATTTTTTAATACTTATGTAATTTTTATATACATATACCTTTATTTTCTCTATTTTATATAAATACAATAACATCTTTTGTGCATGTGTGAACTACATCGTACTCAAAGCAATGTGATATGTTAAAACATTTCATGGAATTTAGTAAGGATGTGTTCAATTAAAAATATGTGACATACATAAAATACATATGATATTATAGAAATAATTACCTTTTTTAACAATAATATATATTTTCCTTTATTACCCATTAACCCACTGAAAAATTGAAACACTATTGGTGGAAGGGTTGAATACCATATCCTAGGCACAATGTGGATTTTTACATAAAACGTATTATATATATAAGTATAAATTATTAAATAATATTTTATTTAATATATAATATTAATTTTATATTTATATGTGTTACATTCTTTCTTTCCATAATGATCATTGCGAAATGGGGACGTTACCCATGCGTACGTACAAACTTTCATCTCCATGATTGTAACATTTGATAATTTTTCATAAACATCATTAATTATTGGTTTAAAAAGTATAAATTATCTATAAATTTTATTTTTATGTCATTATTGTTATTATTTATATGTTTATATAATGATCTCTTTACTATTTTTGACATACCAATGTCGTAATTGGTATATAAACTGAATATGGTCAAAAACACTCGAGGAAAACATAATTATTTATCTAGTTGTTAAAAACATTATAATAAGTAAAATAATTTTAAATATATACTTGAAATAGGTTTTTAATAATGTAAATAAATTTCATAATTTTATTATTCCAAATGTTAATGTAATATATGACAAGTCGGACTCAAGGTAAGGGATTTTGTCTCAATATCCTTTCATATAGACATTTCATAATGATATGAAAAATTATTCGTTTATAATGTTTATATAAATCCGATTTGAAATTATATATCTATATTTAAACTATTATAATGTTATGTAATGTCTTTTTTAAATTTCATTATTTCATGAGGATTATGATTTAAAGGATCAATGTTATGTAAGATGCTTTGAATGTTTAAATATTTAATTTTAAAATATTTATTCCATGACATTATTCTTGGTATTATTGTACATTCTGAGTTGTATGGATATAAAAGGATTCTTAATGAAATATACTTATTTGTTTAATTCAATATCAATGTTATCAAAAGGAATATTTTTATGTGATTTATATAAAACATTTTGTTAAAAAAAAAGGAATTTTTAGTTTTTAACGTACATGATGACAACAGCTTTACCACCATCATGAATACTATTGGATTTCTAGATTCCCTTACAAGATTTCATATTTTCATAAATGAAAGTACTTTTTTATAGATTTTTTTTTGATAACTGATTTCCTATTTCGATTACATGAAATACTTTCATAAGGGTGAAAAAGAAAAAATTTGAGTGATCTGTTGAAAATTTTATTCTATTATACGTTATGATTTTATAATGAAACATTGATTTCTGATTGGTGGTTTCATAATAAACTATTAACAGGTTTTTATGTTATAAATCAGCGATGTTTTGGTCCCTTATAGACCTCCAATTTGTTGAGTATAGAATTTGGCCCTATCTCTATATCATTTGTAGGAGTAAAATGTAAGGAATTAAAATGATTGGTTACTCAATTTATAAGATTGATTGGTATAAGGATTTCAAAAGATAACTTTATGTATTTTCTATTATTTATATGTGTTTTATGTTAATATTGTTATTTTAAAAAAAAATTTATGCAACGAGATTGTTTCCAATGCACTGTATTTATAAAATATTATTGTTTAAATGTATTAATTTTTTATAATGTTTCCAAAATTATATTATTTTAATATAAAAATAGTTTCTTTCATTTTATATCTCTTATAATATTTTTATGCTTTTTTAATGATTTTAATTTTTTCACGTGAAATAAGGATGAATAAGGTATTGGAAGAATTCATGATGATAGTTTTGAATAATTTTCATAAAATAAAACATTCGTTGTTTTAAATGTTTTATGTGGTGGTAAAAAATTGATATTTATACGAACTATCCACATTATATATTATAGATTTGTTATGTATTAGTTATCGACTAATAGTATTAAACTCTAAAACTATATTGATCATCCATATTATAGAAATTATAATTCTAGACTGAACTCATTATTATGTTATGTTTAAGGAAGTATCCTTATAGTTGGAATCATAGACCGGTTGAGATAACTGTAGAGGATTGGATAGTGTAAATTGAATTACTCTTGAGTATTTTAATTTACTTTCATGTTAAAATTTTAATGTATTTGCATAATACCATGGTTCTTTAAGTAATATATGTTTTTACACAATGGTTTTCCATTAAGGAATCAAGAATGATGTCATAGGAATACATCAAGGGGAAAATATCTTTCCGAATCATCATCCTGAGATGGTTGGACTCAAAACTAAGAAAATTTGTAAAATTATAGATCAGTTTAAACATTCTATAAATGGTGGAGGTTTCCATTAAATATATAAATGAGATCTACTATAGAGGAATATGATGACAATGGAGCATTTTGTCCAACAATAGACATCTTCATTCAAAGGATAATCAAACCTCCTGATTGCTGGAAGAATGAATAAATACCAAGAAAATATAATCGATATAATGGGTTTCTCATATCACAAAAAGGTAACCCTTAACATTTATAATTTTAAAGTTTAATTCAACTAGTAGTGTTAAATTATTACAATTATTAGATAAAGTGAAGATATCTATAATTTTCAGGTGAATTTATTTATGAATATTATCAAAAAGATATATTTTCCTATGTTATTTTGACATTGTATGACAAAAATTTCTTCATGTGAGATAAAATTACTAATTTAGAATGTCATTATACAAATAAAATTTCACTCTACTTGTGAGGTATGCACCAAAATTTATTTTAGAAATTTATTGTAAGATAATTCTATTTTACTAAGGATTGATGACAAAATAACGAAGGGGATTAAATTCTCATGAGTTTAAGAGATATGAGAAACGTTTTTGATGTGATGGGAAGGTAGAAATAGATTTTTCATATGATCATGTGTCCCATGAAAAAATGAAAATGTTTTGGTCCTATGGGAAGGAAATGGAATAACATTCGTCAATGAATCGTGGAAGTATGAAAACTGAATTACAATATTGTGTGATGTGTGGTAAATGGAATCCCATAGAATGTTTTTAAAATTCTATGAAGTTCTTATAATATGGTAACTTGATACATTTGAATCATGACTACATGAAATTCAATCAAGAAAGAAATGAAAATTTAGTAGTAAGATGTTTTAGTTGCAATAAGTTTGGTCATTATGAAAATGTATGCCCAATGTTGATTACACATGGTGGATACCAATATTTCCGAAGAAAAAATATATGGTGGAATATTTTTATACTACTGTGGTTGACGTTGGGCCATAAAATTATGTGGTGAGTGTTCTATTTTTCGTTTTTTTAAATTATACCAATACTCTGTATTATTTTTCATCTTCACATAAATTAATTTATGAGAAATTTTCTATAGAATTTTTAATATCACATCATCAATGTAAGATATATATTTTGGAAAACAATATGGGGGGATTATAAGAGAAATAATTATTTATAGGAATAATTCTATTGATATTAGTGGGATAGTCATTCATGAAAATATTTTTGAATTTAAAAAGATAGAGTTTGATACCATTTTGTGTATGGATTGGAATTAAATTTAATATGACGAAATAGATTAGAAATACCATAATGTTTTGTTAAATAATTACATGCATTTGATAACATATTAAAAATCAATGAAATTTATTAAATATGTAATTGAATGTTTTCTAAATCATGGTGCAGAAAAGATACAGAAAATTACTAATATGGACAACCATTTAATGAATTAATTTATCGCTGTTTTTCTCAATAATTTGATATTCTGATTCCGGATAGGGTAGTAAATTTTATAGGTTATCTAGTTCCAAATGGTAAGCCTATTTATAAACCCCCTTATCAAATTACTTTTTTTTAGAACATATGGATATGAGAAACCGGTTACAATAATTTCCTGATAATGATTTTTTTCCAAGAACATCATCGTGGGGTTCCTGGTATTTATTAAAGATAAATAAACATGGCTCTATATGAAATTTAATTAATTAAGATAATTTATAAAAAAATGTTAAAAATTATCATGTTCATCATATCGATGATTTTTTTTGATCAGCTCTTGGGAGCTCAGTGTTTTTCGATGATTTATCTGAGATCTAGATTCTATTAGATGATTCAGAAAATGGACGAAATTACAAATATAGTGTATCAAATCTATTTTTGAATTATGTGTTTTGGGTTATAACCTTTGGGTTATATAATTCAACAGTTGTGATTATGAATTTCATTAATATATTATTTTGTATTTTTTTGATCCGATTTTGGTTTTTTAAAAGATGATATTTTGGTGTATTATAAAATCTATATAGAACATGAAATAAACTGAAGGATTGTTTTCTAAACATTTAAATATAATAAACAATATAGAATATTTTTTATAAGTGATTTTTTGCATAAAATTTAATTACATGGTCATATTGTTTCTAAATAATAGAAAACTGTGGATCAAGCCAAAAATAATGTTTTTAAAGACTGCCAATGGCCTACCAATTTCATAGTGATTCATATATTTCTTTGATTAGAGGGTTATTATTAAGGTTTTTTTAAATATATTATTGTTTATCTAGACCAATAACTAATTCAACTTCTACTGAGTTATGTTTATATTTATATAAGAATGTAATAATTATTTTCTAGATCTAAAAATATGATTGATCAATGAAAATTATTTAGCCTTACCTCCCAAAAAAATTGAATTCTTCATCTAAGGTGATGATTTTTTAAAATTAATTGATTGTGTCTATATGAAAATGAAAAGTTAAATCTTTTATTAATTACATCCTTTGATACTTCATTATTTAAATTACCCTATACATGATTTTTAAATAACCACTATTGTTTTAACATTAAAAATTTGGGGGTCTAATATTATGAAGTGAAGTGCGAAATATACACTGATCAGAAATTTTTCTTGTATGTATTCATTAATAAAGATTTGAACCTAAGACATAAATGATGGATGGAAATATTAATGGATTTTTATTGTATGATTAATTATCATCATGAAAAATAATACAAAGTGTATGATACTTTGAGTTGAAATGTAATGATACATTAATTATGTTTCATTTTTATAAGGAAAAATTGGTTAGTGAATTGATGAATATTTTCCTCAAAGTTGTGGATCCAGGAACATAATATTTTTTAGGGTTTTAGTGTTGATGACTTTTTCAAAAGGAATTCAGAAAGCAAAAATGTTTCATCAAACATTATAAAGAAAGGTATAATAAATTAAGAATGGTAATTAGAATGATTTAATATTGATTCAGAAGGATTTTTATGTATTTGAAAATGATTATATATTCTTTGTGATAAAATTTAGTGGAATGGGTTATTGAGTGAAGCTCGTAGTTACATGTTTTTGGTTCATTTTGATAGAACTAATATGTACATAGATCTTGATAATTATTTCTAATGTAATGGAATTAATAGGGACATTGCTGTCTTTACAATGACGTGTTTTAAATTTCCTTGGTTAAAGTAGAGAGACAGTTACCGAAGGGTATGCTTCATCATTTTCCATTTATAGAGTAGAAGTGGGAAAATATATCAATGGATTTGATGGTTTTATTACCATAGAGATCACAAAGTAATAACATGATTTTGAATCTTGATGATTGATGAACAAATATTCACATTTCCATCCCATTAGAGAATAAATGTATCTATATCTGCCACCTATACAAAATTTCTGTGATATTTTTTGGTTACATGGATTTACTCCCTCTATTATATCATCCCACGATACCATTTTGTCATATAATTTTTGAAAAGGACTTCAAAGGTAATTATGTACTAACATAAATTTCATTACAACTATTCATCATCATATTGATGGAAAGTCTGAGGAGAAAGACAAGACATTAGAATATATACATGGATATTGATCGATGGTTTACTAGGGATTTTGGGATCAACATCTTTCTTTAGTTCATTTTTCTTAAAATTACATTTTTTGTTCCAGAATAAAAATGGATCCTTTCGAAGAATTATATAGAAATCAGGGTTATAAATTTGTGTTGTTGGATGATGTAGGAGAAAATATGTTAATGTGACCATAGTTGGTAGAGGAAATGATAAATAAATTTCAGTTCCTTCAGAGACACATTAAGATAGCTCAAATAATTCTGAAATTTTTTGCAGATTACTGTAAATAAGATCTTTGTTTGAGGTAGGTGACAATATCTCTATAAAAGTTTCTCCAATGGATAAGTGTGGTGCATTTTGGTTTAAAGGGGATGCTTAGTCCATGGTTCATTATTCCATATGAAATAAAAGTTAACAGTGGATTAGTTTTTTTTCTGAGTTTATTTAATATCTATTTTATCCCATGTACACAATGTATTTCAATTTTTAATTTTAAGGAAGTATATATTGGATTCATCTCATGTTATGAGCCCAGGAGTAATCTAATTATAAGTGAATCATTATTATGTGGAACAACCATTTTGGGGTCTTAACTATAGAGAAATGTTATTGTAGAATAAGATAATTCATCAATTTTAGTTCTAATGGAAAATCTATATAGTTGAAGAGGAAATATGGGATTCAAAAACTCTTACGATGTAAAAATACCTCAACTTATTTGATAAATGAAGAAAATTGCAAGGATTAATTTTAAAAATAATGGAAGTATGTCACATACTAGGTAATGATATAAAAAGTATTTTTCTTATTTAGTAATATTTAATTATAATATATTATTTTTGACAAATAAATGGATTCTATATCAAATAGCGTATTGGGAACTCAATAAAGAGTTACTCTTAAATCGTTAATCATATGCAAGAATATATTATACCAAACAAAAATATATGATTAATATTTTTATTTTATGTGGAATTTATTTCCTATCAATCGTATCAGATTGAATGAATTATACCAACTAAATTATTTTTACACATTTTTTAAAAAAAATTACAATCATTCAATCAATTTAATAGTCTTAAAGTAAGAATAAATTCAATTTTATGATTTAAAAATCAACAATTTATAAAAGGTTATTTAACCACCCAATAATGGCGATCCAATTTTGAATATAATTATTTATACCTTTATAAATTTCATATAATAAAATAATCATCTTTTTTGAATGAAAATTAGAAAAATTTACTTTGGTATATTTTTTATATATGAGAACATTCATATTTTTATGAATAGAAAATAATAATTTATTTTAGTTCATAAATATTTTTTATTATTTTTTTAATGTAAATTTTTTATTTGGTTTTAATGTATTATTAGGCCGATTGTATAACTATTAAACTAATATGGGTCAATGGAAAAAATTCACATTGAATTTGGATTTAAAAACTCATGAGACCATTGGGAATTTTTACATTTAAAACTCTCTTTTTCATCTCATATACAATATTTCATTTCAATTATTTTATACCACTTATCTGTTTAGAAAAATTAAAAATGAATTACATATTTTTAAACCTCATAATTTATAATTTCAAATAATTTCAACATAATTTTTGGCCAAAATTACTAGTGAACATGATTAAAAATAATTATAGTGGTTAATAGAAAAATTTATCTTAAGAAATAACTAATCCATAATCATAACATCAAAAATTACATTTAAATTTTTTAAATAGACATTTTATGTTCATATTTGTACATATATCCCATCTTATAGGGTTCTTAACATTATTGGAGACACGTTTTAGCAAAAAACAAGGGGGGATTTTCATTTCAATAATTTACATGATTTTCAAATATCTTTCACTATAATAAAGAACTCAACATTACCTTTTATTCAAACCTTTCAAGCCCATTGGATATATCAAACTCGACAAAATTACGTTCATAAAATTACAAACTATAATCCTAAATGCCTCGCCGAGTAATGAAATCCGTCCACAGAATCCCATTTGCGCGAAGAAATAGGCGTTACCCAAAAAAGAGGTAACATCAGTCTCAATTTGTTTCTCTCTTATTTTTATTTCCACAACTTCAATTAATTTTATTCCATTATTATATGTTAACCACATAATTATATATATATATTTATATGTTTATTTTATAGTTTATTTACCTAAACTCAGACAGTCTTCAATTTAATGGGAAATGAAATTAATGTTCGTATAATGAAATCTACCATCTCATTTTGAGATGTTGTTCATTATTTTACTTTACCACGTACCATGTTTTTGAATAATAATGGAAAAAATATATTTATATTAAATATATATGATATTTATGATGTTTTAATACTTCTATAATTATTATATACCCATTATTTTGTGTTTATCTTTTTTTGTAAATATGATAACATCGTTTATGGAGGTGTGAACTGCCAACTCCTCAATGCACTGTGATATCTTCAGAAAATTCATTGAATGTATTTGGGATTGGACTAATTAAAAAAAATTACATAATTAAAACACATATAATATCAATAAGATGATTATTAATCAATAAATATAATATATTGTTTCATTATTACCCTTTCACACATGGGATAATGTGATAATATTGTTCATGGACGTGTTGACTACCCCCGAGACGTGATTTGATTCTTTATAGGTCATTGAAGTTATATGTAATAGTATATATGATTAATTAATATGGTATTTTTAATATAATGATCATTATGGGATGATATTGGTTCCTTAACTTCTCTCTATATCAATAATTGAAAATGGGAATGATAGTTATGTGTATGTATGACCTACCATCCCCATGATTGTTACATTGGATTATTTTTCGTAACCATCATTCATTAATGGATTAAAAATTATAATTTATATTTAAAAATTATTATTATTTCATTATTATTAATATTTATATATTTATATACAGAACCCTTTTGTAACATCCCAGGTAAACAATGACTATGGAACATTCATATTTAATAATATTTGAGAGGTAAATATTAGTTATAATTTAATAGGGATGATTTTTTCGATTGTGTACCCATCACAAAACAATGGGTTTCTCTGAAATCTCATTTTCCAACATGACAGAGTCATACTAAAAAATAATAATATAATATTATTTTAACTGGTGGTTAATGCCTAGTCATTGTATTGGAAGGAATGAAGAGAAATAACTAGAATATCATTGTACATGTGTTTTAAATTTTTTACACTTATCCAATAAAATTTAGAGGCTAAAATTGAAAAAAATACAATTTTGAGCATAAACACTAAAATATACATTAAAAGGTCGATTTATCGCCTTTTGACGGAAACCCATTTTTAAGTAGTGTTTTTGACACATTTATATGTTCTATTGAAAAAAAATTAATTTTATCTTTAGAATCAGAACATCAAAATTTACTTTGGATAAAATTATGGTATTTTTCTGATAAAGATAATTTTTTATTGGATATTGAAAAATAATGCATTTTAATTTGGAACTACCTTTTAATCTAATTTATTTATATAGTTTGATCGTTATTTTTATTAGATTTAATGTTTAATTGGATTATATTTTTTCCATTTAATCCAATTTTTTTCATTGGAAGTAATTTCACTTTGAAATTTGAAAACAAATTGTCAATCTTTTGATAGTAATTTTTTCATATAAACAATCTTTTTGGTTTTTACAATGGAAATTAAATTTAAATTAATTTATGAAAAATATATGTTTTAAATTTTGTTAAATTGAAATAATTTTTTAATTATGAATTTCAATATTATCTTTTAGTGAAATGTTTGGCCTTCATAAGCCACCTGAGTAAGATAATTATATAAATAACTTTTTATTTAAAATAAAAATAAAAATATCATAAACATGTATTGTTTTTCTAAAACATTACTAATTTGGGGTTATATAATTGATATATTTGACGGTGTATATTAATTAGAAATATAAGAATATATCATATTTCATGTTATTCTATATATAATTTTTATACATTATACAAATAATGTTTTTTATGACACAATGAGTATGAATTGATTACCATATTATTGAACAATAGAAATAAATCATATTATAATTTATAAAATAAATTTATTTGAACCACTTTATGCAATATAAAAATTTTATAGATTAGGATGACTTTTTATCTTTGAAATAATGAATGTTTTTTTAGGAATCAAGTTTTTTTTCTTTTTAGAAAAGTAATGATTTGAATTGTTTAAAAATTGAAATAAATGAGTTTATAAATGATTTAATATTTTATTAAATGATATAATAATCCGAAAAATATATTATTCATCCAAAAATCAAATAATGTTGATAACATCAATAGTGAACCATTTTTTATTTGATTAAAATTTTATTGTAACAATATTAATCCTATAGTATGAATATAAAAGAAGATATGGTAAAAGTTAAATAAGTTAACCAAGGGTTAAATAATGAATATAAGGTTTAAAAATTATCAAAACCAATCTAATTATTTTTGGATGATTTGATTTCTTATAATAGTCATCTTATATTCAAATATATTGAGTTTGTGACCTTTTGATATAGAAATTGTGTTTACATATAAACATCATAATAATCAATATAGTAAGTTGTTATTATGATATAAATTTTAATTAAACATTATCACACCTCCATCTAATAGTTATTGAACATAATTTTTCTGTGGACGGCTGTAACGACCCAATCTTTTTGAGTAGTATATTAACTTACTCTTAATGATTTAATAAGATGTTAATGGTTAATGCAGAAAGGGGAGTTGATGGTTTCATCCAGTAGACTCAACCCTTACGAAGCCCACTTATCAGAGCTTGGGAAAGAGATAGCATCTGTGGGCTTCGCTTTGGACCAAGCCCAAGCCGAGCTCCAGCGTGTCAAGCTTGAACGAAAACCCTTACAGGAGAAGTTCAAGTTAGTGGAGATTGCTACTAGGGCAATGTTATCTGAGACTCCCTCAGATTCTCTCACCATAGCACACCTTACACTTAGGTATTATGCCAGTGTTATAAGGGGCTATGTGATGAGACCCTAGTTTCCTTGTGTAATCCTTTCGGGTGAATAAATTGATATTTCTTCCTTTAGTGATGTTTGTGAAATTTCAAATGTATAGATAATTTTAGAATGTATTTTATTGATGAATTTAGAAAAAAGGATATTTTAAAATATTTATGTAAACCCTAAATAACTAATGATGTGTAATGATTTTTAAAAAATGGTCTTCTACAAAAGTGTTCAGTAAGGAATTTGGAGTCTAATAAGATCAAATTAATTTTTGATGAATAGTAAATTATGAATAGTGATTTTACGCTTAGGATTAGTAATATGACCAAATGGATTAGTAATATCACTTAAAGAAAGTTTTAATATAATTTAGACACCTAGATTAAGTAATGTGATTCAATAAAATGGGTAAATAACGGTTTCATAAATTATTATTCAAGTATTAGTTTTTTCGGATGAATTGTGTTTTTTAATTAAAAATTTAATTAAAAATAATTAGAAAATTATTTTTGTAAAAATGACTTCATTTTTGTACTCAGAGCATCGATATTATGTTATGGTAATTTTTGGGGTTTTTTTCTGAAAAAATGAATTTTCGGTGAATAGTGTATTTATTTAAAAATATAATTAAAAGTATTTAGAAAATTATTTTTATAAAATGGAGTTCATTTTTGAAATCATAGCATCGATATTTGGTTAATGTGATATTTTGGGATTTATCTGAGAAAGTCGAATTTTCAGTGAATAGTAAAAATACAGTTTTAGGGTTTCGGTATGTTTAATGACATCATAACGGTGTCATGATGATGTCATGAGATCTTTTGAGGGTTGGCCGGCCAAGGGGGATGAATTATTGATTTGGGGTCCCCATGTGGCCTAACTCCACGATAAATGCCAAGGGAGAGCACATGGGTTTGAGAAAAGCACATGTGAGGTGTCCCTTGGCCATTAATACTTTGTCCCCTCAGTTTCCCTATAAATACCCACCCTTTCCTCCCTTAGTTTTCACTCCCAACTCTCCCCCAACTAATTTCTGGTCTTCTTACCTTCCAAGGAGTCCTCCCAAGGTGCCCCCAAGCCCTCAAGGTCCAATCCTTTGAGTTTCAAGAGTCACGTTTTAAGGTAAGGGATCCGACCCCTCTCTTTCTTTTCATGTAATCTCTTTTATGTCATTCCTATTATGCTCCATGTTTTTATGTGAGAGGGTGTTCTTTTATATTTCTCTTACTGCCCTTTCATGTTTATATGATGAGAGATCCCCTCTTACTCACATCATTTCGTTTTATGAAAGTTTAAGTGACGCCGTTAGGCTGCCGAATTTTTAAGGGATTCTTTCACCCTTCTCATTTTTCAAGATCGATTTTAATGTCAAGTCTTTCAAGTTCCTTTTTATTATGTTGGGGTATGATCTCTATATCAATCATACTGATCTCTTATGATCATATGATTAGGGACCCTTTTTTATCTTGTCAAATCATTTTCTTTTGATGTTATGTGACGCCGTAAGGCTGCCGAATTTTCTTAAGAGAAATCTAATCTTTTTTTTCCATGTTTTTCATTTCAAATGGTATGTCCCTAAAATTTCATTACCATGTCCATATGTCCTTCTTATTTTTTCACCCTACTATTTTATGGATCATTTATGAGTGGGTGACCCATGTCCCCTCTCATTTCAATGTTTTCTAAAACCCCGAAACTTACCCGTTATGCTGCAGAATTTTCCCCTCAAAATGCCTCTCTCTCTTTTCTCAAAAATTATTTTATGTTATAAAGTGAATACTCAAAGCCCTTATTTCTACAAGGGTATTCACATATATATCAAAATGTTCCATTTTAAATTCTGGGATTTACATACATGAGACCCGCTTTCCCTTTCCGTGGGTTTAAAGTGACGTAAAGATCATGTCTTTAAAGCAGTTTTTAAAACGTTATGATTATGAAATGAAACCCATTTATTTTATGCTATGTGGGTTATTTATGAAATGTTTGATGATGATATTTGTGTCTCACATGATAATAAAATAAAAATTTAAGGGTTCGCCCTGCTAGCGCTCTAATGCATTGGGTAATGATGTAACCACTAGAGATTACAATTTTCATGATACCTTGGTGAATAACCTTGGTAATTTTCAAATGACACCTTGGGGATGGACCTTGGTGATATGTTCATGATTGTCTATGTTAAATGATGTAGCCATATCTTCAAGTTATGAAAAATGTTATTTTAATTATGAAATGCCTCATGATTTCTTTCTCATGCCTTAAAGTTCTTTTCATGTCCTTATTGAAGTATCTCAAGTTCACATGTAAAATGTTCCTCTTGTTTCCCTTACTGGGCCTTCTACTCACCCTTTCTTTTGATGTATGTCCCCAGGTTATGAGATGCATAATGAACATAGGATGAACTAAAGTAGAAGCCTTTCAAGTGTTTAAGAAGAATGTTTTTATGTTTTATTTATGTATTATGATCCTTGTTTCCAAGACACTAAACCTTAACGATCCTCAGTTTTGTGTAATGTAATGAAAGTTTATGTTATAAAATGGAGGGATGCAATAGTTGGTATCAAAGGATGGTTTAGTTATTTGTGGAAATTAGGATATAAAACATTAGGAAGAACCCTATAGAAAAGTCTAAATATAGGAAAACTTCCTGGTATTTTGGTAAGTATTGAGTAAGTGGTTTATCAAACAAATACATCCCTGTCTGGATACGAGCAGGTAGAGGTGGCTCTAGCACAGATGTACATAAGGGTAAAACCCGAAAACAACGCTTTGAGCTAGACTCGAACGGGAACTGGTGCACGATAACGGGCCTTGCTGCACTCTTGGTTACGACACTCCCGTGGGATATGTTTGGTTAATCACAAGCTTTTTATGAATCATTATTAAGGAATTATAGAGAAGTATAATTGTCTAAGCACGAAGTCTTAGTTAAAAGATTTATAAATGAAATAAGTTTCTCACTAAGGTTTTATTCTTTTAGAAAATGGAGGGAAATAGGAGGAATCGTGCCAATGGTGACCGTAATGCACCATGTGCTGACGGCCCTCTGATGGAAGCCAGAATGGAAACATTCATGCGAATGATGAACCAACTGACTCAAGTTATGAGTAATAACTTGAATAAAGCTGAGAGGCCGACCTCACCACGAAGAGAACAACTTTCTGTTGAGTCCTTCATGCGTCAACGACCGCCAACATTCAGTGGATCTACTGACCCATTGGTTGCGGAACAATGGATAAGCTCCATTGAAAAGATCTTTTCTGTACTTCATTGTTCGGAACAAGAAAAAGTCACCCTTGCTGTTTACCGCCTAGAGGGAGAAGCTGATCAGTGGTGGTCACTGATCAAAAACACGAAGCCACGAGGAGAGATGGAAGCTATGGAGTGGGAAGAATTTCGGGGGATTTTCTATAACAAGTATTTCCCTCGTTCCATGAGAACGAAAATGGAGAAAGATTTTCTCGAGCTGAAGCAGAAGGAGAACGAATCTGTCGGAAGCTATGAGATGAACTTCACAAGGCTTTCCCGTTATACCTCAAGCTTTGTCATGGACCCTAATGGGAAGGTTGATAGATTCATTGGCGGACTACGACCACATCTGCGGAAGAATCTAGCCAACAGGGACTACGATAGCTATGAAGAAATAGTTCGAAGTGCCATGAAAGTTGAACTAGAGTTTTGGGAGACACAATGGTCTCACAAATCTAATGATAAGAAGATAACTCTATAACCAAGCCTGGGAAGAAGTTTTGATCAGGAAAGAGGTGGAAATCATATGCAACATGCCACATGAAATAAATGTGGGAAGAAGCATCCGGGGAACTGCTTGATCGGAAGTGGCAAGTGTTATAGGTGTGGAAAAGAAGGCCATATTTCTCGGAATTGTCGTGGTGATGTGAAGCCTCAACTTCCCAACACTAACGATAGAGGAAAGATGGTTCTGGCCCTACCCGAAGTCACATGCTTCAAGTGTGGACAACTTGGGCACTTTGCTCATCAATGTCCAAATCCGAGGGTGGTGGAGGGGAATCACCATCAACCTCAGCAGAGGCCAAGGGAGAAAGGTCGTGCTTTCGCTATCACAACAACTGAAGTTGAAGTTCCGAACGATGTGGTAGCAGGTACTCTTGTTGTCCTCTCAAAACTAGAAAGTGCTTTATTTGATTATGGTTCTACGCATTCCTATATTTCTTCCAAGTTTGCAAAGAATATAGAATCAATCGCCAAATTCCTTGAGGTAGAGTTTTCAGTCAAGACTCCAAGTGGGATTATCCATGCATAAACAGTGTTTATAGACTCTAGTGTTTACTTTGGTGAGCACAATCTTATCACAAATCTAGTAGTCATTCCCATGATGGAATTCGACGTTATACTAGGGATGGACTGGCTCTCAATGTATAATTCTAAGATAAAATGCAGAAGTAATGAAATCCCATTAGTCTTGAATGAACGACCTACAGTTATCTTTCGAGGAGAGATATCCCGAACTGATCCATATCTAGAAGCACCTCCTATAGCTTTCTTTATGGAGTTAATCGGTGATGAGGAAGAAGGGAAAGGGAGCATACAAATTGAAGATGTTCCAATTGTTCAGAAATACATGGATGTATTTCCTGAGGAGTTACCTGGACCTCCCCCAGAAAGAGAGGTAGAGTTCTCCATTGAACTCGTACCTGGGTCTCAACCGATATCAAAGACTCCGTATAGAATGGCAAATGTGGAGCTAGAAGAGTTAAAGAAACAACTCTAAGACTTGTTGGAGAAGGGGTTTATCCGACCGAGTGTGTCTCCTTGGGGAGCACCAGTTCTCTTTGTGAAGAAGAAGGATGGATCAATGCGGCTATGCATTGATTATAGAGAACTGAACGGGATTACAGTGAAGAACATATATCCTCTTCCAAGAATTGATGATTTATTTGACCAACTTCGTGGGGCTCAATTCTTCTCTAAGATTGACCTTCGATCTGGTTATCATCAACTGAGGGTGAAGAAAGAAGATATTCCAAAGACTGCCTTCCGATCAAGATATGGGCATTATGAGTTTACTGTTATGCCCTTCAGCTTGACTAATGCTCCTGCTATTTTCATGGATTTGATGAATAGAGTATTTAAGGACTACCTTGATAACTTTGTGGTAGTTTTTATTGATGATATTTTGATATATTCAAAAAGTCGTGAGGAGCATGAAAATCATCTGAGGGTTATTTTGAAAACTCTACGGAAGGAGAGGCTCTTTGGGAAGTTCAGAAAGTGTGAGTTTTGGTTACAACAGGTGGCTTTCTTGGGGCACATCGTAACCAATGAAGGAATCTCGGTTGACCCTGTAAAGACAATGGTTGTGGAGGAGTGGCCTCAACCCACAACAGTAACTGAGATTCGTAGTTTCCTTGGTTTAGCAGGATATTATAGGAGGTTTGTGAAAAACTTTTCACGGCTTTCTAATCCACTAACCAAGTTGACTCGAAAAGGGGTTAAGTTTATCTGGACAAAGGAATGCGAGGAAAGTTTCCAAGAGCTGAAGAAGAGATTGGTTACTGCACCTGTGTTAACACTACCCTCTATCGGAGAAGGATTCGTTATTTTTAGCGATGCATCTCTAAAAGGGCTTGGGTGCGTCCTCATGCAAAATGACAAAGTAATTGCTTATGCATCTCGACAGTTGAAGATTCATGGGCAGAATTATCCTACACATGATCTAGAGCTGGCGGCAGTTGTTTTTGCTCTAAAGATATGGAGGCACTATCTTTATGGGGAGAAATGTGATATATACACTGACCACCAAAGTCTAAAGTATATTTTCACTCAGAAATAATTGAACATGAGACAAAGGAGATGGTTGGAGCTTATTAAAGACTATGATTGTTCAATTCATTATCACCCTGGAAGAGAAAACAAAGTCGCGGATGCGTTATGCAGGAAAGATCCTGTTGTTCTGGCAACAATGAGGATCCTGGGAGATCCCTTGATTAAAGATCTAGTAAAACTGGACATGGGAATTATAAGGAAAGGGACATCATCAACCCTATTCCAAATGATTTCTCAACCTTCATTACTAGAGAACATCAAGAAGGCTCAAAAAGAGGATCCTTTGCTGCAGGAGAAGTTCGAGGCTGTAAAGGATGGGAAGTTCCCTGATTTCAATATTGATCAAGAAGGTGTATTGAAATTTCGTACAAGACTATATGTTCCATCTATTCCGGAGATAAAGAAAGAATTGATGGATGAAGCTCATAGCTCTACATTCTCTATACACCCGGGAAGCACAAAGATGTATAGAGACCTTCGTGATCATTATTGGTGGGATAACATGAAGAGGGAGATTGCTGATTACACTACAAGGTGCCTGGTGTGTCAGCAAGTAAAGGCAGAAGACAACTTCCTAAGGGGGTATTACAACCGCTACCCATACCAGTATGGAAGTGGGATAATATCACCATGGACTTTGTAACTGGTCTCCCGAAAACATCCAAAGGAAACAATGCAATATGGGTTATTGTGGACCGTCTCACCAAGACAGCCCATTTTATCTCTATTCGGGAAGACTTTTCTCTGGATCAGCTTGCCAAGATATACGTGAAGGAAGTGGTAAGGCTGCATGGGGTACCACTATCCATCGTATCTGATCGTGACCCAAGAATCACATCAAAATTCTGGAGAGGTCTTCAGCATGCTCTGAACACTGAATTGAATTTTAGTACGGCCTATCATCCTCAAACTGATGGCCAATCTGAAAGGACTATTCAGACACTCGAAGACATGCTGAGATTATGCTCAATGGAATTTAAAGGTGGATGGGATCAACACCTCCCATTAGTGGAGTTCTCCTATAACAACAGCTTCCATGCGAGTATTCAGATGGAACCCTATGAAGCTCTGTATGGAAAGCGGTGTAGAACTCCTACTTGTTGGGATGAAACTGGTGAGAGGAAGCTTCTTGGGCCTGATCTCGTGCAAGAGATGACGGAACAGGTTCATGCCATCCAGCAATACATAAAGGCTGCTCAGAGTCGGCAGAAGAGCTATGCTGACAATCGTCGAAGGGACTTGGAGTTTGGTGTTGGTGACAAAGTCTTCCTTCGAATTTCTCCATGGAAGAGAGTCATGCGATTTGGGAAGAAAGGGAAGCTCAACCCTAGGTACATTGGCCCCTATGAAATCCTTGATCACATAGGAGCAGTGGCCTATCGTCTAGCACTTCCACCGAACCTAGCTCAAGTTCATGATGTCTTCCATGTATCTCTCTTGAGGAAGTACATTCACGACCCTTCGCATGTACTGAACCCAGAGGTGGTACAACTTGAACATGACCTCTCTTATGAAGAGCAGCCAGTGGAGATCTTAGACCGTAGAGACAAGGTTCTACGAAACAAGACTAACCACCTTGTGAAAGTGTTGTGGAGGAATCATAAGTACGAAGAAGCGACTTGGGAGCCCGAGAAAAACGATGAAGCAAAAGTACCCTCACCTTTTCGGCTAGGCCTCAAGTATAAATTTCAGGGACGAAATTTCTTAAGGGGGGAAGAATGTAACGACCCAATCTTTTTGAGTAGTATATTAACTTACTCTTAATGATTTAAAAAGATGTTAATGGTTAATGTAGAAAGGGGAGTTGATGGCTTCATCCAGTAGACTCAACCCTTACGAAGCCCACTTATCAGAGCTTGGGAATGAGGTAGCATCTGTGGGCTTCGCTTTGGACCAAGCCCAAGCCGAGCTCCAGCGTGTCAAGCTTGAACGAAAACGCTTGTAGGAGAAGTTCAAGTTAGTGGAGATTGCTACTAGGTAAATGTTATCTGAGACTCCCTCAGATTCTATCACCATAGCACACCTTACACTAAGGTCTTATGCCAGTGTTATAAGGGGCTATGTGATGAGACCCTAGTTTCCTTGTGTAATCCATTCGGGTGAATAAATTGAGATTTCTTCCTTTAGTGATGTTTGTGAAATTTCAAATGTCTAGATAATTTTAGAATGTATTTTATTGATGAATTTAGAAAAAAGGATATTTTAAAATATTTATGTAAACCCTAAATAACTAATGATGTGTAATGATTTTCAAAAAATGGTCTTCTACAAAAGTGTTCAGTAAGGAATTTGGAGTCTAATAAGATCAAATTAATTTTTGATGAATAGTAAATTATGAATAGTGATTTTACGCTTAGAATTAGTAATATGACCAAATGGATTAGTAATATCACTTAAAGAAAGTTTTAATATAATTTAGACACCTAGATTAAGTAAAGTGATTCAATAAAATGGGTAAATAACGGTTTCATAAATTATTATTCAAGTATTAGTTTTTTCGGATGAATAGTGTTTTTTAATTAAAAATTTAATTAAAAATAATTAGAAAATTATTTTTGTAAAAATGACTTCATTTTTGAACTCAGAGCATCGATATTATGTTATGGTAATTTTTGGGGTTTTTTCTGAAAAAATGAATTTTCGGTGAATAGTGTATTTATTTAAAAATATAATTAAAAGTATTTAGAAAATTATTTTTATAAAATGGAGTTCATTTTTGAAATCATAGCATCGATATTTGGTTAATGTGAAATTTTGGGATTTATCTGAGAAAGCCGAATTTTCAGTGAATAGTAAAAATACAGTTTTAGGGTTTCGGTATGTTTAATGACATCATAACGGTGTCATGATGATGTCATGAGATCTTTTGAGGGTTGGCCGTCCAAGGGTGATGAATTATTGTTTTGGGGGCCCCATGTGGCCTAACTCCATGATAAATGCCAAGGGAGAGCACATGGGTTTGAGAAAAGCACATGTGAGGTGTCCCTTGGCCATTAATGCTTTGTCCCCTCACTTTCCCTATAAATACCCACCCTTTACTCCCTTAGTTTTCACTCCCAAATCTCCCCCAACGAAGTTCTGGTCTTCTTACCTTCCAAGGAGTCCTCCCAAGGTGCCCCCAAGCCCTCAAGGTCCAATCCTTTGAGTTTCAAGAGTCACGTTTTAAGGTAAGGGATATGACCCCTCTCTTTCTTTTCATGTAATCTCTTTTATGTCATTCCTATTATGCTCCATGTTTTTATGTGAGAGGATGTTCTTTTATATTCCTCTTACTGCCCTTTCATGTTTATATGATTAGAGATCCCCTCTTACTCTCATCATTTCGTTTTATGAAAGTTTAAGTGACGCCGTTAGGCTGCCGAATTTTTAAGGGATTCTTTCACCCTTCTCATTTTTCAAGTTCGATTTTCATGTCAAGTCTTTCAAGTTCCTTTTTATTATGTTGGGGTATGATCTCTATATCAATAATACTGATCTTATGATCATAAGATGAGGGACCCTTTTTTTATCTTTTCAAATCATTTTTTTGAAGTTAAGTGACGTCGTAAGGCTGCCGAATTTTCTTAAGAGAAATCTAATTTTTTTTTCCATGTTTTTCATTTCAAATTGTATGTCCCTAAAATTTCATTACCATGTCCATATGTCCTTCTTATTCTTTCACCCTACTGTTTTATGGATCATTTATGAGTGGGTGACCCATGTCCCCTCTCATTTCAATGTTTTCTAAAACCCCGAAACTTAGCCGTTATGCTGCAGAATTTTCCCCTCAAAATGCCTCTCTCTCTTTTCTCAAAAATTATTTTATGTTATAAAGTGCATACTCAAAGACCTTATTTCTACAAGGGTATTCACATATATATAAAAATATTCCATTTTAAATTCTGGGAGTTACATACATGAGACCCACTTTCCCTTTCCGTGGGTTTAAAGTGACGTAAAGATCATGTCTTTAAAGTAGTTTTTAAAACGTTATGATTATGAAATGAAACCCATTTATTTTATGCTATGTGGGTTATTTATGAAATGTTTGATGATGATATATGTGGCTCACATGATAATAAAGGCAAATTTAAGGGTGCGCCCTGATAGCGCTCCAATTCATTGGGTAATGATGTAACCACTAGAGATTACAATTTTCATGATACCTTGGTGAATAACCTTGGTAATTTTCAAATGACACCTTGGGGATGGACCTTGGTGATATGTTCATGATTGTCTATGTTAAATGATGTAGCCACATATTCAAGTTATGAAAAATGTTATTTTTATTATGAAATGCCTCATGATTTGTTTCTCATGCCTTAAAGTTCTTTTCATGTCCTTATTGAAGTATCTCAAGTTCACATGTAAAATGTTCCTCTTGTTTCCCTTACTGGGCCTTCTGCTCACCCTTTCTTTTGATGTATGTCCCCAGGTTATGAGATGAATAATGAACATAGGATGAACTAAAGGGGAAGCCTTTCAAGTGTTTAAGAAGAATGTTTTTATGTTTTTTTTATGTATTATGATCCTTGTTTCCAAGACACTAAACCGTAACGATCCTCAGTTTTGTGTAATGTAATGAAAGTTTATTTTATAAAATGGCGGGATGCTATAACGGCGAACTACTACCACACGAAATGATCATTTTTCAATCATCTCATTCCACCTCATATGGAGTCCGTTATAATGGCACTATAATTGTATATGTTATTTAAGATATTTATTTTATTTAAAATATTCTTTATCTCTATTTTATAAAATATCATTATGCATTTCATGTAGTATATATACAATAATTTCATTTGAGGAAGTGCAGACTACCACCCCCTCAAAAGGATATGACTCGGTCATACCACACATGGAAAGTATAATGGACGGTGTTAATGAACTTACATAAGATATATAAAATATTATATTATACTGTAATAGTAAAATAACTATGCATCGATTGGTTTTCATTCACTTTAAAATGAAAAAATTTAAATGGAAGTAGTGTTCATGCGTTTATATAGCTTACCATCTCCATTGAAGGTGCATTTTATTTTCATATATCCAAATGATATGGACTATTCTAAATACATATATACTTAATATATATGATACATATGATATATAAATCATGAATATCATTCTTTATATGATGTAATTTTGACAACATGGACAATTTATGATTATAATAAGTTCATTAATTTTGAACGTGTGTGGGGAAATGTATGTGTTGACGTTTTTTATTTATTTATCAATTTTATTTTAATCTTGATTTCTTAGTCTTGAAATTCAATATAAAAAATAATATGGTCCTTTTAAAATAAATCAATTTCATTTTTATTATCCACTATTTACTTATGAATAATATATTTTTTCCTTTCATTTTCCTTACATTAATTAATCTAGAGATAGAATGAATGTTTTTATGGATTTGTTATATTGTTTTAATATTCAGTAAAGACTATTTTTCTTCAATGTAGATTTTTTGGAAATATATATTCATGAATTATTTTAATATTATAAAATTATTTTTCACAATGACTTTAACCCTTGTTTTAATGTTTATTTATGAGTTTTAAATGAATCTTCTTATTGTTTACTAAATGATGTACTTTTTTGACATTTCAAAAAAGTGTGTATGGAATGTTATCATTTAAATTATATGTCATGAATATAATTTCATTCACCCATGACCACCCAATATTTTAATGAATACGTTACATGATTCCATTCTTCTTTTAAAACTAATTTTTTCATAAATGTTATGCTAATTTTTAGGTTTTAAGTAATTTATTTTAAAATGAAATAAGTATTTTCCTAATATAAAATCCCAATTATTCTTTTAAAGGAATTTTAATTTATGATAAAATTATTTTTTTGTAAATTTTTTTATACCATAGGTTTTATCTAATTATTCAATCCATAATATCCATATATATGATTTATATTTTTGATGAAAAGGTTTTTATGATACCATTTATTTTTCATGGGGGTTTTAAGATGAAATGATGAACTGTTTATGAACCCCATTATCATTTTATGTGTTTTTATGGACACATGATTATTGATTTCGTTTTTTGGAAATTATTTGTATTGTTTTAATTATGTGAGAGTGGTCCTAGAAATAAATATCCCTCAAATGCATTTGGTAATGTTTTTTATCTCATGAGATTACTATGGGAGACAAGTCGATGTGCTTTATCCGTTATAGGTATATTGACCTACATGATCCATTATGGGATAAAAGTCAATTTTCATATCATATAATGTTAAATTAGTCAAAAATATTTTGTTCACTATAGGAAAAATGTGTTGAGGTACGATCCAATATTATTTTTCATTCATTGTAGTTATTATTGACATGTGAAATGTATTCTATAGACTTACATCCTTCGTAATTATAGAATTAGTATTTTTAATATTTATTAATATTTAATAATTATATAGTAATTTTATCATAAAAATGGATTCTATGTATGACAACATACCCAACAAGAAATAATGATTTTCTTTGAAATTATACATTACAGGCAGGACTAGTTATTCTAAACAATAATATAATAATATTATTATTATATTAAGTAGTAGTTTTATCATAGTTTTTTATTGGATAGAATTAATATGACTAAATATATTATTTTTACTAATAAATATAATTTTTTAACATTTATATAATAAAATCAATAGGTATAAAACAAGAATAAATCCAATTTTAAGCATCAAAATTGTATATTTTTAAAAAGATAGTTTTTCTTCCTTTAAATGGTGAATCAAATTTAAATTTAATATTAAAATTTTTATTATTTATATATAAAAATTAATGTTATTATTTGAAATATATATATATATATATATATATATATATTTACTTGTCGATAATTTTTGGTATTTTTCAAGGAACATTCACATTCTGATGTATAGTAAATAATATTGAATTTTAGTTCAAAACTGCTATTTCATCTAATTAATGTATATAGTTAAGAAGTGTTCTTATTTTGTTTTAATGTATAATTCAATAAATTTTATAAATTATAATCCATTTTATGTCATTGTATACATTTTATAATTAAATTTAGACATAAAAACATAACAAACTTTGGAACATTATTACCTTTTAACCATGCTTTGTCGTCTCATTTATAGGATTAAATATTAATTAATTTATTTCAATTATGTTATCATAAATTGGAAAAATGGATACCATATTTGAAATAATTATTATTATTATTTTATAAAAAATTGATCAGAGTTGTTTACAATAAATATTAGTGAATGTATTTAAAATTAATTACAGTGATTAAGGGAAAAAAATTTACATAAAAAATAACTAAACCATAATCTTATGATAAAAAATGAACTAAATAAATTTCCAAAATACATTTTAGGTTCATATTTATAATGTATAATCCATTTTATATAATTATAACCATTATTATATCTACGTTTAATATGAAAAACGTCGGTGGAATTTCCTTTTCAAGTATTTACAATATTGTCACTCCTCTACTATAAAAAGGCACTCGACCTTCCAATTTATTAACACCTATCATTCCCTTTAGATCACCCAAATGAATATCAAATAATCTCAAATATTCCTTCTTATCCTTCTATATTCCACAATATTGGTAGTAATCTATCCAATAAAGCCCTTTAGTACAAACTAGAAGGAGTTACATGAAAAAGATGTAACTTCCTTCCACAAGATCATTTGATTTATTATAACTATCCACCACTTAAATTATTATTATTACATGATTATATGATAAATAAAGTATCATATATTTTCTTATATTTTTTTATTAAATGTTCTTGACCTACACTTACCCAAATTTTGATCTAATGGCTAATAAAATTGTTGT
Source organism: Viscum album (assembly GCA_963277665.1). Lineage (NCBI taxonomy): Eukaryota > Viridiplantae > Streptophyta > Magnoliopsida > Santalales > Viscaceae > Viscum > Viscum album. Next base: position 520,458,973 of record OY728153.1, on the reverse strand, counting down.
TCATGCACGATGATCAACCGCTTTTTCTAACGATGTCGTTCAGTTTTCCTTTACCACCTCTCATTGTTGAGAATTATAATGGAAAAAATATTAGTATAATAAATATTTATATTATAATATTTTTTAATACATATGTAATTTTTATATACATATACCTTTATTATCTCTATTTTCTATAAATACAATAACATCTTTTCTACATGTGTGAACTACATCGTACTCAAAGCAATGTGATGTGTTAAAACATTTCATGGAACATAGTAAGGATGTGTTCAATTAAAAATATGTGACATACATAAAATACATATGATATTATAGAAATAATTTCTTTTTTTAATAATAATATATATTTTCCTTTATTACCCATTAACCCACAAAAAAATTGAAACACCGTTGGTGGAAGGGTTGAATACCATATCCTAGGCACAATGTGGTTTTTACAAAAAACGTGTTATATATATAAGTATAAATGATTAAATAATATTTAATTTAATATATAATATTAATTTTATATTTATATGTGTTACATTCTTTCTTTCCATAATGATTATTGAGAAATGGGAACGTTACCCATGCGTACGTACAGACTATCATCTCCATGATTGTAACATTTGATAATTTTTCATAAACATCATTAATTATTGGTTTAAAAAATATAAATTATCTATAAATTTGATATTTATGTCATTATTGTCATTATGTATATGTTAATATAATTATATCTTTACTATTTTTGACATACCAATGTCGTAATTGGTATACAAACTGAATATGGTAAAACAAACTCGAGGAAAACAAAATTATTTATGTAGTCGTTAAAAACATTATAATAAGTCAAATAATTTTAAATATATAATTGAAATAGTTTTTTAATAATTTAAATAAATTTCTTAATTTTAATATTCCAAATGTTAATGTAATACATGATAAGTCGGACTCAAGGTAAGGGATTTTGTCTCAATATCCTTTCATATAGACATTTCATAATGATATGAAAAATTATTCGTTTATAAAGTGTATATAAATCCCATTTGAAATTATATATCTATATTTAAACTATTATAATGTTATGTAATGTCTTTTTTAAATTTCATTATATCATGAGGATTATGATTTAAAGGATTAAAGTTATGTAAGATTCTTTGAATGTTTAAATATTTAATTTTAAAATATTTCTTCCATGCCATTATTGTTGGTATTATTGTACATTCTTAGTTGTATGGATTTAAAATGATTCTTAATGAAATATACTTATTTGTTGAATTCAATATCAATGTTATGAAAGGAATATTTTTATGTGATTTATATAGAACATTTTGTAAAAAAAAGGAATGTTTAGTTTTTAACGTACATGATGACAACAGCTTTACCACCATCCTGAATACTACTAGATTTCAAGATTCCCTTACAAGATTTCATATTTTCACAAATGAATGTAATTTTTTATAGAATTTTTTTTGATAACTGATTTCCTATTTTGATTACATGAAATACATTCATAAGGGTGAAAAAGAAAAAATTTGAGTGACCTGTTGAAAATTTTATTCTATTATATATTATGGTTTTATAATGAAACATTTATTTTTTATTGGTGGTTTCATAATAAACTATTAACAGGTTTTTATGTTATAAATAAACGATGGTTGGGTCCCTTATAGACCTCCAATTAGTTGAGTATAGAATTTGGCCCTATTTCTATACCATTTGTAAGAGTGAAATGTAAGAAATTAAAATGATTAGTTACTCAATTTATAAGATTGATTGGTATAAGGATTTCAAAAGATAAATTTATGTATTTTCTATTATTTATATTTGTTTTATGTTAATATTGTTATTTTAATAAAAATTATGCAACGAAATTTTTTCCAATGCACTGTATTTACAAAATAATATGGTTTAAATGTATTAATTTTTGATAATGTTTCCAAAATTATATTATTTTAATATAAAAAGAGTTTCCTTCATTTTATATCTCTTATAATATTTTTATACTTTTTCAATGTTTTTAATTTTTTCACTTGGAATAAGGATGAATAATGTATTGGAAGAATTCATGATGATAGTTTTGAAGAATTTTCATAAAATAGAATATTCTTTATTTTAAATGTTTTATGTGGTGGTAAAAAATTGATATTTATACTAACTATCCACATTATATATTATAGATTTGTTATGTATTAGTTATCGAATAATAATATTAAACTCTAAAACTATATTGATCATCCATATTATAGAAATTATAATTCTAGACTGAACTCATTATTATGTTATGTTTAAGGAAGTATCCTTATAGTTGGAATCATAGACCGGTTGAGATAACTTTAGAGGATTGGATAGTGTAAATTGAATTACTATTGAGTATTTTACTTTACTTTCATGTTAAAATTTTAATTTATTTGGATAATACCATGGTTCTTCAAGTAATATATGTTTTTACACAAAGGTTTTCCATTAAGGAATCAAGAATGATGTCGTAGGAATGCATCAAGGGGAAAATATCTTTCCGAATCATCATCTTGAGATGGTTGGACTCCAAAATAAGAAAATTTCTAAAATTATAGATCAGTTTAAACATTATATAAATTGTGGAGGTTTCCATTAAATATATAAATGAGATCTACTATAGAGGAATATGATGACAATGGAGCATTTTGTCCAACAATAGACATCTTCATTCAATGGATAATCTAACCTCGTGATTGCTGGAAGAATGAATAAATACCATGAAAATATATTCGATATAATGGGTTTCTCATATCACAAAAAGGTAACCCTTAACATTTATAATTTTAAAGTTTAATTCAACTATTAGTGTTAAATTATTACAATTATTAGATAAAGTGAATATATCTATTATTTTTAGGTGAATTAATTTATGAATATTATCAACAAGATATATTTTCCTATGTTATTTTGACATTGGATAACAAAAATTTCTTCATGTGAGATAAAATGACTAATTTACAATGGCAACATACGAATGAAATTTCACTCTACTTGTGAGGTATGTACCATAATTTATTTTAGAAATTTATTATAAGATAATTCTATTTTAATAAGGATTGATGACAAGATAAAAAAGGGGATTAAATTCTCATGAGTTTAAGAGATATGAGAAACATGTTTGATGTGATGGGAAGGTGGAAATAGATTTTTCATATGATCATGTGTCCCATGAATAAATGAAAGAGTTTTGGTCCTATTGGAAGGTAATGGAAAAACATTCGTCAATGAATCATGGAAGTATGAAAACTGAATTACAATATTGTGTGATGTGTGGTAAATGGAATCCCATATAATGTTTTTAAAATTCTATGAAGTTCTTATAATATGGTAACATGATACATTTGAATCATGACTACATGAAATTCAATTATGAAATAAATAAAAATCGAGTAGTAAGATGTTTTAGTTGCAATAAGTTTGGTCATTATGCAAATGTATGCCCAATGTTGATTACACATGGTGGATACCAATATTTCTGAAAAAAAAATATGGTGGAATATTTTTCTACTACTGTAGTTGATGTTGGACCATAAAATAATGTGGTGAATGTTCTATTCCTCATTTTTTAAATTATACCAATACTATTTATTATTTTTCATCTTCACATAAATTAATTTATGAGAAATTTTCTATAGAATTTTTAATATCACATAATCAATGTAAGATATATATTTTGGCGAAAAATATTGGTGGATTATAAGAGAAATCATTATTTATAGGAATAATTCTATTGATTTAGTGGGATAGTCATTCAGGAAAATATTTTGGAATTTAAAAAGATAGAGTTTGATACCATTTTGTGTATGGATTGGAATTAAATTTAATATGACAAAATAGATTAGATATACCATAATGTTTTGTTAAATAATTTCATGCCTTTGATAACATATTAAAAATCAATGAAATTTATTAAATATCTAATTGAATGTTTTCTAGATCATGGTGCAGAAAAGATACAGAAAATTATTAATATGGACAACCATTTAATGAATTAATTTATAGTTGTTTTTCTTCAATAATTTGATATTCTGATTCCAGATAGGGTAGTAAATTTTATAGGTTATCTAGTTCCAAATTGTAAGCCTATTTATAAAACCCCTTATCAATTTACTTTTGTAGAACATATGGAGATGAGAAACGAGTTACAATAATTTCATGATAAAGGTTTTTTTTCCTAGAACATCATCGTGGGGTTCCTGGTATTTATTAAAGATAAATAAACATGGCTCTATAATAAATTTAATTAATTAAGATAATTTATAAAAAAATGTTAAAAAGTATCATTTTCATCATATCGATGATTTTTTTGATCAGCTCTTGGGAGCTCAGTGTTTTTCGATGATTTATCCAAGATCTAGATTCTATTAGATGATGCATAAAATGGACGAAATTCCAAATATAGTGTATGAAATCTATTTTTGAATTATGAGTTTTTGGTTATAACCTTTGGGTTATATAATTCACCAGTTGTGATTATGAGTGTCATTAATAGATTATTTAGTATTTTTTGGATCCGATTTTGGTTTTTTAAAAGATGATATTTTGGTATATTCTAAAATCTATATAGAACATGAATGAAACTGAAGGATTGTTTTCTAAACATTTAAATATAATAAACAATATAGAATACTATTTATAAGTGATTTTTTTGCATAAAATTTCATTACATGCTCACATTGTTTCTAAATAATGGAAAAATGTAGATCACGCCAAAAATAATGTTTTTGAAGAGTGCCAATGGCCTACCAATTTCATAGTGATTCATAGATTTCATTGATTAGAGGGTTATTATTAATGTTTTTTAAATATTTTATTGTTTATCTAGACTAGTAACTAATTAAACTTCTAATGAGTTATATTTATATTTATATAAGACTTTAATAATTATTTTCTAGATCTAAAAATATGATTGATCAATGAAAATGCTTTAGCCTTACCTCCAAAAAAATTGAATTATTCATCTAAGGTGATGATTTTTTAAAATTAATTGATTGTGTCTAAATGAAAATGAAATGTTAATTCTTTTATTAAATACATCCTTTGATAACTCATTATTTAAATTACCCTATACATGATTTGTAAATAACCACTATTGTTTTAACATTAAAAATTTGGGGGTCTAATTTTATGAAGTGAAGTGCGAAATATAAATTGATCAGAAATTTTTCTTTTATGTATTCGTTAATAAAGATTTGAACCTGAGACATAAATGATGGATGGAAATAATAATGGATTTTTATTTTACGATTAATTATCATCATGAAAAATAATACAAAGTGTATGATGCTTTGAGTTGAAATGTAATGCTACATTAATCATGTTTCATTTTTAAAAGGAAATTTTTTTTAGTGAATTGATGAATATATTCCTTAAAGTTATGGATCCAGGAACATAATATTATTTTAGGGTTTTAGTGTTGATGACTTTTTCAAAAGGAATTCAGAAAGCTAAAAATTTTCATCAAACTTTATAAGGAAAGGTATAACAAATTAAGAATGGTAATTAAAATGATATTAATATTGATTCAGAAGGATTTTTATGTATTTGAAAATGATTATATATTCTTTGTGATAAAATTTAGTGGAATGGGTTATTGAGTGAAGCTCGTAGTTACATGTTTTTGCTTCATTTTGATAGAACTAATATGTACATAGATCTTGATAATTATTTCTAATGTAATGGAATTAATAGAGACATTGCTGACTTTACAATGACGTGTTTTAAATTTCCTTGGTTAAAGTAGAGAGATAGTTACTGAAGGGGATTCTTTAACATTTTCCATTTCTATAGTAGAAGTGGGAAAATATATCAATGGATTTGATGGTTTGATTACCATAGAGATCAAAATGTTATAACATGATTTTGATTCTTGATGATTGATGAACAAATATTTACCTTTCCATCCCATTAGAGAATAAATGTCTCTAGATCTGCTACTTATACAAAATTTCTGTGATATTTTTTAGTTACATGGATTTAATCCCTCTATTATATCATCCCACGATACCATTTTGTCATATAATTTTTGAAAAGTACTTCAAAGGTAAATATGTACTAACATAAATTTCATTACAACTATTCATCATCATATTGATGGAATGTCTGAGGAGAAAGATAAGACATTAGAATATATGAATGGATATTGATCTATGGATTACTAGGGAAGCTGGGATCAACATCTTTCTTTAGTTCAGTTTTCATAAAATTACATTTTTTGTTCCAGAATAAAAATGGATCCTTTCGAAGAATTATATATAAATCAAAGTTAGATATTTGTTTTGTGGGATGATGTAGGAGAAAATATGTTAATGTGACCATAGTTGGTAGAGGAAATGATAAATAATTTTCAGTTCATTCAGAGACACATTAAGATAGCTAAAATAATTCTGAAATGTTTTGCAGATAACTGTAAATAAGATCTTTTTTTGAGGTAGGTGACAATATCTCTATAAAAGATTCTCCAATGGATAAGTGTGGTGCATTTTGGTTAGAAGGGGAAGCTTAGTCCATGGTTCATTATTCCATATGAAATACAAGTTAATAGTGGATTAGTTTTTTACTGAGTGTATTTAATATCGATTTTATCCCATGTACACAATGTATTTCATTTTTTAATTTTAAGGAAGTATATATTGGATTCATCTCATGTTATGAGACCAGGAGTAAGCTAATTATAAGTGAATCATTCTTATGTGGAACAACCATTTTGGGGACTTAACTAAATAGAAATGTTATTATAGAATAAGATAATTCATCAATTTTAGGTCTACTGGAAAATCTATATAGTTGAAGAGGAAATATGGGATTCAAAAACTATTACGATGTAAAAATACCTCAACTTATTTGATAAATGAAGAAAATTGAAAGGATTAATTTTAAAAATAATGGAAGTATGTCACATAATAGGTAATGATATTAAGAGTATTTTTATTATTTAGTAATATTAAATAATAATATATTATTTTTGAAAAATAAATGGACGCTATATCAAATAGCATATAGGGAACTCAATAAAGAGTTACTCTTCAATCGTTCATCACATGCAAGAATATATTATACCAAACAAAAATAAATGATTAATATTTTTATTTTATGTGGAATTTATTTCCTATCAATCATATCAGATTGAATTAATTATACCTACTAAATTATTTTTACACAATTTTATGAAAAAAATTTCAATCATTCAATCAATTTAATAGTCTTAAAGTAAGAAAAAATTCAATTTTATGCTTTAAAAATCAACAATTTATAAAAGGTTATTTAACCACCCAGTAATGGTGATCCAATTTTGAATATAATTATTTATAACTTTATAAATTTCATATAATAAAATAATCATCTTTTTTGAATGAAAATTAGAGAAATTTACTTTGGTATATTTTTTTTATATATGCGAACATTCATATTTTTATGAATAGAAAATAATAATTTATTTTAGTTCATAACTATTTTTTATTATTTTTTTAATGTAAATTTTTATTTGGTTTTAATGTATTATTAGGCCGATTTTATACCTATTAAACTAATATGGGTTATTGGAATAAAATTCACATTGAATTTGGATTTAAAAACTCATGAGACCATTGGGAATTTTTACATTTAAAACTCTCTTTTTCATCTCATATACAAGATTAAATTTTAATTATTTTATACCACTTATCTATTTAGAAAAATTAAAAATTAATTCCGTATTTTCAAACCTCATAATTTATAATTTCAAATAATTTCATCATAATGTTTGGCCAAAATTACTAGTGAATGTGATTAAAAATAATTATAGTGGTTAATAGAAAAAATTATATTAAGAAATGACTAATCCATAAGCATAACATCAAAAATTACATTTAAAGTTTTTAAATAGACATTTTATGTTCATATTTGTACATATAGCCCATCTTATAGGGTTTTTAACATTATTGGAGACACGTTTTAGAAAAAAAGGGGGATTCCCATTTCAATAATTTACATGATTTCCACATATCATTCACTATAATAAAGAACTCAACATTACCTTTTATTCAAACATATCAAGCCCTTTGGATATATCAAACTCAACAAAATTACGTTCTTAAAATTACACACTATAATCCTAGATGCCTCACCGAGTAATGAAATCCATCCACATAATCCCATTTGCGCGAACAAATAGGCGTTACCCAAAAAAGAGGTAACATCACTCTCAATTTTTTTCTGTTTTATTTTCATTTCCACAACTTCAATTAATTTTATTCCATTATTATATGATAACCACATAATTATATATATATATATTTATATGTTTATTTTATAGTTTATTTACCTAAACTCACACACTCTTCAATTTAATGGGAAATGAAATTATTGTTTATATAATGCATTCTACCATCTCATTTAAAGATGTTGTTCATTATTTTACTTTACCACCTACCATGTTTTTGAATAATAATGGAAAAAATATATTTATATTAAAAATATATGATATTTATGATGTTTTAACACTTCTATAATTATTATATACACATTATTTTGTGTTTATCATTTTGTGTAAATATGATAACATCGTTTATGGAGGTGTGGACTGCCAACTCCTCAAAGCAGTGTGATATGTTCAGAAAATTCATTGAATGTATTTTGGATTGGACTAATTAAAAAAATTACATAATTAAAACACATATAATATCAATAAGATAATTATTAATCAATAAATATAATATATTGTATCATTTTTACCCTTTCACATACTGGATAATGTGATAATATTGTTCAAGGACGTGTTGACTACCCCCAGACGTGATTTGATTCTTTATATGTCATTGAAGTTATATTTAATAGTATATATGATTAAATAATTTGGTTTTTTTAATATAATGATCATTATGGGATGATATTGGTTCCTTAACTTCTCTCCATATCCATAATTTAAAATGGGAATGCTAGTTATGTGTATGTATGACCTACCATCCACATGATTTTTGCATTGCATTATTTTTCGTGACCATCATTCATTAATGGATTAAAAATTATAATTTATATTTAAAAATTATTATTATTTCATTATTATTAATATTTATATATTTATATACTGACCCCTTTTGTAACATCCCAGGTAAACAATGACTATGGAACATTCATATTTAATAATATTTGAGAGTTAAATATTAGTGATAATTTTATAGGGATGATTTTTTCGATTGTGTACCCATCACAAAACAACGGGTTTCTCTGAAATCTCATTTTCAAACACGACAGAGTCATACTAAAAAATAATAATATAATATTATTTTAAATGGTGGTTAATTCCTAGCCATTGTATGAGAAGGAATGAAAAGAACTAACTAGATTATCATTATACATTTTTTTAAATTTTTTTACACTTATCCAATAAAATTTAGAGGCTAAAATTGAAAAAAACACAATTTTGAGCATAAACACTAAAATATACATTAAAAGGTCGATTTATCACCTTTTGACAGAATCCCATTTTTAAGTAGAGTTTTTGACACATTTATATGTTCTATTTTAAAATAAATTAATTTTATCTTTAGAATCAGAACATCAAAATTTACTTTGGATAAAATTATGGTATTTTTCTGATAAAGTTCTTTTTTTATTGGATATTGAAAAATAATGCATTTTAATTTAAAACTACCATTTAATATAATTTATTTTTATAGTTTGATCGTTATTTTTATTATATTTAATGTTTAATTGGATTATATTTTTACCATTTAATCCAATTTTTGTCATTGGAAGTAATTTCACTTTGAAATTCGAAATAAAAAATTGTCAATCTTTTGATAGTAATTTTTTCTTAAAAACAATCTTTTTGGTTTTGACAATGGAAATTAAATTTAAATTAATTAATGAAAAATATATGTTTTAAATTTTGTTAAATTGAAATAATTTTTAATTATGAATTTCAATATTATCTTTTGGTGAAATGTTTGGCCTTCATAAGCCACCTCGGTAAGATAATTATATTAATAAATTTTTATTTAAATTAAAAATAAAAATATCATAAACTTGTATTGTTTTTCTAAAACATTATTAATTTGGGGTTATATAATTCATATATTTGACAGTGTATATTAATTAGAAATGTAATAATATATCATATTTCATGGTATTCTATTTATAATTATTATACATTATACAAATAATGTTTTCTATGACATAATGAGTATGCAGTGATTACCATCTTATTAAAAAATATAAATAATATTATAATTTATAAAATAAATTTATTCTGAACCACTTTATGCAATATACAAATTTTATAGATTAGGATGACTTTTTATCTTTGAAATAATGACTGTTTTTTTAGGAATAGAATTTTTTGGATTTTTAGAAAAGTAATGATTTGAATTGTTTAAAAATTGAAATAAATGAGTTTCTAAATCATTTAATATTTTACTAAATGATATAATAATCCCAAAAATATATTATTCTTCCAAAAATCAAATAATGTTGATAATATCAATAATGAACCATTTTTTATTTGATTGGAATTTTATTGTAACTATATTAATCCTATAGTATGAATATAAAAGAAGATATGGTAAAAGTAAAATAAGTTAACCAAGGGTTAAATAATGAATATAAGGTTTAAAAATTATCAAAACCTATCTAATTATTTTTGGATGATTTTATTTCCTATAATAGTCATCTTATATTCAAATATATTGAGTTTGGGACCTTTTGATATAAAAATTGTGTTTACATATAAACATCATAATAATCAATATAGTAAGTTGTTTTTATGATATAAATTTGAATTAAACATTAACACACCTCCATCTAATGGTTATTGAACATAATGTTTCTGTGGACGGTGGACTACTACGTCACGAAATGATCATTTTTCAATCATCTCATTCCAGCTCATATGGAGTCCGTTATAATGGAACTATAATTGTATATGTTATTTAAGATATTTATTTTATTTAAAATATTCTTTATTTCTATTTTATAAAATATCTTTATGCATTTAATGTAGTATATATACAATAATTTCATTTGAGGTAGTGTGGACTACCACCCTCTCAAAAGGATATGACTCGGTCATACCACACATGAAAAGTATATTGGATGGTGTTAATGAACTTACATAAGATATATAAAATATTATATTATACTGTAATAGTAAATTAACTATGTATCAATTGGTTTTCATTCACTTTAAAATGAAAAAAATGAAATGGAAGTAGTGTTCATGCGTTTATATATCTTACCATCTCCATAGACGGTGCATTTTATTTTCATATATCCAAATGATATGGACTATTATAAATACATATATACTCGATATATATGATACATATGATATATAAATCATGAATATCATTATTTATATAATGTAATTTTGACAACATGGTCAATTTATGATTATAATAAGTTCATTTTTGTCTGAAGTTCCGAACATTGACAAAATTATGGATATGAACTCAAATAATTAACTAATTGTTATAGAATGGTAATGGGTGATATAAAAGGAATAATGAACTTGTAAAATGTTCTTATGAATGTAGAAATTTACTTACATTTATTATTCTAGAAATTAAATAACTAACAGGTCAAGTCAAATATGAGGCAAGGGACTTCGTCTCTATCTCTTTTCATTGAGGATTGTCTTCATAATATACTAATTATTTTATATGATGTGTAATAAACCCCTTTGACATTTATTTTCATTAAAATGGAATAATTTTCTATTAATAGTTTTAAAAAATGACAAATGGAATTTTTATAATGTATGTGTTGAAAATGACCTCTCTGTTATCGTAGTCCTTACTTGGCATCCTCTTTAAGCCATAATGCATTTCAAAAAAATTAAAATGAAACCCCTTATTCGGTTTTTTGGGTGTTTTTCTATTGAAAATGGGTTTTAAAATAGATTTTTTCCAATATCATGAAATGATTTCATGTGATTTTAAATGAAATGTGGTTAGTGAAATAAAACATTTTATATGTAATAAATTTTTACTGGTACCTGGACATTTGACAGGAGGTTACATGATAATCCAAATGAAGGGTAGTGTCGTGACAGTCTTGGACCAGTGGTTACATTATAACCTCTAATTCATAGTGTATGGAATTCTTCCATATTGCTATTACAATTAGTGATATGTGTGGATGTCTATCGTATGGTTATTCCATTTAAGCGTGTTTATGTCCCTAGTTACCATTATATGTAATGTGTTATTTCTATGGGGTTTATCATTATATTTAGGATATAATAGGGCAACAAATAATGTTTTATTTAGTGAAGAGTATTTAGTGATTCATAATGGGTAAAAGTAATATTATGATACTGTATTCATGTTATACTTGTTTTTTTTGAAAAACCAAATGTTTTCTAATATTTTGTATCCCTTACTGAGAATTTTATGCCCATACCAAGTTTTTGTGAAATGTTTTTCACAGGACATAAAGATGAATAGGGTCACAGATGGGATAAAAAAGGCCATGCTCTCTAAAATAAAGAATAAGAGATTAATCATCTTTTCATGAGATTTCATTTTATGAAAAAAATTGATACTGAGTAGAAGTGTCTACATGTAATTCAGTAAATTGTTATATATATTCTATGACCTAATTCTCTAATGATCTAAAAAGAAAAATATCCTCAATTATAATTGTTATCATAAATCAATATTAGGTAGTGTTTAATGATGGGTATTTATAGTTTTTATTAGAGGTTCGTTTAGAAAACATTAGGAGTTAGGTTATTGTTAAATTAATATCCATAAATTAATTTATGTTCATATTGAAATGACATATCATTTATAGATTACCATGTTGCTCTGACTAAGATATTTCTATGTTAATAATGGTTTCTACAGAGGAAACATGGTAGCTATATTTGGAGGGAATACCGAGGAGGGTAACCTTCCAAATCACCTTCCTGAGAAGGTCAGAATCTGAATTGAATAGTATTTTGTAGTAATGGTGTAGTTGAATCAATATATAAATGATGGTGGTATACAAGCATGATACCATCCAGATCAACACCAGAGGAACGTGCTACAGTAAATCATTTCATGAGGCTATATCCCCCATTATTTCGAGTATCATCAGTCCTTGTGCTACCTCGAGAGGGTATTAATGCACTAGAAAGGATTTTTGATGTCACAGTGTGTTCTGAACATCAATATTTTAGTCTTGATGTTTACCGGTTTGATGGTGAAGCCGATCAGTTGTGGTCGATTGTTAAAAATATCAGGGATAATGAGGAGATTTATATTATTGACTATTACGAATTCAAAGGTATGTTTCTTGAAAAATATTTTCCCAGGTTGGTTTTTCTTAGGATAGAAAAACAATCCAGGAATTGAGGCATGAGGATGAAACTATGGCTTCTTATGAAGAAAAATTCCCATGATTGTCATGGTATGATCCAAATATCTTATGAGGAATTAATATTTAAATGAATAATTTTTACTCAATATAGATCCCAAAGTATCTATGGGATTTAGCTTCTCGTCAGATCAAAAGCTATGAAAAACTTGTTAGATGTGTGGATAAAGATTAAATGGAGTTTACATATGATCAGGTGTTCTTTGAAAAAAACAAAATAAGAGGTCGAGGTGGCAGGAAAAAGGGAATAACTCTTCAAAAAATCATATGGTAATAAACTTAATATAATAGTTTGATAAAATTGTGTTAAAAAGAACACTGGAGAATGTCTTTTAAATTCTTGTACGTGCTACCAATGTGGTAAAATGCTACATAAGTCTTGTAATTGAATTGAAATGATCAGGGAAATTGTAAGACAAATTATTATTTATTGCTAATAAAATGTTTTATGTAAAATTAAATGGGTCATTATGAAAATGTGTGTTTAATGAATAACTCAATAGAAGGAATGCAGTCGGACTACAAGAAGAAATTTGTTGTGAAATCCTTTGAAACCACTTCAGCAGATGTTGGACCATCAAATGTAGTAGTATCAAGTACACTATTTTTTTCATATTTTGTAGCTATTTTGTTTGATTCGTGGTCTACAAATTGATTAATTTAAGAGACATTTTTTAGTAAATTGGGAATTACATCTCCAGATATGAATCCTGAACATATGGTAAAAAATACAAGGATGAAATTTGGAGTCAAAAAGGAATTATAAGAACCTTCATGTCCTTATGTGAGGATAGAAACTACCTGCAAACACTATTGTTTTTAATCTAGTAGAGTTTGACCTTATTTTGGGTATGGATTGGATTTCCATTAATCATGATTCGATTAAATGCAGATCTAAAGAGGTTCCTATTTAGAATGAATTTCAGTTTCTATACAATAATGAACATTTACATTTCATGACATATCAAGAAGGTGAGAAACATGTGGAAGATAGAAAATAATGTTACCTTGCACATATTTTTAAATTATAGTAACTGTTTGAATTAATGATTTCTATTAGTAAATGTATACAATGATGTTTTTCTTGATGTGTTTCCTTCTATAATACCTCTTGAGAATAGAATTTATTGTTCACGTAATTCCTAATGCTAATCCAATTTCAAAACCCCCTTATTGAAATTGGATCAAATTGAACATTGAGAGTTAAATAAGCAATTGTGGGAGTTATTAGATAATTTTTTCATTCATCCTAACACATCACCATATGGATATTCTGTCTTGTTTGTTAAAAATAAATATGGTTCAATGAGACTTTCCATTTATTATAGAGAATTTAATAACATCACTTTTAATAAAAACTATCATTTTTATGAATTCTATGAATTTTTTATCACCTCATGGGAGTTTAGTATTTTTTTAAGTTTAACATGAGGTCAGGGTACCATCAGTTGAAAATTAAGGATGCATACATTCTGAAGAGTGAGTTTTGTACTAGATATGTCCATTATGAATCTGTATTTATTACTTTTGGGTTAACCAATGCATATGATGTATTCATTGATCTTATGAATAGAATTTTTTGTGAGTTCATGGATTTGTATTTTGTTGGGTTTATTGATAATATGTCGGTTTATTCTAAAATTAATGAAGAACACCAAATTTATATAAGGGTGGTCTTGTAAACCTTAAAAGAAAAGAAAATATTTTGGACATTCCAAAAATGTGAGTTTTGGTTACAATATATTTCATTCCATGTTCACATTGCTTTAAAAATCATAACTATTGATCCTGCTAAAACAACAGTTTTCAAAGAATAGTCAAAACCAAAAAATATAACTGAGATCCACAGTTTTGATGGATTAGAGGGTTATTGCTGGAGGTTTTCTGAAAATATTTCTTGGTTATCTAACCAAATGAGTATGTTAACTCAAAATAGTGTTAAGTTCATTTGGGAAAAATAATGTGATGATTGTTTTCAGCAATTGATAATAATATTAGTGATTGCTTCATCTCTGGAACTGCCTGCTAGAGATATGAATTTGTTTTTTACAGTGATTCTTCATTGAAAGGACTTGAATGATTCCTAATGATGAATGACCAGGTAATTTCTTACGCTTCACATCAGTTTAAACCCCATGAGTTAAATTACCCTACATGTGATTTGTAATTAGTTGTTGTTTTTTTTACTTTAAATATTTGGAGGCATCATATGTATGGATTTAAATGTCAAATATAAACAGACCACGTAAGTTTGTAGTATATAATTTCTTAGGAGGAATTAAACATGATACATATGAGATGGTTAGAATTAATCTAGGATTATGATTTCACGAACCATTACCATCAAGGAAAAGGCAAATAATGTGGCTAATTAATTGAGTCGAAAAATTAATGTTACATTAAACCTGATTCATTTGGAAGAAGACCCTTTGATTAAATATTTGTTAAATTTTGGCATGGATGTTATTAGTGTAGGAAATTCAAATTGTTTTGTTTTAGGTGTTAGTGAAATAATATCTATCATAAAAAATTAATCATGTGAAGAAAATAAGACAGTGAGATGCAGAACTAGGTAGAGTTATCTTAGAAGGGTAGGTTACATGAATTTTATATTGATTAAGGCTATGTTTTAATGTTTAGAAATAGATTTTGTGTACATTGTGATTCACAAATGAAGAATGGGTTGTTATGTGATGATCATAGTTCTTCGTTTTCAGTTTATCCTGATAGTACTAAGATGTACATAGATATTCAGTAGTTTTACCAGTGCGATGAAATGAAAAGTGGTATTACTATCTTTACTTTGAAGTGTTTGAATTGTCAACATAATAAAACAGAATAGCAATTACCAAATGGATGATTTAGTATTTACCAGTTCCAAAGTGGAAATGGTAAAATATATCCAAGAACATTTTTGTGTGATTACCAAAGACATATCAAAGTAACAATGGTATCTAGGTTATTTTTTATTGATCGACTAAAACTTCACATTTTGTTCTTTTTCGAGATACATTGTTTCTAGATGAACATTATCAGCTTTATGTTAAAAATATAGCCAGGTTACATGGATTTCTCCTCTCTATTTTATCTGATCTTGATCTCAAGCTTACATCTAAATTTTTGAAAGGCCTTTAAAATTGTTTGGGTTCAGAAATAATTTTTACTGCAACTTTTCATTCATAATCAGATGGGCAATCAGAACGAACAATTAAGAAATTGGATCCTATGTTTTGTTCTTGTTAAATAGTTTACCATGGAATATACGACCAATACCTTTATTTTGATTAATTATCTTATAATAACTATTTTCATTCCAGTATAAAAATGGCTTTAATTGAGGCATTATATATAAATTAGTGTCAAACTCCAGCTTTTTGGGAAGAATTAGGTGAACGGGAACTGATGGGACCCAAATTGGTAGGAGAGATTCTAGAGAAAGTTCACATGATTCATAAGCACATAAAAACAGTTCATAGATGGAACGAAAGTTATGCGGATAATTGGAAGAAGGATATTTCTTTTAGGGTATGTGATTATTTCATTCTAAAAGATTCTCTATGTAAAAGTGTGATGTGTTTTGGTAAGAAGGGAATGTTGAGTACGAGGTTCAGTGGACCCCATGAAATCCTGAATAATGTTGGATTAGTTGCCTACATTGTGTCATTATATCAAAGCTTATCCCTTGTTTACAATGTTTTTAATGATTCAATGTTGATAATGAATATGCCGGATCCATCTAATGTTTTTAGTCTAGATGTAGTTCAGTTGGAATAAAATCTCCCTTATGAGAAACAAGTAGTCCAGACTCTTGACTGAAGAGCGCTTGTGTTTCAGAATAAGGTAATTTAGTATGTAACAGTTTTTTTTCAGAAACACCACATGTTTGAATAAGAAATATTGGAATATGAAAACACTATGAGGAGAAAATATCCCCATATATTGGATCAGTGAATAAAATTACGAGGATGCAATTTCAAAAAGTGTGACAGATGTAACATACCTGGTAAACAAAGATTAATACATTTTCATATTTATTTATATATGTGAATTAAATATTAATTTTACTTTAAAGGGGTTACTATGTTCAATGGTGTACCTGACACGCAATAATGGGTTTCTCCAAAATATCATGTTTCACACAAGGCTGAGTCATTATTATAAATAATATCATTATATTATTTTAAATGATAGTTAACACTAAGCCACCGTTTTGGAATGGATGAAAATAACTAAATACAATATTATTATAAATGTTTTTAACTGTTTTTACATTTATCCAATAATTTTTAGAGTCTTACAATGTGAATGGATCCAATTTTATGTATAAACACTCTAATATAATTTAAAAGGTGAATTTACCATCTTTTGATGGAGAGCAATTTTTAAATCTAGTTTTTGAAACATTTATATGTTCTATTTGACAAAATAAATTTCTTATTTAGAACCAGGATATAAAAATGTACGTTTGATATAATTTTGATATTTTCCTGATAAAGTTCATTTTAAATGAATAGTGATAAAATACTACATTTTCATTCAAGACTTCCTTTAAATATAATTTATTTATGTAGTTATATTGTTCTTCTTATCAGTTTTTAAGTTTAATACTATTATATTTTTACCATTTAATCCAATTTTTTTCATTGAATGTACTTTCACTTTGTTATTGTACATACAGAAGTGTCAATCTTTTGATAGTTATTATTTCCTAAAAACATGCTTTTTGGCTTTGATAATGGAAATTAATTTTAAATTAATTAATGAAAAATATATGTTTCTAATTTGGTAAAATAGTCATGATTTTTTAATTTTTAATTTCAAAATTATATTTGGATGAAATTTTTTTCCTTTGAATGCCACTTGGGTAAGATAATTACATTTATAAATTTTTATTTTAAGTAAAAATAAATATATTATAAACATGCATTTTTTAGAGAAAACAATTTTCATGTGGGGATATATAATTGATATATTTGACTATAAATACTCATTAAAAATATAAAAAAATTTCCTACATCATGGAATTTTATGTATATTTTTTTGATATTAAATAAATAGACTTATTTATGACATAATGATGGTGCGGTGATTACCTTATTAATGAAAGATTAAAATAAATTATATTATAAATGTTAAAATTAATTTATATTGAACCATTTTATGACATCCATGAATATTAGAGATACAGATGACTTGTTGTATTAAAATTAATGAAGGTTTTATGAAACATATTTATTTTTTGGATTTTTAAAGAAAGTTATGATATAAATAGTGTAAAAATTAACAGAAATGTATTTTCAAATAAATTTATATGTTATTAAATGATATAATAATCCTAAATATATAAGATTAGGTAAAATTACTTATATAAGTATTATAATGGCATTAATGAAACATTTTTTGTTAGATTGGAATATTATTGTAATTATATTGACCATATAGTAGGAATATAAATGAATATATGGTAAAAGTTAAATAAGTGTAAAAATGGATAATTAAAGATGATAAGAAATAAAAAATATCCTAAACCTGAAAAATTCTTATTGGATGTTTTTATTTCAAATAATAGTCATCTTATATTCAAATGTAATGAGTTTGGGACACTTTTAAATTGAAATTCAGTTTATAAGAAAATAATATTTTCAAACATTCTTTAAGATCACCTTCTCCCTCTAATAAAAGGAAATCAACTCTAACCCATGACTCACACCACTCAAATACTTTGACTCATCCAAAATATTCCTAAATAAGATCTCAATATCTATATTTTCCACGTAGAAGCCTTACCTTAGGCACACGTCACTTCAATAAATCATTTCGGTTCAAACCAACGGGTGTTACCCAATTTAAAGGAAACATCTTCCCTCAAGTCCTCTTCTTTTATTTTACTTCTTCTCTCACAATTCTCTTTTTATTGTTTCAGTACATAACAAAAATAGTATCCTAGATATAATAGGATGTTTTTATGAGAATGATTTGAACAACACTTACACACACCTCTATCTAATGGTTATATAACATAACATTTCTGTGGACGACAAACTATTGCCTCATGAAATGATGATTGTTAAATCACATCCTACCACCTCTTATAGTGACCATTATGATGGAACTATAATTATATATAATATTTATGATATTTATTTTATATCTATTCTTCATTAATTATCTTTTAAAGCATACATTTATGATTTTAATGTTGTATATATACAATAATTTCATTTGATGAAGTGTGGACTACCGCCCACTCAATGTGATATGACTCGTTCATACCATACATGGAATGTATAATGGATGGTGTTAATGAACATACATAAATTATATAAAATATGATATTATACTTTAATAAAAATATAGAAATGTATCATTTATTTTCATTCCTTTTAAAATGTTGAATAAGAAATGGATGGCACGTTCATGTGTTTGTACGGCTTACGGTCTACCTGAACTGTGACTTTAATTTTAATATATCCTAATGATTTAGAATATTATAAATACAAATATAGTGGATATATTTGATATATATGATATATCAATCATGAATATAATTCTGTAGATAATTGAATTTCGGCAACATGGACAATTAATAATTATAACAAGCCCATTTTTTTCACATGTTCTGAACGTCAACAAAATCTCTAATATGAACTAAAATAATTAACTAATCATTATAGAAATGTAATAAGTTATATTAAAGAAATAATAAACATTTAAAATGTTCTTAAGCATGTATAAATTTACTTTATTTTATTTTTCATGATATTAATGAACAAATGGATCATCTCGAACCTGAGGTAAGGGACTTCAACTCAATTGCCTTTCATTTAGGCATGTTTTTATAATATGCAACTAATTCTATTAGACGGTGCATAAAAACTCCCGTTTACATTTATTTTAATTCAAAGGGTATATTTTTCTATAATTTTATTTACTAAAAAAATAATTTTTATTATCGTACGTGGCATCAATGAACTCTCACCCTCTGTAATCATTATTTTTCTTCTTCTTAAGCCTTAATTATTATTAAAATGAAGAAGACACCCCTTATTATGTTTTGGGTTTTTTTTTGTATTGAAAATTGATTTTGAAATAGATTCATTTTTTTCAATATCATAAAATTATTTATTTTGACTTCAAATGAAGTGTTTTGAGTAATATATAATATTTTATGTGCTATGATTATATAATTATGCCTAGAAATTTGATGAGTGGTTACATGATAAACCGAAAGATGCGAGGTGACATGATAAAAAAGGATGTGTGGTTATGTTTTATCCTTGAATGAATTGGGTATGGATATTGGTTATATGGTTATTTCATTTAGTGATATGTGTGGAAGTCGATCATATAGTTATTCCATTTAAGTATGTTCATGTCCCATGTATCCTTTATATGTTATGTGTTCTTTATATGGGTTTTATGGTAATACTTTGGTTACAAAAGGGTATGAAATGAGCTTTTATTCAGATAATAGTATTTACTACTTAATAAATGAGAAACATACTACCTATGATCAAGTATTCATGGTTTACTTCTAGTTTTGATAAACTAACAGTTTACTTACTCTGTGTATCCCTTATTGTGATTTTTATGCTCATCAGAAGTTTTTCTTAAATTTTATTCATAGGGCATAATGTCAATAAGTTCAATGATGGGATCAAGGAAAACTCATGTTGTCGAAAATATGGAACTAAACATGACTCGTTTTTTATAAAATATTTTATTTTTTGAAAAAAGGTGATACTGAGTAGAAGTGTATACATGTTATATTTCTAATTGTTTAGTATATTTTATGACCTTATTCTCTAAATCTATAAACTGTAAAAGTTCCTAAATGTGAATTTTTATGAATAATTCATGTTATGTAGTGATTAAGGCTGGGGATTTATACCTTTTACCCTAATTGACATACCAAATCTATTTTTGACAGATAAACCGAATATAGTAAATACACTCAAGGCGTACTTAATTGTTTAAGTTTTTTAAAATGTAATAATTGATATATATTTAATGGTAGACATTAAAAAGGTTATGAAGAATGTAAAAAATTATAATAAGATTATTATTCTATAATAAAAAGAAACTCATGATAGGTAAGAATCAAGGCCATGGATTTCATTTAAATTTCCTTTAACTGAGAAATTTCATTATGATATAAATAATTATTCTTTTGTAAAGTGTATATATAACCCCTTTGACAATATATATCCATATTTTATTTATTTTCATGTCATTTTATTTATTAAATTTTATTTTCACATGGGGATTGTGGTTTATATTTTTAATGTTGTATTGGACGCTTTGAATGTATAAATATTTTATTTAAAAATCATTCCTCTATATTAGTATTCTTGATATTATTTTACATAATTATTAATATGGATTTAAATGGACTATAATGAAAAATGTTAAATATTTTTAACTCTATTTCATGGTTTTCAAAATGAATATATTTACATGTATTACATGGAATATTTCATTAATAGAAAAATTAATGTTTTATAGTTAACATAAACATCAAAAAATAATTTCCCACCATCCTGCCTATTAATTGATCTACATATTCCTTAATATTATTACATGTTTTCATAAATGAATATCCATAATTTCATTTTTTTGAAAATGTTTTTTGAGAAGAGATTTATTATTTAGATAACATGAATTGTTTTCTTTTGAGAAAAACATAAATATTTTAGTAACATGTTTAAAATTTTATTCTATTATAAGTTATTATTATATAATGGTACTTGTAAATTTGAGGGTTTATTTCATAATAAACCAATGAAGGGTGGTTTAGTGATAAAAAATTTATTTGTGGGTCCATGATAGCCGTATAATGCATTTAGTATAGAAGTCGTTTTAATGATACTCTATTTTTAACTGTGACATGTTTGGTATTCGGCCACATGGTTATTACATTTATAATAGTGAAAAGTATTAGGAGGTCTCTGGTTACCATTACGTAATTTCTATTATTGTAATTGGTTTTATGGTAATCTTGTTATTTACAAAATGATAATCCATGATATTATTTTCAAAAGAATGTATCTAATTGATCTTAATAGTGAAAAGTATTAGTTTTTGAAAAAGTATACTAGATTTTGATTTTTATCAATAGATTAATGGTTTTATTCTTTTTATATCCCTTACTGAGATTTTAATTCTAATACCTCATTTTTAAATGTTTTTATAGGTCATAAGGATGAGAAAGGTATCATAAGAATTCATATTGATATTAAAGAAGAGTTTCATAAAATATATCATGGTTTATTATAAAAGTTTTATATGGTTTAATAAATAGATTATTATAAGAAGTGTCGACATTCTATTTTATATTTTTTATGTATGATTTATGGCCTAATTCTCTAACACCCTAAACCATAAAAATATCTTCAATGTGATATAATGTAAAACTCATGACATTACTCGTTATTATGTTATTTTTAATGTCTGGTCATTATTTATACATATAACAGAACCGTAAATTTAGGAAATTAACATATGTTTCGTGATTGAAATATTTTTAAATGAAGATGGTTTATACTATGAAACATGTTTATGTTCCAGGATTTTTTGTAATTTACATAGTATGTTATATTCATGATCTCAACCCATTATTCATATATGATTCTTTCATATGATCATTTATTGATATATATATTTTATTCTTTCTATCAATCAAATCTAACCCTTTACTATGATTCCTTTTCCATGATAATGATGAAATGTTTGTAGAGTGTAATTACTTTAAGGTTACTATTTGTTATGAACTATAGCAAGATGATATATATTTTTATGAATAGTTGATTTATTTATCAAAAAATCCAATGATAATGAACCTATATTATTACGGTATATAAAATTATGTTTTTATTGAATATTCATCTAAAAATGTGTAATATATATATATTAAGAATTATGGGTTTATATAGTTTGTAATGTAGGATGATTTACTTACCTTTCAAAACTAGGATATGGAAACATTAGTGTGAACCACAGGGATATTTCTACACATATGATAACATCCTAATTTTATGGTAATTATCATGGATATCCTATGATAAGCATAAGGATTCAAATATTATGAGGTGAAATGATTTAGAAATTTTGTATATTTTTTAAATGATTCCTCACTATGAATAATGTTTCCCACTTTTTAATATTTTTCTTTATTCAACGAATGGAACCAAGACGATTCATGTTACAGAGATAGATAATGGAATAATTTTCCTTATAAGATTCCTAATGAAATGGGACATGGAATAAAAAACAATATGACAATGCCTAGTCATATATAATGTGATATTATTCAATAAATCTACATGGGATTTTTTCAAAACACACTATATAGTAGAAGTAATGAGTTTCATGAAGACCATAGAGAAAATAATATTTAGCTTCATACATGTTGAGAATGTTGGAATAAGTGCCCCAGGTATTATCTCAAAGGAAATTAAATATTTTTCTATTTGAGAATTATGGTCGCATATTAAGTAATTGATGAGGAAAAATGAAGATTATGATGGAGGAAAATGAATTTCATCATAATGATCCAATTATAGTTCTATTTATCATGTGTGGAAAATATGGTAATTACTTGATCCTAATCCCTAATCCAATGGTTAACTCAGTTAACAATAAAATACCTATGTTAGGCCGCTTTTGGAATTGAAATGATTAACATGTTCATGTTTTAGTATTCATGAATTATATCAATGATACTTTTATTATAATCAACATAAAACATCGATTGATAATTTTAAAATATTTTTATTTATGGAATTATAATCGATATGTTGAATGGTTTTGATAACCAATAAAAAATATTTAGAAGTAAGGTAGTAACAATAATATTGGATAAAGTGATGATTTACATTAATTATTGAGCATTGTTGACCTATAATTCAGATAATAAATAGATGAACAAGTGATTTAGTTCATTATTGATGAAATTTATTACATTTTTTGATTTATTGAATATATTCAATAATCAATAAATTTATTTAGGGAATAAGGATTATGGTAATTGTGTAATTTTTATAATATTTGGATAACCTAGTAGTTAGAGGTACCATAATAGTTTTATAACATTAAGGTTGATTATAAATTTAAAGGAATCATTTATCCATTTTATGTTTCAACTAATATGATTTTATGATGATTTAAATCTTTTACTGGTTTTTAGAAAGAATAATTTATTTTGGTTTCATTAACACTTTGTAGCATTTTATGACTTATTTCATGTTAATTATGATATATTTCATGGAGGGATATAAAAAATAAGGATGTTTAAAATTGATTCATTAAAAATATGATATTTACAGGATATTTATTATCATCACAAGTATTACCCTTCAGGTTATTATCTAAATTTGATTCTTGATATTTTGTTAAAGTACACATAATTATATGATTGTATTTTTATTTTCATGGGGATTGATGATATGTTTCAATGGGTTGATGTATATATAACACTTATGATTAACATGTTATTTTACGGGAATGATTATTTGGGATGAATGAAATTAAATTTCTACAGATTTGTGATAAATGGTATGAGATGAAAATGTGGTTAAAAAATTCCTTAATGTTGATTTTATAATTGTTAATTGTGATATATGGTTATTGATAAATTTATTGATGTGTATCATTTTTTTCTCATTATGTAAATTATGTAGTTAAATAAGACGGTTTCTACACATTGTATATTCACTTACCTTATGCTAACTATTTGGATTTACTTAATACTTAAATATTATAGGAATAGGTTAATATCCTTTTTGTGGATTATGATATTGATTTTTGTTATCCCATAATAAATTAATTTAGGGTGAATACAAATTTGTTTGATAAAATGATAAATGATTTTTGGAAATTGATTAAACAATGAAATAATACTTCCCACATAAGAATATTTACTTATGTTTTAAAACTAGATAGTGAAGAGTTTCATCAATATGGGAATAAATATATTGAAAAAAATGTTGTTATATTACATTCATTTTTTAAGAATCTATGGTCTTTTCACCAAATACTGATTTATGTTTTATTTTCCATTGACATTATACATACCATGCTCTCAGTCACGGTCTCTCATTACTTATGCATTAGTTTTCTCTTTAATTCCAATATTTTAACATTTAACTAATTTTATCTATATATAAACCAAATTATGTGTTTTTATATATGACCTTCTATTTTATGTCTCCCACTTTTTAAGAGTAATTTTAATTAATGATTTTTAGTATATGGGATTTCCAAAATGGTATTTTTAATGTAAAACTATTGATTTTTTAGTTCTTGTTAATATTTTGAGGATAGAATTTATCAGGGGGAAGAATGTTGTAGCGACCCATATTCTAGAAAACTAGATCTGATATCCTAAATTTTTAAATTGTCATTATATATATGTAATAATATCCCAATGGATGAAATAGTTTATTTTTAATGGAAATCTAAATAAATTCATGAAACCCATAATACATTTTGAAATACAAACTACAACACGATTTTTTCTGAGAATTTCATTATTACTTCTTGGATATCCATTTATATCATTTATATTACATTTCATGGATTCATGAAAAATGAATAAAAATTAGTTTATGCTCAATTTTTCCATAAGGGTTATGTACAACAGAACCTATAATGAAATAATAATAATAATAATAAACATGGAAATAAAATATATGAACACACATTTCACTTATATAACCTAATTATCATGACTAGATAAAGAATAATTAATATAAGAAGGTAAATGATTAATAATGAATTCTACTTGAGTAACATGACTATCATGATAGAATAAGGAATAATAAATATGGAAAGGTATGTAATGAAACACACAATACATTTATCAATACTCTATGAATTAAATTCAACAAGAGATAATGTTAATGTGAAAATTTCATACATAATAATAACTAAATTATTAATAATATAAATGATTAACAATTATACACCATGAACTCAAAAATCGTGATACCACTACCATCAAGACCTTTCACATGACAGTTTAAAACAAAGGGAAGAATTTCACTTCATTTTATATTATAGATATATCTTTATAGAACTATTAATGCATTGAGGTGATATATTATACTAGGTCCCACCCTTAAATGCATGTCTACGTGATTCCCCACATATTAAATGATTAATTTAATTCATGATTCAATATTCCATACCATAAAATATTCATATTAGAGAAAGAATATGATTTATTAATATTTACATTGTTCATAAAGAACATTAAAAGTAAATAAACATATGTAAACATGATATTTTTTTAAACCAAATAAATATTCATGATAAATAATATTGATACATAGGGGAAATTTCTTTTCTAATTATCATGTGATATAAAATATTTGATTGTAATGTTAGTGAATAGAAAAAATAATCCTCAATGTGAATTCCATTACTCACCATGGCCAAATGACCATAAACCATTTATAAAAAGAGAAAGGATGATATTAATACCAAATTTACTCATTGGAGTAAGAAAAAATGTGGGTTTTTTTGATGAATAGAAAAAACATAAATAGTTTTATATAATCATTCTTGAGGATAGTATCTTTTTTTATTATGAAAATAAATTTTTTAAACTAAAATTTTACTATTCATTTTGATAATAACATTCATTGAAAATATCATTTGTAACATATAAATTATGTTTTAAAACATATAACTGGTTATGAAAGTATAAAATTCACCACATGACATATATGTTAAAATAAGGTTCCCTTTTACAGTTTCATAAAAAATCCAAACATAAATTATATTCAAAATGACATGAAGATTCCTCTACAAAAATTTAAATATAAAAAAAGTAATAAATTTACAAACAAATAATTTTAAAATTGATAAAAAAATTATTTTTTTTGTAAACATGGGTTTTTATTAAATATGTTTCCGACCAAAAATTGAAATATATTTAATTTCTTTAATCAAATGTTATAAATAATTATTAGGTAATGAGGATTAAAAAAATGTAACTAAGTCATTAAAATTTCATAAATAACTAAATTATAAAAAAATTAAATGGATTTATTTGAAAATGATGAAAAAAAACTTCAATAATAATTCAATATCAATTGATCTCAATTAAAATGAGATTTTGAAGTAAACCCAAAAAAAGTATAATAATGTTTATGTTAGAATAAAAAAATGAGTTTATTATGTGTACAAAATGTAAATAGAGATAGAAAACAGTAAATAAAACAACTTATAGTCGAAATATATTAAACACATAATAATATAATATCAAATACAATAAAGGAGTAATATAACCTTATGAAACCAAATTGAGTTATTAAATTCTTTACCACTTCGTAATAATTATTTAAAAATAGTATTATATTAAATATCTAAAATATAACTAAAAATTACGTGAATTATTTATTAAAAAATATAATAAATTTTTAAGGGGTATAATGTTCTCATATATAATTAACAAGGTTTATAAAATTACAGTATTCCTCAATGAAGGGAATTTTAGATGAAGTCTCTTACCACACAGCTCCTTTTGGTTGAACATAATTTAAGCTCTAATGTTGTGGTTTTAAACATATTATTTAAATATAATAGAACCATATTAATATTTTTAATACCATATATGATCATTTAAAAAAATATTATCACCAATTGTCAATAATATTTTTTATATATCATTTTATTCTGGTGATAAATTTCTTGTTTTCTCATCCATTCTTTTTTATTCATGTTTTGATTGTTGTGCATATCATATAGTTTCAAAATTAATAGAATAAAAATAATTAAATATTTATCATAACTATAAATCGATTATATTTTTATGACCACTCGGGAAATATGGTTTTGATTAATAATATATTTTACAATCATGGAGATGGTAGGTCGTACATACGCATGGGAAACATTTCCATTTGACAATGATCATTATCGAAAGGAGGTATGTAATATATTATTTTCCATAATAATAATATCATAAATACAAGATTATTTCAATAAATACAATTATATATATCATCCTTGTGCTCTGGTGATGTAGAGAGAGTCCCATCACTTTGTAAACGTTGTATTCCACACTTATTCGAATGATTTTATATTCACTAACTAACTAAAATAAAAAGCAAAAATTTAAATATTATTTTTTTATAATGGTATGATTTACATTAATAAGATAATTTTTTCATGTAGATCAAAAAAATGTCTGAAATGTATCTTTTTTTCTCCCATTAAAATAATTAGTGAAAAAGAATTACATAGCTTTATAATGCGGTAGTCCACTGTACACATGAGAAGCATTATCATGTCACCTACAGAATTGAAATTAAATAATTTATATATTATATAATGAATTAAGAGGTAACATTATGTTATATATATAATATTTATAATTTATATAGAACATCCTACCCAACTGCGAGAGCTGGTAATGGAAAAAAAAGTGACATTAGTTCACGAGAAGGTAGTCCTCTATCCACACGACTGATGATTTCATAACCCTTTTGATTAATGTGTGGATGGTTGTAGGTCATTCATATAAAAAAATATTATCATATCGAAGACATTTATTTAATTACATCAACATGTTTTAATAAAACTTTTATGAGGAGGAGGAAGAAATAAAATAAAAATACAAATTGAATAAAATTTCATCTTCTTCGGGTAACCTTCTTAGGTTTTCACAATCATAAATACAATGATGTATTCTTCAAAAAAATATTCTATGATCATATTATGGTATTTTGGGATTAATTTCATTAGGTAGTTTTTGATAAAAATTGGTTTATGGTGTGAATAATATAGGATATGTGGCATAATTTTATAAGAGAGGGGAGTGACAAACTTATAATATTTGAATGTAAAAAAAGAGTACACATATTATTCAATTGAAAATGGAAAAAAATTAGTATTATGAATAATTATCCATGATATGTTCTGAATATGTCCATAAAATTGATTTTATATTGGATTTTTTCATTTTAATGCTTATTGATTTAGTATAATCCCCAATAAAATCATTTTTACCATAACAACGGCAAATAATTTGTTCCATTTTTACTATTCATTATTTCCAAAAATTTAGATGGAATAATTAAAAAAAAATTGAAATCATTGAAATAATTTTTACATAACAAATTAAAAGATGTGAAAATGTTTAATTTAATATTATTCAGGAATAGGTGAAAAGAAAACAGGTTTTCAAAGAGAAAATGTTAAAATGTTTATAATATCATTATAAAATAAATAAATATAAAAATGATCCAAATAACCTAGATTTTATTAATAGATATATAATTGATGTAATTTTATTTTAAAAAAATTTAAAATATAATTTAGTTTTATTTTTTTTAAATGGTTGTTTTTAATTAAAATTATTTACTTTTCTCTATCCATTGAAAAATTATAATTTTAGAAAATCCCAAAAAATTGACCCTAACACAATTTTTATATGATTATTTCGTAAATGAAATATATTTTCTAAATTTTATTTTCTAAAAGTTGTAGTAATTAATATTATATTATGTGTGCAATGAATGACTAAATTATATTTTTGAAGAAATATATATTTTTTCATAAAATAATAATTTAACATTTTAATTATTTTTAGTTAATTTTTATTTAATAAATAACAAAAAATATCATAATTAAATTTGTACTATTCATATCCAGATCGTTTATATTTTGGTATACTATATTATCATTCATTTAGATTAGGGGTTTCATGTTCTGGAAACTATCAATGGGGTTACATTTAAAGAAAAAATTTCATGGGTTTTCTAAACATGGTGTTCCATGTCAAATCTAATATTTGGTAAAATGTTTTTATTGTAAAATTTTTGTTTGTTATGTTATACCTACATTATAAAATATCAAAACATTAAATTTAAAAATCATCTTAGTAATCATTTTTTTTATATTTTGAAATTATTTTGTAGAAAATTTACATCAAAAAAAGGGTATTAAAACTATCCTTTTAATAAGGGTTAAAATGAAGTAAAAAATTTCATATAGATTAACACATAACTGTATATAAAACTTGGGAAAAATTTATTTAAATTGAATATATGGACATTGAAAAAATCTATAAATAATTATGGAGAATGAAAGGGCTCGTTGATCACAATAATATAAATGATTAGTGGGAAGTAACAGACCTCATAACTATAAATCTATAATTATTTAAAAGTCCATTTGATTCATCAAATATAAATGTAATAGGATAACAATTTTGTTTTAATATTATTTCCAAAAATATAAGGGATTATTTTTCTATCTAAGTATATACCAAAATAAACATACTTACTACTTTTTTTATTATGAATAATTTCATCATTAACTTTTGTTATTAACAATTTATAATTTATCACTTACTTCATAAAATGAGGATTCAAAAATTATTTTTTTATTCCTAAAGCACTAACATTTACATTTAATGGATCATAAGAACGATAAAAGAGTGAAATGTATTTCCATATGTCTTTAACTATTTCTAAAAACCAATATTGTTGTCATAATTTATACAATATAATTCATTAATCTCTAAACCTAAAAAGTAACAGCGTTGGTTCATCATTAATATTTACTCATCAAATAATGTAACGAAATACAATAAAATATTAACTATGAAATCAAATATGACTGTTGTGTCCACTAAACCATTACCATCCTTAGGACATGGGTTCTAGCCTTGCATCCTTGCCGGGGACGACATGTTGTCACCCAAAATGTGGGTTATCCATGTTATAAACCAATATTATTATAATTCCTATAAAATTCCTAGAATTCTAATATCCAATAATTACCACAATATCCAAAATAAGATTTCCACAAAATGATAACAATAGAATTGACCTTATTCAATAAAAAAATAAGGGAGTTATTTATTAAGTAACATTCTTACTAAAAGGTTTACAAAACTAATGGGTTTTATTCCACTTATTTTTTTCCTAATACATCGTCAATATTTGTAAAATCTGATCACATAAAGAATATAAATGTCTATTTATGAATTTAACTAATGATTAACCTTACACTAAAGGATGATGACAATATTTATTACTCTTATGTAAATGAAGAAATATATTATTCTAAAGTCATAAAAATCATTAGATGTTTCATGATTTCTATAACCGAACATCCATAGGGAAAATTAATTCCACAATTTAATCCCAAAATCCCAATACATAAACACTATATAAATTTTATTTCCACATAGGGACTTTTTTTCCTAGGGTTTAACCATTATAAGAGGGAATTGACATGTATAATTACTTGGTTCCCATCATTTCCTCATAATAAACAATAAATTGATCACATATAGGATTTTTATTTCCTTCCATCGTACTCTTAATTTTTCTTGAAAATTTACTGCATTATAACATTTTTTTTAACACCTTAATAATATTGCAATTTCTTTGGGAAACATCCTTTTAAATCTAATACACCTTTATTTTTTCAAAGTCATTGATTATAATCATTTTTTTAAATCCTTTATATTTTTGGTATGGAAAATGTTAAATTTCGAAATCCTATTCTTCTGTAATGTCAAAACATGTGTATAGTGAGGCCCATGGTCATGAAATAGGCGATGCTCAGGTGAATCCCAATTCCCCCATTTTAGAATTATTACCACTAGGTACATCTATTCTAGATCCCCATCTACATATAGTATCCAGAAAATATTTTAGTTTTAGAAAATCCATATAATCTCTTACATACAAAAAAGATTTGTGTGTTCTTATATACTTATCCTTAAATTATATACTAGTTTTATGATCCCAACACTATATTTTTTTATGTATTCTTCCAATGTATTCTATTAATGTTATTCTGATACCAATTCTATAAATCCCATCCCTAGTAACCAACAGAAATCGTATTACATTAATAAATTATCATTGGATAAAAGGAGTCACATACCAAATGACCAAATAGATTACTATTCTTTGTAAACAATATACAAACATCAATCCCATATTAGATTTAAAAACATAAAACTAAAAAATAATATTTATTTGATAAATCATTATTCCTTCTAGCATATACATTCATAGAATTTATAAAAGCTAGGAAAAAATAATGGTGACCTTAAATTCTAACAAAAGTTTATGTATAGTGGAATCTATCAAGAAACAATAATGACAAATAAATAGCTAGATAATTGAACAATGATTTCATTTAAATAACTTGAGTATCTTAAGAATATATGTCACAATCAATATGGAAAGGAATATAAATGAACATGCATTCTATTTGGATACCTTGAATATAATGAATGTTTATGCCATAATCGTTATGGAAAGAAAAATAACATTAAACATATGACATTTAATCAATAATATGAGAATGAAATGAATTTGGAGATAATATTTATTCGAAAATTTCATATATGGTAACAACTGATTTCTGACTGAGGGCTTTCTTAATAATTAGATTCCATTATCTCTGGAATCGTAATACCTCCACCATCAAGACCTTTTATATGAATGTTTAAAAATGTATGTAGAAAATCAGGTAATGATACATTATTGGTCTATCTAATTAGACCTATCTATGCACCTAGAGGTGATATAATATAGGGCCAACCCATAATTACGGCCCCAAAACATTCCTCTCAAATTAAATGATCAATTTAATTCAGGAATTAATATTTCTTATCATTAAATATCTATATTGAATAAAGAATACACATTCTCAATATTTCACTATTTAATGAAATAACAATCACTGTAAGAAAATGTATGTATAAATGACCTATTTTTAATCAATAATAATATATATGATAAATAATATGGATATCTAGGGGAAATTTAAGGTCGATTGATCAATAAAATAACAATATTTCAAGTTAAAGGTAACACCCAAAAAAATTAATCAAAAATTAAATATAAATACATTCATTGGGAAAATTATCATAAACAATCCATATAAAGAATAAGAATAGAATCAATTTAAAATAAACACATTATATTATGAATATTGCATTTTTTTAATGATTAATAAAAATCCCATAAAAATTATTAAAATAATTCTAGAGGAAAATATCCTTCTAATTTTGAAAATAAATTATGAAAACTAAAAGATAAAAAAATTGAAAATAAAATTTTTAACATGTAAATGATGATTTAAATCATTTTAGTGGTCATTATAGATGACACCATCATTCATTCCATACATATTTAAAAATTGATTCTTTTTTTTATTTTTCAATAAATTTAAAAAGGCCATTATTTTGAAAATAGAAATAATTTTTATTTAAAATAAATCATTAAAAATGTTTAAAATTACATTAATAAAGGTGTTTCAAAAATCAATAAATTATTGTATAAAATATATTTATATTATAGCGGTTTTGATGGTAATGTTTTTTCATAGGAAGTGATAAATAATTATTTATTTTATGAACATTATTTTATCAATCATTTTTAGTATAAAATAGTATAGAAATGGTATTATTTATCCAAAATATCATGAATAAATAAATAATATTGAAATTAAATTTATTATTTATATGATTAAAATATAGTTTTTTTTTCAACAGGGAGTCAAGAATAAACAATCTCACCTAGAATGAGTTTTTCGAATAATCCCTTACAGTGATAAAAGTATTTAACTGTGAATTAACATATGAATCTGGAATGTATATAAATATGTTTTCAAAATAAAAAAATTTTGTGAAATAATATATTGTAAATCCATTACACTCATAATCATAGAATATCAAATACAATTAAGGAGAAATTTAACCAAATATAATGAAATTTAGTTATAATTTTATTTACTACATGGTATCATTTATGTTAAACCAAACTTAGTTAAAATATTATAAATTTTATCATAAATTATGAATAATAATGAGTTGATGTTTTTATTACATTTAAAATGTAAACTATTTAAACCATTTATTATAAATTAGGTGCATAAAATTACAAAATGCCTCAATGAAGGAAATTGAGATGATGTCTCTTTCCCCAGGATTCTTTTTTGTTGAAAAATGATTTAACAGAATGTACATTTGTTTTAAAAATGATAATAACTTTTAATAAAAACAATGTAATATTTAAAATATCATATAAGATCATTTTATAATAATTTATCACTATTTCGTAAATAATCATTCATTATTTTCAATTTCTAGGTGTTAATTGCCTTGTATTTCTATTATTGATTTGTCTGGAAAGATCTGGTTCTTAATATAATTATATAGTTTCATAATATAAATAATAGTAATGATTTATTTATCATATTAAATCTTCAATAATAGTTTTAATACAAATCAAAAAAAAATGTTTTTTTAAATGATGTACATTATGATAATGGAGATTATAGTTCATACGTAAGTATCGATAATGCTCTAATTGATATTGATTATTATGGAAAGAAGGTAAGTAATATATCATATTTAGATAATGATAATAATTTTAAATTGCCTTATTATTTCAATAAATATAATTATATATATCATCAATTTGGTTTGGTGATGAAAATAGAGTCACATCGATTCCTGAAGGCGACAATCCATACGTATACAAATGATGTTATCATATTTAAGTGAAAAGGTAAGATTGAAAATGATATGTTTTCTTTTAATAATGATAATTGTCTCATGAAGATCATAATTATTTCATATGTATCATGTATATTATATAAATTTATCCTTAATATCTTCAATGTAATGTGTTATTGAGAAACGAATCCCATCAATTCACGAGGCAGTTGTCTATAGTACAAACAAGCGACATTACCATACAATATTGAATGGAAAGTAAAAAATGTATAGATTATATAATTAATAAATAAGTAAAATTATTTCATATATATCATATATATACTCTATATTCATTACCGTACACAACCATCATAGGTGGTAATGTCAAAAATCTAATACATCCGTTTGTGAGGTACTAGTCCACCATACAGACAAATAATGATTTCATAACCAATTTGATGGAAGTGGGGATGGTTTTAGGAAATTAAATTAACATAAAGATATATAATTATTTATTATATACTTATTTTATTATTTCATCAGGGTTTAATAATAATTGAAATAGGTGGAGGAATAAATAAAAAAATCCCATTGAAAAAATAAACAACTTCTTCTGGAAACCTCATCTGGTTTGCAACCAAATAATTCCAAGGATAGAGTTAATATCATAATAATGCTTATATAATGATATTATGGATATTTGACAACTATTTTGATGTTATTTTTTGATCCAATATGGTTTTATTGTGCTATGAAGAGATCAGAGGGGTATTCCTTTAAAAAATTTGATGAGTGGCACAAATATAATTTCTAATAAGAAAAAGGAGAACCCATAATTTGTTTGATTCCGAAAAGAAATCTATATATTATTATAATGTGTTAGAAATTATAATATAGTTATATGGCCAAAAATAGATTTTAGAAATGTTTTTTGATCATTTCACTATTATCTTTTTAGTTTAACAACCTAGTGACCCCATTTATACATTCTAGGGGAAAATAATTTTTACTATTTTTACGGTTCATTATGGTAAAAAAATTCAATAAAATTTATTATGAAATATAAACTATTTTTATTTAAAATAAGTAATCAAATTTTTTTTAATTCCATTATTACAAGGATTAAAATTTAATTTAAAACTAATCTTATAGATGCAATGAAAATAAATGTTTTCAAATAGAAAATGTTGAAAAGTTTACTAACATTTTAATATGAAAATTATTCAAATGCACTAAATTTTATTAATTGATATATAATAGAACTAAGTATACTTTATAATTATTTAAACAAAAATTTCTATTTATAATTAATTTAAACAAGAATGTAGCTTACAAATAAAAATTATTATTTTTTGCTATTAATTGAGATATGAAATATTTCATAAAAGTCCCCAAAATTTTACAACTGATCATTTATATATTATGATTTCAAAAATTATGTTAATTTAAAAAAAAACTTGTAAATTATAAATTTTAAATTATTTTCTTAATGAAATACTAAACCATCATTTAGAAAAAATTTAGTCTTTCAAAAAACATTTCAATTTATTTTAAATGATTCTTATTATACTTAAAATCAGAAAATAAAAAAAAATTGATAACATTGTAATTTTATTTTTACCATTATATGTTATAATGTTTTACTATATTATTTTTCATTTAGACTCGGTGCCGTGTGTTCCATAACCTATTGAAGAGAATAAATTTAATGAAATATATTCTCTGACGTGTTTCAGTTTCATGTTTCCTGTATCATATTCTATTCAATTATATGTTATTAATTTTGAATATAATTTTCTTACAAATATAACACACATAATCTATATTAATGTAAAAAATATTAAATAAAATATTTCACAAGAAACAGTAAGTTTAAACGAACCACATGATATTGTTATTTAAATGCATGTTTTATATCATAATTTTTCAATTTGTTATATTGAATAAGATTAATGGAATTATGATATATATATATATATATATAATGTTCTGAATAAAAAAATTATTTATTATTTTTGTATTAATAATTTCTTAATTCTTAGTACTTGATTCGGGCTACAATATTACGTTTTCATCAAAAAATGGAATATATTGTTTTTTTATGAAGAATATTATAATTAATTTCATAAAATTGTTGAAATTTCATTTGAAAAAACAGATATAATTTTTGAATACAAAATATTAAAAAAAATATTATTTTTTATTTTATTTAATTTTATAAAAATTTTATTTTTCATTAAATTGAGTAAAATTATAATTTTTATTGAAAATTGCATTTTATTTTAATTCAGTGATAATGTAAAATTATTTCTGGGATTTTTTTAATATTTTATTACTTCATTTATATTCAAAATAATTTAATTAAAATCTTTGGAATTTATTTTATACATATGTTTGGTATAGAAGGGACGTGTACTTAAAAATACCTTTTATGAAAAATAGAATTCTGTCAATTTTTGTGGGATTAATTTAAAATTAAACTCTATTAATTCTATTTAGTGAAATTTTTATAATGGATTCAATATTTTCAATCTAGATATGTAAATTTGTTAAACATAATAAACTTCTTTTGGTCAATAAAAATAGTACCCATGGTAAAAATTATCATCTTCATACAGGATAAATCAAGTTAATCTAAGTTACAACTACGTGAAAAGGGAAAAAGTTTTCATCCTATATATTATTGTATTATATAAACCAGAAGCTAATCACAATAGTATCAGTATTAATTTGTTTTTTAGTCATGTTAATGAAAATGACCTATAATATTTAAATCTAAAAAAATAAAAATTTAACCCTCTTACTTGTAAATAACTATTATATATCCTGATATGGAAAATTGATTTATTAATTTATAAAAATTTTATTTTGAGGATAATGAAATTATTATAATTATGTAATTTTATTTCTATTTTCTAGTAATTATATAATTGACTTAAATTTTTAAGCAGTGTTGATGCTTTATTTCATGAATTTATTGTAAATTAAAATAAATAGATTTACAAATATTGAAATTGATATAATATTAATCTGTTGTCGTGTTAAAAAAATAATATATATTTGTAATATATTATTATAATTTTAACTTGCAAAGTAGAATTATAGCTTTTTATTTTAAGTCAAATAAAAAGAATACTATCTAAAATGACAATAATTATATTACATGAATGTAATACATCATTAAATTATTTAGAAATAAAAAAAAATTGATAGAGGACAAGGTTGATATTAAAATGTAAAAATGATCATCCATTGGATATTTGTGAACCAATTATCTAATTATAAGTAAAATTACATCTCTTTAAGACTAAAAAAATATGTTATCACATTTAAGGTTAAAATAGTTTAACTAAGGGGTTAAACCAAAATAAATGGTTTGAAACACCAACTAATCCAATCAAAATTTTATTTAGTGATAGGATTTAAACCGAAAAATAAATTATATTTGAATAATTATCCATTAAAATCATTTTTTTATAAATAATATATTATATTGTAATCTTTAAAATATTATAAATTTATCTGTCACATCAAATAAAAATAGGAACCTAATCTCTTATATTATTCCAAAAATTTGAGCCATCTATCCTGAAAAAACACCCTAACCAAAAAATAACTAAAAACTCATTCTTTATATTATATAGGTTCTATTATTCCAAAATTTCCAACCTCGTGATCCTCAAGATGATATGTAATGGAGTTCATTCAATGAAAATGAAATTTCTTTAAACAATCCCTATCTTATTTATTGCTTCTTCACCTAATCTAAATATATATTTTTATCATAAAATAATAAATTAATTATCATAATTATTACTAAATATTATTATGATTATTAATGAACTATTATCCACCAACATTCCAATTTGATGGGGAGAGAATATGCTCTTGTTCATATGTATGACTTACAATCTCCACACAGTGATACAAGTCATTATTAATAACCATAAATTTTTATTCGTTATTATGATGGATTTAAAATTAATTTATTATATTTTTGACATAATTATTATTATGTTATTATATATTCATATCATTCTTTTTGCAATCCATACAATTGATAAACTATAATGTTTCTCATGCATAAATGTGTACTACCAGCACTACATTGCAATGTGATTCATTTTTAATATCATTATTACAATGATGGTAATAAGGATGGATTTGATGAATATATGAGATTCCAACTATAAATGACTGATTATTAATTTTTTTTACTTCTTTTTCATTTCATCAATTCAAAATTGAAAACGACATTCATGTGTATGTACAGCTTCCTATCTTTATGAAAACTCTAATTCATTTTTCTATCTATAATTTTTCGGTCAGAATATATGTAAATATATATATATTGATTATGTATGATATTAATTTCATGAATAATATTTTGTACATGATGTAACCATGATCAATGTATAATGATAAAGAATACTAAACCCATACATGAATGAAAAATGATGTAGTTATCACAAAAAATAGTTATTTTAATAATATATTATTCATAATATGGTGATAAGATATCATAAGTAAATCATACATGGAATGTCATATTTTATCATGGTTATAGAATAATTTTTTAAAATAATCTATATTTATTATATAGGATGCTTGAATTCATACAATGAAAGGTGAGACTTTAGGTAAGGGATTTATGTTTGAATCTTATTTTATTCATAATTTTTTATGATATAATTTCCATCGAGGAAATTTTGTGATCTATATCTAAACAATTAGCTCAATTATTATTTTATTCTTTTTTACTTATGAATAATACATTTTTTTCATTTATTTTCCTCTTCTTTAAGTACTCAAGACTTTGAAAGAATGTTTTTATGGAAAAAAACTATTCTATACTATTTTAGGGGGAATAATTCTATTCAATTTCCATGATTTCAAATAATACATTCATGATTGTTTTTAAGATATTATATTTATAGTTTTATATTTAATTTCACATTTTTTATTATTAAAAAAATGAAAATTAGATTGTTCTTGTCATTCTGAATGAGGTATTTTTTTGACTTTTCACAAAACATTGAAAATAATTTTAATTTTATCCTATACCAAATGATTAAATCTTTTCACCACCATGAACACTTAATTATTTACTAATTAATTTAAATCTTTATATGGATATTTTTAATGAAAATATTTTATTTAATATTTGGGAATTTTTATTATTATAAATAATTGATTTCAAAATGAGAAGGATATTTTCCTCGAAAATATTCTAGTTTTTATTACAATTATATTCATTGATAACATAATTTGATTTTAATTATATTTTTCTAGGAAAAAGATCCAATTTTAAAATCCTTTTTATTCAGATTGAAGATTTATGTCTATTTTGATATGAAATTTGAAGAAACCCATTTATTATTCAGGGGTTATGCTATGATGAATTGATAATATGATTATGAATCCTATTTCGTTTGCATTGGTTATAATATTATAAGATGATGAATGATACATGATTTTTTTTCACACTTCTGAATAGTTTTTGTTTGGTGATTTCGGGAAAAAAATTTATATTTCCCTACAATGAACTAGGTAATGTTTTATATATCCTAAGATAACTATGGAAAATATAGGAAATGTGCTTGATCCCTTAGAGAAATAAATTTGATGTTATTGATCAAATGATGGAAACATGTTTTACTGCAAAATCCATTATAATGTAATGTTCTTGAAAGTTATCTTTGACATATGGAAGGGTATTTATATCATTAATTGGGATATAAAATTATGACTTCATCTTATAAATCATTAATTGTTATGAATTATTCCACAAAACATTTTTTTCAAATTAATCACTTTATGGATAAGTGAGAACCAAACAAGTAGTCCAAACCCCAATGCAATAGAACAAAATAGTGGTCTAGCCAAGGAGCCTAACCCAAGGCCAGACCCACACCAAAATAAATTACAAATCTTGTTGGCCCCTGAGGGGCCATCCATTAGCCATCCTATATGCATCCATGGCTCTCATTCCATCACTGCTCAGACAACGTCGTCATTATCCCACCAATGCCACACTGTTGGTTATGGTGTCTTGTTCTATGATGATTTTTTCTTGTTCCTTATCATATTGGTGTCCAGTCTATTATAATTCATGTATTTTAAAATTATGATGATTTATTTCAGGACTTGTTATATTTCATGATATATTGGGTGTGTACATTTAATATCATGGTCATGATCTCCAACCCTAATCTCTATTTTACGCATTCAAATTATCATCGATAGATATCATGCATGTTTTCTGCTTTTGAGAATACAATCTCACCATTTCAAATGTTTCTTTTCCTATGTTAAAAAGTGTGGTTTTATGTATCTTATTCAATGTAAGGATAATAGATGTTAATATATTTGGGTACATGATATAGAGTTTTTGGAATGAGTTGTTTATGTATATATGTTTCCAAATATACAATAATGATATGATTTTATTGTGGGTTATCACACAATTTAAGGAATAGTAACATTAAAATAAGTAATACATATTTAGGGAAATTATTGGCCACTAAATGAACATCAACCTATAATTACTGTGTAAATATATAAATATTTTTTTTTGATAGGGGATCCACTATTCAACTTCCAATAAATTAGTAATTTTATATAATGATGATGGTTTCTACAACATAAAATTCTGTAAAATTTCACAGGTTTGGGAAAAGGCTTTGGGATCGAGGTCCCTTAGTTAAATGGAATAGAATATCATTCCACTATTCATATTCTGTTTTTGTGATCCTTTGCACTTTTATTAACCATGATCACATAATGACTATGTCTCCATGTGTTGTGTGATTTTATTATGATTCATAGAGAGCACCAAGAGGTTATAGGATGTGATATATGATATGATATGGCCGATGATTAGTTCATAGTCATAGGTGGAAGGTATGAAAGGATTGGTAACAAATACTTTTGGATGGGGAGACCATGCATATTGTGAGTTATAGGGAACTCACTATTAATGTTATAGCTTATTCTTGATGTAATTTTATAGTGATAAGATTCCATCGTGATTTGGTTTTGTGATTCCAAGGGATTTGGTTGGGAATTATACCTTCTTATTGAAGAAATGGTCAGGTGGAAATTAAGCCATGGGATAGACCCTATGTATCATGGTACATATTGATGACGAGCCTTTTATATTTGAATGGTCGTTCATGTTTAGTTTCAAAGACAATTTAAGGAGTGATATCATGTGTGGGTGACCATCATGAGATGTTATCGATGATAAAATTTCATAGTCGGTTTAAACACCCCAATGGATTCCCAATAGGCAAATTTCATATGTGTTGGGATGCGATTATAGGCCTCTAAATATTAGAACCCTTGGATTAATTGTTTTGTTGTGTGGTGGTATAAAACATTGGTGTTTTACATGTCTTTTATAGACATCTTTAAAGTCTGCGAGGCTGGTTTGGTGTTATTTTAACATCCACATATATTTTGTAGATGGGGTGGTGTTATTTTACATACCCAAAGTCTATAGGGATGGATCAATTGGATAAAAGATCCTTGTTCTTTTTGGTATTGGGTTGATGAACATATAATTCATGTCTTGGGATGAGTTTCTAGTATGGGATATATCATTGATGTGTCTCTGGAACCCAAAGTGATCCATGGTAGAATAAAATCTACCATAACATCATTTCATGAAATGAGTTTTTGAATGAGTTATCTATTTGTTGGTGAAATATTTTATTTATGGTACACATGAACATTTGGATAGAAATTATAACAATATTATATAATAATTAGTTATAAGAATTATTATTCACATTTATAATAAACCAAAATATAATTTGAATTGAAATAAAATATTTTATGATGACAAAAATATTTAACAAATTAAATTATGGTAATGATTAAGCTTAATTAAGTGTAATACATGATCAAATAATGGATTATTCACAATATTCATCTTATAATGAACAAAAAAAATTTGAGGAAAAATAAATAAGTAACATTAATTGTTAAAAAATTAGATGATCATGTGAATAGAGATCCACCAAGATTAAGAAAGTCAGAGGTGAGTCTCATAGAAACTTAATATGGGAAGTAATATGTTTTCCTATGATATTTCACAATATATACTCTATATTAAGGGATTGTGTGTGTTGAATGATCTATCTTATGGAGGATGATTCAAGAAGAATGATTTAGTGAGCATACATAAATATTAGAAAGTTGTATAAGTTGGAATCTTCTCAAAATGTAATAAAATATCCAGCCAGTGAATATGGAGAACTATAAATTAAATATATAAAATTATTATTTCACCAGTGGGGTTATTTGATAAACTACTGAGACATATTGGAAAGATATTGGAATCATTTGGTTTGTTTACCAAGACCATCAATAATTTATTAAACGAATATTTTATAAATATACCCCTCTACCCCATTGTTCTATTGGTTTAAAATATTATTAATGATGTATTGTATTATAGAGGAGATAAAATACATTATTTGGGATTATTATGATATAAGATAATCTATGAGAGTGGGTTAGGGTTATCATAGTTTATAATTGATATCAGTCCTAAATAAAATACCGAATAGTATCTTGTCCTAATGTACATAACCATGTGGTCTTGAGAAACCACCATTTTATTTCAATGATCGATTTGGAATTTCATGTTGTGATGTAGATATTAAGATGATATAGAGTATAATCCATAATAACAATGGTTAGAAACACTAATTTGAGATATCTAGTGGTATCAATTCAATAGTGGTGTTAAAAAATGATATCAATCAATATCTCTAATGGTATCAAAACCCTAAAACGAGGGAAAGACATATTAGATGAGGATTTAGTAACATTTATTGACTTCATGTATATTTTTTCATATACTAATAATGGGGAATAAAGGAATTATTTTTCAAGATACCAAAATCATTCGGTAATAATATGTTACAAAAAAATATGGCTTTTTAGTGCTGAAAATTATGTAATACCATTTGTTATGATCTATGGAAATTTATGGGTAGTTGTGAGGATCAAAAAAAGGTTTCTTATACATATCCATGATAGAATAATCCTTATAAGTAATGTATTATCATGGATATTACGTGGTATAAAAATTTTATCATGAAAAAGAGGTATTAGTTGGATAAACATGTGGTATGATTCACAAAATTTGCAGATTATTTTTTTCCTTAAT
Source organism: Viscum album (assembly GCA_963277665.1). Lineage (NCBI taxonomy): Eukaryota > Viridiplantae > Streptophyta > Magnoliopsida > Santalales > Viscaceae > Viscum > Viscum album. Next base: position 520,414,970 of record OY728153.1, on the reverse strand, counting down.
GTTCTTGCACACAGGTTGTTGAGATCACATGATGAATTGTAAAAGGAAGTAATATCCTGAGATAGAAATGATTATAGAGTAATGAGGGTAACATGGAAATATTTGATGTTATTGTATAAGATTCTTGATTCATCTATTTATTTTGGAATCATTACACTTAGATAATATATTAATAACTCAATTCAAAGTGGAAAAACACACTTTATGATTTTTTTTTGGAAAATTCTATTATGGAGAAGAAGTGGATGATATCAGGAAAGGGGTAAAATCTGAAAATGTTTTAATGTATTTAAAAATAAAAAAATAAAATAATGGATTTAAACTTGTGATAATTAGTTCCAATGGTTCTATCAAAAATGGGTTCAAAGATCCAAATGGTTTCAATATGGTACAAAGAGAAAAAAATTCAAGAGATAAAGATAGATGGGAAGTGGATAATAAAACCAAATATTTTTAATGGTATAATTAAAATTATTGATAGTGCTATGACTTTTATATGTGAACTATTAGAATGAAGTTGTATATGACGACGTTTTAATTCAAGTGAATGATTGAACACACTATGTATGGATTTAAAATTTAGATTAGAATTAGTATTTCCCAATTATACTTCCATGTAGATCTTTTAAAATTTAGATACTGTATTTTATAGATTAAGGGAGAGTATAACTGATAATATACCCAAAAGTAATCTCGATAATAATGGCATAAAATGGAAAACAAATTAAGAATAAAAAACAATTAAATAAGATTTCGTAGAGGTAAAAGTAAATTCACCATAGATTAATATAAGTTTCTAAATAAATAGAGTTTCATAATTGAACTGAATAAAAGGAATAATTTAAAAAAATAAAAGGGGATATTTTTAAAATAAAGGTGGTAAATTGAATTTTTTATCAATTACTAATGGTGATGTTCTCAATATATGATATTGATAAAATGATATGAAATTATTTAAGATAAAAAATTTCATGTGTTAATAAGTTATTCTTGTCACCATACACGTGAGAACCACATATGGGTTTATGTAGAATCATAAAAATGACATACATGGAATTAGAATTTGATGATCATCATGTCATATCTAGTAATGAATAATTAATTTCAAAATAATTGTCTTATATAAGAGATATTATTGATGAACTCTTGAAATTTATATATATCTAGTTTTTTAAATGAGGATGTTTTTATTTGAATCATAATTATGAATCATTTTTAATTAAATTTATTATATAAACATCATTTTTATTTTAGGATATTGAAGTTGAAATAATTAGTATGATATTGTAGAAAATAATTTTAATGAGGTATAGAAATGTTTTTTTCTATGAAGGATTGGATTGAAAAATTATTAAAGTCCTCATGTGTGTAAGGTAAAACACCATATACTTGAGGGTAAAAATAAAATACATAATGGTTGATATGATTTTTCAAATGAGATGTACCATTAATAGATGAAGTTGAGATCATATGTATTTTTTATAAAAATTAGTTAAATAACTATAAAATTGGTATGTTATATAATATAAAAGAACCGTGATATTATATATACGGGTTACCTGAAACATTCCAATGATATTTAAGGGTAATCATTGACATATAAGTGTTATCCAAGTAAATGACTATTCCACCATTAAATGTAATACAAAATGTTTCTTGATCTATTCTAAATAATTTTTAACAGTTACATTGATGGTTCTTCAGATACACAAGTGACATTCCTTCTCTTTATAAGTGAAAAACATGATAAGTAAGTGTCACAAGATAATAAAAATGGTTTCATAAAATATGTAATGGTTTATTAACAATATAGAGTGATATAGAAGTGTTACTCAGAAAAGTAATAGAACTTCCATCTCTAAAAATTTCAAACCATATAAATGAAAAAGTTATCCTATGGGAAAAAAGTATGAGTAAGGGTACCTTATCAAAACCCCTTGATAAAAAAGGGTATTCTCTTATCTATTGAACAAAGAAATATTGGATATTAAATGGAGAGGATTATATGTATTTTACCAGTTTTATATATTTTGATAATCCCACAACATTGACTAAGTTCACATCATCGATAATAAAGGATATAGGTCTTTACATTATGATGTAATAGAACATGTTAGAATATGGTTGGATATCAAAATGTTATAGTGTATAATAACACAACGATCATAATATTGATGATGTTCACTAAATTCCAGACTTGAGGAAGCATATCTACCAACAAATACATAAGCATAGATTTTGAATATGTAGCTGCCAATATATTTTTATGTAAAGGATTATGATGAAGTTTTAACCAATAGGTTTTTATATTCATGAAATTCATATCTTGAGAATATGTTGGCCAAATGTAAATATGATATATGGTAAATATTACATATATTTTTAATTTAAAATCATTAGTGGTCGAAATTCTATGTGATAATTTTCGAATGAATCTTTCTTGTAACCAATCATTATAGAACCATTAAATGATATTTAACAACTACTATTTTTTTATTAATGCATGTGAAGCATGAACATGGATCGTTATTAACATATTCCTCATAACACATGTGTTAATTCATTCTTTATTGAGGGCTAGCCTTGAGGGATTAATAAGGAAAACTACAATTTTATGGAATATATCTATGCTATATTATATTATGCTATGATGAAACTCAAGGGAACATAAATCAATATAACTATTCTTCAATATCCCTAAAACTAACTAGAAAATCTTGAAGAACAATGGATTCCACTCATATGATGACCAAATTATTAAAAATCTGAAAGAAACTTAGAGAGTTGGGACACTCAATACTTGTGACTATGGTGGTCTTTTTTAAACATATATGATATATATGGATGTTTCTATTGATCATTGATATAAGGTACACATGTTTTATAGATTTTTACATATTTAATATTTTGTGCTTAGTTTCTATAATCATTCCTACAGATCATGGGTTGGGTTTCAATATTTTATTTCCTACCTCAATAAGTGTTCATAGAGACACTGGAACACAAAAATGGTATCAATTACTTCCATGTTATACAAAAAAAATTCAAATAGACAATGGTCAGCCTACCATTATTTCAGAATAACATAATATCAGGACATATTACATAATAATATGTTAAGAATTATTTTAATCCCAATAGAGACATCAAATTTAATATATTGGTATGATGAAACACACATTAGTAATTGACATTAATTATTTGATAAAGTAGTTTTTTCTAAGAGAACAACACAAATGTAATTTCATACATTATTCTCAAAAAATTCACTTATTACAATTATTCAATAACCGAATTTTCACTAGAGCATGACATTACATTATATTGATAACATAATACACAGTTTAAGTCATAACATATGTTGTATGATAATGTAGTATATATCCCTTTCACCAAAAACTAAGTACGATAACTTCAACTCCTAACATTATATTGTGAGAAAAACTAATGTAAATACATCTCCATAAAAATATTATATTATATAATGTAATCTCAAGTGATTCCTTGATACTAAATTTATGAGATAACATAACCCTAGCTCTTCAATTTTTTTTTTTTTTTATAACTATTGATAAAAGGTATTTTGGGGATATCTATTTTCTTATAATGTGTTTATAAATTTAAAAATTGTAATTATTTTATTATTAATTAATCTTTATGAGAAATTTATTAATAAATATTTAAAATAGGAAATGTTAATTTTAAATAAACTTTTTAGATATTTATTTATATAAACATATAATTCTGGTTCTAAATCATGTTATTAAAAATTATAATTTTGATAATGAATAATTTGAAGAGTTTATATAATGAAGTGGATATAATATTTACAAATTAAAGATTATAAAATTTCTATATATGTAAGATTAATTATATATATATAGCTATTATTTTGAAGTGCTCAAAAAAATTATAGCATGCTCAAATATTTTATATGTTAATTTATTTAAAGGTTAATCATTTTTTATTCATAGTTATAAATATTTAATATCATGATATTGTTTATGATATATTTTATTTATCAAGTTTCTTTTAGAGATTATAACGTATAAATCTAAATAGTTACATTCCATGTGTGATAAAATGATTTAATTTCAAAATTCCTTAACATAGGTTTGTAATTAATGTTATATTATTTATTAATTATAGAATATTGTTTATACATATTATGTTTTAGAGTTATGATGATTTTTATTCTCTCTTGAGTAATGTATACCTAGGTAAAGGGAAATTTGGTTATACATTCCATTGGCCTGGGGTCATATAATATCACAATAAAAAACTGTAATTTTTCAATTATTTTTGATTAAATTTTTAAAATTTGTGGCTAATTTAGTGATGTTTTTTAGTGATAGATGAAAACGAAAAAAATTAGATTAATATAATTTTTAATGAAAATGTGGACATTTTAAAATTTAGCTACATTTAAAAAAACATGGCAATTTGGATTATTATATATAAGTATAATTCATATATATATATTATAATTCTATTTGTATATATGAATATATATATATATTAATTTACATATATATATATATATAAATTAACATATATTTAAATATCATAACATATAAGTTCATATAAATTAAAAGATATATATATATATATATATATATATATATATATATTGCTCACAGGTTGCAGCTCAGCGGTTACTTCCCCAATGGGTCTCATTGAAGTATCAATTTGGAGCCTTTATAATTTCTTATATACATTTTTGCATTGTAAGAATTAATTGGCCCCTTTATTTTCAAACTAACACAACCTACATAATTGGATGTTATTCCACAAAACATATTTACAACCTATAGTGAAAATTTTGTCTCATAAAGAAATAAATCATGACAATGTTTATAATGTTATTCCTCAAGAATATATTCAACCTATTATTAAGGAACTGTATTTTAAAAACCCAAAAAAATCAGTTTTTCATTAGGAATCATCCTAGTGATAATGCCGTTAGTGGTGTAGATTATCCATTAAGGATAAGAAGTTTATAGAGAAATTCAATTGTACATCTATAATTTTTATCTTAGTTCAAACCAATGAATCTTGATAAGGATTTAGGTGAAAAAATGGGATAAAATCCTTTTATGAGGAAATCAATGAGTTCGAAAGGAATAAATTCTTGCCTTTTGGGTAATCTCATATAGAAACATCTATATTTTGAGTAAAATTAGTTTTAAAAGATATGATGAAAATTGAATATAGTTAAAAGTAAGTATAAAACTTTCACTAACGATTATAATAAAATAAAAGTAATTGACTATGAAAAAATATATACCCTGTTAGAAATACAAGAATCTAATTGAATAATTATAGCTTATGAAACATTAAAAATATACAAAACATAAAATGGAAGTGAAGTGTTATTTTTCTTAAGGTATGTGTTCTTGAGGATGATTATGTAGAAAAACCACATGTTTTTGAAAATAAAAAATATAGATAACATGTTTATAAAACTACAAAGGCACATTATGGACATAAACAATCCACTTGATCTTGTTATGACAAATTAACGTCATTTTCAATAAAAAAATTATTAATGGGTTTCTTGATCTAAATTTTTTTATAAATTAATATAAATAAAACATGATGATTGAAAAAAATGTATTTTAATGGAATTAAATTATTTTTAGCTCAAAAATACTTGATAGATTTCTTGTGGATATTATGAAATCTAATATTTAAATCAGTATAATTGGTGTGTTTACATACATTATAGTTATTTAAATTTCACAAAAAATATGAAACTTTTATATTATAACATATGTATATAAAATATCTTCTTAATAAATCGGCATATGAAAAAACTAAATATATTATTACCTCCATTTGAACATTCAATACATTGGATCTTAATAAATCTAGGATACTATTAAACAAATATACTTACGGAGGCATGATTTGAAGATTACTATCCCTAATTGGTGGTTGTCCAGCTTTAATTATTTTAGTTTTCTTATCTGCTAGATATAAATGAAATCCAATATAAACTCATCTTAAATACAATATAAAATCATGTGTTACATTAACGGTACAATGTATTCAGGATTTTTCAATTCTTTTGGAAATTATTTTGAATGAAAACATTAATTAGATTTTGAATATGGTGGATTAGAAGAGATAGAAAAGGTACATCTATAAAATATAATTTATTAAAAGATGATTTCGTTTCGTGTACATGTATGAAACAAAGCTTAGTATCTCATTCCACAGTAGAAGATGAATATGTACTAGTTATAAATTTTTGAGCTTAAGTGTTGTGGATGAAAAACACACTCACTGAAAATAACATGAGTTCTGTTAAAACTAATTTTTTTCCTTAAAACACAAGTGAAATATCCCTATTTAAAAACTCATAACATCTATCACATCCTAGGAACATATAAATAAGACAATATTTCTTTTAGGATCAAAAATTAATAAGATCTAATTTCACAATTCATCAAAGTACCAGAACAATTTAATGATATTTTTACTTACCCCATAGTACTGATATATTTGAATAAATTAATCATAATCGAATCATGGTAAATGGTAAGTGATTATTCATATATAAATTTACTTTAACAATATCCTTAAATTATTGTATTCATCTTCCCTATGGTTGTACATATTATTTTGTTTTTTCAAAAAATTTATTTTCCATAAAAATTCTTGTTTAATAAAAAAATTGGTTTTATATACATTTTAATATTTGATAGTAATGAAATTTCAAGATTCAAGATTTTGGGAATGTTTTTTGAACAATTATTTTCTTGTAAAAAATTATTTCTAAACAAAAAATTTTTCAAACTAGAAATTTGTATCTATATTTGTCAGAATTTTTTTATATCAATATCTATATTAATTAGATTTAGTTATAAAAAAAAATAACACATTACTCTTACAGATGAAATGTTCTACTAAAAAAGTATCATTATTTTAGTTTTTCATTTGATCTTTAATTTATTTTATACATGTTTTTTATTACTAATTCTTTTAGTTTCAAAAGTGGTTGGTGTTTCAAATTTAATTTTTTTTAATTTGAATGTAATATATTATTATGAAATTTTTTCATGAATATGAGCAGGAAAATTTATAATTAAAACAATCTTCAATTAAATCTCATATTCAGTATAATATGAAGGAGTTAATTTCATCTATATAATGTTATGGATTATGAATCGTTGCTTATTTATGCCTAAATAAAGCAGGAAAAATATTAGTCTCACATTGGTTTTAGAAGAATCTCCCCTGACTCTCATCACTCCATAAGTTACTCAGTTCAATTACTTGGATTTTGTCAAATATCTAGTACCTTCTCTCAGTAAAATGGAATTAGAATTTTTTTTACAATGATAGAAGTCCTCATCTAAATACATGTTTAAATAAATTAGTATTACAAGTATGACTCTATCATGAAAATGATTATTTCTTTTCATGAATAGTAAAGTATCTGTCTAGAGTAACCAGACAAGGTCTATAATTTTCTATACCCAGAAATAGCCATAGAAGATTAATCCTCCGTGGATTTTTCATCAATATATGGTAATGATGAATTATATTTTTATTAATATTTCTAGAAAATATAACATTTAATTCAAAAAATTAGTAGATTTATATGGTATTTTTTCTGAAGGTGAAGATTATATACCCTTACACATGTTACCTGATTGATTTTAATTTTTTAAAAATATTAATATGGACGATTCAATGTTTCCATGTTAGGAAAATGTAAGGAATGTTTTTTAAATTTCAAAATAGTGTTGTAGTGTTATGGATATAGGTGTATGTAATACCAAGAAAGGGTGATAGTGACACCTTAATGGTATCAGACACACTTGATTTGGATTTCATAGAAAACATGAAGAAAATAATATTGGTTATCTTATTTATATAATAATGGAATACATATTTAATTGTTCAACAATGTAAAATATCATCTTATTCCATTCATTCATTAATAATATTCATGGGATATGAATGGAGATATTTAATGTCACGAACAAGACAAATCCCTATAAAGAAAAATATTCATTCATTGGTGAAGAAACTATACCAAGAATGTAGATGCATTTTTATTCTAGGTCAATGTATTTAGTTGTTAAAGAAGATAAAATTATGTCTGAATCAAAATATTATATGAAACCAGATGATGGTAAAAATAAAAGAACATTTGATTCTTCCAAATCAAATAATCATTATAAATAATATAAAATGTAAGACACTAAATTCAAAATGTTGATATAGCATAGAGTAAAAATAATACATAACAATACATATTTTGGGGTTGATAAGGTAGAAATCTCGGCCTAAAAGTATAATATTGAAGATCAATTGAAATAATTATAGATGAAGAGAAAATAATATAGGTGATTTGATGAAGAAAAAATATGGGAATGTTTGTTAAAAGTTATCAATTGGGATTTTTAAAAAATAATTATTTTTTTCTCTCAAGCAGTTAGAAATATTTTAGATGCAGAAATTGATTTTTTATAAACTTCTCTTATTTCAGAAAAATTTATCCCAATTACTGATAATGGAAAAGTAAAAGGAATTACTGTAGAATCAGTTCAAAAAATAATTGATACTAATTAATGTTTGAAAATGTGTTTTGAAGACTGTTAAGTTATTAAAAAATAATAGGAAGTTGATGGAGAGTTATAATTAGATCAAGAAGAAGGATAATAAATATTAAGGATAAAAATAATGAGAATATAAAAAAGAACTAGAATAATAAGTATAAGAAAAGGATGTTAATGATAAAGAAATGGTGTCCGAAAAATATATAAAGGAGAATAAATAATTGGAATAAAATTCTTCATCATCTCCTGCACATACACAATTGGTTATGGATTTTGACTTTAAATGGTCATAGGGAGAAAATTATTAAATATGAAAAGAATAAAAGTCTACACCAATGGAAGAATAATAATACCAACAGTCACATAAAAACATTTCATAAAAATTTCAATCTAAATTGGCTTTTGAAATTGAAGCAATTTTTTATGAGAATAAAAGTTATAAGAATAGAAATGAAAATTCATAGGACCAAACAAGTGATGATTCTGAATCATCAAGAATGAAAACTACAATCTTGTTATATGTATCATTATACTTAGAGGAAAATATTTCACAAAAAAAATTGCTTTTATTTTCCAAACTTTAATAAGGATATGTGAGACTGTTCAATATTTTCCTAATCTTGAGGTGTGATGTAAAATTATTCATATGAGTCTTAATTATAAATCAAAATCTCAAAATTTCCCAACATAATTTTTTTCCTTATTGAATAATAATAACAGAATTTCAATAAAAAGTATAAGAATTATAATATATCCTATAATAAGATGATAATGTATTCAAATAAATTTGATAGTGATATTAAGAATCATTTCTGACCAACCCAATTATGTTAAGAAAAACTCTATATAAGTATAATATTCATTCAAAAATTTATCAACAGATGTATCTTATCATGTAATGTTTGTGGTAGTGTTCTAGGAAAAAACTTTTGAATGTACGGATGAAGTAAATGTTCTTTAAGATAATTTTCATAATTATGTTTTATATAATTTTCATCAGATAATATATTTAGATAAATGTTTTCTAGTCAAAGAGTAAAATAAAAATATTTCTATGGATGTTAAGAGACTCAAAAAATAAGTTCAAAAGAAGAATTTGATGGAAGAAAAAATTATAAATCATAAATAATAACTTGTAAATTCTCATAAGGATTATAAATTATTCCAAATTATGATGATAACTCTGAAACTTTTGATTGAAATTGAATAAACCATTTCATTTTTAACTCTCAATGAAATATTTTCAACCATTTAAATTGTTGTTAAATGTAAATTTATATTCATCCAAATATTTTATATACGAATGTTTTTCAATTATTACTAGATTCATTTTCTTTAATTTATATTTTCTATGATTAGTTATTTAATATAAAAAAACTATTTTTATGTTATATGTTTCTATATTTTCACATTAAATACATTCACTTTCATTTTTGTTAATCATAATGTGAAAGAAGGATTTAAAAATATATAAATTGTGAGTATTTTAGTAATAGAAGAAGTTTTATGATATAAGATATGATTAGGGGGGAAATATTTATGTGAGGATAAGTTATTAAAGTATCTACATAGAGAAATTATCCTAATGCTATAAATCTAAAACAGTACATTTTATCGTTTTATAAAGTACTTATAAACTAATCGGAAGTTGTTACATGATGTTTACCCTTAATGTTCATCACAAGAAAAAGGCTTATGAATTTTTCAAAGTTATTATTTTCATTTATGTATATTATTTTGTTATTTAAAAAATGGAATGATAGTTTAGTCTGATGTATTAATTCTTTCTTCTCAAATAGTTTAGTTTTTGAAATTATAAACACCTTTTTAAAAACACCTTGATTACTAACTTACAATTTGGAATGATTTTTTGAATTTTTTTATTATAAACATCTCATTATACAATACATTAAATTTTTTCCAATGTATTAACTTTTTAAACATTTATTTTTCATTATTATATATCAAACAATGGTGTGTCTGATTAGACATACTATGCATTGTTCTTACTAGTGGTTAGAATGCTATATGGACTATCCTAATAAAAAGATTCATGAACATTGGACTGTCAATAGTACTAATATATCATAAAATATCTCATTGATGATATAGTATTGAAAATAAATATGGATGTTCACTTGAATTCCTAATGTTTATAGAATTGAATTTATGATTTTTTTTGAATCAAGAAAGAATAAAAATTAACATCATAATAGTACTAAATAAAAAAACACAGGGCATTCAGTTATAGATGATATTTCATGTACAAGTTGTGGGAGTACATTGCAAACTTATAATAAATATGAACATTGTGAATTATCCTATAATATATGGTCATTTCGTGATCTGTATGGAGATACATTCAAAATTCCAGCAGTCTAAAGATTTATCTAATTGGAAGAACTCGATCCAAAGTCTATATATACTTTCTACAGTTCAATATATAAAGAATAATTATATGGATGGTAATTTGTTTATAACAAATTTTCAAAAAAATATTCTCTGATCATTGTTCTAATATAGAGCTCTCGGGGATAGGGAGATATAGGTGAATAAAATCCATTGGATTGAGGCCCTCTATTGCAAGGAAGATGATGTCTAATCATCATATTAGGGGATTCCCAAGGACTGTAATATATATCTCCAAATCATCATATCAAGATATTTCTTGGTAAGAATATAAAAATCATTACGTGAATTCTAATATTATAGATACATTTAGTTATAGTTTCAGACTACCATAGATCTTAAGGTGAAAGATTAATTTCATTTATAATTATATAATCCATTTTTACAAATATAATATTTTTATTTCTTGTTTTGGAATGATTTAATATTCCACATTCCATGTATTAATAATATAGATCGTATATTTTCATTCTGAACATATTATTGATGTGATTGGGATAATAATAAATCATAATATGATATTTAGAGCATTCCATATTCTGAATTTTTTACATTGATCATAAGACGATCTTTGTGTATAATCCTGTTATAAATAGACCATTTATGATTGGTGTATAGTTTATATTTTTATAACTACAATTCAACCCCCTCATATCTTATATAAAATAATTTTATCAGAGAAGCACATGACCTCAAAAATGGGTCCCTATTTATAAGAGGCAGTTTACAAAAAGGTGGGTCGACGATAAAATATTTTGGACATGTTAATCTCATATAAGAAAATAATAAAATAATTGAAGTAAATAATATTCTGTCATTTAATCATTACCTAGAATAAATGAAATACCACATCTAAAACTTCCAATAGAGTAAAATAATAACAATCTTTAAAAAAAGTGAACTAAAAAAAGTGTTTCATGCGTTAAGAAAACACAGGGATTATCATCCATGACAATATCATATACAACCAATAATTAGTATAAATTATCAAAACCACAATGTAGTTTTGAGTCACGACTGGATCCAATCTCCAGTCTCTATCTAAGAAATATTTCTTAGACATCCAACACTTGTATTCTTCCATACTGATATATAAGATTATAATTTCAATAGAGATAATAGTGATTTATGGATTACTGAGACAGGTGAGGTTATAACTCAAACTTCCCCTACCAAAGGTTTACCGTACATAACATTTGTTAATAATTCATGTATAATGTTTTATGATTAGAATAATAAATAAAAAATAATACAAATATATATCAAACCTTTGGGTATTATTAGAAACACCATAGGGTGACCATACAGACTTCAGTAACATAAAAATGTTTCTAGGAATGTCACATGAATAAACTAGGGGGACTGGAATCATTCCCTAATATCATCTCATATATCCACACATTGGGCAGAACAACACATTTCCTTGGTGAAATTTTATAATATAAATTGGCACACTAGTGGAATGGTTTAGACCCCTGTAAACCTTTCATATATCACACATATGGGTGGAAAGAACACAACTATCTAGTGACAACATGTACATACTCTGGGGGAATAGAATCAGTCCCATAGACCCTTACATATGAATGGGTGGGGGATGTTACCTACCTCATATATAATCACAAATCATCTGAGAGAATAATACCCACCTTTTTATCATAATACAGCAAACCCATTAATTGGATATGTTGTCCAGTATAGAAATTATATCTTATTTCTCACACATGTTAGAAACTCACCTGAACATGATATACATTACATAGGATTTTCTCTTAAGAACACAACCTATTTCGATCTTGTTTAAAAGACACTACATATTTTCCTTTATATAATTCTCAAATTTATAGTAAAATCAAATCGATAAATAGGTATAATATCCATCAACAGAGCCTTAATACCATCATGACTTAATCTTACACATAGGCAGTTCAATGTTAGACTGATACATATTGAATTATATACTTTCCATGTGACATTCAAGTCAAACAAGGGTATCCAGTTCACTCCCATCATATTATTATATCAATTGTATGATATACCCTATATCCTCTCATTTTAAATCCATCAAACTCTACAACTCATATGGAACTAAAGGCACCAATATCGATGTCCAATATAATTCAGTATTGAATTTATACCCCTCAGGGGTCTATATATAACACAACAGACATTAATTATCAATACATAGTCATAATAAACCAAGGAAACACTATAGTTTGCAAGGTAAATTATATCATAAGACAACTATATTTCACACATAGAGATTTATACTATCATGTTATAACATAAGGTCAATAATACACAATGGGTGAGAAAACATTTCACTTTCTACAAAATAGAATTCAGGAACCATATAAAGACACTTAGGGACCCCCAAACATATGCTTGTTGAAACATCTCAATTATATAATATCAGTCGACATGATATCTAATTGAGAAATCCAAAAAACATGAATAAATAGAGAAACCAACTATTAATATTTTGAAAAATTGGACAAAAAAGAAATAAATTATCAAGGATAATTATATTTATCCATGGTTTTCCCATATTTAAATGAAATGAATATCAATCATATATTTTATGAAGTTATCACTAGGAGATTAATATATGAACAAGATAACAGTATAGTGTATTCTTACATAATTCTAGATGAAAATATACTAAACCCCATTTGATATTTCATTAAAAAATATTATCTATATTTTTTAAAAATTGAAAAATAATCCTAAAAAATAACTAACGGTATACTCTGGGACCATTACATATCACTTCTAGACGACCATTAAGAACCATCGACAATAATTCTCTATATATTGGGCCCTTATGTCTATGATTAACCTTGCACATCATGACCCTAATTTATCATATGTGTCATCCCCACATTATTATTATTTTAACCTTTTCATATGAAGTGAAATATATATATTTTTAACTTACTCTTATGTATCATAGAGAACACTCTTGTTACCCTTAATTACTATAAGGGATTCGAACACTTAACTGATTTTACAAGCATAATGAAGACTTTTTATCTGGATACCTTTATATATCAATGTAGATACCCTTATGTATCATAGGATGACATTAACTCTTTATTGGTTTTTTAAGGAGGAGAACCCTTATGTATCTTGGAAACAATTATGAATGTTAATTTGATGAATTTACAAAAAAAGACCCTTATAAATATGTCTATCCGATATATATGGTAATTTTATGAATTTTTCAAATTGTAGGACCCTTCTATATTGGACCCTTATGTATAGAGACACTTACATATAACATGTTTCCATTTTTAAAAAAAATCATTGCATTTCCAAAATATGAATAGGTTCATCGTATAAAATTCCAATCACTATTTCATCACCTTTTTGAATCCTCCAATAACTCTTATAATATAAAAAAAGTATTGACTCGTCATAAAATATAATTATAAATTTATTCAACCTTAAAATATTATTTTAGCCCAATTTTTTAATATTTTGAAACTCAAAATTCACAAAAACATGTCCAAATATTAAATGACATCACATTAAATTTTTTTTAAAAATAAATAATCAACTTATTTTATAACTAAGGAAACATCTATTTAAGCATAAAATTATTAATGATACCATATAAAATATGGTCTGACACAATAAATAACCACGTAATTATGTGCTGGTAAAATTTGGAAGAAAAATTTAATTTATCATTGAGATCAACAAGAGGTATTATTTAAGATGTTCTAAATAAATTTTGGTATTTTAAGCAATTAAATATCGTATAATAGCACATTAATTGATTAAGGGCTTATTAGTGAGGAATTATACTATAGGTAAGTCAGCACAGTGAAATGATTGGGCCTCATAATGTAACATGTAAATGGTTTTGTGATGGTTTTGTGATGCGAATGTCATGATGTGGAAGAGGGGAACCAATGGAAATAAATTAGAAAATTTGATTTGGATTAATCATTGATTTTTAAGGGTCATTATTTCATGTGAATTTATTTAACTTTAAATGTGGATAATAATTTTGATGTTTGGGTGTCACACTAGGTTGATATTTTTATTGGAATGGAGTCCTATTCTCTTTTGTCAGTGGTTACACTATAACCCCTGGGATATGAAATAATGTAGGCATAGTGAGATAGAGTCATGGAATAACCTATAGTGCCCATACTAGGATTATATTTTTCAGGGGGGGGGGGAACCATTACCTTTTTATTGTAGGTTTCATTTTATTTCAGGAACCACCCCACAATGTATCCTGGAGAAGAGGTATCATGACATGACCCTCAAACTAAGTCATGACTAAGAACCTATGATTTTTTGAATTGAATAACGAATATTTTGGGACATATAAATTCTAAAACACCTTTAAGATTTTGGTATTTCGATAAGTATGGGAAAGTGTAATGTAGTGACCCCCCCCTCCCCTCAACTAATAGCCTCAATACATATTATATAGAGGTATTTCATCATAAATATTTTTTTCAAAATAGATAAACTCCTATTATTTATTCCACTCTATAGTTTAAAATTATTTTTTATATTTTGTATTTATGGATTTTTAGATTTCATTTACCAAATTAATAGTGGAATCATATTGATTCATGGTGCATTGTGATGTGGCCTATTGGGATAGTACCTAAAAATGATGTTCATGTTATCATTTCATGTTTTCATAAATAATTATTCCTTGAGAATTTATTTTACGAATTTATTGATTTGGGATATATAATTCATTGAACTCTAATTATTAAATTAAGGTGTCTATGTGGCTTATTTTTGGGATTTTACCACACACTACCACTCAATGTATAGATCCTTTAATCCACCCAATGATTTTGGAATAGATTCTTTGATCATAGTATTTTAGTTTTAGATTCACAATTTGACATTTTTAAGGACATTATGTTTTATATAGGTGATAAATGACCCTTAAGATGTCATTATATTCTTAGAATATATATGTGGATTTTTTTGGGGTAGTTTTTTCATTCATGACTATTTAATTTTAAATAGTTGATTTTTTCATGATTTATAACCAATGATTTGAACTCTATAACATTTATAAATTATTAATCTATTTATATTTACCTTAATATATTGGTTTTTGTATCAATTTCTATGTTATATAAATTTTGGTTTTAATTTCTTAATTTCTAAATAATTTCTATGTAATCTATGAGTTTTTTAAAATATATAAAGTATTTTTCTAATGGGTTTCAATGATAAAATTGATGTTTTTATTTTTAATAATTTCACATTTTAGAACATATGTTTTTTAAAAAAAATTATAAATAAATGAGGGGATATTATTTTCTAATGTTTTAATTTTTATTAAACCATTGTTTTATATTTTTTGTTGATATTTTATTGATATTTTTAATTTAAGTTGGTTTGGTGAAATTTAGAAAAGAACATAATTTTTTAATGGATTTTCAAATGATGGTTTATGGGTTATTTTTTAATATATTATGTAATAACATGGTTTTCACAATGTTTTCTCTAAATGTTTACTTGAAAAATTATACATTAATAGTTTTCTTTATGTTATATTTTTCATTAAATGATCTCATTTATATTGTTTATATAATATTTTAATTGATACTAATAAATTTTGAATTAATGGAATTATCCCAAATATGGTATTTTCATATAATGTTGTTATTATAGATAAATGGAGTAGAGTACATGAAGTCTATTTTAATGTTAAGTCATGTTATGATTTTGGATTTATTTTTTTATACCTTACAGAGATCTGATATGTTTTACTTCATGATTGATATTACTCACCTCTATTGATTGAATATGGGTTTCCTAGGTACATGGATAAGGAATTTGAAAATTTTCTTCAAGTCATCTTATTGTTATCCCGTGAGAACTAGATTATTAGAAAAGAAAAAAAATTATTTAGAAACAGATGATGGAGTAGTGGTGACATCATATAGGTGTCACCACATCACATTAAATTCGAAAGTGCTCTCTCTATTAGTTATCATGATATTGGACATGGATTGTTTTAATAGTGAGATAGTGTAGAGATGTAATATTGACTTGAACATATTTCGAAGGTTTACCCCCATTATGTTTGTCATATTTTATTCAGTTTACTGGATTCAATTACATTATATAGTCACTTATATTTCCATAGTTTTAATAAATATTATTACTGAAAGTATTAGTTTCATGTAGATATTTATTAAAGATGATATATGATTTAATACTAATTTTTTTGTTATTTTATTAGTTTCTATTATCTTCCTAGATTTTACATGATTTTAAAAATATATATTTTCTATTCTAGTACTTTCAACATATGTATTTAAAATTATAATTATAAAGTGGTTTAGTCTTATTTTGGTTTAAGTTGATCTTGGTTTTTTAAACATGGTTTCAAAATATTTATTTTTTATAAATTATAAGTCTTATAAAAATATTTTAAAATCATGTTTTGATTAAATTGAGGAATTTTTCACATTCGATAAATAAACATAATTGATGATCTAATTTAATTTTTTTATTAAAATTAACAGAAAACATGTATACCTATATTTTTATTCTTGCATTAAATATTATTTAATTTTAAATGTTATGTTTAGTAATTAGTGAGGATAAATACTATTGATTTTTACTCAGACCTATAAATATCATATTTAAAAGTTTCCTCTTAAATGGGGTTGAAAGCCGTTGATCCTGGTTTTGGAATATTGGACAAAAATATTGATGATGGTTTTCTTTGGGAAATAAATTAATTGGTTTTTTCATTATTAATAATTTTTTTATTAATTCTTCTTCTGCATCTTTCCACATTATTGTTAATATATTGGTGAAAATTTTAACACTGACTTATTTTATTGGAATGTTTTAGTACTGTTAATTGTGTCTTATTAATGGATTATGAGTTATATATTATGTAATGCCTTTTGTGGTTTTGTTCGTTAGGCAAATAGTTAATTTACTATGAGAAATAAACCTATTTATTGAGTGTATTTCAATGTATTCTATGTGTATGTCTTATGTTATTCTAGTTTTATTGAGTGAATTATTTTATGGTTGTATACACTGGATTCCCGGGTATAGTTTCCAAACATTGTATATTGTTAACACTATTCTATATTCTAAATTTACTATCTTGGGTTCTCGAGTCATAGGTACTTTGGGTTAGGTTTTGATAATATGGTGTCGTGGATTAGATTTATTTCAATGATATTTAATGAGTAGTTGTATACATAATTTTGTGTTATTTGTGCACAATGGGTAATTGTGAATAAGTGTATGGATACCGCATTAAACACAATTCCTTGAGTTCTTTAAGGGATTTCATGAGTGTTAAATTATAGTTTTAATTTTGATTTATCCTTCCATATGGTTATAATTACATATTTTATGAATGTCGGAAGGTGAAAGAGTGAGTTACATGGGTAGGGTTAATGGGAAAATGATTGATCTAATAGGCCACTTGACTTGGATGGGTTTGGATATGATGTTTTTTATTTTCATACAACCTCTCAATGTTTTATATGTATCAAATAAATTTACTATGATCCAAATTGATCACTTTTGTTTGATAATAAGTTTCTTTTAACCCATATTACATACGACTGAGATGGATTGGGATGATTTCATGGAAAAATTGTTGTTAATTAATTATTTTTTATTTACACATTTTGTTTAGAATTTTAGAGATGATTTTCATTGGTGTAATTGGATAAAAATATTTTGAAGAATATTTTTTACTTTTTAGCGAAGTATGATGGATACATTGATTAATATTTTACTGATAAATATATTTTCCCATATAATAAATTTTTATTGAAAAAATAGTGTTATCTTATAATAATTAGGAGTTTTAAAAATATGGTTTCATTTATTTAAATTATTATAATGTAAAATATGTGTTAACTGGAGATTTTGGATTTTAAATTTTTTCGTCATGTTTTTGGATATAAAATGTTTTAAAATGCCGGAATATGTTTTCGCTAATCTTTAAAATATTGATGTTCATGTGTCTTCTCTGTTACATAGTTTGGACATAAAATCACTATTTTTTTATGTGAATTATCATTTTTTATTTTAGAAAAGAAATTATTAGTATATATTAAGAAGTTATCAAATTTAGTAATGCACGAATAATATTAATCACAACTAATTATATTTTCAATCTTGGTATAAATGACTAATTTCAGTAGAGAATAAATTTGTAAGAATTAAATAATTATTTTTTTGAATATTATACTTTTATCATGGTTATTTAATGTTTCTATAATGAATATGTTTTTATATCAATTATTTTACTCTATTTCACTCCTCATACCCTCTTCATTTTGTTAATAAAGAGGATTATTGGATGTTCTCTTTTTTAAATAATTATTTGGGTTATCATGGTAATAAATAAACATTTTGATAAAAATGTTCTCTTTTAGTTTATATTTTTAATGAAAATTGATTTTCAATATTATAATTAGTTATGGTTTCTATTTTTTGATATATTTCATTTCATTGAGTAGGTCCAGTATTAAAAACTGTAGTTTTTAGTGTTGTTTCTTTCCAAATGATATGTTATATTTAGAAATGGAAAAAACATTAATTTTTCTAGATGTGATTTATATTTTATGATTCTGAATTTATTATTTGTGTTGGGAAATTATTATATATTAATAATTGTATATGTTTTCAATATTATAGTACATCATATGATTTATCAAGATTAATATAATATGGTTATTAGAATTTATTCCATTCAGATAAGAGTTTTCCCTCTAATGAGTATCCATTTTTTGAGTGATTGTTTTCTTATTATTTAGTATTGGTGTAATATAATTTTAATATAGTGGAAATATCCCAACCCATGAATGAAGTTTTATGGAAAGGGATTTTGCTTTTTTATGGAATTATATCATAGTGTGTGAGTGATTTTATCAAGATGAGGTCTATGATTTTTATTGAGGATTGAATGTTTCTTATTATGGGGGTTGTAAAGAACATTACCATTATGGGTTAATGATAGTCTAAGGAAAATTAGATTTTCTGCATTGAAACCCAATATTGGGATTCCTGACCACATTTTAAATGATTTTTGGGTTGTTTCCAAAGTGTTAGTCAGGTGGATAAACACACGGAGCATGTTACTGCATGTTATTGGATGAATTATGTTACATCAAGATCGCCACTATGTGATAACTGGGTATCACGACATGATAGATGAATGGTTTTTTACAGTTGAGTGAGCATTGAGTTCTTGAGGTGGGGGATCCGTCCAAAATATTATCTGTGGACATTGGATTTTTTAATAATCCTTGATGTATATGGGTCAGTAAGTCATGCATAAGGATATACTCTTACATTTTTCTATAAACATGCCAGTGGGGGTTTCACGTCATGATGGTGTTTCTCATAAGGTTATACCATCTTCCCATCTATGTTCAATTCCAATACCACCCTACAACCACACTGTAATATGGCACTGATTGGATAGGTTGGTTTAATGATCCATATAGGAACCCAAAATGTTTTTTTTTCATATTTAGGGCTCTCTTCCTTTTTGGGAGTGATTATACCATAGTATTAGGATCAAAATATATAATAAAAGTAGTATATAATATCATAGAAACAACCTTATAATAAATCTACAACCAATTCATATATTTTTATTAATGGTTTAGGGGCTAATTTGAGTCTTCTAAATCAAAAAAATCCATTTAGGAATTACCCATTCATGGGATGTGTGTCCATGTGGTAGGATGAGATCTTCTCCCCCACTCTTCAATCACTACATCCCTAAGATCCCAATCTTTTAGAGATATTTTATTTCATGTATTCAAGGTAATTAATTACTCCTTCAATTTGTCCTACACATTATATCCCCTAATTTTTGTTCATTTGGTTAGGGTTTCAAGGATTTGATAAAATAAGATCATGCTAAAATAATCCAACATCCATACAATTTTCTATATACTCAATAGAGAAAACCACTGGAAGGTTTATTAATATGGTTGATTTCCATTTTTCATGAGGTAAATTTACCCATGAATTTATTTAATGGAATTTAGAAATTTTTTTTAATATAACAATTTGGATTGGGTTTTTAAATTGGGTATTTTTGGATTTGGTCAAGGTGTATGTCCGGATTAGAAAAAAACATATCACCCGTGGTTTACTTCCATTTTGTCACCCATTGAGTTTTGCATTAATTATGAATATATGAGATTTTTGTTTTAGATGATCTGTTAGTAATTTTATGGTGTTTATTTTTTATTTATGTGCTTTAGACTAAATGGAGTCTATTATGATAATGATATCAATTTTTAGATCATTGGCTGATGTAGGTTGATTGATTCATAACTATTTAAATTTAAATTCATAATTTATTAAGGATTTATAACCCATTATTCAAATTTACTAAATGTTATGAATTTTGAATATATTAATTATTTTAAAATTTCATTGGGGTTTCAATTGGTTTCCTAGTGATTAAAATAGGGTTTTCTTGTTCTTATGTTCAAAACCAATTTATCTATGTATGTAATGTTTTGTTAAACTGGATTAATTTTTTTAAGGAATTGTATAAGTTAAAGGGTATATTTATTATTATTGATTTTCAATTGAGGAATCATATATTTCAAGAAACGTGTTTATAAAAAATTATGATCTTGTAATTTTTTAGACCTTTCCACATTTATTTATTATTTTTTTATTTTATGTTGATATTTTTTTTATTATTTTCAAATTAAGGTGGTTAACTGATGTTTATAAAATATGTTAATAGTTACAAATTAATTTAAAATATTATTTCATGTGTTGATTTTCATGAGATGAATTATTAATATTGTTTTTGAAAATATATTTCCAATTTCATTATTTGAACATTATAAAAATTGTTTTTTATGTAAAAATTTATTTTATGTGACCCCCATTGTCTTTTATTTAGATAAAATTTTATGATTATGATATTATATAAATTTATGGAAATTTCTTCAATAAGAGATATGTTCATTATGTTTTTGTTAAGGAGAAAAGGGTTAACGTTTGTGAATTCTTATTATTTGTGAGGGTGCGTTATGATTTTTTTTCTTTTTTGTTTTATACATCACCGGGATTTCATATGCTTGATTTCTTGGTCAATATTACTAACCAACATTATTTCATCATGGGATCCTTATTACATTTTCAATGACCTAGGAATAGTATCATTTGGTGATTGATTATTATTCCACAATCATTGAAGGATGACAAAAATTAACAAAAAATGGATTATGTGGTGGAGGTGCCCTCAGATTGGTGTCACCATGTTAGTATAATTTTGACGAGGATCACTATATCTTCCTATAAATAGTTATATGTGTATTTTTTTGATCATGAGATAGAATAATGATAAAGGTGTTTCTTGACCTTAGATCACTAAGGATACTCTCATGATATTAATTATCATTCATTTAATTTAGTGGATACATTTATTTCTTATAATCAGTTATCTTTCCTTTATTTGAGTATATGTTATTACTTCTTATATTAATTTCTTCTAGTGGTTTGTTTACAATTATCTATATATTTATTATAGTTTATTTATGGTTATTATGTTAGTTTTAATCATCATTTTGGATTTTACACTATTTTAATGTATATATTTATCTTTCTAGTATTGTTTGAAGAAAATTTTAAAAAGGGAAACAAAAAGTGGGTTATTTCATTTATGTTCATGATGTGAGTATTTTTAAAAATGTGGTTTTATACCATTTCATTAATTATAAAAGTAAAATACTATTAAAATGTTTCAATTCTGTATTTTATTTAAATGAATGAATTTTTCAACATGAAAAAATGAACTCCAGTGATAAAATCATGTGACTTGTTTTTTTATTAAATTAAAAATCATACCTTTATACCAATACATTAAAACTAGAATAAAATATTATTAATTTTAAAAGTTATGCATGGGGTATAGGGAGGATACCAATTGGTAATTTTTTATCATACCTATATATTTCAGGATTAGTATGTCCTTTATTAGATACATCTAATACTCATGGATCCCAGTTCAGTTATACTGGAAATTTCAAGTGACAGTGATTCACATAGAGAATGATGTTTTATGGTAGCAGAATTTATTTCCATTTTTTATTTTTCTTATTTATCATTAAATGTAAAAATTATCATTCTAGATCCCCCTAGTCTATATTTGATCCTATTTTAGATTTCAATATTTGTGGTATTGAGCTATTTTTGATTAGGTTCATTGGGTTATAATCATGGTTATTGAGTTATGTATTATGTTATGCCTTATATAGGTTTTTCATTATTATAACTATTTATTTGGTATATGTGATCATCTGAATAAAAAAAATTATTCTTCCCTTTTAGGTGGAAGTTCTTTCTTATTGTTGTTTTACCAGGTAAAATCTTTCCAACTTGTACACACTGGATTCACATGCAGTACTTTCACTCTTGTGGGGAATGAAATCTACATTAAGGATTATCCTAGGGTTTTTTAGGTACATAGTTAATTTTAATACAATTTGTTTCATGAAAAAATTAACATGACAACTTGAGATATACCCAAGGCCTCATAACATATCCAAAAACAAACTTACAGTTATTAAAACGCCCATATTCTCATTGATAATCAAAATTCTAGTAATATCTCATGATATGGAACTAAAAATTTAAACAATTTCATTGATTCTTGCAACTAATAAAGATATATCAATTTCCACCTGCCCACTAAAACACTGCATACCCCCAATAATCCTCCCCTTACATACTCTATAACTATCCCTGTCACAAATCCAAAATACATGGATGGAATCCATTTATTCCAACAAGGTATGGACATGTCTCCCAATACCTAAAAAACTATAATATTTAATTCCCCACAAAAACATTCATTGTGGTGTGGATTTTTTTACAATCTCTATGATAATTTCTGAATTCTAGTAGAGTTAATTAATTCATCTTTTTCATATGACGTCCACCATTGGTGGATACCACCTGTCCACACCAAACCAAATCTTTTCTATTATCCCATTCAAGAATCATGTAAATGTTCTGATTAGAATTATGATACCCATATTTGGGGCCTTATCCATACCAAAAGGTACAACAAACATCTCATTGTTGTGTGAAATTCATGAGAACCATCATTCCATTGACTCAATTACTGCAATATTCCATTCTCCAAAACATAGACCTGATCCATCCACCCAACCAACATCTCACACCGATAAAATCATAGTTAATAGTTGCAATAAATTTACATAATTCCTAACAATAAACACCCATTAATTGAAATATTTCACATCACATACCTAACTTCTAAACATAAATTCAGGTTCCATCATAAAACAATGATGAAATTCAGTTTGGGTCCATCAACATATCAAATCATATATTTTATTATAACTTTCTTAAATGAGAATAATTATACTATATTATCTCTAGTGGTATCCCCATAATAAATTTTTACTTATAAATTATCTAAAATATATATCCTTATTTATACGCTCTATTAACCAAACAACTATTTTAAAAATCCCCACTCATGCTCCTTGAATAGGTCCACATCTAAAGCTTTGCACTTTGTTTTAATGATATCATGGTTCACAATGAAACTACATTCAAATTATATTAATAATATTTAACTGTATACCGTGATTCAAATAACCTTTACCAACGTCCATGAACGTTCCCATTAACATAGAACACTTATATTTTTCATCTATAGGCCCCTCATTTTCCCGCTTGAATCATAAAATCATTACAGTTCTCATCATACCATAATGTAGGAACTTTATTGATATCTATGTTATGATAATGATCCACATGTACCCATAGTTTTTTCCAAGAAAACAATATCACATAACCAAATTACATTCTCCAAAATATGTCAACACCTATCTATCACAATATTTAATCATCACAACCAAGTCAAAATTCTAATAACTACATAGTCATTCTACTTTCACACTACAGAGATCATTTCTCACACACCAAACATATCATGATGCTTTGGGTCCAACTGGAAAATCATACCTATCAATTTATTAGACGATCCTCAACTTTATTCGACATATTTTATATAGTGATGGGTTAAATCCATTTTCCAAAATTCTATAACCATGAAAATTCATATTACACCCTTTTATCATCATATCATATTTGGTCATCATTTATGCATGATCTTATACCAAATACATTAAAAAAATGATCTCCTAATTATATAGAGTCATAGAATAATGATTCCTACACCTTTCCATGAATTTTTTTTACCTCTTATGGTTCTAACCCCCAAATGGGTCTCATGGGGCCAACCATCTATGCCCACGAATGGACTACTCAGAAATTAAAAATACATCAAAATGGATAACCAAGAATCTTTAGCCGTTTTCATAAGCTCATCTCAAGATTCATGTAACAGACATAATCTATTCACATATCCAACATATTTCCTTAAATCCCCACATCATCGTATCTCCAATATCAATAAATACTATACTATCAAATCAAGCACCTAATTTACCTACATTTGAATAAGCTCAGGTTAGATCCTTCAGTTAATCATATATTTCAAAAATACATCACTCATATAACCCGTTTTAAGAGTGTATCTATAAAACAAGTCTCAAAATATTGTTCAAATACCCCAATTGACAATATAATGAATACCCAAGTAGGTGTACACCCATATATTTTGCAATCATATATTTTGATTTAGAACATCAATAATAATCCCCAATATTACTAAACCCTCTTTTCTAATTCACCAACTGAACACTCATCATAAAAATCATCATTTCATCAATATAGGGATAACATTTCTAATTAAATGTTTAATCATGATTCCCATGCATTTAATACATACCATAACCCATGGTTCCATGTTCTACTAATACATTCACATAAAAAATACATAAGGAACATCCAATCATATACCACTTTCTAAATATTACCTATAATTCAAAAATCTCAACAACATTGAATTTATTTTTATTCATAATAATCTATAATTATTGGAGTCATTTTTTCATAAGGATGATCATCAAGAATCCTTATATTCATATAAGTTCAGTAGAAATATTTTTTAAGTAGATGGAAGTGAGGTTTTCATAATTTTTTAAAGTTTTGATGGTTACTCAAAGAGTTGGTCGGATGCACTATAATTTTGAATGTAATTTAAACCATTTGAATAATAAAATAGTGAGAATCATGAAATAATTATCCATTCTATTGATATGCATTCTTAATAAGAAAATATATAGGGAATCAATATTAACAATGTAAAAGTCATGGAGAACCAAAAATATATGATCATAGTGATATGTATTTAATATTTGGGTCCTACATTTAGGGGGTTTGTTCACTTTACTATAGTGTGATCCCTATACTTATCAGTGATGTATAAAATTTTATAGTCACAAGAGATCATAACCTTTGTACTTATGATGAAATGAAGAATTTGGATGCTTCAACCTATGGTTGTAAGATGTATTTATAAACTATATAATTAGTAAAAATCTATTAATCAGTGTCAAAACTATAATTAATTATTGGATAATATATTCAATACTGTCTTACCACTTCACTGGTGGTGAAAAGGTATGAATAACAAATAATGTATCATGATGATTTAGAAGAGCGCATATATATGATTATGAATATATTGATAATTTTGGAAAGGGATATGTTAGATTTTAAATTAATAATTTATGTTTTATTATGATAAAAGAAAATCATCATATTCTTGGACATCATAAATACATGATTTAGTCAATTATTGGTAACATTCTTAAAATGGAATATATTCTGCTGATGGAATGTGGAAACTCACTCATTGACCTATTATTATAGATAGAGTTGTAAATGATAATATAATGTATAAATCCCTATGAATAATTATAAAAACACTTTTTTACCATTTAAAAAATAATTATTTTTGGTACTTTTGAATTAGAGAACTTAGTGATAAATGACTGAGGACTCTTTTAGAAAAAAGAATAATGAAGACGAAACACTCATACATGGGAATTTGTGAGAGTTTGTGTTCTATGTCAGTAACATATATGGGTGTTTTAATTTTACGAGAAGAATACCCAAGAGCCTGAAGATGGATCATGTACCAAAAAATGTTTTGGGACATTCCCAAGTGAAATATATTGATGTGTTAATGTATTTATTGACTTTAATTGACAAATCTACATTGAATGTATAGATAAAAATCCAAAAACCAACATCTAATGTTTTTTAAGTGTTTATTTTGATCGAAATATATGGTGTAAATAAAAAACGATTAATGTTGAAATAATAAATATTATATAACTTGGTTGTGTGCACCATATGATGATTTTATATGTTTTTTTGGCATAGAGTCATCATGAAAGATAAAAAAATACACCGAAAACCTATGAAAATTAACATCGGTTAACTAAAGAGTAATAAATTAATTAAAATGGAATAGAGAATGATGTTATATTCAGTGGATACACATACCATTCGGACTAAAGGAGGTGCTACTATAAAATCTGCAGAAGTATTTTATATGCTAATGTGGTTGGTAAATATAGTGATAAGCTAACACAAAAATCTCATGAAGGATTCTTCATTTATTATGGTGACGAATTACAAATCATAAAATTTTTGGAAGATGATATAATTGAAAAAATGTTATATTTATTTATAATTTCTTATGTAAGGAATAAAATTTGAAGGTAATGGATGTAATGAAAAAAATTCGACTTACGTACAAATTTATTTGAATAGAGTAATAAAAAGATCATAAATTTCAAAGAGATTAGATGGATTTGAATCTACTAAAAGTTTGAAAATTTTAGAGTAAAGTACTAGATGAATAATAATAGGTTTAAAAATTTTAATACTGAAATATATACCATAAATAACAAGATTCGGTATGACCAATTCCAAGTGTCAATCGGTTGAAATTATGGATGATTAAATGAGGTAAAGAACATAAATTTAACTATATATGAAAAGAATAAAAAGGGTTAGAATATTATTACGGAGGTATGAAAACTACCTAAATTTTATAATTTAAATGGATGGAGGAGAATTGGTTATTTGGTAAAAAGAAAATACCCTTGGATATCCCATCGAAAGCGACTTTTCCATGCAAGAAGAATTCCATTCTCTTCAAATAAATTAGACATGAGCGCTAATAGATTTAAAACCCAAAGAGGAAACATGAAATGAGTATATTTTATTATTAAGTGAGGAATATAATAAATTAAATATGAATAATGTGGGGCTTGTGGTCAAATAAATAAGTATAAGTGAATTTATTACACTACAATACTCACATTGGTTTTTGAGAATTCTACCATTCAAACTGATAAAACCCAATTTTCTTCCAAATGATTATATCTAGGGAAAATGTATGTTAAATTGGAAATTCTTCATAAAGTTATATATTTACAAATATAAATCACGAAAACTATTTTTTCATGTATTAGTGGAATAAATAAAATTTTTACAACCTTTATAAAGGTCATTATGGTTTAAAACAAGCACAAATATAGGATAACTAAATGATTGAATTTTTCTTGGTGGGGAATGGATTCACATAGAGAATCCTAAATGACTATTTAATCCAAATTTTGTATTGTGATATAAATTTAATAATTTTAAAATGGTATGTGGTGTAAATGATTTTGGTGGTATCATTTGTTTAATTGAATTATGAATTGATGGAATACTTATTGAGGAAGATTGAAATAAAAGTTCTCCTGGAATTAAGGGGATTCATAGGCATGAGGTTCAAGAATGTTATGAATAAAAAAATATTTTTTATCTCAGAAATTTTATGTTTCTATGATTGTTTAAAAATTTATGATAACCAGATGATAACCTATTTTAACACTTCTTTTGTAACACGTGAAAATATTATAGGATAATCTATTATGAACAGATAAAGGGGTAAATCAGATGAAGATAATTACATGTGAATTAGTGGTATGAAAGAAGATATATCCCATGGTATGTAATAATCTATATCATTCTCATGAACTGGGGGATATTTTTAGGCTCATTTAAAATACACAGAAGGAACACTGGGAAACATTGAAGTGTATTCAAAGATATCATAATGTAATACAAGATACACATTTTTTTTATAGAACGATGATCCATTGGTTGGGTGTATTGACGAAATCATTGGAGAGACTCCTATTCAATGAAATAATAATTGGTTATGTCTAAAACAATGGTAGTTTCATGTTCATCTTGATGGAATGGTGGAAAATAGTGATTTCACTCTTCACAAAAGAAAGAAAATAAATTCTGGAAATTGAAAATATTGAAAGGAAATACTGTTGTCGAAACATTTGATTGGTGATCTTTGAAGGATCTTGGAGAATTTATATGTCTAATTTTATAGTCAAATATTAATAAAAATGGATAAATATATTGGGTTTATAAGAGGAGAATATGTAAAGAACCAAACATCTCATACATAGATGTTATATATTTTTACATGAATATTCCTTAAATTACAAAATCACATAGGTGGGAATAGAAATGTTATTGTTTCATATAGAACATGGACATATAAACAACATGTTCATAACATAGAAACCTAGTACCCCATAAGGTTATTCAAAACTATAATCCTTCATATGAATATAATACATAATACCTTTCAGTAAAACTGAGGGAAAATAATCATAAGAAACAGTGATCTATGTTTCTCAAAATTGATAAATAAGAGAGATATCTAAATATCTTGATTATAAGGGTAAAAAAATAATAATAAAACATTAAAACCATATCATTCATATCACATATTATATAATTGAAACATGGAATAAAAATTGGATGTTCAGAAGACAGGAATCATTACTTAATCAAACAATATGAACCATGTGAACATTTCATTTTCATATGGTATATATTCTTAACACATAGAAAAACATATAAAATAATTTCCTTATTAGTTCAAGGATCATGGTAAACACTATAATTATGGAATGGATTCAATCCCCAAACTATTTGAGTTCTCATGGATGGCACCCAAGCCTATCAAAATGTACAATGTACCTTACAGAATTGGGTCACATTCCATTCTAGACTTGTTCATCTCATGATATTTTAATAATTACCTAATTCATTAGAGAGAGTCCTAGATCCCACACATCACATAATGAAAATCATAAAATTATATTCCACATGATTATAAAATAAAATTATATAACAACCAAGGAAAATAAATGGGTTTCATAATAATTACATCACAATATAATGTAAGGAAAATAAATAGGCTTCATATTTAATTCACCAATTAATAACACATAGAAAAGAAATTAATTTCCTAAAAATATATTCATTATAATAAAAAACTATATATATAAAGAATTAATATTGAACAACTATATAATTTCCCTTGTATAACGTAAGATGCAATAAAGATATTTTTCCTTGATGAATTAAAATAAGATTAAAAATATATTAATAGAATATTCATGGAAATATCATTTCCATATTGAAAAAAATAATTATATATATATAAAACATAAATTAATAAATAATTAAATATCATTTAATATTATATTCTATTCTTATAATGGATTTTTAATGAAATTAGGTGGTCATTATGAAGAAAATTCCATTTATTTCTTACACATTAAAACTAATATTCCTTTCACATATTTGGTGAAAACTAAAATCACCATGGTTTGAAAATGATAAAAATATTCATTTTAAATAGTTCGTTTAAATGCCTAAAATGGGTATAAATTTTTTTATATAGTCATGTTATTTTTAATAACATATTTTAATCTTTTTTAAAATTTTGGATATAGAATAAAAATCATTTTAAACAATAGTATAAAATGAAAACTATTTCTATTAAAAAATCATTAAATATCATTGATATATTAAGAGGGGAAATGCAATTAAAACATTTATTTTAATGAAATAGTCAAATTATAGTAAAATTAAAGATTGTTTTAGATATTTATCATAATATTTGATCATCTTAAGCATAAACATAGAAATCACTTTCAATGAATAGATGTGATCATAATTCACTTACCACATTTGTAAAGTTGAATTGTAACACCCATTGAAGAATAAAATTAAATGAAACATAAAATATTATTATATTAAATAAATAAATGTAATTACATTTTAAACGGTTTTTAAATGTGCCTAATAAAATAATATATGTGTATAACATGACATATGTCTCAATGAAGGAAAATTTAGAAAAAAATTCACTTACTACCAAGGTAACTTTTAAATCAGGAAACATATGAAAGTGAAATAAAAAAATAGTGAATTAAATTTAATTTTCGTTCATAATAAGTGTCATAATATAAATTAATTTGTTTTATATAAACCACATATAATAAATTGGTGTTGAATATAGATTTTTTCTCACAAAAAACTAAAAGTGAGATAGAACTCATTGAAAAAAAATCTCACCTTCCTTCGTACATGTTCAAACATATTATATATTAAATATATGTTTATTATAAATATATTATAGATCAATAAATATATATAAATATATATTTAAAACCAAATATATTTTATTTATGTCCATGTATTTCCAATTTATTAAAAATTCCATGTTAATGTCACTTTTTTGGAAAATAACTACCTTATTTTTAAAGACACCGTTGATTTGTTATTTAGGGTCATCATACATGGATAATGGTTCCAAAATATATAGAATTATAACCATGATTTTAATATAATATATATTTAGTTTATTTTTGTTTTGATTAATCTATAAATGTTGGGGATAGAATGTGAAAGACATCATTCATGGAGACGTTAGGTCATACATAAGCATTAACACTACACCCATTTTGTAATCAAATTAAAAGTAATAATGGTAAATAATATATTATATTAAACAAATAATTATTAATTTTTATACAGAACATATTTTCATTAAACAAAACCACATTAGTTACCATTTATATTGCGAACGAATAACATTTTCATGCAAGGTGGTGTCCACTTTACACAATAATGATGTTACCGTATTACCACAAAATTGAAAGATATGTGGTAAGTATGATGTAATAAATAATAACTAAAAAAATAATATATATATCATTTTTATACCATTAATCAATCAGTATATTCTGCTATAATATGTGGTGAGGAAAACTAATAGCATTGGATCATGAGGTGACAGTCCACCG
Source organism: Viscum album (assembly GCA_963277665.1). NCBI lineage: Eukaryota > Viridiplantae > Streptophyta > Magnoliopsida > Santalales > Viscaceae > Viscum > Viscum album. Next base: position 520,382,845 of record OY728153.1, on the reverse strand, counting down.
AAAATTGATTGATGATTTTGTATCTTATTTGATTGAAGAGGATATGGAAATGTGGAATTAAATTAACATAATTAAATATCATTATATGGTAGGTATTTTTTTAATATACCAGTATATTATATTTATATATTATGGATGGGAAATAAAAAAAATAAAATATAAACACTTATTGAAAAACAATACTTCTTCTTCGGGTAACCTCGATATGTTTGAATCAAAATCCTTCATATGTGGTACTTGTGATCATTTTAATAATTTTATGATGTTTGGATGAAATTATTGAAGGTATTTGGAATGAAATTTGGAAACCATATTGTTTTAATGAGTGAATATGAGTGTATATGGGGTCACCTTTTATTAGTGTGGTGAGTGGCACATAAGTACATTTAGATAATAAAAATGTGTACCCATATTTTCTAGAGGGTATAATGCTCTAATAATGATCATTATTGACTCATAATAAATATACGATCTACATATTACGATAATGTTTTGTGGGAAAATGTTTTGTGTCATTTTTTTAGCAATATCAATTTAGTTTAACCCCTGGTAAACCCATTTTTACCAAAACTATATTAAATAATTTTTACAAATTAATGATTTAATTATGGAAAAAATTAAGTTAATATTATTTTATATTATTAATTAATATTATAGAATTTTTTTTATAAATTTCGAAATTTTAATTCAAATAAATTTTCGAATTTTAATTTAAAAATGAACTAGCAGACATGAGGGGAAAACTGTTTTACAGGGGTAATTTCCAATGGTTTTAAAACCCTTTATATCCAAATTCAATATGAAAATTTTAAGATCACCTTTATTGGATTTAATAAATTTATAATTGAACTAACATTAGTTTTAATAAAATTTTTAAAAAATCATCCATAATATTTTTTATATTAAACTTTATTTTTCAAAGAAACCAATTTTTTATCACTGTTTATCAAAAATAAATCTTTCTACAAAAATTACAAAAAATAACCCTATGATAATTTGGACATTAATATTTCAAAAATTAAATACGATTTAATAAATTAATTATCAAAAAAGTTTAAATAAATTATTTTTTGAATCTATGCAAATTAAATTAATAACATTTTTTGATAAATATAGTATTTTTGAAAGATAAAGAAATTATTGAATATGGTACACTTTTTAATTAATATGTTTTTTTATTTAAAAAGATTATATCAATTATTATTATTATTTATTTTTCTATTAATGACGCTATGTGAAACAAATAGTTAATAAGTTTCATATTTAAACCATAGTCATAATAATTTATCATCGTTCATTAAAACTAGGTGTTTTGTTTAACAAAAGATATCAAATAAATTTTATTTATTAAATATTACAAATTATTAAAAAATTATGGTGTTAAATTCTTCCCCATTAAAATGAATTTCACTTTTTAAATTAATCGCTCTAATATAATCAAAAAATGATAGTAATTACTCATCATTTCATCTAGTTCCCATATAGCATATTCAATTTGGTGGGCTTTCCATAAAACGTTGACCAACTGAGTTGTATTGTTTCATATAAATTTATCTATTGATTCCTGTATCTCGAAAACATATTCCTCATAAGAAATATTTTTCTCTAATAGTATGAAAATAGATTTTATTACTTGGTAGAGTTCATGAATGTACTTCCTCAGGAGAGATACATCGAATAACTCATGAACATGATATAGTTTTGGTGGAAGATCCAGCCAATAAGATATCACAGTGATATGATCAATAATTGCCGATGGACCAATATACCATTTTCTTAATCTTCCATTATTTAAAAATATGATTAACTTATTTCACAATATAATTCATAGAAACATCTTATCACTTACTTAAAATTCCATATCACACTTGGAATTTTCATCATTACATTTATTCCAACTGTGTGCTTCCCTTATATGATATTAAATGTGTAATGCCCTAAACCTAGTTACCCATAGTCGGTGCTTTATTACATAACATTTTCTTGATCACAATGGATCTTGTCCTGAAAGACCGACCAATTTAGTATCCTTGAATGTACTAGATACATACATAAGTTCTACATTACATTATAAAATGAAAAAAACATTCTATATCTTTTGAATACAGTAATATCCCTTTGCATATTCTATAGGACAATCATAAAATACTTCTCCGAATCCTTGTATAAATATAACAAAAAAAGGATCGACTCAAATTGTCATTATGGATTATAATATAGCGAAAATATTCATAAATAATCATAAAAATTTAAGGAAATCTATAAGACTAAAATATAATAATTTTAAACATAAAATTCAGAATAATATAAAAAATATTAATAAAATAATTCCATTTACATATTCACATTGAAATTCTACTAGTCCAATAATCACATATAATATCAATAGTTAATTAAATAATGATGAAATTCATAATGTCAGGTATCGTAACCACATAGTGAAGGCCTCATGCCAAGACTACAAATAATATTTTGTCATTTCCTTATTCCAAGACACTAGTTTTTCTCAAAAGACCTATTGATGAATCAAGGAGCTATAGTGGATTCCACCCATCACTTACTAAGTCCAGTTAATTTCTCATATGAAAAGGTTGAAACATAAAATAATCATTATAATTAAAAGTAGCATATGAAATGTTAATACTTTAACTATAAACCATGAATGGTATAAAAATAACATATCAACATTCAAACATATCATAAAACAATAAATAAAATATGGAATATTGTATCATAATAAATCAACTTCAAAAAATTATAAAATCAAACAACGTATTTTGACATAAATGAAATCAAAAATATTTGAGAGAAATACACATTTTCTATTTTTAAATAATTTAAATGTAATGTAATTATAAATTGAAACATTTATTTTTAAAATAATCTTATATGATTTTATGGGAATCTTCGAAGGTGTTATAATGGCGAAAAATAGATCAACTCGCTGTATAACATAAAAAACATTCCTACCTTAATTTTTTGGAAAGATTATAATGCACCTTGATCGGAAAACGATGGAATGTTTTATTTTAAAACAATTTATAAAATGTCAAAAAACAGAATAAATGACATTAACCCATATTCTTGGAAATAGTAAAAACATTTTGAAATGAAATTTTTAGAAACACAGACGTGGATGATAATAAAGTCCTGGTAGATACTCATGTATAAACAACCTCAAATAATAAAGAAAATTTAAATGTAATACTTAACATGTAAATTTACATAGTTTAGGGTACATTAAACTCGTGTATAATGGTGAAATCATTGACATCAAATTATAAAATAACCACATACATATATATGATATCATATATGATCTTCTAATATTTCATTGTTAATGATATTTTTGTATTATCATTGTTTTGGGTGTTAGCTGATACGTTTTCATTTATATGATTTGTTATGAAATCCATGATTGTTATAGACATGATGTATTTGATTCATATCAATAATTATATGAAGTTTTTATTCATTATTTTCAATTCTAAAATGAAAATTATTCTTGAATGGTTATGATGGATAACTAAATCTCATCTTGTTGCGGAGACGGTAAGCCCTACGTACGCACAAGCGACGATATCATTCTATTAGTGGTGAAATATTATGTAATTTGATGGTGTATTGAATATATAGAATCATTTACATGTTTTATTTATTATTTAAATCTGTTATACACATTATTATAGCCATCCCAATAATGAAGTGTTGAGTAAGCAACCACATCCCAGCTTGGAGACGGTAAGTCGTATATACACACATATGGTGACAGTGTCATTCATAGGATGGATTGAATAATGAATATGCATGTACAATATTTTTAATAACATCTCAGTACATATAAGTTACTTTAGTTATTATTTTAGTATGGAAACAACAAAGAATGTGGAAGTGGAAGAAAAAAAGAACAATGATAGAGGTGATGAAATTATTACCTCTTCTTCAGGTGCTTTCTTTTGATTTGACCACAGGGATCCATAATATGTATTTATGATAAAATTAAAGCCTCTGTGATGAATTGATGGTATTTTCGAGGATATATGAGTAGTTTTTGGCCATTCCAAATGGATTTGGTGTTGTTAAATTAAGAGATGGGTAAGTACCCTTTTTTAGAGAGGTGAAGGCCACTTTAGGAAATACATGAAATATTATTTTATTATAAAATATCATAGTTTATAATTGCTCAAATGGGTTTATTTCAAGGATATGGTGGGTATGTATCGAAAATTACCAACCAATAGGTTTTACCCAAGTTTATTTCACCTTATAAACATTGTCAATTATATTTTATTCTTAATTTAAGAGTTTAACTTTTACCATGTCTTTCTGTATTTTTTTATTACATTATTAATAACCATATTATAAAATGAAAATAGAACCTCGAGTTGTTAATTAATTAGAAATATATAATTATATAATTCCGTTTTCCAAACATTATATTTTGAGGAATATTATATCATTTAATAATATAGTACTTGTTTTAAAAACTCATTTATGTCAATTTTGACACTATTTAGTATTTGGTTTTTGTGAAATATAACAAATAACGAATACTTAAAAAAATAAATTAAATCAACCCTAACATGTCATATTATCCTATAAAATTATTTTAATATATCAAACGTCTTAATTTACATTCATTTTAATATTTATAATATCAATTATTTTAATCTTTCATTAGAAAGGTAATTACAGCATTATCACTATGTCATAAATAAGTTTAATTATATAAAATCTAAAAAAAATTAATAAAATACCATAATGTAGAAAATATTTTTCTATTCATAATTAATAATTATAATCTAATTTATCTTATTTATAACCCTATAGTAAAAATAGTTTTGCTATTAAATTTTGTATTTTACACTTTTAACTCTTTATTAAATAATATAATAAAAAAAGGTCTTAATATAATCCAAGTGGATCAAAGATTGTCATATTTTATTCCTAAGGTTCATTTTGCTTGAAACCAATTATAAAATAGAATTAGGACATGTTTTAGGATAATTTTAATTGAAATTTTACATTTAATTACCCCATTTTCTTTTAACTGTTGTAAATAAAAATCAAAAGTAATTATTCACAAAATAAATATTTTCATCCAATTGAACAAACTTTTACTTACTTCTGTCAACTGTGACTCTTAGAATTATGAAATTCAATTCACAAAAGTAGTAAAATTACGTTTTATGGAACATTTCAAATGTGTCTAGAAGGTGGAAAAAATTCATTAAAAAGTTTAATTAATTTTTATACATTTAATCTTATTATAAAATGACTCAAATGAATTACATTGAATTAATATGGGTATTATGTATCTATTTTGACTATAAAATAAATTTAAAAAAATTAATTATTATTTAAATAAAAGTAAAATTTTAAACAATAACGTAGAATTTTCACTATTTCATGGAAATTGAATGTTTTCAGAAAAATACCAAAAACTCGCTCTAAACTAATCTTGTTATTCTGAATCATAAAATGATGTCCCTTTTGAAAAATAATGTTTATAAAATTTCAAAATGTTGGTATTACTATTTATAAGTACTTTCTAAATTCCTAGTTTGATTGGTTGTGGTGTTCTAGAACTCGAAGATGCGTACAACGCAAGCTATTTTATTATTCAAAGAGAAGTGTTCCATTTATTCTTGGTTTGTAACATTATTCCCTCATTAAAATAACATCTTCCTCGAAATTTACAGTATATTACTGCATAAAATTATTTGGGTGGTTCTTCATCATATATTCCATGGGTTACCTCATTGCCTCTTCTATCTTATGGTTTCTCCATAGAATATTTATCATAAGAGTCATCTGGATTCTCAACACTTATTCTCTGGTGTCAATAATCTTAACCAGCTACATCCAATAATACAGAACGGGTTCTAGTTCTATTTCTTCAAAGGTGATTGCATGTGTTGCATCATGCTTGTATTTTCTCAATAGTTATACGTGGACCACTTAATGAACTTTGGAGAAACATGGTGGCATTTCCCAATGGTATGATACAACTCCAATTCATTCTATAATTTCAAATGTTTCCTTGTTCCAGGGACATAATTTATCCTTCTTACTGAATCGTATAACACCATTCCATTGAGATACCAGAAAAAACTTATCTCCTACTTTAAATTCCAAATCCTTCCTTCAGTAATGGTCATAGATATTTTTAGTAAATTTAGCTTCTTTTATGTGGGTTTGGATAATCATCAATTTTTCCTTTATTTCTTCAACATGTTCTACGCCTATGAGTTTTATATCGCCAACATCATCCCCACAATTTTTTGTGCGACACCACTTTCATTATAACTCTTCATATGGTGCCATCAAAATACATGAATGTCATCTACTTTTATAGGAAAATTCAACCAAAGATAAATACTAATCCCACATACCTAGATATTATAGATAGAAATATCTCTACTAGTATTATAGGGTTTTAATAGTCTGATCTGATTTTCTGTCAGTTTGAAGGTGGTAGGCAATGCTATAACAAAGTTCAGTATTGAGGTATTTCTGAAGGTTTTTCCAGAATTTTAATGTAAAATGGGGATCACATTAAGAATTATAGTTTTACACCATGAAGTCATAAAATTTCATTAGTATATTGTCTTTCTAAACATTCAAGTGGAAAATCATCTCTTATAGCATGAAAATGTGATGAATTGGTAAAAAGATCAATACTCACCTATATTACATCAATCCTTCTTGGATTCATTGGTAGAACCGCGAAAACATTCATCGTCTTATCATCCCATTTCCACTCAGGTATATGAATATGTTTCCTAACTTTTACATGATGTTGTCTTCCATCCTTTACCTATTGAAAAACCATAAATCTTGACACATAATAAAAAAGCAGAATGTTCATGTTGTCCCATAGAAAATGTTTCTTCAAATCTCAATACATCGTAGTTCTACTAGGGTGTAGAGAGAAATTTGAGCTATTAGAATCATCCAATAATTCCCTTTTTAGATCTGGTATATCGAGAACACAATTCCTCCTACAAAATTTCAATATTCCATCATTATATATAAATTTAATCAATATCCCATCATTCACAACATTAATTTTTTTTAAACCTCTAATAATTATGTTGAGAATATTGTTTCATTTTTAGTATATATGGATTAGAAAACATTTGAAAATTTATCAATGTCTCTCCTTCCCTAATTACTCTTATATCAATATTTACTACATCTATGAATATTGAAACCATTTCCATTCTCATCTTCATCAAAACTCCATGATCCATTCCTCTCAAATCATTTTTCACCATATTTTCCACCCTTGGGAAGTAGTTTATTGTGAAATCATATTACTTGAGTAATTCAAGGCATCACCTATTCCACATTTTGAGGACTTTTTTGAGAAAATATACTGCAAACTCTTGTGATTAGTATAGATCTCAAAATTTTCACCATAGAGATAGTGTCTCTGTTTCTTGAGAGAAATTATTACATCTTATAACTCATTATCATGAGTGGGATAGTTTTGTTCATGAATTTATAGCTACCGTGATTCATAGGAAATAACTCTATCATTCTGAATAAGGACACAACCTAGTCCTTTAATTTATGAATCACTAAAAATAAAAAATCTATCATTCTCTAATGGTAGGGACAACAAAAGAGAATTAACTAATATTCACTTTAGTTCTTCAAAATATTCGTCACTCACTTTTATCCAAACAAATTTAACCCCTTTATGTTTGAGTTTAGTTAATGGGTTATCCAATCAGGAAAAATTCTAGATGAAACTCTGATAATAACATGCTAAACCAATAAAACTATATACCTATGTTATACTTTTCAATGCTGGCCATTCATATATTTCCATTTCATTGAAGGATCAATAGAGAATCAATCCATAGAGACAATATAGCTAGGAAATGAAAATCTCTTGAAGCCAGGATTCACACTAGCTAAACTTCAAATATATTTCATTTCTTCTAATAGTTTTCAGAATTGTGAAGAAGTTTTTTCATTATTTTCATAGATTTGGGAGTATAAAACGATATCATAATTAAATACCACTAAAAATCATCATAAAATTTCCTCAAATCACTATTACTTAGGTCCATGTAGACAAAGAGTTCATTATTCCGTCCAAAAGGCATTACTGTAAACCTAAAATGACCATACCTCAAACAAAATGATGTCTCCATAATGCCTTCTTTCATCATACACAACAAATGATATTCATATTTTAGGTAAATATTTGAAAAATATTGAGCTCCATGATGTTGTTCAAATAAATATTCAAGGAGAGGTAGGGGATACTTGTTATTTATTGTCATAACATTGATATCCCTATATTCTATGGACAACCACAAAGATCCATCATTCTTCTTAACAAAATAACATGGGCTCTCCAAGGATAAACACTAGGGAGAAAAAAACCCTTAATTAATCAATTCCACTAGTTGTTTATTTAGTTCCACTAATTCTATAGTGTCCATTCTATAATGGGTCTTCAATTTGGGCCTCCAAATATTAATAAAGTCAATGGAAAACACGCTTTCTTATTCTGGAGGATGTCTAGGTAAATCCTCTGAAAACACATAAACATATTCTTGAAAAATAGGTGTATACTATGTTAGAACATTCCTCTCCTCACCCAATTTTATTTCAGTCCCTTAATTCACAATAATTGAAATTAGTAGTGCTACTTGGGGTGGATATAGATAAAAATCATATGGTTATGTTTCTACTCTAAAGAAAATATATTCTTTATCATTATGAAAAATTGGAACCTTATTCTTATTATAATAAAGTTTCTTATCATGTTCTTAAAGCCAATCCATATAAAGGATTATATCAAATTCATTCATGGGTATGACAATAAGATCACCAGATAAAGCCTGTTTATATGACATAATGGTAGTTTATTGAGAACACATTGTTTCAATGATACTTCCCTTAAGTGATTTGACCGAAAATACCTTGTTAATTAAAATTGAAAATATATTATTTTCAAAGAAAATAGGGAGTATGTGAAAGAATTTGATAGTCCAAAATGAAATAAGGCATTTCCTAACTTCTAAGAAATCGTTAAAGTACCTACCACCACGTCATTCGAAGCATCAACATTAGCAGTATTTATCACATAAGATTGTTCTTTCACCCTTGTCCTTTTCTTGGATATGTTTTCTTGGAGCTTAGGATATTCATTTTCATAATTCCCCATTTTTATACAATTGTAACATTTCAAATTGATATCCTCTTTCTTCCCCTTGCAATCACGAGCATGGTACCCTTTTTCCCCACACATGTAATAGACTCTTATTATATTCAGGCAAGTACATGGATGTTTATTCCAACCTTTACTACATGATGGAAATTTATCATTACCAGTATTCCCATTATTTACATTTTAAGAGTGTTCACGTGATCTCTTATTCTTCTACTTTTCTTTAAAGCCGTAAGACATAGATAATTTTTTTCTGTCATGATATCACATGATACTATATCTTCGTATGATGAGAAGGATTGTGAGACTAATGATAGATGAAGGAATTATTTTTTACCATAAAATTACTAATAAATCTTAATTTTCAGGTTCCATATATAATCTGCAACATTCCTTGCTATCCTTGTAATGTTATCCTCATACATTTCGACATTCTTATCCTCATTTTTCCTCAGATATAGAAATAATTTTTCCATATCCGCTCAATGGAAACAAGGAAAGTATTTTCCAAAAAGAATAACTTTAAACTACCTACATTCCATATTTGACACTTATTTATCATATTTTTTTGAATTAAGGACTACCATTGATCTGCATCTTGTGTGAGTCGATAAACTGTCATGAAAATATTTTCCCTTTCGGTACACCAAAAAAAATGAAATATTTTCTCTAAAGAAAATATCCATTATTCAGCTACAAATGGATGTGTAGTCCCATTGAATGTTGGCGGTTGTTTACCCATAAAGAGGTCCATCATTGAACCTCCATATTGTGGATCACATTGCTCTATACGGGTAATGTAATTGTTCATAACCTAAGTGAGTTTACCCAGTATGGTAATAAGTTGTTTAGCACCAGTTTCATCACAAGCCCCAATATAATTAACTTGATTTGGAGGTAAATTTCTTCATGGATTATGTTCATTGATACAATTTCCATTTCATCTACAAGGCTCTATTTCTAAAAAATGAAATACACTATATTATTTTATCAATTGCAATACATAATTCTAAACAAGTAAAATACCTAATGTAAATTGAACAGTTTATGCATATAATCCATAATCGTAAAAAAAATGTTTTCATTGAAGATGTTTTTACTACTAAATTCTTCAAAGTGAATTGTAAATAAAATGTGAATTATCCAAAGCATACCCACCAGGAATTTTATAACCAAGAGTGAAGAAATGATCATTGTCATGCACCAGTTCCCATATGAATCTATTTCAAAGAAGTTTATTTGGGTTTTACCCCAGGAAACAATTGTGCCAGAGCCACCTCTACCTTCTTGTGTCAAAACAGGGAGGTATTTCTTGGAAAATTACCAAAATCTCTACATTACCAAAATTATAGGAAATTATTAAATACTAATCCTCAAAGTCTATCTTAAGGTAATGCTCTCTAATCAGAGTTTTTCTAAATCTAGTTACCAATGTTTACACTAAAATACCTCGGATACCAACTATAACACCCTGAACCCAGTTACATAGAGTCGTTAAATTATTATGTAACATTTCCATGATCACAAGGAATCAAATCCAAAAAGTCTGATCAGTTTAGTAGCCATGTAAGTACTAGATACATACATAAGTTCTACATTACATTATTAAATGAAAAACAAAAACTTTGTACCTTTTTTGAACAAACTCATATCTCATAGACTATTACCTTAGGTCAAACATAATATAATTATTCATATCCTAGGAAAAATAAAAAATAAAAAACGGGTGATATCAGATGCTCTGTAAGGATAACAATATATGGGTAACATTTATAAATAAGTATAAACATGTAAGGAAATGTATAATACTAAACCACTAGCATTTTAAACATAAAATTTTGAATAATATGGGAAATATGAATCAAATAATTCCAATTACTTATTCACAACGATATTCTACTAGTCTAATAATCACATGTAATATCAATAGCTACATTCATAATAATGGAATGCATAATGCCAGACATCATAACCACATAGTCAAGGCCTCATTCCAATACTATAAATAAAATATTTCTATGTCCATGTGTGAAGACACTACATTGTCTCATTAGACCTACTGATGCATCGAGGATCTTTAGTGGGCTCCACCTGTCAGATACTAACTCCAATGCATCCCTCATATGAAAAGGATGAAACATGACATCAAAATTCATATTAAAACAAGCATACAAAATGTTGATATTTTTACCATAAACCACTAATTGTATAAAAATAACACATCCATAGTCATACATATCCTAAAACCTTCAATAAAATATGGAAGATTGTATTATAATAAATCAACTTTAAAAATTTGTAAAATCCCTTGAAGGATGTTGACTTAGATGAAATCAAAACTATTTTAGAGAAATATCTCATTATATTATGAAAACATTTAAAAGTCATATAATTATTTAAGAAAATATTCATTTTAAAAATATTCTTATAATCTTGTATGGGATGCTTCCATGGTGTTATAATGGCGGAAAATATCCACACCATCCACATAAGTTCAAAAACATTCATACCTAAATTTTTAAAAAAGGTCATAAAGTACCTTGTTTGGAAAATGACAGAATGATTCCTTTCAAAAAATAGGTAAAAAAAGTCAAACAAGGGTATACATGACATTAACTCATATTCTAAGAAATTGTAAAAAAAAATCATATGCATTTTTAAGATTCAATGATTTGGATGATAATGAATCCCCAATAGATTCTCACATATTAACAACCTCAGATAATAAAAAGATTGTAAATTTCACCCTTACCATGTACTTTTCCTTATTTTATGGAAAATTATCATAAGTTATAATGGTGAAATAATTATTATTAAATTATACAAGAACCACATACATAAATATGATATCATATATGATCTACTAATATTGATCTGTTAATGATATTTCAGTAGTATCATTGTTTTTGGTGTTAACTGATTCGTTTTCCTTTAAATGATTAATTACGTAATCCATGTTTGTTATAGATAGGATGTATTTGATTCATATTCATAATTATATTATGTTCTTAAAAATCATTTTTAATCGTCAAAGTAAAACTATTATTGAATGTTTACGATGGGGAATAAAATTTCATCATGTCGTGGAGATGGTAAGTCAGACGAACGCCCGAGAGAAAATATCATTCTTTTAATGGTAAAATATTATGTAATTGGATGGTATATTTTATATACATAATCATTAAAATTTTATATTTAATATTTATATCATTAATACTAATTCTTATACCCAACCAAATAATTAAGTGTTGATTGAAAAACTGCACCACGACGTGGACAATATAAGTTGTACGTACGAACGTACAGTGCCATTTTCATTGATAGGATAAATAGATTATTGAATATGGTTTTACCATATTTATAATAAAATATCAATATGTAGAAGGTACTAGGGTTGTTATTTTATAATGTAAATAAGCAAGAAATATGAAGTAGATGAAGAAAAGAACAATGAAAGTGGTGATGAAATTATTACCTCTTCTTTGGGTGCATCCTTTTTATTTTATCAAAAGGGATACATAGGATGGCTTCACGATCAAACAATGGCCTCTAGGATAATGTGAGGTTATTTTGGAGGATATTTTAGTAGGTTTTGGCCAAGAAAAAGTGATTTTGAGGTGTGAAATACAGATAAGGGAAGTACCCTTTTATAACAAAGGTGAGGGTCACTTTAGGAAAAGACTTAAATAATATTTCATTATCAAATAATTCTCAGTTATTAATAGTTCAATATGGATTTATTTTGAGGATAAGGTTGGTATGGGTCGCAATATTCTCAACCCATAGGATTTATACAATTTTAGGTCACCATATTAACCTTATCTTTTAGATTTAATTCTTTGTTAAATTGTTTAACTTTTACCATGTCTTTTTGAATATTTATGTTACATGTTTAATTAACTTACTATAAAATGTCATGAGAACCTAAACTTGTTAATTAATTAAAAATATAATATTATATAAGTAATTTTTACAACCCTTATATTTTTAGTATTATTATATCATTTAATGTATTGTATTTTTTTAAACTCATTTATGTCAATTTTAAAACTATTTAGTTTTTTGTTTTTGTGAAAGTCAAAATAATTTGATTACTTCAAAAAAATACATTAAATAAACCCTAACATGTCATATTATCCTATAAATTTGTAGACTTCATGAAATTTCATAATTTAAATTTTTCTGTATTTAAAATATCAAATATTTTAATCTATCATTAATAAGGTAATTACTGCATCATCATTGTGCCAAAAATAAATATAATTATTTAATTTATAATTATTATAAATAAAATACCATGTCGTGTGAAATATTATTATACTTATAATGAATATTTATTGTCAAATTTATCTTCTGTATAACTCTATATTAAAAAAAATTTAGACGTTAAACTTTGAATTTTAACCTTTTAGCACTTCATTAAATACAATAATAATAAATGTCCTAATCTAATCAAAGTTGATCAAAGAGGAACATATTTTTTTCCTAAGGTTTATTTTCGTCAAAATAAGATTATCCAATTGAATTATGAAATGTGGTATGGTAATTATAATGTCATCTTCACCTTAAGTTACCCAATTTACTTTTAACCGTGGTAAATAAAATTAAATATTAACTATTCATCAAAAATTATTCTCATCATAATGAACAACATTTTATAAACTGATGTTAACTGTGTCTCATGGATTTTTGAAATTAAATTCAATGAGGTGATAAAATTAGGGTTTATGCAAATTGGAAAATGTTCCTAGAAGGTGGGTAAAAGACCTTAAAAAGTTAAACAAAAGTTTATATATCTAATCTTATTATAAAATAGCTACAATGAATTAAATTGAATTAATATATGTATTATGTATCAATTTTGACATTAAAATAAATTTAAAGAAAAATAATAATTATTTGAATAAAATTTGGTTTTGAACAATAACGTAGTGTTTTTCAATATTCATCAAAAATTGAATGCTTTCAGAAAAATACACAAAATTCAACCTATGTTAATTTTGATATCATGAATCCAAAAATGAATTCCATTTTGAAAATTAAAATTTAAAAAATTTAAAAAATTGGGTATTGCTATTCATATTTACTTTTTAAATGGCTAGTTTGATTGGTCATGGTATGACATAACTCAATGTTATATACATCGCATGTATTGTATTAATCCAAGTGAAGTGTATCATGGAAGTTTTGGGTGTTACAAAATGGATATAACTTTATTATCCCATATTTTGATATTTTTAGTCGTAATATGTTTATTTCTCAAATTCATTCTACTATGTTATAATGGGATTTACAATGATCCATCTAAATGATCAAGTGAAATATATTATTTTATGTAAAGACAACTATTGGAAGGTGTTGATATCAACCACCTTCAAATTACAAATATCATGATCTAGAAATATCCTCTAGGTATTTAATTTTTCTCTTGAAGTCACCATCTATTTTAGGATGATACATAGTTCTAAAAATCTACTCTGTATTTATATATTAATGATGATTTTTCATGAACATTGAGGTAAACATTTGATCCTATTCAGAATAAAAGGAATATGGTACTCCATGAAAACTTATCCAAAGATAAATATTCTTTGATTACAATGATGTATATTGACCTTGTAAGGGGATTGGATATAACCCATATATTATTGTTTTCTTTATTAAATTTGGGGATTCTAAAAATTATATTCATGATTATTTTTTCCCATTTATATTTTGTTATGGGTATTGGGGGAAAAATAAACATTTAATTTTATTTATTAGCCTTAAATATATAACATTCCATGAATTGAGATACAATCATTGTGATATATTACTCACCTTCTTCTATAGCTCTACATCTTGTTTATGTGCCTCTATAACCTTCACCTATATTGATGGTTGTACATTCAATTATGTAATATATGATTTATCCACTTCAATCAAGATATGTAAATCTATTCATTGAAAATAAATAAATTTTTTATATTCCTCTCAACATCAAGGATAACCTAACATGATCCCTTCAACTCCAATCATCATCCTCATTCAAATTTTCAAGGTCGTAATGTATTTGGGAGTTATAATCTTTAATCATCTCTAAACATCTTATCTAGAAGATATTCAACTATTTATGTGTGAACATATACATAAATAATTTTTATAGGCATATATATCACACTTTTATTAGTAATTGTACTTCTTCCATATCTATAATGAAAAAATACCACATCTAACAACAACTAATGATTTGGGTAATGTTTCCCATAAAACATTTATTTTTATTAGGAATAAGGTGTAACCATGTCATTCTTCATCAGAATGAATCTTAATCCCCTATTGGATTCATTAATATAGTTTAAAATCCATAATCAACTATAGGGTAATGTAAAGACAAGTGAAATTTATAATATTCTCTTCATTTTGTTTAATGTTTCTCCACAATCATCTATCTAGAGAAACCTGGATACCATATTAGTTATCTTCATTGGAGGATTTAATATTCATGAGGTATTTTCCAAGAAATATCTTTAATATCAAGCTAAACCATGAAAACTACAATCATTATACATTGTGTTAGGTTTGGAATGACCTTTAATAGCCTCCATCATTGATGGATCTAAAGAAATCGCATCCCATGAGATTATACAACCCACAAATGAAATTTTTTGTGTGAAAATTTACGCATTTTAAATTTTACATATAATTTATCCTTCCATTCAGAAATTAGTATTATAATTAAGTCATCTTCATACTCTGCCATGCCGTATGAGTATATAATAATATCATCAAAAGCGGGTAAAGTGAACTAATCAATGGAATATCAAAAAAATCCATACATTAAACACAAGAATATAGATATGTAATTATTTCTACTGACTAACATTAATTTATATTCATAGTGTCCATAATTATTTTGAATGTTGTCTTCGGTATATACTTTTTATTTCCCCTCAATTAAGGGAATCCATTAAAAAGTATAATCATGGAAAAGAATTGTTCTCTAAACATTTGATCAAATTGGTCATCAATAGAGAGTGGAGGATACATTTTCGAGATCGTGATATTTTTCGACCCCTATTTTTCAAGGATGATTCACATTGATCAATATATTTTTTAAATAAAGAACATTTATACCCCAAGGAGACTCACATGGCTGAAAGAATTACTTTTCATGATTCTCTTGGAGGTACTAATTCAGTTCTTAAAACTTAATTTTTTATATTATATAGGGATCCTTTGAAATAGATTTGGAAACAAGTATTAATTATATTGAGAAGAAAATTTCATGTTTCGGTGGAAGTCTATAAGATCTTTTGAAAATAAATAGAAATATTCCCACAAAATATTAATATCAATTATGTAAAGTTTCTCTCCACCAATATAAGATAAATACCCCTTATAAATGGGAATCAATTCCCAAACGATGTATGTGATCTCAATTTGAATTTCATATTTACCGTCACACGGATAGATGATCATACATTTCTTTATAATATCAAATTTGATTTACCTTCCTTGACAATTAGTTTTTTGATATTTTTAGGGAATGTCATTCCAGAACTATGATATCATCAAATTTAATTGGAATAATAGTTACATGATTTAAAGGAAGAACATTCTCACAAACACTAATCAGGGTGAAATCTTATACCTGAGATGCAATCTATTAACCATTATAGTTTTTCATTTATAATTCCATATTTAACACTATGGATGGAATCTTGATACCCTTATATAATTATTCAGATATTAAATAATTAGTAGATTAATGGTCAAATAAGAAATTTGATGTTCTATAGTGGATGGTAAGGGTACCTTTCACCACGTTTGTATCTCACCCCACATTAGAAATATTGATCCAAAGATATTTCCCATTACTCCCAACTTAAGATTTTTTTTATGTTTACCATCATCGTTAACTATTTTATTTGGACATTGGTTGTAAAAATTTCAATACCATGTGTATTTGAGACACTAGAGTGTGATTATTGAATTATATAATTATTTCTATCTATTTTACTCACTAGATATTGTCTTCCCATTCCTTTCTCATTAAATTTCCTAATGAAATTATTTTCCAAACGTACACTATTTACTAAACCCATAAATAAAATTTCATAATAGATTCCTCCTACACTTATAGAACAATGAATGTTCCATTTTTTTCTCCATGTTTTTTAGAGTATCTTTTGAATTCCATCAACTGTTAATTTTCAAAACAATGTGATTTGTGGATAAAATCAATCTCCATTTCAATCCTGATATTACATCACATGATTTATTTTGTTCTCCAAAAGTCCCTTAAGTGTGACACCATTTAGATACATGGTTTTCTGCCACAAAATAATCAATCAACCATACTTCTCATTATGTCGATAATTCCTAAATCTTAGATCATATATTTTTAAAATTTTTATAATATGTAACAAAAAAATCATCATTATTATTAATTAGCATAAGGAATTACTTATCCAAATTTTATAAAGAGAATAGTATAATTACATATTTGAAAATTGGTCTCTTAAACTCATCCCACTCATTGGAGTCAATTTTATGATGTTACATACTATTCATGATGAGATTCCAACATTGATCCACTTCACCAACCAAATAATATATATCTAAAATATGTTTTTCATTTTATGTACACTAGAGTATGAAAAATATCTTCTCAGTGGTACTGATCTATTTTTCATCAACGAGATGATTATTGGAACCAGTAAATAATTTTTTACGTTGTCTCATTAAAGATAAAGAAAATTGATCCCCCATTTTATCATTTGGAAGTATGGAATGATTCATGTATTGGTTATTTTGTGTGAGAATAATAATATTATTTTTAATTATTTTTCCATAATTTTTGGTTACACAGAAGGAAAATCATTTAATTGTTTTCCACACAAAGCATTGACACAGTTTCTTTAGGTTCTTTCCACTGACTAAAACCAAATAAAATTATACTGTAAGAAACTATAATAATTTTGGGGAACCACATAATCATGAAAATCACATATATGATATCTGAATGATGAAAACTTATTTTTAATCTAAGACAATATAGGTTTATATTTGGATACTCACTGACACCATATTTTTAAATAATTTACGATATTTCATAAATAGTGTATGATTTTCCAATGAATACACCTCTGGAGATTCCAACATGGATTGTAAGGTAGAAATATTTTATTCACCAACAGACGATTGTGTCTAGCTCAATCCACCATTTATATTTTTATTACCCCTAGGTACTATTGTGATAGAGAATTATCCACTTGTATAATCAAGAAATTGATGAATATTCTTGAAACCACATTCTATATCTTTTATTAAAATTTCAATAAATTTTCTTTTACATTGGATCATCATTATACATATCCTTATATATCTCACTAATTTTTTTCATCCTAGTTTCCAAAGGATAAATGAACCAATCTGCTGATACCAGCTATAAAAACTCAAAATTTTCATACATAGATATTATAAATTTTTAAATAAATATTAATTAAATTAACCAAACACATGTCTGAGGATCAAAAATGTGTAGTGCCTTTGGGATCATACACACATAAACTAATTTCCCATAAAAAACCTAAAAAACTATAAATATATTCGTAATAAAGACAACCGTTCATAAAAAAATCTTGCACAATACCTTTCATCATAACATTAGTAATGTAATATAAGAATGGGTGAGCTCAGATTCCCATTAATGGTAAACAAAAGAAATATCAACATATAATGAGTATAGTTGTATAAGAACATGAGAAAAAAATTTAAAAACATAACCTGTATATAATATATCAAAAATTAATGTCTCGGAATAAATATTTGAAGTCAAAAATACAAGAATCATAATTTTATCAAAGAACATAAACCCTGAGAAAATAAAATTATCATAATGCATATAATTTTTTCATAGAGAAAAGAATATTAAATGAATTATTTAGTAGTTCATGTTTCACTTATAATACTATCACAGTGGAATGGGTTTAATACCAAAATCATTATAGTATTCAAGGTTTATTTACAAGTCTATCATTATAGACAGAGAACTTTTCTGAATTGGGTTAAACCCTATTCTAGTTATATTTTTCTAATTATATTTGGATCATTACCCAATTCATTAGAGGGAGATATAAGACCCGCTTTTCAAATAATGAAAATATTAATAATGTGTTCTAAAAACCATAAAACATCCACCATATTAGTACATGGGAATGGAAAATAGTTTCATAAGAACAACATCATAACATTAACCATGATAATGAGATGGGATTCATTTACATTTTATTTTTTCATAGACTGTATCAATGAAATGGGTTTCAGAAAACATACCTCTTAATGAACATAAAGCATATATAAAATGAATAAGGATGGTATAAAAAGATCATATCCCTTTGACAACAAACATAATTGAGTTTTTTTTGTCATTGATGGATATAAATTAAATAAAAAAAATATTTTAAATGTTCATGAGGAAAATATCCTTTCTATTTTGAAAAAAAAAATCTTTAAAATAAAATATCATCCCAAATGTTGATGAAATAGATTTTGAACATAATCATGGAATCCTGAAATGGAATCATGAATGCATTGAATGATTATAAACAAAGAAAATATCATAAAATTCATACAATTTAAAATAAATATTCATATCACATTTTCAGTAAAATTATAAAGCATCTTGTTATGAAAATGAAAAGAAGAGTCCATTAAATATTTTTGTAATAAATTAAAAAATGTTATAAGTGAATTTAAAAAATATTATGATATTTATTTTAATAATTTCTAAAAAACTATTTTAAAATCATGGATATAAAAGAAAAATCATTTTCGACCTAGGAGAGAAATAAAAACATTTTTTCATAAAAGTTTAATTTAATATCCTGAGTGAATAACATAAAAAAAGTGAATGGAAAACATTTATTCAAAATACAAAAGTATTGGATAATAACATTAATTTTTTTTTCTTGAGATATGGATCCAAATATTTTATTATTTGAATGATGAAAAAAATTCACTATAAATGACGTGATTGTATCATAAAAAACATTCCACATTGGTAACATTTAATTTTAATCCTCAGGAAATAATAACATTATATAAAACAAAAACATTAAATAGATTTGATAAATTTATGAAAAAAATGTAAAAGGGTATGTATATAGACAAATTAATTGATGATAAATTTATATTATGAAATATATTTCAATGATGGATAATTGGGTGAAAATACATTTTATTGTCGGAAACAATTGAACTGTAAACCAAATTATAGAGAAATATTAAAATGAATATGTAAATTTGAATAGATTTCTTGGGAATAATTATTAAAATATTCATGGCTAGAACATACACAAAATAATATAAATAGTTGGTTTATCTTCATGTCTCTCATCAAAATATAAAATGGATAATGAAATCCCATACATTAATTCTAGACATATTTTTTACACATCGAAACCACCTGTGTAGTTTACAAATTTCTATGATAAATCTATTAAATAAAAATTAATATATATCACACCATAAATTTTATATATATGGTCTTTTGTTATCTATTTGACAATAATTGGATGTTAAATTAATGTTTTGATAAATAAATTATTTTTTCGTGTAAGTTTGGATTTTTTAGTTTTTTCATATTACAAAAAATATGGTGGATTAATCTTAATAATTTAATACCTGATATTAATATCATTTAAATTTAGTATATATTTGTTTATTACAAAAAAATTAGTGATATAAAATTATATATATTGTTCATTGAGACGGTAGGTCATAAGTACACTAGAACGTTGTTTCCATTTTCATGATATATTGAAAGATATTATGGTAAATAATATATTATCATTCCAAAATTATTTTTTCTTTCAGATATATCATATTTTTTCATTAAAACAACGCGTATTACCATCCATGTAAAGTGGGAATGAATCGCATCGCATCGCGAAGTGGTACTCCTCTGTAAACACGAGCACAATTTCCATATTATAATTTTCTGGAATTTAAGTAATTAAATGTGATATAATAATTCCATATGAATAAAAATAATATATATATATATATATCGTATATATAAATTTATTCAAACATTATAGCCAGAAGTAATAAGTTGTAATATAAAATGATTAACAACGTTTCATGAGGTCGTACTCTTCCATACAAACGAATGCGTTTTTTATATCGTATCAGATTGAAGAGGTGATTCATATAGGTTATTCCATTATAATAATAAAATATTGTTATCTTTTTTATACTTAATTTAATAGATTATAATTATATTAAAATACTTCAATAATGTGTATGAGTATTTAAAATATAAAAGACCATTGATGTGTGTATCTACTCTTAAGTTATTATATATTATTTTGAACCAAAATTAATCCTAGGTTTGTTTTCTGTACAAAATAATATTTATATTATGATTGGGGTAATTAATTAAGTTATTAATTTTGGAATTTTCAAATCCAAATTGTTTTTAATGTTTAAAGTGGAGAGGTTAGGGATGGCCTTTTATAAGTGAGGTGAAGGGAACACAATTATGTTTTTAAAATAAAAAGGTGTACCAATGTTTTTCACATGGAAGAAGGATAAAAAATATTTCATTATTGAGCCTTGAAAATTATACGGTATAAATATGGCCATAAAATATTTGTTGTACATCTTTTGACTAATTTTAACAATACATTAATAGTCACTCCCCCTCGTAAATAAATATCTACATTAACAGTGGTATATATTTTTAATTAATGTTACTATAATTAGGGTAAAAATGAATTTAATATTATTAAAAATTAAAAAATTATGATGTTATAAAAATTATTACATTTTCCTAAATTCAATTCATATAATTGGAAAATTTTAATTTTAAATTAATTCCAAAAAGCAGGAATGAATGTAGGTTTGCAAAAATGAAATTGATCAAAATATTAAAATGTTTTTTATAAAAAATATAAATATGAAATTGATTTAAATTATGTAAATTTGAATAATTAATATTTAATTTATCTTATTTAACTTTTAATGAAATTTATTTAAAAAATAAACTTATACATTCGTTAAAAATGGATGTTTTCATTGAAAACAAGTATTTTCAGTACTAATGAATAAATTAATCTTTTATACAAAATAAAAACATAACCCATATCTAATTATGACATAATTATTTAAAAAATAATAGTTTTAAAAAACAACTTTTAAAATTTTAAAAGAAAATTAATGTTCAAAAAAATTAATAAAAAACATTTTTTTAGAAAATAGATTTTTCAAAACATGTTATGAATTTTTGAAAAATTAATTACATTATTACCAATATGATTTACATATATAAAACAATTATAATTAATATTTATTATTTTTTACGTTCTTATGTCGTAATTTTGGAGTCTAGGTAATGAAATTATTGTTTAAATAATAATATTAATATGATTTCAGGGTTCATTAAAACATCGTGTTGCAAGTAATTAAAACAATCAAGAAAATTTATTTTTATTATAAAACTAATAAAATAAATCATAGGGAGTTATTGTAAATTCATGAACCAAATGTAAAATTATATCAGGATGTTTCTACAAGATGGGGTTATGGGGTTGTAGAAGATAACATGGCAGAAAACCCTAATATATATGGTAACAATAAAATTAGTTTAGGAAAACATGAGGCGGTCATATACACCAGTTTGGCATAGGAAAATACTTCTGGAATATGGATTAACATTACAAATTGTGCATGTACTAAGGATGATGTTTACTAAAGTTTCATTGGATGAAGTGGAGAGGTTGAATCATTCATTATGTGAGATATTGGTAGGATTTTGAAGTCTCTACAAGTATTGGAGTAAAATTATTGTAAGGTCAAACTTCAATAAAATAATTCATTATTTCAATTCAATTATAAATAGTTATATTGAGTTTTACAAATGTTTGTTAACATTTTATCGTTTCTCATTATGGTAGTCATATCAATAGAAATCGTTATAGTATTTCTATTTAATGTTTAAGGAATTAACTATTTAAATTACACTTTTTAGACAGTGTGGGAAAATATTGTGGCCTGGGAAATAATATTGATGTACTAGTGATAAAAATATTAGATAAGGAATGATATATATAGTCAGAAGTTAAATAGTAAAAGTGATGGATTATAATGAATGTGGAAAGGGTGGAAACCTTTTTACTATGTGATACCCTCTATAATGGGTGTGGGACCAATTTAATAAGGTTTCGTGGTTTTTTTATTAGTGATTTAAATGTACTCTTATTCACAAGAGATTGTAACCATTATAGTACTGATGTAATGGATAATTTCAATGTTCTTCCCTATAGATGTAGAAAAAATTAAAAACTAGGTAAAAAACCTTATTAGTGTCTTTTATAAGATTTTATTTTAATTTTTATTTCATGGTTAGTTGTAGTGGAAATCCAAGAGTAATTGGAACTCATAATTTTTATTTTGCTGGGAGAGCCTCTTTCTAGTTTTAGTTCCTTGGCATATTAAGGATCCACTTATGGGGATCTATTTCTTAAATTTTATAATTTTGTGACATATCATTTAATTTCTATATTCAATGCATGATTTTCAATAAAATTTACACATTGATCCACTTCATGAAGTCACTAGATGGCATAGGAAAACTCCTTTCTTAGGCTACCATCATACATAAAAAATCATCTTACCCAATATTAGGAAAAAATCATGACATTAAATTATTACACCCAACACACCGAAATATTTAGTGAAATATAAACACAACAATGCTCTCCCACTTAGGTTATAGGACAAATCCTATTACCTTACAAATCTCAAACGAAGACTCATCCTCCCCTCGATTATTCTATAAAGTAATAACAAGTCATTAACCCACTATAAAATTATCATATATATACATAATGCATAAAATACTCATGTTATCTACCCACTCAAGGTTTATCATATTAATAAATCATGTATCCCATACTCATGTGAAGTACCCCCTCTTAGATACTAGTCTTCACTAGGTATCCACAAATTGGAATGACCACTTGATAACCAAAGTAACATCCTTGGGAATATAACGAATTCACTCTATAATGATTCATTTCAAGAGAATATATACATTTTTTTAATTATGTATAATTCGAAAATACTTTCTATTTGGGGAAAAATATATGTTATTACTAATAATATAAATAACCCAGACCAATTTTTTCTGTAAATCAAGATTTGGAGTCACACAAATGAATGTATATGTCATATAAATCTATCTTCATAATCGGATATAAGATCACAAACATTTTTCTACCCCAATAAAATTGAAAACCCATAATTCAAAAATCGATAATTTAATTCCCCTCATTCAAAAATATCAACTAATATTTAACAATGATATAAAATATAATAAATTCCATGTCCCTAGAAATATGGAATTTTGTTCATGTCTATTCTATCTAGGGATATTATATATAATCTTTAACATGGTCGGAAAATTACTATTTATAGAATACCATATATATAATGTTAAGAAAAATCAACAAATTCTCCAAAACCACATTGTAATATCCATTCCCATCCACTCTATAGTAACTGAAACAATGTTCCATATGACCAAAAGTTCACCCCCCCATATGATGTAGGCTTCAAACTATAATAAAGGGTAGAGGATAATATTGTGGGGATACTATACCAATATATTAGTGTATATGAAACATATAAAGATCATACAATGTGTAATATCAACACCACAAAGAGTAAAACAATCTTCATAGCTAAACCAGCCAACATAATAAAGTCCTCATATTAAATAGAAATGGGAACTAATAATAATGTCACATGGGTTATGAAAGATATTATTTTATAATAGCATATACAACCAAGAACAAGAATAAATAACTGAATCCACTAACTATTTTTGAATCCAAAATAGATATTATATCCTTCCCATGCCTATGAAATCCCAATAAACTATCTAACAATTTATCCATTCAAAATATGTACCAGAAATCATGAAATCTTCCTGGATACCATAGTGCCAAGTATACCAGAGAAGTATGTGATTATAACATAATTGGATAACACCAATGGTGTCCCTATAATTACCATGGTGTGTAGTTCATATACAAATTTATATGCATAAAATGATAAATAAATAACTATATTAAAACATATTTGATCACCACATGTACTATCCAAGTCATAAAGGGGATACCAAACCAAAAAAGGGAAATGTTTTATGTCTCCAAGAATATCACATGAAAAAATCGGGTGTTAGATTAGAAAATTACTACAATATTATACATATATTGAAAAAAAAAGAAAACAATGGTACCCACCTAAGAACTATCTCATATTTCACTCACACAATGGTGAATGGAACCCATGCTAGTTCCTTCACATATATCCACACACATTATAAGGCCCCAGCCTTAAACATTACTTAATATTAAATTAAATGAATAATTCACATTCAGGATCTTTTCCAGTTTAGAGTATTAGAGAATTAGTACATAACTGTTAAATCTCAAAAGATTACAAAGTAGACACTTCTATTGAGTTTCCATAGAATTAAAAAACTCTTAAAAAGAAACATGTATAGTTCTAAGTTTTATATAGTATGAATTTCCCTTGATCCCATCATTGACACTATTCCACATTACATCCTGTGAAAAACATTTCAAAAAAACTTGGGGTGAGCATAAAGAGCTCAGTAAGGGATACACAAATAATGAAAACTCTTAGTTTATCAAAACAACAAGTAAACCATGTATACTTTATCAAAGTAATACTTTTCACCTTTATTAAGTAGTAAAAAATCTTCACTGAATAAAATATCATTACTTACCCTTCTATAAACAAAATATTACCATAAAACCCATAAAAAGTCACATAACATATAATGTTAACTTGGGACATAAACATACTTAAGTGGAATAACCATATAGTCGACTTCCACACATATCACTTAATGGAATAGCCGTACGGCCAACTTCCATACATACTTAATGAAAAATCCATACGGCCGTCTTCCAGACATACTTAATGGAAAAGCCATACAGCCGACTTCCATACCCAATTCATTGGAGGTTATAACGTAACCACCCGTCTTGGTATTCACGGCACCACCCGTCATATGGTTTGTCATGTAACCACCCGTCAAATGTCCAAGTACCAATATAAAATCAGAAAACATAAAACCAATATAATGGAATGATAACATTTCCACATTTCAATCACAATATTTCATTTAAATATATTGACATAATAGAATCCTTTATCAAAACCATTTTCAATACCAAAATACATAAAAGCGTATATGGTATTTATTTTATTTTAAAAACATTACGGCTTGTTAAGGAATCCAAAGACCAAATAATACTTGCGGCGGTGGAAAAGGTCGTTGTCACCGCGTACGTTAAAAGAAACATTCCTTTTTGTCATTTAGTAAATGGCTTCATAGAAAATGATTTCATTTGTATAAAAGTAAAAGTAAAAGGGGTTTATACACCATATAAAAGATAGTTGTGTATAAAACTAAATATGCCTCAATGAAAGGAGATTGAGACGAAGTCCCTTACCTTGGGTCCGACTTGACTCGGTCGTTCTTTAACGTCTTGAATAATAAACATGAGTAAATTTCTATTTTATTAAGAACCTTTTTCAAGTTCATTATTCCTTATATATCACTTATTTAGAAGTTATAAACATTATGTAACCATTTCTGTTAATAATGTTTGTTTTGTCGATATTTGGTTCTTAAGTCGAAAGTGGACTTCTTACAATTACATGTTGTTTGTGTGGTAAAAGGTTCTTTATATCCAGAATGACATTCCTGAATTGGATATCATATATATCATATATATCTTGAATATACATATATTTATAATATCACATAATCATTTATAGGTATGAAATGAAATGCACCGTTAATGGAGACGGTAACCGTATGTACGCATGAACGCTACTTTCATTTCTATGTCATATTAATGGAATTAAGACTAAATGAGAGGTATGTATATTTTAATTCCAGAATTATATTAATCATTTATATGTAACATAAATCATATATATCCATTATATATATGTACTTATAATAGTATATTACATTTGGGGATAAGAAATGAAATGCACCGTTCATGGAGACGGTAAGTCGTATGTACGCATGAATGCTACATTCATTTCTATTTAGCATTTTTATAGAATGGAATCATAATTATATAAAGGTATATTATAATTCCAGTGTAATATAATATATAATATCATAACTCCATCCTTTATAAATCCCATACATGGTATTACCGAATCAAATCACTTTGAGGGGGCGGTAGTCCGCACTTCCTTAAATGAAGATATCACATTTACCCATAATGGAAACCATAAAGGTATGCCCAAAATGAAAAATACAGAAGCTAAAGGAAAACATGAACATATTATATATCATATATAAATATAGTGTCATCTTAATGGCCACCTTTGAAGGAGTTAAATTTTTTTTGAACAATTATCATTTCGGGAGGCCGAAATGCACCATCCACAGAAACAGTATGTTCTTTAACCATTAGATATAGGTGTGTGTAAGTGTAGATCGAATCGTTCTTATAACAACATCCTAGTATATTGTAGATACTGTAGTTGTTACAAAATATATTAATAATAATATTTTAGTGGGTGGGAGAAGCAAAATAAAACAAAAGAACACAAGTGAACACATTACCTCAAAATCGGGTAACTCTCTTAGATTTGAGCTCAAAGGATTCCTTGGGAAGACTTCTGCCCAAAGTGAGGCTTCAAGGAGTAAGATAGAAATTTGCAGAGACAAAATGGGCAGGGGTTAGCCGAGCCAAAGGCTCTGTAAGTGTGGGTAAAGAGGTAGAGGTGGGGGCCTTTTATAAGAGGAGAGGAGGGGAACTCTTTGAAAGTAAAGAAAAGTTATTATATATTAAAATGATATTCGGATTTAAGAGGTCCCACATTGATATAATTCGCGGATAAGGTGATAAGGGTTATAAATATACCCATACATTAGGTTTTGGACATGTTTAGGTCATAGATTTTACATTATCATTTCATTTTATTTAAATCCTTTATTAATGAGGTAATCGCTGCATCATCATGATGTCATAAATAATTTAATATATATAATTTCTAAAAATTATAAAACAAATATCTTGATGTAGTAAATATTTTTATCTTTCTAATGTGTATTTATAGTCAAACATATTACTTTTATAACCCCATGTGAAAATTGTTTTAGTAAAACATTACATGTTTGTGTCATTTTTACTTCATCATTTAATAAAAAGTTATTTATGTCATTTCCCAACCAAAGTTTCTCCATGGGGTCCCCAATTTGACCCATGTATTTTATTGGTCGGAAATGACACATAAAATGAGGGTAGGACATATGTCAAGCTCATCTCATTTTATTAAAACATTATTTTTACCTTAAACTACACTAATTACCTCTATTCGCGATTAAGAACTTAAAAGTTATTATTCACCAAAAAATTATTTTAATCACATTGAACCACATTTTACTTCATTATTACAAGAATTTATGTCAGATTTTCGAAAATCAAATCATATTAGTGAAAATGATTCATTTAAATGAAAAATCAGTTTCATTAACTACCACTTAGTGGTTTCACTATTCATCAAAAATTGAAGTTTTTCAGAAAAATACCAAAACTTCACCCTAAGCTATATTTGATATTACGAATTCAAAAATGATGTCTATTTTAAAAAATTCAAAACATATATGTTGCATTATTTAATTTAATAATTAATTCCCGCTGTCATGACAAATAGCGTGTTTTTATGAAACAATAAGTATCAAAAGATTGACACCAGTTTAAGTCCAAATTCAATGTGAAATTGATTATAATGACCACCATTGGATTAAATAGTAAAAATATATTCTAATTTCACTATAAAACCAATTAAAAAGATAATCTAATCATATAAATAAATTAGACTAAAAAGAGTTTTTGAATTAAAATACAACATTTTTTCACTATTCATTAAAAAATGAACTTTATCGGAAAAATACCAAGAATTCACACCAAGTTACTTTTGATTCCCCAATAATAAAGAATATGTTTATTTTGACAAACATAGCTTATAAAATTTTCAAATGATAGATTTAAAAATGGTTTTACATAAAATGGCAGTAAAACAATCTTTTAAAAATATTAGTGTATTTCATGCTTAAGATTGGATTTATTTTCATTTTAAGCCTCTAAAACACTATCTAATTCAATAATAGGCATAGATAAAAATATCTATTATTCATTACTTACATGGGATGTTACATCCTTCCCCCATTTAGAAAATTGCATCCTCGCAATTTATTTACTTATCGAATAAGTGGGGGTATTTATCCCTCATTGAATTTTCAGATTCCCATGTTGCCTCTTCAATCATATGGTTTTTTCCACAAAACCTTTACATGATGAATCAACTTATTCCGTAACACATGCTACCCGTGGTCAAGAATCTGGATCGGTTGTTCCTCATAAGATAGGTTCTCTTCCAGCTAAACTACCTTTGGACTCAAAACATGAGATGGATCTGACATATATTTTCTCTGCATCGAAACATGAAAAACATTGTGTACCTGAGTAAACTCGGAGGTAATGCCACTCTGTATGCAACTGATCCAACTCTCCCCAGAATTTCATATGGTCCAATGAACCTTGGGCTCAACTTTCCTTTCTTACCAAATCGCATCACATTTTTCCATGGTGAAACCTTGAAAAAAACATGATCACCTACCTTGAAAGATAGATCCTTCCTCCAGTTATCTGCATAACTCTTCTGCATGCTCTGAGATGTTCTCATGTGTTTCCTGATTCAATTTAACTTTTTCTACCGTCTCTTCTACCAATTCTGGTCCCATCATCTTCCTTTCACCCACTTAATCACAAAATGCTAGAGTTCGACACCGCTTCCCATATAATGCCTCAAATGGTGCCATATGTATACTGGAATGAAAACTGTTATTATAAGAAAACTCAACCAAAGAAAGATGTTGGTCCCAACTACCCTGATAATCCATTGAACAAGCTCATAGCATATCCTCCAAGGTATGAATTTGACGTTCTGACTACCCATCTGATTGAGGATGAAAAGCTGTATTAAAATTTAATTCAGTACCCAATGACTTCTGAAGTCCTTTCCAAAAGTTATAAGTAAACTTGGTATCAAGATCGGACACAATGGAGAGAGGAACTCAATGTAACCTGACTATCTCTTTATGATACAAACGGGAAAGTTGATCTAGTGAAAAAGTATCTCGTATAGCAAGGAAATGAGCAGATTTAGTCATGCGATCAACAATAACCCAGATTGCATTATTACCTCGAGATGTCCTCGGTAATCCCAAAAAAACGCCCATGGATATGTTTGCCATTTCCACTCTGGCACTGGTAAAGGCTGAAGCATCGCATTTGGTAACTGCCGCTCTGCTTTAACCTGCTGAAAAGTCGAACACTTCACAGTAAAATCAGCAATATCTCTTTTATTTCCATCCCACCAGTAATACTCCTGTAAATCTTTGTACATCTTAGTACTGCCAGGATGAACTGAAAACAGAGAACTATGAGCTTCACATAACAACCCTCTCTTCAATTGTGAATCAAAAGGCACACATAATCTCTTCACAATCCTCAAAACACAATCATTATCAATGTTGAATTCAGGAAACTTACCCTGCTAAACCAGCTCTAGCTTTTTCTTCAACTCAGTGTCTTCCCTCTGTGCTTGCTTAATTCTGTCTGATAGGGATGATATCACTGATACCTGAAACAAAAAAGAAGAACATCCTGCACCAAAAAATTCTATTCCAAGGTTCATCAAATAAAAAACCAAAGGATCTCGTTCCAAATGTAGCATGGTTAATGAAGCTTTACTTTTTCGACTGAAAGCATCGGCCACTTTAGTTGCTTTTCCCGGATGATAATTAATTGTACAATCATAATCCTTGATTAATTCCAACCATCTCCTCTGTCTCATGTTCAATTATTTCTGACTGAATATATACTTTAAACTTTTGTGATCAGTATATATTTCACACTTTACTCCATACAAATGATGCCTCCAAATTTTTAAAGCATAAACAACAACAGCTAATTCCAAATCATGTGTGGGGTAATTTACCTCATGATTATTCAACTAACGTGAAGCATATGCAATTACTTGATCAATCTACATAAGGACACAGCCATGTCCCTTCAACGATGCATCACTCTATATAACAAACTCACCATTCCTATATGGAAGTGCCAAAACTGGTGCATTCACCAATCTTCTTTTCAACTCTTGAAAACAATCATCACATTATTTTGTCCAGATAAACTTAACACCCTTTCGAGTTAGCTTATTCATTAGACTAGATAACCATGAAACATTTCTAACAAATCTTCGGTAATATCCTGCCAAACCAAGGAAGCTATGAATCTCAGTTACATTTGTGGGTCTTGGCCAGTCTTCCACAACTTTTGTTTTTGCAGGATCAACAGTTATCCCATCATTAGAAACAATATGACCAAGGAATGAAATTTTTTGCAACCAAAACTCACACTTGCTGAATTTCCCATACAATTTATTTTCTTTTAAGGTTTGAAAAATAACCCTTAAATGTCTTTCATGCTCCTCTTTACGTTTAGAAAACTCCAAAATATCATCAATAAAACAACCAACATTTTTCACCTGAGTCAACTGAGCCATCACTGCAACAAACTATTTAGTTATGATTCTGACCATATTAAGATACTGATTTGAATGGTCATTTCCCTCTGTATGCCTTCCCAGAAAAGCTGTTCTGTTTCCTCTATGAAAAACGATTCTTAACAAAAATATCTCATATGAAGCAACATGGTAATCATCAAATTCTATATCTTTTAAAAAAGTATTTTTGGATAATCATTTAATAGAATTCTAACTCCTAAAGTTATCTAAACCGACCTCTGATACGAACTATAAGGCCATGTCCTTAAACATTACTTATTATTGAATTAAATGAATAATTCACATTGAGGATATTTTCAGGTTTAGAGTTTTAGAGAAATAGTACATAACTGTTACATCTCAAAAGATTACAATGTAGACACTTCTACTGAGTTTCCATAGAATAAAAAAAACTCCTAAAATGAAACATGTCTAGTTCCAAGTTTTATATATCATGACTTTCCCTTGATCCCATCCTTGACCCTATGCCACATTAGGTCCGGTGAAAAACATTTCAAAAAAACTTGGGGTGAGCATAAAGAGATCAGTAAGGGATATACAAATAATGAAAACTGTTAGTTTATCAAATCAACAAGTAAACCATGTATACATTGTCAAAGTAATACTTTTCACCTTTATAAAGTAGTAAAAACTCTTCACGGAATAAAATATCATTACTTAACCTTTTGTAACCGAAATATTACCATAAAACCCATAAAAAGGTCACATAACATATAAAGGTAACTTGGGACATAAACATACTTTAGTGGAATAACCATACGGTCAACTTACACACATATCACTTAATGGTATAGCCATACGAACAACTTCCATACATACTTAATAGAATATCCATAAGGCTGACTTCCATACATACTTAATGGAATATCCATACAGCCGACTTCCAAACCCAATGCATTGGAGGTTATAACGTAACCACCCGTCCTGGTATTCACGGAACCACCCGTCATATGGTTTATCACGTAACCACCAGTCAAATTTCCCAGTACCAATATAAAATCATAAAACATAAAACCAATATAATGGAATGATAACATTTCCACAATTTAATCACAATATATCATTTAAATATATTGACATAATACAATCTTTTATCAAAACAATTTTCAATACCAAAATACATAAAATATTATATGGTATTTATTTTATTTTAAAAACATTGCGGCTTGTTGAGGAAGCCAAAGAAAAAATAATACTCGCGGCGGCGGAAAAGGTTGTTGTCACCACGTATGTTAAAGGATACATTCTTTTTTGTCGTTTAGTAAAACGATTCGTAGAAAAAGATTCCTTTTGTATAAAAGTAAAATTCAAAGGGGTCTATACACCATATAAAAGATAGTTGTGTATAAAACGAAATATACCTCAATGAATGGAGATTGTGATAAAGTCCCTTACCTCAGGTCCGACTTGACTCGATCTTTCTTTAACGTCCTGAATAATAAACTTGAGATAATTTCAATTTTCTTAAGAAACTTTTTCAAGTTCATTATTCCTTTAATATCACTTATTGCCATGTTATATAAATTGTGTAACCATTTAAGTTAATAATGTTTGTTTTGTCGATATTTGGTTCTTAAGTTAAAAGTGGACTTCTTACAATTACATGTTGTTCGTGTGGTCAAAGGTTATTTATTTCCAGAATGACATTCCTAATTTGGATATCATATATATCATATATATCTAGAATATACATGTATTTTTAATATCACATAATCATTTATAGATAAGAAATTAAATGCACTGTTCATGGAGATGGTAAGTCGTACGTACGCCAGAACGCTAATTTTATTTCTATGTCATATTAATGGAATTAAGACTAAATGAGAGTTATGTATATTTTAATTCCATAATTATATTAATCACATATATGTAACATACATCATATATATCCATTATATATATCTACTTATAATAGTACATTACATTTGTGGATAAGAAATGAAATGCACCGTTCATGGAGACGGTAAGTCGTACGTACACATGAACGCTACTTTCATTTCTATTTCATATTTTTATAGAATGGAATCATAATGATATAAAGTTCTATTATAATTCCAGTGTAATGTCATATATAATATCATAACTCCATCCTTTATATGTCCCACATATGGTATTAATGAATCAAATCACTTTGAGGGGGCGGTAGTCCGCACATCCTTAAATGATGATATCGCGTTTACCCATAATGGAAACCATAAAGGTATGACCAAAATGAAAAATAAATAAGCTTAAGGAAAACATAAACATATTATATATCATATATAAATATAGTGTCATCTTAATGGCCACCTTTGAAGGTTTTAAAACAATGTTGAACAATTATCGTTTCGGGAGGCAGAAATTCACCATCCACAGAAACAGTATGTTCTTTAACCATTAGATGTAGGTGTGTGTAAGTTTAGCTCTAATAATAATTATAAAAACATCCTAGTATATTTAATATACTTGAGTTGTTACAAAAGAAATTAATAAAAAGAGTTTAGGGGGTCAGAGAAGCAAAATAAAACCAAAGAACAGAAGTTAACACATTACCTCAAAATCGGGTAACTCTCTTAGATTTGAGCTTAAAGGCTTTCTTGGGAAGACTTATGCCCAATGTGAGGATTAAAGGAGTAATATAGGGATGTTTAGAGACAAACTGGTCCGGGGTTGGCCGATCCAAAGGCTTTGGAAGTGTGGGTAAAGAGGTAGAGGTGGGGGCCTTTTATAAGAGGAGAGGAGGGGCACTCTTGGAAAGTAAAGAAAAGTTACATTATTTTAAAATGAGATTCGGATTTAAGATGTCCCACATTGATATAATTCTAGGATAAGGTGATACGGGTTCCAAATATACCCATCCAATAGGTTTTGGACAAGTGTAGGTAATATATTTTAAGTTATCATTTCATTTTATTTAAATCCTTTATTAATGAGGTAATCGCTGCATCATCATGATGTCATAAATAATTTAATATATTAAATGTCTAAAAATTATAAAAAAAATATCATGATTTAGGAAATCGTTTTATATTTCTAATGAATATTTATAGTCAAAAATCTGACTTGTATAACCCCATGTAAAAATTGTTTTAGTAAAACATCTCATGTTTGTGTCATTTTTACTTTAACATTTAATAAAAAGTTATTTATCTCATTTCCCAACCAAAGTGGATCCATGGGGTCCCAAGTTGACCCATGGATTTTATTGGTCGGCCATGACACATCCAATGAGGGTAGGACATGTGTCAAGCTCCTCTCATTTTATTAAAACATTATTTTTACCTTAAACTACACTAATTACCTCTAATCGCGATTAAGAACTTTAAAGTTACTATTCTCAAAAAATTATTTTAATCTCATTGAACCACATTTAACTTCTTAATGAAAACCATATATGT
Source organism: Viscum album (assembly GCA_963277665.1). Taxonomy (NCBI): domain Eukaryota; kingdom Viridiplantae; phylum Streptophyta; class Magnoliopsida; order Santalales; family Viscaceae; genus Viscum; species Viscum album. Next base: position 520,347,568 of record OY728153.1, on the reverse strand, counting down.
CATATTTTTTAAAATATAATCACAAAAGTGACAATGTTTCATTTAAACTAAAAATCAGTTTCTTTAACTATCACTTAGTGGTTTCACTATTCATCAAAAATTGAAGTTTTTCAGAAAAATACCAAAACATCACCCTAAGCTATATTTGATATTCCGAATTCAAAAATGATGTCTATTTTACAAAATTCAAAACATATAAGTTTCATTAATTAATTTAATAATTAATTCCCCCTATCATGACAAATAGCGTGTTTTTATGAAACAATAAGTTTCAAAAGATTGACACTGGTTTAAGTCCAATTTCAAAGTGAAATTCATTCCCATGACCACGATTGGATTAAATGGTAAAAATATATTCTAATTTCATTATAAAACAAACTAAAAAGATAATCTAATCATATAAATAAATTAGACTAAAAATAGGTTTTGAATTAAAATACTACATTTTTTCGCAATTCATTAAAAATGAACTTTATTGAAAAAATACCAAAAATTCACACAAAGTAAATTTTGATGTCACAATAATAAAGAATAAGTTTATTTTGAAAAAAATATCTTATAAATTTGTCAAATGATAGATTTAAAAGTTGTTTTCCATAAAAAGGTAGTAAAATAATCTTTTAAAAATATTAGTGTATTCCATGCTTAAGATTGGATTTATTTTCATTTTAAGCCTATAAAACACTATCTAATTCATTAATAGGAATAGCTAAAAATATCTATTATTCATTATTTACATGGGATGTTACAAAAGTGGGGTATAATTCCCCTACCTACTTTTATCTTATAATATCAACATACAGGGTACCTGATTCCCCTCCCTAAACATATATCATATATCCACATATAGGGGTGGGTTCCATTCCCTTGTGATTTGATATATGATATGGGACCCTATAAGGGATATAATCCCCCCTAAAATTTTGTTATTATCATATGGAACTAGAGATATGAATTTTTCCAACCTTTTAGTAGAAATATGTTATAGAATTGCCAAGTGTGGAATTCCCCTATTCATATGATATATGATATATTTCTATGGGCAAGTATTGTTCCCCCATATGTGGGACGTCACACCCCAACCTTTAAATTATTTTTATTTATTATTACTTAAAATTATTTACTCACATCGAGGTTGGGGTTGAGTGTGGGTTAAAATTTAATTATGTTTCATAATTCTAGTGATATTTGGGCCAGTGCACGGCGCTGCATAGTTAGTTGTACCTGTGTAGTCATCCTCGGTGAATGTTAAATTTCCCATTATCTTAAATTAATTAATTTTTAAGAAAATAATAATTTAAATAATGTTTTGATAATAATAATATTATTATCATTATTATTATTCTTATTATTTTCATTAAGTTATTATTATTTTTATTAGTATTATAAAAAAGTTATTATTATTAATATAATTTTTTATATTATTATGAATACTATTATAATGTTATTATTATTATTATTATTTTAATTATCCTAATCTACAACATATTTCTCTATGCATAATGATATGATCCACCCAGCCTATGTAGCCACCTCTCTTTCTACCTCCCTCCATATGCTCTCTCCCTCCCTGGCATTCCCTTCACCTCTTGCCACCCCTCCATCTAGAATACCTCCATCCAACCTACCCGGTGACCCCCTTCTTCGGGAACTCCTCCTATCAATGGTATCCCCCTAATTTGGTTATTCCTTCTCTAACCAGTGACCCTGTGTTCTGATCACACCGCCATTTCTATCGGTCTCCACACTGGTCGTGCCACCATCGTCTATGTCCTCCTCCTCCAGTGTGTTTCCAATCAATTTTTTGATTGTTATCTTCATCCTAACCAAATCATAATGGTTGGGATTCATGTTTTTTTATCATTGATTAGGGTTTTTGGTTTATTCATCGGGGCATATCCTTCCTTTTTTTGGTTTCATCATATTCTCTTGACATTTATGTTGTAAGATCCATGTTTTTCCGTTCAATCGCATCATGTAGACACTTTCATAATTTCATTTAATTTTTTAAACTAGATTCTCATCCGTAAATTGAATTTTTATCATAATTAATTATTTTTATGGTTGAATAATTTACTAAAATTATGAATGTGATGATTATATAAAATGTTTTAAGACTTGTTCATTATGGTTGTTTGTTAAATTTCTAAATATAGTTTTAATAATTTTTCAATTGTGACTAGAACCATGGGGGAACATATGGTTAGTTCAATGTGATTATTTAATGTTGATAGAATTTATAAAAAATTTATTTTTAATAAATTGCATCTTTATATTTATTTTCATTTATATGAAATGAGTGTGATTAAGGGCTAATTGCGTTTTTTGAGAAAAATTTGGTGTTTTGTTGTTGAGTGTCTATTGGTAGATCTTATAAAATTTGTTGTATTGTGGTTTGGGAATTATTTGTTATGAGAAACTATATTTTTAAAATGGTTAAGTATGTTTTGGTTCAAACTTATAATTACTACATGGAATTGGTATTATTTTCAACCTAAACCCTTATTGTGCTACATGGATATGTTTGGTATATTTTTTAAATGAATTATAATTTTTTTTTGTGGTGTAGTACATCTTCTGAAATGGTTTATGTTGTGAGTATATCAATTATGGAATGTTTTCGAAAAAGAGGCATTTTAAAGTATTTTAGGAAATAGTTTGGAAGAATTACGGTAAATACATTTGGTATTGTAATGTTAAAGACCAATTTGGTGACATATAGGTTTAGGAAAAAAAAATAAAATTTTTACTTGAATCATTGCCTCGTTTCATATAACATAAAACAATTTGGAATTGTTTTATATAATGTGTGTTTTTATCTTGTTTTGTATATTAATTGGGGCTTGGAATAAATGGAATGTTTATCATGTTTTAAAATTTTCAAATTTTTACTAATGTATTAAAATGAACATTTGGAATGTTCTTCAAAAATTGGTGATTCACATGGTTTTAAAAGCATTTCAAAAACTCCATTATTAACAATACTTTGGGTGTGTATAGCCGAATGGAATTTTTGGATCTATTCATTTAAAGGTAGGTTTTTGTGTTGATTTTAGAAAACAGCGTGGTTTCTCAATTATAAATTCTTGGATGGAGATTTCAATGTGTTTTAATAAATAGTTCTGATATTTATTTGTTAAGAAGGTCTTGTTCGAGCATTGTTTGTTGGGAGATATAAATATATATATATAGGTATTTATTTATATATATATAAATAGTTGGAACCCCTCTGTAGTATTTCTCCTTATGGGTAATTGTATAGGTGATGTCAGTGTGTGGGTTTTGAATGTAAGGTGGTGGAAGGTAAGGTGAGTCACCTGTGAGACTTCCTCCCACATACAATATTTATTATTACTGTAGTTTTATGGGAATATTTTAAGGGATTGCATTATGGTAGTAGATAAACACCAATTAGATGTGATGGTACCTCATAGATCTTATATAGGCTAGGTGGGATGTTGCAATGGATTTGGTGGTTGAGCGTAGCCAGTTGGTTATTGATTTAGGGGCTTCACCATATGTTGGTAGGTGGTTCCTAACTGAGTACCTATAGGGGTATTCTCTAGAAGTTTAGGATCACCCATGATTACTTTCTATTTCTACTTTCTTGAATGTATTTTTATGGACCTAATTATTCCTAGTACTTTTTCAGTTTATTTAATTTTCTTGTATATACTTATATACTTGGTTTTGAATGTGTTTTTAAAGTTTAAATATCAAATTTTTTCAATAGAGATAGGAATGTGTTGGTTTTTAATTTCTGAATGACTATATTGACTAAGTAGAATGTGAAAATAACCCTTTATATATGTATTTTAAAACAAATTTTAATAGTTTTTTAATGAATGGATAAATTCATTAGATTCTGTAGTATATATGTGGATTTTCAACTGAGAATTTTAGTACTCATACATACTTTCTCATTTCATTTTTAGGTCCCTCTAGTGTTAGATCTCTCTCAGAGAAAACATGTTTCTAAGTTGGGTGGTGACCTATGGTTTCAAATAGAGGTATCTCTAGTTTTATTTTAATTCTACCAGTAGTTTCCATTTTAATTACCATTATTTATTTATTTTCTTCGCTTTCATTTTTGTGTAAAATTGTTCCTTTTTATTTATTTTTTATGCCTGACATATGCTTCCAGCCCATGTGGGTTACGAAATCCCTTCAGGTCATGCCACATACCGGCTCGGGTGACCAGTTCTTGGTTGATCTGTGATGATATGCAACAAAATGGTATCAGATTTGGTCCTTATTATTTGGGGGTATGTAGTATATGGATATTAGGACTATTAGGACATAATAGGTGGGTATGTGAAAGATATTATAAACCCATGCTCATATGATCCTTTTATTGCTAGGGGTAGTCTGGGAATTGAGTCTTTTATCCTTGTTTTGAGTTGAGGGATAACATTGGAGACAAGTTGGGGTTACGTTAGTATTTTACATGTAGTAGTGACCCGTGTGGAGTCTATGTTCTTGATTTAAGCTCCTCCAAGTTTTTGATTCTTTCATTGGGAATAACCCACTATCATGCCTCGATGTAAAGCATGAATAATATTCCATCATGCCAGTAGTTTGAAACAAGTTGGCTGTCTTCTTGATTTTTGATTATGTATGGATGTTTTTAAAATGAAAATAATTTTTTAAATGAAAATGTTTTCTTTAAATGTTTTTAAATATATAAAGGGGGTTAACAGATTTAATGTACAATTTTTTTGAAAATTTGGTTCTTGTTTGAATTTTGTAAGAAAATTTCTTGGTTAGACCCATATTATTACATAGGAATTTTTTCACATGCGATGTTATGTATGAAATGTAAGTTTTTGTCCATACATATGAAGTCAAATGAAGACATGTGCAACAATTCATGGGATTTTATTGGTGTGTATTTGAAATTGAAGGCTTAACATTGTTTTTCTAACATGATTTTGAAAGGGGAAATGATTTTTTAAAATGATATTTAGATTGAAAATGTTGTTTTGTAATTTGGAAAAGTGGCCTTAAAATAAAGAAATTTTTTAATTTAAATAAAATGGTGAATATTGAATGAAATGTATTTTGTTTTGATTTAATTTGTTTTGTTTTGATCAAGTTATTTTGGCTCAGGATGTTATTTTAGATTGTACCGCGATATGATGTTAGATTGGGATTTTGTTTCCCCTGCTATTGTAAAAATTCATCACATAATGATTACCCGTATTTCTAAATATTCACACCTAATTTGTGATTCTTATCAATTACTACCGGTCCATCATGTTTATCGATGTCCATTGGAGTCAGTGGAGTTTCTAGAAGTGGTTGATCATGTCTTCATTGTGTTGGGAACTCTTGAATCTGTCAGAGTTTGTGATGTGTTGGGTTTATTTGAAGGTCTAGATTTGGATGAATATGAGTTTCCAGCCCCACAATCAATATATGTTAGGATTATGCGGGATATATTCAAGTATTGTTTCATATAGTGGTTTATACTGGAAAAGTGAAGATGAAGAAAAGAGAATAGTTTATGGGTATTAAACAAAGACAATAGTCAATGAATGGAAATATTGACCCCAATAAGGAACTTGTTTTCATTTCCTTGGATATATAATCCAAGGATTTTTTAGGACATATATCATCATTAGAAGTTTTTTTCTAGAGATTATGGAAATGTTAATATTTTCTAAGGATAATCAATTCAACAAGCTGGTAGATGAATAATTCCTAGTAGTGTTGGTCTCTAAAGTGCATGCGGATAGTAACCTAGTGTCTCATTCTACTCATGAAGATTTACCATATAGAGATAAGTATAAGGAGAAGGAAATGTTTTATTATAAGTCTCCTTAAATGGTACCAATTTATAGTTCGTATGATAATCCTCATGTGCGGAACTGGTGTGGCTGGTTCGGGCACTCTTAATCGTCGGTCACATCCCTCTAAAGACATGGAATTGTTGCGGCTTCCTAGGTCGCATTGAATGGTTTGGTAAGAAGAATTTATTAAGGGAGAAGATATGACTGGATAATTCCAGTGCCTAACTATTAATAATGGGACACTTTAAACTGCATATATATTGTAGCATTTCTCAGAGTGATGCTCTGACGTAGTCGGGAGTTGATGAGGGTGTGTGAAACCTTGACCCAATTTTTTATTTCTGTGTTGGGATCTACATGTTTAAGATTTTCATTCTATTGTTTTCTTAAATAAGTAAATTCATATATCATTATAAATTAATGAGTTACTTCTTCAATTGATATCCAAAAAATTTTTCCTATATAAATATGTCACTTTTAAATAGTTTGTTTTCTTTGATATTTAACCCTTGTGTGGGTCAGATTGGGTTTTTTGTTTCAGATGTTATTGTTTGGGGATGTCTATATTTTTTGGAATTATTGGATAATGTTTCTAGTTCATAATTTGGTTTGAGTATCTTTTCATATGTTTCCCTAACCATTGGGTGGTTTTGGATGCTATGGAGAGATTCTAGTCCTAGTAGCGGGGTTATTCAGACATGCTTTGGAAAATTGGTTTTGATTTATTGGGAGTACCTACATCTCAAGTGACCATTCGATTTCCCATTATTTTAAATAAATAAATTTTAAATAAAATAAATATTTAAATATTTTTATATAATATTTTTATTTTTATTATTATAATCAATATTATTTTCATCACGTTATTATTATTTTTATTATTATAATTAAAAAAATTATTAAAATATTTATTGATAATGTTATGAGTATTATTTTTATATTAATAATATTATTATTTTCCTTTATCTCCCCCCTCTACCTTTAGGTGTCGCAATCCGACACCCCCCTCCCATCATGTGCCACCACCTCCCTAGTTGTCTCCCTCCCTCTATTCTCTCGCTCCCTAGCATGCCCTCCACCATCGGTACCCCTCTGTATATAACACCTCCATATGAACTCCTCAGTGACCTTGTAATCTGGTAGCACCACCTCCCAACAGAAAACCACTTCTATAGTCGCACCTCCCTTTCTACCAGTCTTCTCTCCATCTGTTCCTCCCTCACCTATACCCTCCTCTCATAGGGTGTTTTTTGTAAATTTTTATGGGTTTTCTTCATCATTGAAAAAAACCCTAATAGTTGTGGTTTTTTTTGTTTTTCTCCTTTTTTAGTGCATGTGATTTATTCTTTGGGGAATATATTTTTTCTTTGAAGGATTCATCATGTTCTCAAGCCATTTAGGTTAGTGAGTTCATGTTTTTCCATTTGGAAAAATTTCGAAGTCACTAGAGTTCTTTTAATTAAATTTTTATTCATGATTATCATGTTTTATGTGAATTTTATTAACTTAATGATGTGTTTTATGGGGGTAGAATTTATTAAAAAAAATATGTGATTCTATAACATTTTCTATTCTGTCTGCATTCATGGTGTTTTTTTAATTTCAAAATTAGGTTTTAATAGTTTTTCAAATGTGATTCGCACCTTGGGAACACATATGGTTAGTGTTTTATTGTCTTTTCAGGCTGGTATAATTTATAAATAATTATTTTTTATGTAATTTCTTTTTTATGTTCGTGTGAATTTATAAGAAATGACTATGATAAAGTGTCAATTCTGTTTTGATGGAACATTATTTTGTTTGGTTGATGTTTTTCCATTGGTAGATACTATAAAAATATTTGGATTATAGTTTTGGAATTATATGTGGTGAGGAATTATATTTTTAAATAGTTATTTATTTTTTGGTATCATGTGGTATTTATACATGGAATTTGGTAAATTTTCAATGCAAACCCTTCTTGTTCTAATTAAGGAAGCTTGAAAAAATGTTTAAATGATTAATTTAATATATTGCGTGATTTAAAACATTTTTTGAAATAGTTATTGGTGTGTGTTTTGATATTAAGGAATGTGTGGTGAATGTGGATTTTTAAATTATTTTACGAAATGGTTCAAAAACATTTTGGTAATTACATTTGGGATTTTAATGTTAAATGCATGTTTGGAGACTTTTGTGACTTCAATGAACTAATTTAAATGTTTACATGATTTTATGGATCAATTGGTGTAACATAAAATTTTTTGGAATATTTATCGTGTGTTTCAATATTTTATCTTATTTTGGAAATAACATGGCATCTGGAAGAAATCGAATTTTTGGCATGATTTATAAAATTTCACATTTTTACTAATGATTAGAAATTCATGTTTGGAATGTTCTTAAAAATGTGGTTTTTTCCATGGTTTTAGATTTATTTGGAAATTCTGTTCTGAACTGTATTAGGGATGTGTGAATCTTAATGGAATTTTTGGAAATATTCATTTAGAATCAATGGTTTGTGTTGATTTTAGAAAAGAGAGTGGTTTGGAAAATTTAAAACCTCATTTGTAAATTTGAAAGTGTTTCATAAAATAGTTTGGATATTTATAATATATGATGGCCTCTTTGGATCATTATATGTTGTGAGGAAAAAAATAAATATATATTAGTATATATATATACAGTGGAACCCCTATCTAGGATTTCCATTTATTGGGTATTGTATAGGCTTTGTTCGTGTGTGGGGTGGGTAAGTGTGGTTGTGGAAGGTAAGGTGAGTCTTTCGTGTGATAACCTCCCACATGAATTTCGTACAATGACTATGGGATACTAAATATATTTCAAGGGATAGAGTGATGGTTTCTAACCATTTCGGATTAGATGGGTTGAAAACTCAAAAATGCAGATTGTTCCAGTGGGATGTGCCAGTGGATTGGCTAGTTGAGGGCAGAAAGTTGGTTATGGACTTTAGGGATTTACCATATATTGGTATGTGGTTTCAAACTGAGTATATTTAGGGTTATTCTAAGGAGGATAAGGCTAAACCATGGATTTATTCTATTTTTTCTTTCTTGTTTGTATTTTTATTCACATTGTTCTTCATAGTACATTGAATATTTATTTATTTTTCAGAAGTTACCTATATATTTTCATTTGGAATGCTTTTTTAAAGTGTAAACCTCATCTTTTTTAAAGTAAATTTTTGATGTTTCTTAGTTTTTTAAATTTGGAAAGACTATATTTTCTATGTAAAATGTGAAAACCCCACCATTGTAACTATTTTTCCAAAATAGTATTTATTGGATGTTTTTGGGAAGGAAAAAATACATTAGATTTTTTGGTTCATCTATTTCTTTCCAACTAATAATCTCGACGCTCAATCCTATATTATCATTAATGTTTTGGGTTCCTCTAGTGATGTTTCACTGTCAGAGTGAATATGTTTTTGAGTTGGGTGCTGACTTATGAGGTCACAAGGAGTTATGTGTGGTTTCATTTTCTTTCCACTACTAGTTTTCATTATTATCCTCAGTCCTTATTTATTTATGTGATATAATTATTTTATCATAATATGTGTGGGTTAATATCTAATCCATGGTTTTGTTATGTGACATGTTTAATTTTATTTGTTATTTATGAACCATGTTTCCTCACCTCAGGATAACATGGATAGTTACCATTATCATGGAATGTATTATTATATTGTTGTTTATTTATTATTATGATTATATCGCATTGTATATTGAATATTTTTCTTGGTTATATTAGGGACGTCATTGTTGGTGGAAATCATAATAATACTCACTCCAAATGTGGATGGAACCAGGAAGACCTTATAAAAATTTGTATTGGTAGTTCAAGGTCACAATGTTCTTTGGTTGAGCTAGAGTGGCTCTATAGAGCTAGAATTTGGAATCGGTTCTGGACTTGAAACTACATTGTTCATTAATTCAATAACACTTGGTCTACGTTGTATATGATTTTCCCATGGTTTATCTTCTTAAATTATTCTTGACACATGGTACGTTATAGTTAGTTAAACTTTTTATAACATGTGAGGGGTTTATTTTATTTAATGGTTTATCAGTGGAATATATGACTTTTCATATGATATATTGATGAGTAATCATATGTTATTTATGATTTATTATACTATTATGATATGATGGTATTCTTTCCCCAGAAAATCATCTTAGAACTTACTGGCTATTCAGATGTCTATGGATTATGATGAGTCAATATTGAGGTCATTTGATGCATCAATTTGGTTATTTTATAGTGAGATGGGTTAATATATTATAATGGTTGTTATTAAAACTTTTTTTGGTTTGGTAAAATTAGTTAAATTTAAAAAACATCGCCAAGCATGTTACATTTTGATAAATGATATTATAATTGGAAATCTAAGAGTTGTAATATCTCAAGGAGGAGTTTTTTGATTTATTCGGAGACATGGGAAGTAACTAGAGTGGCTGGGTGAGAATTGGATTAGGTTTGACGTAGGATATCTATAAAGTGGGTGTCTATATAGGTTCTTCAATAAAGGTCAAACAATATGTTTCATTATTTGTAAAAAATCATGAAATGGTCATCATTTATTTTTGAGATATGTTTTGAAACATTTGACTTCCGAATGATTTTGAAATTACGGTGAATTTTTTTGTGATGGTGGAATAAATTTCTAAATATATTTCAGGTATAGTTGTTACTATTATATATAAATATATATATTTCTCTAATGAAAATTTATATGTGCTGAGAAATTTATTCAAAAAATTTTGGGATGTATATGGAAATATTTTGTAGTTGCATACTGTGTTTTGAAAAAAAAACCCTTAACTCCCATATATAAGGGTAAAAATACAAATGGTTACCAAAATATAATTTTCATTATATTTAATGAATTTCATAAAGTTCCATACATAAGGGTGACCATGATATATAAGTGTTATCCTCTTTGGTAAATTCATAAAAGTCACATACATAAGGGTCGCCCAGATTTGTAAGGGTCCTCCTTATACAAACAATTGGAATGGTGTTGGAGTAATCTTATGAAAAATTATGGTAACATATTTGATACAGAAATACTATATACTATGTAAGTGTTATTGTTTTTTTAAATTATCTAAGTGATGGAATTATTTTTGATATATAAAGGGATGATATGAATGAATAAAAGTGTATTCTATGTGATACATAAGGAAGATTACCATGTCTGTAAGAATAATTTGACATGTATTAATCATAAAATGATACATTTGTATTGATACACTACGATATATAATGTTCCAAGACATAAATATTTTTTATGCATGTTACTTAAGGGTTTTGTGGGGTCATACATAAGGATCCCATACTATGTTAAAAATTTATTTTGACAAATATTTCTCATGTTCTTCTAAATTATATAGTAAATATTTAGATGAGATATAAAAGGGGCTTCATGAACTATTTTGGCCAAAATGTGGTAAGCATTATGATAATTTTTTTTTCTATTACAATTTTTATATCTATATGATATCATTCCAATATTACCATAAATTAATGAAAAATATTTCAAAGAGAATAAATGGTTAGGTATATTGGTCTTTAAGTATATATATAAAAATTTCAAGGGATTTTTCTTATATTTTCATTAGTTAATCCAATTTATGTATATTTTATGTGACATATTTATTTTTATTTATTTTTTCCATTTCTGACCAAATAAACTAACATTTTTCAACGAATAGTATCCTACATAAATGAGTTAGGTAGTATAAAATTATATTTCTATGGTTTATAAATTTTGTTGTGTATCTTTTGATAAGAAGTCTTAATACTTTTGTGTGTATGAATTTTAATAATTAGATAATCGTATACATATATATAAGTAGAATACATGTATCTTAGTCCCGCATAAACATTAAGAACTAGCTAGATTTCTCAACCATTGATATCTGAGTGTATGTCCATAAATGTGGTTGGAGTGATATATAGACCCTATAGGGGTGTAAATTCAATATTTAATCAAAGATGAGATTTTTATGATTGATTTGTTACCCATTGATTAGGGGAGTGTGATGGATTGGGAATGGTTGGATTAGGAGTACACAATGTAAAGGATTTATGAATTGGTTGGGTTGAGATGATCGATGATGTTTTTATAATAAGGGAGATAGATAATAATCCAAAAATAAATTATAAACATTCATTATATAGCCTATGTGATTAATTAGGTCTTGATGAAATCATAACAATATTGAGTGACATAATTTCAATTGAGATACAAATAAGAAAATATAATTAATGAAATTACGGAACCGATGTAGAGTGTACGAGCCTCTATTTGACCATTGAGGATATGGTGGGTGATAGAGTCTTATGTTGAATATTGACTGGGTAAAAATAAGGCGGTTAAAAAATATATAGCCTATTATAAATTTGATACTAGGAATAGGCTGTGTTCTTTCGACCCTAACCAAAGAAATTTATAATTGGTTCACACAAGTTTCTAAACTATATAAAAAATTAGATATAAATTTTTTGTTGGGACACTTATCCCTATACCAGTATGATATTTGGTGATATATGGGGTGGGTAATGTTATCCTTATTGACATTTGATGATAAATAAGGTTTCACTATTCAACATAATGATATTTGATGTTATATGGGGTGAGATCAATTTTCTCATGGATATATGAGATGGAACCTATGGGTATCCATTCCCTCCTATGGTTCATATATGATATGGTTCCATGGGAAGAAATCATTCACCCCAATGTATGTGGTGATATTATGAAATAAGGCTATAGATGTGATGTCACCCCCCCACAGTTTGTGGATATATGATATGGGACTAACAATGGGTTCCATATCCCCTAGCCCTCTATATTTTTATATAATGAGGTAAAACCATGGAAGTGTACCATTACACCTCTATGGATCTATGTGGTAGGTTCATGGATGGGTATCATACCCCATGACATGTGTGCTAATTGAGATAGTTCTGGTGGAATTTTTCCCACCAGTGTGCAATAAATATATATAATTTTTTATGGATGGTATTTTATCCCACATATTTTTTGGACGTATGACTTTCTTTAAGACATCTGATATCATCCAAATAAGGTATGTTTACCCCTAATTGACTTGGATATTACCCCTAGTCATCAAAAGTATTCTTATATAGTTGTTTATATATTATTATTATAATATAACATTTTATATGAAATTTATATCTAGGTTATGTATGGAAAACATTATTGTTGGAATGATGAGTTATAACCATTCCACTATCAATGGGACTAAGGAATGTTTTACTTTGAATGTACCTTTGGATCCTAGGTATGGCTAGGGTAGGTGACCAATGTTGGTTGACTAAGTCAAATTGGATGGACATTTTCAAGAGTTTCGATCAGGATGGGAAACCAAAACATGTTTTGAATTCAATTAACTAATATTATTTTGGACATAATATAATTTACCCACATGAGGACATCATATTGTATTCTGAACTCATTCAACATTGTAGTTAATTATCTTTTTTATAACATGAGTTGAGTTTATTATGATGTATTTTTATTTATGATCTTTCTTTTAGACTATATAATGTTTTGATGTTTGAATTTAAATTATTATTTATTTTTTCTACTATAATATGAGGTTTTAGTCTCACTATAGTATCATTACAAACCCTTTATACTAGTCAGTATCCTCTGGAAGATAAGGAGGCACATATGAGGTTATGTGGAGCTCTGATCATGGTTATTATCTAGTGATATATGTTGGGAAATTACATTGGGAACCTCAACTCATCAAATTTTAATAGACACCTATACAAACACTTTTAATCAAGATTAAACTCATTTTACCTGTATAATTTTTCAAATTATGTTATGAAATTTGATAAATCATAAATCATATAAAATATATCGTATTCATTATAATAGTTCATTGTATGTAGTCAACATATATTATCATATACGTCAAATTATGTGCCTATACATGTCATTTTATAAGATTAATGATAAAATTATAAATTCATTTTAATTTCATTCCATGATATAGAAACATTTTGTTTCATTAGTTGATTAAAAACTATAATATTAATTAATTCTTCATCTGATTTGGAAATCATTTACATTTATAATATATAAAAAGTTTACATTTGGTATTAAAACCAATTTAAAACCACTAAAATAACTTCTATAAGAATGATATATGATAAATATATTCCATGATGTTTTCAAAACTGCATTAGTTATTGTAACAACCCATGTTTTGGGTGAAATTTCTTTCAAAATAATTTAATCATTAGATATTTTTCATATTATGCAACATTGAAATTTTATTTTTAACATGTCAAAAATTTCTCTCACATAGAGATGACTTAGTTTATGTTATACTAAATTCTAAATTGGAGTAAATTACATGGAAGAACATGGTTGGCATACATTACACGGAAGATTGACATTTCTCAATGTCATGTGTAACATGAAAGAATAAGTGTATCCAAACTATAATAAATTATTAAAAATATTATTTCAATGGAACATAACCTAGGTATTATGTTTATAGATATGAATTTTACTATCTAAATCATGAAGATATGTGGTTTACACAAATATATGATGAATTGATAGTTCACAAATTAAGGAATATGAAAAATGATTGTATATAAAAGGAATATATTGTCATTGTCCCAAATATATTTTAACCCTGTAAATTCTATTAACATAAATTGTTAAGTGATATAAATGTAATAAATATCTTATATATTCAAGTTTGTTTCATCGAATATATAATATCGACATAATATAAGATCAAAGAAAATTTTATTCTTAAAAACCTATATTTTTATGAAGAAATATTTTTTACAACTTTTCAATGGAAAACACTTTTTAATTCCAATTTATGTATCTTTTAAATGTTTAATTTGACAAAATAATAATTATATTTGGATGATAAACATATAAATTAGTGTAGGATAAATTTTTGGTATTTTTAGGAAAGGTTTCATCTTTTAATTAATAGGTAAAAATATTGGATTTTAATTGGAAACATCTTTTTCATCAAATTTATTTTTATAGATGAATTATATATTATATTCAATTTATTGTTTATTTAGATTAAATTTTTACTAATTAATCCGATTTAGGTCATTGTAACCATTTTCACATTGATATTCAATAAAAAAAGATAGCAAACATTTGATCATTGTTACATAAAAACCCCGCAATGTCTTCATGTCAGCAAGATTAATTTTAAATTAATTTCAGCCATTTATGTGAGTTGAATTTTTAAAAATTGATTACATATTTGTAATTAGTATAATTTATAATTTATATTAAGGTAAACTATGTTTTTGTCCAAAATGATTAGTGAATGTGTGTAAAATTAATTACTTTGGTTAAGAGAAAAATTTTGTAAATAAAGTACCAAACCTTAAATATAGGACATAAAAAAACCTAGAAACATGTACAAAACCCATTTTAGGGAATTATTTCGAACCTATAATCAATTTTTATTGATCATGGTCTATTATTTGATCCACATGAAACATGAAAACTTGGGAGTAATTCTATATTGGAAATTTATACAAGAGTACCACTCCTCCTCCACTAGAAAAGGACATCACATCTACCCACTCCTCACACATCTAAAAACATTTATGTTCACAAATTATCAGACCATTTATCCTCCCAAAAGACATCTCTTTTACTTTTATATCATCCCTTTGGGTATAAAAACTCTCAATGAAACCTTTTGGGACAAACCAAAAGAAGTTAGCCGATTAAATGTAACATCTTCTCTCCTGCTCCTTCCCTTTATTTTGTTTCTATAACCCTACACTATCATTATAAAATTATCACATAAAAACCCAAATATCCACCATATTCTAGGATTTTATTATTCTATGGGATTTACCAAGACAAACAAAAACCACCACTTAATGGATATTGAACATATAGTTTCAGTGTATGACTAACTACTGTCCCACGAACTGATGAATGTTCATTTATTATTTACCACAAATCATGGAGGTCATTGTGATGGAAAATATATTTATAAATGTTATATATTATTATTGTTAATTATTTATAATTATAATTTAATTTTTAAATACATTTATTTTTATTTCCATTTAATTGTAAAATGATAATCTCGTTTGAGGAAGTGTAGACTACATCACCCTCAAAGCGATGTGATTCATTCACACAACACATAGAATTTATTAAGGCTGGGATTAATGAGAATACATGATATATATTATATATTAATTATACTGGAATAATTATATATATATGTGTGTGTTTGTGTGTGTGATTTACTTACTTTATTTAAATACGACAATAAAAACAGAATAAACATTCATGCGTATATACAGCTTACCGTCTTCATGAATAGTGTATTCCATTTTGTACTTATTTATTTCATATGTTACTTTAATATTTAAATATAATGGATATACATGATCATTATATCATTATTTATATTCTGGAATCATTTTATATGTATAATAACCAATTATGTAACAAATGAAGACACATGCGATGAACAATGTGAATTTTACCCCAAGTGAAAAATTAACATCGGATCATTAACAAGCTGGTAATATAACGTCATAATGAAAACCTATATGTTATCTGGTATAATAATATGGTTCTTTAAATGATGTATAATATATTTATATTTATTATACTAGTTATTTAAATGAGTACAGCGTGATTCATGGTACATGTTATGGTGATTTCATCGCACGTTTACATTCTATGAGGTACATGTTATGCTCGCCAACCACTATTTTTTTTATTTATGTAATTACCATGATTTCTTTTATAATACACATATACATAAATTTATGTTTATTTAGATGTCTATCTTATTATCCCCCTTTATTTGGGTTAGAGATTCAAAAGATACCAGTCGGTAAAATATTTGACTCATATTTCCTTTTTTGTGACACATGTTTTGTTATGCACCGAAACTAATTTTCAAGATAAATATAATTCCATTATACATGTTATATCATTTATCTCTTTATTTTAATGATATTGTATGTTTCATTTAATTTATCTTTCGTACATGGAGAGTATGACCAATGTGAGAATTTTATAAGTGTTTATTAATATAATCTCATCTCATTTAGATATTGTTTATATTTATACTTCTGTTGATTAAATATTATTATCCATCTATCAATAACACTAGTGGGTTTCTTTTTACTATTTTATTTCATGATATATTCATGTATTGATTCCATGTATTTCTATTTGTTAAATAAAGTACTTATGAATGTTTTTTAAGAAAGCCTGAGTTTATCCTCTCTTTGGTAGGAAATATATGTATTCAAAAACTGTTTCCATAAATATTATACCACTATCAACTAATACATTAAAAAAATATTTTTTTTATCATAGACCAATATATTGAAACTAATATTTTCATTTCATTCTGAATAATTTATTTTATTCTATCATTTTAATATACAAATTGAATGTACTTTTTACATCGAATGATATGAACAGATTTACCCACCTTCATTCCTTTGAATATTTTGTGACATTTTTAAATGTTTCATCATTAATAAAAAGTTTTTAAATGTAATTTTATTGAATAATTTGTTTCTAAAATGTTTTTTATCATATTTTAAAATATTTTAGCCATGATTGTATTAAAAAAAGAAATCCTTATTTACATATTTTCAAGGTCTTTACAAAGAAATGGATATCAAAACATTTTCAATATTCTTTTATATTATTTCAAAGAAAATTGTTTTAAAAACTTTTTGACGATCTATTTAAAATTTTTTAAATTATTTTTAAATAATCTGTTTTCAAACCATTATTTAAAATTTATTTTTATGTTTTCAAAGTGTTTTTTAATAATATGGTTTAAAAATTTTATGGAATATTATTGTATATGTTAGCATATAAATAAGTTTTCAAATTGATTTCATAGGTTTTCATTGTATTTTATAAAAAACGATATTCAAATGGTTTTACGAATTAAAAATACTTTTAAAAAACTGAAAGGATATTTTCTTCAAGAAACATTTTTTTAGGATATTTGAAAATTAATTTCCATCTATGATACCACCTATTGATGTTACTCATCCATTTCTTGGGAATTATCAAAAGGTTCCTTTCATATCCTTTCTATGAATGATTTATGATTAATGTCATGGACTTTATGAAACCCATTTTTCTGTTATGGGTCATACATATATAAAATCCATTTATATTTTATAGGTTCTTAATTTGGTGAAATGATAATCGAACCCGTATCTTTTTTGAATGGTTATTATATGTTTACATGTTTATGATAAAAATTTCATTTTGTGGGATATGATATGTTTATTTCTTATCTTATGGAACATGTATCTATGATTTCATTATGTGATGGGTGCTACCTATATCTCCATCAAATTTATGGTGTAATGATTTATATCTCATGAGATAAATAGGGATGTAATGAGTATTCACTGGGTTCTTTAATATAGGTCTTGAACAAGTGTTTACTCAGATTAAAAATACCGGGTAAAAATGAGTGTTTACATAGTTCAGTAATATATGACTAGAATGAGGGTTCACATAATTCAATTATAAATGGGATGAACATGTGTTTAATAGGTTTAGTAAAGGACCTTTTAAAATAACATTGTCTTTCTTGTGATGTATTTGATTCTATTTTATTCTTATGTGTCTACCATAATTCCATGTTATATTCATATGTTAAGCTTTCATTATTGATGCAATTTATTTCATTATGATTCAAGAGTTATGAAACACCAATAATTATTCCCTGGTCACTATTATGATATTTGATATGTAGGATATGATCTTCTATCTTCGTGAACATGTTCTCATACCCTTATGCTCATGATTGTTCTTACATGTATCCCTTGTTTACAATTTCAGATCATTTTAAATAAAAACTTTTTATGATTTCATTCCCTAGTTTATAAAGATATTTATTATGCTAAATGTTTCTAATAAGTTTTATACTCATGAAGGAGCATGTGGTAGATAATTTAGCTCATTTATGTACCAGTTTATTTGTTTCCTTGTTCCCAAAGGCACTAGACTAGTACCGCCTCCATGAATGGTGTATAATATTTTGTTCGAATTTATTCAATATATTATTATAATATACATATAATGTATATAAATTATAATTATATAATGATTTAAATAATGTAATCATTATTTATGTATAATGACCAACGATATAGAAAATTAATATACATGCGAAGAACAAAGCGAATATTACCCGAAGTGAAGCCTTAACATAAGATAGATAACATAAAGGTAATATAAGGACATAATCATAACATATGGTTTTAGATATAATAATTTGTTTCATTAAAATATGTATAATAAATTTATATTTATTATACATGTTTTTTAAATGAGTACGACGAGATTTAAGACATAAGTTTAGGGGGTTTCATGTAACATTTAATTTATGTTAGATTCATGTTATATTCACTAACCACTCGTTTTTATTGGTGTATGTATTGTCCCTGATTCTATTCAAATGTGCCTTAAACATAAATTTGTTGGTATTCACATGATCATATTATGAACCTTCTGTCATGTGGTTTGAGATTCAGATATTACCAAATTAGTAAAAAAAATTCAATTTCCACTCATTGATACTCATGTTTCTTTATGCTCAAAAACATTATTTCAAGGTGTAAATACATCCAGATTAAAAATAATATCATGAATATTTTTATTTTTATGATATTTTATTTCATTGGAAATATCAATTTCTTAAATGGAAAGTATTATGCCCTGTTACCATGTTAAACAAGTTTATTGATACAATCTCATCTCTTTTGGAGATTGTTAATGGTAAATCCAACTTTGATTAAATATTTTTATCCACCTCTCAAGAGTACTCATGAAATTATTTATCCTATCTTATTACCTGATATGTTCATGTATTTTTACAATATTCTACTCTT
This sequence comes from Viscum album, assembly GCA_963277665.1. NCBI lineage: Eukaryota > Viridiplantae > Streptophyta > Magnoliopsida > Santalales > Viscaceae > Viscum > Viscum album. Next base: position 520,327,838 of record OY728153.1, on the reverse strand, counting down.
TGGTAAATGATATAGTTAATATTGTGTTTTTAATAGAGCCCATCTTTATCCTATCATCAGTAGGAAACCATTCTTTTCTAAAACGGGTTTCAAAGAATATTATACCATTATCCTATAATACCTAAAAAAAAATTTACCCTTCTTTCATTCACCAATATCTTCAATGGAATATTCATATCTCTTTCAGAACATGGTATCTTTTTAACCATTTTACCGTACAAAAGGAATGTTCTTTTTACCTAATATGACATGTATTGGTTTATCCATCATCATTACCTTTAAATATCCTTTACATTTTTAAGAGTATCAACAGTAAGAAACTATTTACAAAATTATTTTTCAATAAATATTTTTTAAACATCATTTATAATTTTTAATGAGAATATGTTTTCTAAATTTTATCAATATTCACTTACATATTTTCATGGAAAATATTTTTAAATTTTTTTTCAAGAATTATTTACAAGTTTTTAATGAGTTTTCAAAGAAATATTTTTCAAAAAATAATACTCCTGGCACATTTATATGTTTTCAATAAAATTTGATTTTGAAAATATTTTAATCCCAATTTATATGTTTTTAATTTATTTCTAATTAAATTATTTTCAAAATGTTTTCAAGAATTATATTATGTTTCCAATGTGTTTTCATATAAATTTAAAAAAAATTGAATCTTATTTTAAAAGTTATCATGGAAAATTATTTTAAAAATTATTTCATTTTTTTTTTCAAGGTATTATATATGAAAATTATTTTCAAATGTGTTTATATATTGAAAATCCATTTTCAAATACGAAAAGTTATTTTCGTCGAGATATATTTTTATATGATATTTAAAATTTATTTTAAAACTAAGATGACATTTATTAATGTTACTTATCCCTTTAATGGAAATAATCTTAAGATTCCATTTATATCTTTTATATGAATGATTTATTCTTAATTTAAAGGTATTTATGAAACCAATATCTCTTTCATGGGTTAAATGTATATGAATTATATTTTACACAAATGGGTTATGATTTTGATGAAATAATTATGAAGCATGTAACTCGTCGCATAGGTTATGATACTTTTAAAATATTATGATGTTAATTTCGCTTTGTGGGTTATGATATGTTTCATTATAGAATTTTGGTGCATGAATTTTTAATTTAATTTTATGATGTGTGGGGAATATATTTCCATATTCACCAGTTTCTTTGTTTGTGTGGTGTATATACTACCCATAAATTAATTATATTGGGATTATAATGATAAATTTTCGGATTTAAATATCCATATTTGTTTCTATAATTCATGAATATTTGATTAAAATGTTACTATAGTAGTATATTCTAACATCGTAAGTAGGTTCAGTAATAGGTAATTGATCATGAGAGCAATGTGGCCTCAAGCATTCCTCCGTGTATACTATATAAAACTAATTAATAGTGAGTTAATATGATGAAATAATAGGGAAACTATAACCTACAGATCATAGTTCAACAAATATGTATACAAAAAGAATAAATAGTGGAAATAGATGTCATTATTAGGAGGTAGAAAGAATTAATAATCCAACTATGATTAAAAAGATGAAATATGAAAAATTACGAATCAAATTCAATATCAAATAATTTTTTATCATTTCTTGATTCAAAAATAATGGAATATATGGGGATATGATAAATAGGTATATACAACATGCTATATAAAAAAAGAACAAAATAACCAATTGAAATCATCAAAAGAGTCATGAGATTAAACATGGTACTCAACCCTCGTACTACATAAATGTATAGAAAATTAGATGTACACGGATGGACCATTATCTTTGTTCCTACCTAAAATCATGAAGTCTGTCTAGTTGCCAATTGTTTACTTGAACATGGAGTGTGATACACTATGTAGGACACATACCATGTGGTCTATAACAATCCATGTCCATGCATATATGTTTTATCATTATGAAGGAATAATAAGTATAAAAATATTAATAATATTGTGATACAAGATAGTCTATAAGTATATTTTATTATAAGAAAGGGATAATGATAGAAAACAATATACTATAATAAGAATCAGCTATAACATATTTCAAGTGTATCTAATATCATAACTATGGGGGACAGTGACTACGGTGATTGAAAATTCAATCCTCTATGAGTCAATGGATTTTATATATAGTAAACATGGAAAAATATAGTCATAAAATATGCATGAACCAAGAACATTCACTAGGGTGTCTTCTTCATGTCCACAAAGAACATCCATTGAAATCTTAGTAAAAACATTTGTGGAGCCTGAGGAGTAAATCCAAGATAATCATAGCATTCCAGCTCCAAGTGTATAATTCGAGGAATCAAATATAAACGAGTCCTCAGTTCCATACTATAATTTCTATCATTTATAATTTTATACAACATTTTAATGGTTCCATTTTAGTATCTATTCCCTCAATCAATTGAAATCATCAAATTCTTTTTAATGGGTTGTGTTACTGTTCATTCCCATAATAAATTTAACTCATCATATTCACTCCAAGGGGATATATTACTGTCTATTCCATTAATCAATTTAAATATTCATATTTATTTCATTTTCCATGTTAAAGTCCATGCAACCTTACCAACCATTCACATTAAAATTATATTCCTAGATTTCATCCATCACATTTATAATTTTCAATTAAGTTGTATCATCTTCCATTTCATTTATAAATGATATTGTGCTATAAGTGGTAGTCAAACTTTTACATTTTCAAATTAATTCTCCAATTCCAATTCAGTCATATAATCATCTATTTCTATAATTGTGTCACCATATGGTGAATTGGTTTTTTTTGTAAAGAATAAAAATATTTCAATGTGACTATAAATTGATAATTGGAATCTAAACAATATCACAATAAAAATCAAGTATCCTCTACCCCATATTGATTATTTATTTCATTTGATTCAGATATATCAATTCTTTTTATTTATTAACCATTATTTCAGATATTATAAATTCAGTGTTAATAAGGAATATATAACCAAAATATATTCTTTTACAATATATGGACACAGTGAATATATATTGAGTTAATTTTGTCTTAATAATTCCCACACTATCTTCATGGATTTAATGAAAATAATTTTTATAGATTACCTTGATCATTTTATTATATCATTTTTAGAAGAAATTATTATACTTTCCAAGATAATGGAAGGTCCTGGATATCACCTGATAAATATGTAGATGACCCTAAAAATGAGAAACTATATTCAATATTTAAAAAGTGTTCATTTTGGATACAAAAGGTTTCATTTTTTGGACATATAATCTCAAAAAATCGTACATTGTTGGATCCATCGATGATAGAGGCTATTGAACATTAGCCCAACCCTACCACATTGGATGAGACCCATATATTTATTTTATTTAAAAAACAGTATCAACTATTTATAAATATGTTTTCATGAATATATAATAAACTCCCCACGTTAACACATAATTGAACTAAGTTCCTATGGTCATTTGAATGTGATTAATCATTCATGGTACTATAAAGAAGATTAGACCGCTCACCTATTCATTCATTACCTCACAATGGTGAAGAGATTTTAATAATATGTGATTCATCAATGAATGTATTTGGATGTGTTCTTATGCAAAATGATATTGTGGTTGAATTTTCCAAAATACAATTCATGGTTCATGGGAAAAATTACTCAACTCATGATTTGGAGTTCGCTAATTTAATTATTTATTAATGGAAAAACATACATGCCATTATAGAGAAAGGTTTTCTATATATATAAATAATAATATTTTATCGTATATATATTCAAATATAAATATTTGATTATGAACTAGAAAATATGTTTGGAACTCATTAAGGATTATGACATCTCTATACATTAAAACACTAGGAAAGTGAACATGGTGGTTGAGGATTTGGGTCTAAAGGGACATACTAGCTTATCTATAATGAGGAAAAAAAGATATTCAATATTAATGGATTTTAAAAAATTTATTTACCAATCATTAACTGAGAAATCTTATCTTTCTCCATTAAAATGTGATGATTAATGACACAAAGAAGGAAGAGTATCACTGAAAAAGTTAGTGAGAAATATTCATAGGTTCAAACATGATTCTGATTGAATAATAATGATTAAGAACCATGTATTTTTTCCATATATCATAGATTTGATGAATGTTTATCTTGAAATGGCATGTAGTTATTCATTATATATTTTTTCGGAAAGTAAAAACATGTATAGAAATTACAAAGAGTATTTTTCATGGGATTGAATGAATAGATATATCATTGAGTATATATCTGAATTAATGGCATGGCTAGATGTTAAATTTTTTAGAAAAATGATAAATAGATGTTACAACCATTACCCATTGCTCTATATAAATGGGAAAAAATAACCATGTATTTTTTCATTGAACACCACAAAAAATATAATGGTAAAATTATAATATGGTTTTTATTTGATCACCTTATAGAGGATGAACACTTCATCACTCTTAGTGAATATTTGTATCCAGATATTCTTGAGAAGATATGAACTAAATAATTGGTATTGTTTTATATTATATCATATTCTATTATATCAGATCATTATTTTAGTTTTACCATGACTTTATGGTGAAGTATTCAGCAAGCTCTAGATATATAGTTGAGTTTTAAAATTGTTTATACCTATAGTTAGATTTTTAGTCTAAGATAAATACTCAAACCCTAGTATATATTCAAATATATTTTTCAACATTTTTTAAATGTTGTTGGGAATAATATCATTTTATAAATGATTTTTCATAAAACAATAACTTTCACTTGATCATTCAAATGGATCATAATGAATGCCTCAATGAAAATAAGGGTAAAAATACAACATACTAGGATGATGTTTGAGAATGTAATCAATCAGGACCAAATCACGTTAATGAAATATAATTGTAGGTTAGAGAAATTATGCAACACATAAGGGGAGAAAAAAGTTGGAAGAATAGTTATATTGATAATTGAAAGAATACTATATAATAAAAAGTTATTTACAATATTTTTATATGAATTCATCAATATAATTAAAAAATTATTTGAAAATTAGGGAAAACTATGCCCTAGTTATATCAGTCCCTTTGATAATTTTGAATATATCAGGATGGTAGCTTATCGATTGGTGCTTCCACCAAACCATTATCAAGTCCATGATGTGTTCTATATATCTCTATAGTGGTAGTATATATCTATTCAGACAAATTTAATAAACACATTAGTTTTAGAAATGGATCATGACCTTTAATATGCGGAAAAACTAGTAGATATTCTATATCATACATAGAAAATTTTATGAAACAAGTCTACTAACCATGTTAATGTATTGTGGCAAACCCACTAGCTTGTGGAAGGTATATTGGAACATGAGGATACTTGAGGCTTTTGTATCCCTACATATTTTACAATTCTGACAAAAGAGATAATGAATCCATGTTTTCAAAGTTAAGATCACTAAATCCAACTATAGAACATGATTTCAGTAGTTCTATTTATGAAATTTCAATTGCTAAGAATCCTACTATATGAATATGTCAATATTCATGATTATAAAACACAATCCATTTGTTGAAGCATCACTAAATACCCTAAAAAATTATCCACTTATGTTTATTTTGAGTACATGTGTAGTGATAAGACTCAATTTCAACTCCATGATGATATCTTCCTAATCTTAATTCTTGGATGTCATTAATCCCTTCAATGTAATCTTGGTTCTAGGGTTTCAAAATTATGAAAAATTTCTCACAAATCGATTATAGTACCAAGCTACCCTAAGGAACCCATGGATATCTCTCCAGGATGTTGGTCTTGACCATCCATGAATTGATTCCATTTTTTACGTTTCTATATATATTCCATTTCTTGTGATTATATTGCCTAAGAATTGGACATGCATCAACCGAAACTCACCTTTTTTGTATATGACATAATGTTTTTCCTTTCATAAGGAATTTATAGGAATTCGTTGATTTTATTCAATCTACTCCTTTATTTTATAGTATATTATATTATGATATATAAATACCTCCAAAAATTTGTTTACATGATCTCTAAAGACACTATCCATAATTTTGATTTATATTTTTAGAGCATTGCTGAGTCTGATCCGCATCACTATGAAGTCATTGTTCTCATACATTTTTTGGAAAGTGGTCTTGTGGATATCATCATTTTCACCCTTTTTTTAAAATAATGGCCATAGATTCACCTGGTAAAAGAATTTCTTCAAATTTATCTATTCAAGCTATTCTTTAATTTATGGAATATGATACATTTTATTTATCATGATCATATTGATTGCACTAAAATCGATGCAAGGTAGAATTATCCCATATTACTTCTTGACGGAGAGGAATGGTTCACCCCATGTTTAAGCACATGGGAATATATACCATTTATTTGGATTCTCTTGTAGTTTTTCTTTCAGCTACCCATGTTCTAAAACTATATTTCTCTAAGGATTCTTGGATAATTTAAATTACCATGGTATAATGTTGATCGAAAATTAAACCACACGGCTATGAGGAATACTAGGAAATTCCCTTAGAAACACATTATCATATTCCATTATATTGGGAATATCTTCAATTATGACACATTCCTTATACATAATCATTTATTCTAGATATGAAATATCTTAGGGAAATAGTATCCCTTATTGATATGCTGGTGCTAAATAATATTCATCTATCTCCTTGAATTTGTATAGAATTGTAGGTTGATTTACAATATGGGGGTGATTTTCTACTATTGTAATTTATGTTTAATATATATAGGGAAACATAATCTTTCCCAGAATTCATAAAATTCCACTAAATGGAGTAGTTATTTTATTTTCTAGGATGTTCAACCTAAAAATTTCAATATCGGAGGAGTTATATAATTTGGAGTTAATAATTGACCAATTTCATATTTTCATTGATAGATCTACTTACATGATTAGTGGTAATATTATAATAGTTCTACTAAACATTCATGATATTAAGGAGTGTGTATAACAAGAATAAAAAATTGAATTCAGTATTTTTTTAATGAATTAATAGTGTACTTATCAACACATCATTTTTGGGATCCAACATTGTGGTTGTGACAGAAACTTATCACCCTAATATCCTTAGAGTTTGTTGGTAGTCTCCAAAAACCCATACCTTATTTAATTGGATTAAAAAGTTACATGGTTTAATATAGGTGGAGAAATGAATAGTAAATTGAAGGTTAACAAGAGAATTAAATTCCACCATCTCATTTTTGGGATAATCCTGTCAGAAATAGATTTCTAGGTGTCCTTTTTTCTTATAACTAAAGCATTTCCTCATCTCCCATAGGCAATTTCCTGGATGCCTTTTTCCACATATTTGACTACTGGGATGTTGAAATTTATTACCACCGTTAAATTTCTCCATCATAACATAATAATTTAAATTCAATTTCAACTAATTATTCCCATGATACCCTTGATATTTTGTTATATTCATCTTGACTTGAGGGAACATAAGATATTTTCTTCATAGATATCAATGTGTTGATCACCATGGATTTTTTATAAAATGTTTTCACCCACCAACAGAGCATTCAACCTTCAATTTGGGGGTGATGAAAAAATGAATCCATGTAATGGAATTCTTGTAGTGTGTTCCTCGTACACCTAGATAGATTCATCATATTGTTTCTTGAAGGAATGGAAATTTATTTCTATTTTATTTCATAGAGTGTGAGAAAAATACATATAGGAAAACATTTTTTAAATTCATTCCACCCCATCAGTTTGATCTATTCTTCAAGAATTGTATTCTTGATATGTTTCAACCACTGATTATAGTCTCCCTAAATATGATAAATAGTTAGTATAACCTTCTATTATTCAAAATTGTAAAGGATGGAAGAGATCTTCTCATTGGAATTGATACAATTTTTGGTTATTAAGGGATTAAATGATCCATTGAAAGTTGAGGTCCTTTATTACATAAATACCTCTATTGCAAAACATTTATTCTTTTGTGGATTTCGAAATTATTTATAATCTTGGAATTTAATTATAACCCTATTAAGAAAAGGGAGTATCATCATTGAGTATTTGATTCCCGCTCCCATTTGGTTGGGCATCATGTTGGAGTTGTCATCATATTTCTCATCACATTGATTTTAACCTAATTCCTCCTACGTTAGACCATTTAATATAATAATGTGATTATTTGGCATGACTATTTTTTCATAATTAAACAAATAAATGGAAATCCAATGTAATTAAAGAGATAAATTATTAATTACATTAATTTCTTTAATAAATTCAAGGCTACAATCTAATTTATCCAAACTCTATTTCATAACATTTATTCTTATGATTATTTTTGTTCCCTAAAAATGGTTCTAAAGAAGAATATAAATTTACCCATGAATATCCCTTAGGAGTTTCAAACCGGGTGCATATCATGGCCCATTTTTTTGCACTAGTTCCATATCAAGTCAATCTCAATGCGGTGTTTTTGTGATGTTACTCTATGTACATCATTTTAAGAGCCGCATCCATTTATAGTACCCAGACATGTATTCATTTTTCATATAAATAAATTAATCTATACATACTATAATTTAGGGATGTTTTCTTATAATTGCTATTATCCCTAATGGTTTCTCTAGTGTGTTATAATTATAATAAATAATTAACTAAAAATTTCCATTAATACTGACAATAACAACCCTTCACTTTATTACATATTAATTCATGATTTATTACATAAAATTACACCTAATATAAACCATATGTAGATGAACTATAGATTATTTAGGAATTATGTATATAAAGTAACACATTAAAAATGGGATACAACAATACTATTGAAAACATACTTGAGATGATTCTAAAATTCCATGGATTTTAAAACAGTTCGGGATAACTTGGGGACATAAGAAAGAACGTGGGAACAATAAAGACTATTATGCAAATGAAAAGGGAATTAGGTAATACATTATAGATGATAGAAATATATATGAGGGATAAAATGTGTTAGAATCATAATCATGAATAATGAGGAAAGATGTAGAATTATTTTATTAAAAAAATCTTGAGAAATGTTGAAAGAACATAAAACACTAAATCATAATCATAGGTCAATGAGAACTGCCAAAAATTAATATTGAAAATAAAAAAAAACAAATCAGGTTTACTCATTATCCGAACATGATGTATCATTATACTAAACATTACCCAATTCATTGGACATCAATATAATTTCATGCGCACCCATCACATTCCTTTAATTCTCATGCTTCATTATGATACAATGGTCATAAAACATGGATTCATTCACCATCATATTTAATTCCACATAAATCAGTGTGGAATACATGAATGTAATTTCGTGATAAATAATTATAATTTCTTAAATTTGAGCACCCTTAATATGAAATACATATGGTATTCACTGGACAATTGTTTTTTATGGAAATTTTCTTGGAAATTTTAATAGCATAACGACATAACATAAATATTCATAAAATTAGTTAGTGAGATTTAAATAGGTCTCACGTAATTTGTATATTAAGGGAATGTAATATGTTTATTTAAAAACACATCCCAACAAATTGAATAATATATTGAATGTGTAAGATAATGATGAAACTTGAATGAAGATGGGATGTAAAAGAACCATTACTTCTGTGTGTGACTCCAAATTCCTGGAATGAGATTATAATGATCTTGGGGTATCCACATGGGACACTAGATAAGGGAGTGAAAATTAATAAATATATGAAATTATATTTAGTGATGATAAATGGGAGCGTTGGAGGTTTTATAAATGAAATTAGTGTGGAATAATTTATTATTTACTTAACTTATGTTTTCGACTCAATATAATAAAATAACAAAAATAAAAAATAAACCTTTTCCCCTGGTTTCATAAAAAGAGGACTGGGTTTCATTATTTTATAATCCCATTTCACAATATCAATAAAATAACACCCCTTATTATATGCTTGTGAGTCATACTCTTAGTAAAATGATTTCAAAACCTTAAAATATATGAATGGTTTCGGAGGATTAATAAATGGTTTATAAAATTAATAAAATAAACATTATATCAACTTATTCTGTTCATTTATATACAATATAATATTTATAACATCACTTTATGGTCATTATAACATCCTAATATAGATCATATATTTATACGGTGTTCAATTATTACCCAAAAAATCACTTTTCCAAGAAAATTAAGAACAAATAATTGTTGGCTGATTGTAAAATTATAAATCAAATAATATTAATAATATAATAAAAATGATTTTATAAATTTATGAATTTTTACATTAAAAATAATAATCATTATTTTGGGAATCATTTTGGGTTTTTTACAAAAACATTATTCAAACCCTTATAAAAATTACATTTATCATTCTTAAAATTTTATGTTTTTTATTAAATTCAAATTATTAAATAATAATTTCTTATTAAAATATTATTTATTTATATACTCAATTTATTCATTAAAATAAATGGCCAAATTGAATTTTAATTATTCCCAAAAATACACTTTCTGTTTTATTGAGTCAAACTAAAAAACATTTATAAAGTTGCAATTATTGGAAGTAAATGTAAAAACATCCTATTGAAAATAATGAATGTACTCATATTGATATGGTGTTGATATATATTCTTTTAATAACTAAGAAATTTACCTAAGGGTATGGTGCATGGTGGTGAGACATTCATTGGGTGGTTCAGTATACATGGGTCCAAACGTGTTCTTTATAAGCATGAAATTAACCTCTAAATGGTTTTTTCATGCATAAGTTTTTGAATCTAAACTCGGTAACAGTTAAGAGATAATTCTAGGGATTTTTTCTCCCCCAGAATCCTTGATAAATGGAATTTATTTGGAATTGAAACATTGGTTGAAGAGATCGCTTCATTTGTCTATGTCTCTTTGATTTCTCAAAACAATATATTTATACTAACCACAATATCATTTTTCAACTACTAAATTATCAACATTTATTATGTATAATGAGATTATAAAAAAAATTATGATATAAAAAAAATATTTAAGTTCATGTGTTTTCTAAAACTGTATTACATAATAAGACATATATTCTAAATCATACGTGTAATTTTATTTATAATAGTTTAGATCACTACATTTTATAAACCATTAATCATTTCCATTAGATTAAAAAATATTTGTATAGAAATTTATAGGATTCATTCCTCGTAAAAAAATATTGTATATTATATATTGTATTTATGTTTTAATCCAAATTTATTTGGTATTTTTAATTCTTGAATTTCAATTGAGGGAAATTATATGATACTTAACAAATAAACCACTTCAACATTCATCCCCACTAGTTTATCATTAAATATTCATATAATACAAAATTTATAATCTATTTGGTATATAAAATGATTGATAATTTTTTTTAATAAATGAAAACATTATTTCCACATTGTTTTGGAATATTTTTCTTTCATGGCTATTTTTTCTTTAAAAAATCAATAATGTTTATAATATTCTCTTATAATTTTTTGAATTCATTTTATTGATTTTTTAATTTCTATAAATAAATTTCAAATGAATCCTATTGTTTTTTTCCGAAAGAGGTACTATTATATTTTGTTCAAAAAATTTAGAGGAATTATTGTTTTAATGTACTCTCCCAGAGCAGAATTTCCCATAATCATGAATAATCAATGCGTTCAACATTATTTTATAGAATTCAATGGTTATTATAAACGAAATTGTTTTCTAAAATATTTTTTCCATTTTTATATTTTAAATAAGTTATTTGAAAATGAGAGGGGTATTTTCCACAATAAGTATTTCTATGATATTTTTAAAAAATAATCATTCATGAAATCCTTTTATGTTACTTGTGCTTTCCTGGGTATATAAATCATTGTTACCATCCTTATTCCTTATATGAATGGTTTATGGTTATGATGATGATATTTTTTATGAAAACTAATTTTCTTCTCTTAGTTATTCTATGATGAAATGACGAAACGTTTTGAAACACGCATTATTTCCACGGCTTATGATATGAAGGTATAATTACTATATTGTTATCTTATGGGATACATATGAATATAATATTATTATGTTAAGGGTGGTACTAAAATTATATACCCCTCTAATCCATTTGTAATATAGATATATATATATCTAATGGAATTGGTTGTGAACTGAGTTTAGTAAGGGACATTGTCCACTATGATAGTATTGGGATTGAACATTGATTATGAAAGTAATGGAATGGGGAGTGACCCAAATCCACTATGATAGTATTGTATGTGATCTTTTAATAAATAAATTATGTTGTAGGATTATGTGTATGCTAATAAATTATTTCTTATATTTATCATTTTTTCATTGATCCAGATTGATTGTTGATGATTCTACACACTTATGAATTTTTATATTTGTTATAATAATTTCTTATTACATGGTTTATGGTTAGAAGCGTTTGATTAATTGGGTATATAAATTGATATTTATGTTTATAACCTCATATTTCAATTATTATCTTATGATAACAAATGTTCATTGATTTTTATTACTTATATTTACCATTATTGAGCCTTTGAGCTCGCCCTTTTTATATTTCTTTTACCCAAGTTAGGAATATATGTATAAAGTATATTATTCTAATAAGTAATTCGATTATACAGATCATAATTGGAAATATTATAGAACATTTATGTACAAGTTGTTTATATATCCATGTTTAAAATAACACTAAACCTGTATGGTTATATTGTCTACCATATTAATATGTGTTGAATAATCATATAACAAGACGTAATATCTATGAAAATAAATTCCAGGTTGTTATATACCCAATTGAATTATTTATTTATTGGTATTTTTTTAATACAGAAGGAATATAACAAGCTATATTTTTTAATTTTATTTAATTAAACCATATTATCTCATATATTCCCTTTCAAATGACTCTATTCTTCTAATGATTTAGTTTTCAGTATTATTACTTTTTTTAAAAAATAAAACCATAATAATGTAAAAATAATTTCCCAAGTCATAATTAGTTTTTTTAATTGAAATCAAAATCAAAAATATTTATTCATATCCAAATACATATTATGCATAAGAAACATGAGACCCTTTCATTTAATGGTATAGAATTATATGAAATTGAAAATCTCTACATGAGTTACCTTGTACTCAAAAATTAACCACACACACATAGTATTACAAGGAATAATCCTCGAGACCAGTAAGAATTTTAACCTAAAGTCCCTCTTATTATGGATTCTTTACCCAATAGACACCTCAATTCAATCATAAATCATAATTATCATCTCTATCTTGTAATTATGCATGTATTGAAATATCTAGAATTTTTTAAAACCTTATTCTAAATCATACACATAAAAATACATAATATATCTTGGGAATGGTCCTTTATATAGGGGTTTTAGGTTCTCCCCTATGGATTTATACATAACTGGTGAATTTTAGAGTTTTTTCCAAAGATCTATCTTCTATGTACCATGTGACTATTTTTATTCAATTTTTTTAATGTTAATAAAAGTTATAATCACACCATGATTGTTCTTATATGTGACTTACTTTGTTATAATGTCTTAATGGAACCATTAACCTTGAAAGATACTAGAAATCCCATTCTATAATGAGAACATAGATTCTCCATGATATTGTACTTAAATATATGCTATATAGTTTCCTGATATAATTTGATAATATATGAATTATATAGTGTATCATGGGTGGAGAATCAATGGACATTGAGGAACATTCTCTTGGTGTGTTCCCTTATTAATCTTCTATAATAGTGTTTATAAGATAATCAACCACCAATATAAAATCAACATTTATATGTGCCATTGTATTTTTATATTTAAAGAAGTCTATAAGTACCATTAGAAATTAACATTGTTACTTTTTAATTTCATTGGTTTAATACCTTGATGTATTGATCAAAACTTTGATGACATATTCTCAAAATAGGCATGATATGTTGGGTTTTTCATGAGTGAGTTTTTATTAATTAATATTTCCAAATATTATTTTTCCATTTTTCTCTTTAATGAAAATTGATATATCAGGACCCTTTATGGTAATTGAACTAAAATATTGTTGCCATTTCCATGGAGATGTTTTCAACAAGTATGTTTTAACAATTTCAAATAATGAGACATCGAGAACATAGATTAATGAAACTAAAATTAAACCTTATTGAATATGAATATTGAGATAAAGTATTTATATTTCATAGTTTAAATTTCTCAGATGTAACATGTCATTAAGATATTAAATTCTTTTTATATGGAATTCTTTCAATGTTACTAGATATTAACATTAGAATTTAAGGAATATATCCAAATGACAATATGAAAGGGTCCTATAGGGTCACACATTATGTGTATTTGAGCATTATATTATATTCTATATGAGTTTAATATGTTTTGATTATATTTTTCTCAAACATGATTTACCAATTACTGATATTTGTTAGATAAAAAATATATATAGTATCTGATTTTTCAAAAGATTATATATGCGATTGGGATATTTAATTTTTATTTATTGAATAGAAAATTATTTAATTAATTATGTTAAAATAAAACAATCAATTATTTTGGTTAATTCTAAAGGTAAAAAAATACTTATTATATATTCATGTAAATATTTATTCAATAATTCCACAATTGTAATAATTACATATTTATTGGAGAACAATGTAGCACTATTTTATTTAATTAAATAGGGTAGTTTGTATTGAAGGACATATAAATAATAAGGTAACATACTAAATTATTGATTTTCTAATTCATGGAGTATATAAACATGCTTATGAAATTTTTTTCATTCCCATGACTCATTCCATAATTGTGAATAATAAATTATATAGAGATTTCTCACAATCCATTGGGATATTTCTTCTAAGACATATTTGAATAATGAATATAAATTCTACTACTACACCTGAGAGAATTATTCTTATCTTGAAGGATTTGTTTTTGATAAAAAATTATCATCATAAGTTCTAGATTCATCTGTTCTAGAACCTATAGATATCTACAACGATGGTCATAAGTTTTCAAAAAACCTATAGATCACCACTAGATGTAATCTACCCTTGAATCCTACAATGTAATTTTTTTTGGAAAATGTGTATTATTAATTTCGGAAAAAAGAATAATTTAACAAAAGCAAAACCATTAGTTAATTGAATTAATTATTAATTATATGTTTGAAGATTTACACTTCTTGTTTTTTAGTTCTTATCTATTAAACTTCCTATTAATTACATTTTTATTTTAGAGTATTCATCTTTTACATCACATATTATTCATATACTATTAAATAATAAGTTTTTTTGACCTCCATTATAACTTCCACAATTCCCAAAACGTTCAAATATGATCATAGAGTTCTTAAAATAACATATAATTATTCATTATTTTTTAATAAATAATATGTAATTATTGATAGTTTTTCACCTCATGTTTTTTAAAGATTAATAATGAGTATAAATAAGTTGTTTTTGACATGTTAATTATATTAATTAAATTATCTTAAATTACTAAATAAATTAAGAACATATAAATAATGATTGGAGATTCCATATGGAGGTGCGGAGGTTTATGGATGGTAGACAAAACAATACAGCATGCGACCAAAACTACGTGTTGTGTACCGAATTTCACTTCACATTCATGTTCAGTAGGATACATGGATTCAAAAGTATTAATAAAAAAATTGTATTTAAAACAATGATCAAATTGGCTATGTTGAATAGTACATTGTTTTTCGAACCACATAATGTTAAGTTCGTGTGAACGTCGTTTTTTATACCTGGTTTAGTGGAGAACGTTTTACTACCCTTTTGGTAAATTACATAAAATACTATCGTGCATAACTGAAATCATTCACCATTAATGAAATCCATATACTTAATTTGGTTCATGCACTTGTAACTCAATATTTACATTGTATGAAGAACACATAGAGTCATCAAGTTTGTTACATGGACATACATATTTTGGAACACATGACATGTATCTCATTAGTACTCATCATGTAACTTGACTGAGATATATTCCATGCAATCCTTCTAATATACAAATCCATTCCCAAGTTCTTTATCTCAAATAAATGATAAGAAAGAAACATGATGTGTAGAACATTATTACATGTCATGTAGTCACCTATTAAATAAAATAATTCCATTACATAATCAATAATTAATTTAATCATGAAAATATTAATTTTATTATTAACTTTTGGTGTGTGGAATATGTAAAAAATTATTACAGAATGAATAAATTTCAAATTTATCCCATTAAACTATATTTAAATTTTTAACGAGTAGTCTTTTTTCTATATATCATGTATAATTGGTATCACCAACAGACATTAGATAGTCATTAAGATGAATTAAATTTATTAATTAATTAATTTAATTAAATAAATAATTTAATTAATTAAATAATTTCCAAATTAATAATAAATAAAAACATTAATTGAATTCTAGATAGTATAATTTTACATATTTTTTTACATACTATATTGATTCCTATGAGGTTATACCATATTTTACAAATTGATTTGTTTATTTAATATATTATTTCATGGGTTTTGTAATAATTTATTAAATTAAATAACGTCATGTGAGTAATTCCTATACTCCCATTGTGAAGGTCCCTATGTGACCACTATTTAATTTATATAATCACCATAGACCAATCCTTTTGTTTCCCTTACTAGTAATTTAGTGAAATTATGTAATGGATTGAGCTCCAAGTAGATTGGAGGTGGTTCAAGATTGAATCCTTGAAAAAACCAATCCCGGAGGCACACAATATTATAATGTATATAATATAACTCAATATATTAATGGATCCATTTGTTGATTCACTATGTTCAATGATTATTTTATCATCTAATAGATGAAATAACAATCAGATATGATTATGTTCATTTCACTTTTTTAATTTTATTTGTATCAATTTTATAGTTCATTAATTATGGGTTTACAAATCATTAATATAATTTATTAAAAACAATAAAAGATATAATTAAAAAAAATATTATATGTGTGTCAAAATTATCTAGACAAGGTTGATCACATCTGTAAATTCCAATTAATATTAATAATCATGTAACATGGAGAAATGGGATGATTATACTTAAAAATAAAAATCCCATACATAACATATTAAAATGATATAACATTTTTCATCATGGGTAGAAGTATTAGAATATTTCAATGTAATTGATGAACCTCTATTAATGTTCAATTAATAATATTGGAATATATATCGTAATTTTTTTATCGACTTATCCTATCTCACATTAAGAGTTTATCATATACAAATGACATGTGGAAACAAGTTGTCAATGTTTTGATGAAATTCTAATCTAGGATTTCAGGATTTGGGATACCACTAAATATATTAAGGATATTTGAGTTTAAGAAGCTGGAAAATAATCCCTACCTATATAATAATGAATATCCTATTAGAACACTGTATTGTTTAGGAGAAGGGAAATTTCAATTATTTGAACAATCATATTAGTGAAATTAGACAGTTTGAAAAAACATATGAGGGTTAATGGGTTTAGATAAAATTGTGGGAGATTAATAAATTAAATTAAATTTATTGTATTATTTTTTAATCATGATAAATCACTAATTTAATTCTCTTATTTATTATATAAATTTAAACCACATGACATTAACTATATATCACTATGATTATTTTTAGAGCAGGATAGCTTTCTCATTGGATCAACATTATAGCAAATTTATAGGCATCTATGTATTATACTATGCCATGAATGAGAAATATGTGTGATGGAAAAATACTCTTACTTAGGTCCCTAAAAATTAGTATAGTGAGGATGATCTATATCTCTCCATGAACCATTTTTATGAATCCACAAATGTCTATTGTTTAATGAAATAAATTTGGTCCGGTGAAAATTTGAGGAAATATGAAGATATGGATTTTTATAACAACATGTATCACCTAAAAGATTTTATTATGACAATTCCTAAAAATATATATATGAGATCTTCAATTCACTATTCATGTGAAAGCATAGAGAGTCAGTACCATCTGAGAATCTTTTTTTCAAGATGAATGTCTAAATTGGGCCCTGAAACATCTTACGATTTATTATTCCTGATGAACGATGCATGGATCCAATTTTATCCTCATTTCTGAACTGTTTATCTAGTTTCAATGTTGAATATAATAAAATAGATATTGATAAAACTCTTTCAAAGCCCCTTACTCTTATTTTCCATTGTAATAAAAAATTGCGATGTTAAAGAATGTTGTCCATATGGTGAATAAAAAATAAGAAGCATGAAAAGGTTCCCAAAACTTGTTTTATTTCTAAATCTCTTGGGAACTATCCATTCATGAAAGGTTGATCTAATTATATGGAAAAGGGAAATGATATAGAATGTTTTCCATGTGTAAAATGATTCTAATGAATCAAGAATCACACCAAGTTTAAACATAAATAGGAAGAATCATGTGTGATTGTTTTTGAGAGAAATATTACTATATATTTAAATTTGGTATTAGATATAGATTATGATTATCACATATATATTAAAATGTTATAACCAGGTTCATTTGGAAATATTTCTTGAGTATGTGTGGATTCATGGGATGCCCTTTATCCATTTGAGGATACCACATTCTATTTTCAACTAATATGGTTATTGTTTTAAATTATTTTTTATATAAACTTTTTTACCAAGAACCTAATTTATATTATCATTATAGATTAACATTGATTTTGTTTCCATATAAAGAAATAAAAGTTATATTTTTTTAAATAATTCCTAATTTATTTAATAAAATATTTAAGTAAATGTCTTTATCTATTAAATTATTAAACCCATGTATTGGATACTAATAATTTTCCTTTATTTCAAGACTCATATAACACTCATCTATGGAATCACCATATTGGTACTGTATATTATAATAATTTGAAAAATAAATACCAGGATAGCTACATAGAAACATTTATGCTAAAAACACAGGATATATTTCATTCTTATTTATAAGAATAAATTTCCAAGTAATTATTTTGGAATTGGTTAAAAAGATATAATGCTTCAAGAATTAGTAAACCATATGTGTATGAACTATTTCAAATAAAATATATTGGTTGATATTATTAATTCACTAATTTCATTGGTGATTATTTTTTATCTATATATATATACATAATGATCTATTATTTATAATAGTTTGATAAATACAAAGTGTTCCAGAATGAACATGAATATCAACATGGTAAGAAGATTATGAATCACAGATCTAATAAAAATGTTGAGTATCTTATGATATAATTCATCAAATTTATATAGGAGGTTCTTTATTTATAGACACTGATTATTATACAAAAAAGTGTAATGGCTTTAGTGAAAGGAGTAATCAAATCTTTCTTGACATGGTATGGTCATTGGTGTTCCGTGAATGTTTTCCTTTATCCTTTTTGGGATATAAAACACATACTGTAAGACACAATTTAAACTATCTAAAAATATATCCAAAAGATTGGATTCCATATCAATTAACTTATAGAAATATTTTAATTATGTCACATATAAATACATGGGGTTACACAAAAATTATTAATACGTAATATAGAATCAATCATGCATACCAATGTGTGATGGGTATATTTATAGGGTATTCCAAAAAAAGGTTTACTATAAATAAATCCCAACATATAAGAATGTGACCATCACAATACAAGTAACAATTCTTAAGGGGGTGAAAATCCTCTATAATGATAGTTTTTGAAATATTAAGAAATATTTTTTTATTCTAAACATACACCTGAGTTACTATAGGAATGAATTCCATAAGTCCCTATGGAAGATATTGTACCGAAAACACATGTACATCCTAGAATAACCACCTAAGTTATAGAAACATAAATATATTGTTTCCATTATTATGAATCATTATTGTTTGAATATAAAGCGCAACATTCCAAAAATGTGAAAGTAGAAATATTAGAAGTTATAAGATATAAATAGTTCATGGACTCTAGAAATAACACTATATATAAAATCTAAGTCTAGGATTTGGTTGGTCCACTAATTAATTTAAAACCCATTAGGGTGAAATGCGTAGTTAGTCTAAATGATATGTTTATAAGGTAAATCAGGAACATATAAAGATTATTAGTGGATAAAAGGTTTAAAATCATCAATTCAATTACAATGATGAAACATTTTCTACAATTTTAATGTTTTAATCCATCAATATTGTAATTTCTGAAGCATCATTCTATGACAATGAGATTTTCAAAAGGGGTGTCAAAAAATATTTATTTATTGGAAACCATCATGACGAATTCTACATGACACAACCTGATGTTTGTGATACTCATTTAATAGAAATTAATATTTTCATGTTTCTGAGATCCATTAATGGTTAAAGAAGTCATCTTTGTCTTTGGAAATTTAGTTTGATGATGATTTATGATATTTTTGTTTCATAAAGAAAGAATGTGATCCATTGATTTTCAATCAGTTTAGTGGAATTTTGGTCATATTCCTAGTAGTATATATTGATGACATTTTACTTATATGAAAAGATAAAGCAGTTTTGCAAATTGTAATGGACATGATAATAATATGGTTCTCCCTGATGTACTTTGGAAATGATTCATATATCCTTTGAATCATGATCATCAATGATAAATTGAAATGGATACATGGAGTAATTCAAATTACAGACATTGAAATGATTGAAAATGAATTTATTGTGGAATAATATATGATGGGATTTGTTCAGGTGTCACATCATACATATCTCTCTATAAATGATTTCCCTAAAAAACAACGCGAGTGATGGATTATGTGTTGGATCATATACCCATATGGGACATGATCTACCATTTATAACATGTTATTTAGTAGTATAGATGTTTTATATACATTAATTATGATAGTTATGTATCAATATTATCTAGGAGAACAACACCGGTTTTCTAATAAGGCTATATATAATAAACTAGGCCATAATAAGGACATGGTCCCTATATATAGAGACAAGGAAATGCGATCATAAGTAATATTGATCATATTTTTCAAATAGATCATAAAAATAGGATTTTTTGATTGGTTATGTCTTAAGTGTTAGTGGAAGAGCTATGAGTGGAAAGAATTCAATGAATCTAGTTGTATTTTATTCTATAGAAGAGCATGAGTACATTGCAGCTTCCAATCCATCCAATGAAATGGTTCTATTAAGAAATTCATCTATGATAATGATGTGGTCTCTATAATTAACTATATTATAAAAATATTTTGTGATAATAATAAAATGGTGACTCTCACAATTTATCCTGGTTCACATCAATAGTTAAAGTATATATACCAAAAATATCACCACTTAAGGGATTTTTCACAATGTTTTGATTTCACTCTGATAAGAGTTATCTTAAAAAAAATTGTGTAACCCCCTAGAATTAATCCTTATCTCAATAGAATCATGAACATCATATGAAAACTGGTAAAATAAATTTAATTTTTAGTTGGCTGAGGTGAAATTTATAGTTTTTCGGAGATGGTTCGGTGGAACTAACTTCTTTCTACATTATAATTAAATGTATTAATGTATTTTCAATATTAATAAAAATTATTATCATATCATTATTGTTCATATATTTACATTATATGTTATAATTTTTAAATGGAACTTTCCACATTAAATGGCCATATGAGTTCCCACAACATTGATAACAAAGAATTTCAAGGAATTTTTTCTAAAATATAGCTTTTATATACTTATGATTTCATTTTACAGGACATAAATGTCACATTCTATCTAGGGCGGAGACTCATAAAAATTATAGATACATTATCATGGTGTAAACCCTTAATAATATTTAGTGTTGGAGATTATGATAACATGTCCCTCCAATAATAAATAAAAATTTATATGTGTCATTAGATAATTCTATATTTGAATGTCTGTAATGATCCGTAGACATAAGGATTATTATAAATGCATGTAATGAGTCATATAAATTGATTTATGGATGAAAATAATGACAACATGTGTTTCTTGTAGGGTAGAATACACAGGGTGTGTTATGAGTGATGTTGTATTAGGGAATAATGTGAGGAAATATTTATCCCTTCTATTCTTTAACGAAGTTGATATCCAATAACCTTTCATGTGAATTTGATATCCAGATTAATAATATAGACATAGCGGTTGTGTGAGAAATATCATGTCTAGAAATTCATTCAATGAAACATCATGTACATTGGTCTAACGAACAATTAGAAAACATTCATGGTCCGAGATATCAAGATAAATAGTTTACATTAGACATTGTATGTTCATGGGAAGTAAAATTTCATTTTCATGTTAACTTATTCTCCAATTGAATCCTTTTAATGTTTATAGATGTTGACATTAGACTTTATGGAGTGTTAATTAGTTTCATTGAGAATGGGGCCTTGACAATCACCCACTTTGTGTATAAAAAAAACATCAGTTAAATTTTACATGAATTTAATATAATGGAGAATATTTTTCAGTCAGAAGGTATAATAATTATGTGTGGTGAATTGGTCATAAATATTCTATCAGAATTTATATGAGTGTATATATATTTGAGTCAAATAATGGAGAATCAGTCCTTGATTAATTACATTTTATGGTCATGGGAAGTAAAAGCTCAAAAAATATTTAATATTAAATTTAATATTTATATATTTATTGAAATATAGTATATTTTTATTTATTTATTTTAGTAAATTTTCATTAATCAAGAAATGATAAATATTGAGGAATTGTTGTGCATGTTTTATAGACAAATGATAAATTAAATATTAAATATTATTTGAAGAAATATCATATTATTAATTCAAAAACAAAAATATATATTTTTTCAGTTATTTTAGTGCATTTCAAGTAAATAGTAATATTATTATTATTATTTAGACATGGGGTTCATCTTGAATTAATAAAATAATAAGAGGTCATGTGAATTTCGTTTCATTTCTAAAACTAGCACTATCTAAACCAGCATTGGACACTTCATGTAAATCTAAGCCAGATTCCATGATTAGGAAAAAATTCGTTAGAGGATTCTAATAAACCATATTTAGATCTCTTCCAAGAATTATCAAATATTATAAATAACTTCACCTCCCAAATAAAAAATTATTCTTCTCCAGAATGATTCATTTATATTCAATATAGATTAGGATATGTATTAGATTCATCCATGTTTGCACCCATATAAATCTACGATAATTATTATAGGTTTAAATATTATTTATGCATCCCCATATGGAGGAATATATCCTTGATTCTAACCATGAATAAACAATAAAAAAGTGTGGTTTACTGCTTCCTCAGTGAAGAAAAAATTCACAAAATGAATTAAATAAATTGTAACATATTTGTGAAAATATCCACCCTTCTTGGTTTGAGGCTCTTAACAATTAATATTATATTAATTATGTTATTGATGAAGATTCCACATCATGTACATCATAGATTATTCATGAAGTATGTCAAAAGTATAAGTTAGATACGACACAAATCGACACTTTCACATCCCCCCAAACCATCAGTAAAGACCCCCCATATATTGATGGAGTTTAGGTTCTCCCTTATATATTGGGGTAGGATACTCCACTAGTCGATTTACTAATCTCATATATGTTGGGAGGAGGTGCCACATTAGATGATTTGATAACCCCTATATATCTAGGTTTGGTCTTCTACAATAGTCAGGAACTCCCTGAGTTGATACAAACATACATCGATGAGGTTCAGTTCCTAACTATAGTTCCAAATATGTGGAACAAAAGTTATTAATTATTATTAATTTGGATTCATGGGACTAACAATAAATATACATAAAAATGTCTTTAGGATGAGAACATCATTTCAAGACATCACAAAATTTATTCGAGTTATGGATTACATCCAGGCTATCCACTTTGAGTGTTGTAGGACATTGTTATATTATATGATCAATTATGATGATATGATATGAATAATTGACTTTATTCATTTCCCATTGTTTTACTAACATTAGA
Organism: Viscum album; assembly: GCA_963277665.1. NCBI lineage: Eukaryota > Viridiplantae > Streptophyta > Magnoliopsida > Santalales > Viscaceae > Viscum > Viscum album. The sequence goes on along the minus strand of OY728153.1, from coordinate 520,303,705 downwards.
TCATATCAATTTAGTTTGGGTTATCACCTGTTATTCCCTAATCATTATTTTGAGATAACGTATTTGTTTATAATTTTATTATGTCTCTAGGGTGACCTACTAGATATGGTTATACTGACCCATACATGAGCTCCATTTATACACAAGTTCTATCAGTGCAGATATTTCCTCATTTGGATATGAAATTTGTTGGAATTAAGCAAGTGGATTTAATGGAATAATTAAATAGTAGATTATGATGGTTTTTTGTGGGATATTGTTTAACATGATGTCTATTTTTTGAGAACCTATAGATTGGAGAAAAAAAATACCATTCCTTGATTCAATTATACCAAGTAGTTTATGTCATCTTCATGTGTTATTTCCTTTTATGGAATTTTTTGGAGTTATTATTGGAATTTATGTCCCACATAAACATTGAATTCTTTTTGGTTGTTATATTTTTTTATTTATGTTTTCATGGTTTATTTTTTATCCAATATGAATTTATATTAAATTTTATTATATCCTAATCCCTCTCATATTTGTTATGTATTCTTGATACTAGTCTCCTACCCATACCCTATTGGTTATGGGCTAAGGGTGGTACACTCAGCATACTCCAAAAACAGGTGGTGTGCTACTGGGTCAGGTCAAGTTAATTGGTGTTATAAAAATTTAAGTCTTAAGAATTGATTTTGGGGTTATCTATATTGTGATTATGGATTATAAATATGGAAATTATGTTAATGGGGCCTTGAATTTGTATAATATTCTAGGGACACCATCATTATTATTATGACTAATGTATAATTTCTCTAGGACTATAAACACCTATTAGTTGACCGATAATTCTAATTTTTCATTTTTAGTGAACAAGTTCTTACTTTAGTAATGTGTGAATCATTCATTTGATAAATGTGATAAATCAACCATAATGAGTTGTTATGGAATAAAATATTTTTTTATAATTGTTTTAATGGTTGTTTTCCATTAGAATTCTATAAGGATGGTTGAAGAAAAAATTTCTAGTAGGATCATTTTTTGTATTAGATTATTCCGATCTAATCAGTTTGGGGTGGATTTGTTCCAAATGTGTTTTATGTAATAATTATAGAATATCGGGATGTTTAGTTACATAGTGATGTGTTTGATGGTTTACTAGAGGAGTTGGTCACACTAAATATTTTTATAGGATATCTATAGTGGGTACATTGAAATAGATAAACTTCCAAAATTATCGAAGGTTGGTACAACTAGATGACAAGATGTTACTCTCTAAAAATATAGTGTGGGGATCCTATGGTTATGAATTTATGTAATATAATTATGAAAACTTTTTTTTATTGATTATGAGTGGATTCTGAAATTTGAAAATTTGTAATATTTTAATTCTAAAGAAATAAAATTTAGAAATACTTCATGCATGGATGTGTTACATTTAGTATGAATAATGTTATAACATGTCTTATTTTATTTATTAAATGAACAGTTATTTTAAAAAAAAAATTGTGTGAATAGGGATGACGTTGGTTTAGCATAGTTGAGGTTATTTGTGTGATCTTTTTTTCAAACAAGTCTTTGAATAATAAGATTAGAATAATTACATATAGGATCTATTTCAATATTGTTATTCCAAAACAATTTCATTAGAATTATTATATAAAGGAGAGTGTGAGTTAAAATTAATTATTAATAGGTGGTGTCTTGTGGTTATTCTTGGGAGGCATAACAGTTCACTTCACAGTTCATGTAAGATCCTATTCCTATATTTTTTAGAATTTTACCATGAGTCATAATCTCTCTTAAGGATTCTATCAGAAGAGGAATATATTGGGATCATAACTTTTGAGATAATAAATTTTAGTTTTTTGGAAAATGAATATATAATAATATGTATTTTACAAAAAAACATGATCAATAGTTTAATGGTGTCAAAATTGATGAAATTGATAATGTTGATTGAGAAAGGGTGGAAAATAATGAACATGGTTTCATTTTATTTTCACTGTTCTGGTATTTGGATTATAAAATTTTGGAGAATAATAATGTACCGAAATTAATGTAATATATTATAGATATATACCATAAAACTATAACAATGAACAATTTCTACTTGATGTAGTGGTTTTTCATCATGTTATTATCAGAATGAATATACGCATCATATTTGTTTCAGTGATTTTAACATAATATACGTCTATATATAGTCTATTAATGTAACTTGTATATGTTTTTTGAGATATTTTCTTCTTAATATCTTTATGAAATTATTGTAAAAAAATGGTGAGATATTTTAGTAGTTCAAGTGGAAATAATAAATTTGTTTTCACTGGTGTTTGGAACATAATTATCAATGATGACCACAGACATAGATTGAGTTTTAAATCATTTAGTTATAGATTAAATACAAAATCAAGGATACATTAACTTCATTATAAGAGTTAGAAGTAGTCAAAGGGGAAATGAACGGTGACAAGTATATTGAAGTATATTATAAGTGGGCCAATTTTTAGGCATTATAGAAAAATAGGTAAACACAGAAAACATTATCATGATAGTAAGACAAAATTTAGAATGAATTCTAATTGAAAGATATTTATAGAAGAATAATGTAGCCAAAATATAATTATCTATTTTTTGAAAAAAAATCACGGATTTTATATCAGTTTCTTTATACCTTTCCGTGGGAGAAAATGGTGTATATAAAATTATATATCCAGAAATTTTGGTATTGTGAATCTTGTTAATGATGAAGTGATTGTAGATCAGTTTCTTTATTCCCATCCATGGGAGAAAATGGTGTATATAAAATTATGTATACAGACATTTTGGTAGTGTGAATCTTGTTAATGATGAAGCTCTTGATATTGTGGAAAAGGAATATGTTAATGTTAAATTGGATAATATAAGTTTTATATTACTAATTCGTGTTTTATATGTTTCTAGGCTATAGAAGACCACATTTTAGTGGGTCGTCTAGTTAAAGTGGGTTTAAGTACAATATTATCAAAAGAAGTATTGAAAATTACTTCAGGTTCTCTTAAGATATACATAGGTGTAAGATATGGGTAATATTTCTAGCCAGATGGGAAGTGGGAGTTACACTAATTATAATGGAACCTTATAGATTTATATAACATTGGTATATTAGTTTTGGTCACCTCAGTATAAAATATATGAATATTCTAGTAGATTAATGCATATACGAAGATAGATTATTTAGAATGTGGATGATTTTAAAGTTACATACTATGTATGAAAGAGATTGTATCATTGTGTAATTATAGAGGATAATAATTACTACAGATGTCGTAATGTGTTAATATATTATTTTTGTGTCCTACCCTAGTTTATTCTTAATAAAAATTGTGTACTTTATTACCTTAATTGATGATTCCCCAAGAAAATCACAGGTATACTTTCTAAAAAATACGAGTAAAGTGTCTACAGTTATTGTTAAATTAATGGAAATGGTTGAATGGGATGTTGAATCAAAATTCACATATATAAAGATGGATGAAACAAGTGGGTGAATTGTATGTTAAAAAAATCATTTTAATAGTAAAAGTAACATTGATTAAGAGGTTTAAGCTAATAGTATTCACAATAACTCTTTAGTTATTAAATAAAAACTAGTCATATCCCTTTGGTTAGATAAAAAGAATATTTTAATTAGGTATATTCTGATATGTATGTCCACATGACATAATGAGAATATATTATTACACCATATAAAATAATAATCAATAAGATGTGGTAGAAGTATTCATAATTTAATCATATTAAATTATGAAGATGATTTTTCATTATATTCAAAAAAGTATCATAATCACACAAATTATAATAAATTATAGTATTAAACAAGTACTAATTCTATCTTAAAGCATATAGAATTATAATCCGAGTAATAATTTATTCAAAAATTAATAAATAAAAAATCAAATAAATCATTTTCAAATCTCATATAATAACCAAAATACAAATATAAATATGAATAAAAAATATTCCACATTCTATTAAAATTGTATCATAAATTAAAAAAATCTCATAAAATAAGTAATAATAAAGATAAAATTATTTTAACCCAAAGAGAAGGGTATCAAATATCCTAGGATAAATGTCTCGTGTTTTATAGTTATTAGAAACTGTGTCTTTCTCCTACTGGGTAATGCCCTTGATATGATGATTGGCCTCTTTTACTAATCATGCAGGCCCTCAATACGATGATCATATATGCTCTTTCTGCCTATCACCAGAATCTGTCAATACAATGATTAGAATCTATATTGACATCCATATAAGCCCTTAAGCAATAAGGAGATCGACTCCTCTATCTTCAAATAATTTTGACCCTTGATCTTAATCAGAATTTTCATGAAAAAATTATTAAATTGAATTTGATAATGTTAAAGGTACAAGGAACAAGTAGTTCACTCTTGAAAGCTTTAGATCTCTCATATAGTAGAAATATCAGAAGATTGTCTTTTCATGTGTGTTTCTCAACTATTTAGTTGTCTTGACAACTTCAAATAACCGTGTATTTATAGACAAGATTCCAACAATCATCCTTATCATCCCATTACAATATTTTCTCTGAGTCTTTTTCATAGACATGGACATCAGGAACTCCAAAATTCATATTATAACTAAATACATGTCGTTTTTATTGTTATACACATATTTTAACAGAATGCATGGAATATTTTTATTTAAATATTTTGTGTCGATAAATGTTCTCCATTATGATAGACTATGTTTGTCCATATTCAAACTAAATCCTTTAGTCAATCCAATGGATTTAATTATAGTATTTTGTTATGATAATTTATATTTTTATGAATCTGATGATACTATTTTTTATTACCAATACGATTAAAAACAATTTCAGTATGAATATTAAAAAGATTGTTTTTTAAATATGATTGGATAAGGTGAATCAAATTTTAATAAAATTCATTCCCATTACTATAATTTAAATGAATAATGTAAATTTTAATTCATGAATACTTAAACATAATTCTAAGAGAAGTAAAAAATTATGTAATCTTCAATAACAATTAAAAAACATTGAACATGAAATAATTTGTTAATCAGGAATTTAAGAGAGTTTATGATTTCCAAAAAAAAGAAAGGAAATGTAACAAAGATATTTTTGGCTCAACAATATCCCTCTATCAGAAATAAAATACCCCAAGGATTAAATAGAAAATAACATAGATAAATTAAATTCCATTATCTTTCAGATATATTGGATTCAAAACTAAACTAATATAAGTATCTCCCCCAGAGATTATAACTCATCTAAATAAAATCATGAATATGACTAAACCCCCCAACTTATGTAAAGAAATATATAAAAGGATCGTATTCTCTTCTTTATAAGTAATTATTTCCCCATTATTCAAGCTTCCCCCCTCTAATAAAAATATCCCTTTTTGAATAAATTTATCCCACTTTGTGATTTAAAAAATTAATTGGGGAAAGTCTTTGTAATACCTAAAAAGTGTTAGAGAAACAAATATAAGAAACAAAATAATAATGTACATGACCATCTATAATAAATGACTGAACAATCAAACAACTAATATTTGTATGAAATTTAGACAATTTGTATATAGGTGATAAAAATTCTTATTAAATATTGAACCAAAATCATTCAACATCAGTTTTATGATGTTTTTATTTTTTCGAAAACAAATATCTAAAAATATTCTTCAAATTATTAGTCTCTTTTCAATATTCATCATCATTGGCCATGAATTACTCCTAAGATAGATTGTTCTTTTCCAACTCATGTATCCCATATTATTGAACTTGAATCTTATCATCTTATATCTTATCATTTTTTGGAAAAAATATTATTGTTTTCTACATGAGTTTTTATTCTTTCTAAGAAGACTTCATTTGGATTCTTTAAATCAATTATTTCATATTTATAGAGCTAGAATATTTAAATCTCATGAAGATGGAATATTGGACTCTCTTTTAAATCTGATACAAAATGAGTTTTTTTTAAAAAAACATTCTAAACATTTAAAGAAACATTACTTTTTTGGGTCATGTATTTTACAAAATTAATAAAATCACAATAAATTTACATTAAAGACATCCTAAAATTTTCAAATTTATCATCCTTAATCCTAATATCATTGTCATTATATGTGACTATTGGACTATCTTATAAGAACTCTCCCAATGAGTCATGGAAAATTCGTTGAAAATTTTAAAATCAGCATCAAATAGTATCAACCTATCTGTCAAATCATTCACTGAATCTGATTCATTATATTGATTATCAACAACCAAATAATCCTTGGTCCCCAATATGGAAATGAATGGTACTATTTTTAAAATCTACTCAAAGGATATAAATTAATTTGAAGACCCTATATTGCGATCTTATATGGAGAATTTGATTCATATTATATGTATCTAATAGATATGACACAGTGGGTATATTTATTATTATGATCTTTTCCCTTTATCTTTCTTTGAGAAAATATTTTTAGTCATTGGATCCAACTTATTTTCATTAGTAATTTTAATTTCATATAAAAAATAATTACACTACCGTCATATTTTTTATTCTAATTTTGTTGATCTTTCTTAAATAAGGATAGGGATTATTAAAATAATTAGTACTTTTTCTTATCATGGTAAATAGATATCACTTTATGATTTTAGAAGATTATAACTATTTAGTTGATGCTTGATAAGTTTACATGGAAATATTATCATTATAATTCTCCTCTCCAATGTTGTTAAAATTTGATTTCTCTTTTTTCATTCACTTCACTTGATTCAATTTATTATTCTTGTTCTTATTATTCTCCATTACTAACTTCACCTTCATGATATTTTTTTTTTGTTGGATAACATTTCCTTCAATAATAATTTCACCAGTACCATAATTCAATAGATTATAAAGGTATGAATCTAAACATATGAAAGCATTTCCAGTTGGAATCGATTCATTTTCTACCATAAAAAATTCCATTTATCATATACATGAACATAATCATGTAAAAGAGCTTCTTCTTCTAAAAAAAATCCAGCATCCAGATTTTGTAAAATAAATTTTTTAGAATTGGTTTCTAACACATTCATTAATATATGAAATAAGTTACTTTAGAATGTTTTTTCATTGTATTATTTTCCTTTTCTTATTATTCAAAAACGCCATCACCATGTAGCCTTACTATAAATTCTTCAACTGGGTCGATTTTGATCTAAAAATCTCCTTCTTTTCTTTGATATTTTATTCTTATCCATTCATCTAGTACTTATTATTTGTATTTATATTGTTTATTTTCTTTTATCGAATAGGATTCCACATTTCATTCCTTCAAACTTTTCTCGACATTAATTTTTTTAGAATATGGGTTGACTTCCAATGTAGACACCTGGTAAATCATAAAAGAAAAATTTTATACTAAATAATAAAAAACTCACTTAATTTGAATTATCATATCATTACTCTAAAATGAAATACTTTATCTGATAGGTCTCGTACTTGAAATTAATTTTGAAATGTCTCATGATTGATTCAATCGACTTACTAATCACACCATATGACATTATGATCTTATACATGATAAATAAATATTTGAATTTATTGATAGTCAAAAGAATAAATCATGCCATGATGATTTTCCCCATATTTACTAGATAATATGAAATGAAAATATCAAATAATTTAAGGGTATCTCTATCACCATTACTTGGAATGAGAAATATATAAAACCAAATAGTAAAAACATTATCATCTGGTATTATTTGTGTGTATTTCTTTGTTTCATCTTCAAATATATCCTTAAACAATTATATACATCCCATTCTCTATCAAATGTACCCTTTGAATATAAAAGTTTGTGAGATGGATTAATTCATATCCTTCATCAGCGAAACCAAAAAATTTTGTCTCTTCCCTAGGTTTCATATTATATTGTTTCTCGTTATTTTTGTATGATATCATTTTTCCCACTTATTTAAAAAACACTAAAGTTTCATAAAAATAATTGACCACCTAAAGATAAAACAAATGAATGTCTAGATATGTTTTTTCCAAAAATAGTGACTCTTAGCATTGTAATTTTTTTAACCTTCACAAGGAGAAGTAGATATTATTATAAAAAGGTCTTAAAACTATGAATTATCAAAATAGAAAGCATTTTTTGTAATCTTTCACATGAATCATATTTTCAGGGAGGAAACTAAGGGTTCAGACATGAAGGGAAAGTTGGATTGGGGAACATAAATGAGGCAATTATTCACTATTGAAATCTATAATAACCTATGAAGGAATCTCTAGGGGGACCACTTTAAATAGGTGATATGAGATGATGTTTGAGCTTCTAAATGAGATATAATTGTTGTCATTTAATCCATTTGATCTAATGATTGATTGAATATCCGATGAAATAGATTTTTCTTAAAAAACTAATGAGGTTTTATAAATTTTATTGTATTGGGTGTATATAAATAAAATTAAATCAAAAATAGAAAAAATATTAACAAAAGGTATTAAAGTAATTTGAATAGAATAATGTTAATGTATAAAAGGATAGAATAATTCCATTTGGAGTGTAATTGTTGATACGATGATTTTTTCTTCATTGATTTAAAACAGAAAAATCAATATGATAAAATTTAAAAGGAAATGATAATTTGATAATTTCAATAGATAACATAAATTTGATAAGGTTTTGAAAATATGATTTAATACATGAATACAATAAATGTTAAAATTTTATTTTAGAAATCAAATACGATAGATTTCCCAAATCTGATTTTAAATTTGAGTAAGATATATTTTTTGAATCTGATTTGATATTCATATATTATTGATAATTCAAATATGATTTAAAATTTGAATACAATATATTTTCCAAATATTAATTAAAAAAAGAGTTTGGAAATCAAATGATGACAAGTTTTGGAAAAATTAAATTTTGAAAAACTATTTTTTTTGCAAAATAATAATCATATGTACTCCCCCTATGAGAAATAGTAACCTAATGTATGAATATGGTTCAAAAATAAGTATAAATGACTAACTAAGTTAGGTTGATCATTTCTAACACTTATTTAATGTATTCATGTCTATAATAAGTTATTGGTTTTTAAAAAAATTCATCAAGTTATTATTTCATTCTAATGAATTTTAAATGGATATCTCCATTATGTTTATGATCCCGATGAAATTGATGCTAGATATCTATGTGTATTTCATGAGGGTGATGTTTATGGTTTTTTAGATAAAAATAATGTCCCTAGTGTTATAACATATAATTTTAGTTTTACTTATACACATTATATAATTATTGAGTGTGTGTTTATCTGTAGTACAAGAGCACAACAACATCATACTACCACATATTTATCTTCAGCAATGGAATGTGAAACTAAGTTTTGCTTCGTACTAGTCATGGAATCTAATTAATCTCCTAAGGAATGAAATTTTCTAAATGTAGTTTTCCAATCTATTATATGACAAACAAATTCGACATTTGAGAAACATTTTTATTCAAAATCATTTCTAGAAAAATAGAAAAGTCATAAATCCATAGTTCCCTTTCAATAATGACTAAAATTGAACTTCTTTTAAATGGGATTGTTTTAGATTAGATTGATATCATTATCAAAAGAAAAAAATAAAACATGAAGTCTGATCTACTAGTAGTTACATATAGTAGAATTCCTATCAAACTTCAAAAGGTTGTTTAATCATCTTGTTACCCAGTTTCATCAACATTAAGTGTATTTGACGTACCGAATGGAGTATTAATAGTTTATTATTATCGTATCCAAAAAAATTTTGAAGATATTTGATATAATTATGTTAACATATATAATTAAACTCTGGTTTTTGATAAATTTGAATTATATGAAAAAAATTTAACTATTCCATCACACTCATCTCAAAATCATTTTTCATAAGATTTTTATATGGATCTATTAATGAATTATGAGTTTATCTGAATATCATTTTATCAATATAAATTTGAAAAATATTATTGTATTTATTTACATTATTTATCAAAAGTTTTGGATCTACAATTCCCTTACAATAATTTTTTTGTTAAGAAAAATAATTTTAATCTATCATACCAGGGTATAGGGGCTTGTTTTGGTCCGTATGAAGCATTGTTAAATTTTCAAATGTATTTAGGATGAATTGTATCATCATAAATAGAAGGTTGTTCAACAAAAACATCCACTTGAATAAATCCATTAATCAAAGAACACTTTACATAAATTCAGAAAATCCTGAAATTAATGAATGTTATAGAGGTAAATTGAAAATGAATAAATTAATTTGTAGCTATTAAACCACATTTTTCTTCATAACCTATTACCTCCTATAAATTATAACCATTTGAAATAATAATTAATTTACATCTAATGATTATTACATTTTTATCATAATTGACTCTGAATACCCATTTTACACCAATTATAGATGTTTCCGTAAGACATTCAACCATGGTCCATAAATTAATACCTTCTAATTCATTTTTCTAATCTTGTATTTCTTTAATACAATCCTCATCATCTAAAGCCTCCGAATGTTTTTTGGGTTCAAATTGATAAATAAATGAAATGTGTTCTACTTTTTCCTTAAGGAACTTCAGTTCTTGCTTTGTTGATATACGTCACCAATGATTACATCACTAGAATGATTCATAATAAACAACTTAAATGGGTTATTTACCATTTTTATCATTATATTGTAGAAATTCATCCTTGTTAAATAATACAGAAACTATTTCTTAAAAATTCTCCTTATAAGAGGATTCTGCCATTAATAGTTGAAAATTAGATATTGAGGAAGCATATGTGGATGTTTATTGGGTTTTTTTAAATAAATGGTTCAATTTAATCGAATATAACATGCACTGTTTTATTAATTTCATAGTAATTTTTATTAAAACTATATAATACTTAAAAGTACCAGAATAAAAATAGAATATTCCCTCATCGTATTTTGGTGTGAATTTTTTTAGGTTGTCTAGTTTATTCAAAATAAACAATTGTAATACCAATACACTAAATTAAGAAACTTTTTTACATGTTTGTAAATAATAAGTATTTTATTCATAGAATGATAAATTGAAAATAAATTTATAGAATAACAACCAGTAATGACCGCTTCATCCATAAATGTTTAGAAGATGAGTATTCACTCAACATTGTTCCTACTATTTCATGAATAATAAGATTTATTCATTCGACCACAACATTTTTTTGAGGATTCCAAATAGTTGAGAAGTAATTTTCAAGGAAATTATTACTACAAAACATTTCCAAACTTTTTTTATAACTTATCCACCATGATCACTATGAATAGTTTTCAGGGTATGTATTTTTTATTATATTCTAATTTGGATAAAAAAATTTCAAATAAACAAAAGGCTTTATATTTATTTGATATAAAAAAATATCATGTATATAATGTCTAATGATCAACTAAAAAAAGTCATTTTTCTTGCCTCTAATAATCCCAGTTTTTTAGGACTGAATAAATCCATGTGAACTAAAAATAATGCAACGAAAGTTGAGAAAAACTTATAGATTTTAATTACTGAAATGAGTTTCTTATCATATTGATACGGCTTACAAAATTTTAAAGAAACAAATCATAGATTTATAAGACACGTAAAAATATTTTTTATAGACAACATAAACATATTTCAATGGTTATAGTATCCTAACCATTTATGATAAAACCATGAATGATCTATCATTTCACTAAGGAATGGTAATTCTTGGCTCTTGTAGTCTTCTATGATTAGTGTGTAAATATTGGTATAACATGGGAAGAATTAATGAATTCATACAAGTAATTGTGTGTTGTAAATTAAACATTCATAATATTCATAAGTTAACCTTAATCATTTAATTGAGTTTTTATTATAAGGTTGTCCGTAAGAACTTTATTAAACAAAACATTTGATATTAAGTTTTTACCAAGAAGAACAATATTACCTATAACAATAATTTCTTCATCAACATTATCATTAAAGGTAACTGTCCCATTTTTCATCTTGATAATATTTTCAAAGAAATATCTATGTCTAGTCATTTTTCATGGAGACCCATTATCCAAGAACAATTTATTTTTATTTAGTTGACGTTCATTCCTTTGCTAAAAAATAAAAAATTATTTTTTTATCCCTAAAACCATTTTGGGTCTGTAATTGATTGAAAAAATATTTTAGGAAACAATATCATTTTAAAAAAATGGGCTTTATGGAGCCCTTAGCATTGAATTTTATTTAAATAAAAAATCATTTCCCAATGACCTCTGCAATTATTCTTAGTTTAAAAGGGGGTATTTTTATGAATAAATAAGTTGATACTAAAAAATATTTCTCTGAGTATATCCCATTCATGAACTAATACCATGTAGATGAATTTATTTAAACAATTTTTTACAATCCTTATTTATCAATGGTATATTTTGATAAAATTATCTTCAAGGATTAAATTTCAGATGTTATTTTGACAACTACATTCATATACAAGTCTATATAATTTTGTGAATTGAGTTTCATAAAAAAAATTTCAAACTATTTTTTTCATAAATTACATTTTCTAAATCATCGAATATAAAATATTTTTCATAATTAGAGACATCAAAATCATTTGATAAAACTGATATTTCATTTTTTTCAAAAAATCAATCATTAAATCAAATTTTTCAATCCCTTTATTATATTTATATTGTTTTTTAGATACATTAAAATTATTATTTTCCATATGTTTTCAAAATAGATTCCTTTATTCAAAATAAGGTTAAGTTTAATTATCAATATTGGAGGAGTATTCTTTATCTAAAGATATATTATTGTTATCTTCATGAAATTATCATTTAAATAAAAATAATTCAATGAATTAGTTTTGTTTACCATGTCTATATATTATTAATTTTTAAAAGTAACTTTTTAATAAAGACCAATATTTCTATGAACTGATCATTTGTTTTCAAGGGGAAAATTTAAAGAATCACCTATACTGAAACACCATGTGTTGAAATATTATAAACATTTGTATTTTTTACTTATATCAATTAATATGAATCTTATCATAATTTCTATCCTTTATGTCTTTTCCTTTCAACTCGATATTATCTAGTCAAATAATTCCAACTATTTTTCATTCACAAAAAGTGACATTGGAGTTTTCTTTTCATTTCTATCCAGGATACTTTTCATGAAATTGTACTAAAATTATCATATACCAGTAATCATGATCATCATTCTCGAAAAATTAGCTAATTCATTTTCATAATTTTCCGAATCACTTGAATCTGATTGAACAGTAACATTATTTATATTTTTTGAATTAAATGATTTATCAACAATCTAAGATACCATTCAATTTTAATTAGTAGTAATAGAATCTCAATATTTCGTTTTATTGTCTTTCTCTACATCTATTTTCAACCTAATCTCATATTAAAAAATTGTTCCAAATAAATCATCAAGAGTGAGATTTGTCATTTTCATTGATTCATCAATAGCTATCCTATTGGATTACCATTAATTGGATAGGATATGAATTATATTTTCAATAAGGATTCCAACTTCTAATCATTTTTTTCAACTATATTTTAAACTATTGTCTATTGTCATAACACATTACTGTACCTTTTAAATAGATTCAACAAAAGGGAATTAAAAAAACTGATAATCGGCTATGAGAATTTCACTTCCATGTTTAATAACCAACGATGTTCCAAAATGAGTAATCTCTAGATTTTTCGAGATATTATTATAAACATGGAAAGCAAAAATAATATAATAAATGCATCAGGTCATACAACATAATAATTTATTTTTTTCTCGAAAATTCAATTGATACTCTAGCCTTTTATGATTTGTGAAAGTATTCACCACTATATTATAAATCTTGTAATATCTAGTTAACATAACAAAAATGTCAAAAACAACATTTATAATGAACGTCATCATTATATCTCTATAATACTCTTAGTTATCACCATAAAAAGATGGGGTCTATTAGGATTTAGGATATCTATTGCACCGATATTGAATCTTATAGGCTTTAGAGCATATTAAAAAACTATTACATAATATATATTATTGTTGTAGGTTTTTATAAACAAAAATAGTATAACAAAATTTAAGAAACTTATAAAAGAAATTAAAATAAATGTATTAAGTATTATAAGTGTATTCCTCATTTGATACCAAATTATTGTATGACTGGGCTCTGATACCAATTGTTGGACCAAAATGTATATGTGGTTGGGTAAATATAAGAGGGGGGGAATTGTAAGATTAAAAAATATGTTTTTAAAATAAATATAAAAATATTTTATGAGTTTTAAACTATTCTTATTCACAATAAATGTTTAGTATTTATGTGATAATTAGACATGACACTTTGGTAAAATAAAAGAAATATTGTAATCTGGTAGATTCTGATGAGTAATTCTTTAGGTTGTAATGATACTCTATCTTTGTAGTTTTAAAAATAATAATCAATTAGCAGTTGTAAAAATAATCACAATTAAATCACATTCATAGATGAAGATGATTTATCAGGGTACACACAAATGTGTTATAATAACAATAGTTGTGATAAATTAGAGTTAAATTTTTTTGGATTCTATCATAAAGAATGCAAACTTGTAATTAAAGTAATAAATTGTTCACAAAGTAATAAAAAATAAAATTAACATATCATAATTTATTTTATTCCGATAAATAAAATAAAAATAGAAATATGAATATAAAATTATTCACATTCTATTACAATTCAGCATATATGAAAAACCTGTAATAAAACATGTAATAAAAAATAAAAAAAAGTCTATTAACCCAAAGATAAGGGTATCCATTAACTTTGGAAAATAGTCCCTTATTTAACACTTATATGAATTTTTGTCAATCCCTTACAAGGGAAGGCCCATGATACAATGATATAATTATGTTTATATCCATTAAATCCCTAGATACAATGATTAGATTTTCTCAGTCAACCTATAATTGGTATCCCTTAATACTATGATAATTTTTCATCTTACTCTCATATAAATCCTTGGATCACTATAGTGATCGGCCCCTCCATTCTATAATCTCTATAATCCCTCAATCATAATCCCAATCAAACACACAATGTTTTTAAATGAACTCAAGAAGGATACAAGTATGGGGAACAAGATGCACTCTCTTGTATGTTTTAGAGCTCATGCACCGTGGAAAATTCAGTTTAGTGTCTCTATGTGTGTGTTACTCCACTAGTTAGTTTTCTTGAACTCTTAAAATGACTATGTATTTATAGTCAACCTTCCAACGGTCATCTTGATCCTCAAATAGTCATATATTATCTGATATTTTCGTAGGGACATGGACACATAGAACTCCAATAGTCATATTATACCTAAATGATTGACATGATTTAATTTTACAAATAATGTAATAGATTATAAAAAATCATTATATTTTACATCATTTTTAGTGCAAAATAAATTCCACTACGATATAATATGTTTTCAATTTTAATAATTTAACCTTTAGTCAATATGATGGATTTCCTAAATATATTTCATTACAAATATTTGTATGACTATGAATCTAGTGATATTGGATCCGATGTGAAATCTTATTAAAGCTTTTGTCTATAAAAATATGAAATAGAAAGCCTCTTAAATTTGATTTAATAAGGTGAATCTGATTATTATCAGATCCATTCCCCTTATAATTATTTTAATTAATAGAGTATATTTGAATAAATAAATACAATGAAATGAATTATATGGATTGTATAAAAGTTTTAATTTTTCAAAACAATTAAAAAACATTGGTCAATAACGAATTAGTTAATTTCGTATTTAATAAATATTTTTTGATTTCCAAAACAAAACAAATTGAAATGTCAAAAAGATACTTTTGACTTAACATGGGAAATATGAAGAAAACTGGTGATTTTACCAAAATCTATTTTAAATTTTACTATAAGAAGTGAGTAATACAACAAGAGAATAGTATTCTTGGAAAACCTAAACAAATTTTGTATTTCAATTTAATTTATTAATCCTCGACGGAATGAACAAGAAGTATGTTAAGGAATTTATATATAAATAAGGTTTATTTAGAGTAATTATTATGAAAAAAATACATAAATAATTATTATAATTTATTCCAAATATGATGGATAAAATTTTCCTGATGAATATTGGCATATAAATGTTCCGGAAGATTCTCACCTCAATGTTTGGTAAATATTTTCTTATATACATGTGAATGAAATTGAATGATATACTCTTGAAAAATATATCATAAAGAGGGTTTTTCTTATAATTTTGAGATTAACACTCATGTTTCTGGATTTGTGATGATGGAAATAATAATCATTTTGGAATCCCTAATGTTCTGTTTAAATATAAAATATTATGGAAGCATATTAACATTAAGGGGAAGGAATTTCATATTCAAAATTAAAATTCAATTAAAGAGGATATAAATTGTTGTTCCCTGGGATAATTTTTTGAATAATTTTATATGTTTCTTAATCTAATGGAATGTATCAAATTATAAAAGCATGTCTCTATGGATCTATAGGTACTTTATAAGTGCATCTCGTGGATGTTATATTTTAATGCTCCTGAATTGGGTAATATTGATCAATAGTTAGGAATAGTGAATTTTCTGAATTAGTATCTCTTGAATTAATTTAATCATTAGTAAAAGTGAAAATATCTTCAATGATAATAAACATGGAGATAAATAATTTGTATGATGTGAGTTGTTTACATTTAATTGATATATAAGAACAATATGGTCAAGAAGAAGTGAATAATTTTAGTGATTTCATAAAGTTTGACTGATAAGCACATGAAGATGTGCTTTTAATAGAATTTAATAACACTTCAGAGATAACATATTTGCTACTAAATAAGAATGAACATGAAAAAAAAAATTTATTCAATTTGAAATAATTGGATATATAAGGGACCCAATATAAATAAAATATTTTTGTGAAATGGTTTCAACAGAGGGATAGTATTCACATATCTAAAATATTATTTATGGTGGTACAATATACTACCTTCAAAATTATTTTTACTTTGGTAGCTTTTAGAAAATTTCACCCTAAAATGGGGGATGTGATGATGGATTTGGATCATGGTGATTTGGAGGGAAAATATATAGAGAAACTTTTTCCCATGTACAATCAAAATTAGGGATTGGGATGAAAACAAAGAAGGAATCTTTATGTATTGAAATAATCATAATGGTAATTGATATAAAATTTTTATTATTCAATTTAAGAGAAGTGTTTCACTAGAATTTTTTATAATAATTTTTATTACACGATATTATTTTTTCAAGAATGGATTTATAATTTTTCTTTTGAATGTTGATGATATATTTTTTGTAGGTATTAAAATTCAACTTATATGGATATTAAAATAGGATCTGTGTAGAAATATTAAGATGAAAGGACATGGGAAAGATAAGAAGATAATGATCATGATAATTTAAAATGATAAGGAAACTAAAATATTTTTTTTTTCAAAAATGGATTACATTTAAAATATCATTGAGATATTTATAATTATTTTATGTAATTAAGTTCAAACTATTCTAATTGGTAACTTTAAACATTTAATGAAATATTGGACTTGAATGTAAGAGGATAAAAACTACATATAAAAAGTTCTATATTCCACATCAATCATATGTTTGATGTATGTTATTATGTATAGATGTCTCTACATTTCTCATATATTGGGAGTGGTAAGTCATTTCATGAAAAATAAAAGGAAATTTATTTGGGAAGATGTAAGTTATATTATTCATTATCTCCAATAAATTGTATTCGAGACACTTTTTTTCAGGGATGATAATCCATTACTAGGGTTTTCTGATGTTATCATTAGAGGTTATTCTGATTTCTGAATGTTCTTATTCGTATTTGTATAAAAATTATATGGAACCATTATTTATTTGATATACAGTTTATAATTAATTATTTTATTTTCTAAAATTAAAGAAGTGTATGTTATTTTTATAGAAGAAATTATAGAAATGGTATTGTTATGTTATTTAGTTGAAGAACATAGATTCATCATGGAAAATTCATTTTTTTTGTACTTTTATAGTTAAATTGAAATTCATTTAGAAAATAATATAGTGTTCTATTCAAGAATAAAACTATATTGATATGAACATTCATGAAATATTGAATATTTTTCATGATGATGTGTTTTTGATATTAAAGGTACCTAGGAAATAAAATCTACTGGATATATTTAATGGGATATTTGATCTGGAAACACATAGAAGATATAAAAACTCATTTGGGAATTGGTGTATCGGAGAAGGTGGATAATAATTCAATATACAAAGAATGAACCTATATTCTAAGGTTTATTATGGTGGTTTCGTTGTGTTTTCTATGAATAATTATTTATGTGGGAGATTATTGAGATTGTATGAATCCTTTTTTGGTTCAATGGATTTAATCATCTTGAAGGAGTAGTTTTAATATTCCTTCAATTCTTATGAATTTGGGAAACAACTAGTTTTCTATTAAGGATTATTGATAAAAGGTTCATTAGGGAATTTTATAGATGATGATACTTTTGATGTGCTCATTTTAGGGTGGTGTTAATTCAAATGATTTTAATCTTATAGTTCCAGATGATTTGGATTTTTAGTAATTATGTGATATTTCTTCTTCTTTAAAACTGGTGGTAGACAGAATTAAGATTAAAATAGGATATTGATATTGGGAATAAATAAATATATAGACTCCCAAACTTTTTAGAGGATAGATAAATTTTATGGACATGGGTTACTCTCTATAAAGAGTTAGTGGTGACCTAGTGGTTGTGTGTATAGAATATAGTTGTGATTACTTGTTTAAATTAATCATGATGGAATTATTATTTCAACATAGTTGTATTGTTTTTCATTATAAATGAAATATATCAGTTTTTCTCTCATGTATTAGCACATTAATTCCAAACAACATAAAACAAAATTGTTCATTACATTATTATGTTTAGTTTAATTTTATGAATATTTTTTAGATTAAACATGATTGAAGATGGTTTTAATTAGTGGATTTTATTTGGGAGAACAATATTTCTACCATGATTCAAAAAATTGTACAATCTGTTTCCAAGGATCGATTTTGGAATAACTATTTCTGATTGATTATTGATAGTTAAATGTGCTGCAAAAGAATTCTCAAAAATTACAAATATCATTTGATGGATAGTAATAATTTTTTCATAAACTCCTCATATAACCTAATTTTTATATTCATTATTTAAAAAATGGGTTGCTAATGTCTATTAGATTATACTACAAATATTAAACTATAGAAACCCTGTTCATTATTACACACATAAACATGATTTATTACATAAACTTCACTTGATTCAAAATAGAAGATTTAGAGGTCTACTGTCTTTGGGGATTAGGATCATTATATAATAACTTAAAACATGAAATATAACATCTTTATTGAATACATCCTTTACATGACCACTACATTCCCTCATACTTAGCATTGCATGGGATAACCTGAGGACATGGATAAGAAAATGGTGAGCTATAATTGCCAGTAATGGAATAAACATGGAATTACATAAGGAATATAATACCTGTTAGACAATGTGCATATCAATGGAGAACAAAAGAAACATGAACATAAAGGCATGACAAAGAATGATAATCATAACATGGAAATGTGGCAACAACACTTAACATGGAATTATAATGAGCCAAAGCTCATTGCACATGGAGCATGAGTGTACCCTCATTACACATGAAACACAAGTAAACCATCATTGCACTCTAATTAGCATGAATAAACACACATTTCACATTACGTATCATAATACTATACTTTACCCAATGCATTAGAGTGCTATTAGGGTTCACCCTTCGTAAAAATTTCATTTCAGGCATAAGTGTTCCACATGGATCATATAACATGGATTGTACCAATGGAGAATATGATGCACTTTTCGAGAAAAAAAAATTGTTTGTAATGTATAGTTTCAAAACATCACCATGTACCAGATTTTTGCAAAATAGTCTGTCAGAGTCAGAATTAAATTTTTTGAAATGTGGTTCTTCTAATATTTTTTTGATGATTACAAAAAAACTAGAATAGAAGAATATATATATAGGCTAATAAGAGGTCTCCCTCTTCAGAAGCTATTCTAAAATAAAATAGTGCATCATACTCTCTAGTCAGGGTGGAATATTTTAAAATACCTAGATAGTACGTCCCTCATCTAGAAATGTGGTAGAGTTGGGAGATTAATATGTGATCACACGCATGCCAAGATCCGTGATGATTTTGTGGTATTGAGGAGTTGTTTGATATGTAGTACAACGTCTTGTAAGAATGTTGGACATTAAAAAATGTTTTGATGGTATGTGAGCTTGACATTCCTATAATTATAGCTAGTATGTCCTTAGGAAGGGACAAGAGTGTTATCTGGGGTTCTTCCCCTTCTATCTTGAAACTATCCTTTATCCTACTGGCGAAACATATCAAATTTTGTGTTACCCTCTATACAAGATAATATTTTGATATATAACTACTTGATGTTTAGGAATATATTATTCCTTAATGAACAAATAATTAGGGGTAACACAATATGGGTTATCAAAAAAATAAATGACTTATAAATAACATTTATTTCCTTAACTTTTGAATCCATAGGAATCAATCTATGATATTCATGATCTACATTATAACATATTTTCTTAGGGACATTTTTTTTAATTCCCATAATAATGGTTCATACTATGCTTGTAAATTTACCAAATCATATCCCCTGGGAGTGTCATAACCAAGAGGGAAGCAAGGTCCATTGTCGTGCACCAGTTCTCATTCAAGTCTAGCTCAATGTAGTGTTTTCATGTTTTACCTTTAGGAGACATCTATGCGAGAGCCGCATCTACCTCCTCGTATCTAAAAAGGGATGTATTTTCTTAATAATCCACTTACTCAATAATCACCAAAACGTAGGGGTGTTTTTATACTTATTCTTGTATCTATGTCTTCACAAGGTTTTTCTAATCCAAATCCCAAAAATACCTAAACCTATCCTATGACACCAACTATGACAACCCTGCTATTTATTACACACTTAAACCTAATTTATTAGATAAAATAGTCACTTAATATAATATAGAAGGTCGAGAGGTATAGTATCTTTGGCACATAGGATCATTACATAATAACATAAAACATTAAATACAACATCTTTATGGAAAACTTCCTTTACATGACCACTATATTTCTGCGTACATTGAATTGCATGGAATAACCTGAGGACATTCAAAAGAAAATGGTGAGCTATAAAGCCCAGTAAGGAAATAAAAAAGGAATCAAATGAGGAATAAAATATATGTTAGAAAATAGGAATATAAATGGAGAATAATTGAAACATGAACATAAAGGCTTGATAAAGCATGATAATCATAACATGGAAATGTGGCAACAAAAAAACATGGAATTTAGCATGAGGCAAGGCTCATTGAACATGGTTTATGAGTAAACCCTCATTGCACATGAGACACGATTAAAACCACATTTAAATTGAATTATCACGAGTCAACCCCCATAGCACTTGATGTATCATGATACTATACTCTACCCAATGTAATGAAGCGCTATCAGGGCGCACCCTTTTTAATCATTTAATTTCATGCAAAGGGTGCCACATAAATCATATTACAGGGAATTAATCAACATTATATGTTATTAAATGATTAGGTAATGTGGATTAAATACATGAATGTAACATTCAATATGTATATGTGCATAAATGTGAACACCCTTGATAAAGACATCGGTATGGTATTCACTACACAATGAGCCTGGCTTGAAAAAATGCGGTGCAATTTCAGAAGCATAATGGTGTGACATAAGGATTCATGAAAACATTTGATGAGAGAGAAAAGGATATCTCAACATTTTTACATGAAATGAATAGAAATGGATTCATATATATAATTTACCAACAAACTTAATGGAATTAAGATGTATAATACAAAAGATTTACATGGATGTAAAGTGGATAGAGAAATCTCTCACGGAATTTCGACATGGTAACAGGTGTACATGGGAGGTATTAATTAGAGAGATAAGTTCCCTCCATCATCCAAACATAATGAGGGTGGAATGGTGAATGTGTAAAATCATACCCGAACATTGGTAATTGAAAATAGATGGGCATAACAATATTATGAAACAAGGATAAAAAGAGAAAGGTAGGAATCCCTTACTGGGAAGTGTGATCCCAAAGGCTTGGGAGAGGCTTGAGATAGGCATCTTGGGAGCATGGGCCACCTTGTGAGGATTATATAATGAGGTGGGCAGGGGTTTTTCAAACTTCAAAGACTTGGAGTGAAGAAGATTTTGGAGCTTCGATGGGATTATATAGGAAATGAGAGGGAATTATTTTTTATTTAGGTTTGCGACACATTAAATTAAACTAATCAAAACCACTAACCATCCCATGGTTTTTTATCATTTTTTTCAAAAGGGGAGTGAAAAATAATTATTTATAAGTACAATGTCTTAAATTGTTAAAATAATAGGGTTTATTATGTAAAGATGAGTCACAATCTCAAGGAAAAATTTTAAAAAGACATAATGTTTTATATGTCATTGAAGGTCCACTAAAGAATTGTAAAATAAATCAAAAATATCTAAAATCCAATTATTTTAATAATAAAACATATATTTGCCGAACATAATGTTCATAGTATTTTATTAGATCACTATTGGGAAATTATTATGTCATAAAACACATTATATATTCAAAGAATATTTAAATTTTACTCCAATATTCGATTGTCTAAGAAAATTTTTTAAAAATCACCATTGGAAAATTTTGACATCCTGATTCAACAAATAATATTGATTTTATCTAAATAATTATATATATATATATATGAATTTTTTCTTTAAAAATAAAAATTGACATTTACAAAAAATTCAGGGGGTTTTGACAACAATAGTTTTCAAACATGAATAAAAATTAAAATTCCATTCATGAAATTATATAATCATTTAAATTTAATAAAAATTGATTTAATAATAATAATATTTTATTATAATATTATTTAATTAAAAAATATATTAATTCATCAAAATATATTTCGTAGTTGAATATTAAATAAAAAATAATTTGTGCTTTAAAAACTATTTCCATAGTTACAAAATGAATGCACATTCATTACACAAAAACATTGTACATTGTCGTAGTGCTAGGGTCTAGATACATAACCCCGTATAACACCCGCATAAGACCGAAGGGTATGTTGTGTGATGGTGAAAGACCATTGGAGTGTCTCAGATAACTTCCCTCAGGTGGTAATCTCTACTAACTTCCACTTCTCCTATAGTCGGTTCTGCTCAAGAATAATGTGTTCTAGCTCAGCTTGGGCTCAGTCAAGAGCGAAGCCCAATGACTCCACCTACTTTCCGAGAATCATAAAATGGTATTTCTATGGAGAATGTATATTTGATGAGGTCATCGGTTCCTTATTCTGACTAAATTTGATTTTTTAAAGCCCTATATTTATAATAATCATGTGATCACTGTTCAACGATAATATTAGAAATGGAAAAAATTTATAACGGTATTTTAAAATCCACAAACATAAAAGAAATTAAGTTCACATATTATATAACCACAATTAGACATTTAATAAGATCAAAATGATTCATCATTAATTAATTTTTTGGCATGTTATATGAACCATATCTTATTCAGATACACGGCCTTGATATGTCCATATTATTGATTAACAATCTAGAATTTTTGTGATGAGTCATCAAATCAACAACCGATTGAAAGATGTCTTTTCACCATGAGTATAGGGAGTATAATCCACTAATTATTACTTTTACATGTATTCCTTTTCTAATTTATGGAAATTTCTTTTTTGATAAATAGAACTATATAGATTTTGGATATGCTATCTATTCCCTAAAGATATATGGTTTTTAGAGTCTAAAATTTATGTTACCTTTCTTGTTTATAAATCAGTTAACATCATAATTATTATGGAATATAATTTACCTTTAGTAATTTTGGGAATAACTGTTCGATGATTATCACAACCCTTAATGATTCAATCCCCTATTGATTGGGGTTTAGACATCTTCTTAGGTGTTAAGCTATAGTACTCAATAAGATCGAACTGAAATTACTTCCTATAGGCTTAGGTCTGTGAGCAGGGAATTTGGTATCATATCGAATATTGAGTTTGTACCTCTTCAACATCCCTCTGGAATAATGAAGACCTAAGATGATATTTCAATGGTGGATATTTTATCAATATATTGCACCAATACATTTTTTGTGATGAAATTCTTTCCAATATATATTTTTTGAGTTTCAATGGATGGATATCCTTAGTTAGTGGAGAATTTAGATTAAGTCACTCACTATATATACCTCAAAAATAATTCTACAATATAGTGTAGGTAGATATTTGGCGGTGAAGAAGAAAACAAAAAGGATGATTCTTTAGTACATTTCTGGATGACGGCTTTATCAAATCCCCATCAAACCTAGAGTGTTGATGAACAAATTCAAGATGGTTTTGTGTTGCTGAAAACTCATATTAGGCCGTAATAAACACTTTTAAATATAAAATTGATGAAATATTAATAAAAATCATGAAAATTCATTACATATATCTTCATTTAAACCCTATTGTATTGTTCTTGGGAATTAGGATTTCATCTTATCTCACAGCCATAACCTTATGGATAGAGAATCCTACAAATGGTGGCCATCCATTGTTTATAGCTACTGAAATTGTGATTTTTCCCTATAGAGGGAAAGTAACATTGAATAATTACTACTAGTGATTTTTTTTTGGAATTATAAGTATGTAGGGAAATGTAATATACCTTGGATTATTTACTATAGTAGTAGCTAAACTCAACAACATTATACATGATAATATCCCATTCTTTTGTTCATCTCGTATTGGGTTCCTAAATTATCTTGATTCTAATTATGTACTAATATTTATTTATAGTTCTAAAATATCATCTCTTTTATATGGTAAATACTATGTAATTATTGTAATTTCGGTATAAATATTTTCATTGGGGTATAATGTGAACTTCCCAATCAGTGGATCTTAGAGATTGAGCTTAAGTCTTATTGTAAACATCATTGTTTTTTATAGAAGGATGGTATGCGGTCTATATTTGAAGAATCATTGGGACTTGCTAAAAATTATTATAATGTTATTAAAAGTCATGAAATATTTTTTATGATTATGATATCCGAATAATTGTCTTCAATGTCCTTTAATGATGCCTCCAATATTTGGACCAAATTAGAGGGTGAAATTCTTGAGAACATAGAGGTTGATTTTTATATATTTTGAGGATTTCAATCAATTTGGAAAACCTTGTGGTAATTGTTTTTTCATCTTAAATCCATTCTATTAGAGAAAGTGACATAGTGATTCGTTTTTGTTGAGATAGAAGTTGTAACGACTTATGTAGCTAGAGTGACACAGTGGTGTAGTTTTAGTTGATTCTTTGTCTAGGGTTTTTGTGTTTTAGGTATAATATTTATATTTTAGAATCTTACATTGTTGTAGATTGCTTCAATGAAAAATTAGATTTTTTCATTTCCACCAGGAATGGTCATTGCATCTCTATGAATGTGAGAGAACCTATATGAAATTTTTTTGTTTTGGATCACATGGTCTTTTATTAATAGATAGTTATCATAACACATTCCCTTAAAGTTGGAGTGTATTCTATATTTATTTATAATTTAATTGTTATGTTTTCATAAAGACCTATTTTGGGTGATGTGATGAGTAGTTTTGAACTAAGATTCCACAATGATAATGAGAAATTTATATTTGTAAGTATATTAGATTTTTATGTTCCTTATGAGGGTATTTTATCTACGTTAGGATTGATTTTTCTCTATTGAATGAGGTTATTGTCACACTGGTTTTGAAACAATGGTCCTACAGTCTGGAGAAAATAAAAACTGGTTACCAAAATGTCCAGGTCCTTTAGTTATGGATTATGGAAGATTTTTTCGTGGAATATCTTTATTTTTTTATGTTGTAGGTTATGAGATATATCAAATTTTTTGGAATTTATTTTAGTCACTTTTGAAATATAGAAAAAATCAGCAAACATGATAATCAAAAATAGTGTTTTTAGGGAATTATAGGTTTTGTGGTATTATATCAACTTTCGAAATACTTTTCACATTAAAGGTGGGGATAATTATAATCTCCCTAATGGTGTCCTTAATAATGATCCTTTATTTGGATGGGTTTTTTTAGTTTTGGTTCCATTAGACTCGAAATGATGAGATATGATTGAGCATGGTGATTGTTGTGGAGAGATCTATAATAATTCTCTACGTAGTTTTGTCACATGTGTTATTAGGGAAAATAACATTAAAGGGGATTTTGGATTTATGATAATATAACAGATACATCATGATTTTTTTATTGAGATTTTCTTTAATAGTTTTGGTGGTTTCCCTTCTGAGGACGAATAGTTATAAAGGATTGTTTCATATAGTGACATGTGTTTTTCTTAACCAGGATTTAATTTATTTTTGGAATTTCATAGGTTGTGTCCCTTTGAGGGTGTAAAATAGTAATTTTTTATAGAGATTGAGTGTATAAAAATAATTTAATGGTTTTTTAAACTCAAAATATTCTATTTACTTTTTTTCAAAATTCACGTGAAAGTAGGAGGAATTTTTAATTCATGGGTATATTTAATATTTATTAAGAAAATAAATAATGAAATAATTACATGACTCCTAAATGGAGTCTCAAATTAAAAATAATACATTGTGGTTTTTTAGTGATATTATTTCTAATAGAGGTAAAATTTTCATGGAACTACTTTGATCCCAGAGACTGGGTATTTTTTTTCTATAAAATTAAATAAATATAAATTATTAATTGTATATATTGAACATAAAAACATGGTAATACCATTTCATTGCAAATTTGAAATGGTTTTCCACATGGATAAGAAACAGAACAATAGACATTTTGGATGAAGAAAATATATTTTTGGGAGTTTACTTTTAATCAATGGGGGATATAATTATTGGATTAATGAGGGTATATTAATTGATGAGTTATAATGGGAATTAAGGGATGAAATAAATCTTTCCCCTCATTTAACTAATTATTTCCATAATTATAAAGATATGGTAAAAGATAATATCCCTGTACTTTTTGTCATGATCCTATGATAAAATCTTCCACATTTACACATTGAAGAACTAGTTATAAAAAATTCGTGTTGCTATTTCTGGTGGTAGTGAAAAAATTGATTAAATAATATGAGGAAATCATCATGGGAAGAGTAAAAATCATCTATGTGTGAAATATCATTATTTAATTCAACTGATTTATATTTTGTGATACAATCCTCTTCATATCATAATTAAATAACTTAAAACAGCTATGAAGAACCAAGGAATAAAAATCAGGATGTTTTTAAAACATAATTAATTATATAATATTTTATTGTAATTTAATCTTGTAAATTTTTCAAATATAACATATAATGATATAAAATTGGTGAAATTTTAATTATTGGGGTATTTTATAAAAACTTTTTATGGTGGGTACATGAAAAATAATATACTTTAGAAAATTCATTTCCCTTAATATATTTTTTCTAATAACGGATGTACATTAATTTCATAAAAATAAATAGTATGATAATTGAAAAAATAGATTTTTCAAATATATCAATATTTTTCTTAAATGTAATAGGAAAAAAATTTAAATTTCATCACATGTAATTTTTTTAAACATTATCATTTTTAGTATTTTTATAATATCAAAAGGAATAATATTTATGGTATATTAAAATAAATAACCAAAATAGATAATTTCATTCCACGTTAGGAAAATATTTTTACACTTCAATTTAATTTTACGTCTCGTTCAGGCTAGCTTAATTATTGAGCAATATATTTCCCAGAATGTGATGAAAAATGTGGTAAAGGCTCCAATTTCCACTATAATTTTTAATGGATATTATTTTTCTATTATTACCCTAATGATATTTTTTCATCATTTTTAATTTAAATAAAAATAATTATGATTAATCAATTTGGTTTCTTTCCATTCCCAAATTAAAAAGATTAATTGATTATTCAATTCTCAATATGGGAATTTTCCATTGGGGTCAATCATTTTATTCTATTCTCATACTCATGGTCATTAAAAAACTCAAACATGTTCACATTCATGGGTGGATGGGTATTTTAAAAAAATATCAAATATTATTATCTAGTTATTCATGAATGAGTATGATGGATATTTGATGAAGTTATAATGTAGTAAAATAACAAAATCATAGTAGTGTGTTCTTTATAGTAATGACATGATTTGTTTCTAGAACTGTAAACTGAATAATTAGATGATGATTGGTCGAATGATTGTAGGGTGTAAAATATTCCTGAGAGGTATGTTGGAGGCTTTGAGGCGGACAGTTTAAGATGGTAGTGTTAGTACATAATGTATAATAGGTGAAGACAATTATTATTATTTGAAGATAAAGATTCAAGTTTTCTATATTTTTTACCACTATAAAATATGTAGTCTCATGTAACAAATCATTTATTTCATACAAAATGGTACTTTTGTAGATTTTAATGAAATGTTACAAGTATATCCTAAATTTCGATTTCCATAATCCAAGTTTAATAAATTTTAACATACAGGAAATTTAAAATATTACATTCCTTTTGAAATTAGGTCACATGTCGTATATCATGAGACCACATACGATGTCATGTAACCATCTATAAATTACAGAGGTAATAACCATCAGTGGAGTTACTGATCCCCCATATATCAAGATGTGGTCCCCCATCAGTTCAGATAATTTGTTTAGCGAAATTTGAGTAGTTATGTTCCTATATAAGGATTAGTAATCCTCTTCAATAAGGAGTTGAATTAGGGATTAAAATTTCTAGAATAAATAAGGTAATGTTGAAAGTGGTTCATGGAAAATAATATGGGATGAAGATAGAACCATCCGCATAAGGAAAAAGTATGTGGAAGAATGTAATGTTCCCAGAGGAAGCTCTCGCAGTACATGGCAGAAAAAGGTAGCACGCGGTATAGGGAGATATGCGAAGAAGATGGGAAGTATGGGGAGTAAGGTACTGTATAGAGGAATATATTTCATATATGAGTTTGATGGTATGCAGAAATAAAATTGGTACATATAGTAGGTGTTCTGTGAACTATACCCGGAAAACAGTACGCGGAACACCCAAGGAAGCCAAAAATTGACAAAATTATTTTGTGAAATTAATTTCCATAACCTATTAGTGTATTTGAAAACAAAATTCATCTATGGTTGATTAATATAAATACACAGTGCATCCTTTTAAAGTTGAGTATACATGATTTAAATCTAAACAGTTGAAGAAAACTTCATGTCGATAAACTCAATGAAGATTCTTCCAATGTTGTTAGTAGAGGGGTCAGCGGAAGTGATCTGGGGTGTGTAGTCTGCTATACCTAAAAACATGTAATGGAATTGCGCTTGGAAAAGAGAGACAATTCTAAACACATTTAATCCACAACATGTGAATATTAGTGGTTTTGGTACAACCATCCGACTATCGGTATATGCTCCTAGGACGAAGCCCTTTTTGGTGAACCAAGTAATTGATGTTACATTTTTTTGCATACGGTTGTTTGTTTTTCTTTACATACTCTTTAGATGGGATTAAATGGTTACAACCAATTTGGGAACAAGATCCATAATTTTAAAAGTGAATTTGGTAACCTGATTCACCCCTACCCTCTCATGGTTCTCAAGTGTCCATCAAATAGCTCATGAATAACAATGAACTAGTAATATCCTACCCAATCTCAAACATTCCACCAGTGATGTGAAATAAAAATGATTATATATATAGAGTGACCATAAATGGAAACATGTGAGAAACCTCCGTAGATTATCTCATATAAAAGTTAAATAAACCATACTAAAGCTCAA
This sequence comes from Viscum album, assembly GCA_963277665.1. NCBI lineage: Eukaryota > Viridiplantae > Streptophyta > Magnoliopsida > Santalales > Viscaceae > Viscum > Viscum album. The sequence continues at coordinate 520,273,660 of OY728153.1, read as the reverse complement.
TAAAAATATACTTTTTCTAACTCTTCACCTAAGTAGTTATACTATGTTCCTAACCAATCCATTGATATCTCTATCCATATAACACCTATAAGAGGAATTATATTATCTTAATAAAACAAGGGTGTCATAGAACCACTTCTTCATTAGTTTTCCACTATTCCCCAACATCGTATGTCTCGATCTATATATCTTTCACGGAATTTAGACAAAAAACACATTGGATATATATCATAACATGCACCTCGTGCATCACATCATCTCATTTTCCCATTTGAATCTACATGTAATAGTCGTGTAGTTTTTTATAACTACTTATCCCAGTATTCCGTGTATTATATGTCAAGTTTTATAACTTTTTCAATTAAAGTCTATACAATGAGTAATGTTCCTCAATCAATCAAATTTCATACAAAACTTAACTAAAATTAACAATTGGGTACCATATCCAAAGATACATGTGTTTGAGATCAGAATATATTACATACCTCTACAAATATATATGGGAATGATGACCATAATGATACAGACATATAATACTACCAAGAGAATATATTCGGTCCAGAGTGGGTAGTCAGCCATCAATCCTACCCTCGCCAACCTAGATGTGGGGGAAAACACCCTATCTAAGTCCAATTGGAGAAACCCACCCTACTAACCTAGGTGGGGTAGATTTTTAAATCATAAAACATACAATGTATAATATATATCACAACCACACTATGAGAATTAACTGATTCATACACTGAACTATAACTATTGTCTCTTGGATAATAGGCTTACACTATGAAGGACTACACATCCTATGAGCACATAATCATTCAAGAAAACATCTATAAATTAATTTTTTACATTATTTAGTTTTACATTTTCTTTATTTATTAGTAATTCTTTAGATAACATTAATCCAAAATTAAATCTCATTTACCAAAAAAGTGAAGTTTGTTCCCTTCTAACATAATCCAGTAGAGTTCAGGATTCTCAAGATTATCAACATCTTAGAATTTCTTCCTAAAAAATCCGATGGTTTATGAAATTTATTAGACCATATTATCATTTAATAGATTTAGGTACTCCACGAAAACATCTTAAGACACATAAAATTATTCATGATCATGATCATTCATCTACTTAAATAAGTGGGGAAATAAATTCAAATAAAAAAACATATTATCCATAAGGTCTTTAAATATATTACATACCATGAAAAAACCCTGGAATAAATTATAATAATGGGTTATCCCAACTTAGACCCATTCCATAATCTCTAATTCCATTCAAAACACCCACATGTTTATCACCAAGAATCACACCATCACAGGTGTTAATTGCCACCACAATCCCTTGGATCCCCACTCATATCTTATCATCCATCCCAATATTACATGACATCAAAGAGAATGTATAAAATACATAGAATCATAGATGAATCCACCTTTGACAATGGTCAAATGGGAAAAAAGGCACTAAAAATAATGTATTTTGTATTCACATGAAAATATAATCACTTGACCCTAAACAAAAGGAATTTATCCTTTAGAAGAAATGATGATCACTCCACCCAAAAAAAATATCTTCATCTAAAAATTGTTTTTATTCAATATTAACATAAGTGAATTAATAATTTTAGGTTATAGTAACCTAAGGAATCATCTATTAAATTCTATAAGTTTGATAAATAATATATTTCAAGCATCACAACTAGTTTCATTAGTCATTAGGAAAAACATCCCATTAACGTGACTTATATTTATTATCCACAATATGAATTACCAAAATTTTTAGTTCATTATGAATTAAACTGACATGAGGAAGGAAAAATTACACTACACACATACCAAACATGTGATTTATTATTTGAAAATTAAATAAATTATAGATTAATTAATCATAATTCTTTAAGTTCATTATATAAAAAAATTACTAAATTGAAATTGTTTATATATTTTTATAAAATAATTTTAACCTAAGAATAAGAAACATAATAAAAAAGAATAACATAGATAACACACTATCTAGAAAAATAAGTGGTTGACCATTATCATGGTGGAAAAACATGTGATTTATAAACAAATTCAAATCTCTAAATAAATCATTTTATACTACATTATTTACAATATCACCACCTAATAAATATTCTGAAACATTTTAACATAATGAATTGAGGTAAAATAGAATATATGAAAGGAATCACCTACCTCGGGATGAAAAAATTCTTCAAATGAGAATGGAACAACAATGAAATTATCAGATCAACTCTCATACATGGGAACTATGATCTCCCAAGAACTTAGTGCAACAAACACATTGAAAAAAAGGGATAAAAATCCTTTTTAATAATGGAGATCAACCACCATCAAATGGAAATATATAATGGGATTAAATTATAATAAATAAAAAATAAACTAAAATAAAATAGGAACAATGCACCACAGAAAACTATGGGTTTGACATGGGAATACAATGATTAATCCCAACTGAAAGGGGATTCAATGTCCTTCAAAATCATTATTGGATACCTAGTAGTCCATATAAAAACATTTGTAAAAAGTTTTTTTATATGGGGTTTGTATATTTATATGAATTTTATAATTTATATGACCTCAAATAGATCCCTCTTGAAAATGTGGAAGAATTTAATGACATATAGGGGACTATAGTGCAGTGCATGGAAACATGTCACAACCTTCCCTGTCAAACCTTCATCCAAGGAACATGGATCCTTACCCTATAAAGATCCTATGTACCCAGTGGGGGAATATGGTGTAACCAAATCTACTAAACCATAAATTATTTTTTCTAAGAAGGATGTTACACCGCAGCCTATCCCCATTACAACACCTACCCAAAAAACTGGCTGACCACCCTTGAACAAATATGACACATTCACTCAACCTAGATGGAAGGTCCTAAATTGTCTCTTAAATATATGAAATAAATACACATAAAATTTTACTAGTTCTATAATCCTACTTTGATCTCCCTCAAATTGCAGCTCAAATCTCCATATGGCAGCTGCCTGGCGTACGACATAACCCAAGGCTACATTTCAAAGAAACTATCCCCGATGAATTTTCTCAGCCAGACCCCTTGTCATTCCCTAATACTTCTTGGAACCTACTACAAGAATATCAAAACCAATAAATTAAAAAAATGTTCTACTTAGTTTCATTCCATTACATTACATACTACTTAAACTATTCTCATATTTGAGAATTCAAAGCTGAACAAACAGTGAAATAATGGTTAATGTATTTCCCAAGCAACCACCCAATGAGATTCCTCTGAAGAATCTCTCCACCGTATTATATTTATAGAGAGTATCTCCTTCAAAAAATTAACATTACAAACGTTTTCGTAAATCAAAAATCATTACACAAACATATGCTTGAAGATCTTAATAGTCTAGTGGATTTGTAAACATGGAAACATAAACATTGGTACATAAATGACAAATATTATCTGAAATCATATTCTTCATTTACTTGAACCCTTCTTAACCACATAAAAAAATTTATATATTCATATCATGGGGAATAAAACATAAAAGGGGTGATTTCAAATGCTCAGTATCAGTAAACAAGGGATACATGTAAGAATAAACATAATCATAAAGGTATGAGTACATGATCATGGAGATAGAAGATCTTACCCTATATATCAAAGATCATAACATAAATCACGTAATAAATATTATAATTCATAAGACTTGAATCATAATGAAATAAAGAGCATCATCCCTGAAATCATAACATAAAAATAAAACATGTAATTGTGGAAGACACATAATTATATAATATGATTTCCATAGTAGCCAAGGAATCACTTCCAAGAACATATTAGTAGAAACATTCCATTACTGATCTGGGTAAACCCCCATTCAATCCATGTATTATAGAATAGAGTGAACCCTCATTCTAGCCATGTATTACTGAACCGAGTAATGCTTCATTCTAGTCTTGTATTACTTTATTTAGTAAACCCTCAGTCAGCCAGGTATAGCTGAACCGAGTGTACCCTCTTTCCTACCCTAATTAGCTCATGATATATAAATATTTACCCAATTCATTGGAGAGTGATATAGGTCCCATCCATCACATAATGTAATCATACATACATTATAGACAATATCATAAACAAAGATATCATAATCAAAGAAATGATATTGGTCGCATAAACTGGTAAACATGTCATAATATGAGAAATAATATATAGGATTAATAATAAATTTATCAAAAGGATAACCCATAAATATAAATAGATTTCATGTACATATAACTTTGTACGGATAAATGGGTTACAAAAAGAACATGACATTAAGAATAAATCATTCATAGAAATGATATTATTGGACCCTTTAGATCATTTACTAGAAATTAATGAGTAACATCAATATATGACATCGTAGATGAAAAATAATTTTTAAATATCCCCTAAAAACGTTTATTGAGAAAAATATCCATTCTTGATTGAAAAAACGTTTTTAAATACATAAAATGATATGAAAATTTAATTTCTTTTAAAATACCTTGAAATCTAATAAATTCATTTTGAGAACCTTTTTCCTTGAAAACATATCAAATATGCTTAAATTAATATTATGAAATGCTTCCTTTGAATAAAAATTGATAACAAATAAATAAATATTAAAATGGTTTTGAAAACCATTTCATTGAAAATACGTTAAAATATTACAAATAGAGAATGAAAATGTTTTAAAAACCATTTTCCTTGAGAACATATAAATCATGTATGAAAAAATTGTGAAAATATTTTTTCATGAAAATTTAAATAAGATGTTTAAAAACAATTTGAAAAAAATTTATCTTGATAAATAATTATAAAAACATTTTCTTAAAAATGAACCTTTTATAAATTCACAGGAAGCTTCACTAGATTGATAGTGCGTAAATTTGTATATATCATACGAGTTAAACATCATTTATATTGAATGGTATTATGATTAGACCGATTCGTTGTTAGAAAAGTGAAAAAAAAATTCCATTGAATATATTGGTAAAATAAAAACGGTTAAATCCTTCTTTTAAAACTTATTGGATAATGGTATATAATACTTTGAATCCCATTTTAGAAAACATAGATGTTTGACCGACGAGAGGGAATGATGGGATTTCATGAAAACTAAATTTTAACTATATTATGTACCAAAGATTAGAAGTATAGTATAAATCGTAGAGTCTATTATAAAATAATAGAATAGAAGAATAAATCATGTGTTTTCTTGAGATATGGATAATAATATTTAACCAAAGGAATCAAAAACCTAAATAATCTTGAAAAACGATTATATTGTCTCAATAAACTCTTATATCTTGGTAATATGGGATCATAATCTCCATGTAAGAAAGGAAAATTAAATAAAACATAAAATATCATTATAATACTTATATTGATGATATAATTTGTGAAATGTAATTATATACATATAAAAAGTATTTTAAGATCATAACACTACATGAGTCTCAAAGAAGGAAAATTGGGAAAAAAATTTTACTTATTTGGTATCTTTTGAATCTTAAACCCCATGAATGAAGGATCATAATATGAACATGTGAATAAAATTAAATTTAATTATAAGTTATATAGAATAAAATCATTTACATTACATAAAATTCGCAAAAAGATTTGGTGGGGAACATAACACATATCTCATGGAAATTAAAAGTGATATGAAATCCCCTTACCTTGTGTCTTGAATCTCATAATACTCGTTAAAACAACATATATAATAAATATTAATTCACTATAAATATTCTATATTACTAGATAATTATATATAATACCATATATGGTTTTAATATGGTATTATATTACACTCTTGTTAATGATCCTATGGTTTGGTTTCATTTTGGGTAATATTCACTTTGTTCTTCACATATGTCTTAATTTGTGATATCGTTATATATTATATTTATATAAGTATTTAAAAATTTAAATCATGATATAAATATAATTTATATTCAGTATTTTTATATTCTGACAATCTATAGAATAAATAAGTGAAAATGTAATACATTGTTCCTGGAGTCGGTAAGTCGTACATACGTATGAACATTGTTTCCATTTTTTGTATTGAAAGAAAGCAAGTAAATGAAATATGTGTATATATATATGTGTGCCTGTTTTTTTGTCTATATATATATAAGTTTTACATTATATTGAATATATCATATATATCATATAATTTCACTAAACCCATCTTTAATACATTCCATGTGGTGTGTGAATGAATCTCATCGCATTCAGGGGACGGTAGTCCACACTTTCTCAAATGAGATTATCATATTACCACCAAATGGAAATAAAGAAAATGTTTTTCCAAAAGTAATATAGAATAATGAAAACATGATAAGTATTATATATAACATATATAATTTTATTTTATATCATAATGGCCACCATGATTTTTTGTATAAAAGAAGTGGACGATCAATGTTTTGTATTGCAGTAGTTCACCATTGACAGAAAATGATTGTTAGATATCCATTAGATAGAAGTTTTTGTAAGTGTAATTTGAACCCTATATATAAATATATACATGTATATATAGTATATTTTTTCTTTCACACAATAATTTATCAAAGAGAGTGGATTGGTATATTGTGAAAATGAATAGAAAGATCTTGAGAAAAGTTGTTACATTTATATCGGGTAACTCATTCGGTTTGTGCCAAAAGGATTCATTGAGAAGATTTCTTAAAAAATAGTGTATTGAAGGCATAAGGATGGATTTTTTGGAGTATAATGGAGAATATCATGTTTGAAAAGAAATTTATAGGTGTGAGGAATGGGTATAGGTGGTGGCCTTTTGCAGTGGATAAGTAGTGGTACTCTTGTAAATAAATGAAGAGAGAATTCCACCCACGTTTATTATGTCACAATTGGTTCCAATAATGTACCATGCTCGATAATATTGAATATAGGTTCAAAATATTTCCATCTAATGGGTTTTACACGTGTTTATAGGTTCTTTCTCTAAAATTTTACGGATTAGTACTTTATTAAGATAATTTTTTCTCTTAACTGATGTAATTAATTTTAATCACATTTAGAAATATATTTTGTAAAAAAGGTGACATTAATAGGAAACATAAATTATACAGATTCAAAATATGGAATCCATTTTTCAAAATTCGAATCACATAAGTAGAATAAGTTAATTTAAAATTAATCTCATTGATGGGATGACAATGCAGGTTTTAAAGAAAAAAAAGATAAACATTTTCTTATGTTTTTATATCAAATTTCAATGTGAAAATGGTTTCAATGGACTAAATTGTATTAATTAGTAAAAAATGTATCCAAGTCCAATATTAATCAAATTAAAAATATAATTTAACCTTATAAATAAACTATATGTAAAAGTTGTTTTGAATTAAAATATAGTATTTTTAACTATTCATTATAATGATTAAACCTTTCTTAATAATTCTAGTATTTTATCATAACAAAATTTTTATATTTTGAATCAAAATTTAATTCCTATTAGAAAAAATTAAATATATAAATCTTCAAAAAAATAATTTATAATTTATACTTGATTAAAAGGTGGTAAAAATGTGCCTAAATAAAAATATAAGTTTTTTATAATAAATTTGGGTTAGTTCTTATATTATTTCAATCGAATCTATTGGAGTAATATTAAAAATATTTAATTTAATTTATAAAATATGTTTTAAATTAATATCACTTACCAATTTTAATTAGTTTAATTTTCTACGTTAAAATATCTTAGTGACTATAATTATATTTTCCATTACATTCAATGAGTTCTCATATTCATTAATTGGTAACATATAGATTCATCCTATATTTCTTTACACCACATATTTTTATTATTTATTTAATAATATTCATATATATCAACCTAACGGCTACTCTATATCTATTTATAATAATATTTTTTATAATATATTATAGTTATCTAACACCTTTTCAATCATGTTATGAAAGTGATCAAGGAAGGTCAATCATTCATGTAATGTATGATGACCTTATTATTCCAGGTAAAGTATATATCATTATGATTTCATATAACATTCATCAAGTTGAGACTGAATGTAACCTACGCGAATTAGGCTCCATATGAAAGGAATTTTGGACTTAGTGAAATGTTATTTTCAATGTTGTTTAAAGTGAGAAATATCACAAGATTAAATAAATTCGAAAAAATCACCCAAATCTTAGAGTGTCACATTCTACACCATTAAAATTAATTTCACCCATGAAATTATTCAGGGTTTTTAATGCTTTAATACATTAATTTTTCATTCATTAAAACCTACATCTTAAAAATAGATAATAAAACATCCTTTAAAAAGGGATATTTGGAACCATAATGATTACCCAGCGTAAGAAATAATTGGGTTTCCACATAGAGGAACATAGGAAGGGAGTGAAAATAGGCCACGAAGGAAAAGTATGAATATTTTTATGGAGTTATTGAGGTCATCAATCACAAACAAGTGAAAGATCAATGTAAAACCTAGGGCATAAATGTCATAAATATTTCATGATTTAAAATGATATCCGCTCAATGAAAAATAAGGTATTAAGACAATAATTTTTTATCACTATAAGAATATAGAGTAATTATTAATATATTATATATAAAAAATTCCATACATTGTTTTTCATTTGATAAATTTCTAATACATCCATTACCTCAAGGAATCAATTTCTATAAATATGCTTTTAATGGATCGTAAGTCCAAAAAAATGAACATTTTAACTATAAACTTGCAATAATATATAAATAAAAAAAGTAAAACTCATGGTTCCTCATAAATTTTTATTAAATAAAATAATTTCACAATATCTATGATATCTTGTAGGCTAGATATATGTGTGAAACCCTTATCATCCTTCAGTAATGGGTTCATGACCTTTCTCATTTCCGGACATGATTGGTTGTCACCCTAAATACATGAAAATTAGAAAAATATAAAATATGGATATACTTTAAATATAATTAATCACAAAATTTCATTTTAACATTGGTTTTCAATCCATACTCAGTGAACTAATACTTCATTCGAAGAATAACATAAACTATTCATGAATGGGTAACCTTATAACCCTTCTCTAAGATGTTAATCCAAAACATCATAAAGAGAGCCGTAAAATCTTCTTATCAATGATTCCATTGTAGATTATAGAGTTTATCTTGGTTATCACATTCCAAAAAATGTGAATAACCTCATCATATATTTTATTGAGACACGGTAATAACCTAAATTACCGTAAATCCTTTCAAAAAACATGCATGATTCCTTATTCCAAAGTGTATTTGATTTATTCCTTAAATCCAAAAATACTATAAACATCATTAGTGATAGAATAAAACACCTTTAAAAAAGTCTATAATTTGTTCCATGGTAATGAATACTATCCAATTTACCAATTTTTATCCCACATATCTTTATCCATACAACATTATCTCATCCTAATGATCATATTAAGGTTTACCTTCCCTTCATAAAAATATAACATTGTCATTATATCACTTCACCATTCCAACATAAACTTGTAATAACAGAGAGAGTAAAAACATAATATCAACAATACTTGTTTATTTCTTCACTCATAACTTATGAATCCAAAAACATAAAAACATTTATTATTCCACATCATTCTTATTCCATTAACAAGGCTACCTCATCCTATTACACTATACATGTTTCACATTAAATTTCATCCATTATCTTGTCATCATCCCCAATGTAACCATTACTCACACCACCATGTTGATTCTCTATAGGATCTTTCCTCTTGGGACATTGAGTTTCATAATGACCATTTACACTGAACATAAAATACTTGACCATCGATTGTGACTTAGGGTGTCCAATCTTTTCATCCATTTTGGTAAACAAACTATTTAATTTTTCCATTGTAATCTCTTGATTTGTGTATTTATTTTCCATAGAAAAAACATATTCATTCCCCTCTAAGACATTAACTAAAATTATTTTTTTTCAAATTTTTGATAAAAAGGAACCTGAATCTTCTATCCTCTATGATATTCATTACTCGAACTCTCAGTTAACTCTCATTCTTTATCTTCCCTTGTTTTTCCATCATTTATTAAGGAAAACATTTTTTATCATGTTCCGTGAATACATATTAGGGATAACCACAACATCATTCACTCTAGTGATCATCCCACTTGACTTCTCATCAAAATATATTCCATCATATTAGAAGTTAATACAATTCCTTTAATTTACCAACATTGACTAAAACTAGAAGCATAGTTTCAATATTACTTATCATATGAGATAACGACATATACATGAAAAAAATTACATATAGGATATCAAAATCGTGTGACCTTCTTTAATATCTGAAACCATAGTCTCTATATATGTTACTCATAGCCAAATTGTTCATAAATCCTTCATGATGGTTTGTGCAATGTTTGTAAATTACCAAAGCATATCTACATGGACTGTTAACCTAGTAGTGTAGAAATTCTGGTTACTGTATACCAAATTACCCTCAGTCATGCTCAAAACATCTTATTAGTGTTTTTACCCATAGGTACATTTGTGCAAGATCGACATCAATATGTGCTATTTATATAGGGTTGTGTTGATAGGAAAACACTCACTTTATCATTTACCAAAATTCCAAGATGTTTTACTAAACGTTAACTCTTCCTTGAAATTATTCTTAGATACATCACTAGGCAAATCATTATAATTAAACATAGGGATCTCACTAAGGTTTTATCATCCTAGATTCTAATGTTTAACTAAAATATTCCTCTGATACCAACTACAACAAAACTCTCTTTTTAAACATTGAAATTACATAACTCTTTCAGAATACCCAAAACATTACACAAAATGATGAATGAATATTGTACTAGTATACTACCTTTGTAAACATGTAAACATAAACAATGTTAAATAAATGAGCTACATTATCTCACGCCAGGTTCATCGTGTATAGAACCCTGTGTATAAACATCCAAAAAATACATATTTTCATAACCTGTGGAAGGAAACATAAAAAGGGGTGAGATAAAATACTCAAAAAGGTTAAATAATGGAGAAATTTAATAATAATCATGAGAATATGGGTATAAGAACATGGTCACGGAGATATAAGATCATACCCTACATATAAAAGATCAAAATAGATAACATGGAATAAATATTGGTTGTTCATAAGACATAAATAATAATTAAATAAATAGAATCAATCATGAATGCATAATATAAGAATAAAACATGGAATTGGTGGAGACACTTAAGAATATAATATGATTTCCATGGTATCAAAGGAATCACTACCAATACGATATTACTATAAAAATTCCATTACTAAACTGGGTAAACCCCAGTTCCATCACTATATTACTGAATTATGTTAACCCTTATTCCATCTCTATATTACTGACCAGAGAAAACCCTATTTCCATCACAACATTACTAAACCGAGTAAACCCTCATTCATGAATGATATTACTGAACCAAGTGAACCCTCATTCAATCATTGTTTATCTCATTAGATATAAATCTTAACCCAAGGAAATTTCGGTTGAATTAGGTCCCACCCCTCACATAATAAAATTTTACATACATGTCACACAAGAGAAAAAATAAACATATCATAACCAATGAAATCAAATTTGAATCATAAATATATTAACATATCATAAACTACAGAAAAAGTTATAGGTTTTATAATCATTTCACCAAACTCATAACCCATAATAGAGAAACAGATTTCATTTACATATAACTAATGAAGGAGAAATAATTTTTAGAAATTCCATGACATTAATCATAACAAATTCATAAAAAGGATACCAATGGAACCATTATATATTTTCAAAGAAAGGAATTAGTAAAATCAATATATTTCATATTATATGTAAAAAAATTATCAAATATCTTCTAAAAATATTTCTTGAGTAAAATATTCTTACATGTTTGAGAAAGGATATTTTAAAAAAATAATTTAAAAATAATTGTATTATAAAATACCTTCAAAACTTATAAAATCATTTAAAGAAACAATTTTCCTTCAAACCTTATAAAATAATTTTAAAATAATTTGGAAACCATTTAGTTGAAAATACATTGAAAACATATAACTAAATCATGAATTGTTTTTGAAAATCACTACTTTGAAAATACATTGAAATATTATAAATAGATCATGAAAACATTTTAAAACCCATTTTCCATTAAAATCTATAAAATAAGTCTAAAAGTTTTTTGAATTTTTTTTTAAAACTTATAAAATAATATAAAAACATGTTAAATTTCCATTTATTTTGTTTAAAAATTCATTTAAAAACATTTTCGTAAATATGATACTTTTGAAAATACATAGTAAGCATCAAAGGAATGACTGAAGGTAAATCATACAAGTCGTATGAAGTAAAGAAGACAATTATGTTTACACTTTATAATGTTTAAAATATTCCTTATTTAGAAAGAAATAATAATATTAAATTGAAGATATTAGTAAAATACAAAAAGGGTAATATTTGATTTAATGAATATAGGATAATGGAAAATTATTCTAAGAAACCCTTTTTAGAAAACATAGATTTCTGGTCGAAGGGAGGGTAAATTTAAGATTTATTAAAAACACATTCTAAATATTCATATATACCAAACAGTGGAATTGTTTTACCAATACATGCATATATAATGAAATAATAGATTATAAGGAAACCCATGAGTTTTATTGTGTGATGTATCGTAATATTTTATTAAAGTAATAAAAAATATAAACAATCTCTAAAAGAGATGAGATTGTCTCAATAATCACTTATAACTTGGTAACATGGGATCATACTCTCAAATGAAGAAAATAAAATTCAGTGAATAATAAAATATCTTTATTGTATGTATATTCATTTTATAACATGTAAAATTGATGTATATACACCTCGAAAAAAATTAGGTGCACAACAAAAAGATGAGTCTCAAAGAAAGAAAAATGAGTCAAAACTTTTTACTATTTTGGAAATTTTTTAATCATAATCCCCATTAAAGAAGGTTTATAAGATGGAAATGTGAATACCCCTAAATTTATATTTAAATTAAATATAATACAATCAAATGAATTAAACACACCACTAAAAAATCATGGGTGGAGAACATAAAATGTATCTCACAGAAATTAAATGTGATATCAAATCCCCTTACCTTGTATATTGACTCGTGTTGCACTCATTCAGACAACTTATATAATAAATATAAATCTATTATAAATCCCTTTTAAAAAAAATTATTATATAAATACCATATATGGTATTATTATGTCCATATATTACCCACTGGTTAATGATCCCATGTTAAAGTTTCACTTAATAGAATATCCACTTTGTTCTTCACATGAGTATTAATTTGTTATATCATTGTTCATTATAAATATATCATGATTAAAGAATTAAAATCATGATTTAAAAAACATTTTATATTTTATATTTAATTTATAATACTACAATGAATAAATGAGTACAAAATGAAATACACCATTCATGGATTTGGTAAGTCGTACGTATCAATAAAATTTTTTTCTGTATTTATTATCGAATTAAAAGAAATTTTGTAAATAATATATATATATATATATCATTATTTAGGTATAATTTCTATATCATATATATCATATAAGTTACTTTAAGCAATCCTTAATACATTCTATGTTGTATGTCAATGAATCACATCGCATTGAGGGGCGGTAGTCCACACTTCCACAAACGAGATTATCGTATTACCGCCAAATGGACATAAAACATTATGTGATGTTAAAATGGAATAAAGCAGCATAAATAGATAATAAGTGTTTTATATAAGATATATTAATTGTGTTTCCATTGTATTGGCCACCATGATTGGTGGTAAAGAACACATGAACCATCATCATTTTTTGAGGTGGTAGTTCACCATATATAGAGACAGTATATCTGATATCCATTAGATGGAGGTGTATGTAAGTGTAGGTCTAAAAATTTATATAAAAACATTATTTAATATTTAGGATACTATTCTTTCATGATGGAATGTAATAAATAGTGTGTAGGTCTATAGAATGAACATAATGGGAAGGAGCGTGTGAGACAACATTACCTTTATATTGGGTAACTCCTTTTGGTTTGTGCCAAAAGGATTCCCTGAGAGGATTTCTGTCCAATGGGATGATTCAAGGAAAAAGGTAGGATTTTTGGATTTTTACCTGGATGGTTCTTTTCCAAACATAAAAGGATTGATATGTGTGAGTAATGGGTAGAGGTGGTGGCCCTTTATAGTGGAGTAGGAGTGGTACTATTGTAAATATTTGAAAAGGTAATTCCACCCACATTTTTCATTTTTAAATTGAATCCAATAATGGACCAATGTTGATAATATTGATGATAGGGTTTATATATGTCATTAAAGTTTTGTTAAACCACCTTCTTGGTTAATATGGATCAAATATTTACGGATTAATACATTATTAACCTGATATTTTCTCTTACTAATGTAATTAATTTATACATCATTCAATAATATTTTTGTTAAAAAAAAGTTATCCATAATAAAAATTAAAAAATATATTGATTCCAAATATAAAATCCATTATGGAAAGTCTCAATCACATCGGTGGTGTAAATTAATTTAATTATCATCTCATTGATGGGAATACACTACAGGTTTTTAATGTTAAAATGATCTAAAGTCTGCTATGTTTTTATATCCAATTTTTGGGTGATATTAGTTACCATGATCTAAATTGGATTAATTGGTAAAAATATTATATAACTAAAATATTCAACAAATTAAAAATATAATTTATTCTTATAAATAAGTTAGATGATAAATCAATTTTAAATTAAAATCCATAAATTTAAATTATTTATTAAAAGATGAAACCCTACCTAAAATTACCAAATATTTATCCTATTTTGATTTTGGTGTTTTGATTTTAAAAATAATTTTTATTTTGAAAATTTTAAGCAATAAAATTTCCAAAATATATATTTAAAATGTGTTCTACATTAAATGGTGCTAAAAAATGTATTAATAAAAATATAGGTTTTTATGTATAAAAGTGTGTTTGTTCTTATAATATGTCTACTAAGCATTTTCGATGAATATAAAAAATATTTTATTTAATATATAAGATATTTATTACCTTAATATCACCTAATAAAATTAATTAGTTTTATTTACTCAATTGAAATAGCTTTGTGACTATGATTATATTTTCATTTATATTCTATTTGTTTTTATATACATTAATTAGTAACCTATGAATTCCTCAAATATTTTCATACAATAGATATTTTATTTATTTAATAAATTCTATTCATATACATAAACATGATATCATGGTTATATATCATTATAATAATATTTTTAATAATATATTAAAGTTAGCTTACACTTTGCCTTGTGTGTTATGCAATCTATCGAGAAAGGTCAATATTTCGTGTAATGTATACTAAAGTTTTTGTTCTGTGTAACTTATTACAAGTAGGAATTTTGTGTAAAATATGCCAATTTGGGATTTCATGTAACATAATCCATGTAGGATCCTTCTGAACGAAATGTTTGACTTAGTGGAGAGTTATTTTCAGTGTTTTGTGAAGTATAAAATATAAAATGATTAAATTAATTCGAAACAAAATTCCCCAAAATCTCAGCGTGCTACAATCTTAACCCCTATATTCAATGGAACCATGTGAGTGACCATGCAATATAAAAGACTTAATCTTATACACTCTCCCATTGGGGATACCTCTAAAATGAGATTAGAGCCACAAACATGCATCAAAAGGAATCTATCTCATAAACCTGAATGTGTTAATTACCCAAAAAAATAGAAACTCTATAAGAGGTGAGATAAAAAACAAAAAAAAACTAGGTAACAAATTTTAATCAGTGCCTTGTGTTCCAAATTACTCACCTCTATCCCACCAAGGCACCTATATATAATATCCAAGGGAATAAAAAACTTCTAAAATACCTTCTCTTTGTTGTTCTAGATCTCCAAAGGAAACCCCTCAATAGTAGAATTATTTTTGTCATATATCAATCCCAAATAAATGAAGTGGAAATAATTAGGAGATATTATTATAGGTATGAAACATGAAATACATAAGGTATCCATTTCATCTCTGGGGGATGTTTTGTGTGATATGCCATGTCTCGCCTATGATCCAACACATCAAAATGAAAAACTAATTAGGGAGAAAACGTACTCCCATCACCAGTCCTTCACTTCCCATGTTGACATGTCACCTTCACAAAAACATAATCTACAACACAAAATTCAAGATGTCTACTAATATATTCTAAATAGGAATTTTAATGATCTTTTATTCATTTTATCCTTCGAACAATTACCTAAACAATCTATATCATATTTCATTATACTTTTGTTCCATGGATTAATGATTCTCTGACCCCATTCCTGCATTAGGGATAATAGAAATTTCATCTATAAAAGGAATAAAATAATTCATTACTAATGGTGGTGGGAAAAATATTTTCATAAGAAAACTCAACCAAAATAATGTTCCTCTTCCACCATCATAAAAAATCTAGGACACCTAAATGTATCATGTCTTCAAGATTATGGATAGTCTAGTCCTTCTGAAAATCTATTTTTTGTTGAAATGATGTTCATAAGAACAAATATAATAAAAAATCATGTGGAATACATCTCTAATACCTAGAAGTAAAATAAGGTTCATGATCAGTGAAGATCATCCTTGGGAATATTTAGAGTCTCAACATCCCATCCAGATACTACTCAAATGAATCCTCTACAATGCATGACTCCTTAACTCCAAAGAAGTGTTATTATTTTATAAAATTGTCCACTATCACCCATATTTAATCAAACCCTACCCATTCTAGTGTTAAATTTTTATAAAAAATCCATCAATATTTCCTCCATATTTTACAGAGGAATAACTGATTGCTGAACCAAATAACTATGTACACAACGCTCGACCGTAACCTTTTGACATACCAAACATTAAAAAAAACTCCACAACATGATTCTTTAACCCATATCACCACAACATTCCTATCAGAGATTAGTACATCTTATCCATGTATGTATGTACTACCAAGGTTGTGCTATGTAAATCATTTAAATCCACCTCATGCATCACCAAGAGAGAGAATGCCTCTCATCGAGCAACACCTGGGGTTGTTCATCATCGAACCAACCATTTGGGGTATCACCAAAGACTACATGGTCTCTCCATAACCCCACAATAGAATCCCTCCACTACGAATATTCTACCTACTATATCAGATTTGATGTCACTGCTATCTGAAAAAGGAAATATTTTCCTCCATACTCTACTGTATTATAATGATTCATTGACAGATCTTCCATAACTCTCCCGAAATCTATAGATCAATTCATGGACACACAATGTGACTTCATAAATAGTGCATCTACTACAATAATACCCTTTCCCAGCATATCAAATTTTAAAGGTCTTATTACTGTACCTTTTCCATCTTCCATCACTATTTTAAACTCAATTTATACATGGACAATCTATACCATAGTCTCCTGTGAGTGGTAAAAATCCAAAAATACTCACTCATGTGGTAATTCCACCACAACTTCAAGGAAAACTCAACTGCTGCCAAATCGTGATCATGTGTGTTATAGATACTCTAATGGGGATGTAACTATTGGAAGACATAAAAAATTGGTATTTTAAATATCAAAACTTACCTCAAAATAAGATGTGATGTGACACATTAAATATTAAACATAACTCCCTCTTCTTGAACGTAAATAACTACAGCTCTGAAAAATGACTTCATCATATACTCAAAATTCTTCTAACAAAAATTAATAAAAAAGAACACTAAATAATTCATTTTGAAGGATTTAATAGTATTAATAACCTCAGATAATTTCAATATAAACCTCCTATAATATCCTCCAAGTCCAAAAAAATATCAATTCCTCCATAATAGTATTGGGGGCTTCCAATTAAATAAACTATGAAATCATTGAAGGATCAATAACAACTCCTTGTTTGGAAATGACATTCCACAAGAAAATAACATCAATAATCCAATAATTCACGCTTTTATGACATCATTAATATATATTGAGGATTAATAAATTCTAAAAAGGAATTAAAATAATTTTTCTGCTCTACCTTAGACTTGGATTACACATATATGTTATTGATGAAACCAACCATGAACAAATCTTGGAACTCCCAGAACACTACGTTCATCAATCTAATGAATATGTTTGGATCATTTGTCACACTAAATGAGATCTATAAAAGATAATAATTCCTATGAAGGAATTAAAAACTGGACTTCCTAATGTCCTCATCATTCACATGAATCTGATGACACCCCAACCGCATATAGATCTTCTAGAATAAACAATCTCCATTCAGCTGATTGAATTAATCATAAAATGTTATAAGAGTATATTTGTAATTTATTTTCACTGATTCAAGTGATAATAATCGATATAAACATGTAATTTCCATCATCCTTGTTTCTGAATACAACTGGTGCACCCAAAGGTGACAAACATGGTTGACCAAAACCTCGATGTAATAGATCATCATGTTGTACTTATATCTCTCTCAAATCTTAAGGCTCCATCTTATATAGTGGCATCAAGATATTAGAAATTCCATACTCTATGTCTATCCCAACCTTCTATAATCTAAAGAGGAAAATCATAAAACCTCATTTAGAAAGATATAAATTCATTCCATCACAACCCTAGGAAACACCAAGAGTTGATCCTCTAATGCACATTGCATCAGCATAGACAATATAGATGACAAGGATGGAATATTCCTCTGAATCAAATGAGTATCTCTCAATCAAAAAAACATGGAACACTCTCCCTCAATAAAATAGATCATGATCTACCTTATTAATCAATCTACATTATCCTACACCAAATATAGCCTCTCCATATGCGGGATGATGTCATAGGGATTTATCCATAAACATAGGAATTCTCCCCAACAGTGGTGCTTCAAACTACTATAGTCAACAACATGGGCATTGGATGTCTCTGCACCTCACATCCCAAATCATGGAATAGGGTAGGCGATATGAGGGAGTGTGTTTCTCCTAAATCAATCAATTAATGAAAGTAATTAGAAAACATGAATGTGGTGCCCGGAATTGTGGATGGATATCATTTACTTATCACCACCAGATAATGTCATGAAATACTCCACGACCTCTCTGACCATAATTACAACAACTACAATATCCACTCTATATATTCTATAGATGAGAATAATATCACGATAGTCCTTTACCTAACCGATCTCCTCACTATTGATCCAAATATGGAGCATCCAACTACTATTTTCTAGGTTGAAACTACCTTAATAGAAGAACCTAAACTAGAACACCTAGTGCACAGTGACTACCCATAAAGGTTAAGAACTCTCATCAGTGATGAACTCAACCACCATAAGATAAAAATGTTCCTGATATAATCAATAAGTAATTGAAGATTCCATGGATGGATAAAAGATATGTTATGGTCTGGGACGTACCCCTATCTATTTTAAATAGATCCTTTTCAATAAATTCAGAACCTGAAACAACTCTAGCTCATGAAGTTACCTAAAAACTCATCTCTCAGGATAACATGGTTCTATCCAATGTCATATGAGTGGCATATTCTCTTTCCAGTACAACACGATATGTTGAATCCATTATTATGGTGACCTATGTGTGGGTGTCTCGATAAAAATCCTCATAAAAAATAGCTCTCCCTATACTCTACATTTATAAACTTATTTAATCTTTATATAGAAGGGTCCTGAACTAAATCATGAGCTTCTGCATGGTAAAAATTCCATGTTTAAGGGTAACAATATCATATATAATGGACTCCTTTATCATCAAATAAATAAATATTTCATGGTTCTAATCGACAACATATCATGCAGGACCCAAAAATCATTAAAATAATATAGGAATAATGTCCACCACAACATCAATTATCCATGGATTATTATCAAAATGCACAAAACCAAGTGCTCTTATCAACAGAGGATCATACATAAAATTTATGTCATCTTCTTATATCTAGTTTACTCTCATATAGCCCGATTTGGAGAATCCAAACTTATACAATCTCTGGAGTTGTGACTCTCATAGATTCAAACTTCAATTTTTGTGAGTGTTGGCTTTTACATTGCATTGATCTTATGATATATCCAATTAAAAATCTTTGGCATAAAATTTATGGGGATGTCTAACTAGATCCATTTGTGAAAATAAATGGTTAGAGAGTCGAAAACATGTATTGTTGAGTTTTATAAATCAATGAGTAAAATTATTGTAGTTGTTTAATTTTTAATCTAATACCAAGGTCTATCCTTTTCAGAAATAAACAAAAAATAATTATGCATTATCCTTTACTAGTTCTATACCCTACAACCAGTATCACATTGTTTAGTAGGATAGGTAAATTTAATGGTAAATGAATCATATCATAGGGGGAATAATAAAATTCATCAACAATTCTCCCTTTTTTAGATTTCCTAATAATCATAGATAAACCCATAACCTTTCCAACCCTTTAATTCTCATGTATTTAAATCGCTAAACAATATCATCTCCCACAATTAATCTCTATAATATAACTTGGTTGCATCCCCTAACCCATATTGGTTCCCCACCATGATTGGAAATTATTGAATGTGGATAGTGACTGCTCAAATCCCATGATACTCACAAAATAACATGAGCTAGAAATATCCATATAGATTTCCAACCTACTCCTACTAACTAAAAATTAATTTATATGAAAATAGTGTGAACATAATAGGTATACTCAGTATGATACACCCCATATCCTCTAACATAGAATATAAAAAAAGCATACTAAATCCTAGTTAAAAATAGGGAAACAAACATGTCACTTAAGTTGAAATACCATGTTCTTAGCCTCATGATGGTGATCTCTCACCAAGTACTACATAAAACAGATCATTTATTTATATGATTACAAAAGGGAACCCCGCTACTCCAACCCATTATTTTTCCACTCATCCCAAACATCATACATCCTAATATATATATATCCAAAAGAATCTTTCCCAAAAAAACCTGGCCTAATTATTAAAACATGCACATGTTGCATCAAATCAGCTCATTATCCCATGCACAGCTTCATATTGAAACCTTGTAGTTTTGAGGAGCCACCAAATTTTAATATGTCATGTTTCATACATTTGTCTTTATACCTCAATCCATCACATACTATATGTAGAGTAATTTTACTTAATCATTCGTAGAACATACATTTGATACTTATAATTACCATTTGGATACAATATCTGGAGATATATGTTTATGAAATAACCACAATTCATTACACCCCTATATGAAAAAAAAGATATTGTATATATCAGCATTGTTTATACCAACAAAAATAGAAAACTTATATGGGGATAGGTCTTGAGGGATGGTTATCCGTACATCCCTCACAAACTAGTATATGTGGGAAACACCCTCCCACAGTCCACTAGGTGTTAGTCCCCCCAGCACACATAGGGGGTAGCACATAAAATCAGAAAACTTATACGATATAATATAACTATCATTCACACTATGGTAATTAACATATTCCTAGACACATCTACATTAATCATATCTCCAAACACATTTTCCACCACTAAGAACTACATATTTTATAATAATCTATTATATGAGAATAAATTTTTTATTTCTAATTTCCTTTTATAGTTTCACTTTTTTCATTTAATGTGTTATTCGTTATTTATGATTTGGGAAATCATAATGATTCCATGATTCTAGACAATATAATAACCATTGAATTCCAAAAATCACTAACCCCGTGGTTTAGGACATTTATTATAAATTATTACAATTCTGTAATTCTGGATACTATCGAAAAATATCCTAAGCTACCACAAAGAGATGAATAATCATGAACATTCAGTTTCCTCATGCAGTGGGTAAATGAAAGCCGAATGATATGAAACATGGACATTGGGTAGTTAAGTAGATTTATTATCATGATAGCATCCCATGTTTTTGCACAAAAATGGGTAATCCCATCTTCAACCCTTTATATAAACTCTGGTTCTATCCCTAACACACTCATTCATATCACCATGCAACTTAGTGTGAAAGGCCTCAACTTCTTCCAAAAACACATATCCCTTCTCCATATCTCATCATCAATCCTCAAATCACATAAAATAATTTAAAAATTATCAAATTTAATGCATAAAATATTAAACCAACCAACTTGTTCAATAAGGAAACTGGTGCCAATTAAAAATGTATCCCTCATATGGAAATAGGCTCACTAAACCCAAAAAACCATCATTTAGAATTTTTAATCAGACAACCTCACATGGGTACAAATATTTATCTTCATCAAACAACCATTTTTATTACATATTTAATTAACTAATTATTCTATTACACGTTGAAAACATGTGTAATATGAGTCTCTAAATACTAAAATTAATAATTTCATCAAATAATGATTGAATGATTAACTTCAAATTTCATTAAACATAAGGAAGAACATCACAAAAGCATAAATTTTATTTATTTTACATAATAATATTTTTATGCTTTCATATTCTTTACAAATTAAATTGAAAAATTGAAGGATAATTATAACTACACCAGTTTTCTCTATTAATTTTGTTTCCATCAATAAACATGGAACAAATAATTTATTAGACATACCTCTTTGTGTTATTTATCAAATCAATAATAACCTACTTTATATTTCTTAATAGTTCTCATCAAACCATGTTATCCCAAATATAATAAACATTATATAAATCATAAAAAGAATAACACATTGTCTATGAGATTAATTGGAATAATATAATTATGAAGGAAGAACATGTGATCGCTATCCCAAAAATAATTCTTTATTTAATCTGATTTATCATTTATTATGGTCAATTACACCACAATATCATAAAGATAATGGTTTCTAAAATTACTATTGTATACAAAATAGATGATAAGAGATTAATATCATACCTTCATATGAAAAAGGTATATAAAGAGCAGTGGAACAAAAAAATTTATCTCTAATCACCTCACCCACAAATAAACAATGATCTCTTAAGGATGTTGTTCAATGATCTCACTAAAAAAATAAACACTATTATAATAATGGAGATCATATTTGATACCATGTAAACATGGAATGGGAGGAAACTAGATTTAATGGAAAATAAAACTCAATAAATGATCAATAACTCACCTTACACCATTTTGGATTTAAAACATGAACCAAAGGATTAATCTCTTCCAACAAGGTCTTCAAATACCTTAAAAATATCTATTGGGTGATTACGGGTCCAGAGAAAAATTGGGGAGAAAAGTGGATTCAAATGGGATTTTTTATTTATAATCATTAAAAAAATTATAATACATTGTGGAAACACTCTTGATCCTGTCTCGTAACACGATGACATATGGAGGACTATGGCTCAACACAAGGGACAATCCTAAAATATACTGTGTCAAACCCATGTCTATGGAACACAACACCATCCATGGAATAGATCCTATTTACATAGAGATGGTGTCTGGTGTATCAAAATCTATTATTCCTTAAAACATATTTTAAATATGGAGGCCATGGAGTAGCCTATCCATCATGTTATATCTACCCCAAAATTTGTAGCACACACTCAAACCTCAATATTGATGCAAAGACCTCCACATCGTAGTCAACGGACCACCAAGGAAGATCATATGACAAAACATTTCTCCACATTGTACCTATGTCTAGATTGGAAGTATCTAAAAAATACTCCCTAGAGACATATTCTATATAACCTAGGCTCTCTACACCATAATGTCCTTCCCTATGGTGAAAGTTAAATCACCATGGTAGATAAATATTCCAAGATGAATTTTCTTATCCTAACCCCTTTTATTTTTACAACAATCCTTATATCCATCTCTAGAAACCTCTGACACCAAATAATGACAACCGAAAGGAATATTGGGGTTCTGTCACTTACAGACACATGTCTTGACACATGTAGTCCACCACTATAGTTCTAGTGAGGAAGTATATTATTTTTAAAACTCTATTATATTAGAATATTTAGTAATTGTTACATATAAATAAGTAAATTTATTTGGGATACTATTGGTGTTTTTAACATCGATGGGATTACATCCATAGAATAATATATAGGTGTTTTGATACATTCTTGTCTGATTAAAACCATTGTGGATTTAATCTATGAATATTTGAATTCATACATTTCCAATTGTGATCTTCACAATAGATCCTTTCTGGTTCCATTGGGATACCTCTAGTTATTCCCAAATGTTGGGTATGAGTTTAATCATTAGTTTAAAGATACATTTTTGGTATTACCTACTAGTTATGTTTATACTCACTACTATATGGGCTTCATTACCACACATTCTATGTCTATGAAAATTATGCACATGCAAGATATGACATTGGGGAATATAGAGTTAGTGTAGTATAGGGATCTGTTACATAGTAACGGATGATAATTTATAGATGATGCCATTATAGATGGAGTCCATTCACAATTACCCTTATGAGAGGTGGTTTCATCCCATGCCAAAAAATATTTTTACCTAGTATTATTTGTCTTTTTCATATATATATATTCCCTTTCAAACAATTTTCTATTATGTCACTATTTCATTCATTTATTTCCCATTATCACATTGTATAGAGTTCAGTTTTTTTATTTATCTACTTTTACTTATTTTATAATATATTATTGAGAAATTTATATTATAAGAAGATAAATGAAAATAATTGCCTTCTATGCTATTAATTCATGGTGTTAGTTCCTAATCCAAAGTCTTTTGAAGTATGGATTGGGGTTTCACACATGATTTATCGCAGACCAAAATGGGGTATTGGTGGGTAGATCATGTCATATTTTTTCATGTTCAAATTATTTATATAGTGTAAAAATTGTTTTCAAATTGGAATTATAACACCTTCATTCATCAATTCCTTTCTATTTTTTCACCAATAGTCAGGGGTGGATGGTGATACTCATGAATAACTCCCAAAAAATCTATTACATGGAACCTTTCCCCAAGTAGTCAACTCCACAAGACATAATACTAAATGGAAGTGTTCATGGTTTCATAAATTAAAATTTATCATTATGGTCCTTGTCAAATAACCTTAAATGGTATAATGTGTCCCATTATGTGGAACTAAACTATGTCGGTTCTTAGTTATTTTATTGTGATATATTGGAAGCCCAATTCATGGGACCAATCGCAAATCCATAATACATTTTTTTTATATGAACACAGTGTCTTGTTGGATGTAAATATATCCTATAGTTTCTTCCAATATATATTTAAAAAATATAACACTTTTATATATTGAATAAATGAGATACATTTTAATCCACGTGTGTTGTGTTCAATTAAATTCATGTTGTAAGTCAATTAATATGATAAGGGTAATTGGTGGAAATGATTTTTCTGTTAGGATGGATTTGTAAACATTTTAATAATATATAATAAAGTAACATGATAGGAAATAATTCAACCAATTGGGTTATATAATTCTAATCACCCATCTTTATGGACAATGCACACCAAAAAGAACACAGTTAAAGCACCAATGATAGCCTTCCTCTGGAAATCCGTTATGTCTATGCTCAAAATGATTATTTGTTGATTACATGTAAAAAATGTGATAGAGAACTCGAAGTGAATCATAACTTAAGATAAAATATTATTGACCGTGAGTTTATAATATTAATTCAACACAAACACATTTAGTTTTTTCTTTAGAATATAATAAATATCCATTATGAACAAGATATAAGAGATTGAGAAATCTATATATTCTAGAGGAAGCCCCAGATCATTAAGGGTTTACAAAAAAACACCAGTGGATGGGACATATATCCTATACTACTATCATTTCTATATTTACCTTATATTTTAGGCACAAAACATAATTTTAACAAAACTAGTACCTTCACTACTACTTTGTATATTCTCTGGTATGACTGTACAATCTCAATGACTCCATCCTAAATCTGGAGGCGTCCAGTGAGAGTCTTTATAAGATAACTCCCTTGGGGTTGTCCTATCAAAGATGATATATAAAAAAAGTAATTGGAAAATATTTTTATATCCAACAACATTAGAATCATGTCCCCAGATAACAAAAATCTCATATCCCCCATATATTATACAGGTGTTGGAGGGAACTCACCATGGCCATGAAATC
This sequence comes from Viscum album, assembly GCA_963277665.1. NCBI lineage: Eukaryota > Viridiplantae > Streptophyta > Magnoliopsida > Santalales > Viscaceae > Viscum > Viscum album. The sequence goes on along the minus strand of OY728153.1, from coordinate 520,247,386 downwards.
AATTCTGAGATGCCTATGGGGGATCATATTCATAATGGACATAGTAACTATTGTGTGGTTTAAATTACTTATAATGTTTCAAAGGATGTTTTGCGATATTCATTCACCCAGACACAAACATCAAGAAGTTGTTCCTTCCACGTTTTGATAATTACTACAAAATTATGAGAATGTCCGCATCCCTACAACTAAAAAATCCATAGGGAATAACACATCCCATAGGATTGGGAAATGTTTACCACCATATACATACCTAGTATCATTAATTAGATAGGAACATACACATATTTCGGATAAAACTCATATAAAGGAATATTTGTTTCATAATTCATGCATTGTATCTGTAAATTCCATCAAAATTGACCAAATGGTGCTTCACACCATGATACTATAGAAGATGAAATATGGGAAGGGACATTAAAATCCCACTAACCACATAATGATGGATAGAAAATCCTATAAGAGTAGACTATTGTGTTGTTCAATAATAAAATATAGGTGATTGATTTAATCACTAGTATATTTCTCAAGGGAAACATACCCACTAAATATGGTCTTTGTGTTGAAGTCTCCTTGAATCACTCAACTAACACTATTTAATGGGAGCAGATTTATCATCCTTGAAAAGAATAATAAATCCTCCCTATTAACTTTAGATCGTACCAATCAGAAAATATGACTACATTGCTGATTGACTATCATGAGGTTTCATCATTGGGGAAACATCAACCATAACTTTACTAAATTCACCAATGAGTATATCAAATTATGGTATCCTAAGAAATATTAAATCCTCTTACATCACAAGTGGATAATCTGGATGGATTATATGCATTTCTATAATTGGAGAGGAGTATTTATCCCATGTGGGTGTATTTGAATCCTCTTCCACCCAACCCAGGGAGCCCTTACATCCTAAAATTTAATTGATTAATACATTCTTGGAATCATCTCATAAATTTTTATTCTATGTATTCTGTAATGATGGGTACCCAAAAACAACAAGCGTCATCCAAACGTAGATGTTTCAGGCTGATCATATAAGATCATGCATTTTTTTATTATAAAAATCTTTCACTAAGGTCAATTTTAGTCTTAGAGAAATATGATCATCAATTTATATTCCAATGAATATAAACATTTAAGAAAATTATTATCTATGGAAAATCCAATAAGATGAATAAACAAAATGATAAATTCATGGATTTCATTCCAATATGGATGAGACTGACATACTCATTATAAATAGAAATACTCTAGAAAATATTAGTATATATATTTTCCTATAACCTACTAGATAAGTTTCCAATCATCCAATGCCATATAAAGTATCATAGTGGGTTCATGTATTTTTTAATTTTAGCATAGCACCTTGATAATAATATTTATTGAACTAAGACATGATATGATCATGCAACACCATCATGAATAAGATACTCTATGAAAGTATAAACATCTTTTATCACCACTATGAGAAAAAATTTGAGGAGATGAGACCTTGAAAGAAAGAAGAATAAAGTTTATTCATTTATAATTATCATGTTAAAGGGACTTCATATCTTCCTTGAGGATAAACAAAATAAAATTTATGTAAATCAAGAATCAAGATGAAGTAGGGATTCATGATCACCCAAAATAAAACTCTTATGATTATATTATGGTTAACATGATCCATGAATTTTTTATCATCAATGATCCATAGAAAAATATGACCGGTGATAGTTAGGTTCTATTAAAAAATACTATTCACTTGTGAAATATGTTTCTTCAATTCAATAAGAATTCGAATTGAAGGAATAAGAAAAGTCTACATATACAGATATGTAATATTATAATTATTGGATGATCAATAAATCAATATTTTATATAGAGCATGGAAGAGTCATTCATTCCTAACCCAAATTCCCACTAAATCTCTTATTATGAAACTATGTACTTTCCACCCTTCAAATAACCGATATAATTAGTATAGGTGATAACACTAGATTGAGTGGTCCCCAATGATTCTAATATATTTCAATACAGATATGGATTTCATTACTTCAATATTTGTAGAACATCCAACGAACCATCAAATATAATACACCTTTTATGAGGATAACTAGTTCACCTCAACAAATTTAAGTCAATTGATGATAAAGAATAATGAGAAAGAATAATTTTATGAAATTGGGTCCTTTATATCAATTTATATTGTATCACTAATTTATAAGGAATTTTTACATGGTCCCTATGAGTATATTCATAATTGTGATGATTTTATACAGTCATCCTTGGATCAATATATTTTAAAATTCTCTACACCTATATTTGGTGAAGAAAAGAATGATGATAAAAAAATATACCAATAATGAAGTAATATTAAACCAAATTGATGTCAAGGAGCCCAATGTTGTTAGATCATACTCCCAATGTCAATAGATGATCCATTATCCAAGTTCGACACCATTATCCCCATAATCACACTCCCTCATTTAAATTGGGGATGGAAATGTTGTCAGCATGGTTTAATTCCCTAAGAACCAAGAGTTTAACAAGACTATATTTTTATAAAAACATATCACCATATTATAGTGAGAAAATTAAAATATCAGCAATTAAATTTATATTTTTCATCTATAATGTTTTCCCCATTTTTAAATGACATAATCATACCATGCATGTTCTAATTATATTGAATTACCATACTCACTACGATATGGGAATATTAAAATTTTCACCCCCTAATTAATTAGGTTAATTTTGGAAACTACTCAACCTTGATGTTCACTATTCAAATCCCATGATAGTCATTTTTCTCTACTCTAAAGGTGTAATTGTTCTCGTCCTAGTCAACTAAAGCATCAAAATATTCCCTTAAATTGACTAAGACTAATGTAAAACTATAAAAATCTGAATTCCATAAATGTTATCATACCGATCGATGTGCATATGCTAGAATGTGGTTTTTAATGTCATCATTCACTCAATGGTAACCAAAGAAATGTATATTCCTCCTAACCGATGTATGTTTTTGAGTATTTCAACATTCATTTGGGAATTACTTCATTGAAATACCATGGATTAAAAGACCTAACAATTCATATTTAGGATACAAACCAATTACCTAACTTATCATTTGTTATTAGGGAATATAGATGATAAGTATTTCATATTCATGGACTTGATGGAAAAGTAACTATATATGTGTATAATTGAGTTAGTGACACCCAAATCACTACATAAAATATGAAATCACCTTGAAAAAACACAAAATGTGTTTGAAAGAATTATTATCATCCATATATCATCGATAGATGAAATGAAGCATATTCTATTAAACATTATAATATAGATGTTTATTTCACGTGATCATTAGAGCATGAACTACTTGAAATTTAATGATTAAGAGACATAGTTGTGGTGATTATGATTTATCATCTCATTTATTTTCCTTAATATATCCTTTTGGATCATATGATTGAAGGATGATTTGCCTTTCCAGATTACATCTATAAGAAAATAGGAAAATTACTGATTTAGTTCCAGAATCATTAGATCCACTAAAGGTGAAAAAGTGTTATTCTCACTACGATGTAAAAGTATCATAGCAGATCTAACATAATATTTTATTATAGTCCTCACATCAAGACCTTAAACAATATAGATGAAAGTTGAATCAAAATTAACATAATTTTTTTAGAAATGGTCCTAGTCACATGAATTTCGATAATTTAAAAAAAGTAAAAATATTCTTGTCACATGAACCTAAACTACATGTAAAGGAATGTTCTATATGATCAAGATAAAAATAAACCCTCCCTTATAGAAGAACTTTGTATAAATAGGGTTTTCTTTTTATTCCATAAGAATTAAATGGTTATAATTATATAAGCCAACCCAAATGTCTTATTTCACCTAACATATGACTATGGTTTTAACCTTTGAAGATATATATGTTTCTTGATTCCTAAAACATCCAGGTACATAGTAACAGAAAGATATGTTACTTATGTCTCATCCATAAATTTCATTTCCATACATATTTCTACATTTGTATTTAAGTTATCATAATTTAAATCCGGTTTTAATCCCTTTATCCTAGTAAATAATCCATGTATTTCTCTCCACCTCTCATGTACATGATCCAGATCTATACTAATGGATTTTATATCCCAAAAATACATGTGGATTTATTCCTAAAATTACTAAATATATAGTGACACCCAAATCACTTATCTTCTTCCAAATAGAATCCCATTCACATCCCATGATTATCATGGTGTTAGGTCACAACAATTCACATCAGGTTTCCATAAAAGGTTCCAACATTGTGACAAATCCATCTCAGTTTATACTAAATCTCTCAACTATATAATTGTATAATTCATTAATATATAAATTTCAAAACACCTAAGTATAGTAAGAATGACTCTAAGATACTAAAAATTGGTCCTCATCATGTGAACCATGTTTTTCAACATGATTCATTATTATATGATGATAAATATTAAAAAATATAGTCCACTATGAAAGACATTAAAATTTGTAGTGTGGTTAATCCAATATGACTTAACTTCCCCACATAAGAGTCGAATCCATGTTAGGGTTATTGAAGTATGGATTCTATCCCTAAATCCAGGGCAATATGAAATTCCTAATCCATAAGGAATTATAGAACATATATCATAGGTAAAATTGAGGAAGATTATTCTTGGTTCAATCCCATACAAAAATAGAAATTCCCCTCTCCAAAAATAGATCTAGATTTATATAGGTTATATTAAAACCAACAATATATATATATGGATTACTATTAAAATTTAATACATAATCACACATGGGTGTCCTATCCCAGACCTAGCAATAAATACCATTAAATCTAACCCCATATCCATTCAATTGTTTGGACCTTCTCATTCAGGTCTTGTTTTCTCATAGGACCTTCATTATGAAAATAGTATCCTCACCTCATGGTTTTGGAAGAGTTAATCATGCAATAACTATGTACAGATTAATGCCTATTACTACATAATACATAGAGTTTCTTGGATTTTCTATCGTAATATCAAATGATTTTTTCCATCCCATTAATTATTCCAGGAACTGAAACTTCAAAAAAAATTACTTATACATATGGATATTTTTATTACTAAATGGAATTTATTTATATAGGTTTTATGTTGCTCATGTTTCTATGAAGACTACATTATCTTTTTGTCAATGTTTTTTGACCATAATATTTAGCAACTGTTGTTCTATGATATATGAACGTTAAACACTGGTCACTCAATTTTGGTAAAAGTTGAATGTTCTTAAACTTAAAATAAAATATATAAAAAGGATTTCCATGTTGAAAAATCATAATGGGAACCGTGAGAAAAAATAAATTCTACACTAACTAAGACATTCTATATCATGGATTAGTAAATAATTATTGTGTAAAACTAAAACGGAACAAATATTGTAGGTACTACCATTCAACCTTATAAAAATTCAAACTATGTGCACCAGAAACACTTGTGTTGAAAACTATTTGAGTACATCATTATTTCCCTTGAAAGTGAACATTAACTATTCCATGGGTACAATATCATTTAGGTTAAAAACTATTATTAACAATATCTAAACAACCCATTTTCATTATAATGTACTCATTAATTTTATTTTATATCAATTTTTGTTTATAATTTATTCATTACATATTGAAGAAACCATTAGAGTGATTATAATCTTCATGAATAACTTAATCTCCATAAAACAACTTCATACCTCTATTTTTCATAATCATGAAAAAACAAAATTACTGACTCAAGATACACCTCATGATAGTACAGAACCATAAGTAAATTATTTCAGTTCCGCATTCAATAAAATTTGTAATAGGGTTATTAACATGTTGAAATGGGCCTCTCATTGAATACTGAATGGTAAACATTCCTTTGATATTCTAGGTAACCAATCTGGGATGTTTTGGTCCCATAAGAAATGTAAAACTAAATTTCCATGTCCTATTCTCAGATGGAAGATAATTTTTTTCTCTATAACTGATGGTCATCATACACTAACGATTCTCCATTTCCCATTAACTCAAAAAATATTTAGTTATGATTAATGATTTCAATAACCCACATAATTAAGTGGATTTAAATACCATTGATATTACACATTCATTAATTGTATACACTTTCAATGCAAGATAATCATCCTTTTTTCATTTTCCTTTTTTCATATATGGGTATATATATCTTTTGAAGACCTATATACCATGCTTTGAGAAATGACCCTTATAAATTAAAAAGACTTGATCATGGATTCCCCACTTATAACTTTTTTAATGGGACCATGACCCTTGTAATGTGAACCATTGAGGAATTATTACATGGTTTGAGAACAATGAATAGAATATGTATGAACCCATTTATAAGATCATCTAATAGAGATTTAGGCTTTCCATTCATTTTGTTTTATCTTCCCTTTACTAGAGAGACTATCAAACATTTAATCAGATTTTATTGAAATTAAAAATGAGAATCCATTAGTCAAAGAAATATAACCTTAACCAATATTCATCCTACCTTAAGGATTTATACATACCTGACATCATTTCTTACCTAAGTCATATCCAGTTTACCTCACCCTTTATATTAAGTACAATACCTCATAATATAATCAAATCTTTTTAATCATAAACATTAGTATTACTGGTATGACTTGTAAGAATTTAACCTACACAAGGAAAAATAAAAAATAATCACTAGGTTGGAAACCTAAATAGGCTTTACTAGGATAAATTTGATTCTACGATCACAAGGTTTCCATGATTCTTGACATAAGAAAAATTATATCATTTAAAGAAAGTAAAAGTTATAAATTTTTTCAATTTTAAAAAATGTAAAGCGTCCCCAAATAAAAATACATGTTCTTACCCATTAATACCCTATATAAATGTCCTATAATAATTTTCGGTTGAAAATTAAAATATATAATTCTCACGGGGAGAACAATTTGACCCGTAAAAAACAAGAAATTCATTTTAGTTCTATCAAACTAGGAAAAATATAGGGTACCCTTATGCTCCTTATGTTTATGGGTCCAGAAGATCTATTGTATAACAAATTAAAAGTTATTTATTGGTCTAATATATGTAACATAATTTCCTTACGTGTGAACCATATCTATATAAGAGTTCCAAGTGAGAGGGTTCACCAACTCGTGCTGAACATTTTTCCAAAAAACACTCCACTAGGAACATGAAATAAAATTTTCTTGTATAAATAATCTTGATCTACATAGAACCACAATATTAAGGACTATATAAGTCTTCATTCCTTTTTTCATGGTTTAAGTTGTGTAATCTAGATATTTTTTCGTAGAAAATTTTTTAAATACTTCATTCATTACATTTCTACTAAGATCCTAGTGTTTTTGTATATTATTTAGGATCATAATTTCCTCTATTAAATTGTTAATAGGATACAAAAACCATATAGACTATTCTTTCTATTAGAGAACCAAAATTACTATGATATGTTATTACTATGAGTATAAGAAACATTGATTTTATTATTCCTCTTATTGGACCCAGGTTCTTTGAGTCAAATATTCCACTTTGAAAACAAATGATAATTTACTGGATTATTCACCTTAGACAACTAAAGACATTATACTAAGGATATAATAATGATTCAAAAAATACATTATTTAAAATCATACTCTTAGTTGAAATCCACATACTGGTATGTTAGATCATTAAACCCATAATATGTTCAAATAAGGCATAAAGTCACATTTGATCACATATAATATTATTATTTTCATTATTAATAAATCATGTTCTATTAAGGGTTGAACATAAGTAGTTGATCCCTTAATTTTTCTACGCAATACAAGAGATATCCCTCATTCAGAAAACACAATTCAACGTCATGTGGAGAATTATATTTATTTAAAATGAAATTTAAAATTCAGTCTATATGTCCCACATGATTGTTCACACACTAACGGTTGATGAGTCCTAAAATTAAATCTATATTTTTTTTAAATGGTTGTGAGAACCTATAACCAATTAGAGGCCATGAATTTCTTATCTTGAAAATAAAAAAGACTCTTTAAAACAAAAAACACATTTTTAGAGGACTTCTAAGAATATTATATCCTAAAAAAACACATATTTTGATGGAACCTAGTAGTAAGGGTTTAGGTCAGTCTATATTATATTATATAACTACTAATAGACGTAAAATTGACTTAAAAATAAAAATTTATTGTCATTTTATATTGAAATTCATTTTACCCAAAACATTTTTTGACAATGGGAAAATTATCACCAAGGACCGAATTTCATTGTTATAGAGAATTCATTATATTTTTTTAGTAATGTGATCACTATATATAAATAAACATCCTTTGTAGATATATACCTCTTTTATAGTTAGTATTTATTGGTGATGTGCCCACGTAATCCCTATTTGGCAATGTACATAGATTGTGATAAATGGATATTTTTTATGTGCCCCAAGACTCACATAAAGGTAAAATTATCCCTTTATGGAAATGAACATACTTTATAGCCAATAGTCATTTGTAGCCCACTAACATAGATCCATCAAATTTGAGCACTAATAGTGGTTTTATGGTTCCTATGTGACTATGTATTTTAGAAATGATGTTATTTGATGAATACTATAAATATTTGGAACACGCATAGAGTAGATATTCATTGTCAAGAAGATCCTTCAAATAAGTATAGGCATCGAGAGACCTCTCTGGTAACTCCCATGTTTGATCCTATGAGAAGAGAGAAGAATCGCAAAGGAAGCCTATAAAGTCCTCTATAAAATATTCCCACCAAAAATCCTTGATGAAGTAACCCCACAAGGTTTTATCATTAAGAATATTCATGAATGTTATTTATAATTAAACCCTTCAACATAATATTTTTGAAGAAACTCTAAGAATATCATTCATCGAGTACCACCCATTAACAAAATTCAGGGAGTTAGCATGCATAAATCCCTTCATGGTATAAAGTTAAACTATGTGTCTATGTGTACCATTCCCTATAACATAACTTGACTCTTCACATAGAATGACTGTTTTCCTGTGTTTTCCCCTTCATGAGTCAAGCCTCATATTATCACCATTCAATTATAGCCAATGTACATTAATGTTTCATGATTTTGGGGATTACTACGGTACTTCGGTGACTCTTCACAATGGTCTATGACCATGAAGCATCTGACCTAGGGATGGTAACTTCACCAAAAAACATAATTATGGGAAAATGAGCTTATTTTTCACCCCATTAATTAGATGAGGTCACATATCAGTGTTGAATAATCTAAAATGGCCTAGTTAATTTCCATTCACAAAGGTTAATTATCTGAGAATCTAATTTTATAAGGTAATACTAAATGGTATAATCCCCTACCATGTATTCAATCCTAGACTCATTCTCTTAATCCCATAAATGAACAACACATATTATAGGGATCCTACTAGGTATAAGACACATTTTTACCTTCTATAATTTAGATTCCAAATGTTATGAAAAAATATAATGGGATGCTAATGCGTAATCACCATATAAAATCCTCAGACCAAGAAACCCCTCCACGTTCCCATAAATAACATGATTCGTGGTAGTAGATACCTAAATCAATTGTCAAACCAAGCATGTAACTCTTTATATGCATGCATAAACATCTATAAAATCATTAAACACTTTAAATTAAATAACTCATTCATTAATAATATAAATATCTTATAGTTGTGAATATAACATAGAATAAATTAAATAAATGACCCATTCATAAATATAAACAAGGGACACAATATTTATGAACAATTAATAAAATAAGAAATTGTACACATTAAAATTTAGCCATAGACTAAAGCATTTTCGTATTTATAGTAAATAAAAAACATTATATTCATTATTAATACGAAATCCTATATATTCTTTATTATATGTCATTTATTTTAAATATAATTAACCCATAATATAAAATTATATATATATATAATCTATTCACATATTATCTAAAAACTCATAATATATCACATTTAATATTATTTAAATCTTAATATTACCAATTTTTAAAATACATTTTGATATGGTTTAAATAATTGGCCTTAATATGCCTTTTTATTTTGCAAAATTCAAATTAAATAATTATGAATAATTCATAACATAAAATTTAAACCCTTTTATACATTTTTCTTATTTTTTAATTTATAATTCATTAAAATTTCACTTATGATTTCTATATTAAAATTTTTTATCTAATTTATAAATTTTTTCACATAATATAAAATATGATTAAAACTAAAAATTAATGTTATGGAATATTTATGCAATAAATATTTAATATGAATTAAATTAATTTTCATAAGTAGTTTGTAATCATATTATTTATAAAAAAACATTATTTATAATATAAATATCCAAAAATACATTTTATTATACTGTATAAATGATATAAAAACCATATAATTCAACTCTTAATTGAAACTTTAGAATAATAAAATTTTTAGTCATTTTTCTAAGCATATACACTATATCACATGATTTGATTCACTCAATTATCTATCGTATCTAATACTAGATAATTTTTTTCCCTATGATATATGCTTCAGATCCTAGATAGTCATACCATACAATATATACTATATCATAATGATGATATATTTTATCAGTTTTTTAAAATGTGGAACTATGTTATCATCCAACATGATTTACTTTGACTTACAAAATAATATAGTGTATAAATGAAGGAATATGTTGTTCCACTACCTATGATATCAGATAGTTTATAGTGTGTCCATATCATTACGTAGGATGTCCCATATCTTATAGATAATCTTATTACAAATTTCATTATAATTTTTAGGATATAGAACTTGAAATCAATGTGATAAACATGTTTTTAAATTTTATAGATTAATTTCATGAATAAAAAATTGTGGTGATGTAGTTATAACACATTTGGATCTATAAGGATCAATTATTACTTCATCAACAAGGTAAAAAACAACTAGAACCCCCTAATCTGTAGATCCAGCTTGATTGAAACTGAAATATTTTATAAATAAAATGAAGAACAAGTTATTTTTATCTTTTATCGATGGTGACCAGTGTTATTTTCTTTCATCATATGTTTTATGAATATATCTTGGATGTATTTATGTATCTCTCTCTATCATGGTGTACCCATGGGTTAACATGAATCAACCAATATTGGGTGGAACTATCTTATCTCACATGAAATGTTTATTCCTTATGAAGGAAAAGGGAGGAGGAAGGAAGAAAGATACCTATGGAGGATCAATATAGAGATCTTGGTCCAGGATAACATGACCCAACCAACCATTGAAATGAGTTTGAAAGATATTAAATCCCCCAAGGATTTTGTTTGGTTGTACATGAATTCATTAAACTATTACAATTTAATTCATTCAGGTACACCCCATTGTAACCTTTATCCAATAACTCTCCCATATGTTTAACATTATGAAATGTTGGTTACAATGATAAGTGACATGGGTCATGATTTAGATATTAACTAATTAATTTTGTGACTCCACTGAATCACATGACGTTGGAGTGAATTTTACCATTTAATTCTACTAACAACACAAACATAAAATTTCATATTTTTGTACTATAATATTAGTTATATAATGTCATAAAATCACTATTTCGTTCCATAAAACATACTTAGGTCACAAGATATTATATAGTTAGAATACATGATACAGTTCTATGAATTTGAGCCATATCTTCTAACCATCAAATCATTTGGTTTGTATGGTTTTATCTAATACATGGGAAAATGGTTTTTAAAAATTATTAGAAAAATGTATATGACATAAAATGTCTTATTAAATCTCACATAGTTTTCAATCTTGAAAAGAAATATAAAGACATAGAATCATTCAATATTATTGAATTGTCAAATAACCAATCCTAGATTCATAAGTTTGAATAAATATACACTATATAGGTTAATTTAACTAACTTGGAATCATGGGTATTATATATTGGCTGAACATAAATATATTTGGTAATGTACAACTTCTAAATGATAAATGGAAATTACTAAAGGGATAAGTAGATATACACATTGAGATTGAAGAAATAATTTCTTCATTATCTATAGGATAGTGAATTTCCCTCTTCCTTCTGTATTTTTAATTATTATTTATAAACTGATATCATCTACTATAAATAAATAGAAATTTTATATCTCTATATTTTATTTCTAGGAAAAGATATTTATTTGTTATAAGAATCAATATAAATTAAGTGTTTTATAATTTTGATAATTTGTTTATTGGATTAGATATATTCAATCCAGATAACACTATCTATAATATAACTAATAATAAGGCTAAAATAAATTATTTCAATTACTCGTATATTTAGCCTTGTTTATTAGGTCATATAAAAAAGAATCACATCCAAGGACTCTTTAATGGTGTATTATAAAATTCATATAAAATTTAATCATTTTTCATACTTGAAACTTTTTGATTATTAAAAATGATCAAATGAACTTTAAATGGTATATGAATATGATATAATGATTTATTATAACTCACATATATTGATATAGATGGTCCTGTAAGTAACGTATCTCAATTTGAGTTTTAGTACAATTTTATCATTTCAAAATTCTTCAGTAAGTAAAATTATATATATATTATGAAACATATGTATTAATCTTTTGAAATGTCCAAAATTTTCAAAAAAACAATTACAAAATCAACATGGAAAATGTATTATACACAGTGATCTGATTATGGTAGAGAATAATTTTTCCCAATAATTGTGTGACTATTTATGATATTGTAGAAAAATACCACAACTCACACCACATGGTACACCATAATTACATATAGTATCTGAAAGAAGGAATAAAAAATGATGGACATAGTTTGATCGATTATGACTCATACCGATATTCATGTTTCTTTATTGGGTTCTGATCTGTAAACATATCCATCTACACTTATCTATGTTCAAACAAACGTTGTCCAAAAACACACATGCCATTTTCACTAGGAAGAATCCCAATTTTCCATTCAGGAAGACTTTGGTTAAGGAAAAATATGTGAAAAAAATTACATCCTGTAAATTAGAAACCAAATTATACACATTTCTATTTTTTAGTTTTCATTAAAAACATTTGTTATTATTTTGATAATCCATCAGATCATTAATTTTTTATATCGTATCAAACCGTCTTTCTAAAAATGAATTTATTTCCAAAGAATTTGTGGGGTTAAATATGAACTTTTTTTATTTAAAAATAATAATATAAATATATTTCTATGATTTATATGTACAAAACACAAAGGGTTTTGGAAAATGAACTTATCCAGTATACACAATAACCAATAAGGTGTAGTATCTTTCATCAGAAACCCTAGGGATACTAATATCACATTTTTTATAAATGTATTATAATAGTCCTAGAATATAGCCAAACAACATACTAATAGGAAATCATGAGTTATTACATTGAGAAATGATTAAAAGAAATAGAATCTTAAATCAAATCCATGAATAGTTATTAGTTTAATAACCTAATATATCCATCAGAAGGTGATAATCACAATGGGTGTGTGATTGTGTTTCATAAGAATAATAAAATAGATTATATAGTGTCTATCTAAATTAATTTTCTGGTGGATAAATATTTAAATGATATACAATTAATTAAAAATGAAAACTCACTTTCTTTATTGTATATAATAAAATATATTCATAAAAATTTTGCAATATAAATGTATTTTTATTATATGATATAAAAAATTTATGTTAAAATCCAATTTATTTATGTGAACTTGTTTGATAATGTTTAAATTATACATCCTAACAGTTTTAAGGGTTTGAGAAACATTGGAATGATTGATAATATGTAATGATACATTTATGGGTTGAGGAAATATTCTTAGTGTTGGAATATTTTTTAATGAATCCTTCAATGAGTCTGAATTTATAAAATATAAAGATGATCCATGTATTCATAAAAGGGTTAGAGGGATTTTTTTGGTTTTGTATATTGATTAATTATTTCTCATCATTAATGACTTCCCAATGATATAATCGATGATGAATTTGTGGGGGACATTGTTGTATATCCAAAATCATGGGGAATTATGGCATATAATATGGTAGAATATATATGAAGATATATATAAATGAATACTTTTTTTGTTAAAAAACTTTCATTGGTAATATTTTAAAGAGGTTTATCATGAAAACTATAAAATTATTTCTTTAATAATTTTACATTGAAAGAGTCTTCCAAATTTATAGTGACCTTCAACATTTAATGATAAAACATATGAGTAATATTAAATATGCATCAATTGTTTTATCAGTCATGTATGATATATTTTGAAATTTTATTGATATATCTTATGCATTAATTACGATGAGTCATTACGAATAAAATCATGATAAATTGAATTGGGTATATATTAATAATATTCTTACGTACTTGATAATAAATGAATATGTATAATTATTACATGATAGTGGGGATGACAATTTTGTAAAGCGTTATGTAGATTCTAATTTACAAATGAAAAAACATAACATTAAATATCAATTAGGATTTTTGTTTTTCTTAAATAGTTTAGCAGTACGTAGGGAAATATATGAGAAATTGATATTTTTTCATTCTATAATAGAAGAAGAATATAACTCAACATCTTATTCAACTATGAAGTTATTCAGACAAATAATTTTTCACCAAACTACAGGTTGTCTAAAGCATACCATATCCAATTTACCTCTAGTATGATAATATTGGAAAACATTCCAAGGTATGAAACCCTAATTCAATAAGATAACTAAATATATTATATTTATATTTCATATCATTTAAGATATTATTGAGAGAGGTGATATAAATATGTGTCATGTTACTATAAATGATATCAACTGTGGTCTATAAATGAAACCCTTTAGACAAACATATCATGAATGATACTTCAGTTCTCTTAGTTTTAGATATATGGGTAAATAGATTTATGGAATGTAATATATTATTAGTGTTTTTACCTAATTTTAATCAAGTGTCTTTGTATTTGAAATTTTGTTTTCCTATAGTGTCACGAACCAACCATGTTCGATGTTGAACTAAGATCATTGATTGGCTTGAAATAAATTCAAAACATTTCCTTAGTCGCCCTATGCTAAAAAAGTGACAGGATGTCAAAAAAATAATTGGTAATTATTTCACCCTTGAAAACAAAATAACAATAAAATGGGTTCTAACTTAAAATCCAGTACAGCTCCTCAATACGTTGGTTGTCCATTGAAAAAAAGATAATGTAAATTTTAAAAAAACAACTATACAATGTACACAACATAAATAAAAACATTAACTTGTGTATTGGGGATATATATAAACAACATTATATGAAAACAAAATATAGATCTAGGTCATCAAGGATGATATATTGGAATCCTAAAATAAAAAAACAATCGAGATTGATCTCCTCTTTGTAACCTATAGACATGCTCTATATCCCATACGAACGATCACCAAACAACCCAAACACTTAAAATATAAAGGATTCCAAATATAGGGGAATAAAAAAGAGGGCAATTAGAGATACATATGTTGAAGGGTGTATTCTATGTGTGAGTGAAGATAATAAGAGTCGGATCTCATTATGTACTTTGTGGATATTCTTTCAAAATTAATTTCATTTTATAGTGGTTTGGAATAAAATAAAAAATACATTATTATATATAATCAATATAAATCCAACATCACGCCTATAAATTATTTATAAATATCTCTTTTTTATTTTGATTAATTAAAAATATTCACTTTTAAAAACATTTCCATGGAAAAATACTCCTTTCCAAAGAGACCCACCAAAAATGCACTATTGAAATCCCTTGATAAAATTTAGTTTAAAACGAAATTGAAGACCATTTAATAAAAATACGTTTAGAATTAATAATAAATTTAATAAATATTGAAATAAATCAATATTGATATAAAAACACAAGAATTATTTATAGGATATGGTTTCATAGAATCCAAATGAAAAAAGGGACACCTGAAAAGGTCGTCCTATATTTAATTTCTCCAGTATAATTAGATTCATGATAGATCCTAATGTATGATTTTCCATGACCATACCCAAACTTGTGAAAATCATTTGAAATTTGTTGAATTCAGATTACACAATTCACATGACTACACTACCCCTAGCCACATCAGCGCAACTCACCACTATCCCTAACATGTAACTAGGGGACACCAGTCCATTCCACTATCTAGTGTAACCTAAATCATGAAATATAACTAAGTTCCTAGTGTTCCCACGAATGAATAATATAGAATGTGAGTAATCAATTAAGTCAAAGAAGTAATTTAAATTTTCAATTACTCCCATCTAAAAAAATTACTATGAATGAAACAACCCCTCTCACATCATTCATTACACAATAATAATTAAAATAAATTTTTTGTTAGTATTTTAAATTATAAAATAAAAATCAAGTGGATTCAGAGGGTCACACTAAAACATAAAATACAAGAAACCATTAAATGTGCCAAATAATCCTAGTTAAAATCATGTCTTATTTTTCCAATACACTTAATCATCCTGTGAAAATTCCATTCCAAATCCATCTTTTGAAAAAAAATATTAAAATTTATTGGAAACTTAAACCACTTCTCATTGAAAACATTTATTGAACCAAAATTTTCCTTCCGTTTAAAAAATTCCAAGAAGACTTCATCTCCTCACAATATTTGACCCAAATTTCATTTACAACCGTTTAAAACATTAAATTATTTTAAAATAATTCATCAAAATCTTTTTATAAACACATTAATATCAATATACATTTTTGAAATCTATTACCCTTGAACACACTTTATGTTAAGTGGATTACCTACCCAAACCATTACAAACTCCTTTTTTACAAACACATATATGTATAATAAAATAATCAAATAATTAAAAATATCATGCATTAAATATTAATCTAAATAACATAAAATAAAAAAAACCACCTAAAAGGAATTATGATTGTTCCATATATGTAACCATGAATACTGGTCACCTAAAAAAACAAGGTGGGTTCATCTAGAAGATCAAAAAACGAAAATCCCTAATATTGAACTCCTCATGAACTGTAAAAACCCATAGAATCCCTTAGGATACACAGGGAAAGGAAAAGTGAGAGATAAAGGGTGAGTGGAATAAGTATAAATGAAATAATAAGGAAAAGAAATCTTTACCTTTTGAAATACTCATTGAAGTGGATGAAGAAGCTCAAAACCAAGGATTAATGGTGGGACAGACTCCCTTGGACACTCTCTTTTTTCAACTAAATTATATGAATGAATAGTTTTGTCAAACCCTTTTAAAAATGAGGAGGTAATAAAGAGAAATACAAATGTTATTATATTATAGAAGTATTCAATTTTAGGTCACATGTATTGGAAATAATGTGGCTCGCACTGGAAACCCATTGGTAACCTTCATGGTTTGGCGGCATGGTTACACCCAATCTTGTGCTATTCATGCAGGCTTCCACAAATAAGAAAATGATCATGACACTTTCATAAAAATATCCAAATTATTTTTAATTCCAAGTTCTATCCATAAAAAACAACTCCATCAGTACATCAACACCACTCACGTAGTTACAACAT
The DNA here is from genome assembly GCA_963277665.1 of Viscum album. NCBI lineage: Eukaryota > Viridiplantae > Streptophyta > Magnoliopsida > Santalales > Viscaceae > Viscum > Viscum album. The sequence goes on along the minus strand of OY728153.1, from coordinate 520,229,705 downwards.
GGTTACTACGAACATTCTTTAAAGTGTACAACACCCATACAATTACCTAATTTTAAAATTGATTCCAATTTTATTTCAAAATATTTGGAAAACTTCAAAAAAATAAAATATAAATAACTAAAATGACATGGATCATTAAAATATCCCGAGTATACTACTTTCTCCCAATATAATCTATCAGATAAATGATGAGGTACTAGAATAAATGCTTAAAAACTCCCCAAGAAAGTGGGGGTTGGTGGGGAATTGAATGAAAGATCCCAAAGAATATAACCACCAAACACAACCAATATCAGTAATATTACTAATTAAATTCCCAAAACATTGATACACCTATATGAGAAAATTAATTATAACACTACAAGCCTCAACATGAAACAACATGGGATCTAGTCCTCAAGTCACTATACTCACTAAATAATCTAGGTCCTCAGACACAGAACACCATTCCATGGTGAACCAATCAAGCACAAATAAGTTCACAACTACCCTATGTCCAAAGGGGTCTTACCCACCCAAGCACAAACCGAGTGGTATCCAATGTCAAGTGCAACTAAGAAACCAATATCAGAATGTCACATCAATACCAGACACCCAAAAATGAGAAGGAAGCATCCCAAACCAAAAAAAACACACACATATATATAAAATTTACAGCCATTAATTAATGAAATATGATAGATCTAAGACATATAACATAAAAATCCCAAAATACAATAATCATCGAAATTTAGATTACACCAAAGGCTTCCCAACATAATCATCCCTTTTATATTCTTTTCAAAAATCTTCTTCTTCCCATCATAACGAACACACCCACATTCATTAATTGAGAAACCCATCATAACCACCATAGAAAATGATATAGAAACTACCTCATCATAAGAATATATAACAACATAAAATGCAGACACTCTAAGATCTAAGTGAAGGAGATTCTAAATGTTGAATTAATAGATAAAGACAGACGAATTGATATAATTTGACAACATCACTTTTCATTGAGTTTGATTTTATCTGACACATGGTGGAACACATCTTAAAAGAATGGGACCATCCAACCCCAATACTTCCAACTCTTCTTCAATTAATCTCTCAATAGAATGTTCTAAATTTGAAAAAAAACAATAACTCAAATTAAACTATGTTAGCAATTCACAAAAAATAACGAAATTATAAATCAATATAACCTAAAAATATTAATCAAATATAAAAACAAACATAAAATCTCTCTCTAAAACCATACTCATGTTAATAAATTTTCAAAAACTCCATTTTCCATAACCCATATTTCTAAAAAACTACCCCTTTGAAATATTTTATATATCTTTAATCATTAAAAAAGGATTTATTTTCATAACAACAATATCATATTAATTTTAATCACAAAAAAAAATTCAAAAAAATTTATTCTCATGCTACAACAATTTATAATTTTATTTGTTAACAATTAACCTTTTAATCATTCCATGGGTATCAGATACAATTCATCCTAATATACCATAATTTTTTTGTACCTAAATTTCCATCAAAAAAACATTGAGTAACCAATTAAAATAATCACATAAAGGATAAAAACATTTCAAAACAATTTTAAATTCTTTCCCATTTCATTTTGAAAAATCTATTTCCCCAAAAAAATACAACAGACCATCAACAGAAAAAAAAAATATAAACATAAAATAAATAAGTTTCAATATCACAATAAATCACACTATTTAATAACACCGCAAGGGTAATCACTATTGTTATATTTTAAGAAAAAATAAGTGAAAATTAAAAATTAGAAGTAGAAAAAACATTGTCGATACATTACCATCGCAAGCAAGTAATTCATGTTCCAACCATGAAATATGATCTATACTTATTATTTTACAATATTAAATGTCTATATATAGATTATAAAAACATTTGGTCTAAACATGTTTCCTTAATTAATTTACTGCTTTTACCTATCATACTCAATGTGACCCACATTGTCAATAATGTACTCATCAATGATAAAAATACAATATTTAAATATGAAAATCAACAAAAGTACTCTGATAATGATTCAAAAATAAAATACCAACATCCAATTTAAACCTAGGGTTTTTTGGAATATTTTTTTATCAAAAAAATTTACACGCCCTCAATGTGGGTCTTGATGATGATCATAGTCTCATTTCTACAATGATATAACCTTTCTTGTAAGAGGGTTATCTAATACTATATTTTAATTAAATAAACTCATATCAACCCTAAACTAGAAACCCTAGATATCCTTTCATTTACCTGATGTTCATTTTTTCACCCTAGGATGACAAAAATTAACATGGTATGGAAAAAATAATTGTGAAAAATTTTAACCTCGAAAACAAAATAATCACACAAAAGTTTTCACCTAGAAATATGGCATGAAACACTCATATGTCAGATGACCATTAACATAATGATTATATAATAACAAAAAAAAGACATCACTGTATAAAGAAATATATCAACTCATTATGATGGTTAAAAGATAAGTGTTGTCACAAAAATAATCCAAAAAAGATTTGATTTTTCATGGTTAATACAAATACATAAAAATTTAATAACTAATACAAAATAGATAAATAATCTCTTTGTGACCCATAGACGTGATCAAAATCCCATAAAACCATCTATAAAAAATCTAAACACTCAACATCTAATGTAAACCAAATCTAGGGTTCTATAGGGGAGTACCATGAGAGCTTTATACACAGAATGGTGTGTGCATGGTGTGTGAAAAAACAAGCCTAATAAAACCTCAATAATGATTTTTGTAAAGTCCATTCAAATGACATTTTATGTAATGATATTTTGGAATCAATTTGAAAATAAATTTTTCATACATAATTACATAAATTCAAATATCACTCCTACAACTATTGATTCAAATTTTATTTTTGACGTTTGTTAAATGAAAATAGTAACTTCCAAAAAACATTGCATTGTTAAAGTCCCCCTTCTTAGATAGACATTTAAAAAAAGTATTGAAATATATTCAATAATAAACTGTTAAAATGACTTAGTAAATAATTTTACCGTACATTTCTTTTCAGACTATTATTTTCATGAAATAAAAATGATCCAAATCACTAATGGGATAAAAAACACAAGCCTCGTCAACAGGTTATGGTGTCAAAGAGTCCAAAAGAAGCATGGGACATAATAAAAGGGATTATCCTAATGAATTAATCTAGTATCATGGGTGATTTAATAGTTCCAAATGTAATATGATACAAGACTATAACAAAAGATCAAACCAACTACTAAAAAATGTTGCATCCAAACAACATATACTGCCAAAATATCCTATGCCAATCCTACTCGGGGGCACTCCCCACTTTACCTAACACACACCATTATGGAGAATGGTAGTTTATTACAATTAAATGTAGCATAATTCTGGGCCGAAAACATAGTTCATATCATACTCATGAAAACAAATAATATGAAATGAGATTTCAGTCATGTCATATAATCATTATGAATTTTAAATAAAATTAACATCACCACAAATTCCCACTTAATAAGTATCTCATTTCATATCATTCATGCCATAATATCTATCCAAATACCAAGTATGTTAATATTTTATATATCAAATAAAAAATTAATGGGATAAATAGGGTTACATAGACCAATTTTATTTGAGAAACAACTTAATGCACCAAGAAAGACACTATAAAATACTATCTAGGGATTTTGAGCAACTTTATCTTACATAAAAAAATCATTTAAAAATAATTATTGAAAAATAAACATTTTAAATGATATTTATAACCATTGAAAACATTATCTATTAACCATGAACCATCCATACAAGTTACCCCAAAAAAGAAACAATTCATATACTTTCCTTGAAATCTCGACATGATTTGGCAATCCATGCACCCACCATGCCAAACCTCTATATCAAAAATACATCACCACCCACACAGTTATGACATGGTTACTACAAACCATGCAAAAATAATCTAACAAAAATAGAATTAAAAATCATTAAAATTAAATCCAGAATATTCTGAAATATTTGGGTAAATAAAAATTATTATAATATCACTAACTATAGTGACATGGGTTGTTTTATGTAATTTATATTAATGTATATACAATATCATTTACTTTTGTTTCATTCATATAACATGAGAGATACTATGATAAAAATAGAGCTTCTACAGGACCAAAAATGATATCATAACTACATACAATATTGGAAATGTATAAAATTATTCATATTTTTTCTTAAAACTAGTTTAATTGTAACTCATATATCCATAAGACACAATCATCACATATATTTTATAATAAATTTATGTAAATAAAAAATTTAATCACAATTTAATTCTTTATTCTCTAATGAATTAGATAACATGATAATACATATTGTTATTACGTCAAAATATTCACTAGTATATTTCCTCTATAAGTGATCCATGCATTCACCACAGACATCTTCATGTCATTATAGAGATCGATGGGTGCTATAATTGAATATTCCAATTATTCTGTTTTTCTTCATTCATCAACACAAGAATCTTATTGAGGTATATGTTTTTTTATTTTTTTCTTAGTAATTGAATCACTCTCTATTCTTATGGGTAATCTAAAGTATGAACACACTATATCTTTAGATAATACAGTATATGGATTTTTTCACACTGATGATTAGGGATGAGAAAGATATAATCATGTTTATATAGATCTAAGGTCCTAGAATAATAATTTTTAGTGGGACCTTATTATTATTTTAATCCCAAATGAACGCCTTTTCTAATTAATAATAATATTATTATTATTTACATCACAATATCTTACCATGAAAATAAATATATATCATTTCTTGAAAAAATTAATTAATATTTATTGCAATAATATTTATTATAATATTTATCCGTAAAACATCAACAAGTCTTATCATTCCTCCTTTGTATGTATCAAAAGTGATTAATTAATATTTAAATAAATAAATAAAAATCCCCATGTTATCTATCAATTAATTAATATAAAGTATAGTTACAAAAATGATGAATAAAAAAATTAAAAACCCATCTCTCTTACATTATATCAAATAAAAAGTGACTGATTATATATGATCGACTAAAAGTAAATAATTATTATACCGTTTTTAGAATAATTTTAATTCAACATGATAGATTAACATATATTTTAATTGAATTTTTGGGTACACATAGTGTGTGACCCTCTAGGAACCTTTCTCAGTTTCATTTTGACGAACTACCAAAACTATAAGGTTATCATCTAGCAGCATGTCAATGATCCCATAGATAAATAATTTAATGTTATTAAAATGCACAACCTCATTAAATTTGTTGAAAAAATATAATATCTTTTTCTCCATATCTCATTTAACAATATTTCATAAAAAAGTTCATACTAATATATACTTGAATTATCTATCCTTGAATTCCAATAAATTATCACCTTGATATCACACTAGAGATATGAATTTATAGGATTTTTTCATTTAATCCAAAGGTCCATGTATAAATTTTTACATTATATGGAAGATAAAAATTATTTTCTTGACCTTTTCATTAATTACATATCACTTCTGACGTTTCCCACATATCCTACCTTTCATCAACAATATATCATCATCATTTTCGTCAATAAATCAATGTACAAGACTCCAAATATTAATTAATAATAATATCATGTCTAATTACCCATTCAAATATATATTGTAATATATAATGATATATGAAATAGATGGAATTCATATTGGTATGTCTGTTCTCAAAATCTCCTTTCATGAGATTACTAAGTACAAACTACCTGAGAAGTAGCCCAAACGTCTTACTAAAAATATACCCTTGGTAGAATATATTATCTTCATCCCATCATATGATGTCATCTATCCATTAAACATGTATTTAAGAATAAAATCATATAAATTCAAGGATATTGTTATAGTATGAGCATCAATGACCTTGTAGAGTGATATGTACATTTAATATATTATCGCATGTATTCCACATAGAAAAATGATCATCTTGTGATGAGATATAAATTAATATTAATAAATTTTAATATTTAGGTAATCTATTATTCAATGTAGTTTTTGATAGGGAACCAAATCAAAAAAATCACACTTGTACTGGATTAAACTAATAACTATCCAATTAATTATCCTCAAAAGATTAAAATTATTTATCTAGATTATGGTAATTATTGTTGATCTCACAATTCAACCCTTGGTAGTTTTACTTACTATAATATAACCCCTATTATAAAATCTCTAATGACATGACATAACTATGTTTATAACCCCTATCATATTTCATCCCTAGAATCATGGTAAATAATATAGTTATAATACATCATAATGTGATTAAAATTTACTATCTATTTACTACACCAAGATCTGTAACAATTCATTGAAAAAATATATCTTAAGCTGCATAAAAAGCTTCATAATACTGAATTTAATATAGATATAACAACTTCATGCTGTAATAATTTTTTCCATTTCATATTACCATATTATTATGGTGATGTTTGATCAATTTTATCGAAATATTACTATATTAATATACCTTAAAATAGATATTTTCATTTATCCAATTATCTGAAACATGTCACATTTTTATTTCTCAATCTTTATTGGATAGTATTGATAACCGACCAATGTAGTTGTCTATAAATTAAATAATATTTACATTTTTTTATTCATAAACAATATCAATGAAAATAACATATCATGGAAAGTTAGAAATATTTATAATGACATCTTTTTCTTATATAGAAAATTCATCACAGAAAAACCATATCACACAATATAATTTATCTAAATTATTTCATCCTATAATTTTTAATACCATGTAAACTATGTACTATGACTTGTATAATGAAAATCGTTGTTCTAATGTTGTATATAGGGTCCCCTAGAATATGGATATTTATATAATTATTTTGTATGAAATTAATCATAGTCTTGATTAACTAAAGATTATTAACCTATTTTCATGTGTTTTCAAAATTATATTTCCCGAAGGGCTATAATGCTCTCACTAACCGCTGATAGAAACCTAGAAAAATATCATTTCAAATTAATTTACAATGATCATTTTTCTTATTTTGACCTAGAAATGGATCCTTGAAACATTTATTCCAAATTGAATTTCCTTTATGTTTCCATCCTTTTTAGTTATGTCATATAGACATGTTCTATAATGATACCCCCGACGGAGCTGACCTTGATATTCAAATCCAAATATAATGATCATAATAGTAACGGAAAGTGCAAGTTAAATGGATTTATGCATGATGAATATATACAACTAGTCATGCCTTATTAGTAACATACTTGTACCACCCATGTATAGTTAATTTTTGAATTCCCACCATTTACTTTTTAAGAATATTGATATATAGAACCCAATTTTTAATTCTAATTAAATTTATAATAAAATCTAGTTTCAAATTAATAGTCTCTATCAGATTTATTATTATTATTATATAATGATATATAACCAACTTAAGTGAATATAAACCAACTAAAATGGTGTTATCCATCCCGCACAGTACTTATTTTTCGATTAATTCCTCAAATAAAAAATTTTGGATTTTATTGTACCCTTTACTACATGTGAATCTAAATACAAAAGTCTAATTCTATTTAGTTTTCCCAAAATGTCTCCAAATTTATTTCCATACCTCATTAAAATATATTGGGTTATAATATTATCATCATCATTAATAGGGAAGTATATATCAATATTAAAAAAATGATTAGTAACTAAGATGTAATTTATGTCCCTAAGGATTTACATTTTGAGCTTTTAGGTGACTTATACACGGATCTAATAAAAAACATGAAGATGTGAAATGTGGGTCTCCTTTCATATCATGACATATATTTTATACATTATCCAATGTAAATGAAATATGGTCAGTTATCACATAGATTTTTTTCAAAACATATTTGGAATGAAATAATGAACTGTTTCAATATATATATAAGAATCCACATTAATCATACCCTATGATACAACTATCTATAAAATATGAATAAGGATATGTTGGTTTAGAAAATATTTCACTCTAATTTAAATGATCAGTCGGTACTTGGTTTGGATATTCACTAAAAACCCATATTAGATTTACCAACATCCATGATCAAGTACATTCATTACCATGTGGAGAATTCCTAAAATTTAAAAAATGAATCACATAGAGTATACAAATTTTCTTGTAGCATTTCCTTCGAATAGTTAACATCAACATGCTTGAATGAACTCAAAAATCATTATGTATTACCTTTATATCTTATGGGTTGTTACTCTATAACAAATTATTTAATATTCCTATGATATTTACCTCTGAGGATTCTAAACATCATACTAGACAGATACCTGATCACTTATAGATCTACATTACTAAGAACTATCTCTCTGCAACTAGGTATTAATCTTATAACATTATATTAATCACATATTATCAATATTTGTAATTTACTATTCAATTTTATTGATCTTTTAAATATGTTTAGTATACCATAAAATCATTATTTTTAAAAGAAATAATGTCTTGTTTTTTCTAATATTACACTATGATAAATGTTTTGTAATACATTAATAAAAGATAGTTTGATTAGAATTAGTCCACTATAAAAATAGAATTCATGACTTTATCATTTTTGAAATATGAATATCCCTTTCTCATGCATTTTATGAAAACAAATCATACATTTCAAGTCATGAGTTTCTCACTATTTATATACAAATAACCTATTCCTTGTGGTTTAGTGAACAAAACATACATCATTGGAATGTGTATGCAAATAAAAAATCTCAAATACTAAATAATTGATATTTAAACATTATATGGAATAATGAATATATTTATTTATTATATTAAACTGATTTCTTCTTCATCTACTCATTACAGTTTCATTTAAAATGAACATTCTGTCTATATTGAAATCAAATAAGTTCTTTTCACTCTACTACTTATGAGTATTTTAACTCTTTTAATTACATTATAAAAGAATAATTCAACAAGAAATGAAAATCTGAATTTAAACCATCAATTTTGATCTCATTCATGATATGATATATAGAACCATGTTACCCGCAACTATTATTTACTTGGTGATTCTTACTCAAATGATTCATAAGATTTTCATCAGTTCTATTAATATCATAGTTCTATAAGAATAAGTTAAAACTATAATATACAGTTTTAATTCTCATATTAATTAAAAATTTCATATCTATGTGGAATCTCTATCGTTCTCACTGATCAATGTGATTCAACATATTAGAGACAAGATCAACAGCTTTATACCTTCTTCATGATTATACTATTATAATGTAGTGAAAATATAATTTTCCGGAAGGAATTTGTTCTCCTTATCAAGATATAGAAGACAATATTAAATTCTATATGCATCAATATCCTTATGTTACATAATCATTTCTCTATATATAATTTTTATCTTGACATAATGGACATATGGAGAGTACACATGTACCTCATGAAGATATCCCCATCACCTTTAAATACTCTATGAGGTGTCTAAACATGTATATGGAATTTATGTAGTAGTTCAACATATATGAAAAATTTACTATATATAGAAATATATGTTTGTGAGATCATGTTCTATGTCCTAAAATATCATAGTGTTCTGATGATTTTTATTTCCATAATTTACAATAGCTAAAATAGATTTTAGTTTTTATCATAATTATCTAAATATGTGATGTAATAAATTTTATTAATTTTTCTCACTCTGTTTTATCAAAATATAATTTCCATCACCATGGGTTTTAGAATATTTGGTCATGTATATGTTCTTGTGTTTATGACCCATATACACTTTCTCAAAACCAAGAAAGGCATGAAAAGTTACTCAATCATATTTAGCTATGAAAAAAATTCCAAATACATTAAATGAAATATCAATAATCAATTGAGTGGACTCATAGATCTCAAAATCCCATAAAAATATATACTAAACACTTTTATACTAATTACAAATTGTCTCATAGAGGAAATAAAAAATTAATGTAGGGAAATCAACAATTTTTGTATTCTAGGTAAAGTTAACTGAAAAATAAATTTAAAACAGTCCAATAAATTAAATACTTACAACAGTGGTTGGTCAATAAATTTTTTTAACTATGATGTCTCTTACCCAGAGTAATGATAGACTTTTGACTTAATATTTGGTTGGGGGAATATTTATATTTATGTGAAAATTTCATGTTTTATCTTTGTTACATAATTATTAATATTATGAAGATTTTAAAACAGTTATTAAACCTGTCTATATAAAATTTACACGTAATAAAATATAATTTCCATTCCTTATTGTATACTTATTGATTCATTTATTTAGTTATAATTATTGAGAATAAATTCAAAATTAACAATAAAACTCATAGAGATAAAATAATAAATTGGTTGGATCACAATATTTTATAATGGTTGGTTTATATTCAAGATAAAAAATCTATCATTAACCATATCGATATAATTCGTGAAACCATGATTGATTCTATTTTTAAAAACCCACAGATTCCCCTATATACCTCTTGAGTTGATTTAACCTTATTTCAAAATTTAGGCAAACTCCTCTCACTTTTTATCAATATCCTGTAAAAAATATTTTACTCATATTCATGTGAGTGAGAAAATGGAATGGTTAAGAAGGATATAAATAAAAGAAACGTTATAGTTTATTATATTAGATGAAATATACAAAATCATTTTAATTTAATGATAATAAATTAAAAGAAACCAATGACATAAATTGGTCAGTCTAATCTTCAGATCATCCACACGAGCATTGAATACACAATAGTAAACTAGCTAGATTTCCTTTAATTTGATTTTCATTATGAAAATAAAAATTATTGAATGAATTTAATTAATTAATTAATTAATTAATTAATTTATCATATTTTCCATCCAAAAATTCTTAGACATTCCCATTTAATGAGACAATGTATTATGTAAAAAATATTAAACAAAAGTTTCAAATAATTATAGAGAATATATTTAGCACATAATAATTATTATATAATTATTATATAGAAAACACTCAAGACATCAGCCATTAAATTTAAATTTTAATATTGATAATGATTATTTTCTTGTAATTTAATTCAATTAATTACTGGAGGACTACATAGTGTGTACTAATGATCTATACACAATGTTTTACTGCTAATAGAGAATTTAAGTTATACAGCTAGGGACTCAGTGTGTTTCTAAATTGTGGACACATAAGTGGTATATTCCATGTATACCAATCACATAATGTGTTCCCTTATCATATCCTATCTATCATTTCCATTATTCATATATTAATACACAATTTCCAATTCACCAAATATATTCTGTGAAATTTACTATATAAATCTATAGAACTAAGAGGTTCCCATTCTATATACATGTAGTTTAGTATAAAAACAAGGTTTTAGCTTGGAAATTCAACAATATGGGATTAATTTCACATTATGTGTTGATTCATAAGGTGATTCATGTATCCCATAACCCATCCTAATTTGGTTAACCATGGTGTAAGACTTTTATTTTGTTTTGGTAGCCAGGTCATTTCTTATATAATTATAGTATAATTTTATATTAATAGTCAACATATATAATAATAATTAATTACCAAAGATCATAATGGTTTCATTTTATTGGATATTTATAAGTGATAATAAGAATTGGTGTATGTTTATATGGCCTTAACATTTTAATTTCATACCCAATCTGTCAATGATTGTTAATCATGAATTGTGGGATAAGTGTTTGACATATCAAAATAAAAAAGAATTCAGAATGAGGAATCATGAATTATCAACCCTGGTCCATGTTAACATATCATAAGCGTAATACATATGTTTTTCCACACCCATAATTATAGAAATGCATTTTATTAGTCAATTTATACCCTCAAAATTATCAATATAGACAATGTCTCATACTTGTAATACCTACACATTAATTTCTAGTAATTTTAAAAGTAGCATTTATCTAGATAAATTTATCATATTTTATATTTCATTAACTATGATATATCATTGGAGATTCTTAACTCTATTCCCATTTCCCAATGAATTTGATGGATATAACATACCCACCTGTCATCAAGATCTATAACGGTCTCACTCATTTGACAATAATAATTCATACATATGATTTCAACAATATCAAAGAACATTCATAATATCATCATATCATAATCCATGTATATTTAATGAGTTTCATAAAGAATTCATTATTTAAACATAACATAACCTATGAAAAATAAATGGTTTTCATATAGATTACATAATAACTTAATTTACCATTGGGAAAGAAACATTTTCATACAAATATACTTAAATGATGATGATCATCATCATAATCAATAAAGAGATAAAATTTGGATGGTATCATCAGATACCATCCATATATAAGCATAAAAATCCTTAAAGTATATAATTATATATATTTATATAATACCTTGAAAATATTGTTTGAACCGTTGTTCAAAAACATGAGAAATTATTATTTTCCTTTGGTAACATTTTTACTAAAATTACCAGAATATTAAGAAAACCATTTTGTTGAAAATAATAATTGGAAATTTATAATTATTATTATAATAAAATAATTGTTATGATAGTGGGTAATTTTTTAACAATATATACATTAAAATATAACATTCTCTTAATACATTTAAAAAATAAGTCAAAGATGACTTGTATGGAAAATGATTACATAAAATGAAAATTTTACACCCTTTGTAAATAATTTACATGGAAATTAAAATGAATCTTTTAAAATATTTCATGTATAAATTAAAATATACATAATGAAATTTTATTTGTATCAACATGGATGAAAACATTCATCAACAAAATAATAAATAAGGTCATTTTTTCCATAAACAATATTTCTCATTATTTTTAAGTAAAAAAAATAGAGTTAAATATATATAATACATAAAAATATAGTAATTATAAAATTAGAAAAAAATATATTGAGTTTAATGGTTAATGATAATATTATTTCCCTGAATTGAAATTTATAATTTTCAATCCGAAAAAGAAATGAGACTCTAACATAAACACTATACCACAATTCTCATATAGTTTGGTAAGACATAAATATACATTATAATTAATATACATTTATTATAAAAAATTTTACAAAACCCTATTCATACATTACATACAACTTAAGAATTCACTATAATTTTTAATTATCCTTTTTATTACTAATTTATTCACCCAAATGAACATTTGAGTGAAAAAGGGTACGTTTTTGTGTTTTTTGCTTCAAAGATTCCATTACTTGCACCTTCATTATGGTTTAATAATATAATAGATATAAATATTGAAATTAATATAATATTTATTTATCATAAACAATTTTTTAATTATTCATATAAATTAATGATGAAAAACAGATCGAATCTCTTGAAAGTGTTTATAGTCAACAGGTATGTATGAGTGATGTTATCATTTTCGAAATAATGATTAGGTAATAACTTATATTTGATATTATTTTTATAGAATCAAAATTAATAAAATAATATAATATATAAACACTAAATCTATCATAATAAATGACCATGGATGATGTTGATATGGGATGAATAATCATTATGCAGAGGCGGTAGACCACATGTATGCAGGAGTGATACTTTCATTTCTAATTAGATGGAAGTGATGAATAAAATCGGGTTTCAATAATAATTTTGTCACATAATTATATTTATGATACTATATTTATTATTTTTTAGTCATAATATAGATTTAAAGGTAGTATAACAAGAATGAAACATGAAAAATGACTTGTAATAATATTTTCCACATCATTGAGAACCCTCCTTTGAATCCCTTTATATGTACCACATGGATATAATTTTGAAGAGAAGAGTGCCTATGAAAATTATATAATGATTTTTAGTGGAGTTTTTTTAACTTTTTTTGTGATCTATGTGGCTCAATGTGTTGTGAGGAAGATAGGAGTGTAGTGTCTACTTATAGTGAAGGAATGGACACACACGTAAATAATTAAAAACATTAAACATAATAAATTCATTTTTATGCTAAATTGGAACCAAGTTTATATATTCTATATATTACATAAGTATTATTCAATATAAACTCATATAAAAAAAACTATACATGTTTAGGTGATGTTTTAACCCTCATGTCTTAGAATTTAGCCTCCTTTAGCCCATTAGATGATTGTAGTGATGTCAAAATTTTTTACTCATTAGGGGTCAAGAATGTCTCTATAAAAGGAAAAATTGACATATAGGTGGAAAACGACTGATATTTTAGACAATATCATATTCATGTAACCAATAAAAATATTTTCATTAATGTTAAATCAATCCATAAATTATTATTTAACTAAAGATAACATCGATGTCTTTTTGAGGATATTCACATAGTTTTACTTTATATAATAAATATTGAACTAGAATATGAATATGAAATCTGAATTCATAAATAACTTGTAATATTAATATATAAAATTCTTGGAATGAAACAACTCGTTAAAATTTCATTACATTTAATATTTCTAAAATCATTTATATGATTTTTCTTTAACATTAACTAGTATGTTGATGGCTCTATGTAATAATTTCGGGTAATTATTCAATCACTCAATATTAAAAATATATTACCATGATAAAAAACTAAATAATATATAAAATAAACATTTTTAATAGAATATAAACATTTTCAATCTCAATGAAATAATATTAGATATATTAGAACAATTAGAGTGACATTGTGTATTTATTGTTTACTTTAAATAATAGTAAGGTCATTATCAATGGAAGTTAGGGATAAATTAAAAAATATTTAATGATACGATAATTATGGTTTAAATTAAACTGAAAAAATGAAAAAAAATGATTGTTTTTTGGATATTTCTTGTCCTAATCCGATTGTTTTATCCATCATTTACCAATTTTACCCATACCAAAGTGAAAAATATTTATCTCATTTACTATTATCAAGGTCAAAAAATAAAAGGCAACTATTAACATAAATGAACCTCCTAATTCCAAAATTGGAATCCATCTTTTTATATTCAATTTATATAATTTATATAAATTAATTTTAATCTAAATTTCTTAAACACAAAAAAAAATTTAGGCCTAAAAAAGAACATATAATAAAATCAAGTATATTTATGATTCATTTTTTATTAAATATATTATATATACATAATTTATTTACTTTATACATTATTATATATTTCAAAATATAATGTGAATTTATACTTGATTTTAGGAAAATAAATGACAGTATTGTAAAAAAACATTTTTTGAATGACCACTTAAAAATAAATCATTTTAGAATAATCTCAAACATTTACCCATAAAAAAATTAACTATATTATTTAAAAAATCATAATTTATTTTCGAAAATAATATTTCTATAAATGTTTTAAATTAGTTATAATTTCTGCACACAAATTACAAGAAAACTATTTTTGAATGAAAACAAATTTATAAAGAATAAAATTAAATTACTAAATATTTTATACTCATTAATTATGAAGGAATAAATTAATTTTCATTATATAAAAACATTATACATATTGTTTGTGATTTTTTATTCTTATTTATAGTAGTAGTTTAATTTCTAGGTTTTGTGATATTTTATTTTTTAAACTCAGTGGTGTGTGTCATGAAATCTATCAAACATTTTTAATTTATTTAAAGAAAAATATATTCTAATAAAACATGATGTTATATTCAAACCATCCCCCCATTAAAGAAATTTATTCCTCATACTGTTAATTATACAATAATTATTTAATCCTGAAAAAGTATTAAAATATGATGTAGAATCTATCGTGATAAATAATCACTATTTCACTACTATGAAATATAGTATTTATTAATTAAGAATTTCTAAAACCAAATATGTATCATTATCATACTCATGAATTTACAAAAACAAACATTGATAGTTTATATATATTTTACACAAATTAATTTATAGATTTATATTCCTTTTACTTATGTTGAGGAATCATTTACCATCAAGTTATAGAATTCAAAATTATATTAAAACATGATTTGATTCCATATAATAATAAAAAAAATCATTTTATTGGGCATTGAGTAGTTTTTCATCCCTTATTCATCTCATATTTCAAATAATAAATTACCATAATGGCTTATTTTTTTCATCCCAAAATAACTATAATTAACAGTTATTGAATTATAAGATCCATTAAATAATGAGAATACATTCATCCCATATTTACTTCATAACAAAAATTCTAATGGTTAGCATAAGTTATCCAATTTGGTTAAATCTTGATAAACTAATCTCCCAAATCACTTCATTAAAACTAAGATTAAAAAATAAAAAATATTTAAAAAATATTTAAAATTGATAATTACGTTTATTTGATCACATATTCTTCTTTGGTCAACTTAAAAATTATCTCTAAATAATATTAATCACTTATAATGTTATATGAAAAAAAATATGATTTAAACACATACTCCCAAAAATTTCATAATTAATTCCTAAAATAATTTGAATCACTAAAATCAATAGTGGAATAAGATATTCTTCCAAAAAATAACTCTTCATATACTATCTAATATTTTGTATAAATTCCAAAAAAAATCCATTAATTTCATCATAAATCTCATGTTCATCAAATCACATGTCAATTTCAAGGTTAGCAATATTATCTAATTTACATTGTCAATTTCATTAATATTTTTATCCCAATTAAACAATATTATCTGAGCAACAGTCTCACATTAAGTGTTAGTTAACCCTCAATCACGTGTCTTCTAAAAATATCACCTTATAGCTAAATCACTTATCTATGTTATGAGTATCATTCAACATATTCTTAGAAATTCCTAAAAGAAAAACATTTGTAGAGAAATGCATATAATTTTTAGGATTCTCATAACACGAATTCCATTAATAAAGAACGTATACAATAATATTATTGAATCTTATACATGAAAAATATAATCATTCCACTTCCTTCAAAAACCATTAAACAGGTTGTTTCATATTATTTTTTATTACTTTCCTAATTTATTATGGTATTCAATGTCTGTTTATTATCAATAGTAAATAATTTATACATATAACATTGATGATACTGCATTAAATATTTCCCCATATATAATATATTTTCCCAATTCCCATCCATTCAACATTTAAATCATTTAATCGTATATTTTTCTTATGTAAGCTATTATACCTTTTATATTATCAACAAAATTCCCATTTTTTCTCAATAAATTACGTATTTATTCCATCGTTTTATATACAAAAAACATTCTCACGTTCCTTTGAGACATTAATATTATTTATTATTTCTATATTTACACATAAAATTAATTTATTCTTCTTTCCACTATGGATTTCATCAAATGAACCCCCATGAAAATATATTTTTACCTTTTTTGGTGGGTCAATAAACTCTCCCATGTTGAGGTTCTCAATCATATAATGAGATAGTTGGTTATGACTAATTATATGGATTCACAGTATAGCACCCATGTGAATTTATTTCTCATGAGTTAAATCATTATAGTATCCCTCACATTCAGTATTAACAGTATTCCACCATTTTCTAGCTATTGACTAAAACAAAAAAGAAAATTGTGAGAAAAAATAATCATAGTGGGTACTCATATAATCCTGAATAATTATTCAATGGATTTCTAAATAATGACATATTATTTTACATATATTATATTGTAGGATTAATATATGTAATTATTTATTGTTATCTATTAAAATTAATAATAATGGTTCTTAAATAAATTTCTAATTAACCTGAGAATACCTCACATGAGTGTATATCTAGGATTGTAGCTTTAGGACCACTGATCACAAATCAGTAATGATAAAGTTAATCTTCAATCCAACCCAGTAAGAGATTTTACCCAAGTGTTCATCTATTCTACATTCTTATCCACATCCCATTAACTAGACTTGGATATATTTTTTAGGAAAACAAAAAAATCTCATCATTACAGAAGCTTTATGATGGTATCCTATACTTAGAATTATCGCCATATTTTTCAATAGTATTATCTAATAAACACATTAAAATATAACTAAATCTTTATTTAAAACATTCAGATGATAATTTATCAATTCTTAAATTAATATTTCATCATTTCAAATGATCATTCAATACATGTCATAATTACATAAGCTCTAGGACCCTAAAGAAAAGATATTTTATCATAAACTCGTCACCTCATGTCTTGTATTGTTTTTCATATTATAGAATATCATGTATAATAAATATATAATTTTTATAAATATATTCTATAAAAATATTCAATAGTTACATACTATGCATCATTCCATTATACGTTTTTATTATACTTTCATTATTAATTTTTTTCTAAAATGAATATTCGGGTGAAAACTAGTCTTCTTCCATGCATGTTTTTCTTTGATTGTGTTGGTAAATACACATTGTCCATGGTTTCAACATTTCCAAACCATTAATAATGAAATAATTTCAGTAATTATTCAGCTTATAAACTATTATAATTATTTATATAAACCAGTGATGAAAAAATCACATTGCTTTATGGAGGTGGTAGTCCACACATATACACAAGTAGACTTTTATTTTTGAAAAATATGGATAGGTAAAAAGGGAAATCATATAATGAAATTAGAGAATAATAATTTGGTCATAAATATAATATATTAAAATTATATCCATCATAATAACTAACCATGATTTATTATGAGGGAAAATGAATCATATCACTACGTTGAGGTGATAGTTCACATATATATATATGAGTTACACTTCGATTTATTATTTGATGGAAATAAGGTGGAAAATATAAGCCTTGTAAAAACAATTAATATCTTATTATATTTATGATTATATATTAATGATTTTTAATAAATAATATTTACTTATCAGGTGTTGAAGTAGGATGAAACATTAAAAATATAATAAAGAACTTCTACCTCTTCTTTTAGAATCCTATATTGAATATCATATTGAGGACCCTAGGGATGTTATTTTGAAGAGAAAAGGACCCATATAATTTGGATATGTATTTATATATGTGTTTTCAGCATGTTCTGGTCGACATTAATCTGTTTAGTATTTCACAATTATCTGACGATGGATTTCATCTTATGTTTGAAAATGATTCTTACAATTCGTTCAATTATAAAAATGAATTAGTGTTTTCTGCATTATGAAATGAAAATGTATACTCAATTCAAATAGGTTCTTTAGTCTCTCAAAATGCTTCATGTTAAAGTGTATTTCAAAAAGATTCTTGGTTTTGGCATAGGATACTGGGACACTGTAATGTTCACTCCTATAGAAAGCTAACTAGAAAATGTTTATAAAAAGACCTACCAAAACATGATTTTTCAAATTATAATGTGTGTAATACTCATCAAAAGGGGAAGAGACACAAAATTTCCTTCAAACGAAATAATGAAGTGTCAAATTATCAACCCCTCAAATTTGTTCACATTTATTTTTTTGGACCATCTAAAGTTTCTATTTTATTTGGTAAGAACTATGTTTATGCTCAGGTAGATGAATTTTCTAGATATAATTTGACTTTATTTTATGATAAAAAAAGTGAATCCTTCTCTCATTTTACAAAATATTTTAAAATTGTAGAAAATCATAGTGGATTTAGAAATAAATCCATGAGATGTGACCATGGATGTCAGTTTGAAAATCAATGGTTTGAATCTTTTTTCTCAGTAGATGGATATAATCATAATTTCTCGGCACCTTGAAAACCTCTACAGAATACATTTGTGTTGATAAGAAATAGAACCATGAAATAGATTTCTAGAACCATGCATAGTTAATATGAATTACCTATTTATTTTTGGGATGAAGCTATAAATACAACATGATATATTATCAATAGATTATTTATTATACCCATTCCAAAAAGTCCTCTATATTTGTTATGGAACAATAGAAAACCCAATGTCACCTACCTCAATGTATTTGGATGCAAAGTCTATATCATTAATACTAAATAAAATCCTGAAATCATCATATCCAAGGGTGATGAAGGAATATTTCTAGGATATTAAATATCTAGTAAATCCAATAGAGTGTTTTACCAAATAAATAAATGTGCGGATGAATCTTTCCATGTCAAATTTGGTGAAATAGATTCACATGATCATAAGACCACTCTAGAGAACATGGAGGAAGATGTATCAAATCTAAAAAACAATTCAAAATCATCTAACCATCCTATAAAGGAATCTATGAAAATATCCAGTTATGGAAATTCTGTCGAATCAAGTCTTAATTAACCTGAACCTGCAGAAGAACCTGAAATCACTTGACCTTTTTATAGAATTTTTAGTACTCCTAAAAACCATATATTAGATGATGTTATTGAAGATTTAGATAAAGGAACTGAAATTTTATATTATCTTAGAAACTAGGTTGAACATCAGGTCTTCATGTCACAACTTAATCATAAAAACATTAATAATTCTATCAATGATGAATTTTGGGTGATGGATATGCAAGAAGAGATTAATAATTTTTACAGGAATGAAGTATGGAAGGCTGTTAATAGACCTAAAGCCACATTAACCATAGGCACTAAGTGGGTGTTTAGAAATTAAGTATATGAAGATGATAAATAAGTTAGAAAAAAGGCTAGATTGGTTTCACAAGGCCATAGTTAAGAAAAAGGAATTGAATTTGAAGAAAAATTTGCACTAGTGGCCAGACTTGAAGCTACCAAAATTATGATTGCTTATGATGCACATCTGAATATCAAACAATATAAAATAGTTTTGATGAGTTTATTCCAAAATGTGTATATATCTGAGGATGTCTTTGTTGATAAACCCACTGGTTTTACAAATCCTCATTTTCCAAATCATAAATTTAAAATATGAAAATATTTATGTTGTTTAAAATAAGCTCCAAGATCATGGAATGATCAATTATGTACTTTTCTTATTTACAATAGTTTTACAAAAGGAATATATGATCCTACCATAATTATAAATCAAATTTCTAGTGATGTTTTAGTAGTTCAAACATATGTTGATGATTTTCTATTTGGATCTTCAAGAAATTCTTTATGTATTGAATTTTCTTAAATGATGCAAAAAAAATTTGAAATGATTTTTATGGGTAAACTACAACTCTTTCTTAGATTTAAAATCATTCCAAATAATGACATTTTATTTTAAATTAAAGAAATTATTAGAGATATTTTAAAATGATTTGGCATATATATCACTAAAAGTAGTGACACATCAATGAGTACTACTTGTAAGTTTGACATTGATAAATATGGAAAATATGTGTGTAAAACCATGCACAGAGGATTGGTTGGAAGCTTACTCAACTGAACTGCACGCCGACCTTACACTATGTTTAGTGAATGTGTGTGTGTTCTTTTTCAAGAAAACCATAAGGAAACTAATTTCAATGTTGTTAAAAGAATTTTCAAATACCTCAAGAATACACCCCATCTAGGACAGTTCTATCCTAGAGGACAATCATTTGAGTTAGTTAGTTATTCTGACATCGATGGTTGTAAGTTAGATCAAAAAATCACCTCTGGAACATGTCACAAATTAGAAAATTCAATATAATCATGGTGTAGTATGAAACAAAACACTATTGCATTATCCACTATTGAAAACGAATACATAGTTTCTAGTTGGTGTTGTGAAAAAATTCATTCAATGAAACACACATTACTATATTATAGACATCAATTCAGGCATGTACCTAAATATTGTGAAGATAAATGTTCAATTAAAATATTATAAAATCATGTTTCAGACTTTTGGACAAATCATATTTATGTAAGAAATTACTTCTTGAGAGATCATTATCAGAAAGGTGATATCACTTTGGAATTCATTGGAACTGAATATTAGTTTACTGATATATTTACCATACCATTAAATTCTGAAATAATAGATTACATCATACATGAGTTGGGAATGATGAATATTAAGAAGTATGTGTATTGTTTCACAATTTATGGTTTAACTAGTCAATTTTTAAGATTACTATCTAACTATAACTCTTCTATACTGTTACTATCTTAAAATTTTCTATTTCATGTTTACGATCTCATAGTTACTACATTTCGGTTATCGTCTGGCACTTATTATCTCATACAATACAGTCTAACAGTTTAGAAATTACTCAATTATGGTCTCACCATGAAATTCTATTATGGTATTACCATGAAAGTTTGTTACGGTCTCTCTATGAAAACCTGATTACAGTCTCACCGTGAAAGCTAGTTCTGGTCTCACCATAAAAAAATTTAACGATCTCACCATAAAAATATGTTAATTTTTTATTTATTTATTATAACCTATATCATGGTAATTAATTATATTATTCTTTTACTTTCCCAAACTCTTGATTTTGCGACGCTTGATATCCCTAAATGATAAAAATGAAGGGGGTTTCACTCCTTTCATCACATGAGATCTCTTCTATCAAACCGTAACTCGACATTCAACCTTTCTCTCTCTCTCTATCAAACCTTTGTTGAATGCCCTAAATGAAACATTCATCTTAATCAACTCCTAATAAGTACATATCAAAGAATAATATGAAAATATCTCTAAATTTAGTTCATGAAGGTCCTTTGAATCCTAACCTAGTGAATAGAACAATGGTACCCAAAATGCAAATTTTCCCACACTGGTAACTGTCAAATATGTCTTTATTATTGAATGTACTAAAAGAAAAAGGTTGGAACATTGGTTCACAATAGAGGATAGGAAGATATAACAGAAGCTAGCGTCATAGTTTTATCAGTTTTTTCAATTCAATTTTGATACAGAAGATGGTTTTGTTCAGAGATGCTGGATTAATGGGAAACGATTTGTTTTCTCTATGATTTAATGGGCTTCTTGCCTAAGGACACCTCAAAAGGGTATTTTTGAGGACTACCATAGAAGACCTCCACCTCTTAGTGAGGTCTTTGTTTTTGATAAATCCTTGATAAGCTTAACTGGGAATGAAACAATGAGAAGAGTTATAGCTATTGAGCTAGATGGGGAAATCATAGTTTTGTTTAAATTTGATCAGAATCTGATCAGCCCCCGAAAAGGTGATTTTTCTACACTCAAACATTAGGATGTATTTTTGATACATCTTATAAAGAATGGACACAAGATCATCCTATTAAAATATGTTATAATCTATATGTGTGAGTTGATCTAGACAACATCCATGTCATCCTCCCTGTTCTACTCAAGGTTAATCACAGCTATGATTCATAAAAAAGGGTTGGTTGGACAAGATGAAAAATTCATTAAGGATTATGAATTTTGTATTTAAAAATATACATTCAAGAGAATGAAAATAAGTTGTAATTCATGGAGAAAATCATGGTAGGAAGATAATGAGAGGTTCTAGGAAAATTTTAACCTGGTTTAACACTCTTCAAGACCTAGTAAATTCATGATCCTAGTTTGGACCTAGATGAGATCATTGACTATTCAGATGAGAAATAAGAGTAAGTGGTTTTTGTACCTACAGGTAGAACTGTTCTAGATGAAGAAGACAACAAACCTGCTCCACATGTCTTAATCGAGAAGAAAGAACTTTCCCCTAAAGAGATTGTTGATCTGTAAGAACCTGTCTCTAATGAAGAATTAGTTATTGTAGGAAGAGAAATGGTTTTTCTGGAATATAATTTATAAGCATATCTATCTCTTGATAATTATGTTGATTATGAGGAACACCTAGAGGAACACGTTGTTCCTAAATATATCTAATCTGCTGAAGAGATAATGGATCAAGCCATTCAATTAGCTAGAATGGAAATCGGTGGGGCTATTGGGGATGAAATCATGGAAATAGATCAAGGATCAGAAACTCTTAGTCCTGAGAAAGATTCACCTGTTGTGGGGGAGTATCACCCAAATATGGAATGCATTAAAGTGTCAACTTCGGTTTATTCATTCTATGTGGATACATGGTAGAAATTTCCAATCTATTTTGAGGTGATTGAATCCTAGGATGCCACAGATAAAGGTATAGATATGTTTTCTATTTTTCAATTGAAACTTGTACCATATATTGATGTTATAGCCACAAAATAAACTAATCCTATCTCAACACCTATCTCAGAACATTCACAATAACCATCCAGCATGGTAAGAAAGGATGATTTGAAATCATTTGGATTTTCCCTATTGTCTAGGGATGAAAAGCACATGAATTCTCAACCTACTCATGTGACGAACTTGAGTGAAAGAGAGGCTACCCTATTGTTAGAGAATATTATTTTCCATTATTATCCGAAAATTCTTCATGAAATTCTAGAAGTCATAATAGAAAACAATCAACATAGTGATGAAGTGATTTCTCTCAATGGTATGGGTGAAGAAATGCAAATATTGATGAACTCAAGACCGGAAATTGTTCCTCATCCTATTGAGGATGATAGTTTTCATATTCCACATGATGTTTCCTCCTTGATTCAAAATAAACATTCCTCCTTAGCTGATAAGGTGGCTGAAAGAAACAAGAAAATAGTTTAACTGATGTGTGAGCTAGTTATTGGTCTTAACAAGTTGATTGATGAGTATAAGGTCTGTCTCTAGAATGTTTTGTATCGACTAAAGTCTCTTACTTCAGTTATTATAGTTTCTAGTGCCTCTAGACAATCATATCAACCTTCTGTGGATAGTGATCTTCAAAGAATAGTTATCAATTAATAACATCAGTCTCTCCTTAGTGGATGTCACGATGAGTCTCTATCATTGGTTTTCAAGAATAGTGATAGTGTTCTTGATTTTCTAATAATTCATTCCAATATTTCCAATGATTCTCAAGAAGATATTACTAAGAAGATGGACTTATACTTCAATATGATCCTCCCTAATCATGATATGACAAACCGTTTCAAGTTCCTTGTAAAGAATCTTAGAATCTCTCCAGTCACCCTAGCATTCATAACTCAGGTTCCAAAGCTTATGGACTTCACTCCATTGTGGGACAAGTTCATGTAAAACAAGGATTACTTTCAGAAATAGATACAGTATGGTGGTGATATCATTGATCACATCTTCAATATTTGGAGGCCTTATCTTCATGTCAAGAGCACTGCTATTGTGCCTCTTACACCTGCACCCTTGTGACTAGGTTTGCCTACCTTCTCATCCTCTTAACTTTCCTCAACTTATATGTCTGTCTCTTAGGCTATTAGCCAGATTAGACATGTTATCCTTGACCAACAGTTTTCTAGATCTTCCACTAGACCATCCTTTTCACCTCTATTTTTGAAGGACTCCCTTTACCTACTATGTCACAACCGGCCTTCACCAAGATGAGATAAGGGGCATAGAATTTCTAGACCCTTCCTTCCTTAAGTTGAAGGAGAGGTAATGACCCCAGAATTCCACCATCAATGGGTCCCAGAGTGGCGACTAGAACCAAAGGTATATAATCACACACAAATGGAAGGAATTACAATTTTTATTTAGTAGAATCGGGAGATAAGATAATAAATCCCAAACAACACCAAAACTAGTGTAGATTTGAAGCCAAAACAAATCATTTTAATATTCTTGTTCCAAAAGTAAGTGCTTGAAATGTAAAAGAAAACTCCAGAGGAAATTACCAAAGAAAAAAAATAGCATCAACAATTTCCCCATAGTCTGAAATAGTATGGTCTGGCACGATCCTTGATTTTCTCTTAGAAACATGAATGTTGTTTTATATACGTAGGGTGAGTATACAAGTATAATCATTAAGGAAAACCAAAATCTCGCATTCACAAGCGGGGACTTATACTAATTCCATGTGAAAAATGACATATCAAATCACCAAGTAGTGAAACAATCCACCCAAACCTCACCATGGAACACTCCCCAAATAACGCATGAAATGTAAAGTAGTAGTAAAACACATCGATGTTTTGGTACCCCATGACACTTTCCCTCTGGTTATTGAAGACATCATACACATCAAACCTATCCCTCCGTTCACATCGTAGACCGACTACCATCCCCCACCCGCACACACCTTTGCTACCACAACCACACATCCCACCCACAAACACATGGTCCACAACAACCACATGTAACCACGCCGATAGACACCTAGGCCAGAACAACTACCACCATGCCTGAAGACACCTGGGCCTCATCCCCAAGGAACATAGGAAACCACCTACACACACACCTGGTAAAACCACCACAAAATACCCCATTAGAAGAATCATGTGCTATAATGGACATCAGGACATCATATCATGTCCAATGTATCTTGGGATACTCGGTAAAGGGAGCATAAAATGAGCTGATAACCTTCCACTCA
Organism: Viscum album; assembly: GCA_963277665.1. Taxonomy (NCBI): domain Eukaryota; kingdom Viridiplantae; phylum Streptophyta; class Magnoliopsida; order Santalales; family Viscaceae; genus Viscum; species Viscum album. The sequence goes on along the minus strand of OY728153.1, from coordinate 520,203,362 downwards.
CAAGAGTGTTAGAAAAAACACCCTCCCCCATAAAACAGGGGTGTTCGACAAGAAGTTCTCAACATAGATAGGGCATGAATATCAAAAATAAAAACTAAATTATTTATATAGGTAACAAGAACTCATCCCAATCATGGGGTTCCAAAACCAGCCCAAATTAAAAAACCTATCTTTCTTTTAATTCATAAGAAGTACCACAACCACAACCATGTAACAACTCATTCCCAGAAAACAATTCCCCTTTGAAACCATTTTTGTTTTCTTATTCAAGTGATTATAATTAGACAATTCTTCTCTACCATGCAGTTGAAAGGCATACCCACAAGCCATGAAAGAAAAAACACCCAAGCCATAATTTAAGCATTCACACCCAGTTCAATTGTAATGTCACAATGAACAAAAAGATCTGTGAGATCCCTCAACATAATGGAACCAAACCAAGCCCCAACATACAGACCTAGACAGCCTTAGGTCCACAAACCAACAACTGCACAATAGGGTATCCCATCGCCATCCATGTCACCTCAATATCATCAACCATAAACATCACCAAAACAAAGAAAGGGAGTTTTCGAATTTAAATATTCCATTCATTTAGTTTCATCTTTCCATCATGTTAAACTGGGTGATCACACAAGGATTATTATTCATTGGGTATCCATTTAATCAACTGAGTTTACATGACTGACCAGTTCCCACGTTACAGCCATTCAAGTAAATAAATATCCAGAAAACAAATCTTCATTAGTGCCCAAGAACGGACCACCAACGACCACATTTTTTAGTGGAAGTAAACCCATTCAATTCACAACATATAAAATGAGATAAAAGAGTACATCCGCATCATCAAACACATCCCTTGATTATTTGAATCCATTTATTTATTATATATGGATTGGTTTTATCCGTCCCCATAAAAAACATTATCATACCCACCCCGCATGATGCACATTAAAGAGAGACAAAAGGAAAAAACTCTACTTGGATGATCAACGATCGATTTTTTTCTCTTGGTTCCAACAACTGGGGCTGCTTGAATTTTAGGGGAGGAACTCGGAGGACTCCAATAATGAGCAGGAAATGCTCCCTCATAGGCACACCACTATCCACCTGAATGGGGACACCAAACACACCAATGAATGAAGGAAACCATCCATGAAGAAGAAGGAAAGAATTATCATGTGAAAAAAAGGTGAGATCTTGGAGTTACGACATATGAAAAATCTTGAGTGGAATTAAAGTTGGATCATGGTTTCACCACGATTTTGGAAAGTTACATACGATATGATTAAATAATATCTAATAATTCACATTAGAGGGGTGGCCATAATATATTTTTGAGAAAGTATTTCATTTAAAGAGATGAAAGAATGTCTCCAGAGGGTCTTTCGACTCTTAAGGAATTTAAAATGTTGTTTATATCTCTAAGATGGCTTTGTACCACATTAAAAATGATAAAATACTTAAAAGTGGTGTTATTTGAAAAATGGGTATAGAAACCCTGACACCCCTCTGTGGATGATTGGTGAGACTGATAGGTGAAACCAATCGGTGGAGCTGATCAGGTGAAGCTAATCGTTTGATGCTAATCCAATAAAGATGATCCCCTGAAGCTGGTGAGTGATGCGGATTGGGTGAAGCTGATCCTGTAAAGCGTATCCTGTGAAGAGGATCCCATGAAGTTGATCCAGTGAAGCTGATCCCATGAAACTGATCGGTGGAACTGATGGGGTGAAACTGACATGTGAAACAGATTGGGTGAAACAAATCTGTGAAACTGGATGGGTGAAAATGATATGTGAAGCCGATTGGGTGAAAATTATTGGATGAAATATATTGGGTGAATCCAATTTGTGAAACCGATTGGGTGAAACCAATCTATTAAACAGATTGGGTGAAAACGATATGTGAAACCGATCGGGTGAAACCGATCTGTGAAATCGATTGGGTGAAACTGAGTCAGTAAAACCAATCTATGAAACTGATTGGATGAAACTAATCTAAGAAACTGGTTGGGTGATACCGATCTTTGAAACTGATTGGGTGAAACCGATCTATGAAACGAATTGGGTGAAATCGATATCTAAACTGATTGGGTGAAACTGATCTGTGAAATCGATTTGGTGAAACCGATTTGTAAAAATGATTGGGTGAAACTGATTGGGTTAAAATGATATGGTGAAAATGATCTATGAACCAATTGGATGAAACCAATCTGTGAAGCCGATTGGTTGAAACCAATATTTGAATTTGATTTGGTTGAACCGATTGGGTGAAATATTTCGGTGAAACTGATTGGGTGAAACCGATCGGTGAAACTGATTGGGTGAAACCGATATGTGAAACTGAATGGGTGAAACCGTTTGGGTGAAACTGATTTGGTGAAACTGATATGTGAAACCGATTGGGTGGCATTGATCACTGAAACTGATCACATGAAGCTGATCTATGAGACTGATCTGTGAAGCTGATCTGTGACACTGATAAGTGAGGCTGATCTGTGAAGCTGAACAATGAAGCTGATATGTGAAGGTGATCAGTGAAGGTGATCTTTGAAGCTGATCAGTAAAGATGATCAGTGAAACTACTCAGTGAAGCTGATCAGTGAAGATTATTTGTGAAGCTAATCTATAATGTTAATCAGTGAAGCTAATCTGTGAAGCTGATCTGTGAAGCTCATCAGTGATGCTGATCTGTGAAGCTGATCAGTGAAGCTGATGTGTGAAGCTGATCACTGAAACTGATCTCTGAGATTGATGGGTGGAACAGATCAGTGATTCCAGGACACCCCAACACATAGTGTTTAGAAAAGTAATGTACAAGGAGGGTCTGGTCCAATACATCAGATACCTCTCAAAATTATTCTTCACCTCGAGAATACAAGAGTAACCCTGTTACGACCCATCTTCGGGGCCCAGGTTGTCACTACCCCAAGCCTGCCTTCCGTAGGCCAGGGGCTGGCGACTATCACCAAAGTCGAAAATCCCAATAAAAAGGGAAGGAATTGCCTATATGAAATAAAAACACACACTAAAAGAGTACAAGAAGAAGCTACACTAAGTAATGTAGTAAAACAAACATGTTTAAAGGACAAGGGGCTGGAAATACATGCCCAAAAGAAAGGTACAGCTACAACTGAATGTAATGTACAACTCAAATTACAATAGCTGAAAGGTGACAAGCAGCTCCCGGAACATCCTATGACTTCCTACCTAATGGGTAGGTACAAATATCCTCCTCATCACTACACATCCGTCTGTCTCCTCTAGGTACCGACTCATCATGACATCCCCCTCCGGGTACCGAATCGTCGCGAGATCCACCTCCGGGTATCGTCTAGCTCTTCAAGCCTCAACCACGATCAGTGATGTCTGTCATCTGCAACCAATACAACGAGGTGCGGGAATAGCCTGTGCTGGGGTGGGTATACGATACTCAGTAGGGACCCTGAGACCCTCAAGGTCTCACTAAATCCAACATGTATAAACACTAAAAAGTCTTCAATGGATAACCCTTACTTAGGTATAAGCCCATACTTATACCTATGTTACCAAGTTACCCATCTCAGCCATGATGTATAAAACAAATATGAAGTTGACGGATAACCACTACTTAGGTATATTCCCATAAATATACATAAGTTATCTAGTAACCCATCTCAATCATGAGGTAAACACAAAGGTCAAAGACTAATCTCAACCCAGGATTTTCATTATCGAAACGAAAACTGGTGAAGAGATCCGTCTCTGATGAGTACAGTGAACCTGTCATGAATCCGAGGCACTTCTCACTAACCTAAGACTAGTAAGGTACTCCGCCTGTCAAGTACCGTGGGTCATCCACCAAAAAACAGTAATGCTTCCCACCGGGGTCTGCCACCCAAACACAGTATTGCACCCCCCCCCCCCAAATAGCATGCAGAGGTACTCCTCCTGTCGAGTACCGCATGTCTTCCACCCAAACACAGTAGTGCTCCCCACCGTGGGTCTACTACCCAAACACTTTAGTGCTCCCCACTGGGCTATACAGGACACTCCGACTCAAATCGGACAAGCAGTATTCAGGTCTCAGCTAGCTACACGATCTCCATACTCCTTATGGTCGTCTCCGGGAGGGTCCGCTCCATGAGCTACTAGTTTATACTCCAAGTATCACAAGTCTCACGAATATGTAACTCAAAGGACCGCCTCATCATAGGGGTCTCAACGCAACAGATGGCGCGTCGATCGAACGCCCGGTCTGTGAGTTATTATCCTTTTAGTCTTGGGGGCCCGGTTAGTTTTGTGTACGAACCAACCTCTCCATATCTCAACTATACCCCAAAATATAATAGGGTTTACTCAAAGGGACTATTTCTCAACGTGATTACCAACGCCACTGACAGTTTTTCAAACAGTCATCCGTTCTGCAACTTATCGGCTTTTCCATTCTAGGGGCTAGGTTGGATTTTGTGTACTATCAAACCCAGACATATTCTAACTGCATGCAAACCTTAGGTAAAGCATGTCAAAAGATCCGTCTCACTTAAAGGAATCCAAGAAAGTCGAAGACACATCAATCGGACGTCCGGAACTCAAGTAATAAGTGTTTCTGCTCCGAAGGCCTGGTTGGTTTTGTGTTCGAACCAACCCAACCATACCCAATGTTCTATGAAACCTTGAGTGTAATATATTAAAACTACCATCCTAATCCAAGGATTCCAATGCAACTAACGGTGCGACGATCGGAGGACCGTATCCCATGTTATGGGCGTTTGAACAAAACTGCCTGAAAAGAGGGGGTCTGGGCCTGGTCCGACCCAGCCCAGTACCCCTAGGATGGCCCGAACCGGGACGACCCGACCCGGGTCCGGGTCCGGCCCAGTTGGGCATGGCCTGGCCTGTATGGCATGGCCCAGCCCGGCACGGGTGGTCTAGCCCGGCGCGGGCGCCCGCACGATGAGTGGATGCGGAAGGGGGGGGGGGGGCGTTTCCCCCCTGTTTTCCCGAAATAGAGGACCCCTGTGGGGTCCGCCCTAGTAGACCTCCGGGGGATACTAAACCCCAGTCTCCAAGAAATGGCCGGCCAATCTGGCCCTCCAGTCGTGCCATGCGGGACCCACAGGGGTCCCGACTCCTTGGTTGTCGGCAGCCGGGGAGGTTGGCCGCCTCCTATTGCTCCGCCGCGGCCAAAAACCATGGCTCTTCATCGACCGGAGCGGTGCGATGGTGCCGCGCCCCTATCCCTCAGCCCGCTCTTGGCCACTGCTTCCTTCGGCTTCACCGGCGCCGCACGGCGGCGCCACGCTCCTTCGTCACGGCCCACCTCGGCCGCAGTTCTTCCGTTCCCGTGCGCTGCTACAGTACCGCACAGTCCCCATTCCAAGCCACAAAGAAATTTAACAAAAAAGGGTAGGAGGGTCGGTCGTGATTGTGCGGTCTGGCCTCCTCCCATTATACTGATAATAGGTTTCCAAAGAATGAGTAATCTCATCGACAAAAAAATCTCAAATTTAATTGATTAAATATTAACTTAACTCTTACCTCAATGAAATTTGCGGAAGTTAGCATCACAGAATGAGGCTCCGTATATGTCGATGGAGAACGTCCGAGGAGGAAGCGACGACACCCTTCCATTTACGTGGAGAGAAGATGGAATGGCGTGTCGGCGTGTGTCAAAGAAGGTAATGGCGTCACACACCGGTTGCGGAGTGGATAAGAGATGACACGTCGATCTCTCCTTGAGGTGATGGCGTTCTTCGTCGAAGACATGTCATTCTCCGCGTTCATCAACGATGAAGTATAAGTTCTTCATGCTTAGATTTTTCTTCTCCCAATCTCCTTACACCACAATCCAACCTAATAAAATAAGATTTATCTCATTTTATTATCTTAAGTCATGCCTTTCAAAATTACAAATTTTAAAACACATAACTCACTTTATTAATTTAATGTGTTCACATTGAATTAATGTGGGGAGAGGGGAGGTCACAAATTAATTTGAAGTTTTTAAGGGTTACACACTTAAGAGGGATATTAGAGGAGTTTGGGAATATGAGAATATGGGGCTCGTGTAGGCCCCACCACCCTCATAACCACACATGGGATTTTGGGTGGTTGTGGGCCCCCACCAACAACTTCCCATGAGAGAACTAAACTACCATGGAAAAAATAAAATTGGACACAATTTTATTTTACTTAACATTTCATTCCCCAATTTTTTTACAACTCCTTCCAAGCAAATTCAACTCAATAAAAGTTCTTCCTAAGCAAAAACTGGCATTGCGGTTTCATTGGTTCCCTCAGATTTTGATTCTGAGCACCGGTTCAAAAGTTAGAAAAACCCGCATGTTCGTTCACTAAACATACCTGAGCTAAACTTCTGAAATTTTTTCCGGGCACACTAAGCCTCGGATTCAGGTTCTATCAGAAACTGTGGACTTGTAAAATTCCAAAGAAATTAAAAAAAAATCCTTGAAATTTTCGGGTCTTTACATTACTCCCACCTTAGGCCTTTACGTCCCCGTAAAGCTTCAACACACACTTGGGAAAACAAAGTGGTACTGAGAACATACTTGAGCCCTTTGCTACTATGTGTTCTCGTGGAGGTTCTCGAGCTGCCAGTGAAAGCGCACCTGAGGAATCGACCATCCACGTAGGACCCGCTCCTGTCGATCCTCGATATCCACTGGAACCTCTGTGCATGTCGCCCTATCATCGACATCCAACTCCCTAAGGTTGATGATGTGTGAATTATCATGCATGTATCTCCTCAACTAAGGTACATGGATGAATTCATTCACCCGGTGAAACTGAGGTGGAAAGGTCAAGTGGTAAACCACCACTCATACCTTACTGAGGACCTAGAAAGGTCCGTTGAACCTCGAAGATAACATGTCGCCTCTGCCACATCTTCATAAACCTCTTCTAGGTGAGACTAGTATAAAGACGTGATCTCCATCCTCGAACTCTAGAGGCCTCCAATTCCTGATTATAACTGAAACTCAAAACTCCTACTGCCACAAGGGTAGGATTGACCAACTCAAGGGTGATCGACCGCACCCTCTGATCCATGAGTTTATCTTGTGCTGCCTAGGGTTTCCTTTTCGCCGAAAAAGGACAACCCATCCAAACATTGTAGATAAACAACAACCTTTTTTCCTAATACATTCAATCTGTGTATGATCTGTGGATCCAATCCATACTCAGACCAACGTCGTAAGGCTTCGACGCTACCACCAAGAGATTCCAACCAAAACTCTCACCTCGAGGGTCATATCAAACTGTCACCATAAGTGTGATTATCGAGTCTCCTCCCAAAGGTATCTCCATACGTGAGGGTCAAGTCTACGACTTACCGGAAACTCCAGGTCCGGGACAAGATTCGTGGAAGGAAGGAATGATTTGTATCAACGTCTATTTCTATGGAAGCTAGTAGTGGACACAGACTGTCCCTTGAATCATTCTTAGAGCCATTGGGTCACATTCCTTGACTGCATGCAACTACTCTTAGCTCTGCATCCACGTCTTCTTCTCTGCAGACTCATATGTCCTTATCAGTTCTTCTTCTTGAAACATTTTACACGCCCAAGACTCTAAGACTGGCACCAGTTTCTTGTTTCTTACTGCACTGTGCAGTCTTCATCTTCTCCTGAATGATCTGCACCTTCTCCGCCTACGATCTGTATGAGAGTCTAAGATTTCTCCTTTTTCGAGAGGAAAAACTTTGCCTCATCCCCTAGATAAACCACACCCATTGCCTAATACAGTCAATCCTAACATTAATGATGCATTAATGCCATGTACGACATCGTAAGCCCTCAATGTTACTACCAAGAGATCCAACCATCACTCTCACCTCCAATGGTCGAGTCACACTGTCGGCATTAGTGTGAGGTCACTGGATCTCACCTAGTAGAAATCTCAAAAGTGTGGGTCAAGTCAACTTATTTAACAGAGACCTCTCGGTATCATCCAAACAAAAGGATAGGAAATAAGTGTCACAAGATATGTGTCTTTTTTATTTCAGATCATAGTAAAAAGACAAAAATGTAACAACAACATTGAACTTGAAGCACAAATAACAAAAATACATCCACTAGATCCACTCCTTTACACCTAATTTCGGAGCTCTACTGCCTTGTCAACTGCTCAGTTGTTGCTCAAGTACCCACCGATGCTTCTGTCTCGGTGGCTCCTCTAATGCATGTGGATCAACTGTGCGGGGAGTCAGACAGTCATGTTCCATGTGACCCTTCCTGCTACATTCATAACACTTCATTCTCCTCATATTACTGGCTCTGTTTCGGGTGCCTCGGACAACCAAACCTGTATCTCGAGGTCGGCCAACTGATGGTCTGGTCCTCTTGGACCCCTGCATCATCTGTCTATATCCTATAGATGACTCGGCTACTGAAGTGAAATCTTGAGGCAAAGGCAACAATTCCTGAACACGCTCGAGGTGTAGAGTCACGGATATAAACTCCACAATGAAGAAGGTCTCGAAGTCTCCCCATTTGAAGGGTATCTCATCGCAAAACTAGAGAATCTGGCTCCACCATTTGCCTGCTTCATCCTGAAGGATGCTGGCAACAATGATCACCATGATGTACACCGGTGTACCTACTATCCTAAAGACTCTCTCCACAGCCTCCATCCAATCCTCAGCTGCATGTGGGTCCGTCTCTCCCTGAATCTTGGGTCACCTATGGAACTGGAACTCATGAAGCGCGCTCAAGCGGTGTGTAACACCTGCTACTGGGGATGGTGGCATCAGTGGCCCAACGTATGGTAGTATCATTGATGCCTCTGCTGGTGCCTAAACTGAAAGAGGGCCCTGTACTGAAGCCCCATCGCTTGGTAGGCTGTCAGTATGTATATATCTTTGGTCTCTATCCGATCGTCCATAGAAAGGCATCCTGAAAAAAATAGATGTGACACTGTCAAACGATTATACATGGTGAACTGACCTGGTTTGAGTTGTTTTAAGGGGAAACATTTGAAAACACACACGCAATTAGTGTTTTCATGCACAGAGTCGGAAATCAGATGTCAGGGTCATGGTGTATGGATACGTCGGCCACCCACACCAACACTGGACACCCTGAATTGAAAACCACGGTTGGTACCCATAACACAATTTCTTCACAGAAAAGAAATATTAGAGTTATAAGATCTGTGGTAGAACCGACTCCTCTAATACCAATTTTTCACGACTCGTCCTTGGGGCTCATGTCGTGACTACCCCAAACCCGCCTTCCATAGGCCAGGGGCTGTCGACTAGTATCAAAGGAATCAATCCCAATAAAAAGGGAAGTCATTGCCTCTATGAAACGATAACACACACTAATAGAGTACAATAAGAAGCTACACTAGGTAAAGTAGTAAAACAAACATGTTGAAAGTACAAGGGACCAAAAATACAAGCCCAAAATAAAGGTACAGCTACAACTGAATGTAAAGTAAACCTCAAAGGAAAACAGCTGAAAGGTGACAAGAAGCACTTGGAATGTCCTCTGACTTCCTACTTGAAGGGTAGGTACAGATGTACTCTTCAGCACTCCAGGTCCATCTGTCTCCTCCGGGTACCGACTCGTCATGAGATCCACCTCCGGGTACCGACTCGATATGATATCCACCTCCAGGTACCGTCCATCTCTACAAGCCTCAACCACGATCAGTGATGTCTGTCGTCTGCAACCAACACAACATGGTGCGCATATAGCCTGTGCAAGGGTGAGTATACAATACTCAGTTGGGACCTCAAGACAAACAAGGTATCACTAAATCCAACAAGGATAAACACAAAGAATGTCTTCAACGGATAACCCTTACTTAGGTATAAGCCCATACTTATACCTATGTTACCAAGTAATCCATCTCATCCATGAGGTATCACACAGATATGAAGTCGACGGATAACCAATATGTAGTTATATGCCCATACATATACGTATGTTATCTAGTAACCCATCTAAATCATGAGGTAAACAAAAAGGTCAGAGACTCAGCTCAAACCAGGATTTTCATTATCAATACCGCAACTGCGAAAGAGATCCATATCTGATAAGTACAGTGAACCAATCAGGACTCCAAGGTAATTCTCACTATCCTATGACTGCTGAGGTACTCCTCCTGTCGAGTACCGCGGGTCATTCACCCAAACACAGTAGTGCTTCCTGTCGGGGTCTGCCACCCAAACACAGTAGTGCACCCCCCTAATAGCCTACAGAGGTACTCCTCCTATCGAGTACAGCGGGTCTCCCACCCAAACATAGTAGTTCTCCTCCCCATGGTTCTTCCACCAAAACATAGTAGTTCCCCCCACTGGGCTATACAAGTCACTCCGACTCGAATCGGACAAGCAGTCATTAGGTCTCAACCAGCTACATGGTCTCCTTACTCCGTACGCTCATCTCCAGGAGGGTCCAGTCCATGAGCTACTGGTTGATAATCCAAGTATAACAAAGACTCACGAATAAGAAACTTAAAGTACCTCCTCATCATAGGGGTCTAAACACATCAGAGGGTGCGTCAATCGATCGACTGGTCTGTGAGTTATTAGCCTTTTAGTCCCGGCGGCCCGACTGGTTTCTTGTACGAACCAACCTAGATGTATCTCAACTGTACCTTGAACAGTCATAGTTTTTACTCAAATGGATTGTTTATCAATGATATTACCAATGCCGCTGATGGTTCGTCAAACGGACATCCGGTCTGAAAGTTATCGGTTGTTCCGTTCCACAGGCCCGGTTGGATTTCTGGTACAATCCAAGTCGGCCATATTCTAACTGCATCCAAACCTCAAATGATGTATTCCAAACCATCCATATCACCTAATGGAGTCCAAAAAAAGTTGACAGAACATTAATCGGACATTCGAATCTCATGTTATTAGCGTTTTCACTCTGAATGCCCGGTTGTATTCGTGTTCAAACCAACCCGTCCATACATAATGATCTCAGAAAGCTTGAGTGTCATATATCGAAACGACCGCCCTGATCAAAGGATCTCAACGCAACTGATGGTACGTCGATTAGAGGTCTTTAGACCATGTTATGGGAATTTGAACAAAACTGCCGGAAAACAGGGGGTCTGGGCCCGGTCCGACCCAGCCCAGTACCCCTGGGTCGGCCCGAACTGGGTCGACCCGACCCGGGTCTGGTTTTGGCCCGGTTGGGCATGGCCCAGCCTGGATGGCGTGCCCCGACCCGGATGGCATGGCCCGACACAACGCAGGGGTCCGCCCCAGCGTGGGGGGCCTTGTCCGGCGCAGGCGGTCCGGCCCGGAGCGGGCACCCGCGCGCTGCGCGGATGCGGAATGGGGGGCACTGCCCCCCTCTTTTCCCGAAACAGCGAACCCCTGTGGGGTGCGCCCTAGTTGAACACCGGGGGTTACTAACCCCCGATCTTCAGGAAACGGCCAACTAATCTGGCCGTCTAGTCGTGCCATGCGGGACCCGCGGGGGTCCCGCCTCCTTGGTTGCCTTCGGCCGGCGAGGCGGGCCGCCTCCTGCTGCTCCGCCACGCCCAAAGGTCACTGATCTTCCCCGACCGGCGCGGCACGACGGCACTGCCGCCCACTCTTGGCCGCAGCTTCCTTCGGCTTCACCAGCGCGGCGCGACGATGTCGCGCTCCATCGCCACAGCCCGCTCCGGCCGCGGTTCTTCAGTTCCCACGCGGTGCTACGGCTCCGCGCCGTCCCCATTCCAAGCCATGAAGAAATTTAACAACAAAGGGGAGGAGGGTCGGCCATGTTTTTGCGGTCCGACCTCCTCACGTTATATTGATAATAGGTGGCCAAAGAATGAGTGATCTCATCGATAAATAAAGTGAAAATTTAAATGATTAAATTTTAACTTAACCCCAACCTCAAATAAATTCTCAGAAGTTAGAATCGCGAAATGAGGCTATGTATACGTCGATGGAGAATGTCGAAGGAGGAAGCGACGTCTCCCTTCCTTTGATGTGGAGAGAAGATGGAATGGCGTGTCGGCATGCGTCCATGAAGGGAATGGGTTCACACACCGACTGCGGAGAGGAGAAGATACAGCACGTCAATCTATCCTTGTTGTGACAGAGTTCTTCATCGAAGTCTTGGCGTTCTTCACGTTCTTCAATGAGGAAGTAAAAGTTCTTCACACATAGAGTTTTCTACTCCCAATCTCCTTACACCACAAGACAACCTAATAAAATAAGATTTCTTTCATTTTATTATCTTAAGACATTCCTTTCAAAATTACAAATTTTAATACACATAACTCACTTAATTAAGTTAATATTTTGGCATTGAATTAATGTGGGGAGAGGGGAGGTCACAAATTATTTGGAAGTTTTTAAGTGTTACACACTTATGAGGGAGGTTAGAAGAGTTTGGGAATATTTGAAGATGGGGGATCATGTGGGCCCCACCACCCTCATAACCACACATGGGAATTTGGGTGGTTGTGGGCCCCACCAACAAGTTCCCATGAGAGAACTAAACTACCATGGATAAAATAAAATTGCACACACTTTTATTTTACATAATATTTGATTCCACAATTTTTTTTACATCTCCTCCCAAGAAAACTTAACTCCATAAAAGGTATTCCTAAGCAAAAACTGGCGTTGCGGTTTCATTGGTTCCCTCAGATTTCTATTCGGAGCACCGTTACAAAAGTTAGAAAAACCCGCTCGTTTGTTCACTGAACATACCCGAGCTAAACTTCGAAAATTGATTTCGGGAACACCAGACCTCGGAATCAGGTGCCATCAAAAATTGCGGACTTTTAAAATTCAAATGAAATTAATAAAAAAATATCATTGAAATTTCCGGGCCTTTAAAAACTTGAAAAACAACTCCATAAGATACCTCTCAGGGAAAAACCACCCCCAACATCTATATGAATCCCAAGGATTAAATTTTCCTGACACATGGATCAGGGAGTTCCATCCTCCATGTCAATATACTATCCCCTTTGGGCATCATTGACTCACCCACATGGGTTTAATCACATTTGGGCTTATGTGTCTAGATTAGGAATCAGGTTCTCCCTTCCCCACATATCTGGACTTTTCATAAACATTCACACGGTAGGGAAAAAATCATCTCAAAAACCAACAAGTTCATCATTACATCAGTACAAGTCACAAAAAAATAACAACAAGGAAGGCTCGGAAAAGAAACTAAAAACAGCTTTGGGTACTATGCGTGCATTTGAGCTTCTCACTCCCAAGTACACTCCTTGATGACACCATGCCTCCACACCAAACAAATCAAAGGGATGGTACATCCTCGAAGCACTTTCTCCATTCGATCTTCGATCCTCACTGGCCGCTCCATGAACTTAGAATAATCCACTATATCAAACTTTACTTAGTCAATGACATGTGAGTCATCGTGAAGATGTCGATGATGTTAGGAGATGAGGAAAACATCGTGGATCCTTTCAAATTGAGGTGTCAATGCCAGCTGATATACCACCTCACTGACACTCCCAAACACTTTTAAAGGCCCAATGAACATAAGAGCGAGCTTACTCCCCTTGTCGATCATTTGCTTCCCACATCGAGGGGAAACCTAAAAGAACAGATGGTCCCCAACCTTGAACTCCATGGGCCTCCTCGTATGATTGGCATATGACTTCTGTCAGTCATGTGTTGCCTTCATCCACTCATGCACAAGCTGAACCTTCCCTGTTGTTCTCTGCAATACCTTTTGTCCAAGAACACCTACCTATCTAACCTTGGTCCAGCACACGGGTGAACAACAATGCCTCTCGTACTAGGCTTCAAATGATGTCATGCCAATAGTATAATGGTATCTATTATTGTAAGAAAACTCTACTGGGGGTATATGTTGTTCCCATAATCCCCCGAAGACCAATACAAATGATTTTAGCATATCCTCCAATTTTTGGATGGTTATCTCTTTCTGACCATCTGTTGGGGGAGGAAAATAGTGTTAAGACACAGCTAAGTGCCAAAAGCATGCAGAAATCCCCTCCAGCCTCGTGAGGTAACCTTGTATCCCTATATGAGACTTTGGACCTCATAACTCCATGAAACTTCACCACCTCATCCACGTATCTTTGGGATAAGGAATCCACTACACATGACTCCTTGATTTCCAGGAAGGGAGATTATTTCGTCAACTAGTCAACCACATCCTAGAGAGAATCACTGTGTCCTTGACCCCTGGGTAGTCTTGGGATGAAATCCAATGAGATGTCAACCCACTTACTCATGGGGACATATAAAGACCCTAACAATCCTCCTGGGACGTGATGTTCAACCTTCACCTACTGACACACCAGGTACTTTTCCATGAACTCTTCCACTGCCCATTTCACCTTGGGACACCAAAACTATTCCCTCATGCCTTGGTACATCTTGGAAACTTCATGGTGTACTGCTATGAGTGAGTTATGAAAATCATAGATAAATTCCTCACAAATAATATATAGAAAAAACAACATACCATGTAAAATAATATGATTATGACCATCCTCTGACCACCCTTATTGAGCATTACCTTGGTTAAGATGATCACGCCTCACTTCACTCTGTATGTCTCCATAATAAGACTCCTCCACCTGCAACAATAGAGAGGATTGCACTATCATTTGAAATAGAAAACCTCTACCACCATCCACCCTTGAATCAAGGTGTAGGGAATCAAACTCCTCTATTGAATTCCAAGAATCCATATATTCCTGAAAAACTTCCCTCCATGAATTTATGCTTAAGGAATCAGCCACAACATTCCCCTTACCTTTGGTGTCAAAGATATCTAAGTTGTAGTCCTAAAGAAAATCCAACCACCATTTTTGTCACATGTTCATGTCCCACTGGATAAATATATGCCTCAAACTCTTATGATATGTGAATACCACAACGTGATACCCGATGAGGTCATCCCGCCACAACTTCAACACGAACACTACTGCAGCAAGCTCTAGGTCATGAGTGGAATGGTTACACTCATAAGGACATAACTGCATAGACCCAAAAGATATCACCCTCTATTGTTGCATCATCACACACCCCAGTCCAAGTCTAGAATAATCACAAAATACCTAATACAACACCCATTCCTCTAGAAACATTAGCACTGGATCGCTGACCAACATATCCTTTAGATTGATGAAGGCTTCCTAAAACTGCTCACTTTATATGAAGGCCTGGTCTGTTCTGGTCAAAGTTATCAAAGGAGTTTAAAATCAAGATAAGTTTGGTAGGAACCTATGATAATATTATGCCAGTCCTAGAAAACTATGCACCTCCATCACATTCGTAGGTGCATCCAAAGAAACAACTGCTTCATCCTTTGACGGATAAAACGCTACACCTTTCTAAGACACCACATGTCCATGAAAATGAACTTCTCGTGTGATGAACTTGTACTTGGAAAACTTCTCATAGATATGGTGATGTAGAAGGTCATCCAGGACAACCCCGAGGTGTATAGTATGTTCCTCCTCTGATCTTGAGTAGATCAAAATTTCATCGATGAACACATTGATGAAATGGTCGAGAAACTCGCAGAAAAAAGAGTTCATCACCCCAATGAACGCAGAATGTACATTCGTAACACCGAACGGAATGAATATGAACTCAAATTTTACATACCTACACATGAAATAAGTCTTCGGAATATCAACATCCTTCACCCTTAACTGGTGATACTCAGAATGCAGATCGTTATTAGAGAACCAGCTGGATCCCCTCAAGTGGTCAAAGAGATAGTCTATCCTTGGGAGAGGGAAATAGTTCTTGACAGTTAACTAATTCAGTATCTGGTAGTCTATGAAAATCCTAAGACCACCATCTTCTTTCTTATCAAACAAGACTGTAGAGCCCCATGTAAACATGTAGGGTCGGACAAAACCCTTCATTATCTGATCCTCAATCTCAAAGTGCAACTCCCGCAACATAAAAGGAACGATCTAATAAAGAGCCGTGGAAATCAGATGGGCACTGGGTTGTATGTCTATTCTTAACTCAACGTCACATCGAGGGGGTAGAGTAACACCCTCCTCAGGAAAAACATCTAGGAACTCACTGAAAACTGCCAAGCTTCCATCATCTCTACATCTGGTGATTTTGCTAAAATCTCGACCATCATACAAAAACGAGGTTCCACATGCCCTCACCCACCCTTACAACTCTTTTCACAAAAGAAGCCACATGATGGCCATCCTCATCAGAGAAAATGAGTCTTCTTTAGAAGAAGTCGATAACAACATGCACATAAAATAGCTAGTCGATAATTAGGATGACATCGTATTGCTTCATTTGAAATAGAAGAAGATCCCCACTAGACTAATGCGGCCCCAACATCAGTCTGCATCCTTGAAAAATGTCAAACAGGCTGGTGTGACCCCCAACTGGCGCATCCAGTACCAGGGTCTATGATAGTCTCTCTATTCTTAGGCCCACTAAATAGGCTAGATCGGGTGTAACAAAAGAGTGCGAAGCTTCGGAATCAAACAAGGTGCAAGAAAGCGTTCTAAACTAGAAGATCATACCTCGAATGATTTCCGGCCCAACTGGAACTGCTATCTCTATGGTGTGCAACTGCCCATGACCTACTCCTCTTCCTCTCAGCTATCAGCCGCCTCCCCATCCATGCCCTGGTCGAGGTCCTTTAAGAGATCCTAGGGGTCAGCCTCCTCCTTCCATGTCTTCTCCAAGAGGAGAGGGAGCTCGCTCTCCCTACTACTACTACTAAAAGGGTCTAGCTATAAACTGCTGCTACAGAGGTGGGCGCTGAACCATCCAACCCCCACTGTACTGCACTGAGTCCAAGCAGTGATTCCAAAGGTGACCTCAGCTTCCCTAGATGTAGCATCTCGGTCCACGACCTACAAGGAATTTGAGAGGAGTGGGAGATCGAAACTGTAAATATTGGGGCCTACCCCCTCTAGTCGAAACCTATAAGGACATGATGCTGGAGACCTATTGCTGACGTCCTTCCCCTTTGACGAGCCCAAATTTCTCCCCTCTCGTGGCAGACCTGCTTAGGTGTGCATCCTTTCTACAACTTCATCATTCTTCTAGACCTCCATGTATGTAGGTAGGGTTAAGGGAGTAACAACATACTAATGATAATGTCATAGTGCCTCCTCTAAACGTCTCACCCTTGACTCCTAATCCAGAAAAAGGTCCAGATTAAAAAAATGAGATCCATGAACTTGATTCCCAGCATCCTCATTGACACTATCTTCTACTAAAGGGAGAGTATCTCCAACCTCTTCTTCGCCTTCCTCGTGGAATAGAGGAATTGAACCCGAAATTACCTCTTGAAGTCAGTCCATGAAACTTAATCCTCCATATTCTACCCATGATAGAGCGTCCACCATTGACGGGCCACTCCCCGCATCTGCCTTACATCCAAATGAACCGAGTAGTCCGTCAGAGCATGGATCAAGATGGAAACTATCACCAGCTCCTCAAGCCATCTCTTTTTCTTCATTTTTGAGATGATTCCCTCATAATTTCTTAACGTTTTCCGGTGAAAGGAATGAAGCTTCCTTTACCACTGATAATACTCTTCCTCTCAGTTGTCCCTCTACTGATCAGCCAAATAATCCTACTAGGCCTCGATCGCCCACAATACTTGTGGTCGGCGTCCGTGTGCCATTGATGCATGGTAATCAAGGAATACCTAATCTCGAGTAGTCTAGAATATTTCTATTAAATTTTACACAATCTTTGTATTTATTCAAATTCCCAAAGCACCTAGAACACACAAGAACACAATTTATTAGGATGCATGTATCTTTCTTAGGGTCTCTACCCTAAAATCATTGTATCCTCACTTAGTCATTTGGTAGGTCCTGATTATTTGCATTGGATCACAGGGGGCCCGAAAATCTAGTGGCATACTCAGTCTTCCCTAGCCCATTTCACACACCAATACTATCTATCACTGTTTTCCTTCCATCCCATTCAATCCTCATTGTGCCATACCCTGATCTCCATCCTATCTCTCAACCCTCCTTTGATACCATTTTTTCATGACCCGCCTTCACCAAGATGAGGGAAGGGACTGTAGATTTCCAGACCTATCCTTCCTCGAGTTGAAGGAGAGATAATGACCCCTGAAATCCACCTTCAATAGGTCCTTGAGTGGTGATTAGAACCAATGGTATATAATCAAACTCAAAATAGAAGGAATTACCATTTTTATTTAGTAGAATCAGGAGATAAGGTAGAAAATCCAAAACAACACAAAAATTGGGGGTAGAGGTAAAGTCAAAACAAACCATTACCATATGCATGTTCCAAAAGTAAGTGCTACAATAGTATAAGAAAAATCTAAACGAAAGTACCAAAGAAAAGAAAAACATAAACAATAATTTCCCCAAAGACCAAATGGGTAGGGTCTGGAACGGTCCTCGAAGTCCTCCAGGAAACCAGAAATCAGTTTTATATATGTAGGGTGATTATACATGTATACTCGGTAGGGAAATCTAAAATCTCTCATGCACAAGTGGGGATACATACTAATTACCCATGAAAAAGGAGATACCAAATCACCTAGTAATAAAACTATCCATCCAAAACTCACCAAAGAACACCCCTAAATAACGTAAGTAATGTAATGTAATATTAAAACACATCGATGATTGGATGCCCCATGCCAATTTCCCTGTGGTTATTGAAGATATCCTACGCATCAATCCTCTCCTACTATTCTCAATGCAGTCCCACTGCCATACCCCACCTTCACGCACCTGGGATACCAAAACCACACATCTCGCCTACAAACACATGGGCCACAACAACCTCAAGTAACCACACCCACAGACACCTGGGACAAAACAAATACCACCATGCCCGAAGACACGTGGGCATCATCCCGAAGTCACTTGGGAAACCACCTTCCCGCACAAACTTGGTCCAACCCCCATAGCGTACCCCACCTGAACAATCTTGGGCTATAATGGACTTCATGCCATCGCAACCTGCCCATGGACTCTTCGGCTACTCGGGAAAGGTAGAAGAAAAGGATATAATAACCATTCACTCAATGGAGTGTTTGGAAACCCCCCCCCCCCCTTTAAATGGGGGTGTTCAACATGATGTTCTCAACTTTGATGGGGTGTGAATAAAAAAACATAAAAAATAAATTATATATATAGGTACCAAGAACTCATCCCAGCCTATGGGTTTCAAAACCATTCCATATACAAACACCATCTTTATTATTCATTCATAAGAAGCACCACATCCACAACCATGTAACAACTCAATCCTGGAAAACAATTCCCCCTTGAACTTATTCCTTTTTTCCTATTCATGTGATTCCAATTATATAATTCTACACTACCAAGAAACTAAAATGCATAGCCACAAGCCCAGGAAAAAAAACATCCATGAAGTAATATAAGAATTCACACCCAGTTATCTGGTAAAGTCACAATGACCAAAGGGATCCGTGAGATCCCTCAAAGTACAGAAAACAATACATGCCCCAAAATACGGCCCACATGGTCTTATGTCCACAATCCAACAAAAAAAAAATTGGGGATCCCTTCACCATCCACTTTCCTCACAATCATCAACCATAAACATCACCAGAATAGAGAAAGGGAGTTTTTAAATTTTAATATGCCATTCATTATGTTTTGTCTTTCCATCTAGTTAACTAGGGTGACCACATGAAGATTCTTATTCAGTAAGCATCCATATAATCAATCGTGTGTATTTGATTAACCAGTTTCCATGTTATATCCATTCAATTACATAAAAATCCTGATAATAGAGTTCCATTTCTGTGAAGGAAAAGAAAACCAACGACCATGATTTTTAGTGGACATAATCCCATTCAATTCACAACATATAGGAGGAGATTAAAGAGTACAACAACATCATCAAACACATCCCTTCATTCATTAAATACATTTATTACCTTCATTAAAGACGTTTTTCATCCATACCCATAGGAACCATTATCATACCCACCCCACATTATGAATAGTAAGTAGAGACGAAGGAAACCCCTACTTAGATGATAAATGATTGATGTTTTTCTCCTGGTGCCAAAAATTTGGGATACAGAACTTGTAGGGGAGCAACTCGGAGGACTCTAAGATTGAGTAAAAAAGGATTTGGCATAGGTGCACCACTGGCCTTAGGAAAGGGAACACCAAATGCACCAAGGAAAGAAGGAAAATAACAAAGAAGAAGAAGGAAACAATTCTAGTGCGATAAAAAGGCAAGAACATGGAGTTAAGACATATGAAAAATCTTGAGCAGCTTGAAAGGAATATCGTGGTTTCACCATGAGTTTGGACGGTTACACATGATGGTATTAATTATTATTTAATAATTCACATCAGAGGGGTGTCCATAATAGCTGTGTGGTAAAGGATTTTATTTAAAAAGTGGAAAACAGGTCTGTTGAGGGTCTCCCAACTTCTAAGGGATTTAAAACGTTGTTTATGGTGCTAAAATATATTTCCACTACTTTAAAAAGGATAAAATACTTCAAAGTGGTGTTATGGAAAAAATGGGGAAGGAAACCCCGACACACATATGTTGCTGATTTGTGAGATTGATTGGTGAAACCGATGGGTGGAGCTGATCTGGTGAAGCCGAACCCGTGAAGTAGATCTCGTGAAGCTGATCCCGTGAAGCTGATCCCATGAAGCTGATCATTGAAGCTGATTGGGTGAATATTACCATGTGAAGCTGATCCTGTGAAGATAATCTTGTGAAGCTGATCATGTGAAGCTGATCCCGTGAGACCGATTAGTGGAACCGACGGGCTGAAACCGATATTTGCAACTGATTGGGTGAAACTGATAAGTGAAACTAATTTGGTGAAACCGATCAATGAAAAAAATTGGTTGAAACCGATTGGGTGAAAATGATCTATGAAACCAATTGTGTGAAACCAGTCTGTGAAACCGATTGGGTGAAACTGATATTTAAAATGATTTGGTGAAATCGATATGTGAAACCGATTGGGTGAATCTGATTATGTTAAACTGATTGGGTGAAACTGATTGGGAGAAACTGATTGGGTGAAAATGATATGTCAATCTGATTAGGTGAAACCAATATTTGAAACCAATTGTGTGAAAATGATTTGGGAAACTGATTGGGTGAAACCAATCTGTGAAACCGATTGGGTGAAACCGATATGTGAAACTGATTGGGTGAAACTGATTGAGTGAATCCGATTGGGTGAAACCGAAATGTGAAACTGGTGGGGTGAAACTGATCTATGAAACTGTTTGGGTAATACTGATATGTGAAACTGATTGGGTGGAAACAATTGGCTGAAACTGATCTGTGAAACTAATTGGGTGAAACTGATTGGGTGAAACCAATCTGTTAAAACTGATTCGGTGAAACAGATTAGGAGGATGATCTGTGATGAAAATATGTGAAGATAATCTATGAAGTTGATCAATTATTCTTAACTATGAATATGATCAATGAAGCTGATCAGTGAATCTAATCAATGAAGCTAACCAGTAAACCAGATCTGTGAAGTAGATCTGTCAAGAAGATTAGTGAAGCTGATTAGTGAAGCTGATCTATGAAGCTGATTAGTGATGATGTTCTATGAAGCTGATCTATGGAGCTGATCAGTGAAGCGGATCTCTGAAGCGGATCAGTGAAACTAATCTGTGAGACAAATGGGTGGAACTTATTGGGGAGTTTGGGACACCCTAACACTTATAAATTGGAAAATTAATGGACCAAGAGGGTCTGGGCCGTTACATTCTCTGTCATTTGGTTCGCATCCATCTTCCACTTCTACATCTTCACATGTGGCTTCACTTGATACTGCTGCAAAGGGAAAAGAGAGGAAAGCAGGTGCTGGTGAAAAATGAACACAATCTTTTTAGAGGGATGATTTCTATATTTTTGTTTCTTACTATTTGTAATGAATGTTTTTTATCCATATAATTCTTTTTTAACTATTCTTATCTATTCACTTATTTAGTTTTGTACTCTTTTGGATAATCCCAAATGTGGTAGAGACTTGAACACTAACGGGGAGACACATTCAATACGATTTAATATCTCACTCACATGATTTGTGATCATTAAAAAGGGGGATATTGTTGGACTCCGCATGTATTAATCATGTTTTATTGATCAAAAATACTATACATTGGTAAATCTTTTTAATCCTACTGAATCTGTCTCAAATCATGTGTATAGATGGTTGGTTTCTTTATGCTTTAAATAAATCTATCCAAGATCATAACTGCTATGTTTGATTATAGTAAACTATTTATAATTTATGTTATAATGTGTTTCCATGATAAATGATTAAGTCTAATCCATTATTTGAATATCAATGTTTATGTCTATATATAGATATTTGGGTAATTCTGAGGAACCGTGAGTTTGCCACCAGTTTTGTTTTTCTGGAAAAGGACGCAGACACTGTGACCCAAACACTATGACCCTGACATCATGACCCAGACACCGTGAACCAGACACCGTGACATGACATCATGTCCCAAACACCATGGCCTAGACATTGTGACACATACACTGTGATCCAGACATTATGACAAGACACTGTGACACGACACCATGAACCAAACACTGTGACCAGACACTAAGAACCAGACACTATGACCAGACACCGCATCTATGAAACTGGTTCTTGATATCTATACAACTATGCCATCAAAACTGTCTCACCCTTCAATGGAAAATGTGGAGACGCTATTTCATGGAGACATCATTTTTAATTGGCACTATTTCCAGCCAAACTGTGACAGTGTTCTATAATATTTTATTCATTTTCAATGTAAATTTCAAATGGTCATATTTGAGTTTTTAAAATGCACTGACATAATTAATATTTCTTTATGGACATGTCACCTAGAATTATAAGTTCTGTGGTGTAGAATACATTCAGCAAATAAGCTCCAACCCATGCACTTAATTAATTAAAAAGGAAAGTGTGGCCCATTAACAATAGAGCACACGATAACAAAGAAGCACGAGCATTCTTGAGAAAAGAACTGACACATGCAACTCAATACATCTGATGAGCACAAGAAGAATTCTTGAATCCAGAAAATATGGGAAACCATAGTTCATAGTCATGAACATCATCACATTACCAACTCCATGAAGAAAACGATCCAGATCTAACAAAGAACCGAAGCATTAGACCTGTGATACTCTATTCCTCTCAAGAGAATACCATTCTTACATCTACTTCATCCTAGATGTCTAGAGATACATAGAAATACACTCAGAGCACTTCTAACCTTATCACGTCATAATTTATCTGTTGTGTATTGTTTTTATCATTCGAGAAGTGTTTGTGTGTTTCTATATAAAAACTCGCACTGCCTCCTGCATTAAAAAGTATGATACAAGATATCCTTCCTCTAACATCCTTTTATACTTTTTTACTCCCATGGATATGTGTGGAAGAGGTCCATGTGGGACCTTTTAGTTTATACCCACGATGAAATGTGGAAGATGTTGTGTAACATGGAAATTCATGTGTACTATTGTTTACCCCGATCCAGGGTGTGGATCAATTTTATTAATATAAATTCCGTGGTGGTAGGCAATCAACAAGTCGAGTGGACTAGGTATCGACATGAGACAGAACCACTTGTTTTATATCCATTATGTCATTCAATTTAGTTTTATATGTTTTACATTATAATTCAGATCAGTAAATTTACATTGATAGTTAATCTTGGAAAGAAGTTATAATTGTTTTGACTTATTATAATAGTTTCAAAATTAATGTTAATAACTAATATTAAGAATATGGAGAATTATTCAACAATTTGAGAGGTTATTCAAATAGGAAAACATTCATAACCTTATTACTTAGGTTAACTGGAATGTATTTACTTTATTGGGGAACCTTTTAAAATACATTCAATTAGAAAATTTTATAGTTACTCAATTCACCCACTCTTGAGTACTATACTCAGACCAACAATATTTTTTGGATAAGTAT
Source organism: Viscum album (assembly GCA_963277665.1). Lineage (NCBI taxonomy): Eukaryota > Viridiplantae > Streptophyta > Magnoliopsida > Santalales > Viscaceae > Viscum > Viscum album. Next base: position 520,179,430 of record OY728153.1, on the reverse strand, counting down.
AGAATATCATCCTTTTGTTTTAGTAGGAAAGTTATTATGATGTTTTTCTTAAAAATAATACCATTTCCTGATACTACTTGTTGACATGGTTCTCAGAAAGTGTAACTTAGACATAAAAATTCCAAAAAAATGGCACATTATGAATGGCATAATCATCACCTGCTGCAAAAAATGGTCCATAAAACATAACTAGTTTAAAAAACCTAGGGAAAATGACTTGGATAATTTATATTTTATTGACAAACCATTTTTAGGGGTTTTAAAATAAATTTATCCCTGATGAAATCATGTTTACTATTATGAGATTAATAATGATTTTTTTATTTATCTAGAGTGTTACAACACATTTATAATTATACAATATTATTTAAATTTCATAATTTTATCTCCTAATTCAGTATATTCCATTATTTAAAAATGGAACATATTAGGACGATGAGTACTAATACCCATGGCTAAATTAAGAATTTCATTATGGAGGAAGCCAATACATATGGAATATTAACTGAGAAAAATATGTTTTTATTACGATATATTAATCAGATTATGATGGATAACCTTTCCTATATAGAGAAACATGATGTGAAACAATATATTCATATGTTGTATCTCTTTATGCAAAAAAATACCACATAATTTAGTGTTTCTACTAATCAAATTATACTTGAGAAATTTATTATGTATGAAGAGAAGATATTTATCAGCTGGGGATGTGATTAGAAGAAAAATTCCAAACATCAAATCTATTGTCCCAAATGAAATGATGATCAATTATGGTCATTGATCTAGAATACAAGGGAACATATGAAAATATAACTCATGGAATGGAAATATTTTTTAGAATGATTCTTTGAAAAATATTTCCCCATGATAAACATACTAAAATTAAAAGAATCATCCTCAATCTAAAGAAAAAGTTAATGAATTTGTTACTAAGATTGAGGATAATATTATAAGTTTACCCATGTGTGATACATAATATATACGCAATATATAGTGAATAATTGACCATTTATTTCAAGGAATTAATCCAAGTCTATGAAGGGAACTCATCTCTCAAAATTTTTATTTTCATATGGAGAAATAGTTTTATTCTCCATTAAAATAGATAATGACCTCTACATATCATACATATTCAAGGGAAATGAATTGAATATGATTTTATATAAACACCATGAAAATGAAATTTGTAAAAGAATAAAAACATAACATTGTGATTTACACCTTATTGAATCAATGGAAAGAATAATCTTGTGATATTGATAATTGGATTGGGAGCCTATCTTAAGGGAAGAGATGGCGTCACAATGATAGAGAATTAAAGGATAAGAAATATAAAACCTGTATTTAGTGTTTCATCTATAGAGATATGGGGAAATATGAAAATTAATTACTAATCATCAAGAGAATCTATCACAAAATTGGCAAAGGGGAGAAAGAAAATATTATTTGATCACAACAGTTGAGGTGGAAGTACACAATGATGTGGTGGAAGTTTCTTTAATCATAGAATCTAATATAGATATTTATTTATTTGATTTTTAATCCGTAGACTATTTTATATCTACTTGTTTTACCAATAAAATTATACGTTTACCCTTTACATAAAAATGGAGTTTTTAGTCAAGAATCCTACTGAAAGTCTCACTATAACAAGAATGTATCATATATTACCCATTATAACACATAAACATTACTTATTTATTGGATTTATTATTATACTAATGTTTTCATTGATATAATAATTATTAAGGATTAGATTTTAAAATAAATTGAAAAATTTTATTTCAAGAAGAATCAAATTTTTATTAGGTTTGAAGATGTATAATTCCTTATATTTTGAGTAAAGACCTCAAAATTTAATTCATATCTAGATCTTCCCCCTATAGCTCTACTGACTTATAATTATGGGGAATAATAAAAAAATATTTGGATGGAGAAGGTATCATTAAATTTTAGATGAACCTATTGTATTGAAATTCGTAAATGAATTTCTTAAAGAATTACCTAGACATATCCTAGAGTGTTAACTTGAGTTTTCCATTTATTTAGTCCCTGATGTGATACCAATATCAATGAATCTCTATATAATTGAAACTATTGTGTAATCAGATTAAAATAAAAACTAGGGAAGTTGCATGATAATGGATTTATTATCCCTAATGTTTCACCATGGGGATCCCTTGTTCTCTTTGTTAAAAAGAATGATGCATCAATGAGTCTGTGCATTGTTTATAGGTAAATCAACACTAATAAGTTAAATAATTAGTGTCCTCTACCTCATATTGATGGATTATTCAATCATGTTTTAAGAAAACGATGTTTTTGAATGATTAAAATTTGTTATGGGTATCAGAGATTATAATTAAATAAGGAATACATTTTGATGAAAATTTTTAAAGGAGGTATGGAAATTATGCAGTTACATTAATTTCATTTGGAGTAAATAATGGACCCTCTATTTTTATGGATCTAATGAATAGATTATTTAATGATTATCTTTGTTATTTTTTATGTATTATAATGGTATGGGAACCCTGAGAAACAACTTTGGATAATTTTTGAGACTCCTAGAAGGGAAGGGTTATATGAGAAATTTAGTAAGTGGGTTTTCTATCTCCATTAACATTATTGTATTGGCTAGATTTTTTGTAATTATGGAAAATTATATTTCCATTCAAAGACAAAGTTAGCATAAAATGGACTACCCCATCAAACATAACTTAGGTACCTAGATTCATTGGTGTAGAAGGTAAATATCAGTCATTTTTTCATAATTTTTTCTAATTGCATAAAAAGTTAACCAATCTTACACATATAGGGGTTATTTTTGTTTTGATAAAGTAATGTGATGAATATTTTGATGAAATAAATAGTAGTATGTTCAATTATCTAATTCTAACTCTACCAAATGTAAATTCTGGTTTTTGATATAGAGTTACTCATAAAATAATGGAATTGGTTCTGTACTAATAAAAAATTATAATTTTATTATGTACACATGAAGGTAAATGAATGAACCATAAATAGAACAATCAAACCCTAGATCTTGGTTTCGTAGTAGTAATATTTTTTTATGATATATATATATAATGTCTATAGTGAATGTTGTGAGATATACATGGATCATTTAATACCAAACTGCATCATTTCATAAGAAGAGATAAATATGGGACATATTTGACAGCTCAATCTACTCAAGGATTATGATTTCTCAATAAACTAACACATTGGGAAAGAAAATATAGTAGATGATGAACTGAGTATGAACGATCATGGACTTATGACCCAAATAAAACTAAGATAGATCCTATGTTCATTGATCTTGTAAATATGGATGTGGAAATTATTAAGGAGATACATCACTTAATTTTCCAATGATCAATATACCTTCATTGTTAAATAATATGTAAATTTATCAATTTAATTATATGAATATTCATAAATAAATAAAGATATGAAGGATGGAAATTTAGATAACATTGTTTGAAGAGATGGTGTCCAAAAAAATTAAATAGATTATGTGTTATATCTATACATCATCTAAAAAGTGAATTTTTGGATAACCCACATAGCTCAAAATTATTTATACACTGTGGTAGAAAAAAATGTATAGTGATTTGAGGGATCATTTTTAGTGTGATGATAAAAAAATTACTGATTATGTTTCCAGATGTTTGGTATTTTAACCAATGAAATCATTGACACAACATATTATATAATTTATTCAAACTATTCATATTATTTTGTGTGAATTAAATGATGTTTCTATGTAATTTTTAATTGGCCTACTAAAGAAGCCTAGAATTAATGGTGAAATTAGGTTCTTGTTGTTTTTTTAATAAAATATTCATATTTCCTCACTATAAGATAATAGTTATCTTATTAACACCTCATAGGCCTTAATATTAGTTTTGTATGCTACTGGTGCACATATTTTGATCATACCTGATAATGATACCAATATTATATCAATATTCTAAATTATACTTAAAAAGAATATTGATACTCGCCATCATTTCATCACTACCTAATATCCTCAAATTGATGCATAGTCCAAAAGAAATATTCAAAAAATATACGACATGTTGAGTTCATTATCACTTAACATTAAAGGTATGTGGGAGAATTATTTTCCTTTGATATATTTTTCCAATAACAATAGTTCTCAATCCAACATTCAAATGAAACTAGACAAAACATTATATGGTAATATAATTTTTATTCTACCTTGTTGGGATGATCATAGTGAATGGAACCTCATATTCCATTGAATTGTTTAGAAGATAATAAAAAATTTAAAGTATATTCAGTCTCATATTAATGTTGTTCAAATTAAGAAAATGTGTTATGATGATAATTTGAGAAATGATTTGGAATACCAAGTTGTAGATTATGTTTTCTTGAAAGTATTTTTATATAATGTTATTATAAGGATCATCACGAATGGAAACAAAATCCCATGGTACATTAGAACCTTTTAAATCCTTTAAAAATTTATGATGTTGTTTATCATATATAAATTACACAACACCTATCAAAAGTACATGATGTGTTTCATAAATCATTGTTAAGGATGTACATGATAGGACCAACACATGTGATAACCTATAATGAAATATAATTAGAACTTGATAAATATTAATATGAATAACCCATACATATTCATTATAATATGGATAATGTATTGATGAATCATATGAATCATATATTAATGGTGCATTGGTCAAATAAAAAAATAGTGGAATCAGCGTAGGAACCAGGAGATGTTATAAAAAAGAACTACCCTCCTCTCTTTAGAAGGTGATGACCATGAAATTTTAAGGATGAACTATTTTACAAAGGGCATAATTTAAAACCCTATACATTACGAATTGTTTACATTAAAATAAATTAAACCTATTTGATGGCTTATGAAGCATGAAACACCTGGTTTAAAAAATACTCAATTCCAATATTATTCAAACAAGAACAATATAACATAGTTATTAATATGGAAGTTATGACTTGTAATAACTAAATTATGAAACGTATATGGATTATATTTATTTAAAATAAAATATAGGGATATTTATAAATTGAAAATAAAATAAGAATATTTTGTCAAAAAAATAAATGTTTTCTAAATTTTTTTTTTAAGAAAATGGTTTCATCGGTTCTTGGTCACGTTCGATAAAATATATTTCCAAAAAATTTAGAAAAGTAATTGAAAAAATGAACTTCATTTTTCAAATCATAATATGAAAATTATCTCCGGGTGAATTTTAGAGATCTTTTTGAAATGTTTTATTTTCAAATGATTATTAAAAAATATTGATTTTTATTTCAAAACATCTTTTTTCAATTAAATAATTTTCAAATATAAATTAAATTTTAATTTTTTTAAGTAAAATTATTTCAATTATATCATAAAAAATAAAATTTATGTCAGTATAATCAATTACACATTTAATTTTTATATTAAGACCTACCATACTTCTGAGAATTTTTGTGACAACCGGGCCCCGATGACAGCACAACCACCCTGCCTTAACATGGCCATTGGGTCCTGGCCCACCAGGTACCACCAGTTGCCCCGCAGACACGTGGGGCCCACCCTAGGGTCCACCCACGTGCCCGAACGGGTCATCTGACTAATGATAGGCCCCACAGGCCAACACATGTCCTTTCCAGTGTGCTTTGTCCTCACTCACACACACCCTGGGAAACTTCCCAGAAGGTCACCCATCCTGATCACTACTCCAGGCCAAGCACGCTTAACTGTGGAGTTCTAATCAGACAGACTCCCGAAAAGGAAGGTGCACCTTGTTGACATGAGTCATATCATTTAGTCATTTAACCGTTTATCATTTGGGGATGTTACATTCACCCCCCCCCCCTTTTAGGTCACAACGCCCTCGTTGTGGGCCCTACATCTCAACCCAGGCAGTGCACCGCGCACTTAAGGCTGGGTTCCTCCTCTGATACCAAATGTGACAACCGGGCCCCGATGACAGCACAGCCACCCTGCCTTAACATGGTCGTTGGGTCCTGGCCCACCAGGTACCACCAGTTGCCCCGCAGACACGTGGGGCCCACCCCAGGGTCCACCCACGTGCCCGAATGGGTCATCTGACTAATGATAGGCCCCACATGCCAACACATGTCCTATCCAGTGTGCTTTGTCCTCACTCACACACACCCTGGGAAACTTTCCAGAAAGTCACCTATCCTGATCACTACTCCAGGCCAAGCACGCTTAACTGTGGAGTTCTAATCAGACAGACTCCCAAAAAGGAAGGTGCACCTTGTTGACATGAGTCATATCATTTAGTCATTTAACCGTTTATCATTTGGGGATGTTACATTCACCCCCCCCCCTTTTAGGTCACAACGCCCTCGTTGTGGGCCCTACATCTCAACCCAGGCAGTGCACCGCACACTTAAGGCTGGGTTCCTCCTCTGATACCAAATGTGACAACCGGGCCCCGATGACAGCACAGCCACCCTGCCTTAACATGGCCGTTGGGTCCTGGCCCACCAGGTACCACCAGTTGCCCCGCAGAGACGTGGGGCCCACCCCAAGGTCCACCCACGTGCCCGAACGGGTCATCTGACTAATGATAGGCCCCACAGGCCAACACATGTCCTTTCCAGTGTGCTTTGTCCTCACTCACACACACCCTGGGAAACTTCCCAGAAGGTCACCCATCCTGATCACTACTCCAGGCCAAGCACGCTTAACTGTGGAGTTCTAATCAGGCAGACTCCTGAAAAGGAAGGTGCACCTTGTTGACATGAGTCATATCATTTAGTCATTTAACCGTTTATCATTTGGGGATGTTACATTCACCCCCCCCTTTTAGGTCACAACGCCCTCGTTGTGGGCCCTACATCTCAACCCAGGCAGTGCACCGCGCACTTAAGTCTGGGTTCCTCCTCTGATACCAAATGTGACAACCGGGCCCCGATGACAGCACAGCCACCCTGCCTTAACATGGCCGTTGGGTCCTGGCCCACCAGGTACCACCAGTTGCCCCGCAGACACGTGGGGCCCACCCCAGGGTCCACCCACGTGCCCGAACGGGTCATCTGACTAATGATAGGCCCCATAGGCCAACACATGTCCTTTCCAGTGTGCTTTGTCCTCACTCACACACACCCTGGGAAACTTCCCAGAAGGTCACCCATCCTGATCACTACTCCAGGCCAAGCACGCTTAACTGTGGAGTTCTAATCAGACAGACTCCCGAAAAGGAAGGTGCACCTTATTGACATGAGTCATATCATTTAGTCATTTAACCGTTTATCATTTGGGGATGTTACAATATTCTTCTTGAAACCCCACATTTTCATCGCGTCTATGTGATTTTTTTAATATTGATTTTTCAATTTTTGTGAAATTATTTCGCTAAATGGGATTAAATATGTTTAAATATCATAATATATATTTTCTTATATTTTAATTTTAATTTTTTTAACATAATTACTAGTTAAAATAGTAAAAATAATAATAATTACCATGGTTTTGGTGAATGTTGGTTTACCAAGAGTTAAACTAAACAGATAAGATTTTAAATGACATATAATTTTTTTAAATATATTTTATGGATAGATATTTTTTTATAATGTATAAGGATCTATAATAATCCATAATTTGGTTTTTTGGAATGTTAAAAGCACATGTACACCCTTTTTCTCAAATATTAGAACTCTGCCACTAACCCCACTAATAAAAGGACACCCCTATCCAATATTCATCACACCATAAAACCGAAATAGATAAGAAAAACCCAAAAATTTTATATCCAAAATACCATAAAATAATCCTATAATCCTAGTTTTGGTAATAAATCTTGTCTAGGAATACGTTAAGAATAATGATAAATATGTGGTCTAAGATTATGTAAAACTTTTAAGTAAGTGTTTTTGTTTTATTTCTTCATCCACCTCTTTAAAATATAATTTATTTATAATTATATAATCAATGAGTATTATACCATATAATTATATTTCATAGTGTAAATTTATTTACCTATATAAATCTCTCATTCCCTAAAATGGGAAATGATAACGTCTCTCTTTTGTGCGGCAGACCACCGCCTTGCGAACCGATGTAACACATTTTCCATCAACACCTTTGAATGATGGGTATGATTAATAATTTTAAGTATATATAAGATATTAATATCATAATTATAACTCTTTATTCATTATTTCACATAAATACCTTTTAAAATTCTATTCCATCGGGGATACGATAGTATCACTCGTGTAAACGATGGACTACCGCCTCAAGAAGAGATGTGAATAATTGTTCACAAAAACATTACAATGAAGGTAATAAAGTCCAATTTAATGAATATATTGGATATATAGGAAATAATAATGATATTAATGAAATATATATCATTATGAAAAGTTGATAAATCATTTTCTTTATTACCTAATAACTCACTCAAATATTATTATGTCGTTCGAATATGTGTGAATACCACCTTCACAATGTGATGTGACTCTCTTTTCATAAATACCCCCATGGATTATATATATAAGTATATTTAACTAAATTTTATGTTATTTATGATATTATTATCATTAATATATTTTTATTTATTACTTATATCATTTCCATGCTTATCTTTCAGAAATTGAAGTGTTTCTCATGTGTACAAGTAACCTAACATCTCCATAAACATATCTTACATCATTTCTCAATTATATGTATTTCTATTGGTAATAAATGTAAATTTAATGAATAAATATTATATCTATATGAGGATTATTTTTATATATATTCAATAATAATTAACACTTACACAAATACTCAACCAATCCAATTCATTATTGAAACCGAAGTCAAAAATCATCTAAATACCCTATATAAAATAATTTATTATGTAATTGTATATAACATATAAAAAATGAAATGAAATTAATAATAAACATGAAAAATGTTATTAATAATTAAATAATTAATATAAGTTTATTATTCTAGAAGATAAAGAATGTACATCATTAGTCAGACACATGGTATGGGACTCTATCTAAAATTCTATTCATTGAGTATTATTGTAATGTAATCCAAATAATTTCTATTATTTAGTGTATATATTAACATTTTGACATGTAATATTAGTATTAAATAATATTTAATGTTATTATAAGTTTTAATTGGAATTTTACCATCTAATCGGTTTTGACATGAATGTAACCATGTGGTAAAGAATGTGATAACTAAATTTCTATTAATCTGGTTATATTACTTCTATATCTTCCTTTGATAACCAAAGATTATGATTAAATTTAATTTTGATCATATTATGTTTTATTCTATATTTATCTATATGGACTCACATTTTATACAAATAATATATTCATTTTCTAATTTTTACTTCAACATTTTGATCAATATAGGGGATTTCATGTCATCTTCCATTTTGTAGATTCATTTTTCTTAATATGAAACTATTAATGTTTACATGGTGTATATAATTACCCATCGATGTATTCAAAATTAATATTATGTATCTATGATGGATAATGTTTCAATTTATGGTAACTCATATACTTTGTATCGTTGATATAAATATTTATTAAACCATGTACAATTATTTTATATGATAATTTATTTGGAAAGTTGTTTGATTATATATTGAAATATTGACAAATATATATACTAGAAAATATAGGAATCGGTGGAATCCGGTCATAGAAAACATAAATAAAAAAGGAAATGAGTCAATCATACATGGGTTTAATACATAAATGAGTGTGCATCATGCTACATCAATCTGCCTCAAAAACAGGGCATTGTAATCAGGAGCCATGAAACACCCCATCCCTCTAGGATCAATGAGTGCCTTCTTTGCCAATGCAGCAACCACCTGATTGGCCTCCCGTTAGATGTGTGAAATAACTACATTCATCAAATTGGTCATGGTGAGACAATAAACCCTCTTAGGTAGCACACGCTAAGGAACCTAGAGTGTCTTTGTTCTCAAAGCATGCACCATAGTCTTAGAATCTGATTCAATCCATATATAATCCCAATTAAACTGGGCAGCATACCTAATAGCATAAATCATTTCCATGATTTCATCTTTGAAGGCAGTTCTAATTCAAATGTCTTGGTAGAAGCATCCCTTTTCAAACCCATGAAAGGTGCGGAACAATCCCCCACAACACGACAGACCCGGTGTAGTGTCATCAATATTTAGCTTGAGGCAAGGCACATTGGGTGGTATCCAAAAAAATATATTTAGCATCTGAGTCTTGCGTGGACGACCCGAAACACCAAGAAATTCTCAATGTTTGGAGATCAGAAACATTGATAAACATGGCACCATCATGTACATGGGAAGCATCATAAACATCCCTTTGTATATCCAAGATACCTTTCCGGAAAATTGGCCGCACACCACAAAACAATGTTGCATTCTGGGCTTCCCATATGGCTATATTCACTACAGAAATAGAATCCAATAGATGGTTGTGAATTTTCTCACTAAAAAAGTCGTCTATCAGACCGAACTGAAGGTCCAGGACAGGCCTAAAGGTGTCAAACACTATCCCAAACAAAAAACCAGTATGGCACAGAGCTGTTTGGCCTGACTACAGTCCATGGAAACATGATGTATGGATTCCTCATTATCCTTGCAGAGATATCACATATAGGCCATTTGGATGCCAGCCCACTTGAGATGTTCAGTTGTGGGCATTCAATTTTTCTAATTTTTCTGGATTAAATTAAATATAGAAGGTCAAATGAATCGAGATCTGAATTTCGTTTTCCAAGTAGGTGTAAGAGTTTGAACCGCACAGAGATTCCTGTAAAAATTCATGTAGTTAAACTAAATATTTCTGCTATGGGTCCAAATCAATGTGTCATAACAAATAAAATCATAAATTTCGATTTTGTTCTCCACATGTATAGGGATAGTAAAGGCAGGGGAATGCATATGTGAGAGTAAATCCGAGATAGACAAAGGGGTTGCTTCAGGTGGCATTTGTAGATCACATAGGGGTTGTGTGAGCAAATTTATGTTCCAACAATTCATTGCAGAGTCCCATTATACCAACCAGATGGTATCCATCATAATCTTCACATATTCATTCTTGAGAGAGGCCCAAAACTATGAGGAAAGATAATAATTATAACCATTCTGAAGCCTATTGGTAATTCTGCTTGAAATAATTTCGTCATCATTTTCATGGGAGATCAGGTTCTAGGTGAATTTCCCAATCAAACCATCATTGAGGGTATGGAGATCCTTAAGTCCAAGGCTCCCCATCTCCACAGGCTAGATACAATCCTTCAACCCAATTGTAATCAACTTCCTCTCATGTGGTGATCAAATCCATATAAAATTATGTTCCATGCTCTGAAACTCCATGAGAAGTCCTCTCGGCCATCGATAGAGGGAGAAGTAATATACAAATTTTGATGTGATAATTAATTTCACAAGGCAGACCCTCCCATCTAGGGACATAGCCTTCCGTTTCCAGCAGGCCATTTGATGCACAATACTAGTAGAAATGCCTTTAATGTGCTACCTTTTCACTTTTCCCCAAAATAGCGGTACCCCACGTAATTGGAAAGTCAGGTATCCCCTCCTCACCCCAATATACCTGACAACCATATTCCATTTCCCATCCGAAATTCAATTCCCAAAAACAATGGAAGATTTGTCCTAACTAATGGCCCGGCCAGCCACCTCCTCATAATGACTGAATAGGGATTTAATAGAGGATATAGTTCTTCTTGAAGCATGACCAAATAATAAGACGTCATCTGCATACAATAAATGAGATGGTTCATTCTCTCTTACAGCCACCCTAATCGTCTTGTATAGACTCATTTGAACTAGGTCATTAATACACCTACTAAGGTAATCCTTTGCAATGTAGAAAAGAATACCATAAACTGTATCACTTTTTCATACCCACTGGAGCAAGGAAAACATTCCCTCAGGGAACCATTAACATGAATTAACATCCTAGATAAGGCAGGTATGATATGAATCATCTTCACAATCCCATTATAGAAAACATACCTTCTAAAGACATCTAAAATAAATCTCCATTTAAGAGTGTCAAAAGCCATCCAAATATCAATTTTGAGGGAGAAATTCACATCCTTTGTCTCTATTCTTGTTATATTGAACCTCTTAGAGGCCATGAAGATTCACTACTAGATATTCCACCATTGGGAAAATCAAAATTGGTTAGCAGTAATCATGTCATCTACCAACCCACCCATCATACTCATCAAAATTTTACAGAAAGGTTGGGGAATTTTTTTCCCAAGTGGAACTATCTTTACGTCCTTGATATTAAGAGAATTCTCATTATTGGGGATGAGAGCAATGAAAGAAGAACTCCATTCATGGGGCATGAACTATTGGGAGAATAAATCCATGATCTCCTGCTCAATATCTTTCTGTAAAATTTTCTAATAGAACATGAAAAAAAATTACTGAATCCATCAGGTCCTAGGGAACTCTCAAGATTGAGAGATTGGAGAGTAGATCTGATCACCTCTTTTCATGGGGGAACAATTATGTTCTAATTCAAATGGTCATCAATACAAGGGATTATGTTGTGAACCATGAAGTGAATGTTGGACTGCCCATTCTTAGAGTATATTCCCTTAAAGTTCTCAACAACAACCAGAGAAATATCACTTTCTTCAGTGTATAGCTTCCCACAAATGCTGATCACCTTTCTCCCAACATGTTCTCTCTTTTCCTTGTGGAATCTATTGAAGAACATGGAGTTTCTGTCCCCATCCTTTAACCATTTCACATTCAGTTGATCTATGACCAATACTTCATTCACCATTAATTGGTCATCAAAGCTTATTATGGACTATTATTTTCTCCATAGATAGAGTAGATTGCTTCTCATGAAATATCTGAATCCTGGAAAGCTCCTCCTTTGACTCCCTAATATCTTCATCATGTTTTGAAATTGATTTTCTAGTCTATTCCATTATCATACCCTTAAGATGCATAAGTTTCACAGCAAGTCATTGGAGAGGTCTCCCAATGACTTCATACTTCTATGCCTCTAATAAAATTTCCATGCATCCTTGAATAACATGACATCCATTTTTTAATCGAAAGGGTATATGGGATGTCCTTGTCAACTAAGTGCTGACATAAACAACAACTGGATTGTGATTACAGTGGTGTTTGGGAAGTGTAAATCCAGATACTCCATGGGCTATAGAATGGTCATAAATGTTGAAAAATCATATATCATGCTTTCTAGCATGTTTACCCTCCCATGTGTAACTACACCAAGTGAAATAAAAACCAGCTACGGGAATCTGAACCAGACTGCAGTAGTCAATGCACTTAGAAAATTCAACACCAGAAACCTTATTAAAGTTGGTTCTAATTTTCTCCTCATGTTTCAACACTGTATTGAAATACCCAATAAGAATCCATTTTTCATGCAATCTCCTGGATGTGACTTTATGTTCCTCCCATAGATCCATACTCATTATATAAGAAGTGGAATAATAAACAAATTCCATTAAAATATCTTGTCCAGCAAAACAACAATTAACCAAAATATATTGAGGCAGACTCTCATAGGTAGTTATCTGAATGGAATCATGATTTAAAGTCCACAAGTGGTTCTTAAAAGATGCATCATGATTGTGGGAGACAATGTTGTATCCTAGGGAACCCCATTGGAATCCCTTCTAGATTTTAAACTGGACAGTAGGTTCGTTAATACTGACAAACATCGACTACTAGTCCATTATATATGTCGAAGGTCCCTAACCATGTGATAATTATTCATCACATGACAATTCCAATAAATAATCCTCAATTTTTAATGGCCATGCCTCTTGACAGAGGCCCCCCTTTTCTCTCCAATGATTGTTGTCTTTTCCCTTTCATCCCGTGTTCTCCAGGTCCCTTATTCAGGTCATGTCCAGGACACTAATGTTATGGGCTTCCATCACCTAGTTTGTCCCCACGGACTCCCATTTCATTACCATTGTACTAGTTATGTCTATCAGTGGTAGCTTGCATCTCACCCAAACTACCACTGGAAACAACATCATCGACACTTGGGCTGTATGTAACATGTTCTGTGTTTTGTTTCCCCTCCACCTGCTTAGCATTACTACCTTCAATCAATAGCCCAACCAATCCACCACTGGAACTACCACTGGTTGTTGCCTCCCCTAAGCAGGCTATGACTTATTCAGTGTGTCAGGAACCACTAACATCAAGAGACTTTCCATCCAACCTACCACTGGGTGCATCTATATCACACCCTGTTCTGATTGTAACTGACTCAATATTTTGAGCCTTTTCCACCTCATCCATCCAGATTCTTCCTATCAACGTCATGAAAGTATTTATAGATTTAATAGGGGGTCATTTCCCATAGAAATCCTCATTCGGGCGACCTTGGAGTGGGAAATCGGAGTGAATTTTCCTCCTAGATCAGAAGTTGGATGGTGATCCACACACACATCGTTTCCAATTTTATGAGACTATATATCATGTAAACTAGTCTGAGTGGTATAGTGATCAACCCTCAGCCAGTCAAGTGTTCCATACTACACACTAGTAATGGAATCATACTGATGTAGGATAGCATTCCCATCCACCATAGGCTCAATGTCACTATAGGGGGAAGAGGTTCCCACCTGAATTGCCTCAACTAGGCCCTCCATAGCGAAGGTGGGCCCAAATGATTCCCTATTGTGAGGCAGATAATTCACCATATCCACATAGGAGGATCCCCCAATGTTTATATATTCAATCTTCCTCGGGACAAGTCCTTGGCCATCTCTATTTCTATACAGGGGCTCTAGAGGATATTCCTCCTTCCCTTTCCTTCTTCTACACAGGATCACATCATGGCCCTTCATCCTACAAAACTAACATTCTTTGTTCTGCTTACACTCAACAGTCATATATCCAAAAAAAAGAAGCTCAAACAAAACTTTTTCTTCCACTAATATAGAATTTAAAACTTCATGTTGTCATTCCTCGTTGTAAGAACCACCTCATCAACAACTGTACTCGACATATCAACTTCAACCAAGATTCTAGAATAATTCCCAAGCCTCATATTTTATGTCTGTCGATCCATTTGAATAGGTTTTCATACAGAGAAAGCAATCTCCCATAGAATCCATGGGTTCTAATATAGCCAATTCAGCTTTTATATTCTAAAAAATAATTTAGTGTGAGTATTACAGACATTCATGGGATTAAAATTCAGATCCCATTCATGCACATTCAGAAAGCTAAGGCTCAAGGAGAGAGTTCATTTTCTTCATGCTCACCATTTACCCTCATACGAGAGGAATACCACATTATAGTATCCCCTTACCATCACAATAATTCCCCAATCATTGAATATACAAATATTTTCCACCATATTAGTCAGATCTTGAAATTTCCACAGCCGATCAACTTATAGGGATGATGACTCTCACAATAATTGAGTACCGGAATAGGTTGACCCGTTCCTCAACTGCTTTTTTATTAGCTGACACATGATCATTCCTCCCCTTCATTATCACTCTCCCTGGTAGAGGAGTAGTAAAATCCGCGAAGGACGGTCCTGCTGTGTTCTTCACCCCTTCCCCAAAATTCCTCTTGATCCCACAATATTCATTCAGAGGAACTACCTTGATAGCCTCATTCTTCTTTGCAACTGATATCATCACCCTATAATTAATAGCCTCCAATATTGTCCTCTCATCACTGGCATTATCTACGCACACCCTCGGCATGGGATCTAAAGGATCATCTGCCTCACCAGGCTGAGGGTTCTCACCCTGTTCCCTTTGTTCCATCCAATGATCAATCACTTGATAAATATATATACTTTACTCAATAAGGACACTTGATTGAAATGAATATTTTTTAGTTATTATATTGATTATTATATATATTAGAAACACTTTGGAAATTTAGATATGGGTGGGGTCCAATTTTAGATTCTGCCTCAATGAATCAACAAGTCCCAAAAGACAAATCAGTTGTGTTTTTCCTGGTATTTTTAAAATATGTTAAGGAATTTCTTGACAATAGAGGATTTCATGATTCATGATATCATGATTTCCAATAATTAATCATTTCATTAATTAAGAATTCTGTTGTTTTTATAATCGATGATATCTTTTCAATGAAATTACCTCTGTATTCATTTTTTTCTCTGTTTATGTAACACCCCGAGCTTCCACGATACGCTTCTCATTCAATAATGCAATAGCTTGCATTGTACGCAACTTCGAGTTCTAAAACAACGCGACTAATCTAAGTAACCATTATGAATAGTAATAACCACTTTTTAAAATTATAGAAATTTTATATTTCAAAATGGACTTCATTTTTGGATTCGGAATATCGAAATTAGCCTATGATGAATTTTTGGTATTTTTCTGAGAACTTCTAATTTTTTATGAATAGTGAAAAATACTTAAAAACAACTTTTTGAATAAAAATAATTTATAGTGATGAATTATACTATTTAGTGGTTTTAAAGTATAATTAGAATATAGTTTTACCATTTTATCCAATGGTGGTCATTAGAATTAATTTAACATTGAAATTGGACATAAACAATTGCCAATCTTTTGATATAAATTGTTTCTTAAAACACGCTATTTGTTGTGACAGCGGGAATTAATTATAAAATTAATTAATTCAACTTATATGTTTGAAATTTTGTAAAATAGACATCTTTTTTGAATTTGGAATATCAATTATAGCTTAGGGTGAAAGTTTGGCATTGTTCTGAAAAACTTCAATTTTTGATGAATAGTGAAACCACTAAGTGATAGTTAAATAACTGATTTTTCGTTTAAATGAAATATTACCACTTCTGTGATTTGATTTTCAAAAATCCAACATACATGGTTTTCATTAAGAAGTAAAATGTGGTTCAATGAGATTAAAATAATTATTTGGTGAATAGTAACTTTTACGTTCTTAATCGCGATTAGAGGTAATTAGTGTCGTTTAAGGTACAAACAATGTTTTAATAATATGAGATGAGCATGACACTTGTCCTACGCCTATTGGATGAGTCATGGACGACCAAGAAAAGCCATGGGTCAACTTGGGGACCCCATGGAGCCACTTTAGTTGGAAAATGACATTAACATATATTTATTTAATGTTAAAATTAAATTGACACAGACATGAGTTATTTTACTAAAACAGTTTTTAAGTGGGGTTACACAAGTCCAAATTTTTATTATAAATATTCATTAGAAAGATAAAAATATTTCCTACATCATAGTATTTTTTTATAATTTTTAGACATTATATAAATTAAATTATTCATGACATCATGATGATGTAGTGATGACCTCATTATTTAACGATTTTAATAAAATGAGAAGATAATGCAAAATCCAATGCTTACACTTGTCCAAGGCCTATTGGATGAGGATATTTAGAAACCTTATCACCTTAGACCTGAATTATATAAGTGTGGGAACTTTAGAATCCGAAAAGAATTGTGTAATAATGTAACATTTCAATCTTTCCAAAAGTTCCCCTCCTCTCCACTTATAAAAGGCCCCCACCTCTCCCACCTCATTTACACTTTCAAGCCATTTGGCTCGGCCAAACTCTTCCCAAATACTCTCCCAACTTCCCTAAATTACTCCTAGAAGCCTCAATTTGGGCAGAACTCTTCCCAAGGAAGCCTTTGGCTCAAATCAAAAAGAGTTACCCGATTTTGAGGTAATGTCTTCTCTAATGTTGTTTTGTTTTATTTTTCTTCTACAACCCCCTAAACTCTTTTTATTCATTTCTTTTGTAACAACACCAGTATCCTCAGTATACTAAGATTTTGGTATAAGAAGGATTCGAGCTACACTTACACACACATACATCTAATGGTTAAAGAACATACGGTTTCTGTGGATGGCGAATTTCGGCCTCACGAAACGATGATTGTTCAACACTCATATAAATCCTTCAAAGGTGGCCATTAAGATGTCACTATATTTATATATGATATATAATATGTTTATGTTTTACTTATGCTTCTTTATTTCTCATTTATGGCATACTTTATGATTTCCATTATGGGTAAACGCGATAATTTCATTTTAGGAAGTGCGGACTACCGCCCCCTCAAAGTGATTTGAATCGTTAATGCCATATGTGGGATGTATAAAGGATGGAGTAAATGGTATTATACAATATATTATACTGGAATTATATTATACATTTATAATTATGATTTCATTCCATTAAATACAAAATATAAATGAAAGTAGCATTCATGCGTACGTACGGCTTACCGTCTCCATGAACGGTGCATTTCATTTCTTACCTATAAATGTTACGTAATATTATGAATGAATGTATATACTGGATATATATGATATATATGATATCTACATCATGAATATAATTCTGGATATAATGGATATTTCACCACATGATCAACTTGTAATTATAAGAAGGTTGTTGTTGACACAAGTACCAAAGATCGACAAAATGACCGTTATTAACTTAAATAATTTCATAATGTTCATAACATTGTAATAAGTGATATAAAAAAAAGGATAATGAAATTGAAAATGGATCTTAATAAGGTATATATTAACTCTAGTTTACTATTCAGGAGGTTAAAGAATGGTTGAGTCAAGTCGGACATGAGGTAAGGGAACTTCTTAACCCAACATCCATTCTTTGGGTTAATCTCCTAATTTCCAATTATGTCATGATATTATTAAGTATTATTTTGTATTTTTACTTTCTTTATTTGTAACTATAGTGAATACACATAATAGATCTATTTTATTTTAAAAATGATCTTTTTAAGGACTTCGCCTCAATCTCCTTTCATTGAGTCATATTTGGTTTTATACACAACTTTCTTTTATATGGTGTATAAACCCCTTTGACTTTTACGTTTATTCAAAAGGAATCTTTTTTATACGAAGCGTTTTAATAAATGAAAAAAAGGGAATGTTTTTCTTTCCGTACTTATGCGGTGACAACGACTTCTCCGCCGCCGTGACCATTATTTGAGTTTCGGCTTCCTCTACAAGCCATCATTTTTTTAATGAAAAATATATACAAAGTTTTAACTTTCTTTTATTTTGGTATTGAAAATGGTTTTGAAAGCGTTTTTATTATATCAATGTGTTGTATTTATATCTTGTGATTGAAATGTGGAAATGTTATGTTTCCTTTATGAATGTTTTATGTGATACAATTATGTTATGGTTTATGATATGTTTAAACCTATTCATATGAGGAATGCATTGGACTTAATATGTGACGGGTGGAGCCCGCTATAGCTCCTCGATGCATCGGCAGGTCTCATGAGACAAACTAGTGTCTTGGCACAAGGCCTTGACAAAATCTTATTTTTGGTCTTGGCATGAGGCCTTGACTACGTGGTTATGATAGTCTAGAATTATGCATTCCATCATTATGAAAGTGCTTATTGATATTTCATGTGATTATTCGACCAGTAGAATATCCATGTGAAGAAGTGAATGGCATTATCTCATTTTACTTTTCCCATATTATGTTGATGTTCATGTTTAAAAGGCTTTTGTATTAGTTATACATTGCCTTAAATTTTTATGTTTATTTATGAAAGCTTCCGCATTATTGTTATCCTTACTGAGCATCTGAGCTCACCCCTTTCAATGTTTTAATATTTTCCAGGATGTGAAGAATTATTTTATGAATGACCTGTAGGGATTGTCAGAAGAGGATATGAGTGTGGACTATGAAGACCATGTTATTGTATTTTTTCACTTCATGATGTAATGTAACGTTTACGAATGTATCTAGTGTTTCCAAGGCTACTAAACTAATCGGTCTTTCGAGACTTGATCTTTTGTGATCATGCCAATGTTACGAAGTAATGCACCGACTCTTGGTAGCTGGGGTCGGGGCGTTACAGTTGGTATCAGAGGCAGTTTAGTTCTAACCTTGGAAGCTAGATGTAGATAAACTCTGATTAGAGCACATAGCCCAAAGATAGACTTTGAGGATTAGTATAGAAGAACTTCCTAGAATTTTGGTATTATAGAAATGTTATGAGTTTTCCGAGCAATACATCCCTGTCTGGATACGAGCAGGTAGAGGCGGCTCTGGCACAGATGTACCTAGGGGTAAAACCCGAAAACACCGCTTTGAGCTAGACTCGAACGGGAACTTGTGCACGACAACGGGCCTTGTTGTATTCTTGGTTAAGACACTCCCGGGGGATATTCTTAGGATAATCCTCATTTTATTTACAAACCACTATGAAGGGTTACGAGTACATACTTCTTCAAAGAAAACATTTTCTTTTTATGATTATGGATTATATCCATAAATAGTTCGATTTATGTAAAGTGTTTAACAAGTATGGAATTATGTATTTTGATTCATAAACTAATCTAGTTTATGCCATTGTTTAGAAATGGCACCTAGTGGAAGGAATGGAAACCGTATCAATGCACGAACTCCGTGTAGGGATTTCCCTCCTGCTCAAGATAATTATGGTGGAGCTAGTGATAAAACTGGTGTTGATCAGCTTCTCACCATACTGGGACAACTCACGCAGGTTACGAATAACAACCTTACTCGTATGGAGCACCCTGATCTGCAACGTGGAGGATCAATGTTAGACCGCTTTATGAGGCATAAACCACCAACCTTCAATGGGAGTACAAATCCTATAGTACCTGAGAAATGGATAAATTCCTTAGAGAAAATATTCCATGCCTTGGGGAGTAGCGAAAGGGAGAAGGTTGTCATGGAAGTTTACCGCCTCACTGGAGATGCCAATCAGTGGTGGTCGCTGATTCAAAACACAAAGGAAGATGATGACGTATCGAATATGGAATGGAGGGAGTTCAAAGAGCTTTTCTTAGAAAAATACTTTCCTCGTGACCATCGAGCAGATATGGAAAGGCAATTTCTGAGTCTGAGGTAGAAGGAGGATGAGAATGTCGCAAAGTATGAGGCTAACTTTACAAGGTTATCGAGGCATGCTGCCAATTATATACGTAACCCAAGGAGTAAGATTGATCGTTTCTTTGATGGGTTAAAACCATTTCTCCGTCGAGATTTAGTATCACAATCCTTCTCATCATACGAAGATATTGTCTCCTGTGCTATCAAGACAGAAAAGGAATTCTCTAAGTCTTATGACAACAAAGTAAAGAAAGAGAAGAAGAGAACGGTGGAACAAGAGACAGATAAAGGGAAAAAGGGAAAGAAGGATTTTCCATTATGTGATAATTGTGGGAAGAATCACCCTGGTACGTGCCTAAAAGGAATGGGAGTTTGTTATAAATGTGGAGAAAAGGGTCACCAGGCTCGTGATTGCAAGGGAAAGAAAGAGGCTATCAAAGTTGAATGCTATAATTGTAGAGAAATGGGTCATTATGCAAATGAATGTCCTAAGCGTCAGGGAAACTTACCTCAGAAAAGGCCAAGGGATCAAGGACAAACTTATGCTGTTACAATAGTTGAAGCAGAATAACTAATGTATTGGTGCTTTTGGACTCATGGATTATATTTTGGTTATTAGAATAATGTGATATATATATATATAAGGATTGTACTGCAGTACTTGTTGATTTCAGTAAGGTTTTAATATGATAAAGGTAATTATATTTTTAGTATGTGACAATAAGAGAAACATTACTTTGTTTGGGGAATCTGATAAATTGATTTTGGAATTAAGAGACCTTTTAGAGAAAGTCTGGACAGAGGTATTTTGGATAACTACAATGGTTGGAGTGGATTATGTTGATCTTTGGATAGTATTGTTTAAGGTTAAAAAAATTTATGAAGATTATTTTTGGAATATTATGATACTATAGTTTTAGGAAAAGGACAACCTGCAGGGTGGGGCATAACCCGTCGCGTCGGACAAAGCTGCAGGAATCGAACCCACAATCATAGTGCGACATGCCTTTATTTCCTACAACTAGCCAACAGGAAGTCCCTGGTTATTACAAAATAATTTTACTAATCTAAATGGTATGTGTTAAAATTTGGAACCTTATACAATTATGATAAGTATAATATTTTTGTGTTCTATTATCCTTTTGAGTGAAAGATGAGTTGATGGTTGAAACTCTAATTGTCAAGCATAAATATATATATACCTATCTCTTATTAAATCAATAAAATAATTCTTAAACTTTAGTAAAGGGATATTAAAACAAAAAAGTGTGTTATCCTAATACCTTATGTCTTGTTGAACTGATGATATTTTAAATCAACATAGATTGATGTCTTTGAGGCCCTCAATTTGACAGTTGATTGTGATTGATGACCTCAATCACTCCCTACAAATATTTACCTTTTTCTTCCAATCATATGTCTTTAATTTCCACCAATGTTCTCCTAATCGAGATCATAATTTGGTGGTGACTTTTTCATTTCCCTTCCCCTCTTAGTAAGGTGAAATTTTATTAATCTTATTTCCGATGTGGGTTTTCCTCAAAGGTATTTTCTCTTTTCAACCTTTTATTTTCAAAGAAAAATTTCAAATTGCGAAGACGCATTTTATTGAAGGAGGGGAGAATGTAACACCCCGAGCTTCCACGATACGCTTCTCATTCAATAATGCAATAGCTTGCATTGTACGCAACTTTGAGTTCTAAAACAACGCGACTAATCAAAGTAGCCATTATGAATAGTAAAAACAACTTTTTAAAATTATAGAAATTTTATATTTCAAAATGGACTTCATTTTTGGATTCGGAATATCGAAATTAGCCTATGTTGAATTTTTGGTATTTTTCTGAGAACTTCAAATTTTTTATGAATAGTGAAAAATACTTAAAAACAACTTTTTTAATAAAAATAATTTATAGTGATGAATTATACTATTTAGTGGTTTTAAAGTATAATTAGAATATATTTTTACCATTTTATCCAATGGTGGTCATTAGAATTAATTTAACATTGAAATTGGACATAAACAATTGCCAATCTTTGGATGTAAATTGTTTCTTAAAACACGCTATTTGTTGTGACAGCGGGAATTAATTATAAAATTAATTAATGCAACTTATATGTTTGAAATTTTTTAAAATATACATCATTTTCGAATTCGGAATATCAATTATATCTTAGGGTGAAATTTTGGCATTGTTCTGAAAAACTTCAATTTTTGATGAATAGTGAAACCACTAAGTGATAGTTAAATAACTGATTTTTCGTTTAAATTAAATATTACCACTTCTGTGATTTGATTTTCAAAAATCCGAAATACATGGTTTTCATTAAGAAGTAAAATGTGGTTCAATGAGATTAAAATAATTTTTGGTGAATAGTAACTTTTATGTTCTTAATCGCGATTAGATGTAATTAGTGTAGTTTAAGGTACAAATAATGTTTTAATAATATGAGATGAGCATGACACTTGTCCTACTACTATTGGATGAGTCATGGCCGACCAAGACAACCAATGGGTCAACTTGGGGACCCCATGGAGCCACTTTAGTTGGAAAATGACATTAATATATATTTATTTAATGTTAAAATTAAATTGACACAAACATGAGTTATTTTACTAAAACAGTTTTTAAGTGGGGTTACACAAGTCCAACTTTTGATTATAAATATTCATTAGAAATCTAAAAGGATTTCCTACATCATAGTATTTTTTTTTATAATTTTTAGAAATTAAATAAATTAAATAATTTATGACATCATGATGATGCAGTGATGACCTCATTATTTAACGATTTAAATAAAATGAGAAGATAATGCAAAATCCAAGGCTTACACTTGTCCAAGGCCTATTGGATGAGGATATTTAGAAACCTTATCACCTTATCCTCGAATTATATAAGTGTGGGACCTTTAGAATCCTAAAAGCATTGTGAAATAATGTAACAGTTCAATCTTTCCAAAAGTGCCCCTCCTCTCCACTTATAAAAGGCCCCCACCTATCCCACCTCATTTACACTTTCAAGCCATTTGGCTCAGCCAACATCTTCCCAAATACTCTCCCAACTTCCGTCCCTTACTCCTAGAAGCCTCACTTTGGGCAGAACTCTTCCCAAGGAAGCCTTTGGCTCAAATCAAAAAGAGTTACCCGATTTTGAGGTAATGTCTTCTCTAATGTTGTTTTGTTTTATTTTTCTTCTCCAACCCCCTAAACTCTTTTTATTCATTTCTTTTGTAACAACAACAGTATCCTCAATATACTAGGATGTTGTTATAAGAAGGATTCGAGCTACACTTACACACACATACATCTAATGGTTAAAGAACATACGGTTTCTGTGGATGGAGAATTTCGGCCTCACGAAACGATGATTGTTCAACACTCATATAACACCTTCAAAAGTGGCCATTAAGATGTCACTATATTTATATATGATATATAATATGTTTATGTTTTACTTATGCTTCTGTACTTCTCATTTATGTCATACTTTATGATTTCCATTATGGGTAAACGCGATAATTTCATTTTAGGAAGTACGGACTACCGCCCCCTCAAAGTGATTTGAATCGTTAATGCCATATGTGGGATGTATAAAGGATGGAGTAAATGTTATTATACACTATATTATACTGGAATTATATTATACATTTTTAATTATGATTTCATTCCATTAAATACGAAATATAAATGAAAGTAGCATTCATGCGTACGTACGGCTTACCGTCTCCATGAACGGTGCATTTCATTTCTTACCTCTAAATGTTACGTAATATTATGAATGAATGTATATACTGGATATATATGATATATATGATATCTAAATCATGAATATAATTCTGGATATAATGGATATTTCACCACATGAACAACTTGTAATTATAAGAAGGTTATTGTTGACACAAGTACCAAAGATCGACAAAATGACCGTTATTAACTTAAATAATTTCATAATGTTCATAACATTGTAAAAAGTGATATAAAAAAAGGATAATGAAATTGAGAATGGTTCTTAATAAGGTATATATTAACTCTAGTTTATTATTCAGGAGGTTAAAGAATGGTTGAGTCAAGTCAGACATGAGGTAAGGGAACTTCTTAACCCAACTTCCATTCTTTGGGTTAATCTCCTAATTTCCAATTATGTCATGATATTATTATGTATTATTTTGTATTTTTACTTTCTTTATGTGTACCTATAGTGAATACACATAATAGATCTATTTTATTTTAAAAATTATCTTTTTAAGGACTTCGTCTCAATCTCCTTTCATTGAGTCATATTTGGTTTTATACACAACTTTCTTTTATACGGTGTATAAACCCCTTTGACTTTTACGTTTATTCAAAAGGAATCTTTTTTATACGAAGCGTTTTACTAAATGACAAAAAGGGAATGTTTTTCTTTCCGTACTTATGCGGCGACAACGACTTCTCCGCCGCCGTGACCATTATTTGAGTTTCGGCTTCCTCTAAAAGCCATCATTTTTTTATGAAAAATAAATACAAAGTTTTAACTTTCTTTTATTTTGGTATTGAAAATGGTTTTGAAAGCATTTTTATTATATCAATGTGTTGTATTTATATCTTGTGATTGAAATGTGTAAATGTTATGTTTCCTTTATGCATGTTTTATGTGATACGATTATGCTATGGTTTATGATATGTTTAAACCTATTCATATGAGGAATGAATTGAACTTAATAAGTGACGGGTGGAGCCCGATATAGCTCCTCGATGCATCGGCAGGTCTCATGAGACAAACTAGTGTCTTGGCACAAGGCCTTGACAAAATCTTATTTGTGGTCTTGGAACGAGGCCTTGACTACGTGGTTATGATAGTCTGGCATTATGCATTCCATCATTATGAAAGTGGTTATTGA
The DNA here is from genome assembly GCA_963277665.1 of Viscum album. Lineage (NCBI taxonomy): Eukaryota > Viridiplantae > Streptophyta > Magnoliopsida > Santalales > Viscaceae > Viscum > Viscum album. The sequence continues at coordinate 520,153,640 of OY728153.1, read as the reverse complement.
TATTTCATGTGATTATTCGACCAGTAGAATATCCATGTGAAGAAGTGAATGACATTATCTCATTTTACTTTTGGCATATTATGTTGATGTTCAAGTTTAAAAGGATTTTGTTTTAGTTATAAATTGCCTTAAATTTTTATGTTTATTTATGAATGCTTCCGCATTATTGTTATCCTTACTGAGCATCTGAGCTCACCCCTTTCAATGTTTTAATATTTTCCCGGATGTGAAGAAGTATTTTATGAATGACCTGTAGGGATTGTCAGAAGAGGATATGAGTGTGGACTATGAAGACCATGTTATTGTAGTTTTTCACTTTATGATGTAATGTAACGTTTACGAATGTATCTAGTGTTTCCAAGGCAACTAAACTAATCAGTCTTTCGAGACTTGATCTTTTGTGATCATGCCAATGTTACGAAGTAATGCACCGACTATGGGTAGCTGAGGTTGGGGCGTTACAGTTTATTGATTTAATGACATGTTTGTTAAGTAATTTACCTTTCAATATTAATTATTCTGTATCCATTTATGATATTAAAGTTATTGATTAAATGGAATGTTAGTTAAGTTATATATTTTTATATATAGATATTCTTTGTTGATTCATGTTTTCCCCCAATATATATAACCCTTTCTGAGAATTTGAGCTCACCCTAATTTTTTTTATATCCCCAGATTCTGAAGATGAATCCATTAGATGAGATTCAAGGATACTAAGAATTTTATTTATTATATTATATTTCATATTCCCAATGACAAATGGGTATCAGATATGAATATTATTCTTCAAAACAACCTAAATAGTATATTATTTTGGATTTAACCCCTTCAATCAATGTCAATGAAATAAATTATACAACATATCTATGTTCCTAGATTTGGGGCTATTATCAAGGGATTAATAAAGAATTAATCCATCAAAAATATAAATTTTGGGCATATGGATTAAAATGAAATTGAAATAATAATTTTCATAAATAATTTTATTGGTTTCATAAAGAAAATGGTTTGATATATATTAGAAATTTATTTTAATTAGTGAAATAGAACTTTTAAAATCATAATTTTAAAATAAATAATTAGGCAATGGTTTTTTGAAAACCACTCTATGTTTTTTATATGGTTAGGAAGTATAAATAGTGAGTTTAAATGTATTATAGAGTGAATGTTAGGTTTTTTATAGAAGTTAACTATACCAAGGTGGAATACATGGAGGTATTCATGGTGAGGCCCATTATGATGCTATGGATTTGGGAGTTCACCATTAAAAAGGTTGGAAAATCATGGGAGATAAATTCCAAAGGTGAATGAAGTTGTTAATAGAAAATTACTTTGTGTATAATGAATTATGGATTAACATCATCATATAATGTGTAGAATTTATATAATTCTATAGGAAATCCATTCCTTGGAGTGAACCACCAAGACCAAAGGAGTCCTTTTTTTCCTGTGGAACATGGAATGTTTCCTTGTGGAAAACTAGGACCATCGAAATTCAAAGGATAATTGGAATTTTAGTGAGTATAGGTAAGGTTGAGTTTTAGGAAGAAAATGGAAAATATAAATCATGGTCTCACCATGTCAAGATATTGGGTTTTTAGATGATATGTTGAGGGATTTCACTCATTTTTATAGTGAGCAACCTTCGTAGTAGATTGGTGATCAAAATAGATGCTCTATGTTATAGTGAATTTAACAGTGTCTGTCAAAAAAATTAAATTATTTTGGTATGATCATGATTTTTAGATCCAAATAGGAGTTATGAACTCCATGAATCATTGATTTCCTTTGATTAGAGGTAACATGACTCTGGTTGAAGTCACAAAGCCATGGTCAAGTCTTCACGATATTTGTTTATAAATAATGGGTTGAGGATCACTTAATGCATCTATTACCCTCTACATTGTAACCTTAGATAACCCTAGGACCTATCAGTTTTCTTCATACATTTATATCACGATTTTAAACCATTTTTCCTTTTAGGATAAAACATTATTTGAATAATGTTCTCGAGTGATTTTTATTTACTTCTTTAATAGTTGATCCTATATTCTTCTATTATTGTGCGCTGATTATTTGAATTCTTCAATCATGGTAGAGAGTTTTTTTAATTTTTCAATTTTTTAAGTGTGATATTATTATAATTTAGATTCATTAGGTAATATTTCAAAAATACTAAAGAAGATAAAAAATTTTAAATTAAGGAAGACTAAAATAATGAATATGATGATGTTATTTCATGTGAATTATGCAATTTTACTGATATTTTATAGTTATCTAATTGTGTGCATTGATAGTCATTGACAATATATATATTATTGAAATTGGGTAATAATGTAAATAACAATAGTTAAATTTAATGATGAAGAAAGAACCTGAATTTAATTATTGTTCATCCTTGAAATCATTTCAATATGAATGTAATTCATGAAGAATATTTTTTTTATTCTAATATATTAATAGTTGTATTATTTTGGATTATTGATATTTAAACTAGCTTCTAATTAATGTGTAAATTAAAATGGTATTGGTTAATGATTCTTGTTAAAATTAAAATTGGTTGTGGTTTTATGAGCCTAATCATTTTCTTAGTTTATCATCCATGGCATGACGGTTGTAGATTCTCCATAGCTTGTTGTGCTGAAAATATGGTTTCATCCATTTTATTTGCATTGAGATATAATATAAACCATGATATGATACTTTTTTAACCCTATGTACCTGGGATATTAGTAAATGTATAGTTGACACATATTGACAGGTGGGTCATCTGATTTAATATTCGTTAATAGTATGTTTGGGTTTATATGGATGGAGCTTGATGATAGATGAGATTTATTATTGTATGGTTATTGTGTTGGTATATGGATGGGTTTATTGGTATGGGTTAAGATATAGGATTACCTATTTTTATAATGTTTTTTAAGGATGTTTTTCTAGATTATTGGTTTTTGTGGTTCCCAAATCCCTTTTATAGTTGGAATATATACTACTATTTGATCATCCCTAGAGTATATTTTTATTATATCCTCTATTACCATGATTATGGTGTAACACCCCAAGCATTCACGTTACGTTTCACTTCGAATAATGCAATAGCGTGTGTTGTACGCAACCTCGAGCTCTAACACACACCACAACGAATTAAACTAGCCGTTGTAAATAGTAATACCTACTTTTTGAAATTTTATAAATTTTATTTATCAAAATGGACTTCATTTTTGGATTCGGAATATCGAAATTAGCCTATGTTGAATTATTTGTATTTTTCTGAGAACTTCTATTTTTTTATGAATAGTGAAAAATACTTAAAAACAACTTTTTTAATCAAAATAATTTATAGTGATAAATTATACTATTTAGTGGTTTTAAATTATAATTAGAATATATTTTTAACATTTTATCCAATGGTGGTCATTAGAATTAATTTAACATTGAAATTGGACATAAACAATTGCCAATCTTTTGATATAAATTGTTTCTTAAAAACACGCTATTTGTTGTGACAGCGGGAATTAATTATAAAATTAATTAATGAAAATTATATGTTTGGATTTTGTAAAATATACATCATTTTTGAATTCGGAATATCAATTATAGCTTAGGGTGAAATTTTGGCATTGTTCTGAAAAACTTCGATTTTTGATGAATAGTGAAACCACTAAGTGGTAGTTAAATAACTGATTTTTCGTTTAAATGAAATATTACCACTTCTGTGATTTGATTTTCAAAAATACGACATACATGGTTTTCATTAAGAAGTAAAATTTGGTTCAATGAGATTAAAATAATTTTTTGGTGAATAGTAACTTTTAAGTTCTTAATCGCGATTAGAGGTAATTAGTGTAGTTTAAGGTACAAATAATGTTTTAATAATATGAGATGAGCATGAAACTTGTCCTACTCCTATTGTATGAGTAATGGAAGACCAAGAAAACCCATGGGTCAACTTGGGGACCCCATGGAGCCACTTTAGTTGGAAAATGACATTAATATATATTTATTTAATGTTAAAATTAAATTGACACAAACATGAGTTATTTTACTAAAACAGTTTTTAAGTGGGGTTATACAAGTCCAAATTTTAACTATAAAGATTCATTAGAAAGCTAAAAAGATTTCCTACATCATAGTAGTTTTTTTTATAATTTTTAGAGATTAAATAAATTAAATTATTTATGACATCATTATGATGCAGCGATGACCTCATTATTTAACGATTTAAATAAAATGAGAAGATAATGAAAAATCCAAGGCTTACACTTGTCCAAAGCCTATTGGATGAGGAGATTTAGAAACCTTATCACCTTATCCTAGAATTATATAAGTTTGGGACCTTTATAATCCGAAAAATCATTGTATAATTATGTAACATTTCAATCTTTCCAAAAGAGCCCCTCCTCTCCACTTATAAAAGGCCCCCACCTCTCCCACCTTATTCACACATTCAAGCCATTTGGCTCGTCCAACCTCTGACCAAATACTCTCCCAACATCCCCCTATTACTCCTAGAAGCCTCACTTTTGGCAGAACTCTTCCCAAGGAAGCCTTTGGCTCAAATCAAAAAGAAGTTACACGATTTTGAGGTAATGTCTTCTCTAATGTTGTTTTGTTTTATTTTCTTCTCCAACCCCTTAAACTCTTTTTATTCATTTCTTTTGTAACAACACCAGTATCCTCAATATACTAGGATGTTGTTATACTAAGTATTAGAGCTACACTTACACACACCTATATCTAATGGTTAAAGAACATACGGTTTCTGTGGATGGAAAATTTCTGCCTCACGAAACGATGATTGTTCAACACTCATATATCATCTTCAAAGGTGGCCATTAAGATGTCACTATATTTATATATGATATATAATGTGTTTATGTTTTACTTATTCTTCTTTATTTCTCATTTATGGCATAATTTATGATTTCCATTATGGGTAAAACGTGATAATTTCATTTTAGGAAGTGCGGACTACCGCCCCCTCAAAGTGATGTGAATCGTTAATGCCATATGTGGGATGTATAAAGGATGGAGTAAATGATATTATATATGATATTATACTGTAACTATATTATAACTTTATATAATTATGATTTCATTCCATTAAATACGAAATAGAAATGAATGTAGCGTTCATGCGTACGTACGGCTTACCGTCTCCATGAACGGTGTATTTCATTTCTTACCTCTAAATGTTATGTAATATTATGAATGAATGTATATACTGGATATATATTATATATATGACATGTAAATCATGAATATAATTCTGCATATAATGGATATTCAACCACATAAACAACTTGTAATTATAAGAAGTTTATTGTTGACTCAAGTACCAAAGATCGACAAAACGACCATTATTAACATAAATAATTACATAATGTTCATAACAGGGTAATAAGTGATATAAAAGGAATAATAAATATAAAAAAGGTTCTTAAGTAAATAGAAATTAACTCTATTTTATTATTCAAGAGGTTAAAGAACGGTCGAGTCAGGACAAGACACGAGGTAAGGGAACTTCTTAACCCAATTTCCATTCTTTGGGTTAATCACCTACTTTCAAATTATGTCATGATATTATTATATCCTATCATGTATTTGTACTTTCATTATGTGTAATTATAGTTAATACACATAATAGATCTATTTTATTTAAAAAAATGATCTTTGTAAGGGAATTTCTTAACCCAACTTCCATTCTTTGGGTTAATCTCCTACTTTCAAATTATGTCATGATATTATTATTTCCTATTTTGTATTTTAACGTTCTTTATGTGTACCTATAGTGAATACACATAATAGATATATTTTATTTTAAAAATCGTCTCAATCTCCTTTCATTGAGGCATATTTGGTTTTATACACAATTTTCTTTTATACGGTGTATAAACCCCTTTGACTTTTACGTTTATTCAAATGGAATCTTTTTTATACGAAGCGTTTTGCTAAACGACAAAAGGGAATGTTTTTCTTTCCGTACTTATGCGGCGACAACGACTTATCCGCCGCCGTGACCATTATTTGAGTTTCGGCTTCCTCTACAAGCCATCACTTTTTTTAATGAAAAATAAATACAAAGTTTTAACTTTCTTTTATTTTGTTATTGAAAATGGTTTTTAAAGAATTTTTATTATATCAATGTGTTGTATTGATATCTTGTGATTGAAATGTGGAAATGTTATGTTTCCTTTATGCATGTTTTATGTGATACGATTATGTTATGGTTTATGATATGTTCAAACCTATTCATATGAGGAATGCATTAGACTTAATAAGTGACGGGTGGAGGCCGCTATAGCTCCTCGATGCATCGGTAGGTCTCATGAGACAAACTAGTGTCTTGGCACGAGGCCTTGACAAAATCTTATTTGTGGTCTTGGAACGAGGCCTTGACTACGTGGTTATGATATTCTGGCATTATGCATTCCATCATTATGAAAGTGGTTATTGATATTTCATGTGATTATTCGACCAGTAGAATATCCATGTGAAGAAGTGAATGGCATTATCTCATTTTACTTTTTCCATATTATGTTGATGTTCAAGTTTAAAAGGCTTTTGTTTTAGCTATACATTGCCTTAAATGTTTATGTTTATTTATGAAAGCTTCTGCAATATTGTTATCCTTACTGAGCATCTGAGCTCACCCCTTTCAATGTTTTAATATTTTCCAGGATGTGAAGAAGTATTTTATGAATGACCTGCAGGGATAGTCAGGAGAGGATATGAGTGTGGTCTATGGAGACTTTGTTATTGTAGTATTTCACTTTATGATGTAATGTAACGTTTACGAATGTATCTAGTGTTTCCAAGGCTACTAAACTAATCGGTCTTTCGAGACTTGATCTTTTGTGATCATGCCAATGTTACGAAGTAATGCACCGACTCTGGGTAGCTGGGGTCGGGGCGTTACAGTTGGTATCAGAGGCAATTTAGTACTAACCTTGGAAGCTAGAATTAGATAATCTCTGATTAGAGCACATAGCCCAAAGATAGACTTTGAGGATTAGTATAGAAGAACTTCCTAGAATTTTTGTATTGTAGAGATTTTGTGAGTTTTCCGAGCAATACATCCCTATCTGGATACGAGCAGGTAGAGGCGGCTCTGGCACAGATGTACCTAGGGGTAAAACCCGAAAACACCGCTTTGAGCTAGACTCGAACGGGAACTGGTGCACGACAACGGGCCTTGCTGCACTCTTGGTTATGACACTCCCAGGAGATATGCTTAGGATAATTCTCATTTTATTTACAAACCACTATGAAGGGTTATGAGTACATACTTCCTCAAAGAAAACATTTCTTTTTATGATTATGGATTATATCCATAAATAGTTCAATTTATGTAAAGTGTTTAACAAGTATGGAATTATGTATTTTGATTCATAAACTAATCTAGTTTATGCCATTGTTTAGAAATGGCGCCTAGTGGAAGGAATGGAAACTGTATCAATGCACGAACTCCGTGTAGAGATTTCCCTCCTGCTCAAGATAATTATTGTGGATATGGAGATACAACTGGTGCTGATCAGCTTCTCACCATACTGGGACAACTCACGCAGGTTATGAATAATAACCTTACTCGTATGGAGCACACTGATCTACAACGTGGAGGATCAATGCTAGACCGTTTCACGAGGCAACAACCACCAACCTTCAATGGGAGTACAAATCCTACAGTAGCTGAGCAATGGATAAATTCCTTTGAGAAAATATTCCATGCCTTGGGGAGTAGTGAAAGGGAGAAGGTTGTCATGGCAGTTTACCGCCTCACTGGAGATGTCGATCAGTGGTGGTCGCTATTTAAAAACACAAAGGAAGATGATGACATATAGAATATGGAATGGAGGGAGTTCAAAGAGCTTTTCTTAGAAAAATATTTTCCTCGTGACCATCGAGCAGATATGGAAAGGCAATTTCTGAGTTTGAGGCAGAAGGAGGATGAGAATGTCGCAAAGTATGAGGCTAACTTTACAAGGTTAGCGAGGCATGCTGCCGATTATATACGTAACCCAAGGAGTAAGATTGATCGTTTCATTGATGGGTTAAAACCATTTCTCCGTCGATCTTTAGTATCACAATCCTTTTCATCATACGAAGATATTGTCTTGTGTGCTATCAAGACAGAAAAGGAATTCTTTAAGTCTTATGACAACAAAGTAAAGTAAGTGAATAAGAGAATGGTGGAACAAGAGATAGATAAAGGGAAAAAGGGAAAGAAGGATTTTCCATTATGTGATAATTGTGGGAAGAATCACCCTGGTACTTGACTAAAAGGAATGGAAGTTTGTTATAAATGTGGAGAAAAGGGTCACCAGGCTCGTGATTGCAAGGGAAAGAAAGAGGCTGTCAAAGTTGAATGCTACAATTGTAGGGAATCAGGGCATTATGCAAATGAATGTCCTAAGCGTCAAGGAAACTTACCTCAGAAAAGGCCAAGGGATCAAGGCCAATCTTATGCTGTGACTACAGTTGAAGCGGAATAATTAATGTATTGGTGCTTTTGGACTCAGGGATTATATTCTGGTTATAAGAATAATGTGATATATATATATGGATTGTACTGCAGTACTTGTTGATTTCAGTAAGGTTTTAATATGATTAAGGTAATCATATTTTTAGTATGTGACAATAAGAGAATCTTTTCTTTGTTTGGGGAATCTGTTGTTACAATTGATTTTGGAATTTAGAGACCTTTAAGAGAAAGTCTGGACGGAGGTATTTTGGATAACTATTAAGGTTGGAATGGATTAAGTTGAACCATGGATAGTATTGTTTAAGGTTAAAGAATTTCTGAAGATTATTTTTGGAATATTATAATACTATTGTTTTAGGAAAAGGACAACCTGCAGGGTGGGGAATAACCCGTCGCGTCGGACAAAGCTGCAGGAATCGAACCCACAACCACAGTGCGACAAGCCTTTATTTCCTACCACTAGCCTACATGAAGTCCCTGGTTATTACAAAATAGTTTTACTAATCTAAATGGTATGTGTTAACATTTGGAACCTTATACAATTAGGATAAATAGAATATTTTTGAGTTCCGTTACCATTTGAAGTAAAAGTTGGGTTTGTGGTAAAAATTTATTAACGAATGAAAGTATACATAACAAGTATGTATATTCCCTTACGTTCTTAGTAAATCTCCTAAATAAATTTCTCAACATTATAAAAGGTAACTTAAAACAAAAATGTTGTCGGTTAACTTTTCCAACTGGGGATTCAATGACCGTTTAACCAATCACAAGTTTGTGATTTTCTTGTGGTTAAACTTTCTCCTAACCCTGTTTTCTATAACTCCCCATCAGACCTTGATGGTTTGTTTCTCCTCCATATCCATATTTTAATAGAATCCTAGAATGGGCATTATCGGGTGACCTTTGTACTTATCTTGCTTTCTTTAAATATTATATATTTATTAACCTTATTTCCGATTTGGGTTTTCCTCAAAGGTATTTTCTCTTTTCAACCTTTTATTTTCAAAGATAAATTTCAAATTGCGAGGATGCAATTTATTGAAGGAGGGGAGAATGTAACACCCCCAAGCTTTCACGGTACGTTTCACTTCGAATAATGCAATAGCGTGTGTTGTACGCAACCTCGAGCTCTAACACACACCACAACGAATTAAACTAGCCGTTGTGAATAGTAATACATACTTTTTGAAATTTTATAAATTTTATTTATCAAAATGGACTTCATTTTTGGATTTGGAATATCGAAATTAGCCTATGTTGAATTTTTGGTATTTTTCTGAGAACTTCTATTTGTTTATGAATAGTGAAAAATACTTAAAAACAACTTTTTTAATCAAAATAATTTATAGTGATAAATTATACTATTTAGTGGTTTTAAAGTAAAATTAGAATATATTTTTACCATTTTATCCAATGGTGGTCATTAGAATTAATTTAACATTGAAATTGGACATAAACAATTGCCAATCTTTTGATATAAATTGTTTCTTAAAAACACGCTATTTGTTGTGAGAGCGGGAATTAATTATAAAATTAATTAATGCAAATTATATGTTTGTATTTTTTAAAATATAAATCATTTTTGAATTTGGGATATCAATTATAGCTTAGGGTGAAATTCTGGCATTGTTCTGAAAAAATTCGATTTTTGATGAATAGTGAAACCACTAAGTGGTAGTTAAATAACTGATTTTTCGTTTAAATGAAATATTACCACTTCTGTGATTTGATTTTCAAAAATCCGACATACATGGTTGTCATTAAGAAGTAAAATGTGGTTCAATGAGATTAAAATAATTTTTTGGTGAATAGTAACTTTTAAGTTCTTAATCGCGATTAGAGGTAATTAGTGTAGTTTAAGGTACAAATAATGTTTTAATAATATGAGATGGGCATGAAACTTGTCCTACTCATATTGTATGAGTCATGGCCGACCAAGACAACCCATGGGTAAACTTGGGGACCCCATGGAGCCACTTTAGTTGGAAAATGACATTAATATATATTTATTTAATGTTAAAATTAAATTGACACAAACATGAGTTATTTTACTAAAATAGTTTTTAAGTGGGGTTAAACAAGTCCAAATTTTGACTATAAATATTCATTAGAAAGATAAAAAGATTTCCTACATCATAGTATTTTTTGTATAATTTTTAGACATTAAATAAATTAAATTATTTATGACATCATTATGATGCAGCGATGACCTCATTATTTAACGATTTAAATAAAATGATAAGATAATGCAAATTCCAAGTCTTACACTTGTCCAAAGCCTATTGGATGAGGAGAGTTCGAAAACTTATCACCTTATCATCTAATTATATAAGTGTGGGACCTTTAGAATCCGAAAAAGCATTGTATAATAATGTAACATTTCAATCTTTCCAAAAGAGCCCCTCCTCTCCACTTATAAAAGGCCCCCACCTCGCCCACCTTATTCACACATTCAAGCCATTTGGCTCATCCAACCTCTGCCCAACTACTCTCCCAAAATCCCCCTCTTACTCCTAGAAGCCTCACTTTTGGCAGAACCCTTCCCAAGGAAGCCTTTGGCTCAAATCAAAAAGAAGTTACACGATTTCGAGGTAATGTCTTCTCTAATGTTGTTTTGTTTTATTTTTCTTCTACAACCCCCTAAACTCTTTTTATTCATTTCTTTTGTAACAAAACCAGTATCCTCAATATACTAGGATGTTGTTATAAGAAGGATTCGAGCTACACTTACACACACCTATATCTAATGGCTAAATAACATACGGTTTCTGTGGATGGCGAATTTCTGCCTCACGAAACGATGATTGTTCAACACTCATATAACACCTTCAAAGGTGGCCAATAATTTGTCACTATATTTATATATGATATATAATGTGTTTATGTTTTACTTATGCTTCTGTATTTCTCATTTATGGCATACTTTATGATTTCCATTATGGGTAAAACGTGATAATTTCATTTTAGGAAGTGCGGACTACCGCCCCCTCAAAGTGATGTGAATCGTTAATGCCATATGTGGGATGTATAATGGATGGAGTAAATTATATTATATATGATATTATACTGGAACTATATTATACCTTTATATAATTATGATTTCATTCCATTAGATACGAAATAGAAATGAATGTAGCGTTCATGCGTACGTACGGCTTACCGTCTCCATGAACGGTGCATTTCATTTCTTACCTCTAAATGTTATGTAATATTATGAATGAATGTATATAATGCATATATATGAAATATATGACCTATAAATCATGAATATGATTTTGTAGATAATGGATATTCTACCACATACACAACATGTAATTATAAGAAGTTTACTGTTGACTCAAGTACCAAAGATCGACAAAATGACCATTATTAACTTAAATAATTACATAATGTTCATAACATGGTAATAAGTGATATAAAAGGAATAATAACAATAAAAAAGGTTCTTAAGTAAATATAAATTAACTCTAGTTTATTATTTAGGAGGTTAAAGTACGGTCGAGTCAGGACAAGACACGAGGTAAGGTAACTTCTTAACCCAATTTCCATTCTTTGGGTTAGTCACCTACTTTCAAATTATGTCCTGATATTATTATATCCTATCATGTATTTGTACTTTAATTATGTGTAATTATAGTTAATACACATAATAGATCTATTTTATTTAAAAAAATGATCTTTTTAAGGGAATTTCTTAACCCAACTTCCATTCTTTGGGTTAATCTCCTACTTTCAAATTATGTCATGATATTATTATGTCCTATTTTGTATTTTAACGTTCATTATGTGTACCTATAGTGAATACACATAATAGATATATTTTATTTTAAAAATCGTCCCAATCTCCTTTCATTGAGGCATATTTTGTTTTATACACAATTTTCTTTTATACGATGTATAAACCCCTTTGACTTTTACGTTTATTCAAATGGAATCTTTTTTATACGAAGCGTTTTGCTAAACGACAAAAGGGAATGTTTTTCTTTCCGTACTTATGTGGCGACAACGACTTCTCCGCCGCCGTGACCATTATTTGAGTTTCGTCTTCCTCTACAAGCCATCACTTTTTTTAATGAAAAATAAATACAAAGTTTTAAATTTCTTTTATTTTGGTATTGAAAATGGTTTTTAAAGAATTTTTATTATATCAATGTGTTGTATTGATATCTTGTGATTGAAATGTGGAAATGTTATGTTTCCTTTATGCATGTTTTATATGATACGATTATGTTATGGTTTATGATATGTTCAAACCTATTCATATGAGGAATGCATTGGACATAATAAGTGACGGGTGGAGCCCGCTATAGCTCCTCGATGCATCGGTAGGTCTCAAGAGACAAACTAGTGTCTTGGCACGAGGCCTTGACAAAATCTTATTTGTGGTCTTGGCACGACGCCTTGACTACGTGGTTATGATAGTCTGGTATTATGCATTCCATCATTATGAAAGTGGTTATTGATATTTCATGTGATTATTCGACCAGTAGAATATCCATGTGAAGAAGTGAATGGCATTATCTCATTTTACTTTTGCCATATTATGTTGATATTCAAGTTTAAAAGGCTTTTGTTTTAGCTATACATTGACTTAAATGTTTATGTTTATTTATGAAAGCTTCTGCAATATTGTTATCCTTACTGAGCATCTGAGCTCACCCCTTTCAATGTTTTAATATTTTCCAGTATGTGAAGAAGTATTTTATGAATGACCTGCAGGGATAGTCAGGAGAGGATATGAGTGTGGTCTATGGAGACTTTGTTATTGTAGTTTTTCACTTAATGATGTAATGTAACGTTTACGAATGTATCTAGTGTTTCCAAGGCTACTAAACTAATCGGTCTTTCGAGACTTGATCTTTTGTGATCATGCCAATGTTACGAAGTAATGCACCGACTCTGGGTAGCTGGGGTCGGGGCGTTACATATGGAATTTTAAACCAAATTATAAATTAACTATTGGTATTTTTTGTTATTAATGGTAATGATATATTAAATATGAAACCTGGGATTTTTGGAAGAATTATTCCTGATCATATAATAGAAATATTTGTATAGAAATATGAATTATAAATTATTTTTGGCCTTGGATGATATAAACTGGAAAACTAGAACTAAACATTGGGTAAATAAATGATGTATAATTTTATAAATTACATAATAACTTTTGATGTTGTAATACAATGATTATTATATTGTTTTTTGAGATCTCCCTTCTTAGTCCTAAACACTAGAAACTATGTGTCATTTTATATGATAAATTTTTTAACATATATTTATAGGAATTTTCTATTGTTTTGTTCTTGGTGTAAACTATTCATTATATTTCATTATTTCTTTTTACCCACAACATGAGTCAGTAATGTGGTTGATTCCAAAAAAATTTGGGTTCTAGGTATTTTCCCCAACATCTATATGGGAAATGAAATTGATAATTGGCTATTCTGTTTTTACAACTCTCCTATTAGATGTGTAATGATGTAACAGTATATATGAAATGAAATGAATTTAGGTATATTTTATTTGTCTACATGGATTGTGATGGCTCTTATTTTTACCATACAGGTATGTATGGGTTATAGAAGCTTTAGCTTTAATACAAACATGTATTACTGTAGAGACCCTAAGCTTGATGTACATTGAAATTACATTACATTTGCGGAATACTTAGTACATAACAAAAACACACACACAAGGATCGTAATAGCTTAGTGTCTTTGGAAACTCGGAATATAATATTCTAATCGTGGTGAATGATCTTCAACATCTCCCATAAATATCTTCTTTTTTTACCTAACACCTTTCTTTATATCCTGGGGAAAAGAAAACATAAAAGGGTGAGCTCAAATTCTCAGTAAGGGTAAACAAAATAAATGTCATTCACATCATATACATAAGAACATAACTTTTGGAAATCTTAACCTGCAAAAGAAATCATAATTTCATAACATGGGATAAATCATAGTAGTGAAAGGTAAACCCCAATAATCATAACATAAAACATAAAACTTGTGGAATTCACACATAATCATAGAGAATCATTTCTTGTTAGTCAAGACTCTTTTCCAAGACTATCTTTGTGGACAATGTCCCTTTCTGAACCGAGTCACCCTCATTTCAGTCCTGTTTCACTGAACCGGTATAACCTACCGTTCCAGCCATGTCTATCTCATGAGATATAAAATCATTACCCAATGCATTGGAGGGAGATATAGTTCCCACCCATCTCAGAATGATACCATTCTTATGTGTTCCACAAAATCATAAATCATACATTATTGTGTAACCCATGTAATAAAAATGGGAATCTTAAACATCGTGACATCATAAAAAAATTCATATAAGATAAAGGAATTCATAAAAATAATTCCATAACAACATAATCAAATCAATGTAATAATAGGGATAAAAATAGAACCCTTTATTATCTTATATGGAAAATAATTTTGATAAAACACTTGAACTCCATTCTTGAGGAAAATATACGTTCTGCTTCAAAAACACTTTTCCTTTCTTAACATGTTGTACAATTATAAACTAAAAGAAGTTGATTAAAAATAAACATGAAAACTAGTAAAGGAAGATTCTTGGAAATAATGTTTTAAAAATCCATTCATGCCGTATAAGTTAAAAAAACATTCTTCTCGTACTTTTGTCGGAAAAGTCAAAAAGTACCTCGTACGAAAAACGACAAAAGATTCCTTTCATATCTTTTACTAAAAACTCACCAAAGGGAAAAATTGGATTTAAACAATTGTAGGTGGATGGAAATAATATTACATATTGGGGAAACATGGATGTGGATGATAAAATACACCCCAGTAAATACTAAAGTATAAACAATCTCGGATAAAAATGATATTGTGATATTTCCCTTACCTTAAGTCTGATTTGCTTCGTAAGTGTCTGAACCTCCTCTTTTTGACGCGCCTTTTCTTAACCTCCACTTAAAGAACTAAGGATGGTCTTTGAAAAATACTAGAACCTCTAGGATGATACTAGGTAAGTGGAGAAGATATTTTGGTAGGGGTTGGTCGAGCTTGAATGCTCAAATTGGTGTGAGGAGGAGAGGTAGGAGGTGCCCTTTTATAAGGGAGGAGGGGGGCTCCTTTGGAAAAACTAAAAATATTATTTTATTATAAAGTCAAGTTCGGTTTTAAATATCTCCAAATTGATTAATTTCGAGGCTAAAGTGGGGATGGGTCGAAATCCTCTCATCAAATAGAATTTAGACAAGTTTAGGTTCCTATTTTAACCTTATCATTTAGATTTAACATTAAGTTAATTAATTTTACTTTTACCGTGTCTTCTTGTGTTCTTACACTATATGGTTAATAAACTTACTATAACAAGACAAACGAACCCCAAGTTGTTAATTATTAATATATATAACCGTATCTATGTCATTTGTCCGATCCTTAGATTTTTAGGAATAAAATAACAATTAATAATATAATATTTCTTTTAAAAACTATTTTATGTAAATTTTGACACTATTTAGTAATTGATTTTTGTGAAACTCATAACAGAATGAAAGGTTCGAAAAAAGTTAATTAAATCAATAATAACATGTCATATTAACCTATAAAATTAGTGGAATTCATAAAAATTCTAAAATTATATTTATTTGAGTATTTATAACATCAATTATTTCAATATTTTATTAATAAGATAATTACTACATCATCGTTGTGTCATAAATAAATTAAATTATTTAATGTCTAAAAATTACAAATAAAATACCATTATGTAGGAAATCTTTTTATCTTTCTAATGAATATTTACAATCTAATTTATCTTATTTATAACCCTATATTAAAAATGTTTTAGTAAATAAACTTTGATTTTAACTCTTTTAACTCTTCTTTGAATTAAATAATAATAAATGTCCTAATCTAATCCAAGTGGGCCTAAATTGTCATATTTTATTCATAAACTTGGTTTTGGTCGAATTACATTTATCCAATAGAATTAGGACATGTGTTAGGGTAATAATAATATCATTTTTACCCTGAATTACCCTATTTACTTTTAACCGTGGTAAATAAAAGTAAAAAGTTACTATTCACCAAAAATTATTTTCATCTCATTGAACCACATTTTACTTACTGACATCAACCGTGTCTCTCTGATTTTTGAAATTCCACTCACATAATCTGTAAAATTAAGTTTTATGAAAAATCCAATTTTTTTAACTACCACTTAGTGGTTTCACTATTCATCAAAAATTGAAAGTTTTCAGAAAAATACCAAAAATTAGGCCTAAGATATATTTGATATTATGAACTCAAAAATTATTTCTATTTTACCAAATTAAAAAAATATCAGTTGCATTAATTAATTTAAAAATTAATTCCCGTCGTCAAAACAAATAGCGTGTTCTTAAGAGATAATAACTATCAAAAGATTGACACTTGTTTATGTCTGTTTTAAATGTGAAATTATATCCAATGACCAACATTGTATTAAATTGTAAAAATATATTCTAAATATAATTTAAAACCACTGAAATTAATAATTTATCACTATTAATTATTTCGATTGAAAAATATGTTTTTAATTAAAATTTAGTAATTTTCACTATTCATCAAAATATGAAAGTTATCTGAAAATCACCAAAATTTCACCCTAAGCTAATTTCGATATTCCGAATCCAAAAATGAAGTCCATTTTGAAAAATAAAATTTACAAAATTTCAAAAAGTGTTTATTACTATTCATAACGTCTAGTTTTAATAATATTTTAATAACATATCGTTGTTTAGTGAAACTCGGTATTGCGTACTACACACGCTATCAAGGAAAATTGCAATTTCATTTAATGAAAGGCAAGTCAAGGATTCTTGTTGAGCAAGCTCCTTTTGGTGTAGCGTAAAACACAAGACATTAATGAAATTAAAAAAAATATTTTTCATAAAATCTCTGGGTGTTACATTCTACCCCCCTTAAAATGAATTTTGCCCTCGAAATTCGTCGGGGTTAAAAATGGTTTACTATTCGAAAGTTTCTTTGATAAAAACCCACATCGTAAAAAGGAATACCAAAACTAATCTTAAAAAAAAAGTATGAAACTTAACGGTTACCAAAATAAACTAATCACTGGGTTTCCACATAGGTGAAAATATGGATATGGGAGAGAAATCTAACCATCATGTTCTGATGGAGAGTGGTAGAGAACATGGATATGGAAAAGCCAGAAATCAAAAAGCCATAAATTTGTGATGATCTAGGGTACCATCTAATTCATCAGATATAAGAGCAGTAGGACAGCATTTTTGGGTTTTAAGATCATTTCCCTAAAGTTGATGAAATTGGAATTAGAAGAAATACTTTCTTGATTTTGGTATAGTCTCACCGTTTGTCATTATTTGGACAATTTCCACTTCATCTATTAAAGAAATGAAGTTGAATTTGTCATTCGTGATGTGTTAGCAGATCATGTGATAGAATGATGGTTCATTCCATCTGTCTCAAATAAAAGGATAGAAAACTTATCAAAAAATACATAAGTCCATCTATAGTGAGATTAATCATATATAGTTCCTAAAATGGACTTATACTTCATATATCATATTTCTTAATATAATAAAACTAGTTTCTACTAAACAGGGACTTCCAGTAGGACAGTGGTAGGCGATAAAGGCCAGTCGCACTTCGGTTGTGGGTTCGATTCCAACAGCCTTGTCCGACGCGATGGGCTGTCGGCCATCCTGCAGGTTTTCCTTTTTCTAAAACTATATTACTATAACATCCCATCAATAATATCAAAAAAACAGAAAATACTAACTTATGTCCAACATAATCCATTCCAATCTTTAGGCTTATCCATAATACTGCAGTCCACTCTCAGAGATTTAATTCCATCGTTGATCCCCATATATCATAAGATATATCTTGTTGGTCATATTCCAAACATTCAAAGGCCTTAATCTTGTAATCTCTTGAATACCCATTGAACCATAGTGAAAACTTGAATGCAGTTAAAAGTTAACACTTTTCACATACCAAATTCCTCAAAATTCTATATACTGAAACCATGATATAGCTTAGTCCTTATATCAATCATGAGCTCATGAATACTGTTAAACATTTCATTTTCTCGTTTTCCCTTCATTATACACATATCATCTTATTTCCAAAAATATCTCAATCAATTTGAATACCACATTAGACCAATACATAAATATTCCAATACTTTATGATAGAATATTATTTTGGAATCCCATTACATAAACACTTAATCATTCCACCACATCGTTGTCATATTCAACATCACCAATAGTGATCGCATGTGACTTCCCTTTGTCATTTTCCTTAAGAGGTTGCTCATGTCGATCATCACTAACCCTTGGATTAGGGAATTTATTAGCATAATGCCCCATTTCCCTGTACATGAAGCATTGAAGTGTTGGTGATGTGTTCGCTGCAGTGTTTGCTTTATTCACATCATTAGAATCCCTTTTTCCATTACTTCGACACTCAGCTACTCGATGACCTTCTTTTCCACACATAAAACATTTTCTAGTCCCTTTAAGACAATCTCCACCATGCTTCTTTCCACACTTTGTGCATAAGGAAACATTCATCTTCTTTTCACCATTATTTTGAGATTTCTCATGGAACTCCATCTTTCGTTTCTTGTCAAAACCATGAGATGGATATGTAACACCAACATCCATTTCTACCTTGATAGCACAACACACAATTTCTTCATAGCTACTGAAGTCTCTTATAGCAAATTACCTTCGATGACTCGGTTTTATGCCACTGAAAAATCGATCAACTTTACTTTCAGGTTGGATGATAATGCCAGATGCAAACCTTTCAAGTTTGTAAAATTCGCTTCGTATATACCAACAGATTCATCATCCTTCTGCTTCAGCTCATGAAACTCCTTTTCCATCTTTGTTTGAAGAATACGAGGGAAGTAGTTACTGAAAAACAAGTTCTTGAACTCGTCCCATTCCATAGACTCAATTTCATCTCTTGGCCCCGTATTATTGATAAGATTCCACCATTGATCAGCTTCACCTTCCAAACAATATACTGCTAAGATGACTTTATCATTTTCTGAACATTGAAGAACTGAAAATATCTTTTCAGTGGTACTGATCCATTGTTCAGCAACAAGTGGATCGGAAGACCCACTGAAAGAAGGTGGACGTTGCCTAATGAAGGACTCAATAGAATATTGTTCCCTTCTCTGCACATTTGGAAGTCCAGAATGATTCATAGCTTGTGTAAGTATAGCAATAAGATTTTGCACTCCATCTCCCATGACATTTGTTTGTTCAGGAGGACAATCATTGCATTGTCCATTGCATTGATCAACGTGGTTCCTTCGGGTTCCATCCATCGTCTAAAACCCAAAAAGAATAGTGTGAGAGGCAAAAATCATGCTAGGGAAAACAACATAATAAAGGGGGAGTACCTTCAATATCTAACATCATAGGTTTAATTCTATGATTGTTAGCGTAATTCTAGTACTATAACCTATACATATACTTAACCTTAGGGACATCCCTAGACATACCATAGAAATATCTATAGGGATCTCACTAACGTTTTCGCATCCTAGTTTCCAAAGGTTGACTAAAACTTTCCTCTGATACCAACTGTAGAGACCCGAAGCTTGACGTACATTGACATTACATTACATTTGCGGAATACTTAGTACATAAAAAAAACACACACACAAGGATTGTAATAGTTTACTGTCTTTGGAAACTCGGAATATAATCTTCTAATCGTGGTGAAAGATCTTCAACATCTCCCATAAAGGTCTTCTTTTTTTATACCTAAAACCATTCTTTATATCCTGGGGAAAAGAAAACATAAAAGGGTGAGCTCAAATGCTCAGTAAGGGTAAACAAAATAAATGTCATTCACATCATATACATAAAAACATAAATTTTGGAAATCTTAACCTGCAAAAGAAATCACAATTTCATAACATGGGATAAATCATAGTAGTGAAAGGTAAACCCCAATAATCATAACATAAAAATGAAACTTTGTGGCATACACACATAATCATGGAGAATCATTTCTTGTTAGTCAAGACTCTTTGCCAAGACTATCTTAGTGGACAATGTCCCTTTCTGAACCGAGTCACCCTCGTTTCAGTCCTGTTTCCCTGAACCAGTATAACCTACCGTTCCAGCCATGTCTATCTAATGATATAAAATCTTTACCCAATGCATTGGAGGGAGATATAGGTCCCACCCATATCATAATGATACCATTCTTATGTGTGCCACAAAATCATAAATCATACATCATTGCGTAACCCATGTAATAAAAATGGGAATCTTAAACATCGTTACATCATAAAACAATTCATATAAGATAAAGGAATTCATAAAAATAATTCCATCACAACATAATCAAATCAATGTAATAATAGGGATAATAACAGAACTCTTTATTATCATAGATGGAAAATAATTTTGATAAAACACTTGAAATCAATTCTTGAGGAAAATATCCTTTCTGCTTCAAAAACACTTTTCCTTTTTTAACATGTCGTAAAATTATAAAATAAAATAAGTTGATTAAAAATAAACTTGAAAACTTGTAAAGGAAGCTTCTTGGAAATAATGTTTTAAAAATCCATTCATTCCGTATAAGTTAAAAAAACATTCTTCTCATACTTTTGTCAGAAAAGTCAAAAAGTACCTCATATGAAAAACGACAAAAGATTCCATTCATATCTTTTACTAAAAACTCACCTAAGGGTAAAATTGGATTTAAACAATTGTAGGTGGATGGAAATAATATTACATATTGGGACATGCATGTGGATGATAAAATACACCCTAGTAAATACTAATGTATAAAAAATTTCGGATAAAAATGATATTGTGATATTTCCCTTACCTTAAGTCCGATTTGCTTCGTAAGTGTCCGAACTTCCTCTTTTTGATGCTCCTTTTCTTAAACTCCACTAAAAGAACTAAAGATGGTCTTTGAAGAAGACCAGAACCACTAGGATGATACTAGGTAAGTGGAGAAGAGATTTTGGCAGGGTTTGGCCGAGCTTGAATGCTCAAATTGGTGTGAGGAGGAGAGGGAGGAGGTGCCCTTTTATAAGGGAGGAGAGAGGCTCCTTTGGAAAAACTAAAAATATTATTTTATTATAAAGTCAAGTTCGGTTTTAAATAGCTCCAAATTGATTTATTTAGAGGATAAGGTGGGGATGGGTCGAAATCCTCTCATCCAATAGAATTTAGACAAGATTAGGTTCCTATTTTAACCTTATCATTTAGAATTAACATTAAGTTAAATAATTTTACTTTTACCGTGTCTTCTTGTGTTCTTACACTATAAGGTTAATAAACTTACTATAACAATCCAAACGAACCCCAAGTTGTTAATTATTAATATATATAACCGTATCTAAGTCATTTTGCAGAACCATTGATTTTTAAGAATAAAATAACAATTAATAATATAATATTTGTTTTAAAAACTATTTTATGTCAATTTTGACACTATTTAGTAATTGATTTTTGTGAAAATCATAACAGAATGATAGGTTCGAAAAAATTTAATTAAATCAATACTAAAATGTCATGTTAACCTAGAAAATTAGTGGAATTCATAAAAAGTCTCAAATTATATTTATTTGAGTATTTATAACATCAATTATGTCAATATTTAATTAATAAGATAATTACTACATCATCGTTGTGTCATAAATAAATTAAATTATGAAATGTCTAAAAATTACAAATAAAATATCATTATGTAGGAAATCGTTTTAGATTTCTAATAAATATTTACAATCGAATTTATCTTATGTATAACCCTATATTAAAAATGTTTTAGTAAATAAACATTGAATTTCACTCTTTTAACTCTTCTTTGAATTAAATAATAATAAATGTCCTAATCTAATCCAAGTGGGCCTAAATGGTCATAGTTTATTCCTAAGATTGTTTTTGGTCGAATTACACTTATCCAATAGAATTAGGACATGTGTTAGGGTAATAATAATATCATTTTTACCCTTAATTACCCTATTTACTTTTAACCGTGGTAAATAAAAGTAAAAAGTTACTATTCACCAAAAATTATTCATCTCATTGAACCACATTTTACTTACTGACATCAACTGTGTCTCTCGGATTTTTGAAATTCCACTCAGAGAAGCGGTAAAATTAAGATTTATGAAAAATTCAATTTTTTAACTACCACTTAGTGGTTTCACTATTCATAAAAAATTGAAAGTTTTCAGAAAAATACCAAAAATTTGGCCTAAGCTATATTTGATATTATGAACTAAAAAATGATTTCTATTTTACCAAATTCAAAAAATATCAGTTTCATTAATTAATTTAAAAATTAATTCCCGTCGTCAAAACAAATAGCGTGTTCTTAAGAGATAATAACTATCAAAAGATTGAGACTTGTTTATGTCTGGTTTAAATGTGAAATTACATCCAATGACCAACATTGTATTAAAATTTAAAAATATATTCTAAATATAAATTAAAACCACTCAAATTTATAATTTATCACTATTAATTATTTCGATTGAAAAAGTTGTTTTTAATTAAAATATAGTAATTTTCACTATTCATCAAAATATGAAAGTTATCCGAAAATCACCCAAATTTCACCCTAAGCTAATTTCGATATTCCGAATCCAAAAATGAAGTCCATTTTGAAAAATAAAATTTACCAAATTTCAAAAAGTGGTTATTACTATTCATAACGGCTAGTTTTAATAATATTTTAATAGCATATCGTTGTTTAGTGAAACTCGGTATTGCGTACTACACACGCTATCAAGGAAGGTCGTGATTGCATGTAATGAAAGGAAAGTCAAGGATGCCTGTTTAGCAAGCTACTTTTGGTGTAGCGTACAACACAAGACATTAATGAAATTAAGAATAATATTTTTCATAAAATCTCGGGGTGTTACAATTACAGATATAGTTAGTATGGTTACAATAAGTGTCTTTGATTGGGTGTGATAGAATTATGTATAATGTGTGATAAAATGAATGTAATGTATTTTAGATAGGATTTTCAATTATAAATTTGATTATATGTGGTTGAGATATGTTCACATAGGGAGCATAATGAATTAAAAAAGGTATTGAAGCTCATGAAATTTGGAATTGTGGTGTGAAAGTATAAAACTTATAGAGAAGTGTATGTGGGGTTCCCTTCTAATTCATATTCTTTTGATATATATTTTCATACTTATATGTGCTACTTGGTTAGGATAGGATACAATGTTACCTTATTTGGTAATGTGTTGGTTAATTCTGTTTATTCACTAGGTTATAGAATTTTAATTTTTTATTTATATTAGATGCTTCATGGAGGATTATATTGAGTAAACCTATGTTCTCACCCAATTTATATATGAACAATATTTCATGTCCACAAGAGGTTCTTTGTGATCAATTAGGCAGTTATTATCTTGTATAGTTGTTCATGGTACGTGGGAGTTCGTGGTCACCGACATTGCATTGTTCTTGGCATTTGATATTTTTCATTAAATTTAAGAAATTATATTCGTTGATTATAATTTTTTTCTATTATATATGTGATGGAGTTGGTTTTTGGATTTTATCTCTTATCCTAAAATTTATATATTGAGATTAATCACTCTCATTTTTATGCATACTATACCCTCAATGTTATTCATTAAATCATGAATTATTGTTCATATTCATCTTCACATATATCCTACTGTAAGTGGAACACCCCAAGTTTTTATGAATTATTATTTTTTAATAATTAAAAATTTGTTAACAGATTTCATTGTACGCTACGCCATTGAAAGCATTATTTAAAAGAATAACTATGTTAAACTAGAACTGATTGCAACGATGAATTTTTATAGTTGTACACACAACAAAAAGTGTTTATTTTATTACATTAAATATCATATTTATATATATATATTTTATGTAGCACTGATCTTATCTTGTGTTACATGCAAAACAGAGTTTAATCAATATGTGTCAAATTATTGAAATATTTTAATATTTATCACCAAGCTGTTGAAATGGAATGAATGAAAAGGATTATATAAATTATAAAAATATGTTATATTTATATTTAAAAATTTTATTATTTGGAAAAAAGTAATTATAAATGAAATTAATAACAATTTGAAAATAAAGGAAATCATTTAAAAAAACTATTTCTCTATGCACACACATTTTTTATCTCGATAAATAAAAAAACACATCTTGAATGATTTTATTAAAAATTATACTGTATGTATTCAAAATAATATTTATCATTCATTTTATGTCTTTTCTATTAAATATATCGTAATAAATTCAATTTTAGGCTCAAATAAACATATATTTATAAAAAGAAATGTTTTCCACCTTTTAACATTGAACTTGTTTTAAAATAAAATTAAGACACTATAATATATTTTATAAAATACACCTAAATTTTTAAAGATAAATTTTCTAATTATATGAGGGTTAATTTTTGGTATTTTTCTGAGTAGTATCATTTTTGATGAATAAAGAAAAATATGGAATTTTAATTGAAAACATAATTTTCCAAATTTTTTATATTGATAAATAATATTTTTAATTGGTTTTATTTATAATTAGCTCAATAATACAATATTTAATAAAATTTATGTTATTGAAATCAATTTCCTGTTTAAATTTGATATAAAAACTTTTCAATCATTTTTATCAATTTCACACTAAATTCCCATTGTCTCATCTTGTATAAGAGATTAATTTTTAATTAATTTATTCCACTTATATGATTTTTAATTTTTTAAAATAGATTAAATATTTTTAATCAGAATCATGTATACTTTTTAGTATTGTATCTTATTTTTTTACTAAAATTATTAGTGAAAATAGTTAAATATAATTACAACGATTAAGAGAAAAACAAATTTATTAGAGGAATAAACATTTATTTCCGGGAACAAATAACATAAAACATGTCATAACCCATTTTATGATAATATTTTTATAATACACCATATTTTATAAAACAAATATTATTATTTGAGTAAAATTATATAAGGAATCCCACCTAATATTTTTTCCTTTTGTATTTACATGAATGTCACTCCTCCTCCACTGAAAAATGGAACTCACCCCCCCACACTGTTTGATAACTATCAATCATTTTTCGCACATAAACCATACCCCCACAAATTCATCAATTCCCTAAACTCATATAATAAACCTCCCATTGAATATAAACACAACCAAGGAAGTTATTTTGTGGAAACTGAATGCAGATACCTGATTAAGAGGTAACGTTAATGAACAAATGTTTTTATTTTATTTCTAATTCAAAACCATAAATTTCATATTATATCTTACGTATATAACATAATATTTATATTAAATATATTTATGTCTCATTATATTATGTTTACAACCTATAACCTTACACACTTCTATCAAATGGGATATGCAATCATCATTCATGTGTAAGGCGGTCTGTCACCTCGTCAATAGATGTTGTTCATTCTTCCATTTCCACCAATCAGGGTTGGTAATAATTGTGTATTAATAGTTTATATGTTATATATATGATATTTATGATTTATTTATTCTTCATGAATTATTATATAAAAAAATACTTCTTTACTTCTATTTTTTTTGAGTAAAATAACGTCTTTCATTTGTACATTTTACTAACACCTCACGAAGTGATGTGATTCATTCGAAAATTACTCAAATTTATTATGGAAGGGTTAAATTTAAATATGTATTATATATGAAAAAATAATTCATCATTAATGATAATATCTATATATATATCATTTATATTTGTATACATTAAAATGAAAAGAAAATGGAAACAGTCATCATGCGTACGTACTGGTTACTATCTCCATTAACGGTGTTTCTAATTTTCAACATATATATATATATATATTATAATAAATAAATATTTAATGAATATATTAGATATTTATATAATGTTTTTCATTGGTTAAATAATTAAATCAGTGTCTATGTAAGATACAATGAATAATAAGTCGAAACTTGTTAGAAAAACAAAACGGTTATTACCCGAAATGTAACTTTGACATAGAATTGAGAATTAACATGTAATATAAAGTCATTATTAAATCATATATGGTATTATATATATGTATATTATTATATTATAGATTTATAATAAAATTATATTTAAAATAGTGTAATTTTGAATGTATTTGGTGATATTCAAGACATAAGGTAAGGTATTTTCATCCCACTTTTTACTTTTTTGAGACACATGCTATATTTACAAACTATTTCATATATGTAGTTTATATAGAACCCATGAATTAATTTTTTGACCATTATCCTAATGTTTATTGATATTAACATATCAATTTTAGGATCTCCCATTCATTAGTGTTATTGGTTCAAATGTTGTCGAATCGATAAGGGAATTTTTTCTAAATTATTCATTTTTGAGATGCATGTTATGTTATGCTATTATATTATTTAATATTGTTTATATAATTCAAAATTTACATTTTATATCATATATATAATTCATTTCATTATATATTAATATTCATGTAATGTAATTATTTTATGGTTATTATGATTCAATGTTACTAATGTGGTAAAAGTTACTGCTAAAATCTCATCATATATTAAGATTATTTATGATTATGTTTACATTGATGAAATTTTATTTTCTATATATCAAGAATTATCATAAATTGTTTTTCCTATGGTCATTAATGATATCTTCAAGTAATGGTACTATTTTTTACTCTTTGGTAATTAAGATAATTCGTAAAATGATTTTATGAATATATGACTATATTCTCACCTCGGTAGGAAATCTAATTTTATGAAAAATAATGTTTTCTAAAAATTAAAAATTGTTCTACTATAATCCATTTTTAAAAAAATTAAAATTTAACCCATGTTTTACCTTTTTACAAAATGTTTTCAAAATGCATATTCTTTTTGTTTTCTGTTCTAGGATCTTTTTAGTTCTACCAAAAATATGAGAAGAATATATTTCTTTACGTATATGTCATTTATGGAATTATCCAATTCCATTACCACTCTACTCATTGAATATTCCAATTTATGATGAAAATAATATTTTCAAAAGAATCTTTTTTCTTACCTATTTTTATAAATAAATAATTTTTTTTGAATAAATAAATTTTATAAATGTTTTATGTTTTAATATAACTTTAAAATGTGTTTAGAATCTTCTTATACAATTTATAATGATTAATTTAAAATAAAATGTATTTAAAAATGTTTTATGATTTTAAAATAAATTTTTAAATTAGATTGAATATTTTCCTCAAGAGGGGTTTTAAAATTTTTTAAATATTGATTCATATGTTTTCAATGTGTTTTTCAAAGAAAATTATTTTGAAAATTTCTTATGTATTTTCAAAATAAATTTGAATGAAATTTTATTTTACATAAGAATTTATTCAAGTGATATTAGTAAATACTTTTCTATATAAGATGATTTCCTTTGATATATTTTATGTTTTACGATGGTAATGATACAAGGAGACCATTATTATAATTATTTATTTGAATGGATTGTGTTTAAGATGATAATTTTTTTATCAAAACCATTTCCATTTCACAGGTTGACCATCATAATACACTTATTAAACCATCGTATATTGACAGGTTATTCAATGATGAAATTATTACGAAACTATTCACTTTTCAATATATTTTGATATGATGAAATTTTTATGATACCCATTTTATTTCATGTGTTATATGAATAAGGTTATGAAACATGTCTATTTTTAATGGGTAATGATATGTTGAATGTTTTATTATCTTCTGTAACAAATATGAATGGTTTCATTATGTGTCAGGTTGACATATATCTCCCTCCAATGAATTTGGTATTGATTTTTATATCTCATGAGATAGACATGGTTGGATTGAGGAGTGAACGTGGTTTAGTAATGGAATATGTAGTCTAAAATTGTCTTAGGGGATGAAACATAGCAACTAAGACGGTTTAGGGATAGACCAAATTATACTAATATAACCTTGTATGTGATCCTTGACTACTGTGTTGTTAGAATTGAACCTTATTACATGTTCACAGTTTTACGCATGAAGTCGATTAAATTTTCACAATGTTATTCATGGACCTAGAAGAATTTTCATTTGTTTATGTGAGGTCCTGATTCCATGTCCTTAAAATTATGAGTGAACATGTTTGCATTTATAAATTTTCAATATTTTATAAGAATATGTGTATTCCAAAAAAATGTCTAATGATAATGTTTTCCCTCCAAACTCAAGTTCTTTTAATTATTTCTGATTTGTGGCTCATAATCTAATGATGTTAATGACATGAATCATGTGTATTATATTTCTTATTTAGGATATTATCTTAAAATATTATTATGGTTTTCTCATACCCTTAGATTTATTTTATTCATATGTATATCTTTTATTTACCCTCTTTGACAATCTATGATAATCATTTCTTATATTTCCGTTCTCCGGATTCTCAAGGATGGTTTTAAGGAGTACTAAATTGGAATATAATTTTGGGAATCATTTAATATCTTTCAAAATATTATAAATTGTGTTCCATGTCTCCAATGAATATAAACTATTACGATCTTAAGGCATGTTCATTTTTAATGTGACGAATATTCCTTTAAAAATATGTAATA
Source organism: Viscum album (assembly GCA_963277665.1). Lineage (NCBI taxonomy): Eukaryota > Viridiplantae > Streptophyta > Magnoliopsida > Santalales > Viscaceae > Viscum > Viscum album. The sequence goes on along the minus strand of OY728153.1, from coordinate 520,124,509 downwards.
TCAATGTATGAGAAGCCTATGTCACTATTATTTGAATCAAAAGGAATTTTTTAGTCTTCCTTTAGAAACCTTAATTAGAAAACATTATTGAGATTCAAAGGGATATTTATATGGATATGTATATGGATGTATCTATGGATTTTTTTAAGTATGAGTCGATGTTTAGTAAAATATCCTAAATTTTTATTATGGATTTAGAGAGTGGTTTCCAAGTAATTACATCCTTGTCTGGATATTATAAGTGGATGTCTCTCTAGAATATATGTACATAGAAGTAATAACCATGAAACAACATATTTAGTTAGACTTGATCGGGAACTGGGGCACAAAAAAGGGTCATTCTCTATGGCTGGTTTGAAAAATCCTCAGGGTTATACTCTAGAAATTCACAAAATCATTATAAACCCGCATTTATTATCACACTAAATGACCTAGATTATTCATAATGGGTATAATATTGAGAAAATGGAGGCATGATTTAGAAACATTATAAGTGATTTTTCATAATTATGTGTTTTTCTCCTATTATAAGTGTCGCTCACACTATGGTTTTAGTTTTACTCAGTGGTGGGAAGTAGAAGGAACTGGGAAAAAGTTTTTATCTGAAAACTATTACCTTGTGTGAATCCAAATGAGATGATAACTATAGTAAAGGGTTTTTTGATTATTTATAATCAGTTTTTGCAGAACATGATTAACAATGTGTACCTTAACTAATTTTTACACTCACCAAATAAGAGTATTAAATAGTTATCTAAGATATGTAAAGATTTTATCCATCGAGGGATGATGATTATCTTTCCTATATATCAAAAATGTAAGAAGAAGAAGACAATGTAACATCTCAATGGAATTATAAGATGTCATATGGCTGGTAATGAAGTCCACAGATTAAGTGATTTCCACTGATAAATGATGAGTTTAGTTAATTTAATGTGGTAATGTTGGTCTGCCATATTTATTATCAATAGTGGAATATAATAATTGTGGAATGTATCGGAATTATGGAAATAATTGTCCTAGGAGAATTTGGATAAAGGAAATAATCAAGGTTATAAGAATAATAATTTTTTACTAATGAATAACACAGTAATGTAATGATATGATAAGTAGTAAAATGAAAAATATTAGTTAATTATTTAAGAAAAAGAGTAATGATTGAATTTTTTTTTGGTAAAGAGATTCACGAATAAGAAAATATATAAGTAATTTTCAGTATAATTTTTCTCTTTAATGACATTAAAATATATGTTTAATGATGTTGTTGTACTAGAAAAGTGTTTTAATGGAATGGTTATAATTTATTAAAAACATATGATTAAGGGAGGGTAACCCTTAATTGTTTTTCTTGATGTTGAGAAAGTGGTGTATAGTCTGGGTAAATAGATGATGTATAATAATTAATTTAATTGGTGGTACTAATTTCCATTGAGATATATTAATGGTTTGTTGTAAAATTGGTTTATTATATTATGGATAGTGTTTAAAAAATTATTATATTTAAGGAATAGATCCAATAATTTTTTTTTCATATGTATAGAAGTGTGCATGTTTTCAATATAGTTTTATGGTAATTTCGGTTATTACCATGATTTAAGAGATTTCATGATTAAGTTATTAAAATTTTTTTTATGAGATATTATTAAGACACTCTAGGGTATATAGATTAATTGTCATGACCTGTATCCCGGGGCCCGTTCCACGTCTACCCAAAGCCCGCCTTCCATAGGCTAAGAGCTAGCGACTAGCATCGAAGGTGTATTCCCTATAAATAGGAAGGAATTTCATTTATAACTTGTTAGAACAGACAACCAAGAACACATCAAGATAAAAACTCAAGTAAACTGAATACTAATTAGTGTAAGTTCAGTAAGTAAAAGGAGCCAGAATACAAGCTCAACTGAAAATTACTAGGAAAACTGGAAAGTACAAGACAACTGATAGGAGATAAGCTGCCCTAGGATTTTCCACCACGGATCCTACCTGAAGGGTAGGTACAGCTCACAAATGGCCATCTCTGTGGTTCACCTCGTCTAAATTCCACCTCTGAGCTACCTCCAATCCCAGTACCCTCATCCTCGGTCAGCGTTGTCAGTCATCTGCACCAAACACAATGAAATGTGGACATATCCCATTTAGGGGTGAGTATAATGATACTCAGTAAGGACCCTTAGACCCTCAAGTTCTCACAAAATCAACAAAGGATAAACCGCAATGGAAATAAGTAACTGATAACTGTAATATGGTATATGCCCATACATATACATAAGTTATCAAGTAAACCCATCTCAATCATGAGGAAAATACAGAGTCCATCTCTAAATCCCCAAGATCAATTGTTCCACAAAGGAGGAAATATAACGAAGGAAAGTACCACACAGGTAAGCCACACAGAAGAATACCACCAAGGTATTACGACGAAGGCATGTACCACATAGGTACGGACTCAGCTCACACAAGGTATAACTTAAGTACCTCAGTAGAGATGATTATATTTAACTACTGAATCTTCTAACTCTGTAAAGAGGTAGAACCATGAAGGATCTATAATTATCTTCAGTCCCATATAGGATCTCTAGGTTCTGGCCCACATAGTATTGCTCGTTGATGACCCACACAAGATCACCCAGTGATGACCCACACATGATCGCCAGGTGCTACCCATACAGGATCGCGAGGTGATGACCCCCACATGATCACTATGTCTTGACCCACAAATCATCACTCGGGTAGTCTCACATAGAATCCTAGAGCAGTTCCATATGGTACCCTCAGTCTCAAACCTAAGAAGTATCTCTTTATCAAGTTACAGCCAGCTACAGGGCTCAGGAACTAGGCTTTCTCGTCTCGAGGAGGGTCAACTCAACAAGCCTCCGGTTGATACTCCAACTACCACAAAGACTCACAAGGAAGTATCAAAAATTACCTACATATCATAGGGGTATCAATGCAAATAACGGGGCATCAATCGAATGCTCGGTATTTATGTTATTAGCCTTTTAGTCCCGAGGGCGTGGTTGGATTCATGCTCGATCCAACCCGATCATTTACCAACATTATACCAAACCCTAGTGGGGTATACCAAAGGGAATGTATCAAACAACGGTTTTTGTCACTATGGACGGTTCGTCAACCAGACGTTTGATGCCAATGTTATGGCCAAATGATCATAAGTGGGTCGTAGTGGGTCTGGGTCCGATCCAACTCGGTCGGACTGACCTGGCCCACCGTGGCCTTGGCCGACTCGGTTTGGGTCAACCCGACCAAAACCGCTGGGTCCGGCTCGGCCCGTTTTTCCTCCTGGCCCACTGGGCGGTCCGGTCCGACCCAAGCTGGGAGGCCCGACCAACTGGGATTGGCCCGGCCCGCACTGGGTGGCCCGGCCTGGCAGCGTCGTGATGACCATGGGGGTCCGTGGGGGACCGTGTAGGCGACGAGTGGTGTGGAGGCCGTGAGGGGGCCGCAGAAGCTGCGAGGGGGGCCACGAACTGCTTCTGGGTGGGGAAGAGGTCCGCGGGGAAGCATGGCCGGTGGGCCACACGGCAGGCCTCGGGGCGATGCTTCCGGTGGGTAGCACGGCAGGACACGGGGCGGCGCGATGAAGCCGCGAGGCGATGCGTCTGTCCATGGAGTGGCACGCCGAGACCGCAGGGCGGTGGAGCGGCACCATTGTTCCATCAACTTTTTCATGGCCGATGGTGGTGTCATCCACCATTCTCGAGTTCCACAGGTGCCAAATACCATCCCCTGTCTTTGTCACCATCACGAAGAACACACAAAAAGGTGAAAGGTGGAGGGGTCGGGCCAAGTTTTTTTATCTTGTACCCTCCACGTTAGAGTAGTGGCAAGTGGATCAATAAAAACCTTGATTCAATAACGTCAAATTCAACAATTTCATACAAATAAAGGATCAACTCATTTTGGTTGATCCATGTTCATCATGATTTCCATGAACGAGGAATTTAAATGAGAAAATTACTAGAATTCAATAACAACCCCTACCTAATTTGTTTGATTGGTTGAAGATTTTACGCGTGGAAGGAGGAAATGTTGTTGGGAATATATGGACGTCGGTGATGTGAACATTTCCTCAATCATCATTTCGTTGATGTCAAAGACATTCCTTGTCAACGAATTTCCAAAGGAAAAATTCATAGTTGAAGTCGACGTTCTTCATTTGCGTTCTTTGTTGGAGACCTTTCTCCAAAGGATACATCCTCCCAACTCCACAAAAATGAAATGGTAGCCCAGATAATAGATTATGTTATCTATTAAGTTGTTGGCATAATATTGAAATTTTTTTAATTAATTAATTGATGGCTTGGATTCATTGATTAAAGGGGAGAGTGGGAACCATTAAATTGGGGAAGCTCAAGGGTTTTCTTCTCATTAAGATGGGCGTTCAAGGAGGTTTAAGTCTCGGGTGGTCCCCACCACCATAACCCACATGGGAGGATAGGATAGTGTGGTCTCCACCACCATAACCTATTTTTAGAGGTTTTAGTACAGGTGGTCCCCACCTCTCAACAACCACATGGGAGTTCCAAAGAAAAATAAAATAAACTGTTACATAATTTTTATTTTATTTTTTTCTTTCACTAAAAACCCAAAAAATTAACATTCACCCTCGACCAACTGTCATCGAGGTGAACGTATTCATAGGTGAATACATGTGTTGTGAGTTTTACAGCGCCCTCAGATTTCAATTATGTGTGCCGGTTCAAATGTTACAAAAAACCTGCTCATACATTTACTGAATGTACATGAAAAAAATATTGAAATTCCATCCAGGAACTCTATGCCTCAGAATCACACGCCGTCAATTTTCGTGAATTCGTAAAATTACCATTTAATTAAAAAAAATTACATGGAAATTCCAGGTCTTTACATTGTCCACACCTAAGGTCTTTGCATCCCCATAAGCCACAACTCAAAATAAAGGAACAAGTTGGGTTACAGAGAATGTATCTGAGCCTCCCACTAACATGTGCTCTCCTTGAGGTTCCCGTTCTTCCAATGAATGCACACCAGAGTTATCGACTCCCCATTAAGGACTTGATCTTGTTGATCATCAATCTCTACTAGAACCTCCATTAAATTCGCCCCATCACCGACTTCCAGCTCACCGTGGTTGATGATGTTGAGGGGTCGTGCACGTATCTCCTCAACTGTGTTATGTGGAAGACTTCGTGTACCTAGTGAAATTGAGGTGGAAGAGCAAAGCGGTAAGCCACCTCGCCAACTCTGATGGGGACCTGGAAAGGTCCGATGAACCTCAGATATAACTTTTTTCCTTGCCAAAATATCTGTAAACATTGTCAAGGTCAGACCTGTAGAAAGAAGTGGCCACCATCCTCGAACTCCAGAGGTCTCTGTCTCATTTCGGAATAGGGATTATGCCTTCATTGAGCAATCTTCATCTTCAATTGGATGATCTTCACTTTCTCTGTGATATCCAATACCATATCAAGTCCAACTAGTACTGACTCCCCTATGTTATTCTAGTAAAAAGGTGACCTGCAAGGTCACCCGTACAACACCTCAAAACGTGTCAACCCAATGGTGGAGTGATAGATGTTGTTGTATCCAAACTCCACCAAAGGGATGTGATCCACCCAGCTACGACCAAAGTTGAGGACACAAGGACGCAGCATGTCCTCAAGGTTCTGAATGGCCCCCTCAGTTCGGACATCCGTCTGAGGATGGAAGGAAGTGCTCAAATGAAGTTGTGTCCCGAAAGCCTTCTGCCACCCCTTCTATAACCGAAAAGTAAAACCGGTATCATGATCGAAAAAAATAGTTGAGGGTACTCAATGTAGCCACACAATCTCCTACAAATATAGGTGTTCCATGATCTCTACTGAACCCTTCTCTTTGATTGGTAGGAAGTAGGCCAACATGGTGAGTCGGTCGACGACTACCCTAATTGAGTCCTAAACTCTAGATATACATGGAAGTCTTGTCACGAAGACCATGGATATCCTATCCCACATCCACTTTGGGGCCTCTAAAGGCTGAACCAATCCTGGTGGTACCTGATGCTCCTTCTTCACTTATTGATATGTGAGGCATTGAGAGACAAACTCAGATACAAATTTCTTCAATCCGGACCACCAGTGTTGTTTTTAGAGATCCTGGTACCTCATTTCCACTCTTGGATGTACTGCTAGAGAGGATGTGAAGAACTCCCTCATCACATACTCCTGAAGCGACACATTCACCATGGTGCATTATCATAAGAAGATGATGTGTTCCCCACCTTTATAAAATCCATTATGTGCTTGTCCTGTGGATATCTAAGCACATCGTGTCTCACAGTCAGCATCACCATGCTGTGACTCCCTGAATCTATAAAAAAGTGCGGGATTGAATGTAAGAGACTGAAGGAAAGCTGCTCTGTCTCTATCAACAAAGGATATCTGCAAAGCGGTTAAGACCTTTATCGCCTCACTTAGAAGCTGTATACTAGACCTCCTGCTATGTACATCTGCCAAAACATTCCCCTTCCTAGGATTATAAACTATCTCGAATTAATAGTCCTAGAGGAACTCTAGACAACGTCGTTGTATCAGGTTCAGGTCCTTTTGAGAGAAGATATACACAAGACTCTTGTGATCAGAGTACATTGTAAAATGTTCTCCCATCAGATAGTGTCGCCACATCTTCAAGGAGAAGACTACTACTAGTACCTACAGGTCATGGGTAGCATAGTTATGCTCATGATGTCTCAGCTGTCGAGAACCATTTGCAATCATTGCTTGATTCTGTGTCAGCACACATCCCAGCTTGGTCCCTGATGTGTCATAGTAGACTGCGTACCCTACGCCCTCCTCTAGAAGGCTTAATGATATGGGAACTAGTCATCCACTGCATCAGTTCTTGAAAACCCTATTGGAATCTCTCCGACTACACAAAGGGTTTCCCGTTATTTGTTAATGCTTATAGACGTGCTGCAACTCTATAAAAATCTGGCACAGACCTTCAGTGGTATCCAACCAAACACATGAAACTCTGTACCTATGTCACACTCCAGGGTGGCTCCCCTAGAAGTACCCCCTCAATCATCACTGGATCTCCAGAAACTCCATCCTCCGATATGTCATGTCCCATAAAGTGAACCTCTCAAATCCAAAACTTTCACTTTGAGAGTTTTCCATAAAGATGGTTCTCTTAGAGTGTGTCCAATACTACCTGAAAATGGTAGGAATTCTCCTCCTTAGTAGCCGATTTAATTATATTATCGTCGATGAAGAATACTACAAAATGATCAAGGTTTGGCTGAAAGATATTTTCCATTAGACCGATAAACACTGATGGAGCGTTGGTAACATCGAATGTAATAACCAAGAACTCATAATGGTCATACAGACATCTAAAAGTCGTCTTCAGAAGATCCTCGTCTCGTAATCTATGCTGCTGATAGCTTGCTCTGAGGTCTATCTTTAAGAACCAATGTTCTTTTTTCAGCTGATCAAAGAGGCCTTCAATCATTAGAAGTGGGTACTTTTTCTTCATGGGCACCTGTTTCAGGTGCTGATAGTCAACACAAAGCTTCAAACTCCAATTCGCCTTCTTGGCCAACAAAATTGGGGCTGCACAAGGAGAAAAACTGGACCAAATTAATCACATCCCCTCTAATTCATCTAGTTGTACTTACAACTCACAAAGCTCCACATGATCTATCTGATACGCTGGTGTAGATATCAATTACGTCCCTGGGAACAAGTCAATGTAAAAGTCCACCTCTTTACGGGGAGGTAGACCCAGAACATCATCAGAGAATACATCCATGTACTGGTCCACCACTATAGAATAACTCGGACTCCCCACATCAACCGCTCTGAGGGTTAGGCTAGCCAATTGATGAGTGATTGACTAGAACCTCCTCTGGGTAAGTCCATCTTCTGCTGTAAAGTCTTTCTTCTCACCGTTGAAGGTAATCTCAGTCCCATCCGTGCAGACACACCACACATTGCGCCTAATACATTCAATATGAGCATGGACTGTATATAACCATTCCATACCCATGATGATGTCGTAAGGCCTCGATGCTTCTACTAGGAGATCCCAACCGAAGCTCTCACCTCCTAGATTAAGCTCCCACTGTCGGTAATAGTGTGTAATCATTGAATTCACTCTCGCATGAGACTCTAGTCATAAGGACAATCCAATAGCTACATCAGAATCTCTGAGATCCAAATGAGGGCAGTGGCAACAAAAGAATGACTGGAACCTATGGATATAAGTACTGCATCTAAAGATGAGTAGACACAGATCATACCTCATAACATCTCTGAAGTGCTGTTATTGTAGGCCTCAACTTCTGTGAGGTGATCTCTCTTGTCTTCTTCTACTCCCTGTGGTCAGGGTGGACCACTGGGTGGTGGTGGAAGTAACATCACAAATTGTCACCCACTACTAGCTACACAGCCAGCTCCTCTGCCACGTCCGCCTACTCCCTGATGACCTCCTTAGTCAAATATGTGTCTCTGCATGGGTGGTCCTTCGATCATTTACTGGTCATCCGTACGGCGGGTCAGACGGCCACGAGCCACGTGACCCTACCCACTGCATGCGTAACACTTCTCGCTCCTGGCATGACATGCTATGCCTCTGTTGCTCCGCCCAATGGATCCTAATTCCTGCCATCGTCATCCTATAGGTCTGGTCATCTTAGACCAATGTGTCATCTATCTACTGCCAACTGCTGAAGGCTGTGCTACATGATGAATGGTAGTGGGTCTCGTTGCAGGTGACTGCTCAACAAAGAAACTGTCCACTAAAAGGGCTCGCTCAAACACTCCAGCCTGCATCGGGATACTAAGTGAAATCATCGAATCCATGATCTCCTTCTTGAGTCCCTACTCGATGGCCTGGGCCCTAAAGAATGGGTCCCACACCATATATGTGGAGTAGCATGAGATTTAAATGATCCTCATTGAGTACTAAGGCACATTCATGTTTCATTGCTGCATAGGGAGTAGCTCCTTCATGTGCACTGCACAAAGAGTCACTGGAAAAAACTCTCCCCAAAACAGGATTTTGAAGTCTACCAGAGAAGCATCACCTCGTCGTGATCATAGATAATCAAGCTCCATCATCTACCTGTTTCTGCATGTAGTAGACAACCAGAAAGAATCACCATGATATAGGCTGGTGTCTCTACTAGTCGGAAGACTCTCACCATAGCCTCCAGCCAATCATTAGCCGCCTTTGGGTCCATCTCTCCACGGAACCTAGATGTCCTCTGGTGGTGGAACCCGTGCAAGGTGCTCAAGTGACATGAACCCTCTGCTGCTGGGGTTTGTGGAATCAGTGGCCCAATGGGTAATGGTATCGCTGGTGCCTCCACTGGTGCCTCTACTAGAAGAGGGACATGCACTAAGGCCTTGACGCTTGGTGGGATGTCAGTGCATACTACTCTCGGAACCCTAGAAGGATGTCTTCATGGAGGAATCCGGAAAATAAACAGGTGTTCCACGATCAATATGTTATTCCTAGATAGCTGGATCAAATATTTCACAATGAATAATCTTGAAAACAGACACACAATCAGTTTTTTCGTGCACTGAGTCGAAAATTAGAAGACAGGTCCATGTTAGTGGATATGTCGGCTGCCTCATCAATATTGATTTCCCTAAACTGATAACCAGACACACTACACATAACACTTTTTCTATTAAATAAGATCAGAGTCAAATGTTATACGGTTGAACCGACTCATCTGATTCCAATTTGTCATGACCCGTCCCCCTGGGCCCATTCCATTACTACCCCAAGCCCTCCGTCTAAAGGCCAAGGGCTAGTGACTAGCACCGAAGGGGAATTCCGTATAACCGGGAAGGCATTGCCTTTATAACATGTAATCACAATCAACCAAGAACATAACAAGATACGAACTCAAGGGAACTTAATATTAATTAGAGTAAGTGATGTAAGTAAATGGGGCGAGAATACAAGCCCAACTGGAAAGTACATGGGACACTGGAATATACAAGGCAATTGTTAGGTGAAAACCAGCTCCTGGATCATCCACCACAGATCCTACCTGAAGGGTAGTTATAGCTCATGAATGGTTTTCTCAGCGGTTCGCCTCATCTAACATCCACCTCTGAGATACCTCCAATCCTGGTACCCATGTCCTTAGTCAGCATTGTCCATCATCTGCACCAAACAAAACGAAGTGCGGGAATAGCCCGTGCATGAGTGAGTATAACGATTCTTAGTAGGGATCCCGAGACTATCAAGGTCTCACAAAATCCATAAAGGATAAACCAAAAAGGATGGAATCAACTAATAACCCTACATAGGTATATTCACATACATATACATAAGATATTAGGTAAAGACAACTCAATCATTAGGAAAACACAGAGTCTATCTCCAATGCCCCAACATCAGTTATTCCACAAAGTGAGGAATACCATAAAGGAATGTACCACACAGGTACACCACACAGAATAATACCACCAAGGTATTACCATGAAGGTATGTGCCACATAGGTACCGAATCAACTCACACCAACGATAACTTATGTACAGTAGTAGAGATGATTTGATGTACCTACTAAATCATCTTAATCTATTAAGAGGCAGACCCATGAAGTATTTCTAATCATCATCAGAACCATGTAGGATCTCTAGGTGCTAAGCCACACAGGATCGCTCAATGAGGACCCACACAGGGTCGCTCGGTGTTGACCCACATAGGATCGCTAGGTGTTGACCCACATAGGATACTAGGTGCTGAATCACTCAGTATCGTTAGGTGATGACCCACAGAGGATCGCTCAGGTTGTACCTCATGAAATCCTATAGAGGTTCCATGTGGGACCCTTAGTCTCAACCCCATGAAGGATCTCTTTCTCAAGTCCCAGCCAGCTACAGGGTTCCCCCACTTGGATTTCTCTTCTCCGGGAGGGTCTGCTCCATAAGCCTCTGGTTGATAATCCAACTACCATGATGTATCATAATGAATTATCTCAAAATACCTCCATGTCATAAGGATCTCAAAGAAATATACGGTGCATCAATTAGATGCCCACTATGTATGTTATTAGAATTTTAGTCCCTATGGCTTGGTGGGATTTGTGCTCAATCGAACCCGAACATTTCCCAAAATTATCCAAATCTCATGTGGGGTATACCAAAGGGACTGTTTTGCTCCAAGGTTTGTTGCGCCGTTTATAGTTTTTCAAACAGACATCCGGTTCCAGAGTTATGGTCAAATGATCATAAATGGGTCGTACTACGTCTGAGTCCAATCCGACCCGGTCGGACCATGATGTCCCGACCCTATTTGGGACCACCCAACCCGACCCACTTGGAGTGGCCCAATTATTGTTACAGCCCGGCCCACTGGGCGGTTCATCCCGTATGGCGTTGGGTAGCTCAGCCTGGTAGTGGCGCAGTGGTCGCGAGGGTGTCACAGAGGCCGCAAGGGGGGACACGGAGGGCCATCAGGTGGCATGGAAGGATTCAGGGTGGTGAGTCCATGGGGTGGCTCGGAGGGCCGCGGGGCGGCACACCCGGGCGTGGAGTGGCGCGACGAGGCCGTGGGGTGGCATCGTTGCGTCGTCGCCTTCATCGCGGCCGACAATGGTGTCAGTTGTCATTCGGGAGTTCCACCAGTTCCAAACGCCGGAACCGGTAACTATAAAAATCACGAAGAACACACAAAAAGAAGAACAACATAGGGGTCAGGCAGCGTTTTTTTGGCATGCACCCTCCACGTTAGAGTAGTAGAAAGCATCTCAAAAAAACCCATGAATCAAGAACGTCAAATTCAACAATATAATATGAGTTATGGATCCACTCATTCTTGTTGATCCTTGTTTGCCATGATTTACAAGAACATGAAAATTAATCGAGAAAATTACAAGAATTCAATAACAACCCCTACTTCACTTGTTTGATTCATTGAATATTTTCTGCGGGGAAGGAGACAATGTTGCTGTGAATAGAAGGACGTTGGTGATGTTGGCATTTCCTTGATCGTTGTTTCGTTGATGTTGAATAAGTTCCTCATAAATGAATGTCATGTGGATGAATTCAGAGTCGAAGTTGGCATTCTTCATTGGTGTTCTTCATTGGTGAGCTTTCTCCCGGGAAACCTGCCTCCCAACTCCACCAAAATGAATAGGTAGCTCAAATAATATATCATTTTATCTATTAAGTGGTTGTCATAATTTTCAAATTGGATTAATTAATTAATTGATGGGTTGGACTAATTAATTAAAGGGGAGAGTGGGCACCATTAAAGTGGGGAATCTTAAGAGGTTTCTCCCCATTAAGTGGGGAGTTCAAGGGGGTTTGGGTCTATGTTGGTCCCCACCACCATAACCCACAGGGGAGGTTTGTATCGGCTGGTTCCCACCACCATAACCTATGTTGAGAGGTCTTCGTTTAGGTGTTCCCCACCTCTCAACATCCACATGGGTGTTCCATAGAAAAACAAAATAAAATGGTACACAATTTTTATTTTATTTTTTTCTTTCATGAAAACCCCAAAAAAATACACCTTCACCCTCAACCAACTACCATCAAGGTGAATGTCTTCTTAAGTTAATAGGGGCACTGTGAGTTCGACTGTGCCCTCATATTTCAATTCCTTGCACCGGTTAAAATGTTACAGAGAACCCCATCTCACATTTACTAAATGTACCTGAAAAAATGTTCAGAAATTCATTCCAAGTACTCCGGGCCTCGGAATCACTCGCCATAAATTTTCACAAACTTGTAAAATTCCCATTTAATTAAAAAAAATTCATGGAAATTCAGGGTCTTTACATTAATGATGAATTCTTTTGTAAATTTAGTGACCTTATTTTAAAAGTATTGAAATATCACTATCATTATAGCCCTATCAGGATCACATAATCAATGTATTTCTAAGGTGAAATCAATAATTATCACATCCCATTATTATATGTATTGTCTCATATTCAATACATATATAGAGAACCTACAAGGTCTAATATGTCATGAATAACATATAATCCCACATGGTATCCATTATCCCATTATTGTATCTCTAGTAAACACCTATTATATAGAGGCAATAGTGACCATTATCATCATCATAGTCATATCAAGAACTCATTGGCCTCCTAGTTAATATCATATGGTCATCATTACAGAGAGATTACACCAGAACCATTTAAATTCCCTTATCGTACAAGGTCAATCCACTCACCCAAGAAATCATCAAACTCCCACAAGAATACCCCAAAAGGTACTTACATCTTAGTGGGGGAGAAAGGCTCACCCCATGTTCATCTCAATAAATTCTCAGGTGGTAAGGTATCTCCGGGATCCCACATATCAAATCCATAGGACATCTATATCAATTTAATTTTCACCTCTACCTCGGGGTAACTAAGTGAAACTACCACCAGGTACAATAAACCCCATTATTTTTATTTTCTTTAGTTTACACCCTTCATGGTATACATATCTGAATTTATACAATTTTAAACAAGGTCTTAACTGTCGATGAATGATGCTTCTTGAAATAACGCATGGTCTATCATAGATTTGGCAATGTCTTCATTGTATAGATAGTCATTTAACCTTTATTATAAAATTTATATAAATTTATATGATAATATCCTTTAGTGGTGTGGCCGCATATATCAAATTCAACATAAATCTCGCTTAATACCATATATAAAATTCATAAGACTCTCCTACCACAAAATGAGTCACATATTTTATGAAAATCCAAAAGACTCTCACCTAAGCCTATACACACACTTATAAGTCTAACATGAAACTTTCCATAAACATAATTCCCTATCTCATTCCCAAACATCTAAATAATAATTATAAAAAATTATAATTAATTCTACAATTCAACACAACTTGGTTTTTACAAATAAATACACATCTATAATCACAACTAAATAGAACCAACCTGCATTAGGGTTCAGTCTCACGGAAATTGGTGGCATAAAGTTATCTTTCTGATTCATCCTCTAGAAAAACTAAGATAAATTCCCATCATCCTCACCTGATTCCACCATGATTTGGCGGAATAAATGTTAAACTATAACTAATTCATAATAATATTAGAGGTAATCAAAGAGAATATTCCAGAATGAATTGTGTGGGGTTCATTAAATACAAGCTCCATAAAAATTATCTAAAAACCATCTCATATAAAAAGGGATTGAAGTATAAAAGGTGGAGAGTTTGTATAATAAACTCTACCCAATTACCTAAACCCCCTAAATTATACATCCCCCCAACCTAAATTAATATGGAATTACCCTCGTCTAAAATACATAGTCATAACATGTTTATGGAATGAACTATGAGATTAATGGTTTAAAAATCTCTATGTAGAGTGGTCTTAGCTTCCTTGAACAACCATCATTCATGTCCCGAACCATATTTTAAGGAATGAATGGAAATAGAAAATGGAATCCCACTCAACTAAACCCTAAATAGAGTGACCATCACCCTCCACGTAGTGATCTATAGTAGAAGCTAATTTTTTTTCACCCCTATTCTTCCAGAACCAACTCCAATTATCACTCAAAAACCGTTATAAAAAATAAGGCCAAATTTAACAAAAAACCATCTCATGGAGATGATTTAACTCTTGAAACATTGATATGAATATATATATTTTCAAAATAAACACCTCACCAAAATCAAAAGGTTCAAATTCCCAATGAAATTCATAGCTCAAAAGGGATATGAGGACTTATAGTAAAGATTTTAAATAATTTTAATGTCATATATTTAAATTTATTTAAACCATTATCAAATGAACCAAATCATTTTTGCGCATGGAATTAGTAAATTTATAAATATGTAATTTTAATATGAATATTTCATGTTATTAATTATGAAAATTTGTAAAATAATTTAAACACTTCTATATTTAGCATTATTTTAAAATTTATATTCATTTAAAAAAATAATAAACCACCTTATGTCACTCAAAACACTAATCGCATAAAGCAAAACAATTTTAAAAAGTGTAAATCTAATTTAGGATTCAAACTATTCACTCTTGGCCAAAATTGATGGAGGTTTTTTAAAAATAATTAAATTAATTTTTATTTAAAAAAGAGAATACCATATCTACTTTTTCAATATCCCACAATATGATTCTTCTCAAGTGACATGAGTTTCTAAAAGACTCATGTTATTTTTCTTTAGGAAATTATATTTCAGGAAGATTCTTCAAAAAGAGTACATTAGAAGCCAAAATGTCATTTATTAATGCCAGAACATAGTTTCCATAAGGAAATATCATTTCTATACAAACCATGACTTTTTTTTAGCTAAAACCATGACGTAAAAATAATTTTATAGTGATATATTTTTTAGAATGTGCTTACATGACCTTCCAAAAAAACCATGTAATTTTAAAATAATCATAAACCATATATATTTTCCCATGAAAAATGTTATAATTATGAATATATTCCTATCTCATAATCATTTCCATAAAATACATCATTTTTCTAGAAAATTGTTATTCTTATTGATTGTGAACCAATTCAAACATCAATTAATATGAAATGGAAATGAATTTTTTAACACTATAGGCTTTAGTGGGGAACCCCTTCTATATTAAAATTAAAACAAAAAAATAAAACATATTTTTCCAAAATATCAAAACATCCATTCAAATGTAATATAATTATAAATGATAAAAATGTATATTATTTGATCAAACTAGGAATATCGTTCTTGTTCTTCATTTTGATTGATAAAAATCACTATGAAAAAGTCAAAAACATACTCCTTGTAGAATATCTATGGATTTATGAATCATTTAATACTCAGGTAAGATATTATCATCCCTATGGACTTTTATAAACATAGATTAAGGAGAATGACAACTATGGATTGTGTTTTCTCACATAAATATATATAAAAACCTTTATATAATAATATTAAAAGTATTAAATCACTTTATGTAACCACTTAGGATACTCCTTGGACTTTTAAATGTTTCTAAAATAATTAACAAGAATAATAATGTTTCCAAAACAATTAAAACCATTTCAACTATATAATAATTTTGATTCATATTCCTAATATTTTTTTAATTTTAAAAAAACTTAATATGACCATAAATTAAACCATAAACATAATCACATGATGTTACAATCTAACATGATAACATATAGTGGTATAAATAAAAAATTAACATTAATCGTCTTATAATACATGTGTAGTTATACATATAATTACAAATACATCATCTTTTTTCCTTTCCTTACTGAAATTCATTTTCATGAAAATATATCCATAAAATTTAGATACACTCCATTTATTAAATGATTTCCATATAAAATTAAGCACTTAAAATGTTTTATAATTAAAATCCCATGTTTTTTATTGACTCTAAAGTATTACATATTCATGTAAATTGGATTCTTGACCTCAATTCCAGATAAATGCAGCACTTCCTCAATAATAGTATGTCCACTATTTCATATCATACTAAATTAATTTTATTTTTTTATATAGAACATATAACTATTAATTACATAAAAATTATATGATAATCCATGTACACTTATTCCTACAACTAGTTTTCATAGTTATTTTAAAATTTAATTCAGAACTGAAAAAACTCCGTGGAATTATAGATTCTGAACCATCCTATAATGTCATGATAATTTTTATTTGATATACATACTTCATCCCATGATAGATTCAAATAATGAGGAATTAATTTTTAAATTTCAATATATGGTAAAATATTGATACTATTATATAACAAATAAATGTGATCCCACTCTCACTCTATAATGATAATTATTAAAGCATCACTTCTATAAATTCCATTACCCATAAAGTGAATGTTATAATGATTATTGGGAGATTAATGTTATTCATAATAGGTAGGTAGTTGAACAAAATTAAAAGGTTTTTTCAATAACATATCATCCTATAATTTGACCTTATTTCCAACATTGATTTTTGAAATATCATTTTAAAATCTTCATATATAATTCGATGGGGTACATCCATCTATAATTCATTGTGCCACATTGTCAGATATATATATAACAAAGTAAACTATTATATCAAATAATGATGGTGATAATAACATCTAAAATCCATAAAATATGATATGAAGTTCCTTTTTTATCGCTAAAGAATATTTCCATGTCTATAAAAATACCCAATAGTGATTTGAAAAAGAATAAAATCATGGATATTGGGTGTCTATAATTTTTTAGTAGAATGAAACATAAATCCATAGGAATTAAATATTGTATCAATACATATATGTTATGTTATTTTAATCCCTTTTACTTTGAATCAGAAATCAACATGATATTCTTGATATTTTTTTAATACCCATAAAAACCTTTTCACTATTAATGATGTTACAAAAAAAATATCATTCTTTCTAAGAAAAGGCATAATCAATTGTAGGAAGAAAATTCCATCATTTTCCCTACACTTCTACTAAATATTCTCTTATCCCTATATCAATCATTTCTACCTTAACCAAAAACAAATATCTCATTTTCTCGGGTTCATTAAGAAAAATTCGAATGAAACTATTAAAAATAATTTCTTATATGTTCATGAAATCAGAAATATTTATGATGTATACACAATTCCAATGCGGTAATTCAAAAAAATGATCAGTTTTTTCAATAATTTTTTGTAATGTATTTCAAGATAAGTTTAAAATGGTGAAAATTTCCTTTTATTATTCAATATATTCATCACTTGTTAATGGATAAGGTGTTATTCCTTCTTCAAAATTCACATTGAATGATGTTGTAAATGATTGGTATTAATGTTGTCGGGGTAAAAATTTTATATATCCTTGAAATACTATCTTCATGAAATGTTACAAGCTAATATAGTGTGTACCATCAAAACAAATGGGACCCCTATTATTCATTTAATAATATAACAAGATAAATTCGAATTATTATGATATTAATTAATAAAATTGAACAGCATGGATTTCCACATGAACTCTTCATTTCTATGATAATCTTACAACATAACACCAAAATAAAATATCATTTTTTGATGTTCGATCAAAGGGTACAAATAAACATCAATAACATTAACAGTTTGTTATGATCTTCAAATATGTTAATCTAATATAATTTTCTTACACTTTATACGTAATCATGGTTGAATGTTATAAATTATTGACATAACCATCCATTTACTATAATTGATTATTTTTAATATAAAACAAATCATTCCATAAATAGATAGATCAGTATGGTGGTTTCTCATCTTGTGTTGAAATTCAGAATACTTGTGAACATTTTTCATTATCCTATGAGGTTTTTTGGGTGAAAAGTTTCCAATATAGAATTATTGTATCAGTGTTTCTTTCAAAAATCCATAAAGTAATATCTCTTCCATGTAATTTTATAAAAAAGGGAATGATTTTAATGTGATATAAAACTTTCAAATCACTTCATTTATCTTTCTTGTGTTAATACACACCACACTCAGGTTGTTTTTATGTGTTTTACGAACATTTCAAAATAATAAATAATCATTTGGCTATAGATATACTATTTTATAGTCCATACTCATTGAAAATAAGATATATTAAGTATCACATGTTGGCAAAAGAATCTCATTGTCTTCTGAGAACATATCATTCTAGGTAGCATGTTTTTTCGTTAACTAGGTGTCACTCAATCTATTTATAGATCTCAAATTATATATCTTATGTACATAGAATAATGTTTAATATTTAGTAAAACATCATACATTGAAATCATGGAAGAATAATTTAACTTCCCATGTATATTTTGAAAATTATGATTAAAATGTTCAACTCTTATTAAATTTTCCTCAGTAGAGTCTCTATCATCATTTGTAGATTTACTCTTATCAATCAATACACAAACCATTTTTTTATCTCTCTCTATATACATATAATTTTACCTAGAGTTTTGTCAAAAATTTATAAATTCAATCTATTCCATGACTGGTCATTTCTTCTTTCAACTCATCTGAAAATCTCTTCTTGAATAATGACATCATAAAAAGGGAAAATTGATTTGAGAATGGTTGGTTACATGCTATGTTTTAGACTAAATTAAAAATTTAACCCAATAATCAAACTATTTTTATATTTGAATGAAATCAATATATTTTTTACTAATATTATTTATATTAAGAATAATAATATTCATATTTAACAATAAATTAACACAAAAATTTAAGGTATCTATATAATTTATCATTTAAACATATATAAGTCATATAAAGTACAAATTAAAAAATAATTATAAATTATAACACATATATATAAGATATATTTAGTATATCCCATTCTATTTAAAAATAAATAATTGGATTTCGATGTGTTTTTTCTCAAAAAGATTTTTTTACATAAAGTCAAATGTTTGAAATGGAATTTTTCATGAGACAAAGTGATGGTTTTTGATTTTTATGTGATTTCTTTAAAACCTGGATTTCCACCCTTTTGAGAAGTTTGTTTTTGTTAATGTTTTGTTGTTCATGTAATTTTTTATTTTTCATTTGTAAATTTCAGCAAGTTATAATGGATTTTTATGTTAGATGGTTTTTATATCCTTGTGTCACCTTATACAAATTTTAGCAATTTCTATATAATTACATTCCATAAATTACTAGTTAACATTATGTGTTTCTTATTAATTTCTGGTATAAGGTTAATTAATAATAATTTATTGTTGAATAATCCCTTGTTCCAAGAATTTACAATGTGGTATGGTTTTCAATAATTTATTAAATTCTTCCATTTATAGATTTCTATGATTATAAATGTTAAAAGGCTACAAATGGTTTGTGATCCATAAAATATTTCAATATATTTTGTTTTTTTCCTTTGAATTTACATTAGTAAGAATGAAATATGTTTTCATCTCATAGAAAATGGGTCAAGAAACTAAATTAATATATTTTTTTTATATATTTTTTATTATCTTGGGTCCATTTAGGAAACCAGAGTTCAGTAAGTTTAAATCGAATTTGAAAGGTCTGAATATACCTTAGTTAAGAATTTATTTTTATATTTTACTATTCATTACAACAAAAGTAATTTGTCTCAAATAAAATATAAAGGAATTATAATTCAACGATAAATACATAAGCTATGTTAAGAATTTCATCGTTATTGCTATAATGGATAGGTTTGACCAAGTTTAAAGGGATAATTTTGTTCTTAATTCTAGTGGGTTTCATTAGCTAGTTAGTCTTTTAAAAATAAACTAAAAAAATTAAAATTACTAAATTTATTTTTTATATTAAAAAGTTTAGTGATGATTTGGTTTAAAATAACATTGTAAAAAAAAATATGGATTATCTTAGTGAATACATATCCTTAAGTAATTTCATAATTTAAAATGTTTTATTTAAGACATATTCTCTACCCAAAACTAAATAAACGTCACCTGTATAATAAATATCTAATGTGTAAATACATTATATCTTTGAACATGTGCAACATGTGTAAACAATTACATTATATTGATACTTTTCTATCATAATTTTTTTATGTTATATATTAAATATCAAAGGTATAAATCATATTTTGATAATAAAAATTTAATATTATACCTATATTCCATAACAGTTTTTTATGGAATATCTTATCCTAAATTTTGATTGTTAAGATTATGACCTAGTTATGATAAATTTAACACTAAACACATTACATGGTTCTATATTAGTTTGAAAAAA
The DNA here is from genome assembly GCA_963277665.1 of Viscum album. Lineage (NCBI taxonomy): Eukaryota > Viridiplantae > Streptophyta > Magnoliopsida > Santalales > Viscaceae > Viscum > Viscum album. Next base: position 520,103,818 of record OY728153.1, on the reverse strand, counting down.
CATTAAGAAATAAAAATATGATTATATGGAAATATTGCACATGGTCCAAACGTGAATTACTAGATTTAAAAAATCCTTGAAAACAAATCCATAAAACAGAATGATTTATAAATAAACATAATAAAACCAAAATTCATATCAAATAAATTATTAAACAACTAAATAAATTAATGTTGAAAAAACTACCTTTTTAATAAAGATTAAATCCAAAAATAGCCTTAGTCATTTAAAATATAATTCCCATCAAAACTAAAAAAACATCAATAATAATTCTAGTAGAAATATATAAATTTGAAAAATAATAATTTAAATAAATAACCAAAAACAATCATGAAATTATTCATTAAAACTCATTCAAAATTAAATACAACCACATAAAAAACATGAAACTAAATTTCAATTTCAGATCATCCCAAGGAAACCATATTTTTTGTAACAAAACCTTTTTAAACATTCTCATTCAAAAAAAATCTGTCTAAACACAATTCAACATGGAATTCCATATACAAAATCATATATAAAACACTATGTGACTCATATCATAAATGAGGTGAAAAAACCTATATATTGACAATATTAAATCATTTTAAAAAATCTATATAAGACCTTCAATCATAAGATTTTATTTTTCTCTCAAGAAAATAATTTGATAAATTAATTCAATTAACAATAAATTCTATAATAATTTGAATCATTACTCAAGATAGTAAAAGTTATTTTAGGTTTTATATGATTCAAAATTAGCAGTTTACAAACACTTTTACTTGGGAAAAACATGAATAACTAAAAAAAACAACCAAATTTAATTTAACTTGTAATAATTTTATGTAGATATCATAAAATATAAAATTTTCATTATTTTATTAATTATAAATGGTTTTAAAATGAATAAATTATTATTGTGAGGGGGTTTTGAAAATTGTGGAATCATTTTACCTAAATTATAGTCCAAAAAACCTCTAAAAACACAAGATGATCAAAGGATATTTCATAATTTGAATTTTTAAATTCGAATTTTTTAAACAATTATGTGAGGGGTGTGAAATATAGTATGGATTCCATAATAGAATGAACAACATTTCATTTCTATGATACAGTTGTGGTTCTTTTCTAACTATGGTAAGAGATTTATCATTTATTACTTAAAAAATAACTGATAAAGTGTCGTTTTTTAGTCCTAAAATCATAAACACTGATTGTTTAATATTTTATCAGCATTTATTTTAGAGATGATAATTCCGGATATAATTTAAAAGATATTTAAAATTTCCTTTTTTTACGTAGCTTTAGTTTCATCATATATGTAGATGTTTTTATATGATAACATTAGAACAAATATATGTAGATTTATTAGTTCTAAAATAGTCATTGATATATAAATTTGTCTAAGATTAAAATGATTTTTTATAAATATTAATTATTATTCATCTAAATTTAAATCTTACATAGTGACCATTATAAATCATAACTTTAGCATAGATAATTATATCAATTATTTTTATAATTGGAATAAAAAACCAATATATATGATTAAACCAAAACTATTTATGAATATCTCTGAATTTACTATCAACTATATTTAAAATAATGCTAAATTATGATTATTTTAAAAAAAATATGTAACATCCTAGGATTTGGGATCGGGTTTTTTCGTGGGTAAAAATGAATTTTTAGTTTAGTGGATAGACCAACTTAAATTATAGGATTTAGATCCTAATTATAAGAGTTTTTAAAATCCCAATGTATAGTTTTTATATTGGTCTTAAGACTCAGTGAATTCCATAATATTTTTAAAGGGTTTCATAAGAGACAGGCTCTCGAAACCTTGTTTTTTGAAGGACAGAAAAAGGTAAATAGTTAGAATAAGGTTTTTCTAACTATACAGCCTAAATCATATAGCCAATTTTCAGGGGTAATGGATAGATGGAACCATTCAATGCCTTCCAGGTAAGAAGTCAATAGAGTGAAGGCGTTCAGATTCACCTGCACGGTTGGTGCATAATTTGTTAAACCATTCTTCCAGACCATGTGTGGTGTATGTCCCTTAGGGAACTGAGCAACGTGTGGTTGAAACATGGTTTTCCAAACCATGCGGTAACAATGATATTTTTTTAAGAATAAAAATTAACCCTTTCCCTTTAGTTATTTAAGAGGATCTCCCCTCTTTCTCTCTTTTCATGCACATTTCCTCTTCCAGGCTATGGAGCTCCCATTTTCTCATCCGTGGGGATTTAACCTTTCATTGTCATCTAATACTCAAATTAAGATCCATCTATGGATATATTTTTCTCTTATTAATCCCTCCAATCCACTTTCACCAATTTCTTTTTTATTTTCCCACATGTAATTAGAAATCCATGTGAGCCCTTTTTCCCTATTTTCACTATTGTTTTCTAAAATACATGTTTGTCAAATTTTGACTCGAGATAGAGGTTGATATCTGAAAATTGATCTCTTTTGAGGATATTGTATTAATTTTTAGCATTCCCATTAATTTTATGGGTTCTATGGGGTGTTTTATAAAATAATCAATTTGGGTTGGCTGGGGAAAAGCATTAATAAAATAATTGATCCTCTGAAATTGATTATTTGATATTATGATATTTCAGTGGTTATTCCCTAGTTAATTAATTATTCTAACTCGAACATGGGGTTAGTGGTCATTTGGGAAGGTTATGGAAACTATTTGGATTGTTTAAATTAATTAATTTTTTTATGACTTCATGGGATCCTAGGGTATGTGACAGGTATAGCTTGAGGTATTGAGTGATGTTGATCACTAGGAATGAGATAACAGGATTCATCAAGATAAGGGAATGTATTGAGATATATCTGGTGATGTTGATCACTAGTTTGAGAATACATGATCAACGAGATTACGGTGACAAGATCTTCATGTTCAGGGCATGGCCCTTAGGACATGAGATGGCGATGAACATCGAGTTTTAGGTGACAAGGTCAAATTTAGAAATGATGATTCCTTTTAGAGTGTCTTATGAAGATTTTGGAAATTACTACTAACCATTTTTATCTTACATTGTCGTACGATTTGAATACACATAGAAAAGAGTCAGTTGAGGTGATGTTAACCACTCATTTTTAGTGGAGTCCTCCATAGATATTTTTTCTTGGGTGATAGTGTTGGCCATTAATTATGGATGAGGCTCTCACTCTGGAAAAACATGGTTGATGGTGATGGACCATTGGGAGATAGTGTTGAGGACATTAGTCTGGTGATGAATATTTCCATTATATTTTTTTTGGATGGGCTAGGATTATTATAGTATGTATATAAGTGGTCCTTTTGATGTCGTCCTAATGATATAATGATGATTTTTTATACATTGGATTAGGGATTTCACTGGCCCTTGAGATATTGTGATGTTGAACCAATGAAGTTTTTTTTAATGGTGGGATGAGGTAAATGGGTCATATTTATGTGTGTGAAATTTGGATTTCGGATACTTGATTCGTTGAATATGAGGTGTTAGATGGCATGAGGTACTGGTGATATATTTAGGGTAGGATCTTGATGTCTCTCCTGAAATTATCTTCTTCTAGATTTTCTTAAGAATTAATTCATGGTTCCTCGCCTCTGCATCTATAAATTTTCAGACATGTATTGTACGAAAATATATATTTGGTGGAATATATTCATATATATATCGATGTTGGATGAAACAGGTAAACACTAACTTGTGGATGTTGATCAAAATTGGACCCGGTAATTTATTATTATGTATGATTTTATTCTCTTTAATTATTTATGAATACACTTTTACAATTATGGATATAAGATAGGAACACATAGGTGATTTACTAATGATTTCTTAATCACACCCTACATAGGCCCCTAGGAACATGTGAAGACTTTATGGTTTCTGAGATCAGGAAAGGGATCTGGCTTGGGAAGTAGAACTTGGTGATCAATAATGTACTGCATTTTTATCAGATGTATGGTTGTGGACAAAGTGGTTCATCTACAGTGAGATTGAGCTTATTTAGGATTTTAATGTGTCTGTGTGTGCGCTCTAATATGATCTAACATAGGTTCCCATGCCTGTCTAAATGAATGAATCTATTATCATGTATGTTTTGGCTTCAAATTATTATTCATCTATAAAAGGTATAATGGACTACATCTTGTTTCTAATACTGATGTTTCGGTATGTTTCTATTGAGTTTATTATTTTCCTTCCATTGTTTATTGACATTATTCATTGATGTTATATGTATATCCCATTGTTATTACAATTACTAAATGGTATGGTCCCCCAAAAATTTCTCAACCAACCCCTCATTGCTAATCTTCAACCATAGACATATGTGGATGTGTTCCAATAGCCCAGTTCTCAACAGGCCTAGAGCATAGATTCAGAGGAAACCCAGATCGGGTGCTAAAAATGGCTTCATTGGAGTTTCTTTTATTTAATTGTATAACTATTTAGTTAATGGTATATTTAAAGTTATAATGTACTCATTACTGGGAAAGTAACTCTTTTTTAGTTTCATATATCCCCATGTTCAGGGGGATAGAACATGTTTTCAAAGGTGGTAAAATTATGATATGTATTACACTTTTACAGATGATTGATTTCCACTTTGAGTGGAACACTTGGTTGTGATGTTATTAGATTATACAGTTTTACCCTTAGTTTGGTATGGAAAGGGAGGATTATTTATACATAGTGGTAGTAAATTATTCGCATATGATGTGTTTATATTCTTTTGGATGACATTGGTAAATTAGAATATTCTAAAAGGGGTTAGGTTTTTTAAGGTTTTGGAAAAATATAAATAGTATTTTCTTGCTAAGCCTTGTGGATAAATTCTCCTCATCCATCATAGGTAAGTGGTTCCTAATGAGAAAAGTATGAGATACCAATAATATATTATGTATATGGGCCTAAATCCTTTAAGGGGAGGCGTGAGTTGTGAAATTTGTGAGTTGATTAAAATGTAAACAAAAAGTTAAACATTGTTTTCTTATATATCCTTTTGGTTGAATTCTTCTCATCCACCCTAGATTAATGATATCCTGATATAAGATATGTGATTCCTAAATCTGTTATGGATATTCAAGGATCCATGTGGCAGGATGATATCTGATTTTGGACTCTATTATGTGTAGTATAGGGTCGATGAAGCCGAATGATATGTGATACCAGAATCTAATATGGGTAGGTAATGGACAATGAGGCCGGAGGACATATAACAAGGGTGTGGTAGAGGAGTGTATAGATAATGAGATGTGGTGGCTATCACAGATTTACCTATATATGATACATAAACTTTTGTGGCTATTTGACCATGGTGTTTGGTCTTCATCGTGACACCACCTTGATAGATTCTGGTGGAATATCAAGAGAGAGGAGATATTGTGCCACAAATTCATGCATGTTATGAGACCCCTCATGGTCGACATGAGACCCAAAATGTTTACGATGAATATGATATATAGGTACATGATCTGATACATACAAGGAATCCCTAGAAGATGAAATATTTTGGGCCATGGTTAGATGAAAACTTCAAGGCGAGCGTGGATTGTTTCATATAGAGTATTGATAGGTGAGCTTCGGATGCTAATCAATATATATAATATCTAATGTTGATGTTCTAGTCTGAGAACCCACCATGTGAGGGTTAAAGGTAGGAATCTAATAACTGAATTAAGTCGATATAGTTTGTTTTAAACTATCTAGAGACACCCACAGTTCTGATTGTGAATTAGGATACATATATTCTCTTATGACCAAAAACGAACAATTAAGATATATAGGTGTAGGATGGTGGGAATAATGGATTTTCTTGGATGGATTTTAAGTCTATGATCCTCAATAAGTTTTTTTTGGGAATTTGTGGGTGGATAGGGCTTATGAATTCTTGAACCTATGATAGGGAGATTCATCTATCATGGATTATGAGACTAATTTCATAGACAAGTCCTATGTTCTTCATTCTATTATGAGAGAATACATCACATTGGTGGTATGGGTTATGGATGGATTATGACATTTCCTTATTGTTTTGTTAAATATCTTAAGACAAACTTCATTATAATAATTGGTGAATCTAACACTGATAGTCGAAGTAAGAATGAGGGATTGGTTATATTAAAGATGGGTCATGGCGTTAAGTGAGCTTAATGGTGATGCTTCATGTATCTATAATCAAGACTGTTAGAAGTCTTAGTAAGTATGTTAGGCCATAGAATTGGGTAGGCCACCACGGATTGGTTCATTGATGTTGTTCTTATAATATAGGCATCTGATCCATATTCAGACATTGTGTGACTAGGTTACAATGTAGCGACAGACATATGGTCATATGGGGAATTAAAATATGTTTTATAGGATTTCTTCCCTGATAGATATGGTCTGGGGACTAGGTTAGAGTCATGGATATGAGGTAGGATTGGGAGAAGTACCGAGATATTTTTTCTAGGATTCTTCTACACGTGGATGTTGTGGTAGGGAGATAGAGGCCTAACAATGGGGTCAGTGGCTAGTAGTTAGTGTCGCTCTAAAGGGAGGTCATTCCTTGGGTAGTTGAGATTCAATATAGGTTCAGGATGTTGATCTAGAAGTTTTTGAGTATTTATCTTAGTTGATAAGGTTTATAGGTTCAACTTTACCACTGAGTGATCTTATATTTTTTCATGCCTGATTAAGGTGCATGAGGTGTATGTGTTTATAATTGGAATGACTAGGTACTAGATAGTATGTTGGAATCAGTTATGTTATGTGGATTGTATAAGGAGTGAAGGAATCTAGAATAAGATGGGAATTCATATATATATATATATATTATGTATAAATAATTTTGAGCATCAGTTGTGATGCAGGATATCTGGGCATCTGATGAAATGTGGGACTCATGGGTTCCATGTGCGATATATGTATTGATGAGTATCTGATGAGATTCAGGATTTGATGGGATCCATGTATAATGGTGGTGTGTATTGAAAATATAATGATGTTTATGAATGATGGTATATCATGGGAGTACATGTATGTCCAATGATGGTTGGATTGGACCATCAAAATGTTGAATTTTTTTAGCCTAGAAATCAATCGGGTTGGTAATTTCTAAGGTAGGATTTTACTAATAAAAAAGTATAATGGAATGATGTTATGATATTAGTATGTTTGGTACCATCTCAAAAAAGAGAACTTATATATTGGGGATGATATTTCTTAAGGTGTTGAGGCTGCAACATCTTGGTTTTTTAAATCGTGGGTTTTCCTATGTAAACTTGAATTGTAAGTTTTTGTTGATGGAACAACTAGAATTCTTGGATCTGTTACCAAATTCTAAAAGTTTTAATTACCAAATGTGTTGTTTTATATGTTTTTATGACTCTTGGAGATCCTATAGTGTTTGAATTTGTTTCAAATTAATCATACTTTTGGAACCCACTTTTGGGGTAGAGAGAAAAATAGCACGCGGTTGGGGAAAGTTTTTTATAACATTGTTACATAAATCGTGAAGCCTACATTTCAAGGGGAATAGTAATATTAAACCATGTTCCCAATACTATGAATGATTTAACTGAAGACCATGTATTTTTTATCACCATTATGGTTGAAATATGGTTTGTGAAACCCTGCTGCCAGACCATGTATGGTGTTTGTACCTTGGGACAGTGACCATCGTATGGTTGGCGTACAATTTCCCAAACCATGATGTAACAATGAGAAATTTTAAATATGAAAAAATTAATTTTGATCCCTCTGTTTCTTAAAGAGGATCCCCTCTATTTTTCTCCCCCAATATGTAACACCTCTTCCTGTTCATGGACCTCCCATTTCCTCTACCTCTAGGATTTATCCTTCAATAACTATTCATGTTCTAAATCAAGATCCTTTGGTGGGTTTGGATTCCTCTATGTAAGGCCTTCAATACTACTGCTTCTATTTCTTATTTTTCTCGACACATGAAATTCTAAATACATGTGAGCTATGTTTCCCTATTTGTAGGGTGTTTTTCTAAAATCATGATTTCTCTCATTTTGTCTTGAGTTATAGGTCGATATTAGACAAGAGATATCTTATGAATCTATGGTATTTGGATAATATATTTATTTTAGATTTTATGGGATCTATATGGTGTGTAATTAAATATGAACATTGGGTATTTCATGGGGGCATCCTTTAATAAATTTATTCTTACATTTAAATTGATTAATTGATGTTATTGGATATCGTTGGGAATTCCCTGGTTATTTAATTTTTCTAACCTATGTATGGGGATGGTGGTTAGTTCAAAAGGATATTCCATATATTTAAATTTTTTAATGTAATTAAATGTTATATGATTTTATGAGTTTATTGAAAATGTGATGGGAATGACATGAGTTATTAAGATGTTATAGGTCACTACGAATGAGAAGACATGGTTTGTTAAACTCAAGGTGTGTTTGAATATACATAGGATGATATAAATCACTATGTTTAGGGGAAATGGTTGTCGGCATTGAGCTGATGATTTCATTAGGTTAAGGGAATGGCCTGAGGGGCTGATATAGTGATGAAAAAGGGTTTTGGTTTATAAGGTTTCATGTGGAAATGATGTTACCAGTTAGTGTGGATTAGGTACATTTTGGGGATTTCCTCTCAAAGATGTTTGCAGACATTTTCATTCAATTCATTTTCATACAAATAGGTCATATTTGAGGATTTGTTAACCACTCGTTGATGGTGGATTCCTCTGTAGATATTGATAATTTGGATATCTTTTTTACCATCTGTTATAGAGGTTTTCCTCACTATAAAAATCAATGGTTGATAGTGATGGACCATTGGGAGATGTTGTTGAGGTCATCAATTTGGGTCTAAGGCTCAACTTTGTATTTGATGCTGATTTGACAAGATTATTAGATGAAATATATCACCATGCCTCCGGAAATCAGGTTGTTGAGCTGATGGTGATATATTATACAATGGAGGATGGATATCATCATGATGAGGGATGTTGAGTTGTTGATATAATAGTGAATTTCTGAAAATAGGTTTGTGGGACATGTGACATTTTAATGGTTTTGTCATTAGGATACAATATATATAATTGGTGGCGCATAAGGGGTCAAATATCATGAGGTGTGGTGATATATTAATGTGATAATCCTGAGGGATTTTTTGGTTTGATATTCTTTAATGGACTCTTGGGAATTAAGGCATGGTTCATTTCTACTACAAAAATATCTTTTTAAATATATATTATATGAAAATATATATTTAGGGTGACATATTCATATATATTTTATTTTTGGATGAATTAGGTAAACACTCCCTCGTGGTTGTTGAGAACAATTGGAGAGTGTTATTTATTATTATGTTTGAGTTTCTGCTATTTAATTACTCATGAATAAACATGTATAATTATGGATATGAGATCAGAACACATTGGTGGTTGCACAGTAATTTCATACTGACACCTTACATGGGCCCCAAGAAATGTTTTTTGACCTTATCGTTCTCAAATCATCTATGAGATGATCCTCAAGAGCTGGACCATAGTGATTAGGAATGTACTACATTTTCATGGTATGGATAGTAGTGGACCAGATGGTCCCTCTGCATCGAGCTAGACCTTATTTTAGTTTTTGAAATATATATGTTTGTGTGTGAGTGAGTGAGTGAGAGTGTGTTGATATGTTCATCCATGGGTGACCTTGTGTATCTGACTGTATGAATATCTTAGAATGTATGTTTTGGCCTGACATGATTATTCATCTACAAATGGTATGATTTGTAATGATAATAAATTCTGAATAAATTTTGTTTCCAAACATTTTGTGTTATTTTATTTTATACTCAACGAAACTATTTCATTTAATAAAATGACTATAATTAAAATAAGACCGTTGGGTTTCGCCTATTATATGATCATTGGTCAATATGACCGTTGGAAACTAAATGTTGTGGTTATTGTCTATAAATACTAGTGATCTTGATTAATTAATATAGAAAGAAGAATTGATGGCCCCATACAGTAGTCATGGGCTGATCGAAACCCAACTAATAGGACTCGGTAAGGAGGTAGCCCCATTGGGATTTGCTCTAGACCAAACCCAAGCTGAACTTCATCGTGTAAAGCTGGAATGGAATCACCTTCGTGAGAAGTTCAATATGATAGAAATCACTACTCGGTTAATGTTGGTCGAACCACCCCAAGATTCTATCACCCTAGCACACCTTACTCTTATGTCATGTTATAAGTGGTTATATAACATGGTTGTAGCTACTATGTGTAATCTTTTGAGATAAATAAAATTGTGATTTCTTCCTATGGTGGTGCTAGTGTTTTTTCCAGATATTCGAATAAATAAAGGATTTATATTGATGAATTTTGGAGAAGGGGTTATTTTAACATATTTATGTAAACTATAAATAATTATTGATTTGTGAAGAATTTCAAAAATTGGTTATTTACAGTTATGTTCAGTAAGAAATTTATTGTCTAATAAGATCAACTTAATTTTAGATGAATGGAAAATTATGGATAGTGATTTTATGCTTAGGATTAGTAATGTGACCAAATGGATTATTAATCTAACATAAATAAAGTATTAATATAATTTAGTGACCTTGATCAAGTAATGTGATTCAATAAAATAGTTAATTAACTATTTTAGAAATTAATAGTCAAGTATTAGTTTTTCAGGTGAATATTGTTTTTTAATTAAAAATTAAATTAAAAATATTTAGATAATTATTTTTAAATAATGGAGTTTATTTTTGAATTCATAGCATCAATATTTGGTTAAGATGAATTTTTGGGATTTTTCTGAAAAAAATTAATTTTCGGTGAATAGTGAAAATACAGTTTTTAGTATCGGGTTTTTAATGACATAAATAAGGATGTAATAATTATGAAATATTTATGGTATACTTTTTAACAGTAATATAAGGTATTATGTGTCCCCAAGTGACCTATACCATGGGAAAATACAATCGGAAATCCCATAGTTTTGACAATACCACCGATGAGGTGTCCCTTGGCCTTTAATGTCTTGTCCTCTCACTTCTTCTATAAATACCAAGCAGTTCCCTCATCATTTTCAATTAAAAAGAATCAAAAAAGATAGTCTGTTCTCCTTACCTCAAAAGGAGTCCACCTGACGTGCCCTCAAGCCTCCCAAGGTCCCAACCTTAAAGCTTTCGATGTTACTCTTCAAGGTAAGGTATTCTTTCACCCTCCTCTTTTAAGGCATTACTTCCTTTATGTTGTGTCTCCTAGTTTACATATCTTTATATTGAAGGTGTGTTATTATATGTTTGTATTACTGTCCATTTTATTTCCATGTGATTAGATACCCTTTATTCTCTCATCAATTTGTTTTCTGAATTTTTAAGTGACGCTGTTTGGCTGCCGAATTTCACATAAAAGGAATTACGTCTTATCATTTCTTTCATGTATCCCTTTCATGTGGTATGTCATTAAAATATCCATACCTTGATCTTATTCAGTACCCATACTGTATTATTAATTTTTTATTATTGGGTGACCCTTTTCCCCTCTCTTTTCAATGTTTTCTAAAACCATGTTATTTAGCCATCTTGCTGTAGAAATTTCGTCTCAAAATTTCTATCTCTTTCTCTAAAGAAAATTCCATTTTTTATCTATGTGAATACCTAGACATATTTCGTTACTTTGGGTGTTTATAAATATATAAATAAGTTATATTTGATTTTTTAATGGACATACATATAATCCTCACTCCCCTTCCATGGGTTATAAATAATATAATGATCTTATTTTTAAGAGCTTTTATAATGGCAAGTTTTTGAAGTAAACCCCATTTATTTTATTCTATATGGGTTATTTATGAAATTTTTTAATATCATCTATGTGGATCACATGTAATTAAATACATATTAAGTGTGCTTCCGGATATCACTACAATTAATTGGGTAACGATTTAATCTCTAGAGATGATAAGCTTCACGATAACTTGTTGAATAATTGTTGTACTTTTTTATGACACCTTGGGGATGAACTATGGTGATATGTTCAGGAATGTCCAAATGAAATATTGTAGACATATATTCATGTTATGTTTCATGTTATTTTATTTATGATATTAATATTCTTCCATTTCTCATGTCTTCATGTTTTTATTCAAGTTCTTATTGATATCATAAGTACATTGATTCCCTTGTTTACCCTTACTGGGCCTTCAGATCACCCTTTCCTTTGATGTCTATCTCCAGGATATGAGATTCATTAAATGTACAAAGGATGAACCTTTTATGAAGCCTTAAAATATGTTTATAATAATTTTTATGTTGCTTTCATGTATTATGATCATGATTTCCAGGACACTAGAAATTAGGATATGAAAATATTAGGAATAACCCTATAGAAAAGTTTAAATATAGGAAATATTATAGGTATTTTGGTGAGTATTGAGTAAGTGGTTTATTAAGAAAATGCATCCATGTCTGGATACGAGCAGGTAGAGGTGGCTCTGGCACAGATGTACATAAGGGTAAGAACCAAAAACACTGCTTTGAGATAGACACGAATGGGAACTGGTACATGACAATGGGCCTTGCTACACTCTTGGTTACGACATTCCCGAGGGATAGGGTTGGTTAATCTATAGCTTTATATGAATCATTATGAAGGAATTATTGAAAAATTTAATTGCCTAAGATTGAAGTTTTAAGACAAAAAATCATTTTTAGTTAAAAGAGTCGTAAATGAAATATGTTTCTAATGAAGGAATTATTCTTTTAGGAAATTTCCCCATAGTCTATGAATACATTGACATATTTCCTGAGGAGTTTCCCATACCTCCCCCAGAAATAAATGTAGTGTTCTCCATTGAACTCATACCTGGATCTCATCTGATTTCAATGTCCCCATATAGGATGGAAAATGTGGAGCAAGAGGAATTTAATAAACAACTCTGAGATCTTTTGGAGAATGGGTTTATCCGACCAACTGTGTCTCCTTGGGGAGCACCAGTTCTCTTTGTGAAAAAGAAGGATGGATCGATGTAGCTATGCATTGATTATAGAGAACTGAATGAGATCATAGTGAAGAACAAATACTCTCTTCCAAAAATTGATGACTTATTTGACCAACTTTGTGGGACTCAAATATTCTCTATGATTGATCTCTGTTCTGGTTATCATCAATTAAGGGTGAAGAATGATGATATTATAAAAACATCCTTCCAATCAAGATATGGGAATTATGTGTTTGTTGTTATGCTCTTCAGACTGACTATTGCACCTGATAATTTTATAGATCAAGAATAAGTTGATTTTGGAAAGTTATGTTTTATCAAATGGATAAACATTGTATAGGAAAATGGTTTGGTGATTAAATGATAACGGTTATTTTGGACTATGTTTTCAATTTTGGAGTACTATATGCCTAAGAAAAATTAAATACTACAATATTTATATTTAGGAGGAATTGTTGAATAATTTCTTAGAATTTATGTATTTATTGTGGACATTTGTTGATTTGGGTTATTTCGGAAAAACGATGAACCTAGAATAGAGAATATGTGAAGAGGTTAATTTTACTTTAGTATGAGACTTTCATAGTAGTAGATGTTATTTGGAGATAAATGTTATGATTTATTGGGGAAGACTATGTGATTAATTCCTTTTGCTTTTTGGGTTCCAATATTAGTTTGGATTATTCTGAAGAATTTTATGGATGATTGTGTATTGAATGGTATTTCTATAACTTTGGGTACTTTTTTGAATTTTTAAGATTAATAGTCATATTTATTTTTATAAAGGATTATTATTTTTGAGGATTATATGATATCGTACTAACCATTTTAGTGTTAGTTTATAACTAAAGACGAGGGAAAAATATAGTCATTCTTTTGTGGATTATGTGATTCTCTAGAAGATAATTCTTGTGATTTGGATGAGACTAAGTGCTTTTGAATGCTCATGGTTTGGAGAAGATTAATCTTGGTGGAAACTTATTAAGGAATGAAACTCTACTTGATGGTAAGTATATTTAATTATGTTTTCATTCTATGTAGTAAATGAATTCATCAAAAATTTTAAAAGGAACATAAAACTAAAACATTGTTGGTTGAGGTTTCTTACTGGGTAATCAAATACCGTTTAACACGTCTTATGTTTTTTATCTTCTTATGGTTAATTTTCTCCTAATAATTTTTCCTATCACTATCCATCAGAACGTGACCATTTTTTTCTCTTCCATAACAAATTATTCCTTCCTGGAATCCTAGTGTAGGTTAACTTGGTAAACCTTTGTGCTTCCCTTCATTTCTTTTAAAGTAATAGTTTTACTGACTCTATTTCCAATGTGGGACTTTCAACAAAATTTCCAAGCCCAATTTTAAAATAGCGAGGAAGCAATTTCTTAAGGGGGGAAGATTTTAATGACCTGAAGTTTTGAATAAATCTTGTTTCCTAACTTTGTGTGTTATTTTATTTTATACTCAACGAAACTATTTCATTTAATAAAATGAGTATAATTAAAATAAGACTGTTGGGTTTCGACTGTCATATGACTGTTGGTCAATATGACTATTGGAATCTAAATGTCCGATTATTGTCTATAAATACAGGTGATCTTGATTAATTAATATAGAAAGATGATTCGATGGCCCCATCTAGTAGTCTCGGGCTGATCGAAGCCCATCTAACGGAACTCGGGGAGGAGGCTGCACCTTTGGGCTTTTCTCTGGACCGAACCCAAGCCGAACATAATCGTGTGAAGATTGAACGAAATCTCCTTTGCGAGAAGTTCAAGCTGATAGAAATCACTACTCAGGAAATGTTGGCTGAGCCGCCACAAGATTCTATCACCCTAGCACACCTTACTCTTAGGTCCTATGCTGGTGTTATAAAGGGTTATGTAATGAGACTATAGCTACTATGTGTAATCCTTTGAGAAAAATATAATTGTGATTTCATCTTATGGTGAATCTTGTTTTTTTAGATATTTGAATAAATATAGGATGTATATTGATGAATTTTGGAAATAGGAATATTTAAAAAAATTTAATTAAACCTTAAATAACAAATGATGTGTAATTATTTTCAAAAAATGGTATTCTACAATTATGTTTAGAATTAAATTTAGAGTCTAATATAATCAAATTAATTTTTGATGAATAATAAAATATGAATAGTAATTTTACAAATAAAATTAGTAATGTGACCAAATGGATTAGTAATCTCACTTAAAGAAAGTAGTAATGTAATTTAGGCACCTTGATTACGTAATGTGATTCAGTAAAATAGGTAAATAACTATTTCAAATTTTATTAGTCAAGTATTAGTTTTTTCAAGTGAATAGTGTTTTTTAATTAAAAATTAAATTAAAAATATTTATAAAAATATTTTTATAAAATGGAGTTCATTTTTGAATTCAGAGCATTGATATTTGGTTAAGGTGAATTTATGGGATTCTTTTGAAAAAAAGGAATTTTCGGTGAATAATGAAAATACAGTTTTTAGTTTCAGGTTTTTAATGACATAATTAAGGATGTAATAATTATGAAATAATTCTGGTAGAATAATGAATAGTAATATAAAGTACGAGGTGTCCCAAGTGGCCATTACCGTGTGCAAGCCCACGGTTTTTCCAATACCACAGATGAGGTGTCCCTTGGCCATTAATGACTTGTCCCCTCAGTTCTCCTATAAATAAAAAGTCGTTCCCTCACTATTTTCATTTCCAAATCCTCCTCAACGAATTTTTGGTATACTTACCTCCCAAGAAGTCCTCCCAAGTCTCCCTCAAGCCTCCCAAGGTCCGAACATCAGGCATTTGAAGTTACTCTTCAAGGTAAGGGATTCTTTCACCCTCCTATTTTAAGGCATGGCTTCCTTTATGTTGTGTCTTCTAGTTTCCATATCTTTAGGTTAAGGGTAGGTTATTATATGTTATTCATACTGTCCATTTAATTTCCAAAAGGTGAGAGACACCTTCTTCTCTCATCAATTTGTTTTATTAATTTGTATGTGATGTTGTTAGGCTTCCGAATTTCTCGTAAAAGGAATCACATCTTCTCTTTTATTTCATGTTTCCTTTTCATGTGGTATGTGATTCAAATATCTATACCATTATATTATTAATTTCCCATATTGTCATATAAATTATATATGATTGGGTGACCCTTGTCCCCTCTCTTTTCAATGTTTTCTAAATCCAGGTTATACAGTCATTATAGTGCCGAAATTTCGTCTCAAAATTTCTATCTCTTTCTCTCACGAAATTCCCTTGTTTATCTATGTGAATACCCAAACATATTTCGTTTATATGGGTGTTCATAAATATATAAATATGATATATTTTATTCTATAATGGAAATACATACAACCATAACTCCCTTTCCATGGGTTATAAATGATATAATGATCCTATTTTTAAGAGCTTTTAAAACATCACGATTTTAAAGTTAAACCCATTTATTTTATTCTCTATGGGTTATTTATGAAATGTTTGAATATGATCAATGTGGATCACAGGTATGTAAAGTCATATTAATGGTGTGACCTAATAGCGCTCCAATGAATTGGGTAAATATTTAATCTCTAGAGATGACAAGTTTTACGATACCTTGGTGAATAACCTTGGTAATTTTTCTGACACCTTGGGGATGGAAATTGGTGATATGTTCAAGAATGTCTAAATGAAATGCTGTAGCCACATATTAAATTTTTTTTTTCATGTTATTTTCTTTATGATATTACTATTATTCAATTGCTTATTTCTTCATGTTTTTATTCAAGTTCTTATTGACATCACAAGTACATTGATTCCCTTGTAAACCCTTACTGGGCCTTCTGCTCACCATTTCCTTTGACGTCTATCTCTAGGATATGAGATGCAGTATATGTACATATGATGAGATTTTAATGAAGCCTTATAAGTGGTTTAGAATAATTTTTATGTTATTTTAATGTATTATGATCCTGATTTCCAAGACACTAGACTTTAAAGACTCTCTGTTTATAAAATGTAATGAAAAGTTATCTATTAAAAAAGTGGGATGTTATATGATTCCTATGGGGTTGTTTCTATTTTTGTTGTTTGTATACATTTTTTTTGATTTTATACTATCGCTTTGGTTTTTTATGGTCCTTCTTATCCTATTTTATATATATCTATGGACTATTATTATTATAATCACCTGAGGGTACAGACTCCCTAATATCTCCTCCTTGGACCCCTCCTCCTGGTTGGTAGCCTTTTGCGTACGAGGAGCTTTGCCTAAGGCCCAGTGGACAACCATCCCAGAGCACAAATTTTTTGGTAGCTCAAATCGAAGTGATACAGTATATATTACTTATATATATAATAATATTTTTTTATCAACTACCTAAAAATGTAAATGTGTACTTTTTTCTATAAAATATTATAAATTATAAAAATATAAAATTAAAAGTATGATTTTTAATAATTATATTAAATTAGATTTATAATTTCATAGATATAGATATATTATTTTTGTTAATTATATATTTATATTTATATATATATTGTATTGATCATGTATAAATAACACAATTAATTAATAACAATATTTAAAATTATTAATTATAATTAAAAATATTATTATTTTATAAATGAATACATATTTTTCTAAATATATCATTTATTATATAAATGTATCATTCTATTAAAATATAATTATATGTGTACATTCAAAAATATAAATCTCCAAGTTGATAAATAATGAAATAATAATTAATATATTTATATACAAATATTATTAATTATATAAATAAATTATATGTTCATAATTATATTTCTACTTGAATGCTTTTATATAGGTAATACTTTTAATTTTACAAATGTTAAAATAATTTTTACCAAATTTAATTTTATGTATAATTATAAAATTATTTAAAATTACTTTTAAATCAAAAAATTTAATAAAAAATTACCAATTATCTAAATTTATATGATTTTAATTATATAAATAAAATATTAATAGTAAGGATATTTATATAAAAAAATTGAGGCTATTTTTAATTTTATAAATAAATTAATATTTAATATTTTAAAATTTTAAACCTATATTTAAATATATATATATATATATATTTATATTTATAATTATTTAATTCAATATATTACTAATTAGTATTAAATTTATTTTAAATTGTATTAAATTAATACAAATTTTTTATTATTTTAATAAAAATATAAGTAATTTACAAAGGAAATTATATAATATCTTTTTATCAGCATCATGGATAATAAAAAGTTATAAATTTCTTCATAATATTTTATTAAATATAAAACTATAAAAATAAAAAGTAAAAACATTAATAATTATATTTATATCGGTTTAAAATTTCTAATATATGTATATATATATTATTAATAATATATGTATATATTGTATTGATTTTGTAACACCATATGTAGTGCTTTCCATAAGGGACTAATCAGCCTCCTATATAAGCCTGAGATTTTTATTACCACCTGGTTGAAAATCCTCCAGGGGGCATGGGTGTTCTAACAATGCACCTGCTAATAAGGGAATGAAAATATCACTATTACATTACATTTTCCTATTAAATGTGTGTGATATCCTAGATAATAAAAAACTATACATGTGGGATTCCCACAGCGGACAATATCCTGACAAATTCAGAGAACTTGTAAGTGGGCACTTTCAAACTATGTAGTATAAGAGCAGGGTATGGGTTCATGGTCTTTAGGGAATGAATTATGTAGTTTATTTTAATTACATATTTAGAACTTTCCATAATTTACTTTTTACATGGAGATAATTTCCCTATCATGTGACTCTGGGATGCGCCGAGTCTGAAGTTTGGGAGCCCCACCATGGGTGGGGAGTCTCTTGCAATATGCCTAATAATAACGGGGTAATTTTTTCTCTATTAAGAGGAATTTTCCCCTTGAATTGGTGGTATTACATATAGTATAAAACATTGTTGTTGGGATGTCCAGAGAAGATAGTATCATAGAAAATTAAGTGCACTTATAGGTAGGATCTCTCATAATTCACTCAAGTATTGAGTAAAAAAACCTAAGAGGGGGTGGATCAGGTTTCCAATAATTTTATTAAAATCCAAAATTAATTAAAACATTAATCCAAATTAGTTATAAACATTAATTTCCACTATTAAGATCAAATTATTATTTACTAATAAATCTTCAAGCACATGCAATGCACAAAAGCAAGTAATGTTGGAACACGACTATTTTACATGGTTCGGCCCCAATGTTGGAAACCTACTCTTTATTTTGATTGGTAATTCACCCCAATTGTGGATTCTATTATCCACTATAAAAATAATAGAATAAAATGGGTCTTTATAACCTGATAGTGCTTAACACAATATCACTACTTCCCACAATTAATAAAATATAATTGGCTTCACTATGGTGTCACAGAATTTCATGGTGATCCCCTTGCATACCCAAAGTCACATTGGTTTCAGGGATTCCTTCCAGGTATACAAAATTATTCATTTCATCCTATTATAACTATATCTATAATCAGTATAGAAATTTTACTACATCAATATAATAATATCCTACTTTTTAGAACAAAATATTTGACTTCCATTATAACTTCAAGATAAATGCATGAAACTAAATCCTTGTTTAATCTCATATGCGTAGATCTTATACAAAAAAGTCTCACATTTAATTATAAACACAAATAATATCTTTTGATCTTCATGAATCCAATATCTCCTCACTATTTGAAATTATCTACCCAAATTATATAAATATTAGAAGCACAATCAGTCTGTCATCGGTTTCTTCTTCATTTATTTTCTCATAGATTTGACTAATTCTATTCACTAGAATCAAGTTCATCTTCTTCTATTTTTCACCATATATACATTTGTAATTAATATGTTTCATAAAATGATCTACTTCATCTTCATTTACATCTTCATAGAGAGATAAATGGTCACCACACTCATTTTGGGATCTCAACTCTAGTTCTCAAACACATTGTCTCCTATAAAATAACAATGTTACCTTTTCTTTTTTCCCTTTCCCATTTGTCCTGGACAATAAATTATCAATATATTTCGTGATCCATTTATACACTTATTCTATTTCTCAAATTTATATATAAATAATTAACCAAAAAAACATGGTTATATGAATATCATATAGAATTGATACTTGAATATCTATTCATATATTTTCAGCTTGATAGATTCTCATTAGTCATGTATAGATTAAGATTGTATATGTAAACTAAAAATACTAATTGAAGATAGAAATATCCTTATCCAGATTGAATCAAAAATTCATTTATGATATATAAATCCACTTCAAATGAGCACTACCATCTTCATATTAATTACTATATTTAATTAATTTGTATTTGTAATTATGTGCTTCATTTGTTCCACAAAAATGCATCTTCCTTGGATCTATTACTCAATCAAATCAAATTTATTCTTTTCATTCAACCATTCATGGATCACACATGATTTTTTATTTTTAAAATATTAAAATTCAACTTCAACATCTTTTTAATTTTTCTTTCCTTCTCAATATAATTATATTTGAGATCATTACTCAAATGTATCCCAATTATGATGTTCTTCACTTCCTCTTGAAGTCCATCATTTGAAAAATCCAGAGATTGTATCAAATTTAATTCTCTATTTTCTTTATCCATGAAAAATAGTGGAATAATTATACCAATAATTTCTTAAAAATATTTAATATTCTAGAATTCTTCATCATTGAATGTTTTCTCAAATACTTCCAGGGGTTATAATTTTCAATTCCTACATGGACCTTATAAAGTACTTATTTATATATTATGAATATTAAATATAAATACATACAAAAATTGTCACAACCTAACATTAATGATTTTTCGACCTTATGAAGTATGTATGAACAATATGAGAAGTTTTCTCAACATTATGGTTACTTGTTTGTTCCTTACACCAATGTTAGTCTCAACATTATGGTGACTTTTTGTACCTAAAATGTTGTCCACATCAACTTTATGACGATAGGATGAATCATGATTTCTTTAAAAATTCCCCATAATTTATTCAACTCAATTCAAAGAATTATTAATCACATTGAATAAAATAAAATTAAATCAATGAACTATTTCAATATGAAAAATAATTCCAAATATTGTTAACTCATGCTCAAAAAATTTGTAGCATATATTCTAAACATTGTGTAATCTCACTAACCATCACCAACTCTGAAAAAACATTATTATTTAAGCCTCTCTAAACCTTATTCCATATATTTTATAACACTAATTTCATATCTCATTCACAGTAGAATAAATTTTTTTGACTATTCTATATACCAAATAACATTTCAATTGAATATAAAAAAAACTTCAATCAGTCCAAAATATTGATTCTTCCATCATCTCCAAATGGATGTAGATAAATTAGAATTATTCCATTAGCATTGTTAATTATTCATCTTTATGAACAATACTTCTATTGTCTTATTTTAAGGGATTTACAATAAGAATCTATATCATTATACCTTTTCCTAAAAAATCATGGGAAACATCAATATCTTCATTGGTTGGATATTTATTCCATCACCCATGATCTCCAATTCATATATTGATTTGTTTGTTTACCAAAAATACCACCCCAATCTAATTTTCTCATCAATGTTACCATTTTACATTTTTATTTGTAGTTTGAACTTCCAAAAACATGAGATTTATTTTAATATTACATTATGATAATATTTTATTATATGTTCAATTTTGTTATTCCCCTTAATTATACTAAATGAAAATGTGAAAACAGGTTTTATCTCCCCCATGTTCATAAAATAGATGCAAGGGATGGTATTCCATGGGAAAAAATTTCTCATCCTTATTATGAAATTTATTCTATCATTTTTTATTCCACTAAAATTTTACTCAGGTAGAAAACAATATTGATTTTTCCAAATAATTATGGTTTTCCATAAATATTACTTA
Organism: Viscum album; assembly: GCA_963277665.1. Lineage (NCBI taxonomy): Eukaryota > Viridiplantae > Streptophyta > Magnoliopsida > Santalales > Viscaceae > Viscum > Viscum album. Next base: position 520,081,872 of record OY728153.1, on the reverse strand, counting down.
ATGAGGTTCTAACACTGAAATTAACTTCTTTGGGGATTTCTAACCAGATATTTTATATTTTATTAACCTACAATCCACTTGAAAAAACATATCAAAAATATTTATGTACAATTATTTTATCCCCCATTATCCTAATAGTAACTCCCATTTACAACCATATTTGTTAAAAATTAATGAAAATGGGAAATTAATAATAATAAATAATGCTAAAATTTTATACAATTCTTTCTTGTCGTCCTGATTTAATAAAAATAGAGAAATCACTTTTAATTTTCTATTTTTAAGTTTATCCCCCTCAAAGGATTCTTTCCATTCTTCACCAAGAACAATTCATCTTCAAGACAAATGGTCTATGCACTTTATATATCGATTAACAAATGATACTAATATAAATAACTAAATTCAATGTGTTATAAGGATATAACATGATACTAGTGGAAAATATACATGACTGTTTGACTTTTATTAAGCTTCACATTTAATTCCCACTTCCAACATACAAAATAACCTAAACATGGGAATAATGTGGATCTAACTTCAGCTCCATAAATGTAATAGTGAGGATAAGAGTTATTTCTCAACCTAAACATATTATTATTTCTTTTAATAAAGTGTCTCGATATATTCATGATTAAATTATTCCTTATTTTCAAATATATTCATCTTAGGGTGTCAGGGTTTTATCTTATTTTTTAACTTTATTTTAAAATGGAATGGATTTTTTTCTTCATTAGTCAAGGAAATATCATTATTTTATACCTACTCTAACATCCAAGATTCTTCCGACTAATCTACCCATATTATTTTTATATATTTGGGTGTATTATCATCCTTCTCATTTTTTGTTGACTCCCTCTTCACAACAACCTTTTCAATTATGGTAGATGGAAGTGTTTTTACTCTATCATTTATCATCTTTCTTTGAATGGGCATCCATGTCATACATACAGATTACAAATATAGTGAAAGAGAATAATGGATAATATCCAAATCATATTTTTTAGTAATAATTGAATAATTTTCATGTACAAGATGCATAATTTCATGAAAAAATACATTAATTTTAATATTAATTAATATAAAACCCTATAACTAAGATGGAATGATCATAACATAAAATTCATAATTAATTTACATAAATTAATAATTATTTCCTGTTTGAATTATTTCTACATTATAGATTTGGTTTAACACATATTATTATACTATCACCGTGGTGATATAATTCAAGGGTATAATCCCTCTTAAAGTGATCCACACAAGCACCACGAAGCTCTGATATCACATCCCTGACCTGGATTCCACGTAATGAGTGCCCTAAGCCTGATGGGCCACATGGAATCAAGCACATCTATCTAAACACCAGACGCTACTGACTAGTAGTGAGGCCCTAGGGTTTGTCTATGAGGATATTATTCCCTCATTTATAAATTTTATCATAGAGGATGAATAAAAATAGGGTTAAATAGGAGAAGAAATATAAGTATACATAAGGAACATTATAGAATAGAGACAATAGTATCAATAACACAAATAAATGAAATGAATTAATTTAATACAACAACTGAGGATGATATATCATTTCACTAGAAAACAAGAAAACAGAAATAAAATATAATAGGAATAACATGTTCCAAAAAAGTATAAAAGAAATGAAACCCTATACCAAGCATCCCAAACTCTAACTCAGTAATCATATATAAATATCCATAATAAACAATAAGAAAAAAAGTGTTTGAGTCTATATTCTTCCCTTTTTCAACACCTGTAACTGTGTAATCTTTTCTAGGTACCAAACGGTTCCTATAGAGGGTGAGAGATAAATCTCAGTGGGCCGCCACTGATTGTGTCTATAACATCTAGCCTATGAAATGGAAATGTAAAATTTTGAAATCAGTCATATATAATGTAATTTAGTATAATGTAATTTAGTATAATGTACTAAATACCCAAGTACCTACTTCATCCTTCAGATGACATCTGAACATACCCAGTCGATTAATTTATTCTTACCAGTTTATAAATAAGTCCAACATTAACAATACTGAAGGTTACAAGTTATGAAAGTACCTCCTATAATGAAATTAAAAAATTAAGTTCCAAGGTAATATCCAAGGAAACATAGAAATCAAGGGTCTCTATCTCATTAATAAAAGTAGCCTTGATAATGGTAAGAGTGTAATCCATGGAGCCTAATCCAAGGAATTCCACAATAAGATTTTTAAATAATCTATGTTGATCTTTGAAAGAAAAATGGTAATATGTAGAGATAGTTCCCTATGGGATATAAGAATTTCACATACTTTTAAATTCTATATCCATGGATGGTATCAAATGAATCCTTTAATATTATGTGAGGGATTCAATGATTTCATACCGACCACCCAAAAATAGATAAGGATTGGGATCTAGGTGGGTCTCAACCTATGATATTTGTATCCTTGAATTGGAATGGGGTTCCCAAGTTATCAAGGAATTCCCCGATAAAAATTCATGGAGATATTGAGTCAGGAAACTATTGTTTAATTATAAAGTCATGTAACATTTCATTTGGTTCAAGACAACCCTTTCATTAGTGTGATAAGGCCAAGTAGAATGAAACCTTTTCATCGACTCATAATTAATCAATAAGTCCAAAAGCTTCAAGCCCTTCCTTTCATTAGTGTGATAAGGTAAAGTAGAAATAAATCTTTGTTAATTTATTTTTAATCATATTAAACAATTAAGGTTCATTCTTCTACCTTCAATTATTGTGGTAAATGGGTATATGGACATCATGCATGTTAATCATTCACATTTAATCTTGTTTAAGTAATATACATAGTATAAATTTCAATTTCCATTTCACATTTAATTATCTATAGTAAGCACTTACCCTTGGTGGGTCAAGTGGTAAAAATATATTTTACTTTCCCTTATGAAATTCAATGTTAAATGAATCCATTTAATATAGGAAAGCTGACCCTTAGAATGGTTAATCCCATTCACACATGAATGGTGTCTCAAAAACGTCACATACTAAAAAACCAATTATAGAATAACATCCTTCATGGGGTGGATGTAGTATTGGTTATATCCACCAACAATTAATAACATGTATGGACTTATCTTGTCAGTATGATTTTAATTATTATAATCATGGCATATAAGTTCATTAAGTGATACCTGATGAAATCAGTCAATTCCAAATGACAATTCTAAAATCAACAAACTTGAGGGATGAGTTAGAGACTACCCACATTAGGCTTCTATAGGTAACCTCCTCTGGTACCAGCCTTTGATTTGGATAATATCATAGTAAATATAAAATATGATAAAAATTCCCATACACTAATAACTAGGATGAGAGTGAGAGAGTAGAGGAAAGGATTAAACTGACTTCAGTACCTACTGTTACACATCCAACGTGATGAACGAAATCTTGAACGAATCCTGGATGAATGAAATCTCTTGATTACTACCTTAAGTCTTCAAAATTCTCCACATTGAGATCCATGTAGGTAAATCACACTTGTTCTAAAATTAGGGAAGAATGATGGATCTAATTTTATCATTACTGGAACAAATGAATGTTTACCCATAAAAATGTCGTGTCCATAGTTTGTCCACACTGTTTCGAAATCCGTGTGAAAAATCTGCATGGTCACGTGAGTAGAAGGGTTACTTACACAGTTAGGTAGCTTGGTCATGCACAAACCATGCTATATGGTTCTATCTAAAAATTTCCATCTGCACGGTTATCCAAACAATGCGCCAACTGTGTGCTAACCATGCGATATGGAATGTTTCTCCAAAAAGATGGGTTCTGGGCTCTAAAAATTCTTTGACACCCATAAGACCTTTTATAACTCATTAAGAATCCACAATATGTCCAAAGTAAATAGTTAGACTAAAATACAAAGGATCCATACCTGAGTGAAAACAATTGTTCTTACAATCATCCCCCATTAAAATAACTCATCCCCATGTTCACCTTCCAAATGGAGAGAAACACTATCTAAGAAAAACATGATCCATTGGTGACGTACATCGACTTCCATATACCATGTAGTAACTTTTATTTGATCATGTTTACATATAATCCATACCCAAGGGATATACTGGCCTCAGAGGATCTCCGTTCTCTAGTCAACGATACGTACTAGATACTCCTCAAATGTAGGATCATCCTCTTATTCAACTTCCTTAGGATCAAAGTTATGAGATAGTTCAACATGATATTAGTGAAGCTGTGAAACATGAAAGACATTGTGAATGGCATGGTACCTCTATGGTAATATATATAGATAGGCTACCATCGCAACTCTCTCAAAAATTTAAAAATGCCCAACATAACGAGGAAACATCTTTCCATGATTTTTATACCATCTATACCTTATACAGAACGATACATGATAAATAAAATGATCCCAGACCTAAAACTAAAAAGGTTATTGATGGTGATCCACATAATATTTTTTCTTGATAGAGTAGTAGTCATATTCTTTTTGATCAGCTGGACATACATTGATGTCTCTTGAATGAGATGAGGACCTGGTAGTGAAAACTCACTTGCCTCTAGCCAGCATAGTAGTGAAAAACATGTCCTACCTTACAAGGAATCGAAAAGATCCATTGGAATTGTCACGTAAATGATGTTATTATATTCAAACATGATGAGAGGGATATGCTTCTCCCAAGAACCGTGGAAATCAAGGACACTTGCTCAGTGCATGTCCTCAAAAAACATGTATTGTCCGTTTTCATTATCCATCGGTCTAAGGGTAAAAAGTTGTTATTAGAAGCTCTTATGTTCATATATCCTTCTATAATTCCTACTAAAACTATAAAGTGAATGGAGAATCTTGATCTAAAATGATTTTACAAGGAACCCTATGTAATTATATGATCTCACGGACATACAACCTTCCCATGTCATCAAATTAGAATGAATCCCAAATAAGAATTAAGTGGGATGATTTCACTAGTCAATCAATGACTAACCATACAGAAAATATACCCCCTCATTTTCCTAGGTAAGAAAATTAAAAAATCCCCAGAAACATCTTCCCATTTCCATTATTGTACTAGAAGTTATTGTAACAATCTTGCAGATATTTGGTGCTTCGCCTTCACATACTAACAGGTGAATCACTAAGTGATAAATCCTATTATTTGATGATTCATCCCAGACCACCAATAACGTTGTAACATGTCTTAATGCATCTTCAATATTACAGCATAAACTACCCACTGAGAGGCATAGGACTCATGCATCAAATCATCTCTCATATCTATAGGAACTCAGATAGGTCCACGTAGATGGAGGAAATTGTCTCTGTACAAAGACCAGTCAAGAGGCGGGTTATCTCCTTATATTCTAACATAGAGAACCAAGCCTTCAGGATCCATAAATTTTCTACTCCTTTCCATTTCATGGAGTGAATAGGTAACTTATAAATATTAGAGGTCATATTTCTTGTGATAGTCATGAAACTCTATATGAAGCTCAAAATTAAGGCAAAAAACATCCATTAATCATTGGATTCTCCTACAATATATGTTTGAGATTTATAACTCAGTGCATCTACAACCACATTTCCCTTCTTAGTCATATTACTAAGATCAAAATAAATAGATTTTTGATATTAGATCGATCTCTATTTTCATAGGTTCAATCCATGATGAGAATAGATATATTTTTGGCTCTTTTGGTTTGGGTAAACCAAAAATATATCACCAAAACTATAGTGTATCTAGAAATGTTTGTCATTCACAGCTGCCGCTATCTGAATTTCATAGTTCGTGTAATGTCTCTTGACATTCTTCAACTGTCGAGATCTGTACACCATGACTTTTTCCTCATGCATCTACACTACACCTAGGATGATTCCAAATGAATCATTAAAGATGGTATAACATATACCTGGATCTATAAGAGTCATAATAGGTGTTGATACAGGCTTCCCTTTCATCACCAAAATGTATTTCCCACATGCTTCTGACCGTAAGAACATGAAACTTATTTTCCACACCAGTAAGAGTTGAATCACGGTGGGAAATGTACTATATGAAATGCCTATAATATCAATCCATCCCTAAGAAACTCTATATATAAAATGTGTTCTTGGTATTCTCCTATGAAACTACACCACTATCCCTTTTAGGGTCAATAGATACTCCTAATTCTGACATTATATCACCCAAGAAGTGGAATTTTTTGATATTTAAGTGTCACTTAGTTATCTTGTCATAAAGGTGTTGCTATATCAATTTTCATAGAATGATGTCAAGATATTTGGCATGTTCTCTATGAGTTTGAAAATACACCAAGATTTCGTCCACATAGACCACAAAAAAAAGAATGAAAATAGAGTTAAAACCCCTATTCATCAGATCCATGAAAATAGGGGGCATGTTTGTAAGGCCGAACGACATATATAGGTACTCAAACTGACCATATCTTCTACAAAAACTTGTATGAGGTATGTTTGATGGCCTGAATCTTATCTAATGATAACCCAATCTCATTTCAATCTTGGAGAATATCTTTTCTCATTGAACCTTGTTGAAGATATCATCTATTCGAGGAAGTTGATATATGTTCTTGATCGTAAGTTGGTTGATCCTTCTATATCCCACATATAGATTTAAGGTTTCATCTTCCATCTTTCAAAAAAGAAAGAGAAAACCCAAAAATGATGTATTATTCCATATAAAACCTATTGTATCTAAATCCTCTAACTACTATTTGATCTATTGATCCTTTTTCGGTGTTATCCTATATGGAGGAATGGACAATAGAGGTACTCCTTGAATATGCTCGATTTTAAACCCTACCATTCTCTAATGAGGTTATCCAGAAAAAACCTTGATAAATAAATCCTTGAAGAGAATCAAAAAAGAGGTAAATCACTTGTTGTAAACTCTGATCCTCTATGAAGTGATTTTAAATATGGGTAGTCCATCCACATTTCCCATGATGCTCTGGTCTAGTTCTACTAGCTTGGACATCCCACTCTCCCTTGTGTAGATAACTTCTTCTCTCTAGTGATTAAAAGATACCATGTGGTGATAGATGTCTAAAAAATCATGACATTGAACCATCCAATCCATCCAAAGTATGACATTGAAGCTCATCATCTTCAGAATAAAGAGGTTCCATAAGAAAGGGTAATTGCCAACCTCAAGGGGACAGTACATGCACTAGTATAAATCCATTTTTCATACCCCAAATGGTGTATCTATGGTCCTTACACCATAGTAATAATGTATCTACAGTTTGATACTTCCCATAATAAATATATAGAGTAAAGAGTTTCAAGCACATGTTAAAAAATAAGATGATATTATTGTATATTCCACTGTAATAGTACCTTACATTATAGATTGTCCCTCTGCCTGATCCTAAGGTATTAGATGTAGTGCATGAAACTAACCTGATCCACAACCCTATGTAATATATAGAATACCATGATCATAATTAATACGTTGGTTTTTTTGGTGATCTGGGTCTTGATACTAAAACCATGACCTCCTCCTAGTCCAAACCTAATGGTTCTATTCCAACTCCCCTCTAGATGCTACGTAAAAGAACCCTCTCTTGAAGGTGGAGCTAATGTTGATCCCATCCCACTTCAAAGCTAGTGTAAATGTCCTGATGAATGCTGAAGATACCCCATACGACCACAAGATTGTCACTCCAATGGGTCTCTTTCACAATAAGGCTAAAGGTTACCCTATCATCTAAACTAATGACACACTTTGAAGTAATCAAAATGGGTACTCTGGTTGTCACTCCCCTAATGAGGAAGCTTGAGATAACTTTTCCTTTTACAAGTTGAACTATTGGATTGATGATTCACTATTCCTCTATGCTCGGTACTATTTCTATCCATTATGATGCGCTCAGTGATAATATACTATTTTAATTTTGATAACAATTTGGTAGGAAAATGACACTGGTCTAGGTATATATGGAATACTAGAGCCCATAATTGAAATGTCGAGCACGTGAAAGCTCATCCCCTCCTAAAACTGAAGAAAATTGTTACAACTATATAAAAAATTCTAAATACTCCTTGACTGACATATAACCCTACTCGAGATCCATAAACTCTCTTGATATGTCATATCTCGTTGTCTTAGGAAATAACTAATCATAGAAGGTAGTCTGTAAATTAGCTCATAACATGACCTAATTACAACTAGACTAGGTAATAACATCCCACTAGTACATGGCAGAATCCCAAATCATGTATGTGGGAATCTTGACCCTCTACTCTAGAGGTGTCTCTAGATTCCCAAAAATAGATAGGGTAGATTCTAGCCAAGACTCAAGATCCCAGAGAAGGCCATCCCCTAAAAAAGTAGAAGGATGTTGTTTTTTGAAATCAAGACACAGAAGAGTCATTATAGGTGCAGGACACTGGGATCCATGTAAAGAATACATCAAATATAGGAAACTATCACGAACATGGAAATCAATTCCCATATAAGGTACAGTAGGTGGTTCCTAAAGTAGATCCTATGAATGTATGACTAGTGGATTAGGGCCCACCATGTCTGGAGCATGGCTTTCACCACTCTTTTTGAGTACAATACGAGGACATTATAGTGGCATTGGTCAAAAAGTTCAAAGAACACGCCTCAGAACAAGCATAAGTAGAATGATAGCATCACCAGTAGATGTTGTACGTAGGATAACTCACTAACCAATGAATAATACCCCTAATACTCACAAAGATGGCCAGGTGTCTATAATTTCTCAAGTATAAGTTTCATTTAATTTTACATTTAATTTCCATGTTCACTCATTTACCTTTCCTAGACATGAAAATGTAGGATTCGAAAGTGAGACCAATTCATTTTATATTCCATGATTTACTTTATAATAGATATCTATTTTTGGTGAATCAGTGCCCATACACCTATCTCTAAAAGAGACACCCATATATTTATTGAATAATGGTTCGACTTCTTAAATTACACATCCCAACCCCTTAGGGACTATACACCACATTATATGAGACATGAAATTACTTAATTCGAACCAAAAGTAACACATGTACAAGCTAACTATCATAGCATCTCTCAACAATCATAGGCATATCAAGCAATTAAAAGTAGTGAAATTCACCTATATGGAATGGAAATATGCATGACATGTATATTCTAGGGTCTTATAATGATTCATGTAAAAATTATCTTATCCCACATATTATCAGGAGAAGGATGAAAGAAGATATTTAATCAATGTAATAATCAACTACTCCACACAACATGTGAATCACTGAACGGTTTAATAATATCAAATTTAATAGGAAAATGAATAACAACAGTTATAATTTTAGGAAACCTGGTTTTTACCGTGAAAATGGGTTTGTGATGCCCAAGAACAGCTTATGACCAAGTCACATGCATTTCTTTTATCAAAAATATTTATCTAAATAGTAAATATAAAAAACACCTATAATACCACTTTATGATGTACCATATCCAGATTCCACTTAATGGGTTCCCCAATCTTGGTGGGCTACATAGTTTCAAGTGCATCTACCCAAATGCCAGATGCTTCCAATAAGTAGCAATGGCGTATGATGTGTCTGTGAAGAGATTATTCCCTCATTACAAAATTGAAGAATTGGGCCCCATGGGCCATAACCATAGAACCTAATTTTCAATGGTAGATCAATGGAGTGTATCTAAATCATCTAGTAATACTATGTGATGGATCCTATAGTATCATACCCAGCATCCATGAATAGAAAATGATTAGTATCTAGGTGGGTCTCAACCCATGCAAGCCATATCCTTGAATCCGAATAGGATCCCTGAGTGCTCACAGAATTCCTCAATAAGAATCCAAGGCGAGCTCAAGTTAGGCCACACCTATTTAATTATTAAATCATCTAACATTTCATTTGGTTTAATTTGATAATTTCATGTAGCATAAAACCTTTTAATCATGTAATAATTTATTAATAAGTCCAATTGATTCATCATTTTTCATTCATTAGGGTGATAAGAAAAAGTATCATGAAACCATTACTAATTCCATTTAAATAAAATGCAATAATTAAGGTTCATTATTCTACCTTACATTAATGTGTTAAGGGGTTCTGTGGACATGAATCCTATTAATCATTCACAGTTAATCGTTTCAAATAAAATACTTAATATACATACCCATTTCTATTTCCCATTTCATTATCAATATCATGAACGTACCTTAGGTGTGTCAAGTGGAAAATATATATGGTAATTTCCATTATGAAATTCATAGTTTAAATCAAGCATCTTAATATAGGAATGCTTATCATTATAATGTTCAATCCATGTCACACTCGAACAGTGGCTGAAACACATTAAATACTAAAAAATAAATTTTTCCATAACATCCTACATGAGATGGATGGAGTTGTTCGCATAACTACCAAAACATAGTCACATATAGATAAATATATTATCTATAAGGTTCTAATTATTATAATCATGGCATATAAATTCTATAAACAACACCTAATGGAATCGGTGGTTCCCACAAAATAATTCCAAAATCAAAGAACATGAGTGATGAGTTATAGAACACCAACATTAGGCTTGTATGAATCTAATTCTCGGGTATCGACCCTTGATTTGGCTAATATTGGAGTACATATAAAAAAATTAGAAAAACACTCATACCTTTATAACTAGGTCGAGAGCAAGATAGAAGAGGAATGACTTAAACAAACTCTAGTAAATGCTATTGCGCATCCAACGTGATGAACGAAAGCTCGAACAAAACATGGATGAAGTAAAACTCTTGATTCTTACCTTATGTATTAAAAATAATCCAACATGAGATCCATGGAGTTAAATCCTACTGGTTCTCAATGTATAGAAGAAATAGGGATCTAATTAGACTACTAAGGGAAAAAGGATTGTTTACCTAGGAAAATGGCATGTGCATGGTCTGTCCACATGATTTGACAAAATGTGCAAAAACCAAGCATGGTAACATGGGAAGATGAAGAATTTCCAAATTTTGGTAGTATGGTAGTGCATCAACTGTGCAATATTTTTCTATCCAAAAATTCCCAACTTCACTATTAGCTAAACGATGTTCTAACTATACACTAATCATGTGACATCGCCTGTTTCCCAAAAAAGATGAGTTCTGTGATCCAAACATTACCCAAACACCCATGATACATTTTTTATCTCATTTTGAATCTATATTAGTTCCAAATTAAATATTTACATGTAAATTTAATTGATTCATAACTAATTGAAAAATTGGGTTCCTACATCTAAACACTACTAATGAAATCCTCAGCTTCCAGCATAGAAGATTTTGATTCTTGCGTAGTACATTAAAAATTTCAATAAGAATTTATTCAAGGATAGAAAGATTATTATTTTATCTTTGGATTAAAGAGTGTGGAGGTGTATAATCACTCTCTATTATTAATATATTTTGAAGGGAACAACTCTCTAGGGATTGATATAATTATCTCTAGACCATTGTTTTCCCCAATAACCATTTTAGTTGAGAATATATAACTATATTTAAAGACAACAAGGGTTAGAGAATAATAATTTAACATCGGGACTTATCATCCTCTTAATCCACATTTAATACCATTTTTAACTAAAAATAATATTAATTATTTTTATTCAGTTTTCATGGGCTATACATGCAGAAAAATGAAAATTATTTTTAGAATAAGAAAAAATAAATTTATTCAAATAATAATTAGTATAATATTTATAACTTGTCTATTAAACTTTGATAGTCATTAAGATTTAGTATTTATCAACCCATTAATTATGATTATTTATTTAAATAAATAAATATCACCGCATTACTCACTGATCAATAAATAAATATTAAATTCATTAAAAATGAATAAATAAATTTTAAATATTCAAATGACATTTATTCATTCAAATAACTGGTTACATAATATTTGTGAACAATCCAAACATGAATAATTATTAAGTCAAATACAAGATTAATATTTATTTATAATGTAAAATTAATATATAATTTAACAGAGTTTTTGGATAAACATAGTGAGGGACCCTCTAGGCCACATTCCATATGGTATTAGAAAATTGAATATAGTGCAAGGTTTGAATTTAGAAAGAGAGAAATACACCCATAGGGAAGGAAATTAATGTCCCAATTACATAAAGTTTCATAAGAACACTCAATAAGTAATATAATTCATTTATAATGATATATTTAATCAAGAAGTTTATATGTTTTTTTCGGCATATTATCTGCTTGATATTAAATTTTCAGAAATAATATTACAAAGAAAATACCATAGACATGGACATAATCATGTATTTACCTTTCATTAAAATTTACATAAATATAAAATTCAATTAAATGGGATAGGGTAAATCTTTTATAGCATTATTCATTAATTAAATATCACTCGTGATGTACATATTGTATCATAACTAATCATAAACATTTCCCATCATGGTTTTCACAAATATAGAAAACTTATCTGACTTATAACATGAATTAGTAACAATATTAAAGTATATGGTTCATTACACACATCTGTGATAATGAATATTCAAAGACATATATAAATTTGGATTTCATATTGGTGGGTTAAGTTCCCATAACCTCCTTTTATTAGATTACCAAAGATGAACTTTGGGAGAATAAGTCTCAATGCCATATGTTCCCCCACCTCTGATAGACTATAACATTTCTATCCCCTAAAATGATATCATCCATTTATAGACCAAATATTTAATAATATTATAGTGGTACTTCTCGGTTCGCATCATGGAGGATAACTTCATTGATATTTTGGAGGGACATATACCATCAAAACATTATCACATAAAATGACATGTAGAAGAACATTAATCATATTATAATACCTTTATTAACATTAAAAACCACAATGATATGTAATAAAAATGTATATATAAATTGGTTTTAGGGTGTCAAATCCATCATACACTCACTTTTACAAGAATCAACTGCTAACAAATTTTAGTCTTCTAGATCTCATATGATATTCATAATTGTGTAAAGATAAGGCTTTTGTCAATGGTTCTTATATATTCCCTTCCATGTAAAATCTTCTCAGTGTAACCTCATCCCTTTGAGAAAAATCCCTTAAGATATAATACATTTAGGGTACTCACTTTATCCTATGAAGGGACCATGACTCCTTTGTGAGAACCTACACTACAGTATTATCATAAAAAATGTTATTACCTATTTAATGTATTGAACTACATAAATAACATGGAAAATGTTTCATATCAAATCTTCTTCTTTCGATACATTAGAAGGTGAAATGTACATTTCCTCTTCCATATAACCTCTAACAACCGGTAGCTTAAAAATATTTCACCACAATACCTCCTCCATAGAGACTAAAAAAATAAAATGACTATATAATTAGATATTTTTATCTAGTTAGAAACTATCATCAGTATATCCCACAATTATTATATCCTCATCTCATCCATATACAAGGAATATATCCTACGTAAAACTCAGATATTTATATATATTCTTAACAGTAATCCAATTTTGTTTACCAATATCTTCTTAATATTTTTCATACCATTACCAAAGAAGTATAAATATCAATATGTTTATATAACATATCATATATTATGGAACCTATCACAAATGAGTAAGGTATCCCACTCATCCTTTCACTTTCATATTGTGTCTAAGTTCACATTTTATTCGAATGAAATATATATTATCGGAGACTTGAACCAATCCCTTATTGAATTGTTCCACATAGAATCTCTTCAGTATCTACTCAATGTATATACCTAGACCTCATCTAATAATTCTATTTGATCTATCATGAATTATCTATAACCCTAAAATATATACAGATTCACCTACGTCCTTCAGGAAGAATCACTTCTCTTACAAGCCTTTAAAAAACTATTAGGTTATTATGTCATTTAATATAATTAATTACAACATCGATAAATACTTCGAATAAAATGAATTAAATTCAACTAAACCACTTTTAAACACATGGATTTCTTTTACTCTATTTTTTTTTAAAATATTTTATGGATTCATCAAAAAAATGTACCATGTCCATTAAACTTCATTGATCTATAAATGGATCTGTTTAACTTGAATATCTAATTGAAATTTCCTACTATCCCAAAACCTTATGATTTTATAATATTGGTGTCTTGATAAAGGTTTACATTAATAAAATTTGTGTTCACATCGATTTCCCATATCATTAAATCATGGAATGATGTAATGGTAAGTTGACTTTTTTTGGATTATAACATAGAAACTAGAGAAAAGGTTTCATCTATGTTAACACTTTGATGTTATTTAAATCCATTATCCACTAGTCATGCTATATAAGGATTCCCTTGATCTTTGAAGAAAAATTTTCCCTGATTTATAATTTTCATCCTATGGGATTTACATCTATTTTAAATTCTCCTAGAACTAATACTTGGTTCCAATACATGGAATCCATCAAAGAATTCTAGGATTATGTCGATCGTTTGGCTTTATATCTCTCTACATATACTTTATAGGAAAGAAAATAATTATTACCAACTAATAATGATTAACCATATTTACAGACTATAAAACCATATATTTTATGTGTTGTAAGACCATTAGTTCTATTATGTAGTACTTGTGTCTCAGTAACAAAACCTTTTATATACATTTATGGAATGTGTTTTAAAACCAAATCATATGTATCATGAGAATCAACTTCATCAAAGTTATTATTTATCCCACTATATCTTATAAAAATTCCCTCTATATCAAAAACAAATATATCTTATATTTCAACAATGAATTTATTTTTTGAAGGTCTATATAGGTAATTTTCCAAAGTTTCCTTGGGATATTCTATAAATATAAACTCGATTCATTAGGGTGATTGTTTGTTTCTAGATATGTCCTTCAAAAATTTTATAAAACCATATACACAAGTATATTTTAACACAGATTTCTTTATAATCCATAACTCGAATGGAATATAATTTGGCACCAATGTTGTTATTTGATTTTGTGTATACTCCATAGTCTGTAATTCTTATCCTAAAAAGTATAATAGACTATCTATATGACTCATCATCATCCTCATCATTTCAAGTAAGGTATAGTTCCTCCTTCCACTGGAACCTTTCCACTATATTGTATAAGGATGATTTAGTTGATTTAAAATTCCAAACTCCCATTCATAGTCGATGTACACTTCATTAAGATACTTAAACCCCCACTATTATTAAATTTTATTTATTTTTTACCAATTGGATTCTATAATAAAATCATAAATTATTTTAATTTATAAAATGATTCAGACTTATACCTCATTAAATAGACATATCCATATCTAGTCAAGTAATCATTAAAATTATTGTATAGTGAATACCCACCTCCATCATCAATAGGTATTTTCTGAAAAAGTTAGTATAAACCAATCCTACAATTTATGTTTCCCTTTATGTCTATCCACCAAAAGGTAGCGTGTTCATATTTCCTTCTAAACATGTTAGTCATCGATCAAGTGGAATTAGTTCAAATGAATCTAAATATAAATAGTGGTAGATCTTTATCAACTACTTATTGTTTACATGACCAAGTTGGTAATACCAAAACTATGTGTGAAATGAGTCAATTAAAGTTGATTATTTACCAATTTCCAATACTTGTTTCATAGTCTAGTACATAAAGATCATTATTTAAATGTTTCACACTATAACATATAGAATAATTGCAAAAGAAAAAACATTTATTTCTAAATTTGATAATAAAACCATCAATGTATTGAAAAGATACATAAATTATGTTTTTAATAATAGGTGGTATATAAAGATATTCATTAAAAATAAAGATCATCCAAATTAGAAATAGAAGGTGGTGGTCTCTTATATCGAAGAGAACACGCCATGATTCATTATCTTGTAACGATCCATCTATCATATATAAATATTCTAAAATCCAATAGATTCCTATGTTTGGGATATATATTTGAGTACCAAATGTTCATATAATACCAAATTATTAGATATGTAAAGATTACACTCGATAAAAAATGAACCTAAAGAATCTCATTTCTTCCTTTACATGGTGACAGTTTTCTTCATATGTCCTATTTTTTCACATGAAAATCATTATACATCCTTTTACATAAACTTTATTAAGATATTCCTCTTCTTAAAACCATTGTGCTAAGGATTTTTAGACTTTTAGTGAGACTTGTGGACCTCTTCCCTATTCATCGTTTTTATTTACCATAAGAACTATATGTTTTTCATGTCTTGTGTCCTTATCAACATGGTGAATCATGGTAGGGATTTAAATGTGTTTCTACTATCTATTTATCATATAATCCATCCATTAAACATTAAAAAATTTTACTAAAAAGATTGAAAATCCCAAAAATAGTCAAGGGGCTCAAATAAAGGATCCCCGTGGCATCGGCTAGAATGTGATTATCAAATTCTAGGGGAAGAGATCTGGTGGAAGTAAAAATATTTACATGAGTTATAAGGAGTGATCTATCTAGCATCGAAGTCAGAGACCATATTATACAATCTTCATGTGTGAGTAACCTCTATATGGTTAGTGAGGATATTATTATTTCTACGATCTAAGTAAATGATAGTCCAAATAATATAGATAACCCTCATATAGACCAGTGCATAATAGATAAATCCATTTCAATATTGTCCAGCATAATCCCATGGGAGAGTCAAATATAGATCCCCTTGATCAATGCGGAGGATTAAACAATAAGTGAGTCAACCTAGACAAGGTAGATGTTAAAACAAATTATGATTTAACTGAGATTCTAATCATCAAATCCTCCACCATTCATGTTCTCATTGGAACATGGTCCATCAAATTTTTGATTAACACCTTTAACATGAGGGGTCTAGAGAACCTAATAACTGTGATCAACCTAGATGTGAAATATATTAATAACACGTCTTCAAGTAATGAGAATCTATAAATAAGGTGAATGCTCCCATTGGTTAAATGGAGGAGTCAGAACAACAGTGAGTGCCCAATCCAGAACCACAACACCCAGGTGTGAACAAGTAATCCCCTCATGTATAACCAAATTAAGAGTCTTCCGGATACTCTAGAAGTTATCCTCTATTAATATTCCTCACTCCTTATAGTATTGATTAATTTTATCCATTTCGTGGGGCCAATACGATATGAATTATTCACTCGTAAGGTCCTTCATTTCTAGAATACTAAATAGGTGAATGATATACTAGATGGAGGATTCCAACTCTCCTACAAATAACATGTGAGTGATGGAATCATCCTTAGGATTACTATATCAATTGAACCGAGAAGAATTATAGACCCCCTTTCATTTCACCACTCTCATTGGTGAGTAGCGCCTGTTAGTGGACTTTCCAAATAAAGAATTTTATTTTTTCCATGTTATTGCTTCACCAAAGACACCCACCATGCATAATTATTGTTATTTCAATGATCTACATGTCGATATAAATCATCCAAGTAGATTTAAAATAAGAAACCCATAAAAAATTCTATCAAGGTCCTATTTGATTTAAATTTTATCAAAAAAACATCTGCTGTGGACTATTTAGGGTGGTGTGGACAACTGTTGGAAAATTAATAGCCTACGTGATGGATATTTTAGGAACTGGATATCCTGGAAATTCCAATCCGCACAAAATCTCTAAAAATTATAGTGAATTTTGTATTGGAGTTCTCATATCTCTCATGTGTATCTTTGTCATGTTAAATATCATTAAAAGGGGATAATATGTTATATGCATCCATGTCTTAATGTTTCATTAAAATTTAATTGTATATGGATGATTTCATGAAACAATTTACATCAGTGGAATCATCTAACAATTTTATGTATACAGATAGTGTTAGGTTTGGTTTTAGTAGTGTTTTCTAGTTTGGAATCATTGAAATTAACAATATATTAAAGTTTATTTTCAAATTCATTGATCACATTAATTAAAATAGCCTTAAGAACCTCATTCCTAGTTACTTTTCTTTTTGACACTTCATCACATACAGAAATTTTATCATGGAAATGTGAAAGTTTTTCTCCCCTATCTTTAACAATTTTATACATATTTTATTATATGAAAACCTTTCTAGAAAATGATTCTTCCATTGAGTCATATTCCTTCTCTAGTTTAGATATATTATCAAATACTTCCTTGTTAAATTAAAGCATGTATATTAACACTTCATTAGGAATTTTTTTCAAATAACCTCTTACATAAGAGTAGAATTATTCAACTATTTTCAATACTTCCTTCTTTTCCTACACTCTATAGCTTGTACTTTCTTAATTACAGTAATAAATTAAATGAATTTACCTTAAAAAATTCCACACTAACAACATTCTACAAGTGGTGATTTATCATAGTCTTATGAGTTATTTATCATATTCGATAACAATTTCCTATTTTATGTTTTATAATGTATTGGATGAAATTATGATTTCTAGATTAGTAGTATTAGAGATAAAATTCATGATCTTAGATTCCTCTTTAAACAAATAAAATTAGAACTTCATTAACTTCTGATACAAATACCAGGGCATTAAAAAATATATATATATCCAATCACGGGTTAACCTTACATTGATGCCTATTGAAATGAACTAAATGTTTGAGTTCACATGACTAAGGGGATGAATAATGTATTTTTAAATTCCTACCAAAATCTAAATAATATTTAATACATTAACCCTGTTTTATTATGAAACATTTTTTTTGTTAGGAGAGATATATAATTTTCTATTTTACTAATACATAATCATCCACAGGAAATTATGTAATGTAATTAAATATTGAACATGGTATTTTTACAATATTTTACCCTGATGTGGGAAACATACTCATTTTTATTATTTTTAATTCATTTCTATCGTCGATTCTCTTATCTATTATAAAGCCTGGAGAATATATTGATTCTTCACAACCTAAAAGTTCCTTACACACTATCACTAAATCACATAGTGAATAGAATACCTTCAGTTTCACACTAGGTCACTGAGCCACACAATGATCTCCTTCTATTCCTAGAGTCTAACTACATCGAAAAATTCCCACCATGTATCTATACATGTTTCCTTTCATACATTTTGAATTCAATCCATACTCATCATGATAATGTCAATACAGCTATATAATAATCTTCTTCTTCTACACATAGACTCTTCCAATTTCCATAGATCTTCATGAAAAGACCCATGAAACTCACTCACATTATTATCTCAACTTTATAAATCTTTTAAATAACCATATCATAAGTATTTATCATAAAAACTGAGCTCATGTGATCTTTTCAGATCCAATAGCTCCTTACTCTTTGAAAGGATCAACAAAACATATATGAATTGCAATATCATTGTTAGTCTCTCATTTATTTCATATTATTATTTTAATCAAAAAGTATATTGGATCTATTAAGTAGAATCCAGGTCTTCATACTCTCTTCCGCATCTTCTATCCTCATATGATGAATATGATTTGACATGATATTTCCATATTTTTATTATACTTATTCATTGAGAATTCTATGTTCTTCACACACACCTAAAAATTTCTACTCTAATTCATGAACACATCCTCCTATTTTTAAATTTTATTTTTACATATAATTCACTTGAAATGAATTTTATATATTTCTAAATATTTAAAATCTTCCTAGATCAATGCGGCTATCTGACTAATTTCACAATAGATTGTATGTGTGTGTACCCCGTGATCTGATTATTTTTTTTCTTCCCTTTGTGTCTCGTGTAAGATGATAGGAGTTCCCTTACCTTTTATTTATTTCTCATCTATCTTAGGCAATAGATCTTCTAAGTGTTACTTGATCATTTGATAAAATTATTATATTCATTATCATTCTACAGAAATCTAAAACTAACAAAGAACTGATATTGTGCTGAGACAATACAGTATTGAAACTTATGCCTCGACTCATATATTTTAATCATGATAACTATTCACTAATCCTATAGATATTCTTAATGAATATTTAAACATAGAATATAAAATCATCTCAGTCATATCCTTCATTATCATGAACAAAAAATTCATTTGTGTTATTTAAATCCACTTCAAATCATCACTAATATCTTCACATTAATTACTAGATTTAATTAATCTAGAATTTAGCATTTCAAGAAACATTTATATATGATAAATGAATCACGCTATACAAATGGACCTATACCAAATGATTTAAACAGAGTTTTTATGGGATCCCAATCCCAATGGTTAAGGAAAACTATTATTATAGGTTTGGTATATGGCCACTTGTACCAATGGATTGACAAAAAGGTTTGTTTGGGTTTGTTTTTTGGCTACTGATAGCAGTGGTTTAGTCAAATCATTGGTATAGCTCTCATATACCAATGGATTGACAAAACCATTGGTATAGGTGGTGCAATTAATTACTCATAACCATTACAATAATAATAAATACTTCAATATAAATAATTATATATATATATATATTCACATATATATTTGTATATATGAACATATAATATATGGTATCACAGTGGTAATGAAAATGAAATATAATATATTGGATGTTGGAAAAATACTGGATGATGGAATTTTTTTAAAAGAATCCATATACCAATGGGTTGAGATTAGTATATGCCATTCCTTTTAAATTACCAATACCAATGATTTGAAAACTATTTTTATAGGTGCCCTAGGCAGATGGTTTTTTCAAACCATCTTATAGGTCTACACCATTAAAAAATCACCTAATAGGCCTTCATGCTATCATTATTGGATATATCAACTACATTATAGGCTATACCAATAGTTCCAAACCATTTATATGTAATTTTATCTGGTAGTGGTTATACTAGTCTTATATTGTCTTGTATATCCCTTACAATGGTGTTTGTATCAACCATACTAGGAGAGGAATTAGATTGACTTTTGTACAGCTCTTCCATAATTTCATCAATTCACATAGAGGACATATAAATCACTTCAAATCTGGTAAAATTACTTAAAATGAATTTTTATATAATAATAATAATTCTATTGCTCATTATTTCATTCTCAAATCCTCTAACAACATCGAAACTCAACATAGAGCATTCTCATGAATCTTTAATGCCTTTATACATCCATCAATATTTAACTATCATAAAACTTGAATCCATGTGTTATAAAAGACTAATTTTAGTAGTAATTAGTTGTATTGAAATAATGATGGACTCTTCCATATATCATCTATATTGTCACTTGAATATACATATATCATTTATATCTTCAAAATCTAAATTCTTATAATATCTCCAAACTAATGTACACAACACTAAAAGCATTCTATCAACACTTTAAACTGATTATCCTATGGAACATTACATAAATCATCATATATTAGGGGTATTACAACAAGACTCCATCACATTTTCTCCATTATCCCAACACTGATTGGGAAACATCAATCTCTTTCTTGGGTGGATACTTATTCCTTCATTCATAATCTCAAAGACATATATTGACATTCCCTTCGAAAAAATAAAAACATGATCCATTAAGAACTACAAAATTTATTAAAAAATATTATTAATTATTAATTTAAATTTAAATTGTTATTATTTATTTAAATGTATAAATATTTTTTTGAACATTTCATTTGTTATTTAAATGTTTAACTATATTCATAAATATTTATATGTTTTCAAAAAAGATTAAAATAAACATATATTACTTATTACTTAAATATAAATATTATTTACTAATTTTCATACAATAATATAAATAAAATAAATTCTAAAATTATTAAAATTCAAAATATATGTTCATTTTATAAATTCATATAGAGGTTTAAATTTATATTCATATTTTAAATTTCTTACTTATAAATGTTATTGTCTTTATAAACATATAAATGTGTGTGTGTGTGCAGATGCATGTGTCTAACGAAGCTAAGTGTGTGGTGTCTATTCATCACATATATGTGTATATCCAAATATATATAATGAATATAACATAAATTTTTAATAATAATTATATAAAGTAAACTAAAATTAATTACTATTTATATATATCAATATGATATATATATATATATTCTAATATATAAAAAATCTTATATGAACATTTAAAAATATAGAAATTTTTATTTAAATCATTCATTTAAACATTAAACACCCAAACCTTTCATTATAATATAAATAAAAAATATAAATTTTAATTTAAATAAATAAATAAAAATATTCATTTTTATTACTAGAACTCATAAGAGTTAAATTTATACACTAAAACAATCATTAATAAAGGTATAATTTTATATATTCTATATTTTAGTGATGATAAATTTATTTTTTCTTAATGATTATAGAAAGTTTTGATAATGTTCTGCACCTAAAATCACCAAATATGCTGTAGTGTAATTCGTTTAAATATTTACCACCCTTGTGTAGTGAATCTTCATCACCCTATAATTAAGTAAAAACCTATATTAAGGTAATACAATTATTCTAAATTAAATGAGGTACTTTTTATCTATCTGACATATCAATTAGGTTCAATTAACTATTTTATAATATTTAAACCAAAATTAATATTTTTAGTGAAAATAACTCATGGTAATATTTTTTTAGAAATCACTTTTGAGTTAAACAATTAGATTTTAAATATTTATTGAAACATTTTTTGGTTAAAATATTGTACATAATGAATAAAAATAACATTAAATTATCTACTTTCTAGAGAAGTTGCAACAAAAATTATGATGTAACATCTTTTTTCATTATAAATATTTAAAAACAAAAAAATCTATTAAAAATAATTTTTCAAACAAGTACCAAAAATCATATATTTTAATAAAAAAACTATTTGAATAAATAATTTAAATTCTAGATAGGAATAATTTGTTAAAATTAAAACAAAAATTAAAAATAGATCATATATTATTAACTAATTTTTGAAATCACTACTATCTCCTATGGAATGTATGGCAATTAGAATCCATGTTGTTTGAGTTTAAATTATAAATTCATGAAATACTTTTTATAGAACTATAGAACAAATATTGTGGGAACTATTATAGTGAGGTTCCACATTTGATCTACTTTGATGTGGACTTCCAAGATGATCTTCATGCCACTATGATGATTTGTTGGACTATCATCAAGAAGACACTATCTTAGGTAAGAACTGTTAGGGACTCTAGGCTAGCCATAAAATTTTTAGACCATTAAGTTACTTTAAAATATAAGAAATCTGGAATTCCCTCAAATATAAGGTCTTTTGGTCAACATTAAATTTTGTCCATATGGACACCCTGAAATATAAGGCCCTTAGGACTATTTTTTTTTCTATGAGAATTGTTTTTAGTTATTCTTTTGGAATTTCTAGAACTCATTTTTTTAATGTAACTTCTGGAACTAGGATTAATTAGTTCACCATTAATAGGGAAATATGTATTCAGTTTAATGGTATAAATACCAGCATCTATGTTCTAGAGGAAGTGGCACACTATGTTATTTAGAAAGTAGAAAACCGGTTCCATAGGAAGTTATTAAGTTAAAAAGAAACTGATTTTGGCAATGTGATATAAATATTATTTAAATGGTATTATATAAGAGTGGCATTGGATTTTCAATGGTTTTATCAAATTTATTTTAATGGATTAAAAATATTGATATAGGAATCAGATGATGATCTAGAATCTATCATGGAGTGTGAAAGATGATGTATATGGTTCTATAAGTTGGAATGTTAATGCAAGATGAATTGTAGATATTACAAATCCTTCAAATTTTATCAAAAGTTCTTTTTAAGGTAGTGATGCTCATCTATTTTCCTTGATCAAAATAAGGTACAACCAATGAGTTCAAAATGTAGATTAATCAAAGGATCATGCTGGTAGTGGAAGAGATCCCTTATAAAAAGGGGGTAGCATCACTTGTTCAAGGGGATGAGATCATGTAATAGTTAACCTAGAATATTATGGGATAACATCCATCACCATGGGGGGGGGGACTTCCTTACAAAGAACATGTGTAAGTAAGTATTTCTCAAGAGGAATTGTTGTTATTTTCCCATTTATATTTGGGTAAGTTGTTAATAAATTCAAAATACATTGTTAAATCCTCTATGCATGATCAAATTATAAATTTATTTGTTCCTAAACTATAATAACTACAAATTCGTAGTAATGCATGCATTGGGTCTATCCCATAGAGAGAGAGAGGAATGTAATGATGAAAACACTTGACTAAAGGTTAGTTTTCTCCAATTTTAGTTTTATTTAATTAAAGTAGTAGCACAAATTAAATATATAATTTAAAATTGGAAAGGGGTTAAGAGGATGACTAGTTTCCAGTTATGATTTTTCTAAATAAATTAATTCATCTTCACCTTTAAAACAATTATATCATAAATTTACATAACAAAAAAAATTATGGATAGAATAAATTTTCATTCTCTATAAAACTACACTTCAAAAAAAATTCATCACATTTTGATTAATCAAAATACCTACTGTTTATTATGTTCATATTTCCAAAATAATAAGAGAAATTATATTAAATGGTCATGAATAAATAATTTCAATCATGTTGGTGTTCAGTCATTATTAAAGTCATATAGTCAATAGATCAATTATTAATAAAATAAAAATGAATCAAAAGAAAAAAATATTAAATAAAATCATCTTAGGATAGAAATAAAATGCAATAATGATAGTATACACCCCCTTTAACCAGTTCCTCTCTCCCCTATGGGTTTTACCAAACCATTGTCAGGTGATCGCCAACGATGAATAAATTTTTTTCCATATGGTATAGAGAATATGAGAGTGACAGATATAGATATTGAATAAAAATAGATATTTTAATTAAACTAGAAATAATTCGTTGAATACATAAATGAAATAAAATAAAAACAAAAACAAAAACCTATCTGTGAAGAATGATGTGTTAGGACCCTACGTAAGCCTCTTAATAATCAAACCTCCCCGTGGATTCATTAGAATTCAAAATAACATTTAAGAAACACATTTTTATAATCCCTTCTATAATACATTGGTTTTAATGGTAAAAATTTATTTTAATGGATTTCTGGGTTAGAGGATGAACGTCTCTTCCAAATATACGTTAAAAATACATATTTTCTTCTCTTCTAAGAATTTATACGACATGTAAAGTGTACAAGATCTGTAAATATTCCACCACACATATCAAAATCCCAAACAATGTCTTTTTGGGTCATCTTAACAATGTGTCACATTGTGAGACATATGTTTCAAAGTGTGGCACATGTAATATACACTACATGTTTATTTCATAAACATCATGATATGTAGTTCCTTTACTACATCCACCAGTTCATGATAGAAACTGACTATAAAATATATAAAATAATCTTCTTATACCATAAGATCTATTTTTCAGGAATATTTATTTTTTTCCACTGAAACCTCCCTTGGTCTCTTTATCTTCAACCATCCACATTGGTTTCTTCCTTAATTTTTGTTTTCATGAAGAGCTACGAAGTAGTTCGGTGCCAAGTTGATTTTTGTTCCTCAATTTCCATATTTTTTTTGTTAATGCTTCCGATTTAGGTCATATATATGAATTCACAAAACATAAATATCTTCCATGAAACTTATCTTTAACGAATTAATATTTAATTAAAAAAGAGTTAAAATATATGAAAATATATTTATAAAATTGAGATATCATGTCCAAAAAATGGTTCAATGGTAATTCAGATATCATGTCCACAAAATGTTTAAATTTTATTTCTGATATCACTAATGAAAGTCAAATTATATGCTCCAATAGTATATAATTAAGTAAAATCCTTATTATTGATGTGTATTATGCTTTTTTTCTTTCTTCATGTGCTTGTTATTTATTGTTAGTCGTCTTTGGTGGAAGATGTTTTCTGAAGAAATTTGGGAACCATAATTAGAGATTAGAGAGGATCAACATGGTTTCTAGGATTTTTGGTCTTCCTAATTTTGTATATCAAATTTCAAGGGGTGTTTTTTATAATTTCATACATTTTAGATTACTTGTTTTAAAATTGAAGACTCAAAATAACGTCAGATGGTCGATGTTTGGTGCATTCCATATCGTTGGTTTTGAACCCTACAAGTTTCCTGGGATTCCTAGGTTTCAGATGCATGTGATAGGATGAATTTTCACATCATGTGGTATCAGATAATGGGTGTTGTTATGTAAACTAATACAATAAATAGATTTATTAGAGATTGGGCGGTTGAAGTGGTTGCTGGTTCCCAGTGAGTGATTTTCTGAGCCTAGATAGAGGTCACTCTAAAAATGGTAGTTGTACTAGTGAGTATAGTTTTTTCAAAGACATCCATAACCCTTTTTATAGTTATGAATTTCATTGTTGATGTGTAATTATGGTCTTTTTTGGAGGAATACAAGATATTTTGGGAATACATTCATAATCCCTTACAAATTTTTAATTTAGTGGGATTTCATTTTTTTCATATGATGTCATTGTATATGGGTAAGGTCCATACTAATGTTCAGTCGGGGAAAGATTCCCACATTATATAGTCATGTTTTTTAATTATATGGTGTCTAGATTTTTTATTTTTGGGAGTATTTTCAAATCAGGGATGCTAGTGAAATCTAAACTCATAATATAAAACATGAGAAAATTTTCAAGAATGTATAGAAGAGATTGATGATTCATATACAATAAGGAAGGTGTAAAACACTATAATTTTTTTAAATGATTATGAATAATGGTTGGATGTGATTTGGTTGGTACCCAATTCCTCATTTTGAGTTATGAAATTAATTTGTTGGTAGAATACTTTTAGTGCCAAAATATATGTTCTACAAGTTTTATTTATAATGGTTCTTCATATCTCAAAAATGGTAATAAGTGATTTAATTTGTTAACAAGTTATTTCCATCCTGATGGAGTAATGTTTATTGGATGGATAACATAAATTAATTACAATATAGGGTGTAGGTTATTTTATCTGGAAGATTTGTTTTTGGATTTATAAAAATGATTAGAAAATTTAGTGGTTCTGTTTTTTTAACTAAGACATGAAATGGTTAACGGTGTGCAACATTGTATCAATATTTTAGTCATTTTTATGATCAATTGCGGAATCAGGTGAAGATTTTTAGATTTAATGGTATTCATAAAGGGGATTATTTCTATAGAAATGTTTGAAAATATAGGATTTTTTCTTATAGGGGTTTCTATAAGGGTAATTTAAAATGAGGAACATAGTTCTAGAATGATGATGTTTTGACAAGGGATTCTCATATACAAAAATGTGAGAAATAATGAGTAATTATTATTCTTGAAATATAGATTCTAATGAGACATATTCATGGCTTGTTTTAGTTACACTTATAGGTCGATTTAACTTTTCACTTTCTACAATGATGTGATGTGAAAGTGTAGGTGTTCATTATATAAGAATAAAGTATGAAGTTTGGTAGTCCTTTAAAATGATGAACCATGGTGTAAAATGAGACTGAATTATGGTCTCGAGGTTTATATTTCCAAATAAGTGGGAGTTTCATAAGATATATTAGTGTTTTTTCTAGTAGCATTAGTAGAATGTACTTGGAACATAAAAATCATTGTCATGGAGTGATGTTCGTTTTGGGAAAGAATCTTATAGAGATATTCCATTGTTTGGTTTTTTCCATAAAATTATTTTCTGGTTAAATTTTTATAATTTATTGTACTTTTAATTCAATAAAGACACATAGGAATGTTGGATTGAGCAGTTTACCTTCACCAGGGAATCCCATATTCATTTAACTGGTAGCAAATGTATCTTTTATATTTTGAAATAAATAATGAAATAAGATATTCTCAATGTGGATCAGTTGTTCTAAATAAACTAAACGATATTTATAGACATCAAATTATGAAAAAATTTGATACATAGTGTTTTGTTGGTCTTATATTGGAGTAACCTTAGTGTTTCAAAAGTTATGTCAGATTAATCAAAATAGATTCATTATATTTATTTGGGAGGGGTATGGTCTAGATTCTATCATGTAGTGAAGAAGCTAAGGGATTAAATTCTCTTAAGATGGAGTCTTAATTCTTGAAGAATGATGTCGAATTACATAGCATTCACGGTTTAACAAAATGGATAGTCAATTTCATGACTCGCCTTCACCAAAAGGAGGGAAGTGCCAGCAGATTACCAGGCCCTTCCTTCTTTATGTTGAAGGAGAGATAATGACCCCCGAAACCTGCCTTCAATAGGTCCCAGATTGGTGACCAGCACCAAGGGTATATAATCTCACACAAATTGGAATGCATTGACCATTTTATTTTTTTATAGGATAGAGAGATAATATTGAAACCCCTACAACACCGATGATGAAAGTAAAGGTAAATGCAAAAGTAAAACATTCCCATATGCATGTTCAAAAGTAAAAGATACAAGCCACAAAAACTCCAAAGGTAACGTACCAAGTAAAAGGAAAACGACAATAGCAACTACCCCAAGGTCTGAGCTAGTACGGCCCCGCACGATCTTTAATGTCCTCCTGGAAACCTGAAAACAGTTTTATATATGTAGGGTGATCATACAAGTACACTAATTAGGGAAAACCAAAGACTCTCGTGCACAATTGGAGGGGAATTCTAATTCCCTGTGATAAAAGAAAAACCAAAGCACCTAGCAAGGAAAATCATTCCACCCAAGCCTCACCAAGGCACATTCCACAAATAACACAAGCCATGTAATGTATAGTAATAGAACATAGATATTTGGGTGCCCCATGATACTTTCCCACTGGTTATTGAAGACATACTACTCATCGAACCAATCCCGCCATTCTCACCGTAGCCCCACTGCTAAACCCCACCCAGAAACACCCGGGCCATAACCTCACCGCAATCCAACTGCCAAACCCCTCTTGCAGACACCTGGGCCATAACCTCTATCCCGTCCGAAGACACCTAGGCCAAAACCACCATTCATAACCACACCCGCAAACACCTGGGTCAGAACAACTACTACCACGCCCGAAGACACCTTGGCCTCATCTCGAAGACACTTGGGAACAACCTGCCCGCAAACACCTAGGCCAACCGCTACAACTGCCCTGCCCGAAGATTCTTGTGCTGATAATGGACTTCATGCCATAACATCCTTTCCGAAGAGTCTTGGGCTATTTGAGAAAGGGAAAAAAAGGATCTAATAACCATCCACTCATAGGAGTGTTGGGAAAAACACCATCCCCATGAAATGGGGTGTTCAGAACTAAGTGCTCAACTTGGGTGGGCCGCCAATAAGAAACACAGAAGCTACATATATACGTATAGGTAACAAACACTCATCCCAAACTAAGGGTTCCAAAGCCTAAGCACAAACACCCTTGTAACTATTCATTAACAAAAGAAGTCACACCACACACGGACAAGTCACAACTCATTCCAAAACTAATTCCCCAATAATCCATTCTTTTTTTCATGTTCAAGTGATCCATTAGGGTGAATTCAACACTACCGGGCAACTAACAGGCATAAACACAAGCCATGAAAAGAGAAACAGCCAAACAACAATTTAAGCATTCACACCCGGTTCTCTTGTAAAGTCACAACAACAATGGGATAAGTGAGATCTCACAATGTACTGGAACCAAATACGACCTCACAAAAGGGATAAGTGAGATCCCTCGAAATACTAGAAACAAAGCATACCCTGAGACACAACCCCATATCCCCAAAACCAGGATCTGATGATTTCTCATCAATAGAGGATCTCATCCGAGTACATGTCACACCAGACTAACCTCACAGCTTCAGATTCACAACCAAAATCTGTACCACAACGGAGGATCACATCCTCACCCACATCACCCGATAGGAAAACAAACAGAACAACACATATATTACAAAAAAAAGAGCATGGAAACATCTGGGTTCAACAAATCATTCATTAGGTTCTTTTCTCGAGTTATTAACTGTGGTGATCACACAAGGATTCTTGTTTTACTGAACGTCCATTTAACCAGCTGAGTTTAATTGATTAACCAAATATCATGTTATGTCATTTAATCATCACAGAAGATATGGTTCATTAGTGTGAAAGGAAAGACCACCAACATCCATGATTTTTAGTTGGCATAGTCCCACACAATTCACAACACATATCAACATAATAGAGTACAACAGAGCATCGATCACACCCCCCATTCATTATTTAAAGGTCAGCAAATTATCTTCATTATGTTTGGTTTCATCAATTTCCCACAGAGACACAAGTTTACCCACCCCACATGATACACATAAAGGAGAGGTGATGGAAAAATATCTACTTGATTGATCAAAGATTGGTGTTTTTCTCCACGGCCCAAGGACATGGGATGCGCGACTTTCAGGGGAATAATTCCGTGGACTCCAAGGGGTGCAGAAAGCTCCAGCAGAGGCGCACCACAAGCCACAAAAATAAGGGACTTCAGGAGCACCAGGTGGGAGAACGAAGCAGGACAAAGGAAGAAGATAAGAATAACTTCCCATGAGATGTATCGATAAGATATCGTTGTTATAGGATATGGGAATTTTGAATGCCTGGAAAGTCTGATTGCAGTTTCCTATGCGGTTCGGTAGTTATGCATGATGGAATTAAGTTGTTATTTAATATCCCCCATCGGGGAGGTTTCTAGGGATTTTTAGGAATTAATTATGGGCATTAAATGGCCTTGAAATGGTAAAAGAATTATTTTACATCAAAAAATGATGTTGTAGGAGTGGGACTGGAAAAGGAAACTGAGGGTTTGGTGAGGAAACGATGCCACCGTCACCGTGTCACCTTTATGGTGCCACCGTCATGGTGTCACCTTTACAGTGTCACCATCACGGTGCCCCCTTCATGGTGTCACCCTCATGGTTCCA
Source organism: Viscum album (assembly GCA_963277665.1). NCBI lineage: Eukaryota > Viridiplantae > Streptophyta > Magnoliopsida > Santalales > Viscaceae > Viscum > Viscum album. Next base: position 520,050,987 of record OY728153.1, on the reverse strand, counting down.
CCGTGTCCGGTTCCACCGTCACGATGCCAATGTCTTGGTGGAACCTCATGTTTGGAAAAGTAATGGCTAGGGGGAATCCGGCCCATCACATTAGATACCTCTCGAACTATTCTATCCCTCGAGAATCAAAAATAAACCAGAAGAAAAGAGAGGGCCTGAACATCCACCTTGAATGATACCTCTCAGGAGTGAACCTCACCGTCATCTAGAAACACCTCTCCCTCAAGAAACTAGGAACACATACAAGGGTTGAACTCCCCAATCATATGGGTTGGGGAGTCTCTTCCTCCATGTCAAGATACTATCCACTGTGGGTGGCACTGACTCGCCCGCACGAGTTTAATCGCATCCACCTTAATGCGTCTTGATTAGGGACCGGGTCTTCCCCTCCCCATAGCAATGAAATTTCACACACATTCAGAGAATAAGGAAAACCACATATTTCATAACCAACAAGGTAGAGCGTTCCGTCACAAACAAGTACCAAGAGAACAACACAAAACTCAAAACAACTCTGGGTAATGGGCGTGCATCTGTGCTTCCTATTCCCAGGTACTCTCCTCAAGCCCATCATGCCTCCACAACTCACGAACCAGAGGAATAGTCCATCCATAGAGTACCTTCTCCTCATGACCCTAGACCCTCACTGGTCTTTCCACAAAGGTCACGCCATCCTCGATATCCATCTATCCCTAGTCGAGGACATGTGAAACATCATGCAGATACTGAAGGAGATGGGACACATGGAATACGTCATGTATCCTCAGTAATGGTGGTGGTAACGCTAGTTGATAAGCCACTTCTCCGACCCGTCGCAAATCTTCGAATGGTTCGATGAATCTAGGAGAGAGCTTTCTCCCCTACCGATCATCTGTTCTCCACACCGAGTGTAGACCTTCAAGAACACATGGTCCCCGACCCCACACTCCAAGGGTCTCCTTCTATTATCGACACATGACTTATGTCGGTCCAGTGTCACCTTCATCCTTTCCTATATAAGCTGAACCTTCTTTTTCGTGCTCTGCACTTCATTCGGGCCAAGAACAGTCACTTCCCCAACCTCAGTCCAGCACACGGGTGAGCAACATGTCATCCCATACAAGGCTTCGAATGGAGCCATGCTAATGGTAGAGTGATAGTTGTTATTGTAGGAAATCCCTACCAGTGGTAAGTGTCGTACCCATGATCCTCTTGAGTCCAGAACACATGCCTGCAACATATCCTCCATGGTTTGGATGGTGCGCTCTGTCTGTCCATCTGTCTGGGGATGGAAAGCAGTGTTAAGTAGTAGATGGGTGCCAAAAGCAAGCTGAAATCCCCTCCAGACTCGTGAGGTAAACTGTGCATCCCTATCCAAGACTATGGACCTCATAACTCAATGAAACCACACCACCTCATCTACATATCTTCGTGCAAAGACATCCACTGCGCCCAAATCCTTGATCACCAGATAGTGAGCCGATTTCATCAACCGGTCCACCACATCCCAGATAGCATCACATCCCCCTTGAACCTTGGGTATTCTCGTGATTAAATCAATAGAGATGTCGTCCCACTTCTACTTGGTAACATCTAAAGGTTACAACAAGCCACCTGAGACACGGTGTTCAGCCTTCACCTGCTGACACACTAGGCACTTTGCTACAAACTCTACTACATCTCGTTTCACCTCGGTCCACCAAAATTGTCTCCTCTGGCCCCAGTACATCATGGATACTTTTGGGAGAACTACTATGGGTGAGTGGTGGAACTCACCAAGAACACTCTCACGCATCACCTCAGGAATGAATAACTTCCCTCAGAAAACCATCTGATTCCGACCATCCTCCATTCATCCTTCTGGAGCATCACCTTGGTAAACCTGGTCATGCACGACTTCACTTTCGGAGTATCCCCGCTGAGACACTTCTACATGCCATAAAAGAGATGAATGTACTACCATCTGATACATGCAACCCCTACCACCTTCCATCCTAGCATCCAGGTGCAGGGTAGCCAACTCCTCTATCACCTTCCAAGTTTCCACCGACTCTCGAACTGCACCCTTCTGCGACTTCCTGCTCAGGGCATCAGCCACCATATTCCCTTTTCCTAAGGTATAGGAAATCTCGAAGTCGTAGACTTGAAGGAACCCCATCCACCATCGCTGCCGTAAGTTCATGTCCTTGTGGGAGAATACATACTTCAAGATACTGTGATCGGTGAAGACGATGAAGCTCTCCCTAAGAAGGTAGTGTTTCCACAACATTAGTGCGAACACGACCGCCATAAGATCCTATTCAATGGGTGGCATAGTTACTCTCATGGGGACGTAACTTCCTTGACCCATAAGAGATCACCCCTTGTTGTTGAATCAACACACATCTGAGGCCTTTCCCTTAAACATCACATAACACCTCATATGATGCCACTTCTTCTGGAAACCTCAGCAATGGGAAACTAACCAACTTCTTCTTCAGATAGATGAATTCTGCCTCGCACTAGTCGTCCCATACAAAATCCTGGTCTTTCTTGGTCATGGCTGTCAAGGGTGCCGCAACTCGGGAGAAGTTGGGCACGACCCTCTGGTAGTAACCTTCCAGCCCGAGGAAACTACAAACCTTCCCACGTTCTTGGGTGCTTCCCAAGAAATATTCTCCTCAACCTTTGATGGGTCCACTTTTACCCCCTCCTCGGACACCAAGTTCCCAAGGAAATGCACTTCTCGCATCCAGAACATTCACTTGTACAACTTCCCAGAGATTTGGTGCTATCAGAGGACCTCTAAAACCATTCTCAGATACTCAAAGTGATCCTACTTTGATATTGAGTAGATCAGGATGTCGTCAATAAACACGACTACGAACAGGTCCAAATATTCCCGGAATATAGAGTTCATGAGCCCCATGAACATTGATTTTGCATTCGTAAGGTCGAACGACATGACTACAAACTCAAAGTGCCCATATCTTTACTTGAAGGCAGTGTTTGAGATGTCTCCCTCCTTCACCCACACTTGGTGATATCCGGACCGCAGATCAATCTTCGAGAACAAAGCTGCTCCCCTCAGCTGGTCAAAGTGATCATATTTCCTCGGGAAAGGGTAAAGATTCTTGACCGCCACCAGATTCAGCCTCCTGTAGTCTATGCACTACCTTAGACCACCATCTGCCTTCTTTTCAAACAAAACAGAAGCACCCCATAGTGTCACACTTGGCTGAAAAAAACCCTTCGTCATCAGATCGTCAATCTGGATCTGCAACTCCCACAACTCAGAAGGTGACATCCAATACGGAGCCATCGAAATTGGACGGTCATCAGGTTGCAAGTATGTCCTGAACTCAACATCACATCGAGGGGGAATATTTTCCACCTCTTCAGGGAAGAAATCCTTAAACTCACTAACGATTCCTGGGACTTCCACTATTTCTGCATCTACTGACTCCACTGATAGCTCAACCATCAAGGAGAGGAGGTGTTCCCCTCGCTTTCTGCTTCCCTGGAAACTCTGCTCGCAGATGAAATTCACCCATCTTCTGCTCATGTATGAAAACAAAACCCTTCCTCTGAAGCAGTCAATGAGGGAACATATAGGGAATAGGCAGTCAATGCCTTGGATGACATCGTAAGGCTGTATCTGCAATATTAGAAGATCCCTGACTGACTAATGTGGCCCAATCATCAGTCTGCATCCTCGACAAACATACGAAAAGTCTTACTGACCTCCGACTGATGTGCTCAGCTCTAGGGGCACTGGAAGTCTCTCAGCGTCTAAACCCAGAGCATGGGTTAGACTGGGTGTAACAAAGGACTGTGAAGATACTGTATTGAACAACGCATACGCAAGGGTACTAAACAAGATGATTGTACCTCGAACAACCTCTGGCCCTATTGGAACTGCGGCCTCTGCAGCGTGCAATTTCCCATACCCATATTCTCTGCCTCTCGTCTGTTGGACACCTCCCCGACCACGCCCGGGTCGAGGTCCCTGAGGAGCGCCCTAAATTCGGCCTCCTCCTACAACGTCTACCCTCAGCGGAGCGGGAGCCCGCTGCCCCTCCTTCTGCTGAAAGGGCCTAGCCGGGAACTGCTGCTGCTGAGGTGGGTGCTGGACCTGCCCACCCCCGCCGTTCTGTACTCTATCCGAGCACTGGTTTCGAAGGTTCCCATGGCTACCAAAGATGAAGCACCTTGGTCCCGTGATCAAAGGGAAAGGGAAAGGACTGGGAGACCGAAACTTGAACTATTGCACCCTTCTCTTTGCTGGTCAGAACCTAGAGGCCCATGATGCTGGAGGCCTGCTACTGACGGCCTTCCCCTTTGAAGAGCCCAACTGGATCCCCTCTCATGACACACCTCCCAGCGTGGGCATCCTCTCCACCATTTCAATCTTCTTATGCACCTCTATGTATGTCGATAGCGTGAAGGGAGTAACAACGTATGGAAGAGAAGGTCGGAGTGCCTCCTCTAAACTTCTCTCCTGAGACTCTTCATCTGGAAAGAGGTCTAGAGCGAAGTGAAGGAGATCCTTGATCTTGATCCCTAACAATCTCACTGACATACTCCCCTGCTGCAGGGAGAGTAGCTCTAGTCTTTTCTCGGCCTTCATCGTGGAAGAGAGGAATTCCACCCGGAACTCCTTCTCGAAGTCGGCCCACACAACCTCATCTTCCCGCTTTTCTCCAAGATAAAGCGTCCACCACTGACGCGCTTCTCCACGCATCTAGCTGATGGCTAGAATAACCCAGTACTCCATCGGAGCCCGAGTCAAGCCAAAAGCTATCACTAGTTCTTTGAGCCATCTCCCCATCTCTATATCTGAGGTGTTGCCCTCGTACTTTCTGAGGGTCTGTCTCTGAAAGGCTCAAAGCGTCTTCTTCCACTGATCATCCTCCTCCTCTCGGTCAGTCCTCTTCCAATCGACCAAGTCACCCTCCTGGGCATCAATCTCCTGTACTAATCATGGTCACCTCCTAGGTACCATAGAATCAAGGTATACAGGGAATGCCTATGCATGAGTAGTGTAAAATATTGTTCTTAAATTTTATTATACTTCTTTATTTATTTTTAATCCCCAAGACACCAAAGAAACATAAGAACACAAGTAATTATGATTCATGTACCTTTCATAGGGTCTCTGCTCTGCAATAATTGTAGCCTAACTATGTCATTTTTTTGGTCCAGAGTCTTTGCATCGGATCACGGGGGGCCCTAAAATCTTGTGTCCTAGCCGGTCTTCCATGGCCTACTTCACGCACCAAGGTCACCCAACGATGTTTCCCTACCACCCCATTAAATCCTCTCTATGCCTAACTCAATACTCCATCCTACCTCTCAACCCTCTTTTGATACCATTCTGTCACGACTTGTCTTCACCAAATGGGGGGAAGGGTTAGAAAATTATGAGGCCCTTCCTTCTTTAAGTTGATGGAGAGATAATGACCCCCAAAACCCACCTTCAATAGGTCCCAGAGGGGTGACCAACACCAAGGGTATAGAATCACACACAAAATGGAAGGCATTACACTTTTTATTTTTTTATTGGATCGAGAGATAAGATAGAAACCCCAACAATACCGAAGATGAAAGTAAAGGTAAATCCAAAAGTAAAACATTCCCATATGCATGTTCAAAAGTAAAAGATAAAAGCCACAAAAAATCCAAAGGTAAAGTAGAAAGAAAAAAAATTACAACAGTAACTACCCCAAGGTGTGATCTAGTATGGTCCCGCAGGATCCCTGAAGTCCTCAAGGAAACCTGAAAACAGTTTTATATACGTAGAGTGAGCATACAAGTACACTTAGTAGGGAAAACCAAAGACTCTCATGCACAAGTGTAGGGTCGTTCTAATGCCCTGTGAGAAAAGAAAAATCAATTCACCGAGAAAGGAAAAACTATCCACCCAAGCCTCACCAAGGCACACTCCCCAAATAACACAAGTCATGTAATGTATAGTAATAGCACATCAATATTTGGGTACCCCATGACACATTCCCACTGGTTATTTAAGACATCCTAAGCATCGAACAAATCCTTCCATTCTCACCACACTCCCACTGCCAAACCCCGCCCGCACACACCTAGTCCATAACTGCTATCCTGCCCGCAGATTCCTGGGCGACAACCACCACGCGTAACCAAACACGCAAAAACCTAGTTCAGAACAACTACTACCACGCCCGAAGACACATGTGCCTCATCCCGAAAACACTTGGGAACAACCTGCCTGCAAACACCTAGGACCACCACCACAACTTCCATGCTTGAATATTCTTGGGCAGATAATCAACTTCAAGCCATCACAGCCTGCCCAAAGAGTCTTGGGATATTTGGGAAAGGGAGCTGAAAAAGAGCTAATAACTAGCCACTCATTGGAGTGTAGGAAAAAACACCCTCCCCGTGAAATGGGGTGTTCGACCGAAAGTGCTCATCTTGGGTGGGGTGCGAATAATAAAAATAAAATCTACAGATATACATATAGGTAACAACCACTCATCCCAACCTAGGGGTTCCAATGCCTAAGCACAAACACCCTTGTTACTGTTCATTCACAAAATAAGTCGCGGCATTCACGACCAAGTCACAACTCATTCAAAAACTAATTCTCCACTCAACCATTCATGTTTTTATGTTCCAGTGATACTATTAGGGTGAATTACGCACTACCAGAAAACTAACATGCATAAACACAAGCCAGGAAAAGAGAAACAGCCAAACAACAATTTACGCATTCACACCCGGTTCTCTTGTAAAGTCACAACAACAAAGGGATAAGTGAGATCCCTCAAAGTATTGGAACCAAAGAAAAACTCACAAAAGGGATAAGTGAGATCCCTCTAAGTACTAGAAATAAATAAGACCCTGATACATAGCCCCATATCCCCAAAACCAATAACCAACGATTTCTCAACAATAGAGGATCCCACTCGAGTTCGTGTCACAGCCAAGAAACCGCACAACTTCAGATTCACAACCAACATCAGTACCACAATGGAGGATCCCATACTCATCCACATCACCCATAGGAAAACAAACATAACAACATGCCTATTACCAAAATAGAGTAGGGAAACATCTAGGTTCAATACATCATTCATTTGGTTCTTTTCTCTGTTTATTAACAGGGGTGATCATAGAGGGATTATTATATTACTGAACATCCATTTAACCAGCTGAGTTTAAGTGATTAACCGAAATTCATGTTAAGTCATTTAATAATTAAAGAATACATGGTTCATTAGTGCACAAGGAAATACCACCAACGACTATTATATTCAGTGAGCATAGGCCCGCACAATTCACAACACATATCAACATAAAAGAGTACACTAGAACATCGATCACACCCCCTGTTCATTCTTTAAAGGTATGATCATTATCTTCATTAAGTTTTGTTTCATCAATTTCCTATTGAGAAAAAAGTGTACCCACCCCGCATGATACACAAAAAGGAAAGGCGAGGGAAAAATCCCAACTTCATTGATCAAGGATCGCTGTTTTTCTCCACGCACCAAGGACAGGGGATGCGTGGCTTGCAGGGGAGGAATTCTGTGGACTCCAAGGGGTGAAGAAAGCTCCAACAGAGGTGAATCACAAGCCACGAAAATAAGGGAATCTAGGCGCACCAGGGAGGATAACGAATGCAGCCAAAGGAAGAAGAGAAAAAGAACTTCCCATGCGATATATAGATAATATCCTTTTGTTATGGGATATGGGAATTTTGAACACTCGGAAAGTTGGATCATGGTTTCTTATGCAGTTCGGTAGTTATGAAATAGGTCATTATGTTTTTATTTAATATCCCCCATCGGGGAGGTTTCTCGGGATTTTTAGTAATTAATTATTGGCTTTAAATGGCCTTGAAAGTGTAAAATAAATAATTTACGTCAAAAAAAAAAAGACATTGCGTGAGCGGGACTGGAAAAGTAAATGGAGGGCTGGGTGAGGACACAGTGCCACCATCACTGTGTCACCATTATGGTTCCACCGTCACGGTTTCACCTTTACGATGTCACTTTCACGGTTCCACCGTGTCCAGTTCCACTGTCTTGGTGGAACCTCATTTTTGGCAAAGTAATGGCTAGGGGGTTCTGGGCCATTACAGTTAAGGTGGTGATTCTCAACCAATTTACATGACATTATAGAGTGAAAAATACAATGTTTCTAAGCAAGTGAAACTTATGGAACAAGATGGAACATGTGAATCTCCTATATGAATTGTGGGTGTGATCTCGATTGTTCAATGTAATTATATTTATTAAGATTCAATCTTGAGGTGAAGAGTATAGAAAATATACATATTAGGGGATGTGCCTTTGGAATTCTTGTTGTTAGAGGAAGGTCACTAGAGGCATTGCTGGTGTTCTCCAATTTGTTATAGGTTATATTTTGAAACGTGATCCCCTTATAACTCATATATTACTTCAATAAGGATGCATATTTCTATACTATGGAGTAAAACTATGATAGAACCACATTATTTCTATGTGTTGTGCTTATTGTTTTCTTTTTCATGTTCTTGTTCAATCATGATATTATTCCATGGTGGAAGATCATATCTAAGGAAATCTAGAGAACCAAAATCAGATAGAAGTGTGGATAAACATTATTTATAGGGATATTCATCATTCTAGTTGCATACATTATAATTATAGAGGTGTTTTATATGATTTTGTGTATTCATTTTTCATTTTTCTACATTTGAGGATTGGGAAGAACTTTTGGTTGCTTTATGTTTAATCATTCCATTCTAATATTTGGGATCTCTTTAATAGTTTTGGGGTGCATGGGTTTCATATTCGTATGACATGGAATATTTCACCAAAAATTAGCATCTGATCAAGAGTTATATTTTTGGTGAAAAATACCATATTATGTGGTGAAAGATATTTGGAGGAATAATTTAATGGTGGCTGCTGGTTAGTGGTTTATTAATTCCAGAAGAATTTCAGTCATAGGATATCAGTGATACTATGGATAATATGTTTTTCAAAAATAATTTTATGACCTTATGTCCAGTATCATGTTTCGTTATTGGGGTTGTATTTTAAGCTCTATTGGAATTCATCAATATATATTCAAAATATCATCCTAATCCATTTGGATAATTATATTTGGTGGGAATTTATTGTCTCTAGATGATATCAATAAAATGGGATTGATTAAAATTTACATTTTATAGAGTAATGACTCGTGCATTTTAGGATACCAGTTTTTCTACTCCGTGAGAGTTTGGATGTTGTGTTGATGGGATTTATCCAGAAGCGAGTTTGTATGTATAATGGAAATAAAAAACAATTTTCATATGGGAATGTTTAAGAATATATAGCCATAATTGATGGAACATGACTCATAAGTGATATGAGAATTTATATTTTTTTTAAGAATGTGTATGAATGAGTTGATATGATGTGGATATTTCCTGGTTATGTATGTATAATTGTGTAAGTAAAGGGATAATACATGACTACCAAGATAGAAGGGATAATTTCTAAAAGTTATTAAAAAATTATATGTCAGAGGGGGTAGATTTATTTGATACCTAGTATTCTACAGTCCTTTGTAGTCTGGGTTGTTGTCACTATGGTTTCATAAATTCATATCTAAGAAGGGTGTAAAGTGTTTGTTTATGACAAATTTTGTTGGGGGTACTTGTAATAATTACAAAAGGTATTGGTACTATTTTTAAATAGAATGAATTCAAGGTTGAAAGTTGTATGATACAAAATATATATTTTCATGGTTTTCTGATTATCATCTGTTGAAGTGGTAAATATTTTAGGATGGTGTGGGATTCACATAGGGGCTCAGGGTTATGGAAAAGTGTGTAAATAAGGCATTTTTCTAGAGTGGGTTTCTGGAAGAAGCATACATGTCTAGTAATAGGGTTTAGAAAAATGGAAATATATAATGGGTGTCTTTTTCATGTAGATGTTAGAAGGTGGTCAGTGTTACTATTCTAAAATGATAGGTACCCATGAAATAGAATCTCGGATGGTTCTAATAGTAATCATTGACCCATTATAATCTAAACCTTAATTGATTAAGGAATGTGAAAGAATTAATTTTTTATCCTCAATAATAAAATAATGTGTTTTTAAATAATCCTATATGAAGAACCATGGTGGTAAATGTTATTAGATGATGGTTTAGAGGTTTATATTTGGGATGTAGTGGGAGTTTCGGATAACTAGTTGGTGGTTTCTCTAGAAATTTGGGGGAAAAGTACATAGAATAATATAATTTGTGGTGGTGGTGAGGATTTTTGTTTTGGGGAGACTCTTACATAGATACTATAATTCTATAATATGATACATTATTTATTCTCTCACCTTTAAAGTATTTTTAAAATTAACCATTACTATCTTGATGTTGGAATTGGGATAACCCTAATTCTAAGGCATGTTTTTTTAAAGGAGTAACAATGAAGACATTGGTATTTATGAATCATTGGAAATGATTTTTTGGTGTACTTTAGATTTCAATAATGTATTCTATAAGGGGGTAGGATTAATTTATGTTGTAGATTTAGGTCAGGATTCATTTGGAGAAGAGGACCACACATTTCTTTCTGACAATAAACTATATAAATGTTTCAGATTGATTTTAGATGGAGTATGAGAGTTCGATGATAACATTTTTTTTATTTTATATTTCAGATGAAGTTTGATTATAATGGTATCAATAGAATAAGATGTACCAGTAATTCTTATATTATAGAGGCTTGGTGGTATTTATTTCAACTAAAAGGACTGAATAAAGCATTACCATAGACATAATATATGACATGTTATTTTTTGGGATTTCAAAAAATTCAGATAGCTCTCAATCATGATTTATTTATAGAAATTAGATGAAGGAATTCAAAATTATTAGGTTTTTTTTCCAAATGGGTTGCAAGAATCCAGAAAAAATTATGGAATCTTTATCTCAATGGGGTGTTGGTGATGGTTTCTGGTGGATAATCATTTTTTCATGGCAACATATGATGAAAATTTTAAGTGATCGATCAATCAATCCTAAATAAACATTTATTATGGAGAACATAAAATATATATTCATGATTTTATCTCTATAAGATGAAATTTTCTCATGGTTTATATAGTGCATGTGATCATGATCACTTAGAAACAACTAAAGAACTCTCACCTCCATTGGTAGTGAACTCCACTATAATCATTGTATGCTATGACATGACTACCGAACACCAAAAGTGTTTTACCACCTTAAACTTCATAATAAATGAATAGATGGGATGGAGATATCTTAAAATACCAGTTGGAAAATTCACAAACCAACCAATAGGAGCATTTAATCTTGTATACAGGATCCCTTTATTTATTGAGGGGATTTAAATATTTATTTTCATTGTATGATCGACAAATTATATTATGACAACATATGTTGGTTAGGGATTAATAACGATTTAACACTTAAAATATTATTACATTTTCTTGTATCCATAAATGAATTAAACCTTTTATTCATGACCAAATAAAATCATGTGGAATATGTAGTAGTGAAATTTCACTTTATAACCTATAATGCTAACCAATTGTAGACTATGATAGATACCCATCATATGTTATGATAGAGGAATCCTCTCCAATATCATTAGATATAACATGGGGTATGTCATATAATATTATATACCAATTTTAGTGCATAGAAAAAAATCTTATACGTGAACTAAATCCCTTAATGGAATTATAAAAAACATGACAACCCATTATAATTCTATCCTGACTCTTTTTCTCATGGTTTATCAAACTCTCTTTATTTTGGAATAAAATTTTTATCTAAAATTTAATGTTTACTCTAAGGACTAACTATTTAAAACTACATTATATTTTAGCATTGATTAAAAATATAAATCACAATTACATAGTGGCCTATAAAAACATCATTTCTAATCAAGATACAACGGGGCCTCTTGTGATTTTGATCAAATATACTCAGATCATTATATAATCATGTATACCCTAAGGTGTATCATATAAATCATATGTATACCTATATAATCTCTTGGTCCATGACATATAGTGACTTCTAGACATTGAGCATTTCAATCTATTATATATTATCTCATACATTCATGACTCATTGAAATAAACTTAATAGTTCAATTAATACATCACATGTCATTCATATAGAAGATGACCTCATCAGAAATTCCCAATAAATGTAGTTGGCCACTTCAAATATAATTAAATTTAGAATTTCCATAATTTTCCTCATCCATATTCAATCATGTTCCCAAATATAATTATTCATCATATTAGTTCGAAATATTTTCTCGGTGAGATCCAATGGAAAATATAATCTTCAACACACCCAACCATGCTATGATTAGATATGAATCATAGGTTTTTTTCTGATGATCTCAAAGTGTGAAGGTTGTTGTGATAGGTATCTAATTGACAACATGTATTGTGGATTGATAAGAATTTTACACCCGTATGTATATCTATGACCATTAGACATTCAATGTTACATATTTTCGTTATTCAATTTAAATAATATGTCTCAACGTATTACCTAATGAGTATATTATTTAAATATCATATATAACTTTTTATATTTATTAAAAGATTCTACTCATGCTAATATTAACGTATCATCAAAACTAGTAATACTACATGTGATAAATTATTAGGGACAACTCAAATTCATTATTTTACGGGATAATTATAATTTCACATCATACAAAATATGATGCCATTGTAAAACTATGTTAATATGGAGATAGTATTTTATATAAAATGATTCTTTTTATAGTCAGATCCTAATTTAATAATACATAATAAAACTATAAATAATATTTTTTCTAACATATCATATATTATATAACAATATACTTTCTTTATGATTTCTAAAATTTTACAGGTTTCATAAAACCAAATACTTCTCTATGTAATTATTTCCACATATCTATATAGAACTCTTTAAAGGTTCATCACCATTATTCTTGGAACCCTTTCCATTAAAACAATTTCTCAAAATCCTTTGTTAAATAATGTAACATAATAGATTAATATTATTACAATATACCCTAAACCATTTAGGAAATAAATTGACACTAACATTTCTATGAGAAAAAAATTTAAACATTTCTATTTACTTCCATTCAAAGAAAATTTTCTAATATTAAGTAAAATTCACTTTTCATGTCGACTCACATAATCATTTAATCAATATCATTGTACTTATCTATGTCTGATCGTAGTCCACCTAGAATATCATGTTAAAATACAAAGACTTCTTTTTTGGGAAATAAAATTTATTTCATCCTAGAATAAATAGTTTACAAATAAACTATTTCATCTATATATAATATGGAAACCTCTATGAAAATATTGTTTCATTAAAAAGAATATTCTTAATTAAAATATTCCACTAATTGTGGAAGAATCTGAATTCCTTAAAATTTATAAAACATCATCATAAACTCATTAATCATGTTTCAATCATTTTTGTCACTATCAGATTTGCAAATATGTTAAAAAATATAATAAATAATAAACCATGTGTATCTAAATTCAATATCTCATATTGATTATAAACACAATTTATGAACACACTGATTCTCCAATCATGTGATATAATGGCGATGAAAATACACATCATCTTCTTAAATCCATATGATCTTGAAATATTTATTTGAACTTAAATATTTTATGTAGAAACTCTTATCTTCAAAAATTTAATGAAAAGTTCAAGATATAATAATTATTAACTTGAATTGAAACTCTAGTATACTCACAATATTTGTAAATTATACATATACTATTATATACCTATAAAAATCAATGAATTTATTTCAATAACAGTGATAACTGATAGAGAATTTATATTTATTTTATTAAACCCCTTTATGTATTATAAAAAATCCATCTTATGGAATTTAACAAAATAGTGCAATCAATAAACCACAATAACCTAGGTATCACATGCCTAGTTTGAAATTACCCACTAGTAAAATCCATACACCATAAGAACCTAGAAATCACATGCCCTGTTCAACTATCCTAATCAATGTGATAGTATCAGGTAATGTTTTTTTGAAAACATTGACATTTTCAAAACATTTCAATTGATGGAATAAAATTATTTCCATAGTAGGAAAAATTATGAAAAGGAAACATTCACACTCCCCGGTTATTATCATACTTATTCATTTTTAGTATATGAGTGGAGACTATAATTTATTAGGTGATTTTCTATGAAATGCCTTTGAAAACACATGTTAATAATTCTATGCTTAGATAAGAATCAATATTAATTTTGATTGTAACATCATCATTTGGTTATTTAGGAAGGGGTTACTCTAACACATTGAATCTTCCATTATAACATTTGTTATGTTGCTAGTCTTAGAATTTTTGTATCATTTAACATCTATTTTTCAAGTATTATGTCAAATTTATGTTTAATAATTTGGATATTATTATCTACAATATTAGCTTATATAATTTGTTCATCATGTTTAAAAAACAATTAATAAAGAATTTAATTTAATGGCCTCCCACTAAAAGGATGAACTATTTTAAAATCCATCGTATCAATTAGTGGGTTATGATATACATTTCACTATTCTTTTGGACAATTTTTTTCCTCCCATTATATATCTATTTAGGTTTGTTATCATCCCAAAAATATCATTTATAACTCTTAGATTGTTGATTAAAATACTCTTTTCCAGGATTCAATAAATTTATTAACTTAACTCTATTACTATGGAAACATAATCCTATTAGAGTATCCAAACTCAGTGAATCCCAATGAAAATTCCAATAAAAATAACTTAATCCTATTAGGGTCACCCATTTCTAGAATTCCTTATATAAGATAATATAGAGGGACACAAATTTATAAAGGCCGACCAGATTATATGATCAAGGTCATTATAAGTGTAATTTTTGAAGGAATCTAACACATAGTATCTTAATGGAAATTTAATCTCACCTTATTATCTAATGTTATTAAATTTTCATGTATACATGCTTCTAATTATTTAGTTTGGACTTTTATTACTTCCAAAACACCAATATGTTTAAACTATACTAATGTGTAACTCCTTACACAATTTATAGAATTTGTTACTTGCCCGAACTAAAATACAACTATATTTACACGTTTCTAAATGAATACCATAAATAAGGTATGTAAACCCATATCATGTAAAATCCAATAATTTTATGAACTCATAAATCTCCACATGAGTAATCCTAGAGATATAGATAGTCGATCGTCGCCATTATAGACAAAGTCATAATCCTCCCAAGCTAGTGGATATTCTAACCCAACGACCCTCTACATAGGGATACAATAGTCAAGGGTGATACCAAATCCATCATAACTATAAATTCTAAATTAAAAAATCTTAATTAACTACTTGATTAATGCTCATAACACAATATAAGAAATATTCAATGTGGAAGAAAACTAAATCCATCAACAGACCAAACATCTAACTCTTTAGATGAATTTATCATAAGATAGAATCAGTTTAACAACATTAAATTAAATCACACATGTATTAATAATATAAAAATTAAGCATCTATGAAACAATTAGTGACTAAATTTTATGTAAATGAACAATTAATATATTTAAACATGACGTAAACATTTGTGATTAATTTATAAATTAAGCTAAAATTAAAAACATTATAATTTAATTAACCTTATCCACATTCCATAATCATTAATATAAAGACATTATATATATATATATCCTAATATTAACTCTTCTATATCATTCATTATATGGAACATACTTTTAATATAAAATATTACATGATATATAAACATTGTATGTTTCAATTTATGTTACGTAAAATAATTATATAATCCAAGTATGGAATATTAATTATTAATTAATCCTTTATCAAATCAATTATTAAAAGGTTTTTTTTATGGGGTTTAAATAAATTCCTCAAATAAGGACTCTAATTTGAAGAATTCTAATTAATAATTTTTAACTATTCATAATTTAAAATATTAAATCTTATATTTTAAATAATTGTTTATTTATAGAAACTAAAAATAATTTTACGACCGATTATTTTCAACCAAAATCCATCATAGATAACTTTTCATATAAAATCATGTCATAAATACTATTATTTTTGAAAAGTCATCACGATTGTGATCAATGTGATAGTATTTGTGAGGAATATAATTTTTTTTAGAATTCAAAAGAACGTTTTTACAACAAATTCAAAATAACTTCATAAAAAAGTATTCGATATAAAATTTTGAATCCATTACAAAATTATTATGTATTTAAAAAATAAAATAATCATAATAAATTATAATTTATTATTTATTAATAAAAAAATTTAATAAAAAATTTAAATAATTAATGAAAATTAAACCATAATATATATATATATATGAAATTTATATATATTTAAAAAATTGTTCAAAAATTAATATGATATTAAAAAAATACATAAAATATAAACACCACAAATAAATCCCTTAACAAAATGACTATTAATAAAAAATATAAAAAAAAATAAAAATATAAAATAACTATTAATAAAATATAATGATACATGAGAGAGTTTTGTGGGGTATGAAGTTGTCAAAATGAGATATTGAGTTTGGTAGGGGATGCATTTGTATTTAAAGTTGGATTTTTGTAACATACTTTTTGGAATAAAATAATACAACCCAAAAATTATATCATTTGAAATATTATTGATTTATATTTTTAATATTATTTTTTTTCTTTGATGGGTATTTTCAACCATATGTTTTCCATCACTAAAAGTAGTTTCTATAAATATTTTTCCTTATATCTTGAAAAGTATTTTCCTGATAACTCAAAATAAAATTTATTGGACTCTTAAATGAATTAAATATAATTTTTTTGTGGGGTTCTTTTTGATGGAAGCGAAAAAAATTTATAAAAGTTTATTTTTAATGGAATCCTGAATTTTTCACAAATAACTCTATGAAAAAAATTATTTTTAATAGATTTAAATTTCCAATATAAAAAATATATGTGAATATATTTTCTCCCATATTTTAAACTTATTTTTCCAATTATAAGAAAAGTATTTGTAAAAAATGTATAAATATGGAAAAAATAATTTTTTTGTGGTGTTATTTTTAATAGATTGGTAAATCCTTCAAGAATAATTGTTTGTAATGAACTCATAAATATATCACAAATAAATATTTCCAATATAATTACTAAAATATTTCTGAAATAATCCCATGATAAAAATAATGACTACAATAGATTTAAGAGCTACTCAAAAGTAACTATCTCCAACCACATTACATTAATTGATGCCAAAACTATTACTGAAAGATTCTAAATCCATCATAAATGTTTGTCTCCATAAATTTTATTTGTGATGGAATTTTAAATCCTTTTTAAAAATGGAGTTTTAAAAGTACTATTTATGAAAGACTCAAATTTTTCCCAAATACTCTCTTGTAGATATTTTAATTTCATGTGGTGAAACAATTTATCTAACACTCTTATAATCTTAATATAATCACGTTATATATATTTTATAATTTTTTCTATATAAATTTCACTAATTTAATACATGTCATATTCATATAAAATCCATAACTATTTCCTAATATGTAATCTTTAATCTCTTGTGTATTATTTTTCTATGCATGCTTAACAACATGTAAATATTAACTTATTTATTAAATTAATCAATATAAAATATATAAATTATGTGAAAAATTTATATATATATATATATATATGTATATTTAAAAATTAATAAATAAACATTCTATTTATTTCCCAACTCGAAATATAAATAAGAACATTTCGAATTAAATTTTGGTATAAAAATAATATATTATTAATTTCTACAACATATATTATTTAAAAAATATATAATATATATATTCTTATCAAAAAAATTAAATTTATTTATATTTTTTATTAATTTTTTTTACAATTGATTTGGAATTATCAGTCATAATTCAAGACTAGAATCAGTTAGTACCCTTTTATTTCAATTTTGTGCAAATAAAACAACACTTAGGTACAGTTTAACCCATACATAAGATATATTCACAATTATAGTAATAGAAAAAATACATATGTATTGAGTGACCCATATATAAGAGTTGTTCAAGCAAAGGTAAAAACCTTATGATTTGAGTAACCCAAAAACTAGAGTTTATAAGAAAAATGGAAAACCATACACATAGAGTAAACCATACATAAGAGTTATTTTTTACTTTTGTAAAAAGGGAAGTCTCTTATGTATGGGAAATTTCTTGCCTATCATTATTGGGGATATATGATATATCGTTATTATGATTTGATACTTTTTTTAGAAAAACTTGTGTTTCTATCGTATCCAATGATATCATTTATAGTGTTTCTAATGGAATAGATTAATACCACAAGTTAACAATGTATCATTATTTATTACGTATCTATTACACCCTATGACTAGGAAAAAAAAATTATGATATCCCATATCATAATTCCAATTAATTTAGCAGTTAACATTCATCCACTACACATCATAGGCTGCAATATATCATTACAAATATTATCATACACATGTTATTTTTGAATAAAATAAAAGAACATGTTGATCTATTTATGATCGTGGATCTGATACCACTAATTTGGGTTTGTGGATCATCTTATGATCTTATTATTATAATAACTCCATTTAAAGTGAATTATCTATCATAATGGCTCTAATACCATTGATGTGTTTTGGTGGATTGATGGATTACACTTGATCACAATCAATTAGTAAAACCAAAAAAAACTCTATCCTCTATTGGTTATATAGAAACCACTAGAATACTCATATGCTCTTCCAGTAGCCTCAAAATCCAAATGTGTGACAACACATTCAATTCTATGTTAAAAGATAACTATGATGAAGATACCATTTATTATAACCTTTCAAAATCACAGACCCACCAATGTGATAAGCATATCTTTTATATAGGAAAACATAATTAAATAAAGGGAGTAGAGATTTTAATTACATAATATAACATATGATATATGTTATGATAATATTTTTTAGGGTTTAATAATAATTCAATACTTTAATGATTACTATAATTTTTTCTAGCCATAAAAATCTAATCCCATTGATTCTTAACCAAATGAAACTTTGTGGAATATGTGGAAATGTGCACGCACTTGATATCTCATATGATAAAGTTTTTGTACACTATCATATGTACCAATAATCTGTTATTATATAGTTATATTCATTCCATATCATATGTTTTGACTCAAGGAATATCATATAATAAAATATAGCCATTTTAGAGCATATTCAATACTTAGAGGATTGTAGTGTGGTAACAGACCACGTAGACACTACAATGGAAAGAAAAAATGGAATATTTCATTTAGAATTTATATGGTTAGACATTGGTGAAATCGTTAAGAATAGAATTTAAGTGGGAGATCGGTGGGATAACCTATTGATAATGTTATCAAGTGGGATATGATAGTTTTTTATGTGAAAACTATTTAATATTAAGTTTTTTAAATTTAGGTAAATTTTCTTTTTATAAGGACACTTGATGAACTAGGATGGTATATTTCACCTTCCCAAGTGAATTATAGATTCAGGCCACTGATAGGGGTGACATTATGCATGTTATAGTTGATGTACAAAACCAGATTTTTTGGATATAGAAGGAATGATCTAGAAGCAGTGGATGAAGTTGGAATACAACAAATTTTGGTGATGTGGGATACATTTTATTTAACATGACTTTAATTACAGTAGACATTGGGGCTCAAAGGAAATGTTAGATTATTTTAATGGGATTCATGATATTAAATAGGGAATAATATGATGATATGGATGCTATTATGGAGTTCAAAAGATGAAGGATAATGTTTTGAATATCATGATGTGAATTTGGGAAGAGCGGTGGTGATTCTAAAGATTACATGGTTCACTAGAATGTATAGTTGAGGTGGTGATGCTCAACTTGTTTCCTTGACCAAATATAGTTATTACCACAATGTTTGGAATGTATTGCAACCAATATACCCTATTGGAATATGTGTAGCACCAATTCAAACATAGGGTGTAATCTCATGTTTTCAATATGATAGGATAAATTCTGATTCAATCTAATAGATGATTGAATAATGTAGGTCCTTGTAGGTGGGGGCATCTAGAGTGTGGCCTTTTGGATAGAATAAGATTAGTGGAAGAAATTATGGTGTTCTTCTATTTATATATATTTAGTGTATAAAACATGGTACCTATGTAATTTATATGTTCCTTAATGAAATATTTTGTGTGTTATCCAATGTAGTAGGTCTATTAATGAACACAATTATTAGTGTTTGTTGTTCTTACCTTTTATCTGTTCATTTGCGTATTTTTTTATCATCTTATTTAAATAAATATATTTCTATGTAAATCCAAGGAATTGGAATCAATTGAATGGTCAAATTAATATAGTGGTTAGAGTTCTTGGTCTTCCATGTTCTTGACATTGAATTCATAGGTGATGGTTATGTACACAATAATGTTCAACCATGATGTGGTTTTTTAGACAACATCATGGTCCATCCTTATATACACTATGACATAGTGTAACATACTATTCTATGGTGGTTATATATGTTATTTTCATATTGTATAATAATTCATTGTTTTACCACCATCTTCAATAGTATCTATGATACTATATTGTTTGCTTCATGAGGATGATTTTGAGGAGTATGAACATATCACATGATTTTTTTTAAAATTAAACAATCAATTTTTTGATTAATATGGGAATTTATAGTTTTGAAATATTTCATAACATTGGTAAAATATTCAATCAATGTTGGGAGATGTTTTATGGTTAATGGAGGCCAATATAAATCAGTTCAGTCCTCTAGAAATGTGTGGTGTCCCATTAATGATTATTACATATGAGGGGAATACACTGTCCATTGGATCATGATATATATTACATGACACCCATAAATCTTAAAGGATTTATATCCCCTTCATGGGATAGATAAATGGGGCTCTATGATATGGATAAATACAAGAAATATTCATGAAACTTATAATAATTTTTAGAATCAACCAGAAAATATTATCCATATTCTGTCAAGGAGAACCAATTCTACTTTTTATATAAAAATAGAACATTCTTCCACAAATATGGGATGTTTCTGGAATCATATAATGATAAATAAATGTATGAATTCATTCAGTAATCATCAAGAACGGGTTTTAATCTATTATAAATTGATTAAAATAATAAAATTATATGTGGGGATGATTTTATAGCCATGCATGAAAGAAATATAGTTAACATGCATCTTAGATTTTACTACTAGTATTCAATAATCTTTGGAATGTATATTTCATGATACATTCCTCGTTTGTAAAACCATAAAATTAATATACATTTCATTTACCATATGTATGATAATATACATACAAAAAACTCAGATATAATATATGTGTTACATAAATTTACAAATAATACCTATATCATATAAAATTATTCAGTTTATATTCATCATATGCTTTTATATTATAATGTGTCACTAGTAATCTCAAAATTACACTAAAAGCTCACTAATATATTATTTCAAACTTTATGACTCTTTGTGAATCTCTGTGAACTCTTTTTGGTACGGTTACTTCAATATATATTTATTTTTAACAAAAAAATCTTTAAAAAATTGTATCCTTATTCAGGGACATAATAGTGAAACCCTATCATCCTTAAATGCATTAAAAAAATATTCAATCCATATTTTATATATGTGAGCAATGTGAGACATCTAGCAAAGCATGAATGTTAATCAAGATACTAAGGTTTCGTGTGTGGTCTCTATTAGTCATTCTCATATCTCTATATGTACATTTCCACCATTATATGAATCAAATAAAACATATTTACACCGTTATAATACCTTTTTCCAGGACATCAAGTGACCGCTAGACATGGAACATGTCAATCTAGTATAGGTCAATTAATATTTTATAGATTCATTAAAAAATTTATTCCAATTCGATGAGTATATCTCATGTCATTCATCTTGCGGATGAGGACATCACATTACCTTCATTCTAGATTATAACATTCATGTATTACTCAAAAAATCATGTAAATATATTTCCTTGGACTAATTCAATTTAGGTGTAGATGTATTAACTAATCAAACAAATAGAAAAATCCAATCTTGGTTTCACTCTAACTGATGACATGATTATCAACAACCATAACAATTCCTATTAGCTATGTTGATTTTTTGACATTAATAAGATTGATATCAAAATATGGTGGTTATTATGCTAGTTATCTCTCTTGAATTAGGTAATAAGAATTTATTACAAGAATACACCCCAATGTATATTAATTATTGTATGATATTACATAATATAGTCTTTGGTAGGTTAGTCCAATTAATAATTCATTACTTATTACCTCATTAATCTATTCATTGTTTCTCATATACAATCATTTTTAATGAATATAATAATATATTCATGTTAACCTCTATATATCATTATATACCATTATACTTCATGATGATTTTTGGTTAGTTACAACTATGATCCTTAATTTTCGGTTATTTTATTATTCTACCATTCATGTAAAGTTAATTATTGTATCCATTAAAAAATGATAAATGGGGATTACCGTTATAGATAAATAATACATATAAAATCATTACAACCAATACATCAATTATTTAAAACCTAGAGATTATACATGAATTTGATATTGATTATGCAATAAAAAAAATTTGTACATTTATTATATCTATATATAATTTCTTACCACATATATATCTGTCCATCTATTAAAATTCTCCCACTAACAACTTAGTGAAAAAAATTAATAAAATATGAGAAGTTTGAATACATTGTAATACTTAGGAATCATATTCATAATGTTTAAATTTTTTATCGTAATCAAATTTATTTAATTAATACAATTTTTAATTTCTTTTTTCTATTTTGGACTATTCCAAATATTAACATCAATATAATTGTATCTTATACCATCAAACTATTTCCTTTGAAATAGTGTCACTCTTTTAATTATTATTTACCTGCACAACTAAAACATCTTTAAGATAATGTTACATTAACTTTAAATGGAATAGTTCTTTGAAAATAATGAAATTCAATTTCTCATAGAAACTACATATAACATTTTACATTTTTTCTTTTACCATGAATATCATAAACTTATTTAGGATATTTAGTGAAATAAAATTATCATTAGACCGGAATAATATTGTTTTGATAAAATTGAACTTATATAAGTTTAAATATACTCCTAATAGCCTCATATACATTTAATTAATTCTTAAAGTATATTTATAAGATTCATAAAAACTTATTTATGTTATAAAATAACACTTAATTCAATTTTTTTATATTTTTCAAATAAACTAATATTTTTATATCATATATGTTATTCTATGTGATTGGAGAAATTTATTGAAAAAAATATTATTCTATAAAATATTCCACTAAGATGTGGTGGTAAAAACTTCCATCATTTCAGATATTTATATAACTTTTAGGTAAAAATATACATTTTTTACCATATTTTGTTCTGAACTATCATCGGGTTATTATAAGTGATTTCTAAATATTTTAGAATTTTCATGGCCTATGAAATGTCAATGCTTGTTTAGGAAAAGTCACGCGGTATTCTTAGTAAACCATGAAGCTTGTGGTGGTATGGTTTATTTTAATTTTTCATGGTTGTTTCAATGTTTTCCAAAAATTATTACCAAGGCTTGTGGAATATCAAATGTATAAAAAAGGGGGCATGGTTGTGGCATAGTTTTCTAACCTGTTTGTCCATACAATGCAATGTAAATTAATTAATCCAAAAATTATTTTCTAAACATGAAAATAATCCTATTAACCCCATTATTTTTCCTACAACCTAGTATCATGAAAATAGGGATTCCCATTGTATATTTTTGTGGTAATAACCCATTTGGGGATTGATTATTATAAATCGTAAGGACTTGGTTACAGTAAAATCATGATAAGATCCCATTATTCATTATTCTTCATTGTTCTTATGAATCTCCTCTCTTACTCAAAAAAGGAACAATAGATCTTGGATTTTATATCTACATAAATGGTTTGTGTCTTGATATAATGGGTCTTATTATGGATACATTGTGAGAAAGGAAGGTAAATACTGGATCTACCTTGTCCATTGTGTACTTCTTTTGGAATTATTTTGGTAATTAGTTCCCTTGTCTTTATTGATCTTGGGAATATTGAATCTCATTTTATTAAAATGGTTTTAATGTTTTAGGGATATTCCTTTCATCATAGGATCATTTTCTCCTCTTTGTGTGTGAATTTATTTGGTTTTCAATATATTATGTTTTTGAGTTGGGTGGTTTTATGAATATGTCTTATTTAAAAATAATGCATACATTATCATTTTAAATTAGTTTTTTAAATAGTTTAATGGAAATATTTATGATTAATGAAATTTTATTGTTTTGGATTCATGAATTAAATTGATTACCTTATGTATTTAATTAGAAAATTAATATCAAGGAATACTTTATAATGAATTTGGGTACATTGGAAATTGAGTTATGATGTTCCCATGAAATGATTTGAACTACAAAAATGCAATCCTCAAAGTATGTGTTGTTTGTAAAATTGATAGCCTGTAATTATGGGAAATATAGCATGGGAACTTGGGGTATTTAGGAAAGGAAGTATTTCAAATAATCATGCTAGGTTGGTTTATAGACACCTAGAATATACATATGCTACAACTTTCAATATACATGGTTATGATATGGGTTCACCTTTTTGGGTGTCCTCCTATCCATAGACACTTATTCTGGGTATTTTTTGCAAACATATTCATTTAATTATTGGGGTGTGAGGATCAATGGTAACATAGAATAAACTACATAATTACTATTTTCTATGGGATTTGTATTGAAAATTATTATTCATAAATGTTTTAGGAAATTGATTATTTGTATATCAATTTTAGATGGTTTGTCTATACATTCTTGTAAAATGTTCAAAAAAATGTGCATTTCCATGATTTTTTGAAAACTATGTAATGTTATAATTAACGACTTATCATTATTTAAATGATCATAATTGGTTTCTTTTTATGAATATTGTTTATGAAATAGTTGTTGGGATCTAATTGGGATTATTTTTCTCACACCATGCACATAAAATCGGTATGAATATATATATATATATATATATATATATTTATCTAAAACATGTAATGGAATGGCATTAAATGGTGTCAATGGTATCCATTTTTTTGGGGTGAGTGAGCTCCATGGTGAAATAGTGTATTGTTGACCCAAAAATCACAAAGTGAGGTGTTGTCTCTTGTTTTTTTCACTTTGGTTTACCTGTTTTGGATTCAAACTTGTATTTTCTTACACAATTTTCCTTCTATTGGATATGTTTGAATTAGAATGTTTTATTTGTATTATATATTATCTTTATTAATAAATTTTTTTATTATGGTTAATATTTTTCCCAAGGTAGTTCTTGCCTATAAGGCACTCATATCTAGCTCATGGGGATCCGGAATACCCACCATACCTTACCATAGGACAACTCTAGTGTTTGGTTCTGGGATTACCAAGGTTGGTTCATGAAAAATTGGTATCAAAGGATAGTTTTTTATCCATGGTCCTCATGTATTGTTATTTCAATGTAGATATGAATGAATAATTTCTAGATATAATGTATCGGTTATCAAAATGTGATTGGATAACCCTAGTTTTAATTAGAGTTAAGTAATTGTATGATGTTAGGAGGTGTGTCTCTCATTTAGTGTTTTTATCTAGTCTCACTTATTTATGTCTATTATCATGTTCCAAACTAAGATATACCACCATATTTATTGTGTTTATTGTATTATATGTGGAACCATTCCCACCATAATGCTTCTTATCGTTACTCATAAGGGATTGGTGGATGATGTTTCATGAAGAAAACATTTTTTCCAAAGGAATCTTCTTTAAGAGATAGTGTCGTTAGTCCATGAAATAAACCAGGGGGATTTACTTACCAATGATCAAGATAAGAAAGTGAATCTATGTACTATATGAGATAAATATCTAGCTAAATAGATTTTTCAACAAAAATCATTTCCCTTAAAAGGACTAAATGATAATCAAGAAGAAAAGGACTAGTCATAAAAGATCGAGTGGATTTTCAAATTTTGAAAAACTCCAAATTTTTGTGAACTGAAGTGGGCCTCCATTAAGCTAAAAGGTCTAAGAATGCGATGGTTGAAAATGATGGTTCGGAAGAAGAATCATGAACATTTCAAGTGTAAAGATATAAAAACCACCTAATTCATTGGTTTTTTCCTGAATCATTAATGATGGATAAATATATTTAGTTCCTTATACTTCACCAATATGATTAAAATATAATGAAATATTCCAACCACTTCCCTAAAATAGTCAATTTCTCACATGATATTGTATCAAATGACAATATAAAGGATTATTGATTTCATATTGTCCTAAAACTAGATAATTGATCTCATGTTTATATACTAAAAGTGACCACGTGTACATTAATTGTGGAAGTAGACTCGAAGGAAGATATTAATATGATAGGAAAATTGGGGCTATTTTGGATTCCACATTTTCTTAGTGGTGGTTTCAATGGCTCCAAGAGAATAAAGTGTAAGTGTAATGAGGCTTAATAAGGTGGTGGTAGGGAATCTTAACATCAAAAATATACAACATGTCTAAAATTAGCAAGTAGTTAACCCTTTACAAGATACTAAGTGGTAATATTGGGAACATGAGATGTATATTTCTCCCACATCCTAAAATCTATAACTTGTGAGGACATTGAGGTCACATAAAAACGTTCTTACATAATTTTTATACTTCTAATTATGTTATAGGATCTTTATCTCATAATTTTTCTATGTGGATGACCAATGATTGAAAAAAATTTAGCGTTTCAGACATAATATTTTGGAAAAAATTAGTTTCATGGAATAGAATAGTCTTTGGTGGATGTTGATGTGGTCCCCAAAATAGTGAGGGGTACAATCATTATTTATTTTTCTTTAGTGAGATCATTATTTCATATCACTTCCTCGCTTTCTTTTATATCAATATAATTCATTAATATTTTAAAAAATCCAATGAAACACATGTCAATTCTTATGTATTTTATTATGCATTTTAGAAAGAAAAGGAAACTTGTTTTTGATATCTCTCATATTCATAATTAATATTAGAAGTCGATTTTGTTTGGTATTTTTATGTTCCTTACATAGAAATTTTTGATTCTATCATTATGTAGAGTATTAATTTTTCCATAAATAGGAGATTGATTACTATCATCATTTGGTTCTCATTACTACCTATGATAATATATTATGGGTGTTTTTGGGAGAATGGGATATAATATCTAGTTGAGAATGACCTCCTTTACAGAAAATTTAATGTTTACTTCTCATTTTAAAGTTAAAATTAGTGATAAAAATGTATGTTTTAATCATAAATTACTGGTTAAGTAATTATATGAAGTGTGTCTAGCTGATTTCACTAGTCTACCTTTATAGAGGGAAGTTGAGTTTTAAATCAATATTGTTTTAGGAACTCATTTGTTATCTATTCCTCCATACCTTATAGATCTAATAGAATTAAAGAAACTGAAGACTTAGATAGTATATTATAATATTAATGGTTGTATCTTACTTATAATATCACCTTGTCCAACACATATTCTTTTTGAAATAAATGTTGTTGGGAATCATTCTTTGTCTATCGATTACTGTACGACCAACTGGGTAATGATTAAGAATATTTCTCAATTTCCCCATATTTTTGAATTTATTGATCAATTTTAGGGAAAACATATTTATTGAAAATTTAACTTTAGTATGTATATCATCAACTTAGAGTTAATAAGTCTAATATTCTGAAATCTTCCTTCATGTGAAGGCATAGAGACTATAAATATCTTGTGATATTATTTTTTTACTAATGTTTTAGTTATTTTCATAGACCTGATCAACCAGTTTCAACATTTTCACCTTTATTCCATTATCATGGTATTCATGAATGAAATTATTATTTACTCAATAACTAAATAATAGAATGAGTCACCTAAAATAGTTTTTATGAATCTTGAAGAATCACCATATTTATGCTTATTTATTAAAATTTAATTTCAATATTAGATATTTTATGTTCTTAAAAAATGTGGTTTAAAAAATTTGTATATCAATTTATCCAAAAAAAGATAAAAACTTTATTTCATTAGAGGAGCCACAAAATGACTTTTATATTAAAAGATTTATCGGTTTGTTATGATATTATCAATGGTATGTAAATGAATTACTAAATATTGAATCTATATTGACTACACTTTCCTAGATATGGTTGGAATTATTGTAGGATTTTAATTTTTTGAATTCCTTGAATAAATTAAATTGATTTTTGACCTTGGTGCCTATTTTTATGTACTATAAGAAAGATCTATTTGGTGATTTTTGATATTTTTTATTCTTTTTTAGGCAATGATCTTATGCAAGAATATCAGTTTGTGTCATGTGGATCTCATCAACTTTTTCCATAAGAAAATAGACACCCCAAATTTTATTTTAATCATATAGTAGTTATGTATTCTCTATTTAGTTACTTACATTACATATTTGGGGAAAGGATCACTATTTATTTTAATAATAATATTGTGAGTCACATATTTTCTTAGAATGACTGAAAACATATATTGATGCAATGGGATGAGTTTCTTAAATAATTTTACATCAGAATTATCTATACCATGGGAAAGGATAATGTTTTGTTGATTATATAAGTATACATTTCTCTTCTAAAGTAGTTATGGGATCAAACGAAAAATGTAACCCATGGGGATTTTCCCTTGGATACACATAGTTGTAATAGAGGAGCATAGTAGTATTATTCCATCTAGTTCTCAGTTGACATAATCTCTTTTTTGGTTTATTTTTTATGAACAATGATCTGATGATGTCTTCGATAGTATTAAAAAATCTTTATATGGTGAAGATATCATTATCCAGTGGCCTTTATCTTAAAAATAATTTCATTATTTCAGAACCTAGTATTTTTTCCGTCATCAATGAAGAAGGTTTTAATGGAATGTTATTATATTCTGTATGATATTTTCATCCTATTATAATGATTATATAGTATTAAATGATGCATGAATTTTGGTATCCATGTTTGAAACATAACATAGATGATTTTGTGCATTGTTTTAATACATGAAATCAAATTATGGTTGAAAAATATTCTTCTGGATTTTTTTTATCCCATTCTAGTTCCAATTTTGATATGGGACAACGTTTCCATGTATTTTATCACTATGTTACGACATACTCCCTAGTGTAATAATTCCATATAGGTGGTGATTGATCAACTAACCAACATGGCTCATTTCACTCTGATTTGAGATACTTGGATGAGAATTTAGTAATATTGTACATTGAAGAGATCATGATGTTTAATGTGGGGTTTTAAGCTATATGTTTTGGATAGGAACCCCCAGTTTACCTATTAGTTTTGTAGAGGTATGTAGGAGGTGATTGGTTCATCGGTTAAATTGATCATGGCTTAACCTCTTCAAATGAATGAATAGATAGAGTAAAAAATTCATATTTTCGAGGATATGATCTATTCATGCATCATCAACTATGGAGGCTCTAAGAATAACTATTTTGGGATAGTAAAGTTCATTTATTATTATAGTTACCAGTCATCCATAAAAATTTCTCTTATTGAGGATTTTTATGGTAGAAAATGTAAATCATATCATTATTTATCTGAGGTCGGTTAAATTATCTTGTTATATCCAGTATTATTCAGGAGACATCAGAAAAAAATCAAATTATTCATCAATGAATGGAGATAATTTAGAGTCTGAATAACTATTGTGCAGATAATCGACATCATCCGTTGTACTTTCGGGTTAGTGGACAAGGGTTTATGAAAGTTTCACTTTAGTTGGATCTCTGTTATCTTTTTAAGAAATGGAAATTATTTATGAGGTACATGAATACTTTTGGGATAAATGAGAGGATTATAAAATGGTATGTCAATTATCTATGTTGTATCAGGTGAATTTCAACCAATATTTTTTCCATATTGTTTATCTTAATAAATATTATCTTGATCCATCTCATGTTATGAACTGTGAAGATATTGAATTGGAATAAGATACATCAATAATCAAAAAACTAGTTTATATTGTGTATTATTATGGAAATATTTTCGATAGGAAGATTATTTTATTAGACTTGAGTATTGTCGCAAGAAGGTATAGATTTTCATAAGGCATGGGAAAGGGAATAATCTATGAGGGAGTAGTGGCATCATATTTTCTTTGATATACCATCTTTAACATGAATTTTTCTGTGAAAATTCATATGGTGGTGGTAGTTGTGATATCATGATGTCATTTTTAGGTATAAATATTCTCTTTTATTGATCATCATTTATTTTGAACTGTTATTAGGTTTTATTCAGATATTCTTGTAATTTTTAGATTTAATTTGGATTTTATATTATTTTAATAAGGTTAGGAAAAATATTTTATCATTCCTAGTTAAATTATTGAATTTTAGTGGTCTTTGATAGGGGTGTTTCACACGAGAACATGGTTTTCCTTACCATCTGAAGTAGATTTATCTATCCAAAAATTGTTTTCCTAACACGAAACTCATTTTTTTAACCCCATTATTCCTCATAATTCCTAGTATCTCAACCTTAGGTATTACCTATGGGGAATTTAGTGATCCTAACCCTTTGGTATTTTTATTCCAACAGATATTGATGTATTGGATCTAGTAAATTCATGATTAGAACCCATTACTCATTTTTCTTCACTATCATTCTTGATCTACTTTCATTCTATTTTAGGGGACTACAGATCCATGATTTTATGTTAATATCTAGGGGTTGGGCCTTGATCTATTGGGGTTTATTATTGATTTTTGTGAGAAATTAAGGTAGAAACTAGATCAAACTAGACCATAGTGTGCTTCTTTAGGAATTGTTTTGGAATTTTATTTCCACAACTTCATTTACCATGGGGTTATTGAGTCTAGGTTTCTTGATTTGAGATTCATGATATAGGTCCTTATTTTTCTGATTTGTATCCTTCCTTCATCATGGAATGTTCATTATGATAAGTTGTGGTTATTCTATGCTTTCGAGGTGGGTGGTTATTGAAAAATCCATTATTTATAATCAATGTTTTCAAACTCATTTTTAATAGGGATTTCTAAATTATTTAATGGAATGATTTATGAATAATTAAATTTTATATTTTGGGATTATTTCCTAAAATAAATTTCTTTTCTAAAATTGAAAATGAAAACGGATTTCCAGGAATGTCTTATTTTGTATTTTGAAGTTTAGTAATTGATGTTTGATGTTCCCTTGAAATGATTTGAACCATGAAAATAAATGCCTACAATTGTGGAATGTTTTTTAAATTAAAATACATCAATTTGGGGATATGTCATATGGGAACCTGGGGAAATTATGAGGGGTCAATTTGAGACAGTCACCCTAGTGTTGTCCGTAGCTACCTACCATGGACATATGATACTACTCAAACTAAAGTATATTTTGATAAGGGTTCACTTATTGGGTGTTATAGTATCCCTAGCCCCATATTTTGAGAATTTTTTGCACTTAATAAGTTGTTCATTGAGTTGCGAGGATCTAAAGAAACCATGATTAGACCTACTATATGATTATATTCCATGCCGCACAGTCTATAATGGTTTATTTATAAATTCATTGGTAAATTGTTTATTTCTAAATTATTTGTAGATGATTTGTTTATGATTCCTAGTAAACTTTAATAAAAGGTTATATTTCCCTGATTTATTGAAAACTATTTAAGGATATATATCTTGAATTATATTTTTATAAATGATCACAATGTTTTTAAAATTTAATAATGAGACAGTTGGTGGGATCAAATTGGTATTGTATTTATAAAACACTATGCATACCTTTTACATATTTGCATCATTTTTTACCTGATGCAGGTATTGGTAAGGAACTATACAGTGTCGGTGGGTATCCAAGTTAGTTGGTTGTTGGAGTTATGTAGAGACATGATGGTACATTTTCCAAAATATCACATAAATATGGCTTCTGTATTTTTTTATGTATATTGGTTTATATTTTTTGATTATATCTTATATTTGTATATTATATTTTTCTTATAATTATTGTATTTAAATCATAATCTCAAATTTATATTATATATTACCTTTATGGTAATTTAATTTATTATTTTAAAAAACAATAATAAATGTAGTTTATGATGCCCTGGTGTTGTCTCTAACTTGTGGAGATCGATAATGCCCATTTGGACTTTCCATGGATTGGATAAGGTATCTTGTTAAATAATGACCTGGGTTGGTTAATTACCCCTCATATTTAGAAAAATAACTAGATAATAATTTTTTCTCGGATAAAACACTTTTAACCTTATCTAACTGTGAAAAAATATTATAGAATTAGTTGAATCATAAACCACATATATATAATTAATCATATAAGGTTTTTAATAACTACTCTTTGTTATAATACAACTCTTTATTTTCTAACAACACCTCATATCATATTAGAGAAGTGAGATGAAGACACTCATCCTTTTATTAGATTCCTATAAGTTTAATAAATTATTTTACATTGACATATTTAATGTAAAAATGGTTTGTCATAAGAATGTAAACTATAAGATCTATCAATTCATCACATGATTTTTGAAATCCAATGTAATTAAAAAATATATAAAGTGTAAATTAGGTATTATAAACAATTCAAAATTATTAAATAATTTTCTATAATTTATAAAATCTTTCCATAGTAACATATATTAATTTACTAGTCTTATGGGTTGCTTCTCCTACCAATGATTAGTTTAATGTTATTTTTTATTATTATGATATTATTTATCTACAAAATAAATTTTTAAATGATAATTATCTAGTTTAATGACTTTATAATAGGTAATTTTAATCAAATATCCCCTGTTAAAATTTATTATCTTATATAACATATTGATTTAGTGATCCAAGATCAATATTTTATTTTGAAATGAGTCTGTTATTGAGTTCATCTCACTATTTAGCTATTTATACAGGGAATCATCTAAATAATAATAATTATTATTTGTGGATAGTTTAGAGGAAAAAAACATACCCCAATATAACATATGTATTTAATTAACTATATTAATTATGTATTCTAATAATTGGGGTTTCTTAGCTAATTTAACACAAAAAAAATTCCAAAAAATAAGATAATAATGAATAATCGTGGGGCAGTTATCTATGGAACAAAACTATCCCACATGATAATATAGAATCATTTACTGCTATATTTCCATACACAAGATAATTCATAGGTATAAAACAAAATAATAAATCAAACTTTTTGAATGACTGATGTGTTGAAAAGTTCCTCTTTGGAAGGAATCACACAATTACTATATAATGGGCTTTGATTTAATGTCTTTCCAAATTAATATACATCATATGAATATTAAGTTCATAATTATCTAAACTTATTTAATCGTTATTTTCTTTCATTTTATTACTTTTATGTATTCATCTGTCTAACAATTTACTATTTGAATGACTATTCGATCCATAAAATTAATGTATTCACACCATATTAATTTGTAACAATCCACACAACTAAAATTTTGTGTTACATACCAAAAAAAGATCCAACATATTTATACATATCAGAATAAATTTTATTATTAAATTATATTAAATCATAAAGTAAATGTTTGCAACTATATGATATTGATAATATCTATATGAGTAGAACTAAAGTGAAAAATATCCAATCCAACACCTTTCTTGACAAAGACGTAATCTCTAGATTGGTGTGTAGAAAAACCCCAAGTCCTTCTATTGGGGGAAAATTTACTCAAGAGCGAAAATACGTTAGGATAATTCTAAAAGATAATAAGCACAAACTATTCCAAACAATTAGATTCAAGTTAATAACTTTAATTAAAAATTATCTATCAAGGTAGATTTTAACTATATCATATGGAGTTGAACCTAGAATGTAATAGTGAAGTCTATCTCAAAGAATAAATTTAACACATTAATGTTTTTAAAAAAATTGTCATAATATAAATAAAAATTATGTACATGAATAAAGTAATGAATGACTCGAAAATAAATGAACATTTCATAAATTTAAATACATCAATAATTTATGAATTTTGTTGTAAATTAAAATCAAACTATAAAAATATTAAAATTAAGATAATATATATAGATAATTCATGATTTTTAATATAAAATATTTATATCCACATCTAATATGAAATCATACATAATATTATTGTATGAATTTTTTGTTAAATATATGATGTTTTAAAAGAGTTCTATACAATTTTTTTAATTTAGTTATAATTATGTAAATATTTTCATTTTTAATATCATATTCCTAATATTGCTAACTGTTCATATCTTAAATAATTCAATTTATTAATGAGATAATTTTAAAATTAATTAATTATAAATAATTCATTATTGTAAATATTTAATCTATTATATTTTTTATTCTTTATGCATTTTACTTACTCTTTATGAATCAAATTTATTATCAGAATAAATTTTAAATAAAAAATTTATTTAATGATAATATATAGACCATATAAAATTACTTTTTAGTATAATTTATAAACATTTTATAAATCATGTTGATATATAAATATATAATATTAACACTTTTAATATTAACATAATTTTAAAAATAATTTTTTATAGAATATTTAATAAATACACCCTTAATATTTTATATTTAATTATAAAACTCCATTTACAAATTAAATTAAGATTTCAAGGTTATCAATCCCTTTATTTGAAAACCATTTATATATCATCTTTAGTTCTCAATTGAATTATCTCAATAATTAAATACCTTATTTATCATATAAAATATATATGAATAATTAATATTTATAAAATACATATATAGAATAATAAAACAAATTTTATTAAACCTATAATTTTTAATTTGTAATTATATTATAAACTTATAATAAAAATCACTTTACTTTTAAATTTAATTAATAAATATTTATTTGTATTTAGTCTAAAAAATATTTTAAACTCTTAGATTTCTCGACCATGTATCCACACCTCTTAGGGAAGGACAAACGAACATTAAGAGGGTGTGAGAGTGTTCATGTATGTGTGCAGGGTGATGAAAAAAGGAAGGCAATGTGAGGGTGCATAGCCACTCACATATGGGTCAACCAGAGATTTCATTGGATAATAACACCTCGAGAGGTAATTTAATATCCATTCGATGCCGTTTTAATTGTCACCATGGCGAAAGGAGGATAAACAAAGTCATAGATATGGTGAATGTTATTTCAAAACCATTGATTAAACACATTTAATACGTTAAGATACATTCTTTAATACCACTTATGTGTTTCATTTTATCATCATATGATCATACCCACTTGAAGAAAACCCAAATACAATAAATTTATCATCACGAATTTTTTTTAAAGAGTAATTGAAAACCATAGTTCCCTAAAAAACATGTAATATACATGTAATGATGTTACATAAATATTTATATCCCTTATTCAAGGTAATTTTGTTATAATGACCAGAAGGAGTATAAGATAAAGGTCTACTACCTCTACGCAGAATACACGTTCCACAAGACCATGATCTCTATAAGGGGACACCCAAAACTCTTTAATAGATGTTAGTTCCATATCATAAGAGATAAATGAGTCATATAATGAAATAATGATTCAAGGTATTTACATGAAACTAATGATCATTTTTTTCAATGAATAAATGATATTATCTACTCTCTAATAATGAGAGACACTTATTAAATTTATATGTAAATCCTAACATTCCTCTATAAATGAGTAACTTGCCTGGATTATTTAAATAAACTCATTATACAATTAATGTGTTAAATGATCTTAATGAAAAGTATATAATTCATTATTAATTAATTAAAACTAAGTAAATCCCACATGGTAATTTTTATATTACCGTACAATAATATATATGAGTTAGCCTAAATTTATGGTTTCATTACTTTTATACATGGATCATATTCATGTATACAACATGCTGCAATCCACATCAGTACATGAATAAAATTCATATACTTTTCATGCATTATAAATGATTATATATATACATAATAATCATGTAATATATATGAATTATATAATTACATACTAATAATAAATGTATAAAATACATGTATTCAATGTATGTACATCATATTCATGTATATTTTAATGCACAACTAACAGGAACACAACCTAGATTGATCTATAAGATATTTAGAATTAAATGTTGTAGAAGAAGAACAAAATTGTTTAAAAATATTCTCAATATCAACCAACCACTACCCATGGATCATCATACATTTAAAATGATCCATGAAGTTATTTTAAGGAGAAATATTGAAATTAACTGCATAAAAATTCAAACATCTAGGGGTTTAAATGATCTATTAATGGAATATTTTTCCACCCAACTGATTCAAATGTATGAATAACTTTATGGAATAATATTAAACTGAAAATTTTGGATTTTTTGGGATTTTATTTCTATTGATAAATCCTTTAGAATAATCTTAATTGGATCTCCCATAATTGCTCTTCATTATTGGTCTCTATGGGACTAAATTTGGTTAGAACCAACAATTATCACATTTAAATGAATTATATATCCATGAACATACAATAATAAAGAAGTAAATTTTATATTTTGGATTAGTTTATTGAATTTTATGGTAGAAACACCAAACTAATTTTAAAATTAACTACTATTTGAAATGATCCAAATTTATTATTTTGGACGAAAACTTCATAAAAATCAAAAAAAATTCATTTTATTACTAATAATTTTATTATATAGATGATAAAATATATTAATAAGTGTTTCTAATCAAATTATCCACACATAATTGTTTCACACAACGAAAATGTCATATATCAAAATATATAAAATCCACATTTAAAAAAAAATTAGAATACTTCCAAGACTTAAATCCATCATGTCAAATTTATGAAATTGATTTTACATTATTTAATAATTAATTTTGTTTAGATTAATTCAAAATCCCCCATTCTACAATGTAACATGCTACTACCTACCCTATAATAAATTTATGCCACTCATATCTCATGTGTGAAATATATTCAATGTTATTCCCATATCATAAGAATGTGTGCCACACCATAGTCTTGGTAAAATTCTTACCCACTACACAAGTGACAATAATATTGATCTAATATTTATTATTTACAAGGGTGTGCATTAATTCATAGATACTAGTGGAGAATAATGTAAAAATTAATTCCACAATGTGGCGTTTTCTATCTTATAATAAAATGCATGATAAATTATTCATAATAAGGTGTATTCCTCACTAAATTTACTCAACCATAAATCATCCAACCCTATTCCACATATATAAGTAAATATTATAAGTCATAATAATTAAAGGGAAATTAAAGATTGTTCCTCTAGTTTATTTTCTTATATATATATATTCTTCTTTTTTTGTTTTTGGAGAATGAGAAGTAAAATAGATACATTGAATTAATATTCACTTCTTTACATTTCTTCTGTTGAGGTTTAAGAGTCCCCCAAATGAATATGTATTACAATGAGACATACATGACTTTTAGGCCTTACCTAAAATTTCAAATTTATGCCAAAGTTTCATACAATATAACTCCATCCAATTATAATAAATGAATTACCCTAATTACCCCCATGTTAATTTTGAACTACGATCATTAAAAATATTATAGAGTGATGGAAATTAAAGAAACTAAGTTCATAACATTTATAAATCATAAGTAATTCCAAAGATAATAGGGGGTTCTAAGGGAAAATGTAAGGGTGGGTCTCAAATTGATTAAAAGTATGGTCTCTTTCCAAAGAAGGGCCTAGATCACACTAGCACATTTTTGTTTCAAAAAAACATTGATTAAAGACAAAACCATGTTCTGTATGAAAAAAAAATATGAATTTTATTATGAATGTAAGTTACTGTTAAGAGTTAAATAATATTATTTTATAGTACTTCTTGGGATAGAAAAATTAAAATTGGTTAGTGATAAAAATGTAAGGGTTTCATAAATCTATCAATCTACTTTGAATGATTTAAAAATTAAAAAATTTATGAAAATATTACATATCTAAACTCATTTGATTTTTATTTTAAAAATCCAATGAATTTCATAAAATATTACTTCGCCATGTAAAATTAATTTGTACATTTATGTAATGTCATGTTTTTTCAGTGATGTAAGTTGCCATTTAATTTTGTTCAAACCCTTTTTGAGTTTTCTTTTTTATCTTTTACCCTAGTGAATGGACCCATAGGCTAATATTTTGGCTTCGGATGAGAAGGTGACAGTAGAGCTGGACCCTGGTTGGAGACCAAATACATGGCATGTATTTAAATACAAAACATGTATTTAGACATATGGAATGTATTAAATACATGAAATGTATTTGGTCGGCCAGAACCCATTCATGATTTGTATATGTTTTTCCATAAGGGGGAATTACCAAAAAATACATGACATATAAATCCATCACATGTCATTTAAATTTTGAAGGAATGTTTTTAAAAGGGAAGAGACTCTTTTTAATAGAGGCACATTTCTGTCTCCAATATAGAGGAGATGCATGAGAGATCACCCTCTAATGAATTTCCAAGGTTCCATCAGATCAAATGTTTTTAATCTCTATTATCTTTTCCATAGGTTGTGTTGGATCTAGAACATTAATCTTCTTATTTCACTCCATTAATTTGTTTGTTTATCTTTCCTTAAATTTATTTATTCTATAATTTGGTGATATACCCTATTTTAAAGGTATATTTATAATTTCCCATTTTATTCTGTTCTATCTTCGATAAAAGGTTGGAAAAACATGAGTGGTTTTCTATGAACCTAAGCTAGGTGAACTAGTTATTTTCCCCAAGTCTCATAGCATTTATATAATTTGTTTTCATGCTACACGCAAAAGTCCTATGGTTTCACCTTCATAAATGCTCTTAAACTATTTAAATTTTATTCCTAATAGTAATATGGTCTTAGATTATGAATAATAAACAGAATTGGTTAATCACTTCAATTGGAGCCATGTTTAAGAGTGTTCCCTTTCATAAATAATAAATTATGTTTTCTTTAATTGAATATACCACCCTTAAGGTGTGATTTTCCAGGAATTAAATTCTTTTGTAGTTTGAATTGAATTATTAAAAATGATAGGCCATGGGTTAGGCCCCAACGAATTTTGAAATAAGTTAATTACTTGGATAAAACTATATATGGTCATGTTACTTAATGTATCATAATTGATAAGATTTTTTGAAATGATTTGAACTATTGACAGCTAATATTACTGTCCTTACATTCCAAGAACTATAGTGACCCTCAATTTTCAAAATTTATCATTACATAATTTTTGCAGAATACACAAAACATTACACAAACATACGGATGAAGACCATACAAGTCAAGTGCCTTTAGAAACATGTAAACAAAAACATTGGTCTATAAATGAGATACATTATCTCACGCTAGTTTCGTCTTGACTAGAACCCTTCTTAGACACATCAAACATAATACATATCTTCATAACGTAGGGAAGGAAATATAAAATGGGTTATCTCAAATTATCAATAAGAGTAAATAAGGGAGACATGTATGCCTAATCATGAGCATTGGGGTATAAGAACAAGATAATGAATATATAAGATAATACCATGCATATCATAGATCGTAATAGATATCATGGAATAATTATTGATAGTTCATAAGAAATGAACCATAATTAAATAAATATCATCATCCATAAATGAATAACATAGGTATATAACAAGGAATTTCGGAAGATACAAAAGAATATAATATATGATTTCCATAGTATCCAAGGTATCACTTCAAAGACCGTCTTGGTGGATAAAGTTATTTACTCACCCAGGTAAACCCCATTCTATCCCTGTATTACTGAACCAAGTGAACCATCGTTCCAGCCCTATATTACTAAACAGAGTAAACCCACATTCCATCGCTCTATTACAGAACCATGAAAACCGTCGTTCCAGCCCTGTATTATTGAACTGAGTAAACCCTCATTCCAGGCCTATATTACTAATTCGAGTAAACCCTCATTCCATTCATATATTTCTAAATCGATTGACCCCTCATTCCATCACTATTTACCTCATTAGATATAAATAATTACCCAATGAATTAGAAAGAGATATTGGTACTCACGGTCAAATAATGAAATCATACATACATGTTCCACAAGATCATAAATAAACATATCATAACTAATGAAATTAAATGGGTAACTTAATCATTCAAACAAATCATAACCTGTGGAAAAAGTTACAGGTTTCATAATTATTTCATCAAAATCTTAGCCCGTATAAGAGAAACATATTTCCCATAAGTATAACCAATGAAGGAGAAATGGGTTTCATAAATACCATGACATTAATAATAAATATTTAATAGAATGGTTATGAATGACACCTTTTGATAATTTCCTACAATGGTTTGAGTAACATCAATAGATGTCATCTTATATGGAAATTAATTTTTGAAATATCCACTAAAAATGTTTCTTGTGGAAAATATCCTTTCTGGTTTGAAAAAATCTTTTAAATTCGTTGAACCATTGGAAAATCATTTTATTAGAATATACCTAGTAAACTTATGTAAAAAAATTGAGTAAACAAATTCCATAAAAACATATAAAATAATAATAAATGAATTTTAAAAACCATTTTATTCAAAAACAAATTGACAACATATAAAGAAATATTGAAAACATTTTCAAACCAATTTCTTTGA
Source organism: Viscum album (assembly GCA_963277665.1). Lineage (NCBI taxonomy): Eukaryota > Viridiplantae > Streptophyta > Magnoliopsida > Santalales > Viscaceae > Viscum > Viscum album. Next base: position 520,010,081 of record OY728153.1, on the reverse strand, counting down.
AAACAATTTGAAAACTTATAAATATATATTAAAATCATTTTAAAAACAATTTTATTTTATAACTTATAAAATAAAAATCAATACATTTGGGAAATAATTACTTTGAAAACACTTTAAAAACATGAAAATAAGGCTAGAAAACATTTTGAAAACAATTTGAGAAAATTTTCCTTCATAACTTATAGAAAAATTTTGAAAACATTTTGAAATTTTCTTTTTAAAACATAAAAAATAATTTTAAAATCATTTTGAAAAAAAATTCTTGGAAATAACTTTTATAAAATTCCATAAATACGATCCATTTAAAAAATCAAAGGAATATTAAAAGGAATTATGGTGATTAAATCCTTACATAATGTATGAGGTAAAAAAACATTATTCCTTTTTCATGATATAATAGTTATAAAAAATACCTTGTTTGAAATGTTACAAGAATATTCCGTTGATTATATTAGTGAAAGACAAAAAGGGCCGAAATTACTTTTAGATATTATTGGATAATGGTATAATATTCATGGTTTCCCAATCTAGAGATCATTATTCTCCACTCACATACTCAATAGGTTTGAGTGTGCTAATGTCATAGTGAGACTAAGGTTTCATATTAGGCTTATTCTAGTTAAGAAATCCATTATGGTGTCATAAATGATAATGTTTCTAAAATTGATTGAATTTAATAAATGATAACACAATTTTCTCAATGTTTTGAGAATGGATGTACTATAATAAGATTCCAATATTCTAGTGTTATATAAATAGTACAAGTGGGGATAATTTTAACTCCGAAAAAAAGAATTTAGTTGGGGAGTCTAATGATGTTTCTTCAAATATATAACTAAGTTAATAAAAAAGGGAATGAAATGTTCTATTGGATAATATTTTATCATATTCCCAAATTAGTTTAGGGAAATTCCTATAAATTCCTTGTCAATTATTAGATTTAAAGAAATCAATTCATTAGTTTTGAATGGTATAGGATACCAAATGTATGCTTTAAAAATTCTAAAAATATAAAGGAGTTCAAAAACAAGGTAAGAATTAATAAACACTTTATTTTTAATCATGTATTATGAAAATGATTATTTAATCTTGATTTTGAATGAAAAACAATATTATGAAGCTCATATGGATCTATATAATGGATGTTTATTTTTATATCATTTTTCCAAAATGATAATAGAGATGAATGTTATGCATATAGTTTATGATTAATCAGATTCTATAACATGTACTAAAAATAATATGGGGATAAAAATGTTTTCCCACAGTAAAGGTGTTTATCCAGATGTGTTTTGAAATATAATGTATTTGATCCCACATCCAATCATGGAATATTTTATATAACAAAATATGTTTTTTAGAAACTAATATTGAAACATATTATACTATATTTGAATTGGATAAAATATTTCATTTCATAAATACTCCCTCTAAATACCTAAGTATTATTTCATGATATAAAAGAGTTTTTTCATATTAGAATGTTATTTTAAAGATAATGGAATGTCTAAGAGGTTAGTTAGAAATGATTGGACTATGATAAGTTAAAAGTTAACAAATAAAATATTATTCTACTGAAAGTAAATGAAACATTATATCCTATATGGTTTAGTAAATGTTAGTAAATGATTAATTTCAATCGTGACATTTCTTTCTTGAATATTTTAAAGAAAAAGACATACTGAATTATTCAATTGTTGATGATGATGAATTTAAAAAAATTATAAGTAGAAAACATAACTTATTAACATAGTAACATTGGATACTATGAATTATATATTTTTAGATCATATATTAAAATATTTAAATATTTGTAATATGATTACCATATATAACCATTATTCAAACTATATTTCATTACATAAGTTACTAAATAATTATTTTAGTGGAATTTTTTTATCATGTGTTCACATGGATATGTCATAGGAATTACATAGATATGTAATGAGTTTGAGAAAACATCTAAAATAATTTTAAACATAATGATGATCTAGAAATATTTCTAATTAAATGTGTTATGATAGTTTCTTATGTATGGTTTTTATAAAATTCTAAAAAATATGGATATAAAATATATCTTGTTGTATAAAAAACAAATCTCAAATTTATCACACTTTCATATTGGATGCATATATATATATACATATATATATATATCATGACATGAAATGAAAAATTACCTATCAAAGTATGACTTTGAATTATCCTTAAATTATATTCATCATGAGGTGTATTCAGATAACGATATATGTTGCAGTTAGTGTGAATGGTATTCTTGTATCAAGATAGAGAATATTCTCATTAGGAACTAAATGGGTTTTTTTTCTTGAATAGTCGTGATGTATAGGCCAAACGGAGTGTCATACATTATGTATTTTGAATACTGGGGGTGTATGTTTCATATTGAATCCCTATACATTAGATTGGAAAGATACTTTATAAGAGAACCTTCATACAGTAATATCATTCTTAGGTAATTCTTGAGGCTTAGGTAATCAAGTGGTGGTTAGGTATATTATTGATCTTTTCATCATTTTAAGATTAACTAAATTTATATTTTTTCTATAATATGATGAGTGTGACATATGGGCCCTTGATTGAGATGGACTAGGAGGAGTAAATTCATACATATATAGTATATATAATTTTATCATCTATTTTTGTAGTGGACATGTGATGTTTTCATTTTATAAGATAAATGACATGTGATATGTTCATCAACCTGATTAACTATACTCAAAGATTTTAGAACATATAAGTGTCTATATGGGATTAGAATACTCCATGTATCATGGATACTTAATTTCTTACAAAAAGGAACCATATGAGAATAAATACATACATATGATGAAGCTGGTGGACATAGATATTGAGATACATGAATTTGATTGATATGATATTAGATCCCTTTATAACTTGTGTTTCATTGATGATTTTCTAGGTGTATATCTTAGATTACCTTTATATATTTATGAATTTATAATGTTTTCAATTCTAAATAAGCTCATGGGGTGGCCATATTTTTTTGTGTGAATGAGGTTCATGAATATGAATCTTTGATATCTACCTCAAAAGGGTTTCAAGGGATATCTAGAAGAAATTATAGATTTATTTTCACAAACAATTACATATGATATAACATAAAGAGAACCTATATGATAGGTTTTCAAAATTTTTTTTTGGATGATATATGAAAGGAGCTTTAGATATTTATTTACAAGCTATTACATATGATGTGATATAAGATGAATGTTGTTCAGCCTATGAGGATTTTAGTTCAAGTGGGATATTGATGGTTATGTTCAAAAAAAGGCTGGCCATGAAATTGTGGTTTAGACCATGTCATAGCATGTCATTATTTGAAACATGACATAGTGTAATACATCATTTCTTGTTATATATATACAATATTATTATATTGACCAATTTTCTTAGTTTTAACACTATATTCCATATCAATTATCATAACCAATTATTCATAATATGGTTATTATTTTGATGATTTTTTGTTATTTCCGAACATAAAAATATAAATTAGATGGGGTGACCTATGTATTTTTTAAAAAAATTACAATTCTACTTATTGATACCAATAGTAGATTATGTGAGTAAGCAATTTTTATGTCTTATTTGAAGGTACGAGCAGTGGATAAAACTAAAATATAGAATCAAATTGTTTAATGTGGTTTGGGCCATAGATATCCCCTAGTACGCTCCAATAATAACTCTCTCAGTGTGAGTTTGTGGAATTTCACTAGTCAGGTCCTCATACAATAAGACCGATACACAACTGAGTGCAAGTAGTTGAAACCTTTAGAAATAAGGATAAAAATAGATCCTTTTAGTTCTTTAACAGATATCTGAATATCCATAGATTATATTGAAAAGATGATACTCCACCACAACTGAGTACGAGCAGTTGAAACTCTCAATAAAAAAAATATTGATCAATAAAGGTTCTGATTGAACTTCACAGTTTTAACAGCAACTGACAGTAGATTGATCTTCTTTTTCATTAATTAATTTCTTCAAGAAAGTGTAGTAATGAAGCGATCTAGTTACAATATATCTTTTACTAAAGATAATAATTATTCAGAGTATCAGATGTACATCAAATATGAGATTCAAAACATGTATGTCTCTAAAGTGTTTCCTTTCATATAGATAATAGAGTCTGATCAATTGTTGCAGTAAATCGGTAAAACGTCTTCACAAGAATTCAGTTTCAATAGAACTATCTATATAAGTATATATCGTTGATTCTTTGAATCACATACATATTATATAGAACAAATACACTGATAGAATAAATAAAGTAGTGAGCCTACTGTTTAATTTGAAATCCAAGAAAATCACCTAATAAATCATTATAATTCAAATTCATATGGTAGATCAGAGTTGTTTTAACATCCCTTAATATTAAGAGTGAATTTCATTAATTATTATGATTCTTTGCATCAATCTTAACAAGCTTTAAATCTTTTGAGAACAATATTTAAATTTTCCTGATATTCCACAAATACCATTGCAAAAAACATTTATAAAATCGTAAATCCAAATCTCTGATGTAGAAAAGTCAAACGTAGGGTTCCTTCATAAAAAAATGCCCAACATAGGGTACAACTATTTAGCATTCATTCTCCAAATGTAAGGTTGGAAATTTAAGGTTGATCACAAATGTAATGTTGTTAATCATTAAGTTTTCTTCTAAAATGTAGGGTTCTGGACTTACGTAGGGTTCATTAACACAAATTTTTCTCTGTTTCAAATGTAAGGTTCCATCAAAACATAAGGCTCATTTTCCATATCTTCCTTTCAGTGTAGGGTTGATTAACAATACATGTTGAACATTCAATAGCAGGTTTAAGACATATATAACGACTGTTCCTTATATTACATTCTTCAATGTATGGTATGAATAGTGTTTCATGAATACACATAAGAACATCCCTTACACTTTGATGGATATTCCATGAGAAAAAATGCATGAAAATAATTCCAAGATAATATTTAAAGAGAATATTAATTTCCTGAAATACAATTAATGTAATATCATTAATAAAGCAAACAAGGGAATTTTTGAGAGTCAAAATCAATAAAATTTATTGAGTATTATTGACATGTTACATGCCAAACAATATCCCTCTTTTTGATGATTACAAAACCCATATCATTCGAAACAGAATTTATAATTTTGAAAACATTTCAAAATAAAATAATTTTAAAATGGATTTGACAGAATTGTTTCTATAAAAAGAAATGTTGTGTCTACCAAAATTTCTCCCCCTTTTGTGTGATAAAAAAGAATGTATATAAAATATTAAAACAAGTTTAATTTTTCACAGATCTGTAATTGAATGTTATAATAATCTGTTTAAACAAATAAGACTAGATTTTTGGCTATAGACATAAAAATCAAATTATATGAAATAATTTGCTGAAAATAATTATAATGAATTTTTTTATCAAAAATTGTTTATGTACTAAATTCAGTGTGACTTGGAAAAAAGTTAGTCAACTGATATGGTTAGGGTAGATATTGTTGGGTAGGATTTTTATAGGCTTGAGACATGACTTTCAGCTCTTTAATCTATAACCAAAAATTTCTCATAATTCTGGCACCAACCTGCATAATCAAAACTCTGAAATATTGACTAATATGAAAATTCTCAAAAAGATTTACTTTCAGAAAGTCATGAAAACTCTCCTATTGCTTCATATTTTGGTCTAATTTAACTATGAATTTATTTCATAGAAATATGATACATGGTTCATTCTGATTTAATTTTTCAACTAGAAATTTATAATTGTCCAACAAAACTGAAAAATTAGCACTATTGCACAGAATATTTTATAGACAGTCATTCATGTCAGCCATAACTATTTTGATTGCATGAAATCTTCGAAATTGATCTTGAAACGTAGTAGGGGGCGTGGTCGATGTAATGGTATGACTGTCACAACTCTTTATTGGATTAAATTGACTCCCAAAATACCACTTCAGATCAACAAAGTTTGATTTAGAATCAAATTAAGACATCATATTTCAAATCTCATTCAACAATTCTCTCTTGAATGCATCAAACTCCCTTTTTGAAATAGAATTTTATTTAAAATCCCATAACGTGTTCCATTATACATTGAACTGAATCTGAATTTTGACATTTTCTTCCAGATATTTGTTGAACTTAATCACATGCTCTTCTAACTATTTAGTCAGGGAATCATTTTCCCTTCATTTGGATGTTGTAACTAATCAAATTCCACAACATCTTAAGATATTGAAGTGAACTTCTAAAAGTACATATCCATTGGTTTTCAACTGATTTTTCAATTGAACAAGATATATTATGAAGTATTTATTTTTTTCATAAATAGATTGATTTCTCTCACCGAAATGATCAAAAACAGAGTACACAAGATTGTCAATTATTTCTATAGCCACATTTTCTGATATGATTATGTCTTGTTATTCTTGAAGAGCCGACTCTTCCTCCTGGATAATTATAATAACAATACTTTATAAATCTATAATTTTACTTTCAATTTGTTTATCCTCCTCATGAATAGGTTCTTCCAAATGAACCGACCTTGTATATTCACTTAAACCCAGCACTGGTTCTTACACAGGTGGATATACTACGTTCCTTGGTTTTATAACCAATTCTTCTTGAACAAATTATTCTAATTCATCAAAAAAATATAATTTTCTCTAGGTAGGTTTGGAAATTCTTTCACCTCTAGTTTCTCCAAGTCCTTCATTTCCAATAGATCTTTTCTCCCCATGAAAAAAAGCTCCAAAACCTTGTTGATCGCCAGCACAAATAGGTAAAAATATACCTTTCATAGTACACTAGAAAATTCCTAACTTCCTTAGAGTTCCTGAATAGAGTACATTACTGTGTTGACGCTTTATTCTATAATAAATTAAAAAAATCATAATATTTTGATACATAATCCATTCAATTATCTTTCTATAAGGATAAAAATTCATCCTTGAATCTATTTGAGAGCAGCATTTAATATATATGAACCTATACATTAGAAAACTAATATTTATCAAAATTAATGATATAAACATGAAATACATTTCCAGATATATAATTTTCTCCATTTTATCCATCATTAGAGATATTCTAGTTTGAATAAATTTATAAAAAAATTTCTGGTCTGCCTCAAGATCTTTGAACAACATTATCCATATGTTTGTTAAACACAAAAGATAATACATAATGTCTTCAGATTTTTGATCTTAATCCCTAAAAGAATGTATATAAAAATGAAATACTCCCTCCTGAATAAAGTTTATAATTTGAGACATTTTTGTTAAACAAATATAAAAAACCTTATATGTTATTCTCATGAAAATAGTATCTTCGGAATCACCGAAACTATACTGTACAGTATTGTATAAAAATTTTAGTTCTACCTCATAATGAAACCCTATGTTTTCTTCACTAAACATAGATTCTATACCTTGAAATTATAACACATTATTCTGGAGCAGATTCTTCTGGTAGATCCATTTTAAATCTATCATTTTTACTTCAATAATATTACCTCAAGAAACTCATTATCACGTCAGATCTCTGGCTTCACCATCTTTGATTCACTTGGTTATTTTTATTTTGAATAAACTAATGCTCTAAGGTTTATATCTTCTAGGGTTTTAAAGGTAGATGATGGTAGATGAAGAGGATGGGTTTTTAAAAGGGTTTGAGTAACTAAAAGGTAAGGTAAGTTGAAAGGTTTCTGATAGTACCTTATTTCTCGTGTCAACATGAACAAATTTAAGTTAAAATAGATTAACTAAAATATCTAGAAAAATTATATAAATACCAATATTGATAAGATATAATTTATTTTGAAAATTATAATAAAATAATTAAATTGAAAAAAAGATGACAATATTTAAAATTATTTAAAAATTAAATAAACCAAACATCCCCTTAATAAAATCAAAATATATAGTGGGAATTGGTTTAGTAAAAATATTAGCTAGTTGATATTTAGTGTTGAAAAACTATAATGATATATCCTTTTTAAGAACATGATCTCTTAGAAATGAAGCCCAATATCAATATTCATAGTTATTGAATGGATTATAGGATTTTAATAAAAATTTATATCACTTTTATTATCATATAAAATAGGTGTAATATAAAAATTTAGTCTAATATCAATTAATGTGCATTTCATCCACAATAATTATGCATAGTAACTCCCTGCAGATACATAATCTTCCTCGGCTATTTATAGGGAAACTGAATTTTATTTCATACTTGACCATGATACGAATGATTTTCATAAAAAGTGGCAGGTTCCTAAGGTACTTTTTATACAAAATCTAAAACCTCCAAAATAATCATCTAAATATGATATTAAATTAAAATCAGTAGTTCTTTGATAAATAATAGATTGTAAAAAAGTTCCTTTTATAAATCTAAAAATACTTTTGATAGCAGAAAGATAGGAATCTTTAAGAATTGTTTGAAATCTTTCACAAAAACACATTGAAAACATTATTTCATGTCTGCTAGTACTAAGATATAATAAACTACCAATCATACCTCTATATAATTTGTTGTTCAGTAGTTTTCTATTTTTATTCAAATCAAATTTTATATCCGTACACAAGGGAGTTGAATATTTTTTGTTAATTTAAAAAAAACATTATCAACAAATCAATAATATATTTACTTTAGTTTAACCGAATTTTATAATCATTTTGAAAAATTTTATGTCTCTAAAATAAATTTAATTCTCCCATCATACTCATTTAAAATAAATTTTTCATATGTTCTGAAAAATCATTACAAATGTTTTCATTAAGTGAACAAAAAATAACATCATCAACATAAATTTTAAGTAATAATGTAATAGAATTAATAGTTTTCTTAAAAATAGTTGAATATTACAATCCAACAGTATATCCATTTTTCAAAAGAAAAGAACTTAATCTTTTATACCAAGCCTTATGTGCCTGTTTAAAGCCATATAGTACATTAGTAAGTTTAAAAACATAATATGTTTCTGGAGAATTTTCAAAACCAAGATTTTGTTCAACATAAATATCCATTTGAAAAAGGAGATTTAACTTCAATAGGATATAATTTAATGTTCATATGAGATGCATAATCTAAATAGATTCTAATGTATTTTAATATAGTTACATGGGTAAAGGATTCATCATAATCTATACCTTCTTATTTATTACATCATTTAGATAATAATATAGATTTGTTTTTAGTTATAATCTATTGATTATATTGTTTATATCTAAAAACCCATTTAGTTCATATAACTAGAAAATTTGATGTTCTTTAAACCAATTCCCAAAAATCATTCCTTTTGAATTAGTTTAGCTCTTCTTTCATTTCTAACATCCTAATATCATATTCTATGGATTCCTCAAAATATTTATGTTCTAGTTGAGATATAAATGAATATAATTTGACTAGGTTTATTTCAATTCTTCTAGTTCTTATTCTAATGTCTAAGTCTCCCATAATATTTTATAAATGATGATTCTTTAGGGTTCTAGAATTTATAGGTAATAAACCTTTTTTTCATCAATATCATGTTCTTATGAACTGCAGTGAATATTATTTATATAATTTTAAAATAATTTTTTATTCCTTTAAGTCTTATATTGTCAAATGAGTCAGTAGTTTCCTCAATTTGATCATTGTCTTTAATAATAGGGTCAGTTTCATCAAACTTCACATGAAAAAATTATTCAATAGTCCGTAAAATTTTATTAAATATTCTATAGGCTTTAGAGATAGTAGAATAACATAAAAATATTCCTTCATCATCTTTTGGATCAAACTTGAGAATATTTTCCTCATTTTTTAGGATATACATATTGCATCCAAAAACTATAATGTAACTTACATTAGTTATTATTTTCATTAAATGTTCATATGGTGTCATTTTGAAAATAGGCCGAATTAAAACACCATTTATGAAATAGCAGATCGTGCTTACAGCTTCTTCCCATAGGTAGGTATGAAGACTGTATTCATTAAAAATAGTCCTAGCCATTTCCTTATTAGTTCTATTTCATCTTTCAAAATTTTTATTTTGTTTTGGTGTTGTTGGTGTATAAAAGGTGGGTTTAATACCCATATTTGAATAAAAGGAATTGAATTTATGATTCTTAAATTCTCCACAATGATATCTTCTTAATGAAATTATCTTAAAACCTTTTTTATTTTTAACAATTTTATAAAAACATTCAAAAATAGTGAAATATTCACTTTTGAGTTTCAAAAAATAGACTCATGTAAATCTATAATAATCCTCAACTAAAAAATATATATATAATTTTCAAGCCAAACATTATACTCTAGATGGTCCAAAGAGACCCATATCGATATGTTCTATAAGTTTTTATATAATATTGTTTTTAATATATTTGAGGGAAGATTTATGTTGCTTTCCAATTTGACATGAATTACAGAATCTATTACTATCAAATTTAAATCTAGGTAAATTTGAAACTAATTGTTTCCTAGATAATTTATATAAAGATTAAATATAACAATTACCACGTCTCCTATGCTATATCTATGGATCATTTATTTTATCAATTAAACAATTCACGATCTATTTACATAATTAATTTAAATCCAAATTATAAACATTATCAGTTCTAGGTTATCTAAACTTATGTAATTTATCTTTAAATAAATATCAATAATTGTTAGAAAAATCAACATAATATCCATCATCACAAATTTGATATAAATTTATCAGGTTGTGCTTCCTCCCTTTTACATATAGTACTTTATTGATTGACACATTTTTTGGATCACCAATAGTTCCAAGTACAATTAAGTTTCCTTTGGAATTATCACCAATGTGACTAGACATCCATCGATTTGAGTCAGTGTGTTGAATTTTAGTGAGATTCCACTCATATTCTGGAGCAACCACTACCCTTATACAATACAAATTTTCTTTTTCTATTACCAGTTTCTTGCAAATGAAATTTAGACAAAATTTTGTTTTGGTACCCATATCCTCTTGGGTCCAGCAGTGTAAACAAGTTGATATTTTAGAATCCATATCTGCTTTGTTTTTCCATAAATAAAATCATTTTATTAAGGTAAACTATTTGAAATAAAAACTCTTTTAATTCCACTTATTTTAGGATTTTATCAAATAACAATTTTTTTGTTATATGTTCTTCTATTCTACAAAAAAATCAAAAACCATTTGTTAATTTTGGAACAAAATAATTCTATATAGTATAATTTTTTCACCCTTACTTCATGTACCCACTATTTCCTTTTTAATTATATTTTTACCATGAATTTCATTCATATTATTTTATCAATTTATAAGGAAGATAGAAATAATTTTACAAGGTTATACATCATCCAGTAATTCTTTAATCTTACTTTCATGATCAGCGCAGTTTGTGGTAGATGAGTTAAATTTTTCAATTAACTTCTAGTTTTGTTTATGTAAGGTATCAATTTCTCTAAAAAACGTTGTGAATATTCTATAAATATTTGTGTTTATTTAATAAGGAGTCATATTTTTCTTCTAGCTGTGTGCAGTAGGAAATGAATTATTCATTTAAAAAGATTGAATCAGAATATGAATTGGAATTAGATGTATAATAGTTTCATACCTTATCCTCTTCAGAAATTAAGAAAATATTTTCTTTCATATTTGTCTCTTCCTTTTCTGAATCAGATTTTGATTAGATGTTGGAGTCTTCAGAAAAAATCCAAGTATATTTCATTTTTCATTGTCAATTTTGTTCTTCATAAGAATATTTCCATTCTGTCATTCTTTTTTCTCCTTTTTGCTAAGGACAGTCAGCTACTATATGACCTAATTTCTTACATTCATAGTATCTGAATTCTCTTGATTATTTCAAATCCCTTTTAATATATTTTCAAAATCCCCTTTTCTTCTTGTAAAACCAGATAAACATTTTGGAAAATTGAGTAAGTTCTATTTCAGAATCAGACATATCTTAATTATTTTCTTCTCTAACCTCTTGATTTATTATTCGGATTTTCTTCTAATATTTTACCTTTAGAGAAGTATTATGTATTTTAGCTAAGACATTATGATCTCTAACATTATCTCGCATTTCAAATTCATACATCATTAGTGTCCCAATTAATTATATCTTTGACAATTTTTTGACAGGTGATGATTTTCGTATTTCTGCTGATATCCCATTCCATTTAGTAGGTATTACTCTAAGTACATTCAAATCATTATCTTGTTGTTTTATAGGATCACCTAAGGCTATAATATTATTGATAATCTTTTTAATCATCCCATTATTCGAAGTGATACTTTCCTTATCAGAATTCTAAATCAATCATATTTCACCTTTGTTGTTGCATACCTCATTTTTCATAAATTATATGTCCCCTCATAGGAAACTGAAATGGTTTACCATATTTCAAAAGTAGTAATAATTTGGGAGATGTTTTTGAATTCATCTGTTCTGAGACCACATATAATAGATTTCGTTGTTTTATAATCCGTGTTATAATCATCCTTTATAGTAGTGGTCTATGATTCATGATTATGATGAATTATATACGGAGTAATTCTATTTGAGTATACCTTAAATCCAAGATTCATAAAATAGATAATTATCTATGATTTACAACATCCAAAATTTTCACCATTGAAATAAAAATAATGAACTATTGACATTCCTTATCATTGATCAATCATTTTCTTCTTTTTTATAGACCTAATAATTTTAGCATATTTTATATTTTTTCAAAAACTCTCCTTAGATAACAATTTCTTGGTCGGAATATAAAAACATACATAAAAGGGGTGTGAATTTTTACTTTTAAAAAAATTACAATTCTTCCTTTTGATGAAAACTGTAGATTATGAGAATAAGCAGAGTTTATCTTCTGCATGAAAGTATATGTAGCGGATAAAAAATAAATATATAACATAAATTTTAATTGTGTTTTGGGGATTAATAAACCCCTCTCCAACTCCAACATTTACTCCCTCTATGATTTTAGTGAATTTCACTAATCAAGTCCTCATATCATAAGACCAATCCACAACTAAGTGTAGGCCATTGAAACCATTACAAATAAGGATAAAAGAAGATCCTTCTGGTTCTTTGATAGAGATCCAAACAACCATAGCGTAAATCTACCAGATGATACTCCACCACAACTGAGTATAAGTTGTTGAAACTCCCAATAAAATTATATTTATTAAAAAATGATTTGATTGAACTTCACAGTTTTACAGCAACAGATAGTAGAAAGATCTTTTTTTTCAAAAAATAGTTTATTCAAGAAAGTGTAGTTTCAGAGTGATCTGGTTGAAAAAAGATCTTTTAATAAAAATATAAATGATTATAAGTAGTAGATTATAGTAAATATGAGATTGAAAACATCTATATCTCCAATGTGTAGCCTTTCTTATAGAGAACAGAGTATGATCAATTGTTGTAGTAGGTCTGTGAAATATATTAACAAGAATGCAGTTTTAATAGAAATATGAGTTGCAATATATAACACTAATTATTGGAATCACATAAAATGTATATTGAACAGATGCCCTGAATGAATAAATAAACCAGAGGTTGTTATTTGAAATATTAAATCCAATAAAATCACCTGATAAATCGTGAGAATTAAAATTTAAAAAAAATCTCAAAGTGGTCATAAATTCCCTTATTAATAGGAGATAATTTCTATACTTATTATGATAATTTTAATCAATCATAACGATCATTGAATCATTTGAAAACTATCTTTAAAACGGACTGATATTCCGCAAAGACCATTGCATGAAACATCGATAAAATCACAAATTCAAACCCCCAATGATGAAAAGTAAAACGTAGTGTTCCTTCTTAAGACAACAAAATAACAACTATAGGGTTCAAATAAGTAGATTTTATTCTTAAAATTCATTTTTGAAAATTTAAGGTTGATCACAATTGTATGTTTGATGATTCGTACATTTCCCTCTCAAACAAAGGGTTCCATACTTACATAGGGTTCATTAACCATTATTTTTATCATTTCCAAACATAAGGTTCCATCTAAATGTAATTTTCATTATCTATAAATTTCTATCAATGTAGGGTTGGTTAACTATATCTGGTAATCCTTCAATATAAGTTTTAATACAAATGTAGGGATTGTTCCTTACATTACGTTCTTCAATTTATGGTAAAAACAGTGTTTCTATAATACATTCAAGAGAATTCTGAACACTTTGATGAATATTCCACATGAATAATAAGTTTGAATATAATTCCAAAATAATGATTATAAAGAATATTAATTTTCTGAAATATACTTAAATTAATATCATTAGTAAAACATACAAGGGTATTTGTGTGCATCAAAGTCAATTCGATTTATTGAGTATTGTTGAGATAATACATGTCCAATAGTTTGAACATCATTCATGATTCATTAAATGTTAAAATATCAATATATTGATTAAGAAAATAATTTATAGTGTTTGAACATTGGATATTTGTTTTGAAATTTCTGTTCAATGTAGTCAGGCCATTTGAGGTTATTATAGGCTTATATAAAATAGTTTACTAGTAAAAAAATATTTAAAACAACGCTTTTATAACTTATTTTATTTCTAACTAATGTTATAAATTTACTTTTCACATCAATAATTTTATAACTGATATAAAACCATTGTATAATGTTTTTTTACATTGTTTATAGTAATAAAAAACATTGAAAATATTTTAAAATAAGATAAAAATAATTTCCTAATAATTTGTTTTATATCAGTTGCTTGACCCTTGATGTTTTTCTCCCATGAATCAAACCCTAACCCCTTTGATATTGATCCTCTCAACCTATAATAACATTCATCTACCACTATCCATCATCATCAATAAACCTCTATATCTATCCACCATCATTAGAAATCCCCAACCACTCTCTTCAATTATAATATTTCCCTTAGTTAATTTTTTTTCTATCATTTTAGTTTTCTTACTTGAATTATTTTTCTCATGTTTATGTGAATGAATTGCCATGTGTAGATGAATTTTGTAGTTGCTATAATTTCATGTGGTATATTCTCTTATGTTAGTTTTTATATTTTGATTTGATTTATAATTATAAGGGGTTTTAGGGGAGGAAATAAATTGGTTTCTACGTTTCTCATACTTAAAAATTATAGTTTTTGAGATTGTATCTCATTCCAACATTATGATATTTAAATGTAATTTTTTGGAAAAATATTTTTTTATTTCAAATTTTTTAATTCAAGAACCTATATCTTTAGAATAATACATTTTATTCATGTTCTCCTGTTACTTATGCTATTTGTTTTGAAATTTTTTGTCTAATTTTGAGTCTCGATAATGACATTTTTCCTATTTTCATATCGATTACGTTACCTTTAACATTTAATAATTAAAATAAATTATTTATTTTTATAATTATCTTACTTATATAAATAGATATATTTTATACATATTCCATACTCTAATTGTGACTTTCAGTTTACAAAGGTTATATTTAACCTTTATTTTCTTCTCTTTTTGAAATTTGTTTTCGGGAAATGTATAAAAGTCTACTAATTACCTAAATTTCCCATTTCTATAGAATACTCTATATTTTATATTTTTTTACCTTTAATTATTTTTTAAATTTAATTATTTTTTGTTTCTTCTCATCATTACACATATAAAATTGGAATTTATAAATAATTATAGGAATTGAATGGAAACTACTTTAATTTATCTTGAGATTATTTATATATAATGATGAATTTTTTTATAATGGGTAGCATTTTCTTTATTCTAAATAAATAAAAATTAGAAAAATAATTCATTAAATTTTATTTTTTGTTTAGATATATAATATATTTATTATTTATATTCTTTTATTAATCTTTTTATTATTACAATTATTCCTTTAAAAATTACTACATTTTACTGTTAATTATAAAAATAGATTTGAATATTAATTTCAAAGTACTACAACATGTATTAAAATTTTATATTTTGATATATGTTATCATGAATAATAGTATTATTACTACACAATGAAAAATATAATAAATATGAGGAATTATTTAATATTTTTTCGAATTTTCCAAAATAAATCTTCAAAATGACGACATGTTTTTCGATCCATGCATGAAATGATTAAATACTAGAAATTTGAAAAAGGAGTGAAAAATACCATTTAGATTACAATGGATTTATTATGAGTTATAGTCCATGGATTCAGTTTGGTGAAATTGGTAATAATTCAAGATCAAATGGTCATGGAGAATTTCAAGATGATAATTTTGATCAGATTGAAGAAATGGTTCATGATATTAAAGTAGAATCAATTGGTAAAAATCCAAAAATATAGCACATATATGATGATTCTCAAAAAGAAAAATATATATCTAGTTATGAAAATTATAATTTTATCAACATTGTAAATATTTGTTAAATTAAAAATCATGAATGTATATAGTGACACGATTTTTATAGAATTTCCAAAAACATTGAAATACATACTTCTTGAAGACAATGACCAAGATTATTCAAATTATATTGCCAAAAATATAATGCCTGGTCCGATTGGGAAATAATAAGACGCATGCCTACCCCTAATGACTGTTTGTTAAATATAACAAAATATGAAGCTATGTAAGTGTATAAAATGTTATACATTATGGTATAATTTGAAACATAAATCACAAAATTACTCATAGATTATTCAATTTTCCAAGTCCCCTTCTAATTAATTTTTTTATATTTCTGTAATTTCCCTAATGAAATTTTTAATTACTAATTAAAAAATACAAAAATTTCTAGATAACATGAAGATGATAAAATAAAATCTGGAAATTTGTATCATTTAAATGATTATCCACAATTGATGAAAATTGATCAATATTTTCCTACATTCAAAAGTGAATATCTGAATCTTGTACTTTTACTATGAATAGATGGAATGAATCTATAATATTTAAAGAGAAGTTAATTGCCTATTTTTTGGTAATTTATAACTTATCACCAATATTTTATAAATATAAAAAATATTTCATGTCGAGTTCAATGGGTTAGACCAAAACAACTTTGAAATGATATTGATGTTTAATTTCCTTCATTAAATGATTATTTGAAACTCTTATAGTATGATGATATCACAGTTTTTCATTTTTATAAAATAGATTATTTTCATTTTTATATAATTAATTGTTAACTATAAAATACTTACCAATATATAGAAATTTAGCTGGATTCAATTTTGAGGGGAAAAATTTTCTTCCTTTTTTGAAGAAGATACATTATGTTATCAACTAGAACAAGGTATAAAAATTGTACAGATAGTTCATTTACAGTTTTTATCTATGTATCACTAAATGTTACAATCAATAAATCATGTGAATTTTATTTTTATTGAAATAATTTGTCAACTGAACAGTTATTAATGAGGATAAAAACATTGATGTCACATTAGGAAGTACACAATGTTGTGGAAATGATAGAATTATATGGAAGAAATGGTCAATGTTTTTTATCATACATATCAATCATAACATTTATACCATACATATTGAGAAGAATAGTTGTGATAAATTTAGTAGTATGATTCCATTTTCACTTGTTTTTCTCTATAGAGCATCATCTTCTCCATGTTGGGGTTTTAACCCCCTGTGTTTGAATGATATTCTCTAATCATTTAGTTTTCCACTCTATATCTCTTCAAGAAATGATGTTCAAATACTTTTATTTCACTTCTAGAATAATATACCCAGTTAATTATTTTTTAGATTTATCCTTTTCATATATCGTCCAATAATTACTTATTCTATAATTTTTCATCATCATATGCTTCTTCACTTCCATTTCCCCCTAAATCACTATTGAAGGCCCTATCTTTTTTCTAGAATGCATGTACTCAAGGTAAATTGGGATTCTTCTACTGGATTCAACAATGATGGATCCTTCCCAGTTTGGTTCTTATGTATTGGAGCTAATGTGTGGATTGTTGGATTCATGAAACCATGTTTTAGTTTTATGTTCTTCTATTGGAAGGTGTTAGAAAGTATGTTTTTTTATTAATTTGTTAGTAAATTCTTGAAATTATTCCACATTGTTCATCGAGAAGGTAATGTTTTGATGATGATTCCAGTAAAGTGACCATTAATGTTTTTGAATGATGTTTTTGTGATTATAATGATGACAGTGATGTTGACCATGAGTTTTTATAGCCTTAGTCATCATAGAGGAGCTAGGATCATGGTGTTTTATCATCCTCAAGATCTCCACACACAGTGCTTTAGTTTCCAACCAGCAGGCCTTGTAAGTTTTTAGATATTTGGATTTTGAAATTTTTTAATGTGTGTATTATTTGATTGTGGGTTTTTTTCTGAGGAATATGTTTTGTTCCCACTTATCCCAAAAAAATTATTCAAAATAGGAAAAAATGGATTGGATGGAGAAAAATAAATGTGATACATTGAATGGAATATTATTAGATATTAATGGAAAAAAATGATGGTTTGAATTAAATATTTTATTAACAATATAGGGAAATATGTTTGAAGTTATCTCTAACTCATAAATGAAATAAAAGGTTCTTGCCTCCAACATGTCATATAATATCCAAGATGGAGGAAATCAGTTTTTTTAAATGCCTCTATGGTATCAATGTGACATTGATTTACATTGCACAACTAAAAAAATATGACTAAAAGATTTTAAGTTAATAGTCATGAAATATCATGATTATCAAGTTATGGTGTCATAGATCCTACTATTTACATTAAATTGAATAATACCCATCCATGTAAAATTGGATATCATGAAGGTGTGTTATTTATTTCAATTCCGTTTGTAAAAAAGTGATGAATCATAATAAATTAAAATTTTTTGAGAAAAGTATAGTAAATAAAAATTCTCAACTTGAAATGAACATTGCACCATTTTTTATATCATGATACATTTAATGTTTAATTTAGGGTCAGATATGAATATTTTTTTCATGTATTCTTATGTTGTATATATATTTTTGAGAGGTAAATAAATATATTAAATGGGTATGTTAAGAATCCACATCAACCATAATCCTTTATATTGAGATGTATATTATTGATTATATGGTAAATTTTTGTATTGATTAAATATTTGTAGTAGATCATGATGGTTCTCCTTCATTTCAGCATGAACCAGTTTATTTTTGTATAAATTGGATTCATGAATTGAAAATAATGTCGATGACAAGTGAATAAATAATGAAAACAAATTTATACATTTTTAATTATATAGATAAAACTCAATCATATATAATATCATTTATTAATGTGTTGAAAAATTATCTAAATAATAAATATATGTGGGTATGGAATGAGCATAAGAAAACATTATTCAATTGTATTAAATCTGTCAAAAATATTTATATAGATAGTGGGAAGGAAAAGATTAAATGTGGTAACATAGTCTGGGTATGACATTAATGTTTTTACATTTTACATAAAAGATAAATAATACGTAACTATATTTTAAAATAGTTGAGTATTAGTGTTTAATGAAGTAATGAATTATTATAATTCAAAGTTAAAAATCCAATCTCTATAACAAGTGTATATTTCATTGTTATTAATAATATGTAAAAAATTGATTACATTAAATTTTCAATTCATATGCTCTATTTTAAATGGATTTTCTGCAAAAATAATATTAAACCTAATGAATTAAAAAAGTAAACTTGTATATTTGAATTGATTATAACACACATATAACACTTTTATACTCGAAACATATGAAAAAACAAAATTACAATGATTTTATCCATCAAATGTGTAGTGGTCTATTGTTTTTCAAGGGAAAAACAGTATTTTGGTGATGAAAAAGTTAGTGATGGTAATGAATAATGTGATATCCATATTTATAAATAATGTTTATGAGAGGATATTGTTGACCAGGGTTTAGACATCATTTCATCCATTCAAAATGGTCATAAAGAAGGAATTTGGAAACCAAATATTTTAATAATATCTCAATATTAAATGTACTATATATATATTTATCTTTTAAAATTTGAAAAAATGTATGATATTTTATTTTTAATTTTATTGTTCATTTAAGTAGCATATTTTAACAACTATTATATATTTTTTTTAAAAATCGAAAACATATAAAATATATATATTAATTGTTTTGATATTTTTATCATTTTGAATATTTATTAGATTTTTTTATTTTGTATATATTATTTCAGCTATCATAAATATTTTTCTACATTTATTTATCAATTTAGTGAAATAATTTAATGAATATGATAAAAAACATTTATTTAGGCTAGTTTGATTTTTTATATCATTTTTTAATTTTAATCCCATTTATATTTAATTTTTTCATTTGTATAATATTTTAATATGTTTTTGTTAATTTTATTTATAATATCATGTAAATCAACCATCTTAGTTGTCTTGATCTTCTAGGGAGGACCATCTGCATACTTCTAATTAGGATCCTACTTATTCATATATATATATATATAGGTTATTCCTTCTTTTATAAGGAAAGATAAGGGTTCTAGGGTTGGAAAATGTGGTAGCACATGATTACATAAATTATCACTTTATCATAACAAGGACAAAAGGAAATATATAGATTTTAATGGTAATTGTAATCTTCCAAGTCCAAATTAAAAACAATTTAGGGGTTTTGTGGTCATAAAATTGTGAGAAAAAATATTTATTTGGATTTTTATTGGAAAACATTCCAATCAAAAACACTACCTCTACTATAGTAAATCATATTAGTAAGATAATTTATTATTATTTTATTTAAAATGAAATATTTATCTAATATGTGTTTTGTTTTCATCAATTGAAATGTTATTTACTTAGCATAGTATAATTCATGAGGAGATGTTTATCTTTTTTATTCAGGTAGATGTGTGACTTTAAATCCACATTAATTATGGATATCATTTTTTATTTATTTCAAAATTGGAATCCATATAGAATATATGGTTTTTATGTGAATATTTGGAGAGGATTTTTTTTAATGTAGGAAGTGGGAATATTTTTTGTTATGTTCAATATCAACTGTTTGAAGTGTTTTTCATATAATCAGAAAACAAATTATATTCATGGTTTTTTTCCTTTATTAATAAGAAATACATAGATACTATCAACATATCCAAGTGAAATACATATACACTCATACTTTATCTCATGTAGGGTATCTTTTACTGAAAGAATAAATGATGGCTAGAAAGTTTGAAAATATAATATTCAAGTATTTATGATATGGAGTGATTTACCCTCATCTCCCTAGTTCGAACGACATAATTGAAATAGTATTAGAGGATGAAAAGGTGATTTTTTTTACAAAAGGCTTAATATTTATAATTGAAAGGATTATAAGAAATAATTTATTATGTTTATAAAGTATTTATATATTTTAATAATAAAAAATATTTTAATTATTCTGTATAGAAATCTCTTTGGATGCGTAGAACTCAAGGGAACTTCATACATGATGGTATAAAGGATATTTTAGCTACCATATTAGGAAAGTAATAACACCCAAGTTTCATATGATGATATGATAGTGATATATATATTAAAAAATTACTCATCCATTCTAGTACTTCTTCAAAGGAGGATGTATATTAAAAATAGACACTTTATAAGCTAATGATCTGATGATGGTAATGATAATAGACGATATGCTTATATATTTGGTATATTTTATGTTTGTAGATATGTTGATATTGTTTTAGGATTCATATCCCACTCCTCTACCTCTTCAAACATATTAAACTCCCTTAATTTCTCATCCATAGTATCCCATCTATCATGAGTTATATATTCAAGATCCCAAATATCATATTATAGTGTACATGATCATAAATTTTATTGAGGATACCTTACATAATTAAGGCATAGGGGTGTATCAAATTAACGTAATATAATAGTATATTGTAGAAGGAAAATATAGAGTAATGTTTCATTTTAATTAGGTTTCTAATGTTGGAAAATGTTTTGAACTTTTTTTAATTTGGCCATTTATACATGAATGAAAACTTCATACTCTAGTATAAAAAATTATATATGTTATTTAATATTTTTGTTTATTATTTTTTTATATTTTCATATATATATATATATATATTCTTTGAAAAAATTAAAGGTAAATTCATCTTATATTGAAATAAACAGCATGTTGATGCCCTTCAATAGCGCATACTATTTTTTCAAATGGACATTCAAAATTATCATCATATGAATATTTTTTATTGATATTTATGGGTTGATAATAACTCTTGTTGTTTAAGGGTTAAATTATATACTAATTATTTTTAAGAAATATATCATAGTTTTTGGATCTATAGATATTTGGGGGATCATAGTGACATAAATCTTTTTCATTTATGTCAATTATCATATTTCATTCAATTATACAATTTTAAACTAACCTACTAATTATTTGTATTTATTTATTAGATATTTTCAAACAATTTTTATTCACTAAGATATGATGTCAATTTATGGATGCAAGGGCCTATAATTTTTTTTCCTAGTAATGAATATAATTCATGATGATGAAAAAACTAAATATGATTCTCTAATAGTTTATAGTGAAGAAATTATGTATTGGATACTTCTTTATATTCTAGGGTATAAAACAAATATTTCATATAGTGAAATTTCAACTGATTAAATAACCATTAATGTTAAATGTCTTTTTATTAGTATCCAATGGATGTTGTGTGTTTGTTTCCATAATAAAACACTATAAACATATTATGATCCATACATGGTGACATGTCAGGAAACATTAAAAACCTATTAGAGAAGTATGTTTTATTATTTTAATGATTATATATTATATTAACTTTTTCTTTATTTCACACATAAGTTATTCAAAAATTCTATATAGGAACTATAATCAGACAGTAAGAAAAATTGTAAAATATAACTATTATGTGTGTATATAGGTGAAATTTTTTATTAGAACTATAATTTTCAAGATACTTAAAATGTTATTTTTAGTTAATAAGAAATTTTGAAATTTATTTTTCCTCATATAGAATGATTTGTCAAATATGGGTATTATTACAACAAACTAGATATTTTTTACCTAACATACCACCTAATATAGCTTGTTACAAACCAAGATGTATGTTTCTAATCACTATAGAAAATAAAAAATCACCACGGTATCAAAAGATGATAATTGGGATTTTTTTCACCCTTAGATTCTGAATAACCATCACATGTATTTCTCATAGAATTATAGAAAGAACCATCCATTAGTTTGATGAACATGTCAACAAATTCAATGTTTCAAATATTAATACAACCAAATTGAGTATAATATAGAAATAATATTCAAGAAACTCATCAATATCACCTAATAAAACTAATGAAAATGTGATGAAAAAATACATGTGAGAAATATATTTAAATATGTTCAATTCCAATGATGGTGATACAATATAACCCATAACATAACTGAGGATCTTAAAGACTCTAGATGATCAAAAACTTCTCGTAATCTATGGTAACCATCACTATCATACCAAGGAAGGATGATGAGCACAAAAAAGAGGTTCCAAACCACATGGTGTTGTAATAGTGGGTTCCCTAGACCCAACTTGAACTAGAAATTTTATTACAATATAATTTATATAGTTATATTTACATGATGTATAATTACCATTATTGTGTAGTTATTTCCACATCCACTATTTTAACAATAATTTCTATAGATTAATTTTCATAACAAAATGTTATAGTAGATCCCATACTATAATGAGAACCGTGAGATAATATCACATTGATCTTAAATACATGTCATATAGTATATATTCTTTATACTGAATGGGAAGAGTAGATGATTCACTATCAGACACTGGGGGCTCGTAATCATTTAGACTATTTCTCATTAATTTTGCACTTGGTGATCTATAGTTGTGAGATCATGATGAAATACCTTCCAATAGAAACACCGAATGTTTTGGGTTTCATTTTTTGTTATCATCTATGGACATGTGTATTGGTCTCTAGACATGAGAACATTACCAATTTATTCCATTTTATTTCAAACTATGATACATGGAAAAATAATGATAATGAAATCATGGGAGGCTAGATTGGGTTGGACACATCATTGGTGGTATTATATTTGATGAATGGGAAAGGGAGGATTTTTCACTTCTATATTGAGGTAGAAATATATCTCAGTCCATATTGATCAGGATGGTATTACCTTTATAATACCATGGCCATGGATGCTGAAGTTAAATAAATCCCGTTAAATCCAAAAATAAAATAGAAATAAAAGGACGATGACATGGGTGTCCATCTTTATATATGAGATATTATTGACAAATAGATTATATTTCATTGTTCTTGTTTGTTGGTTGGTTATCATTTCTATGATTCTCCTTATCTCTATAAGGGTCATGATGGGTTTCTAGGTCTCACTATTTGTCTGTGAATATTATTCAATACTATCGAGATAAGGTACTATATGGACATAAATTATAGCATTTTCAAGATTCTTCTCTATTCAATTGAATAGATAAATAAAACATGGTGGGACACACCACTAGGGTGTGGGTTTTTGTCCATGGATATATGGTCATCAATGTAATAAATAAATTCATATTATTCAAGTTAATTATAATTGGTATTGAATTTGTTTATTAAATTTTTTATATGTTTTATTATAAATATGTGGAAAATATGAATTGAATGAATATTTTCATAAAATTTTGAAGAATCATTTAATATTTTCATGAAAAATGAGTCGATTTAATGTCTTGGGTATTATCAAATAATATATTTATTATATTATAGGAAGTTGATAATCATATAAATGATATATTTATGACTCATTATAGTATTTAAAATAACATTTATATGTTGTGTCAAATATTCAATTGTCACAGAGGTAATTCTAGGTAATTTATTAAAATTCTATAAATAAAGGAAAAGTGGCTATCACTAATGACTATTCACTAAAAATGGGGTGAACCTCTGTCTTTTCTTATATCACCCACATTCTAGAGAGGTAATAACTTGATCCATGTTATTGGATCGAGATCTCTATCTTACATCACAAGACAAGAATTGTGGTGATCATTGGAGCATCGAAGGTGTCGTTGAATCTCTGTGCGAGTACCCAGAATTCAATAATCAGTGCTCTTGTTTCTTGAAGTGTGTGTGGAAGATTTAAATGATCTCTAATTCAAATAATTTGAGAAGTAATAATCAATGATGAGAAGTCCTCGAGCACAGATTCGAATCTAACAATTTATTTATTATTTATTATTTTGTGCTTAAGATTCCTCCCATGTGATCATCAGGCTAATACTAGGAATTTCATCACAGATGTTGATGTAGTCATGTAGATCCTTGGTGGGAAAATTTTAAAATCCCACTTTTGGGGATTTCTTTATGCTCTCGGTACCTTTAGTTTGTATAAGAGTGATGTATATATTTTTTAAGCCAAAAATATGAATTTTCATTAAATTTATTAAAGGGTGTTATTCTAGTCTCAACACTATTGAGGACAGTTCAATCCGAGATTAGATGGCCAAGTTACGACATCCGATGTTTTAAATAAGGATTGAAAAACACATATTCTAGGTTTTAAATAGAATAACATATATATTTATATATAAATATATATATACACGTTGTTTTTACACATAGGTGTCATTTAGAAAACTAGATTACGGGGTTAACAACTCTTTTGGCCGGATATGAGTCGTCGGAATACTGTTTTTCGGCCGTCGTGTACTCCACCAATTTGTTTAAATGTTTTTAAAAGTTTAATTTTTTATTTTAAAATAAATGTTCTAATTATATATAATTTTTATTTTAATGGGAATATTTTAATATCTTGTCTTGGAGGGTGGAGTACCAATATAAATAGACTTTAATTTTAAAAAATGAAAAACAATATTTCATGTGGTCGACGACCTTTTCCTTTCGGTCCTCATGGTGTTAAGATCTAGAGTCAAAAAAATAGAAAAGTGGTAAATTTCATTTTGGGGACAACACATGATCCCACAAGAGACTCCTCCTCCACAACATGCTTATTCCCAGTCATCGCAAGCCAGAACTCCTCAGAGGGACCTCCATTAAGCTCTCAACCACCAGTCATCTTCCTTAAGGCGACCCATTTCCCACTTCCTATTCCATCACCCTACCTTCATTGATACTCCTTCACCAAATAATAATCCTATTTCATATAATTTCCACCATCCAAATGGAAATACTGGTGTGCCACCCCTCTACCATTGGCTGGGCCCGAGCCTGCCAGATTCAGTCATCGGCACCATCATATGAGCCTGTTGGGAGACCTTTACACCTATCTGATCACTCCACTCATTTACGACAAGAAGTTATCCCTTCGTTATCGTCCTCAGCCAAGGATTATGAGACGAAATCCACCAGAAGCACAAACCTGGCCCCCCGGATCACACTAGTCGAAGCTCACTCTATGTGGTGCTCCTCCTCCTGATCGCCCCTCCATCTGTGTGAGGAATTGTGATCACTTGATCCAAAACAACTGGTCCAAGAAGTTCTCATTCCATCCTTTATCTATCTAAGGGATGAATCATTCCAAGTGAGGTACTCCCAATTTCTCTTCTACACCGACCAGATCCGCCGCAAAATAGACTAGGTCATTTCATCATGATCTGTAAAAGGGTCCGGGTGGAAATGCATGGCCCTAAAGAACCATACATAGGGTCTGTATAATCTGGAATGGGCATTTTCGGGTTAGGAATTACTTACATAGGTCCTTCTTGATGTTTTTAGGCCCCATTAATTTTACATAATCAAGAGTTAATAAAATTATTTCACATAACATTGGTTATAAATTAAGCTAATTAAATATTATTTTTTGGTTTATAAATTTAATTTAATTTAGTGGATTAAATAAATTTAAATTTTGTTTTAAATTAAACAAAATAATTAATTTAATTTTTGGTTTTGAAATTAAATTAATTAATGGGATCTAATGAAGATAATTTTATAATTAAAAATAAGTTTTAAATTTTTATTCAATTAAAATTTCCTTGGGATATATTTTTAATGAAAGTTTAATTTTATTTCATCATTTATTTTTATACATGAGTTTAATTCATATAAGACTGATATTGAGCTTATGACCAACCAATTCATGTATAGTGAATGTTTTATTAATTTATTTATTTATCAAAATGATTGGTTGGTAATTATTTGTTAATCAAAGATGATATCTATGTCTTTTATGCCTTATTATATGTATAAGGGCATGAATGTACATTTTGTACGATGTAATATATACTCCTAAGACCCCCTAACCTACATGAGAATAATTGTTCTAACTAAGAATAAGAGCAGTGACACACTTCACGCTGAGTTATAATAATGTACTAGACATGAGTTTGATGCATTGGATAGGCAGCCGTAGAAACTCGAGTCGCAAACTATGCGGTTCAAGGTATTACACCTAGGGTCCAGGTTAATCCATTATCACTCAATGGATCAACAATTAGTATCATCTCATGATCAATACACAATTTTATATTTTCATTATTTATAATTAGGTGTATATATTTTTTATTCACTACCACATTGAATAATAAACAGGCATGGACATATAAAATGAACATGTGACATGGTGGATTATACTATTTATTTCATAGTCAGTTGTGATTGAAACCATTTAAAACATTATTACTAAATATAAATTTATTTAATTTCATCACAAAAAAAAACCTTAAATGAAATATTATGTTATAACTGCCTTCTATCATTAAAATGTCAAAAAAATTGGGTGTTCGGGGTGCTCGTTAGCCAATGTTGGCAGTGCCTCTTACTACTGGTTGGGGTTATTATGGGAGTGGTGGGTTGAATTAACTAAATTATTATTAATTATTATTTAATTATTTACATTATATCAATTTATAGGCAGGCATTGAGTAAATTATGTTATGATTTTAGAAGCTATGACTTCACTCAATAGATCAAGGAACCGGGAGTTAATGTGGTTGAATAGCCAAAATACTACCTTGAACCCTCAGAGTAGTTGCATAGACAAATAATGTAGACTATGAAAGGAGGTTTAGGGATACATTATCCTAGAATACTCAAGTGATAGAGTATACCAATTCTAATATAGGGTGTTCTTAGAATTAGATAAAATAGTGGGAGACATTTACTGATTTCATTAATCAAAATGTCTTAATCGGTATTCAAGAAAAAAAGAAAAAATCATATATAATTTTTTTATAGAAATTGGAATGTTATACCACAAGAAATATTGTGATAACAATAAAAAATTAAATTTATATACTTTCATGTTTTTACAAGTGTAGTATATGTGCTTGTGGACAATAATACAATATTATAAATTCATCATCCTTTTATCCCCAAAAACATTTAAGTCACCTGAGGATGAGAGGGTGTAAATTTTCTTATAAGATACTCATGTTTGAAGAGTATTATGGTTATTTTATTATGTTATTATCAATGTTAAATTTTAGTTATGTTCACTACATCAGGATAAAGATGATATAACATGTAGTCTCTTCATTGAAAGGTTTGGAAGGAGAAACTGAAGCACATATATAAATATATAATGATTTCATTGGACATGTTTAAAGTGAAAGGAGGGTTATTATCATTCAAAACATCTGATTCTAATATAATTTTCACCCATTTTCTCCAATTCCATTTAATATTACAAAATTATTAGTATGGATATAACTTATTTTTAACTTTTAGGTAATATTTTCCAACCAATAAGAATAGAATATAAATATTCCTATTTAATTATTATGGAGAAAAATTTTAAAGAATAGGGGAAAAATAAAATGGATAGTGGAATTCCAAAGGACCCTTTTCAACATCCTTCAAAGAAAAGATATATTAATAAGAGGTAATTTTATTTTCATAACATGAAATAATATATAAGTTTCAGTGTAATTAACTAGATTAAAGAAGCATGTACTCGTGTATTCTTCAGTATATATTCATAAAATATAATTATCCTCTCTAACATACTTCTTGAGTAATTTAAAAAACATTCTTATAACATATGATTATTTGAATACAGTAACCATGTATATATAGAAACATTACTAGAAGTAAGGTGTATTCTCTATGTAGTAGAGAATGGTTGATTCCTAAGTTTGTGGTGAGAATCACATGACTTCTTTATTACTAAGTGAATGATTCTTGTAAAAAAATAATTGAGTAGAACAAAAATACTAATGTAATGTTTCCATGAGCACTATGAGAATTTATTCTAGGCTCCAGAATGATGGTTTTTGTTGTGTATAATTCTCAAACAATATTTCAGCAATACTTAAATCCTAAGAAATACCTGATGTATATAAAATGTATGACTTATTTACCTAGTTGTCTCAAGATAAATATTTGCCATGAAAAATTAAATAATTCATCAAGGATATAACCAGTATGGTATTTATACTCATCCAAGATAAACACATTATGTATTATCAGCTTATATAATTAGTTTTGGATAAAGAATCCTCTAGACATAAATGTAATCCAAAAGACATTTGGAATTAGTTGAGCAGGTGAGAGTGGACTATTACCAGGGTAAGATAGTGGTAAGTATACTTTATTATATTACATTAAGATCTAATGGAATATAATATTGAAGTATAAAATATGAAGGGTTATAAGATATGTGTTTCTTTGGGCCAACATGTCGAAGCATATATTGACCAATAAGTCATCAATAAATATAGTGTAGTATAGAGTAATTATAAAACACACATTACCTTATCTATATCATGAGATTTAAGTTAACAATGAGTATTGATGATGAAGTATCACATGTTAACATAACCAACAAAATTTTGCATGGAGTGATTCCTAGGTGCACATTTTACACATCAGAGTTATCATATAAGTAAAATTATTGTTGAAACTTGAAAAAACATCCATTATATTTCTTGATATTCTTTACAAATAATGGTGATATCCTATAACCTTATACCAAATATAATGAGAAATTAATATCATGTGATCAATAGTAATATAGAGATCTATTATTTCATAATGCATGTGTCTAGATGCACTGATTTTGATTGGACATAACCAAACTTCCATCATGAGAAATCACATTATGTGTCTATTGTAATAATTATTAAAATTTCATAGGATATTACTAAAATACATAAGATTGAAAATAAATTTTCAAGAGAAAGGATATATTTATATATAATTGTTGAAAAAATATATTTGAGATAGTGGTACCTAGATGGATTTGAGTTTAATCAATTCTAGAGATGCACATGTAATTGGCATATGAAATACTTCCACAAGTTCATGTGGAACGAGAATGTAAAAGAGACATATACGTTGTAGGAAGGTTGAAACCATAGTAATGGTTTTGTATTCACCATGGCTGGTGATAAATTATCCATTGCTAATAAAATATCATACAGGTATGCACTGTATGGAAGTTAGTTAATATTGAAAAAATCAATTAAAACTTCATAATGGATTCCATGTATCAATGTGAATAGGGGTTTATTATTTGGTATAATATGTTGTGTATTCAAATGAGATAATACATATATAGTACAAGTGTAGTACTAATAAGGCTCAATTTTCTTACCAATTCATTATTCCTAAATCCATTTGAATTTATGTTTCCATAGCTTATTTCTATAATCAATATTGGGAATTTGATTTCATGACTTCAAATCATGGAAGGATTCTATATGACACAACCAGAAAGGGATGGTCACGTCATGGAATTATCATAAAGGTTTCAAGTTACCAAAACCACGATTATGATTTAAATAAGAAATATGATCATAGAATATTCATTTGAAATGAATCATTTCATGTGTCCACCATAGGATAGTGGGGGCACATTTTTTTTCCAAATAAAAAATGTTCCGTAACATGTGGAAAATATATATTGTTCTTGCAATTAGTTAATACCAAGATGATAGAAATTATATGATGATTGACTTAATGAAGCAACCAAAATTCTAGGTAATAGGGTCTATAGAGGTAGATCTAGGAGTTTGTTAGTCCAATTTAATCGTACATAGTGTGACATTGTATTGAAAATTAAAATTTCAAACAATTTGAGTTCAAATTGTTTACAGTGTCACATCACATATATCTCTCCAGGTTGACAGTCATGGACATGGGTGCATATTAATATGGTGAGTTGAAATCCATATGATTCAGTGATGGACTAATCACATATTTCATGATATGTACAAAATTAATATTTCCAAAATATACTTTATAGTAGGAAGATGTAATTTATATCTAGTAGAACTGCAAGTGAAACAGTCAAAACTATCTGATAGTGCATGGGAAAGTACAAAATATATGTACCTCATAAGTGGAGAATAAAGGATACTAGTTTTCATTGGACAAAAACTAGTCTTATTTATATACCAATAATTTAATATTACAGTTAGGATATAGTGATGAGTGGTAAAAGTTAAAAAATTCCAATGGTACACATACTTATAGATAGAGAGTACATTATATTGTTTGAGGCAGCTTAAAATTAGTTAAACGTGCTGATTCTCTCTAGTTCATGGAATCATACCTAGTAGTTGATGTATTATCATAATATAAATTATGATATTCTTACTAGACAATATGTTGAGTTGTGATAGTGGAAAAAATGTATATACTCAAGAATACCATCTCTTCAGAAGTTCTAATCAAAGTGGTGAGGTTACAATTTCCTGAATATCCATGTGGATGAATCGTGGTGGGCCTAAAAATGGGGTTTGTGACTCAATAGAAACATGATCTTAATCATATGATATATAAACAGTTTTGTTAGAATGTTTTCTCTAATTCAAGTAAGTGTGTTCTAATAGTGGGATCCCATGACCTAACATGAACAATACTTTTGATTAACATATCATGTATATAGTTAGATATAAATGATGTATACTTACAATTATAGAGTTGATAAATATGCATCTACTATATTAATGGTAATGTATGTAGATTAATTTTTGTATCAAAATTTTATAGTAGATCTTATGATATAAAATAAACCTCAAGATATAATGACATTAATCATAAATACATTTCTTATGGTCTAGATACATCACACAAACGAGGAACAATAGATTTTTGACTATCAGGTGTTTGTGGCTTATAATCATGGATACTTCTTATCATGAAGTTTGCACATGGTGATCTCTAGTAGTGATATCATGAGGACAGACCAACTAATAGGAACACCCCATGTTTCGAGTGTCATTGGTAATTCAATTCTACAGATATTTGTATTGTTTTCTAGAATTAATATCATTACCAATGTATTCCTTTTCATCGCATACTTTGATATAAAAAAAATCATGATAATTAAATCATGTCGAGGATTCTAATGTTGGGTGTTTCATTGGTGGTATAGAATTATTTGAATGGTCCTGAAAGGATTTATCGCTTCCCAGTTGAGGAAGTAATGTATATTGTTTCGTTTTGATTATGATGGTAGTACCTTCCTAAGCCCATGTCCATCCAAATAAAAGTTAAATCTATCCAGTTAGATCAAAAAATAATAAAGCAAGAAAAGGACGATTACATGGGTGTGCATCCAGCTTTATGAGATATTAAATAGAAAGAGATTATAGTACACTGTGCTTTTTCATAGGTTGGTTAACATTTCTATGACTATCCTTATCTCATTAGGGTCTAGGATGGGTTACTATATACCACTCTTAGTCTGTGAATATTATTCACAGTTATCGATATAAGGTCCTAGAGGGTCCCAAAAAATATTATATTCAAGAATCTTCCCAATTCGGTTGAATAAGTAAATAGGACATTGTGGGTCCCACCACTAGGTTCTATGTTTTTTCGATAATGTACAAACACAAAACGAAAAAATGAATTCATATTATTCAACTAAAGAATAATTGGCATTGAATTTATTTATTAAATTTATTTACATATTTTAAAGTATATATATGGAAAATATTAATTTAACGAATATTAGTTTAAAATATTTAGTGTTGATTTAAAGTTTTGAGGAACTTTGAATCAAGTTAATTTCTCTGTTATTATCACATAATATATTAATTATATTACATGAAGGTTATAATAATATTAATGATGTATTTGTGACTCAATATAGTAGTCATAATATCTTTAATATAGTGTATTAATTATTCATGGGTTGGGGGGTAGTTCCATGTAATTTATTAACATGATATAAATAGAGTAATAGTGGATATCCACAATGAAAATTAATTGACAAATATATAGAGCCTCTCTATATCTTCATATCTCATCCATGTTATTTAAAAATAATATCTCTATTCAAGTGATAAGATAGAGCTCTCTCTCATGGATCACAAGCAAGGAGGTGCAGTGATCATTAGGGAATCAAAGGCATAATCAAATATCTAAGATAGAGAATAGAATTTGATGATCATAGCTCATGTGGTTTCTTTAATAACATGTTAATGATCTAGAGGAATTCAACTTCGGTTTCTTCGATCAGTGATCACCGGCTATGAGAATATGTCGAGTGTGGCTTTGGATCTAACCAGGTATTTATTTTTTATTATTTTATTCATAAAATTGCTCACATGTGGTCCTCAGACTAATAATGGGCAGTTCTTTACCAATGAAGGTTTAGTCATGTTGATCATTGGTGAAAAAATTTAAAATCTCATTTTGGGGGCTTCTAATGCACACTCGGTACCTTTACATAGCACCATTTCCTTTATTTTTATCCAATAGAACCAAGGCTATAAAAACCCAATAGGTTTATGAATTGTGTGAGGAAAATTCATGTAGGATAAAACCATGAATCTATATAAATTACATCACAACAAAATCCATCATTTATAGAATGAAAGAAATATATAAATTTATTTTCCCATAAATTGTTTCATGAAAACCAATGGTTTATTTAGAACAAGCTATGTTGCATAAGTGATATGGACAAAGTAAATAATAAATTAAAACTAAGTTAAACATCATATTTGTACCATAAAAATCTAAATTATGTTATTGGAAATAAAAGGAAGAACATATTAATCAATTTTAATGCATAACTCATGGGATTGAACCTAGACGGTATATGTAAACTATGACTCACTCAAGTAATACTCGCTGACATTTGTGAACCAAAAAATTCTAGGAGCTCTTAAAGTCTCACCAAGGTACGAATATATCCCTTTAGTTTACTCAGTATAATTGTAAAAAATTCCACATCCAACACTCAATTTTTACTAGATATGAATTATTTTTGGTAACCCACTCACACAAGGTCTCCCATGTACAAACAATCATCAAACCCATAGACAAATAATATCTATAACTTCATAAGTAAGAATACATAAAGTCTATGATATATTTATTTTTTGAGAAACCCTTTTAAAGTACATTTGGAACAAATTATATCTTTAAAATAGTTTATCAAAAACTCAGTACTCAAAACTATTTGCATTATAAAAGCTAAATTAAATTTCTATTTTAACCAATATGCTCCATGAGTAATCTCAACCATTTAGTCAACATCTCTAAAAATTACACATAACTCATAATACATAAACAAAAACCAATATAAATCCAAGAACATTAGGAGTGAAAAATGAAAGACTAATTATGTATATACACCTACCTCAATATTTAACTAAACTCATCACAAATGATTAAAATCATAGTACATGGGAATAAGGGATCCTTACAAACCTAAAAAACTAGGAAATTTAATAAATCCCTCATAACTAAGATAAGGTCAATACTCCATGTCTATCTAATTTTACAATATCCAATGAGAATGTATGAAAACTGCAAGACTAGTTGAGGGGAGGATAAATTTAAGAAAAAATGGAATTTACCTCAAGAGAAACCACTATGTTGAAGGTGGACACACCATTGAAGAAAATAGGGTAAATATATAAGGTTGAAGGGGGTTTGGTTATAATTAAATAGAGTACATGTTTATGATTATAGTAAAAAAATTTAAGGGAAATATAGGCATTTAAAATTTTAATGAAAACTAGGCAGGTCGCACAGTTTGGTTGCATGATTTGGAAAATTATACTCCAACCATGTGGGAGCCACTAATTTCACCTAGATATGTCATAAGATTTACACACATGGTTTACTCTAACAATGATTCAACCATATGGGTCATCCTAATACAAAAAACTAGGTTAAATGGTTACCTAGATATCTCACAAGATTTAACAAACCATAATCTAACATTGAAAAATGCCACTTGGATCCCTTACCCCTCCCCTCCCACCTCGTAAGGTGTGGTTCATGGTTATACCAACTGTTCGTATTGTTCTGTATTTATATTCATTCCAAATATATATATATATATATATATATATTATTGGTTTAATCTTGTTTCTAGTTTTCCCTTCATTGCAATTTATATGTCATAAATCCCTATGAATCCCAACATTAAGGGTGTTTCATGATGCTTTATTCCTTTTTGTTTCCGTGTCCCACATTTGAGGACCTTATGTAAATTTTCATTGTATGTTATTTTATTATTCTATTCCACTAATTTTGAACCACGAATGTTGTATGGGATTCTTGGTCTTTTTATGTGTGAGGTAGGAAAAATTCCCCCCAACTAATGCACACTATAATGTTAAATCCTTCAGCCCTTCTGTAGCCTTTGTGAAAAATTATTTAAACAAACATAGTTAATACATATTTTTTTCAACTCACTTTTAAATTATGAAATTACTTTTTCAGTATTTATTAAAACATGTAACATGGTTTGATTTTAGATAAGAATCCACATTGGAAAATTATAATATTAAATAGATTATTCCATTCAAATATGTTAAAATATAAATTATAATATACTAAACACATTAAAAAGATCAAACCTAAATTCCTTAGTTTAAATATTTGAAATGGAGCACATTTTCCATTAATAAATATATTACTATAAAAAAATAAAAAAATTGATGTTTCAATCAAATCTTGAAATTTTTCATACTTATTCAAATCATTAATCCCCATATCAATTTATGAGCTTATAAAAATTTCATTAATAACAAAAAAATCATGATTGCAGCTATTTATATTATATTAATTAAAAACATGCATTGAAATATACATCAAAAATATATTTCAGTTAATTCAATGATAATAGATTTAACTAAAACTATTTCAAATAAAACAAGATGAAAATTTAAAAAACACACATAAATCTATGAAAAAACACATTTATCAAGTATAACATGATTCTCTTGATTTATCACCATAGTAAAATAAATATAAAAATAAAACTACATTAAAAATAACGAATACAGTTAAAAACACATGAATGACCATACTAGTGACATTAATTAAAAACTTATTTTCTATAATAAAAAAGATCACAATACAAAAAAATACATATTCATGATAATAAAATAATTTCTATCAAAAATCATAGAACATGTTCTCGAAACATCTAATTATAGAAAAAACTTAATTTTCAAATAAAAAAAATAAATAATTGCATCAAATTAATGTACAAAACATCTATTTTCATTCCATAAATTTATAATCATTTAAATCTATAATGAAAATAATTTTTTGAAAAGGTAAAAAAATATAAAAAAATATTTGATTGAAAAAAATAACATTTTAAAAATTAATTGAAAATTATAAAATAAAATTATAGTGAGGAATAAAAAATTTAAAATATATCGTATATTCTCATTTAAAATAGTCTTTTTATAGAAATATTTTTTAAATAAATAAATTATAATATTCAATATTTATTGAAACAAGAAACATGTAATAGATATTCTTCATATTTTCGTTATTTTGTTTTATATAAGTATTTTCCATATTTATTATATAAATAAAATTTTACCCCACATATTTGAGATATTTTATTCAAAAAAAATTTAATTTTTTTATTCTCAATTGGGTTTTTATTCATTGTTTATTTTCGGTCATGTAGGGCTATAAAGAAATAATAATATTTCTATATTAAATAAAATTAGTATTTCTTAGTTATTTAATTTTTCCTTCAAATATATTAATTTTTTTAAAATAATATATGAGATTTATTGTAAATAATATTCATATATATACCGTTATATTTTATATAACAAACAATTCCTTCAAAAATTTAATAAATGAATTGTAGATAAAAAAAATATTAATGATATTAATTAAAAAATAGATAATGAATTTTATAAAAAAAAATATACAAAAAAATAATCATAAAATAAGTTTCATTATAATAACATGATCAATATTGTAAAAATAACAGAATAAAACTAAAAAGGATATAACCCAAGCATAGTGAATTATATCTTGCTAAAAAATAAATTTAATCAAAAAAATAAATATTAAAAAAATAAACAGAATATAAAAACAAAAGAATGAACATACTCTTATTTTTACATAATAAAAAAATATTATTTAAATAAAATATATCTCGATGAATAAATAACTTATTTATAAAAAAATAATTTTTTTAACCACAAAAAATAACATATGTTCTATCAATATCTACTTAGAAAAAAACATTTGTTTTAAAAACTAAATAAAATAAGTGACATAAAATTAATATACCAAACTTCTATTTTCATTAAAAATATTTATAATATCATAAACTAAAATGGGGAATAATGATTTTAACAATTAACACAAATATAAAAAATTCCATTTAGATAAAAAAAATATATTTCAAATCAATAATTGAACACTATAAATGAAATCATCTCATAAGAATAAAATAAAATCGAATATATATCCTTAGTTAAACCATAATTTTTTTATAAATCATTTTTAGATAATGTAATCAATTTTTTCGATATTTATTGATGCGTGTAACTCATTTTATGGTTAAAATATAATTCTCAATAATCAATTATAACGATAAATTGAATATTTTTTTAAAGATAATTGCAATATAAATTCTTACACACTGGACACATATTGGGATTTAAATAAAATCATAATAAAAAACAAAATAAATATATTTATGAGTTAATTAAATAATTAAATAAGAAAAAAAATTATAAAAATATCATTGACACAATAAAACCAAAACATTTCAATCATTGATTAAATATTATAAATTAAATATTTAGTAAAAAAAGAGTATATATCCTTACTTAAACCGTAATTATTTTCAAATAACTTTTGGATTTATAGTCATAGTTTTTAATATTTATTGAATCACATAAAACATTTTTTGAAAAAAAAATATAATAGGTAGTGATCAATTATAAAATTAAATTGAATACTTTTTTTTGATAAATTGAAACATAAAGTCTTACACATTTGACACCTATTGCGATTAAAATAAAATCATGAAAGAAAACACAATCATAGACAATGATAAATTTCAGAAAATAAAATAATGGAAAGTATTTTCACATGTTTTGGCTAAAATATATTACATGGTGAATTATAATAAAATTTCAATAATTAGTTGAAAATAGTAAAAAATATTTAATTAAAAATAAAAAATTAAAAATGTAACATATATTCTCGATCATCCTACTATTCATTAGAAATCACCATAAAATTATGCAGTGTGTTATGTGTTTTAATAAATTAGTTGTTTTCAAGATATGTTGTGACATTACATATTAAACAATGGATACATATTTGGGTTAAAATAAAACTAAGATAGTAGTATTAGGAAAATTGATTTTAAACTAAATAATGAATTATAGAGAACTGGATTTTTATACAAAATGTTTATTGGATGGTAAAAATTTAAATTACTTAAAAATCAAAAAAAAATACTTGGCTATTTTTATTGATTCTAATAACTAAAAATAGAAAAAGTAATATAATTTATATTTTCCTTCATTTTTTATTAATCTAATATTATAAATAACCTGTGAAATTAATTCTAATAATAAAAATATTTTTATATAAATCCTTGTTTGATTTAAAATAATTTTTTTTTCTTATAAAATATAAGTGTTTTTTTAAAATATCATGTGTTTTCCAACAGGGGTAAGGTGAAAAATGTTTTTTACATAACTATTAACTGAATGCAGATGTCTCTTGTAGATTTCAAACTCTATGGATAACACAAAAATGGATTTTATTATGAATTTTTATTATAAAATTCCTTTTAAATTGAAGATTAAAATTTTAATAAATGTTATTACACATGTTTTTCTATACGGTTGCGAGTGTTTCCCTTTAAATATGTCCTTGAACAAAAATGAGTTTATAAAAATTTAAAATTTTAAGATAGACATATTGGTAGGATAATATGAATAAGATTAAAAACTGAATGTGTTCAAGAGAAAATTGGAGTGGCTCGGATTGATGTGAAAATTAATGATACTAGATAAATATAGTTGATAATTGTTAAAAAAAGATATTGGGATGCACCTGTTAATAGGGTAAACATAAAGAAAAATTCATTTTGTAAAAATAATTAGAGTAATATTTAAAATACACCATAAATAAATTATTCAAGATGATGTCATTCTAGACAGTGTCAATAAAAAAATACGGTCTTAAATAAAGCTAATTGATGAGGTTTGGTTCATGTAATTAGACCCATTTAAATGGGTTAAAAGTTTTTTTTATGTTTGTTGAATGGGTAATTTAAAACCAAAATAAAAAAACCAGATAGTTAAAAAAATTATAAATAAAACCAAAATAAAAATAAAATTTATTATTGAAATAGGTTATTAAAATGGAAATCGAAATTCCATATATTAATCTATTTTTTTATAACCAAAACTGAAATTTTATTACCCTTAATGAAAATAAATAAAAGAACACATTTATGAGTACGAATAAAATACTAAAAATAAACAAAAAAAAAATTATTTTCACATGTTTTTATTAAAATCTCATAAATAATGAATAATTATAACAATTCAATCATTAGTTTAAAATTTTAAATGTGATATTTTAAAAAAAAATTAAAATAGAATGTATATTCTAGGTTAAACTAGTATTGTTTTTATATCAATTTTTAATTAAGATATTGAAATACAAAATATATTTAATTAATTTAAATTATAGATATTTTGAATAATATTATTTCAAACAAAATAATAGAGAATATGAATTCAATGGGAGCGATGACTAGAGAATCATGAACACCAATCAACATGGTGTATCATTTTTTTTCAAAATATCATTTAAATATAGTAGTCAAAGACAATAATATATTTAAACTAGTTTAACAATTAAAATTTTACATAACCAATAAATAATAAAACTAAATAAATTATATTTTCTATTAAAATATTAATAATAATATAATTCTATAATGTAAATAAATATTTTAAAAATAAAAATATAACTAAATCCAAAATTTTTTATATGGTTATCGATTTTCTGTTCACTTATAAAAAAAATATAAATATTTATCACCTCTTATTAGGAGAAATAAGAAAAAAAAATTATGAGCAATGAGGAAATAAAAAAAATAATGTATTTACACATATTATGATTGAAATGTAATACATAATGAATAATATTAATATTTAAATAATTAGATAAAAATTATTAATGAAATAATTTAAAAAAAATTAAAAATTGACCATATAATTGTGGCTACATTATAATTATATTATATCACTTTTAAATTAAAAAATAAATATCAAAAATATAATTAAATAAGCTTAAAAATAGAATAATTTTCATAAACTATTATTGATGGTTATATAGGAAACATAATTTAAAAGGGAGTAAAAATTAGAGCATCATAAACTTACAACAAAACGTGGAATAATTTATTTCCAAATCAATTTTAAAATAAGTATTAAAAATCACAAATATATTTCAATCAATTTAAATATAAAATGCTTGACTTCAAATATTATAAAACAAAAATTTTACAATATATATTTTATTTAAAAATAATTATAATCAATTAAATTATAAAATAAAATGTATATTTGAAAAATAAATAACAGAAAAATGGTTTGTAATGGTGAGAAAATACCAAATATAAACTAAATGAAAGTCTTTAGTGATTTTTTTCG
This sequence comes from Viscum album, assembly GCA_963277665.1. Taxonomy (NCBI): domain Eukaryota; kingdom Viridiplantae; phylum Streptophyta; class Magnoliopsida; order Santalales; family Viscaceae; genus Viscum; species Viscum album. Next base: position 519,969,132 of record OY728153.1, on the reverse strand, counting down.
ATATATAATACACAATGAATAATTATAACATTTAAATCATTAGATGAAAATTATAAATTAAATATTTAATTAAAAATTGGGAATAGAAATTATATTGTCAGTCGACACACCTTTTTTCAATATCAGTTTTAAATTTTTTAATCAACATCATAAATATATTCAAATAAATTTAACATAACAATATTTAACATAACCAATTGTGATAAAGACTATTGTGAAAATACATTCAATGGTAGTTGTGAGTCCTGCATCATGAACTCCTAATGACACAATTGTTAACATCCATCCCCTTTCCCTTTATCTTGAGAAGAGGCAACGGTATTGCTATCCTTAGGTGAAATATCTCAGACACCAAAAAATTGTAATAAATTCCATGATCTTTTCAAATATTGGGGGATGATTTTCCCTTCAATTATAAAACAATCTGACAAAACAAAACAATAGACATCTAATTATCTAAATGATACATGAATAATTAATAACAAAACTTAATGAAATAACAATACAAAAAAATATTAGAGTACAAATAGAAAAAAAAATAAATCTACAATGCTAAGACACCAAACATAAATACATTGGAAATAATTTGGCACCATTCTAAACAAATATTCATAAACTCCCCAACTCCAGCTTTAACAATGATGACATGAATCCAAGTATCACCACAAGGGAATTATGAATCATGACCCTTCTCTATATCTCAGTAGATGAAATTTGTAAATACACAAAAAATTTAAAGTAGAGAGTGAGTATATCACTCAAAAGTATTTCCCCAAAAACATTCCATCACACGACACTATAAAAAGAACAAGTTATAACTTTTTATATAAAATATTTTTTTGATAAATATAATATTTTCACACATTTCATTTTTTTAATTCTATGTTATTAATACCACCATATTCTCCTTTTATGATAATATTTAATATTTTTAGGGTTTTGTGGTAATTTTTTGTAAATCTGAAAAAATGGCATAATTTGGGATCTAAATTGTTCGAATTTTCTTCTCTATTTTGGACATAAATTTTTATATAATAAGTTTGACTATGAAATTATTTTTTAATCCATCCATACATCATTGTATTAATTTCATCAAATTAAAACTAAAGATAAATCCAACATTTGAATTCCCAAAACTAGTTTTCAATCGAGGCATGAATGATATGCCTAGATCTGGCCACTATTGAAGATGGGACAATATCCCCAAATTTAAATCCTAAATTATATAAATTTAGTAATAGATAACTATAATAATATAGGGAACATTTTTATTAAATATGGACCCACTTGATTTGGCCACCTTCAAGTACATTATAGAATGGGAAATTAGAGATTTGGAATAGGAATGGTCACCTTGATAGTATAATTTCATGATTAAATAAGTAATATCTCTTCAAATTTCTGCCCAATAAATATTAAATTTAGTTGGTGAACATGAAATATATTTCATAATAGATTTTATGGAGAACACATTTTCCAAATTCTTTACTAATGTGCCTACCAGGCACACACATTTAGATGATAGGAATATAGCCAAAATATTTACCCCACACCTTCCTATAAAAATGTTTCACCTCTTCATTTCAAATTTTTTCTGAGTTGGGGGAAACCATTTTTGTCCATTTCTAATTTATTTGTCGTACATTAAATTCTCTAATAATATTATGATTTTAATATATTCTTCTTCTTCTTCATATCTCTTCTAACCAATTATTTTATTTTATGTGTTCTTCCACCTTGTACCCTTATCAACTCCCCTAAAAATTGATAAACAATTTTAGTATTTTTGATGGAGGGGATGGTGGTTTGACTATGATTCTTTTGATTTAATTAAATATATTTATTGAATTATTGGAATTTTCTTGATGGTTAAATCGAATATGGGGATCGGTCTCTCTATTTTATCTATCATCTTAATTATTCATCATATTTATCAATAGTCATTCCATTCACAGTTTGTTTCATGCATAAGGTGGATCATGAAATTAATTTTGATGTTTACGGAAGATGTATCATAGCTGAAGTTCAGAATATAATTTCCCGTTATGCATATGTCTTGATATGGAGTGATTAAATTTCATATGATAATGTGAGGTGTAACAAGTCAGGATCACCTCATTGAGTTGAATATTGAATTCCCTTTTGAACAATGATTTCAATTTCCATAACCTCATGAGAAAAACTTCCTTCTTTTTTTATATCCTGATTTATTTTGTGTTGTATTTCATTTATTTATATTTATATTTATATGTACTTCATTTCAAAAACCCCATTTATATTAATTAAGTTAGTTTTATATTATATAATTTATAATAGTGACAATAGGATGATAGTGAGTTGGGAGTAGCCTCCATGAGGGATCGATCTTAGGTTATTAACTATATTTTATACTTAGTTAAATAAAATTCATAGTGAGGTAAAATGATAAAATCTTCAACATCAATTTGGCATTTTTTTGTGGTATTCTAAGCATATTAATAAATATTTTTTTCATAAAAAACAAAAAAAATAAAAATTCAAAAAACAAAAAAAAAATTACTTCATTGCATATCTTTATTTACTTAGGTTTTGGATTACATTATTTATTTTACATACGCATGGCCTAGTACTAACTTCTCTAGTATGAAAAATATATTTCGGATTCAAATGGAAGAATATGCCTTAATGATTCATGAAAATATCAAAATTCTCAAAAAATAAGAAGTCTGGTAGCATTGTTATCGATAGAAGTTGAAGAGATTAAATTTCTATGGGTGGAATGGAAACAATGAAAAGGTAGAGAGAACATAATTCCTATTTCACCTACATTTTAACAAGAAATTGGTAACGTTGAAGTAATAATTCACTATCCACTTCCCTCTCCAAAAAATGAATTCCCAGTTGTCCAAATAAATTAAAACAAGTATGATACAAATATTTTTAAGGGATATTAAATTTATGATAATTATTTTCATTCAAAAATTATTTATTTTGAATTGTAAAATGATCTCACTTATTTTTTTTATATAGAAACACTAATACATTCCCTGATTGAAAAATATAAATAATATTCCTTTGTTGAGGATAAAATTGAGGAGCCAATTGAGTTGTACATTGGTGTGTATGTGGATTGTGGCATGAAATAAAAAACAATTTTGGATCATTTTTTGGATCCAAAACATAAGATAAGATATATCGTGTTCTATTAACTTCACCACCAATGGACACTACTCCCCCGACTATGAAAAAGAGTGAGCAACCCTATATTATTTTCCCTCCTCATATATTCCTTAAATTTTCTATTTCCTATCTTCTATGGGTTTGGTATAAAATATATTTTTGGGGGTTCTAACTCCTATCATTTACTTATGGATTTTAGGAGAAATAAACTATGCTGGTTTATGATCAATAAATCACATCCACCTTTAGATTTGGGATAATACACTATAACTGCCTAACTATGGGAGATAAAACCCTAGCACCCACACGGGGGTCTAAACCATGTTATATACTAGTTTACATTTCTATTTTTTATTTGATTATATAATGTTATGTTTATTTTTTTCATTATTTGTAGGAAAAAATGGCTAGAAATATTAAATAAAATCTTCCACTTGAAAATAAAGATGATTTGTATCTTTTCTTCTCTTTTATTTTTTCTATACCGATTTTTATTTTATTGAGATAAAATGAAGTGTAATAAATTCTACGACAGGGTGGATTTTAAATATTCTTAGTTATATTTTTTGTCATTAATTTTTTTTCATTTTAATAAATCATTTCTCAATGAAATGTTCTTTTCATGTTTAACACATCAATTTATTTTGAATTATTTGACATGATTTTTTAAAAAATGTATTTTAAATCATTATTCATGTGGAAATGTTTTACTTGAATTGAATTTTCAATCATTTTTATGAGTTTGCCTAATTTTTTAAATTCATTCCCTTGAAAAAACAGACACAAAACATGTTCCCATTTTTTTAGGTATTCTAAAACACTTTGAAATGTTTTTAATGATACCCACACATTATTGAGAAAAAGATGATTTTTTCGGAAACCCAAAACTTTTGATTTTTGTCTTTTAAATCAATGGACTTCATGAAATTTTTTTGATTGATTAAGATATTTTATTAGCATTTCAAAATTTTACCTTAGAACCACCATTAAAAAAATCATTTTTCCCTTACATTTCATGATTTCTATATATGTTTAATGCACATTACATTTTTATTTTTCCTTACATACCTACACTATTTTTATTATGGCATGGATATTTTATGATTTAGTGTGGGGGAATGGAATTTTATGTGTGTTATTTGGGTTAAGTTTCATTTTTGTGTGGTGTGAGGTGAGTTTCATAATTGTTTTCAGTAAATAATGAGGTAATTTTGCATGATTCATCATTTAATTTTTGAGTTATTTTAATTATATGGTCCCCCGTAAAAAAAATTAAAAACTTGGAAAAATTATAATAATTGAAAAAATTAAAAAAATGGATATGATCTTGAATTATTCTTTATGAATAAATTTCTTTATTCATTTACCTCTTTAAAATAAATAAAATCCGTTTTTATTTATTTATTGAATTCAATTTTTAGCTCATCCTCCATGGAAAAAAATAAAAAAATGAAACAAAATGAAAAAACATGAAAAAAATGAATAATGGGGGATAATATGGAAGAAATCAATCAATTTAATTAGTTATTGTCTCATGTAAGAAGTCATAAAATAGGGGTTAGTGTTTTCTTTTAAATTTTCAAGGGGTATTGAGTATATAATTTTTTATTTGTTTCACTTGAAAATTTATGTACTCCACTTAAGATTTCAACCTCCTCTTTCATGTCTTAATTTTTTAAAAGCTTTTCCCACCAACCCTAAGACATAAAAAATGAATGTAAAATTACTCATGATTAAATTAATTTTCATGTCTCATTTTTTGAAGATATAATAATTTTCACAAGCCTATGGTGATACGTAAATATTTCAAATATGAGCATAACTCTAGATTCAATTTCTCTTCAGTGAAGAGTGAAAAAAATTAAAAGCGTGGTAGTTTTTGATTGGTCCATGGATGAATGAATAAGTTTTAATGATTTTAAATGTAATTAATTGAAATATGAGGAAAAAAATTTCTTATATATGACATTATGTTATTTTTTTGAATAATATAATGTATTTTTTATCATATTATATTGTTGTGTGAGTTTTGAGGTGAATGTTTGATGATTTCCCAAGAGTGAAATGTTTAAGTTTGGGAGAGTGATAAAGATAATATTTTTAAACATTTTATATTTTCATTCAATTTTATTAATACCAAAAATGAGTCATTTTATTATAAGACATCACATTTTTAGGTTATAATGGGAATTTGACCTAAATTAGAAAAATGACCTAATTTTGGATTTTAAATATTTTAATTTTCCACTATATTTATACTATAAGTATTTGAACAGTTATTGAAATTGATAAATTTCAATTGTTTTTAATCCATAAATCATGGGAATCATTTCATTTAACTTAAATTAAAGCTAATTCTACTAATTGACGTCTAAAAACTAGCTCCTAATTTAGGCCTGAAAATTACTGCATTGATTTGGACACTTTTGAAGATCGTATCATATCTCATTCATTAAAAACCTAAATGAACTAAAATTGTGGATGACTAAATTTAAGTAGTTAAAGAAAAGTTTTTTCAACTATTTTCCCTCATTATTCATTATCATTTAAGGTCATAATTTCATGGTAATGTGAAGTTATAGAATACCAACAGTCCCCAGAAAAAAATATTTTCATATTAATTCATCAATAAATCATTAAATATTTTTATTATAAAGATAACAATCATGTTTGAACATAAAATATATTTCAGAATAACATTTTTGAATAACACATTACCAAATAAGGTCATATATATGGTCTAACATGCACAAATATTAATATGACATATTTGGAGCCAAAACATCCACCCCCTCACCCAATAAAATATTTCTCCCCATCATTTAAAGGGGTTAGAATATTGGGGAATCCTTTTGGGAATTTTAAGTAGATCTTTATTATTTTTATATTCTTTAATATTATTATAATTTTAATATATTATCCTTATTTTTCATATCCCTTCCTTCCATTTATTTTATTTTATGTATTCTACCATGGTGTTCCCTAATCAAATCTATAAAAATATTGAGAACTAACCTTTGTGTTTGTTGAAATGAGGAAATATTGGTTTGATTGAGATTTGTGCTCATTAAATTCTTCTCTTTATAAAATTTTAGTATTTATAACAATGTATAAATTGATTATGGTGGGTGGTGTCCATGTTTTCTCTATCATTTGAATTATTATTCCCAATTATCAATCATCCTTCCCTTCATTGTTTATGTCATGCATACGTTGAATCAATGAATTAATTGTGATAGTCTATGATAAGGACTCATAGCTGAAGTTCAAAAGACAATTTCCCCTTATGAATATGTTTTGACATGGGTTTATTGGAATTCAAATGAGAAGGTGAGGTGTGGTGGGTCATGATCACCATATTGACTTGAATATTGAGATCCATTTTAAACAATGATCTCAATAACCATAATCTACTAAGAATAATAAAATTATTTATTTTTATATGACTTAATTATTTGCTTCATTGTATATATATATATATATCATGTATTTAAAAAATCCCCATAAATATTATTTATGCTTTTTTTATATTAGTTAATTTATAATAGTGACAATAGGAAGATAGTGTGTTGTGATTAGCCTAATCAAAAGATTGATCCTAGGTTGTGTGCTATATTTTATACTTAGGTAAATAAATTAAAGAATGTAGGGAAAAATACTAAATCCTCAATGTCAATTTAGAGTTTCTTATCGGGAGGAAACATTATTTCACACGATATTTTTCATAAAAAACTAAAAATATATAAAAATCATAAACTAAAAAAAATTACATCATTATATATGTTTATTTAAGTCAGTATTGAATTAATTTAGTAATATTTCATATTCATTATCTTGCACCAACCTTTATAAAAGTTAATAGACATTTATGATTCAATGGAATTTTAAAATTTTCAAAAAAATCAAGCAGGATTGTAGCATCACTTGGAACCGATGATGATGAAGTTGAAGTTTTATTTATGGAATTGAAACAATGAAAAACTATACGGAATGAAATTTATATTACATTAACACATAAATAATACATTTATAAGTTTTAACCAATACATAAAAGATCCATTTACCTCTCCAAAAATTGAATTCACAACATCCCTATTAAAGGAAAGAGGGTTTGAATCTAAATGTTTTAAAGGATATTCAATTTATGATCATTATTTTCATTTATAAATTATTTATTTTGAGTTTCAAAAAAAATCTCCCTTATGACTATTTTATTTATTAAACCCTACTTCTATAGGCCCTCGTTGAAAAAGTGGAATATGTATCTTATGTTGAGGATAAAATAGAGTATCAATTGGAGTTGCTAACTAGTTAATATGACTATAATGGCAAAAAACAAGAAATAATTTTGTAAAAAATTTCTAAACATGAAATAGAATATGACAAAAATAAAATTTTATTATATTTACCAAAAGTGGACACCACTCCCCTTGCTAAAAAAACTGGGACAACCCCTATATTCTTTCCCCCTGCTCCATAAAAATTATCTTTCATATATTCTAGAGGTTTCGACTATTTTTATTTTCATTGGGATTTCTCACTCCTTACATATATTGATGGATATTAAGATAAATAGACTATGGATGTTTATGAGAATACAACCACACCCACCTTCAAATTGTGGCTAATCTACTGAAAATTCCTTACTTTGAACAGTAAAACCATAACACCCGTAGTGAGGTTCAAAATCATGTTTTATCAACTTTTCCATTTGTCTTTATTTTTCATTATTTCCCTTCTAATATGTTTATTTGTTATTATTTCTAAGAAAATGTAGTAGAAACTAATATCTTAACTCAAATATTCTAACTGAAAATAAATTCAGGTTATATCTTTCATTCTCATTGGTTTTTCCTACCCTTATTTATATTTGTTTGAGATTAAATGAGGGGTAGAAAATTTAATGTGTGGGAGGGAGTGTCATTATTCTTAGTTGTCTTTGTGTGTTATTATTTTAGTTTTTATTCATTATTGGAAAATTGAGTTTAAATGAATATTATTATCATTTTCTTAAATTAAATTGATATTGATGGAGTTGACATTATTTCTAAAAAATGGATTTTAAATGATTTTTGATGTGAAAGTTTTTTCTTTGAATTAGATTTTAAAATAAATTTACGAGTTTTAATGATTTTTGAAATCCATTCCCATGTTGCACTAACAAAAAATATTTTTCCAATCCTACAAGGTACTCTAAACGAATTTGTTATATTTTTCATGATACCCAGACATTATTTATAGAAACATGGATCTTTTGTAAGAACATGTACATAATATTTTTCTCTATAAAATATTTGGAAATTATAGAATACTTTTGATTTGATTGATTCATTTTATTTTCTATAAAGAAAATTAATTAAGACCCACCATTACATATATACTTCATTATATCTTATATACCATAAATTTCATTTTATGTTTAATCCATATTACAAGCTTATTTTTCTTTACCAAAATAAACTCTTGGTATTTTGGTATGGATATTTCAAGTTTGAGTGTGGAGGGGGAATTTTATGTGCGTTCTTTCAGATTTAATTAATTTTTGGGTAGTGTGAGGTGTGTGTAAATATTTCTTCAGTGGAGAATGAGATAATTGGGAATGATTCAACATTTAATTGTGTGTTATTTGTATTATGTGTTTCTCATTCAAAAAAATTACAAAATTGAAAAGAAAACAAAAAAATATAAAAGGGAGAAAACAAATATTATATTGAATTATTCATTGTTATTACTTTTGTGAATCATGTCCCTTTAAAATATAAATGTCGTGAATTATTATTCCTTAGTTGTTTTTATTTTTCAACTCGTCCTCTTAGAAAAATGAATCTAAACAATGAAAAAAAGGAAAAAAAGAAATAGTGGAAAGTTTTGGATGAAATCATTCATTTTATTAAATTAATGGATCATTTACCATTTAAAAAAAACATGAGCTTTATTTCATATTTTCAATGTGGATTTAAAGATTAGTTTTATTTTTTCTCACTTGAATATTTGTGCACTGTACTTAAGTGTTCAACATCCTCTTTCTAGACTTAATTTTTTAAATTCTTTTACCTCCAAACCAAAGACATGGTAATTACATGGAAGTTTATTCATGATTAAATTAGTTTTTATATTTCAAACTATAGAGATATTTTAATTTTCACAATACTATAATGAGACATTTATTTTCTATGTGTGATCATAACTCCATATTTAAATTCTATTGAGTGAAGAGTGACAAAAACATTCAATGTGTGGTTGGTTTTTATTGGGTCATGGATGGATTTCTCATATCTAATGAATTTAAATGTTAGTATTTAAAATTATTAATAATTTTTTCATATAGATACATAATGGAATTCGGTTTTGAGTAGGATCATGTATTTTTCAAATATTTTGATTGTTTGGTGGATTTGGATTTGAATGTTAGATAATTTCTCATTAATGGAATAGTAATGTGTGGGTTATCACTTATGTTAAAATTTTGAAACAATTTATACTATAATATAATGTTATTAATCCCAAAATAGAGTTATTTTATAGGAAATTGTATCACTTTTATGTTTTGGTGGTGATTTGAGAAAAATTGGAAAATGGCCTAATTTTGGATTTTAAATATTTTAATTTTATTTTGTATTTCAGTTGTATGATTTTCTATAGTAAATGAAATTATTATGTTACATTTTTAAGATACCAAAAATAATGGGATTAATAACATTAAACTCTAACTAATGCTAAATCAATTATTTAAAGGCCTAAAACTAGCTCATAATCTAGGCATTGAAATCTATAAATAGATCGATAAACTTTTTAATATATTCCCATATATCACATATTAAAATCCCAAATGATATGAAATTAGACAAGGATAAATATATGAATTTGGAGAATATGTGTTTTAATTGTGGCCCCACCTGATTTAGCCTCTTCAATTTTATATTGTATGGGAATGTGGAGTTTTGTAATACGAACAGTCACCTCTCCAGAATATATTTTGATGTAAATTAGCCATAAAAAATTCAATATTTTCAAAATAAATTTTAAATTTCATTACTGTTTGAATATAAAATTGGTGAATAGGTTTTATGAGGAAAATTGTTTCTAATTTGTTCATTTAATAGGTATAGAATTCACACACAATCATATGATAGAATTGAAGATTAAATTTTCACCCCATCCCTGTATAAAAATGTTTCTCGTCTTTATTTCACGAGGTTGTAAACATATGGGAATCTTTTGTTATAAATTTTTTATAAATTTTTAGTATTTAAAATTCTATAATCTTATTATACCTTTAATTTATTACTCTTATTCATATCTCTTCCTTCCATATATTTTATTTTATGTTTTATCCAAGTTAGTTCCCTTACCAATTCCCTAAAAAATGGAGAACCATATTAGGTGGTTGTTGGAGCATGGAAATATTCGATTGAATTATTTTCATATGCATTAATTATTTCTATTTATTCAATCATGGGAATTTTATAAATTTGATGATTGATTTTTATGAGTGGTCTCCATTTTTATAAATTTTCTAAATCCTTATTCTCATTTATTAAAATGGTTCCAATATGATTTGGAAAGCCAACCCGCACCATCAAAAATTATTAAAAAAAATATAACGTTAAAATATTGCAAGGTTAAAGAAATAAAGGATAATAGAGCATGTGATTCTCATAATAGAGGAATTAAGATATCAATTCCATAAACACCCATTAGAACCCATGTTTCTATGGTGTCGACCTCTACCCTTTGGGTGTCAACCTCTCCTCCATTTTTTGACCTTTTAGGAGGAAAGAGTTCATCATCTAATGTTGAATCAGAGTAATTCTTTGCGCTGATGCACCTATGCTATTTCAAAAAAATATCCATAACACCTATCTTTGGATATGATTAGAATCAATCTTTGATATTTTTATATATCAATTTATAAAACTAGAGATAGTCACAATATCCAAAAAAACATTTCCTATTTTAGAAAATATTACTTAAAGATATAAATATAACATTTTCCCATTTCTTTTTTATGACCCTGGGGGAAACATTCACCCTCATAGTCCTCTAAAGTCCATAATTCATTTTATTAATTTATTAAGAGCCAATTTTCTTGGTAAGTTGGAACCATACAAATAAAGCCACCATTTCACAAATAACCCCCATCCAAATTACACAACTCAACTAAAATTACGAAAAACTACATTCAAATTTCAAGACCAAAATTCAAAAAACCACCAATATCAAAATAGAACCATAAGATAACCACCTCGATCTGACCTCGATCCTCACATCACTGGCATTAGAAAATCAATTTCCTAAAGACTCTTCATTTTCACCATCATCACGTCTTCATGTCATCAAAGTCATCGACCACATTATCTTATCACTGTTAACATCATCTTTGATTTCCACTACTGGAAACCATTACCCCCATGACATCAACATTGCATTGTCATTTTCTGGAACCATAACCATCGTCGTCGGAAGTAGTGGATCATATCCATCATCCATAATACTCTCCTCCACTACCAAAATTCATAGATTTCGGTCATCAGAACCTTAGAGAAGAGATTCCATGAGAAGATCACTCTGACATTCTATTCACAATGAAAACCAAGCCACACAACACCATCGACATCCTAAAAAAACAAGAATGTCCAAAGAAACCCTCCAGCATAGGGAATGAATGAAAATCCCTTGAATTAGAAGATCATGAACCCCCCAAAATCTTAAAAACTACCTGATCAAAACACCATCATAGTTAAATAGCACTGATTCCCACCACTAGAAAGTGAAAAAAATTGATGCACCTCTGCCCAATGAGCATAAGAAACCATGCATTGAACATTGAAAATAAAGTAAAACATAATCGGGGAAGAAAATAAAATGAAATGGGAATGAGGGAATGCTGGGGAAGAAACCCTAAGGGAGACCAGGAAGGAATCCCTAAAGGGAATCCCCATAACCACCAGAACACATTGCCCAAAACCTCTAGGTGTCCATCGCTCCAAATCTGACTTAGAATGGGGTGATGGATTGTGAGGTCAGAGCATGGTTTGGAGTATGGGGTAAAGGTAATAGGGGATGAAACCCAAATGGAAGCCAGAACATAGAAGGGGAACCATGAATGAAACCCTAAGGAAAAAAAGAAATAGAGATGGGGTGAAACGCTAAGATGAAGCAGAAAGATGACATCAGGGGATGAAACCCTAGGAAACACCAACTGAAGTATACCATGAAGGACCTTCTCCCACCACCACTGTCCAAGACCCCTATAAGAACCAACACATTCAACCATATTACGTTCCAGAAGACAATTCAATGTCTAGAAGGGTATCCACAAGAGATTGCACTAAAAGGGATAAAAAGGAAGTGGCATTCAATTTCAATTTTACGGTTCAAAAAACTAAATTAAGAAAGGTTCTATCCTATGATATTAGATAATCAACTACCTATTGAGTTAAGATATCACATTTTGATTGTCCGTCATCATATTGCTCATACTCACCAGCAGATTGACCATCCTCACCCAGCATATCAGTTTGTCTACAAGTGTAATTATCTGCTATTTATGTATGGTAAAATTCAGCCATTTCTAATATAATAACAAGGTCAGTGAACTGAACATAAACAGTATTAGGTAACCCTATATTTCTATCTTCTCTAGACCTATCAACAAGCCTGGTGGTGATAACTGCAACACCCAGAGATTTTATGATATATATCAATTTTAATTTCTTTGAGGTCTTCTATTGTACACTACACCAAGATTAGGATCTTCTATATGTTACACCGTATTGGCTTGCAGTATACACAACATTATTCTTGGATCATGTTACACACAATTTCATGTTTTTTGTGGACATTATTCTACACAACATTAAGTATAGATTCTGTTTAATGTATAAATGGATTAAGTTTTGATTGTGTTATATGAAACACCAAAGAGAGCGTGCCATACACGTAGCCCTAACATAATTTAATTACACGCAATCAGAACCTTCCTCGATAGCATGTTTAGTACGCAATACCGAGTTTCACAAAACAACGGTATTTAAATAAAATATTATATAAACTAGCCATTATGAATATTTATAACCACTTTTTGAAATTTTAATCATTTTATCTTTCAAAATGGACTTCATTTTTGGATTTGGAATATCGAAATTATCTTTGGGTGAATTTTTGTTATTTTTCTGAAAACTTTCAATTTTTGAGGAATAAAGAAAACACTAAGTTATTGGTTAAAACCGACATTTTATTGAAATAATAATTTATTTTATTTATTTTTATTTTAGGTAAAAATAGATACATAATACCTATATATGTTAAATTTAATTCATTGGAGTCATTTTATAATAATTTTAGATATATAAAAATTTTCTTTAACTTTTTACCTTCTTCTACCCACCTCATAGAAGAATTTGAAAATTCACATAAAACTTAATTTTATCGCTTCTGTGAGTGGAATTTCAAACATCCAAGAGACACGGTTAATATCAAGGAATAAAATGTGGTTCAATAAGATAATAATAATTTTTGTTGAATAGTAACTTTTTACTTTTATTTACCACAGTTAAAAGTAAATATGGTAATTAAGGGTAAAAATGATATTATTATTACCGTAACACATGTCCTAATTCTATTGTACAAGTAAAATTCGAGCAAAAACAACCTTATGAATAAAATATTACCCTTTAGGTCCACTTGTAGTAGATTAGGACATTTATTATTATTTTATTTAATGAAGAGTTAAAATAGTTAAAATCAAAGTTTAATAACTAAAACATTTTTAATATAGGGTTATACATAAGATAAATTTGACAATAAATATTAATTATAAAGATAAAAGAATTTCCCACATAATGGAATTTTATTTATAATTTTTAGACATTATATATTATATATTATTTATGCAAAAATGATTATTCAGTAATTACCTTATTAATGATATATTAACATAATTGATATTATAAATACCCAAATAAATGTAATTTGAGACTTTTTATTAATTACACTAATTTTATAGGTTAATATAAAATATTATGGTTGGTTAAATGAATTGTTTCTAAGTAATAATTCTTTTATGAATTTATAAAAAACAAAATACTAAATAGTGTCAAAATTGACATAAAAGAGTTTTGGAAAAAAAATTATTTTATTAATTGATAAAATGGTCCCAAAAATCAAATGTTCGGCCAGAAGTATTATATAATAATATATATGACAATAATTAACCAATTGGGGTTTTATTGGTTGTTTATAGTAAGTTTATTAACTATATAGTGTAAAAATACAAGAAGATGCGGTAAAAGTTAAATTATTTAACTTAGAGTTAAACCTAAATGATAAGGATAAAATGGTAACCTAACTTTGTCTAAAACCTATTGGTTTAGTGTATTTAGACCCATCCTCACCCTATCCTTGAAATTAGTCCCCTTAGAGAAATTATAAACAGAATATGACTTTATTATAAATTAATATTTTATGTTTTTTCTTAAGGTGCCCCTAACCCCTCTTATAAAAGGGCACTCCCTCTTCTCTCACATTCACTACTCCCAAGCCATTTGGCACATCCAAACCCTGCCAAAATACGGTCTCCAATATCCTCCATTCATTCTAGAGACGTTAATTTTGTTATAAAGCTAGCCCAGAGAGCCCTTTTGATCAAATAAAAATGAAGAACCCGAAGAAGAGGTAAATATCTCACCACCTATTTCAAGTTTTTTTCTTCTTCCAGATCCTCCTTCTTTCTTATTTACATTATAAAATAATAACTACAGTATGTTATATATATTTTTATGTTATTATAAAAATCTTACAACCATATTGGTTATTTTATCCATCCTATGAATGAAAAAGTCACCACATGTGCGTACGTACGACTTAGCGTCTCCACGTCATGGTGTGGTTTGTTATTCAAACATTTCATCATTTGGATGGGTATAATAATGAGTATAAATGTTATAAATAATAAATATAACATTATTATGATTCTTTATATATGATATACCATCGAATTATATGCTATTTTAATATCAAATGAATGATATCATCGCTCGTGCGTACGTACGGTCTATCGTCTCCACGAACGTGATGAGATTCATTTTTCATGATTAACCATTCAAGTATGATAATAAAGTATATATAATAAATAATCATGAATGATATTTCATAATAATGATACTGGATTTATGTACATATATTTTTCATTTATTTAATTCCATTCAATTCAACAAGGAAACAAAAATAGCGTTCATGCGTACGTAAGGCCTACCATCTCCAAGAACGATGTATTTAATTCCATTTATCAGTCTATCCTATGTATTTATAATCTGAATATATATTATATATAAATCATTTTTTACATTCTGGAATTATTTAAATTAGGATATAAGTAATAATATGAATAACAACAAGTTGAAAAAGGTACAATAAAAGAAAAGATTTTACCCAAAACGCAGCTTTAACATGGAATTTACAAAACAAATAATATAAAGTCATAAGTGAACCATATATGATATCATAACAATGAATATGATTTTGTAATAAGTCAATGACATTCTTTAAATCATTATACCGAAGATATGGATACATACGAAGCTTATCATACCTATGGTAAGAGATAATTTTTCAATCTCATTTTTATTTGAGATTGCATATACGTAAGTATTTACTGGAGTTATATTTTTCATCCATGTCCATAAAAACGTTTTTCATAAAGTTTTTAATATTCTTCAATGTATGTTTAAATTCATGTTTACCTCCCTTTTAATTTTAATTTGTTTTAATGAAGGAATATTTCTTTTTTTACCATATGAGTTACTTTTTGGATTTTCTGTCAAAAGTACAAGGAAAATGTTTTTTCTAACTTATACAACATGAACGGATTTTTATGGTTTCATAATTCCTTATTTTCAAGAAGCTTAATATACAATATTTCATAAATATTTTCAAAAAAAATTCTTTTCTTTTTAAATTTCATGGAATTTTGTGAAAAGAAAATTAATTTGAAAAGGAAATGATATTTTCCTCAAGAATTCATTTCAAGTGTTTTGTCAAAACCATTTTCCATCTAAGATGACATCATTTCATATGTGTATGTTTCAAGTATAATGCCTCTATGATTTTCATGGTTTCCTTTTTTTTATGATGAAATGATATCCATTTGTTTTATATAGATTATGTTATAATGGAATGATGTTTATGAAACCCATTTTATTCTTTGGGTTATTATGAATGATTAATGTATATATTGTGGCACACATAAAAATTATTTCATTATGAGATGGGTGGGACCTATATATCCCTCCAATTAATTGGGTAATGATTTATATCTCATGAGATAGACATGGCTGGAATGACAAGTTATTCTGGTTCAATGATACATGACTGGAACGAGGAGTGAACTCGATTCAGTAAGGGACATTGTCCACTATAATGGTCTTGGAAGCAATGCCTTGGATGCTATGGAAATCATATCATGCGTTTAATGGTTTTACACAATTACATGTTTTATTTTATCAATATTAATGTTCCTTTATGATCTATGGCTTATGTACTTCCATGATTTATGTCATTGTTCATGATTTTGATGTTTTATGTTCATGTTTTTACATTCAAAAGTTTATGGATTGTTTTTAGGTTCTTGATGTTTACCCTTACTGAGCATTTGAGCTCACCCTTTTTAATGTTTTCATTTCCCCAGGATATAAAGAATGATTTTAGGTAAGAAAACCAAAGGGGTAGTTCTTTATGGGAGATATTGAAGATCTTTCTCCATGATTAGAAGATTATGTTCCGAATTTTCAAAGACACTAAACTACTACGGTCTTTGGGGGTCTGTTTTTGTCATGTATTAAGTATTCCGTAAAAGTATTTTAATGACTATGTATTTCAATCTTTGGGTCTCTACAGTTGGAATCAGAGTGACAGTTTAGTTAACCTTTGGAAACTATGATGCGAAAACTATAGTGAAATCCCCAGAGATATTTCTAATGTATATCTATGGATTTCCATAACGTTATGTATAATTATATGATATAGTCCTAGAATTACGGTAATGATCATAGAATTAAACCAAATATGTTATAGAAAGAATTTACTCCCACTTGATTATGTTTTTTTCCTAGTTTGAGTTTTCCTCTCATAGAATTCTTTTTGGGTTTTAAGAAATTGCAGGAAATAGGAGGATTTATGTTAATAGAGAATATGATGGACAATGGAATGATATTCTTCATGATAAAGAAAATGAAAAGGGATTTGGAAGGTGAAACATCATTATAATGAATAATCAACAATCTCATAATATGATCAACAATCTGAACTTTAATAAGTTTCCTGACTCAGTTAATAAGGGAAAGAAAAAGTTTCATGATGAGCATAGAGGAAAAAAAGTTCAATTTTCCTCATGTAAATCATGTGGGAAGAGGAATCAAGGAGAATGTTTCAAATGAACTGGAAGATGCTTTGGGAGCGGAAAAGAAGAAAAAAAAGCCTATAATTGCAAAGGTAAAGGTTCAGTTAACACCATGGACAAGCATAATGGCATGGATAAGACATCAATAATGGTTTAATGTTTTAAATGTGAAATTTACTGGCATTATGGAAATAAATTCACTAAGGGAAAGTCTCATGAAGAGAATCGGAATGGTTGTATGGGTAGTATTTATGATGATGATGATGAAGAGACTAAAAATGATATGTGAGATGAAAGAATTGTTGATGCTCGTTCAATGGTTTAAGAAGGTAGTGGAATAATTTTATATTTATCAAGAGTAATGTTGTATGAGTAATTTAATGGTACTATGGAATAAAAAACATCTAAGGATTGTTACACTATTTTTTTCATTGAGTATTTGAAAGTATACATTTAATGGTACTAGTGACCATGAAAGGTTATTCAGATATTTTTATAAAGCATATGATATACGCATAATGAAAGGATAACGTGAAAACAAAAAGTTGGATATTATTAATGTGGTCATGATTGATATAAGAACAAATTGATATCATGGTTTGATTATATATTATTTTTGGGATTTTGGTATATGAAAAGAGTTATCTTTTGGAATCATTCATGTTTTCACTAAGGTTCTATAGTAACTCATGTTTTAAGAGAATACATGATTAAGGAATTCAAATATTTGGAATGTGACCAAAAAGATATATCTTATGATATATGGGGGATAAATGATGGAATTCAAATGCTTGGTAGATGATCTTTCTAGTATTCATTTTCTGTATAATATGAGATTGGACAGAAGTATTTCAGATAAGCCTAATGGTTAGAATAGATTAAGTTGAACATCATATAGTATTTTTTAAGGCTAGAATTTATTTTTCAATTTTATTTCTGGAATGTTATAATAGTGTAGTTTAAGAAAAGGAAAAACCTATACAACAGGCGACAACCAGTTGTGTCGGACAAGGATGTGGGAATCGAACCCATAACCAAAGAGTGAAAGTCTTTTATCACCTACCTCTGGCCTACAGGAATTCCCTGGATAGTAGAAACTAGTTTTATTTTATTAAATAGGTATAATAGAAGAAGTATAAGTCCATTTTTGGAATCATATATGATTACACTCATCATAGATGGACTTATGTATATTTGAAAACTTTTTCTAACCTTTTTTTTGATACAGATTGAATGACCCATCATTCTATCACATGATCTTCTAACACTACCCAGATGACAAATTCAACTTCATTTCATTATGATATGAAGTGGAAATTGTTCATGGAATGACCAGCGGTGAGATTATACCAAAATAAATTATGTATTTCTTCTAATTCATTTTTTTTTCAAATTTTGGGAAATGATATTGAAAACCAAAAACATTATCCAAGATGGTACATTAGGTCGTAAGAAATTTATGGCTTTATGATTATTGGATTTTTCATAGCCATTTTCTCTACCACTCTCCATCAGAACATGATGGTTAGATTTCTCTTCCATATCTATATTTTCACCTAGGTTCTCCTATGAGGAAACCCAGTGATGAGTTAATTTGGGTAACTGTTATGTTTCATACTTTAGTTTTTTAAATTAGATTTTGGTATCTTTTTTTAAGATGTGAGTTTCAATGAAGGACACTTTCTAGTAGTAATTGATTTATAACCCTGATGACTTTCGGGGGTAAAATTCCTTTTAAGGGGGTAGAATGTAACACCCCGAGATTTTATGAGACATATTCTTTTA
The DNA here is from genome assembly GCA_963277665.1 of Viscum album. Classification (NCBI taxonomy): domain Eukaryota; kingdom Viridiplantae; phylum Streptophyta; class Magnoliopsida; order Santalales; family Viscaceae; genus Viscum; species Viscum album. Next base: position 519,949,790 of record OY728153.1, on the reverse strand, counting down.
AATTTATTTGATGTCTTCTATTTTACACTAAACCAATATTATCTTGTTCTATACACAACACTGTATTAGCTTGTAGTATATGTAACACTATTCTTGGCTCGTGTTACACATAATTTCAAGTTCGTTTTGTGGAAATTATTTTACACAACATTAAGTATAGATTTTGTTTAATGTATAAATGAAATAAGTTTTGATTATATTATACACAACACCAAAGGGAGCTTTCACTACAAACAGCCATGACTGGGCTTGCATTACATGCAATCGCAACCTTCCTCGATAGCATGTGTAGTACGAAATACTAATTTTCACTAAACAATGATATGTTATTAAAATATTATATAAACTAGCCATTATGAATAGCAATACCCAATTTTTGAATTTTTATAAATTTTATCATTCAAAATGGACTTCATTTTTGGATTTGAAATATCGAAATTAGCCAAGGGGGAATTTTTGGTATTTTTCTGAAGACATTCAATTTTTGATGAATAGTGAAAACAGTAAGTTATTGGCTAAAAATGAATTTTTATTTAAATAATAATTTATTTCATTTAATTTTATTTTAGGTCAAAATAGATACATAATACCTCTATAAGTTCAATGTAATTCATTGGACTAATTTTAAAATAATTATATATATATATAAATTTTATTGAAAATTTTAAAGTCTTTTAACCACCTCCTAGGAGAATTTGAAAATTCATATAAAACATAACGTTACCGCTTTGGTGAGTAGAATTTCCAAAATCCGAGAGACAAGGTTAATATCAACGAGTAAAATGTGGTTCAATAAGATAAAAATAATTTTTGGTGAATAGTAACTTTTTTACTTTTATTTACCACGGTTAAAAGTAAATAGGGTAAATAAGGGTAAAAATGATATTATTATTACCCTAACACATGTTATAATTCTATTTTATAGGTATAATACAACAAAAAACAACCATATTAATAAAATATTACCCTTTATGTCCACTTGGATTAGATTAGGACATTTATTATTATTTTCATTAATGAAAAGTTAAAATATTTAAAATCAAAGTTTAATAAATAATATACTTCTAATATAGGGTTATACATACGATAGATTCGACTATAAATATTAATTATAAATATAAAAATATTTCCTGCATAAGGGTATTTTATTTATAATTTTTAGACATTATATTAGTTAATTTATTTACGAAACAATGATGATACAGTACATACCTTATTAATGAAATATTAACATAATTGATATTATAAATACCAAAATAAATGTAATTTGATACTTTTTATGAATTAAACTAATTCAATAGGATAATATATCATATTAGGCCCGGTCAGATGAATTTTTTTAGAAGTAATAATTCTGTTATGAATTTATAAAAAACAAAATACCAAATAGTGTCCAAATTGACATAAAATAGTTTTTAAAACAAATATTATATTATTAATTGATAAAATAATCCTAAAAATCAATTTTTCAGAAAAAATACTTATAAAATAATATATATTACATTAATTAACCATATAGGGTTCTATTTTTAGTTTATAGTAGGTTTATTAACCTTATAGTGTAAGAATACAAGAAGACACAGTAAAAGTTTAATTATTTAACTTAGAGTTAAATCAAAATGATAAGGTTAAAATGGTAACTTAAACATGTCTAAACCCTATTGGTTGAGAGGTCATTGACCATTAACCACCTTATCTTAGAAATAAGTCCCTTTGGATCCATTATAAAACGAATATGTCTTTATTATAAAATAATAGTTTAAGTTTTTTCTTAAGGTGCCCCTCACCCCTCTTATGAAAGGGCACTACCTATTCTCTCACATTCACTCCACCCAAACCATTTTTCTCAGCCAACCCATGCCCAAAAACCCTATAAAATATCCTCCCTTCATTCTAGAGGCCTTACTTTAGTCATAAATCTATCCTAAAGATCCATTTTGATCGAATCAAAAGGAATAACCCGAAGAACAGGTAAATATCTCACCACCTATTTCAAGTTCTTTTCTTCTTCTACTTCATCCTTCTTTGTTTTTTCCATTATAAAATAATAAATACAGTATATTATATATAATGTGATGTTATTATAAAAATTTTACATCCATATTAGTTATTTTATCCATCATATGAATGAAAAATTCACCACACGTGCGTACGTGCGGCTTACCGTCTCCACGTCGTGGTGTAGTTTGTAATTCAAACATTTTATCATTTAGATGGGTATAATAATGAGTATAAATGATATAAATAATAAGTATGAAATTATTATGATTTTATATATATGATATACCATAAAATTATATACTATTTTAATATCAAAATAATGATATCATAGCTCGTGCGTACGTACAGACTACCGTCTCCATGAACACGATGCGATTCATTTTTCCTGATTAACCATTCATTTTTGATTATAATGTATATATAATAAATAATAATGAATTATATTACATAATAATGATACTGGATTTTTGTACATATATATTTCATTTACTTAATTCCATTAAATTCAATATGGAAACGAAAACAGAGTTCATGCGGACGTACGGCCTACCGTCTCCATGAACGGTGTATTTCATTCCATTTATTGATCAATCATTTATATTTATATGCTGAATCTATATTATATATAAATCATGTTTTACATTCTGGAATTAAGTAAATCAGTATATAAGTAATAATATCAAGAACAATAAGTTGAAACATGTAGAACAAAAGAAACGATTTTACCCATAACAATGCTTTAACATGGAATTTACAAAAGAAAGGGTAATATAAAGTCATACGTGAACCATATATGATATCATAACAATGAATATGATTCATTAATAATTCAATGATATTATTTAAATCATTATAATGGATATTATGTTACATACAAATCATATCGGACCTAAGGTACAAGATAATTTTGCAATCTCATTTTTATCCGAGATTACTTATACGTAAGTATTTAGTGGGGTTATCTTTTTCATCCATGTCCATTAAAATGATTTTCATAAAATTTTTAATATTCTTCAATGTATATTTAATGCCATTTTTACCCCTCTGTGGCTTTTACTTTGTGTTATGGAAGGAATATTTTTTTTTACCATACGAGGTACTTTTTGACTTTTCTATCAAAAGTACGAGGAGAATGTTTTTTTAACTTATACGACATTAAAAGATTTTTACAGTTTCATAACGCCTTATTTTCATGTAGCTTATTCTACAATATTTTATGAATATTTTCAAAAAAATCCTTTTCATTTAAATTTTCATTGCATTATGTGAAAAGAAAATGATTTTGAAAAATAAAGGATATTTTCCTCGAGAATTCATTAGAAGTGTCTTATCAAAACCATTTTCCATAAATGAGGACATTATTTTATATGTGTATGTTTCAAGTATAATGTCTCTATGATTTACATGGTTTGATTTTTTATGATGAAATTATATCCATTTTTTGATATGTATTAAGTTATGATGGAATGATTTTTATGAAACCCATTTTATTCTTTGGGTTATTATGAATGATTTATGTTTATGTTGTGGCACACGTAAGAATGATTTAATTATGATATGGGTGGGACCTATATCTCCCTTCAATGGATTGGGTAAAGATTTATATCTCATGAGATAGACATGGCTGGAATAACAAGATAACCAGGTTCAGTGATACAGGACTGGAAGAAGGAGTGAACTCGATTTAGTAAGGGACTTTGTCCACTATGATTGTTTTGGAAGCAATGCCTTGGCTATTATGGAAATCATATCATGTGCTTAATGGTTTTACACAGTTACATGTTTTATTTTATCAAGATTAATCTTCCTGTATGATCTATTAATTATGTACTGGGAAGATATATGTCATTGTTCATGATTTTGATGTTTTATGTCTATGTTTTTACGTTCAAATGTTTATGGTTTTTTTTATGTTATCCATGTTTACCCTTACTGAGCATTTGAGCTCACCCTTTTTATGTTTTCTTTTCCCCAGGATATAAAGAAATATTTTAGGTAAGAAAACCAAAGGGGAAGATCTTTATGGGAGATGTTGAAGATCTTTCTCCATGATTAGAAGATTATGTTCCGAGTTTCCAAAGACACTAAACTAATACGGTCATTGGGCATCTATTTTTTTCATGTATTTACTTTTCTGAAAAATAAATGTAATGTCTATGTACATCAAGATTTGGGTCTCTACAGTTGGAATCAGAGCGAAGGTTTAGTTAACCTTTAGAAACTATGTTGTGAAAACTTTAGTGAAATCCCTAGATATATTTGAAATGTATATCTAGGGATATCCCTAAGGTTATGTATAAGTATAGGTTATAGTCCTAGAATTATGATAACGATCAAAGAATTAAACATTAGATGTTATAGATTGAAAGTACTCCCCCTTGATTATGTTGTTTTTATATTACGAGGTTTGCCTCTCATACTATTCTTTTTGGGTTTAATGAAATGGCAGGAAATAGAAGGATTCATGTTAATGGAGAATATGATGGAGAACGGAAATATATTCTCCATGATAAAGAAAATTAAATGGGATTTGGATGGAAGAACATAGTTATCATGCCTAATCAGCAATCTCATAATATTATCAATAATCTCAACTTTGGTAGGTTTCCTAACTCAGTTAATAAGAGAAAGAATGAGTTTCATGATGATCATAGAGGATAGACAGTTCAATTTTCCTCATGTAAATCATGTGGGAAGAGGCATCAAGGAGAATGTTTCAAATCAACTGGAAGATGCTTTGGGTGTAGAAAAGAAGGACACAAAGCCAGTTTTTGCAAAGGAAGAGGTTCAGTTAACACCATGGTCAAGGATAATGGTATTTCTAAGTTATCATAAATGGTTAAATGTTTTAAATGTCGAATGTATGGGAATTATGCAAACAAATTCTCTAAGGGAAAGTCTCAAGATGAGAATCAACATGGTCGTATGGGTAGTATTTATGTTGATGATGATGAAGATATTATAAATGATATGTGAGATAAAAGAAGTTTTGATGATTGGTCAGTGGTTTAAGAGGGTAGTTGAATGATTTTATGTTAATCAATAGTAATGTTGTATAGGTAATTTAATGGTACTATGGAATAAAGAAGCATTTATGGATTGTTACACTATTGTTTTTCCTTGAGTATTTGAAAGTATACGTTTAATGGTATTGGTAACCATGAAGGTTTATTCAGATATTTTTGGAAAGAAGATGATATTTACATAATAAAGGGATAATGAGAAAATAATAAGTTTGATATTATTAATGAGCTCATGATTTATATTAGGAAAAATTGATATCATGGTCTTAGTATATATTATTTTTGGTATTTTGGTATGTGGAAAGAGTTATCTTTTGATAGCATTCATGTTTTCTCTAAGATTATATGGTAACTCATGCTTCAAGAGAATACATGTTTAAAGAATTAAAATATTTCGAACGGGACCAACAAGATATATCTTATGATATATGGGGAATAAATGATGGTATTCACATGGTTGGTAGATGACCTTTCTAGTAGTCATTTTCTGTATACTATGAGATTCGATAGAATTATTTTCGACAATCCTAAAGGTTGGAATGGATAAATTTGAACATTAGATAGTATTGTTTAAGGCTAGATTTTTTTTTCTGGAATGTTATAATATTGTAGTTTAAGAAAAGGGACAACCTGCGGGACGGGCGACAACCCATCGTGTCGGACAGGGATGCGGGAATTGAACCCACAACCAAAGTGCGATAGGCCTTTATCGCCTACCTCTGGCATACAGGAAGTCCCTGGATAGTAGAAACTAGTTTCATTTTATTAAAATGGTATGATATATGAATTATAAGTCCATTTTTGGAATCATATACGATTAACCACACCATATATGGACTTATGTATATTTGATAACATTTGCTACCATTTTGATTCATATAGATGGAATGACCCATCATTCTATTACATGATCTGATAGCACTACACAAATGATAAATTCAACTTCATTTCTTTAATATATGAAGTGAAAATTGTTCATTGAACGACCAACGGTGAGATCGTACCAAAATCAATTAAGTATTTCTTCTAATTCCAATTTATTTCAATATTAGGGAAATGATCTTGAAAACCAAAAACGTTGTCGTAGATAGTAACTTAGATCATCACAAATTTAGGGCTTTTTTATTTGTCTCTTTTTCATAGCCATGTTCTCTACCACTCTCCATCAGAACATGACAGTTAGATTTATATTCCATATCCATATTTTCCCCATTGTTCTCCTATGAGGAAACCAAGTGATGAGTTAATTTGCGTAACTGTTACGTTTCATTATTTAGTTACTAAAATTAAATTTTGGTATTCCTTTTTATAATGTGGGTTTCTATGAATGACACTTTCATGTAGTAAATGATTTATAACCCCAATGAATTTCTAGGGAGAAATTCATTTTATGTGGGTTAGAATGTAACACCCCGAGATTTTATGAGATATATTCTTTTTAATTTCTTTTTTGTCTTCTATTGTACACTACATTAAGATTAGCTTCTTCTATACACAACACTGTATTTTCTTGCAGTATACACAACACTATTCTTGGCTCGTGTTACACACAATTTAAAGTTCATTTTGTGGAAATTATTCTACGCAACATTAAGTATAGATTCTGTTTAATGTATAAATGAAATAAGTTTTGATTGTGTTATACGCAACACCAAAGGAATCTTTCCATACAAGCATCCCTGTGTGGCTTGAATTACACGCAATCAGAACCTCCCTTGATAGCGTTTTTATTATGCAATACCGAGTATCACGAAACAACAAAAGGTTATTAAAATATTATATAAACATGTCGTTATGAATATTAATACCACCATTTTGAAATTTTATAAATTTTATCTTTCAAAATGGAATTAACTTTTGAATTTGGAAGATCAAAATTATCCAAGGGTGAATTTTTTATATTTTTCTGAAAACATTCAATTTTTGATGAATAGTGAAAACACTGAGTTATTGGTTAAAGCGGACTTTTTATTTAAATAATCATTTATTTTATTTAATTTTATTGTAGTTAAAGTTAGATACATAATACCTATATAATTTCAATGGAATTAATTGGAGTCATTTTATAATAATATTAGGTATATAATAATTTTATTGAACTTTTTTGGTGAATAGAGACTTTTTTCTTTTATTTACCACGGTTAAAACTGAATAGGGTAATTAAGGGTAAAAAAGATATTATTATTACCCTAAATCATGTAATAATTCTATTGGAAAATTATAATTTGACCAAAAACAACCTTATTAATAAAATATTACCCTTTAATTCCACTTGTATTACATTCGGACATTTATTATTATTTTATTTGAAGAAGAGTTAAAATACTTAAAATCAACGTTTAATAAATAAATAATTTTTAATATAGGGTTATACATAATATAAATTCGACTATAAATATTAATTAGAAATATAAAAACTATTTACTATATAATTGTATTTTATTTATAATTTTTAGACATTATATAAGTTAATTTACTTATAAAACAATGATGATGTAGTAATTGCCTTATTAATGAAATATTAACATAATTTATATTATAAATACCCAAATAAATATTATTTGAGACTTTTGATGAATTAAAATAATTTTATAGGTTAATATAACATATTAGGGTTGGTTATATGAATTGTTTATTAATTAATAATGTTGTTATAAATTTATAAAAAAACAAAATACCAAATAGTGTGAAAATTGTCAAAAAAGAGTATTTAAAACAAATATTATATTATTAATTTATAAAATGGTCCTAAAAATATAAGGTTCGGTAAAAAGAATTATATAATAAAATATATGACATTAATTAACCAATTGGGGTTCTATTAGCAGTTTATAGTTAGTTTATTAACCATATAGTGTAAGAATACAAGAAGACATGGTAAAAGTTAAATTATTTAACTTAGAGTTAAATCTAAATGATAAGGTTAAAATGGTAACCTAAACTTGTCCAAAACCTATTGGTTGAGATTATGTCGACTCATACCCACCCTAGACTCTAAATAAGTCCCTTTAGAGCCATTATAAACTGAATATGACTTTATTATAAAATAATATTTTATGTTTTTTCTTAAGGTTCCCCTCACCCCTTTTATAAAAGGGAAGTCCCTCTTCTCTCACATTCACTCCTCCAAATCCATTTGGCTTGGCCATCCCCTACAAAAATACCCTCTCAAATATTATCCATTCATTCTAGAGGCTTTCCTTTAGTCATAAATCCATCCTAAGGATCCTTTTGGATCAAATCAAAGGAAGAAGCCAAAGAATAGGTAAATATCTCACCTCCTATTTCATGTTCCTTTATTCTTCCACTTCCTTCTTCATTGTTGTTTCCATTATAAAATAATATCTCAAGTATATAATATATACTATGATAATATTATAAAAATTGTAAAACCATATTAGTTATTTTATCCATCCCATGAATGAAAATGTCAACACACGTGCGTACGTAGGGCTTACCGTCTCCACATCGTGGTGTAATTTGTTATTCAAGCATTTCATCATTTGGATGGGTATAATAATGAGTATAAATAATAAAAATAGTAAATATAACATTATTAATATTATTTATATATGATATACAATCCAATTATATACGATTTTAATATCAAAATAATGATATCATCGCTCGTGCGTACGTATGGACTACCGTCTCCACGAACGCGATAAGATTCATTTTTCCAGGATAACCATTCACGTATGATTATAAGTATATATAATAAATAATAATGAAATATATTACATAATAATGATACTGTATTTATGTACATATATGTTTCATTTACTTAATTCCATTCAATCCAATAAGGAAACGAAAACATCATTCATGCGTACGTATGGCCTACTATCTCCATGAATGGTGTATTTCATTCCATTTATCGATATATCATATATATTTTATTATGAATATATATTATATATAAATCATGTCTTACATTCTAAAATTAATTAAATCAGGATATATGTAATAATATCAAGAACAACATGTCGGAACACGTACGATAAAAGAAACAATTTTACCCAAAACACTCATTTAACATGGAATTTACAAATGAACGGGTAATATAAAGTCATAATTGAGCCATATATGATATCATAACAATGAATATGATTCTGTAATAACTCAATTGAACTCTTTAAATCATTATACAGAAGGTTAGGATACATACAAATAATATTGGACCTAAGGTGATGGATAATTTTTCATTCTCATTTTTATCCGAGATTGCTTATACGTAAGTATTTACTGGGGTTATATTTTTCATCCATGTCCATAAAAATGATTTTCATAGAGTGTTTAATATTCATCAATTTATGTTTAATGTCATTTTTACTCCACTTTTACTTTTACTTTCTGTTGTGGAATGAATCTTTCTTTTGTTTACCATACGAGGTACTTTTGGAATTTTCTGTCAAAAGTACGATGAGAATGTTTTTTTAACTTATACGGCATGAACATATTTTTACTGTTTCATAACGCATTATTTTCATGAATCATACACTACAAGATTTAAAGACTATTTTCAGAAAAACACTTTTCTTTTAAAATTTCAATGCATTTTCTGAAAAGAAAATGATTTTGAAAAAGAAAAGATCTTTTCCTCAATAATTCATTTCAAGTGTTTTATCAAAACCATTTTCCATAAAAGATGACATTATTTCATATGTGTATGTTTAAAGTATATTGTCTCTATGATTTAAATGGTTTCATTATTTTATGATGAAATGATATCCATTTGTTTTATATGGATTATGTTAGGATAGAATGATGTTTATAAAACCCATTTTATTCATTGGGTTATTATTAATGATTTATGATTATGTTAGGGAACACGTAAGAATGATTTCATTATGAGATGGGTGTGACCTATATCTCCCTCCAATACATTTGGAAAGGATTTATATCTCATGATATAGACATGGCTGGAATGACAAGTTAATCTATTTTAGTGATACATGACTGGAATGAGGAGTGAACTTGATTCAGTAATGGACTTTTTCCACTATGTTGGTCTTGGAAGAAATTCTTTGGATACTATGGAAATCATATCATGTGCTTAATGGTTTTCCACAATTAAATGTTTTATTTTATCATGATTAATGTTCTTTTATGATCATTGACTTATGTTCTGCCAATATTTATGTCATTGTTCATGATTGTGATGTTTTATGTTCATGTTTTTACGTTCAATTGTTTATGGATGGTTTTTAAGTTCTCCATCTTTACCCTTATTGTGCATTTGAGCTCACCCTTTTTATGTTTTCTTTTCCCAAGGATTTAAAGAAGGATTTTAGGTAAGAATACAAAAGGGGAAGATCTTTATGGGAGAAGTTTAAGATATTTAACCATTATTAGAAGATTATGTTCCGAGTTTCCAAACACACTAAACTAATACAGTCTTTGGGAATCTATTTTTTCATGTATTATGTATTCCGCAAAAAGTAAAGTAATGTATATGTACATCAAGCATTGGGTCTCTACAATTGTTATCAGGGTGAAGGTTTAGTTAACCTTTGGAAACTAGGATTCTAAAACTTTAGAGAAATCCTAGAGATATTTCTAATGTATGTCTATGTATATCCCTAAGGTTATGTATAAGTATATGTTATATTCCTAGAATTACGGTAACGATCATAGAATTAAACATAAGATGTTATATATTGAATGTACTCCCCCTTGATTATGTTTTTTTTCTAGTATGATATTTTTCACTCATACTATTCATTTTTGGTTTTAAGAAATAGCTGGAAATGGGAGGATTCATGTTAATGGATATTATTATGGACAACGGAATGATATTATTCATGATCAAGAAAATTAAACGGGATTTGGAAGGAGAAACATCGTTATCATGCCTAATCAGAAATCTCATTATATAATCAATAATCTCAACATTGGTAAGTATCCTGACTCAATTAATAAGAGAATGAAGGAGTTTCATGATGATCATAGTGGAAAGAATGTTCAATTTTCCTCATGTATATCATGTTTGAAGAGGCATCAAGGAGAATGTTTCAAATGAACTGGAAGATTCTTTGGGTGTGGAAAAGAAGGACACAAAGCCAGTAATTGCAAAGGAAAAGATTGTGTTAACACCATAGAAAATTATAATGGTATTTCTAAAACATCAAAAATGGTTAAATATTTTAAATTTAGAATATATGGGCATTATGAAAACAATGACCTAAGGGAAAGTCTCAGGAATAGAATCATCATGGTCGTATGGTTAGTATTTTTGTTGATAATGTTGAATAGACAAAAAATGATATGTGAGAGAAAATAATTGTTAAATCTCGGTCAGTGGTTTAAGAATGTAGTGGAATGATTTTATGTTTATCATGAGTAATGTTTTATTGGTAATTTAATGGTACTATGGAATAAAGAAACATTTAAGGTTTGTTACACTTTTGTTTTTCCTTGAGTATTTGAAAGTATACGTTTAATGGTACTGGTAACCATGAAATGTTATTCAGATATTTTTGTAAAGAAGATGATATGCATATAATTAATGGATAAGGAAAAAATAGTAAGTTGGATATTTTGAATGAGATAATGATTGATATAAGGACAAAGTGATATCATGGTTCGAGTATATAGTATTTTTGGGATTTTGGTATGTGGAGATAATTATCTTTTGACAACATTCAAGTTTTCACTAAGGTTTTATGGTAAATCATGTTTCAAGAGAATACATGATTAAGGAATTAAAATATTTGGAATGTGACCAAGAAGATATGTCTTATAATATATGGGGTATAAATGATGGTATTCACATTCTTGGTAGATTACCTTTATAGTAGTCATTTTCGGTATACTATGATATTGGACAGAAGTATTTACGATAAGCCTACTGGTTTAAATGGATTAAATTGAACATCAGATAGTATTGTTTAAGGCTATAATTTTTTTCAATTTTATTTCTGGAATGTTATAATAGTGTATTTTAAAAGAAGGGACAACTGGCAGAACAGGCGACAACCCGTCGTGTCAGACAAGGATGCAGGAATCGAACCCACATCCAATGTGCGACAGGCCATTATCGCCTACCTCTTCCCTACATGAAGTTCATGGATAGTAGAAACAAGTTTAATTTTATTAAATTAGTATGATATATAAAGTATATGTACATTTTTGGAATCATATACGATTAACCTCTCCATATATGGACTTATGTATATTTGAAAACATTTGATAACCTTTTGTTTGAGACAGATAGAATGACCCATCATTCTGTCACATCATCTACTAACACTTCATGAATGACAAATTCAACTTCATTTCATAATGATATGAAGTGTAAATTGTTCATGGAACTACCAACGGTGAGATTTTACCAAAATTGTTTTCCACAAAAAAAACATTTCATTTGAAAACCAAATCCTTTGAAAATGTTTACTTAATTGATCTTATCAAAATCAAATCAAAAATAACCATTAGAAATAAAATAAAAAAAACTGTTTTTAAACATAAACTACCCATGATATTTCCAATAAAAATATGAAAATATTTTTCATGATTCAATACAATAGTTTCTAGAATTGTAGAGTGGGAGAGAAGCCACTTACCTCGATTACGATAAGCACAAAGGATCCAAGATGATTTTATGGATCAACCTTTTCTTCTTATTCTCTTTACAAACCCAAAAAATATATCATCAATAATATTTCACTCCCATTGATCGAGTATTACACACTAAAATTTGTTTCCACATGAGATAACCAATGAAGATTTTGGATTATAATTAAAGGGTTCCTAAAATTTGATTCTACAAACTACCACACAATGATTCGTTACTAACGAAGTCCGGACATCGATGATTGTCAAAAAATTCCTTGGGAAACCCTAGAAATCAATGGGGGGAATAAGGAAAACCTATGACATAATATAATATTTGGACACATCAAAATGAGTTGGACCTAAGAAATTCATGATTTAAATTCATTAATAGGCAACTTATGCTAATATTTATGTCGCCTAATTTTATTTTCCAAGAGAAATTAATTTCATTATTCGAATATATAACTCATTTTAAATGCACCTTGTGAAACCATCCATGCAATGAACATATTTCACAACATATTCCCATATCAATTCACATATAGAAACGAATATTCATGGAAATAATACATCATACAACATTTTCTATATCCCAATTATAAGATCTTCTACCCATTATTATTTTGAAAACTTCTAGTTAATTTTACCATGATTACAAACATAAATAAAGTATATAATAAATACGTTAAATTAAAATGGGGGTGCTACTATTGGATTTGGTGGCCTGTTACTAACCTTTTGAACACTGATTGCATGTATATTTGATCATTTAAAATTAATAAAACTTTTTATTACATGTTTTAACTATTATATATGACTCCAATATAATAATATCCAAGAGTATATGTCACACTGATAAGGTCATTGATGTTCCCCACTATGATGATAACCTTTAAATGCTATGATGATATTCTTAATTATAGTTCTGCAGTCATATAATGTACTATGATGGGACACACAGTTTATAGATTGTTAGGTGTGATTACTCAAAGAATATGAGGATACTTCTCATGAAGTTCGAACTTATTAATCTCTATGATGGGAGATTAAAATACAATTCCCTACGGTAAGAACACCACATGTTTTGGTGTCATCAGATAAATATATCTACAAGTGTGTCTAATAGAACTTAGACATTAATATTTACATTAATGAATGTCATGACCCATTTTCTAATGAAATTCATGACACCAAATCTTTGCGACAAGGTAAGGTACACTAACTGTGTCACAATTGACATTTCATTGATGGATAAGTAAAGGAAATATTTATACCTTCCATATTTATTGATGTTGATATCTTATCCCTTTAATGGGAATACAACTATCTCCCTAAATTCCATGGACATATTGTAATGACATGATTATTTCAGATATTCAATGAAAGTCATATCAAGAATATTGTTTAGTGACACAGTTATGAAATATTCATGAAGAGATAATACAAAAAAGAGACTATATTATATAGTGATCATTCAAATTTGGTTATCATCATTGTGACATTATTATATTTATCTTGTGTTCCTTGCCCATTTCTAGATAATTATCTTGATCTTTAAGAAATACTCCCTAATTCCAATGATAAATAATCCAAGAGGGTCACTCAATAACTGTTTCTGATGATCTTGGTTGAATTCTATGTGAATTTAATTAATTAAATAAAAATTATTCTGAAGAGTGTGGGATAATTGTATTCACATTTTATTGATAACAAATATTTATTGATGAATAAAATATTTTAATTAAATATTTATTTTCGTTTTTAATAAATGCTGGAGGACTTTTAAATGACTAAGATCATGTCCGGTGAAAAATATTAATTAACAAGAAAGTAAAATAATATTTGGTATAAGGCAAGTTCGCTTGTGCCACAAAATAATAATAATATTATTACTATAATTATCTGGCATGGGTTTTGCCAAAGATTAAAATATTATTTAAGGGTTGAGATGTAATTAAATAATATTTTAACCTTAACCCAATCTCTATAAATAGATGGTTGTGTGTATTGAGTATTACATCCAAAAATTGAAACTTCAAAATCCTTTCACATTACTAAACTCTCTCTCAAGTACTCCTTTTAATATTCCAATTAAAAACCATATATTCAAGATAGATCCCTTAAATATCGATTGAAAAGTATTCAAATATCCCCCCCCCCACTCCCTCTTCTATTCACTCCTCTATATCCTTGTGAATGGTCTAAATTCTACTCAAATATCCTCCCAAGATACTTCCCCACGTCCATCATCCCTTGGTATCATAAAAATACAAAAACCTACCCCCTAAAGAGGCTCTCAAGGAAGATCACATCAAGAGGTAAATTCTTCTTTTCATTTCTTTTATTTTAAGTTCCTTTCTTTTCTTTTCCTTTCCTCACCTCATTTCTGACAAATTTTTTGATGACTCCAGTACCTTATATTTAATGTAATTTTTTTTGATTAAGGTATAATTCTTCATCATCTATCCTTTCCCCTTATTTTATAATAAAAATGAAAATATCATTCGAGATGTCTTAATTTATCACATTCAAGGATGATGGGTTTTCAATTTCTATTACTATCTTCAATTTTGGCCATGAAACCATTCTAATGGTTTACCAAAACTATAATATATGTATTATAACTTATGTAAGATTATTTAATCTTTCTGTACACATGATATTAATTTATAAATCAAAATAAGTTTGTTGTTATAAAGAATCGCCAATTAACCAAAACAATTGTCATTAAAGTTTTATATAATGACTCATCATCACTCCCAACATCCAAATGAATTTTATAACCATGTAATCTTATTTTTGTTCACTAATAACATACAACCTTTATTTTGGATAACCATTCTCATTCTACAAGGGTATCCATACATGAATATATGTAAACCGATCATGAAAACCTAGGAAAAAACACTCCCAAACAATGAAAGTGTATCTCTTAACCAAAAAAAGGCCATGAATGAAACTAATAAGATAATAATAAATCAATTAAATGTATATTAGGTTCCAAAAACATTTTTTTATGAACCAAAATTTGATTATTCAGGTCATTAAGATCAAGTGAGGAACCCTTTTGGACTTAAGGTAAGGGTTTTCTACCCGAACATCCATTTTCATTCGGGTTACTCTTATTCTCTACTTAAATAAATTAAATTATTTTGTATTAATATTTACTCCTTGTATATTCTATAATAATTTTCTATATATTTTTACCAACCAAAATACAACATTCATTTATGGGGAGTTATGTGTTTTAAAGGATCATTCACAATTTCTTCATGAAATACAAGTTTGATTTAAGGGAATTTCTCAAATACTTACCTATTATCAAGGACACTATATAATATGATTTTGGAAACCATTATCATTATAAAATAACTAATTTTAATATAAAAATACTAACTTTCTTAACTTCTAGTTTTATACAAATATTTTGAAAAATTACTCTTCTTTTCAAAGTAATAGTGTATTTATATTAAGTATTAATCGACTGTTTTATTATAGTATATTCATCTATTTCAACACTATTTTTTATCCTTATTTATTGTTGGGATTACTATTTTATGATATCATCTTCCATATTTAATTTAATTTTTTATTATTATTTTGATTTTGAATGTTCTATCATAAAACCATTACCCAATTTACACCTAATGGTTAGTGTTTATGCTTAATGTTTTGGGAAAGTTATTTACATTTCATATATTAGTTTCAATATGAATTTATATGTTATTTATGTCTATCTCCATTAATATGAATAATTAATTGGACTTATTAAGTGTCGAGTGGGGCCTTCAAAATACCCTCAGTGCATCAGTAGGTCTCATTAGAAAAACTATAGTCTTGGGATGAGGCCTTGACAAAATAGATATTTATGGTCTTTGTATGAGACCTTAATGGTATTGTTATGAAGCCATGAATTATGAATTCCCTCATTATGAAAATAGTATTGGTGGTTCATGTGGTTATTTGACTAGTCGAATACCTATGATTATGTTTTATTATGAAATTATTTATTCAGCACTTATTCCATCCAAAATGTGTTCATGTTTATTGTTAACGGTGTGTGTTTTAAGTTATTCACCATGCCTAAGGTTTATCTTTATGATATATTATACTATATTGTTTACCCTTACTAATAATTTTTTCTCACCCCTTTCAAACATTTCATTTTCTCAAGTGAAGAATAATTGTATTATGAATGACCTGCAGGGATAAACATATAGTTGTGGATGTTCCCAATAAAACATATATATTTCAATTCATTTCAAGTTGAAATGTTAAACTTGGGTTTGTACCTTGTTTCCAAATCTACTAAACTAATCAATCCTCCATGATGTATATTCCTTGTTTATATGACAATGTAATAAAATATAGCCCTGAATCTGGGAAACTAGGGTCCGGTCCTTACAAAAGACAAGAAAAAGTGACAAAACCATAGATACCTGATAGTGGTTGTTCATCACACATGAAAGATAATTTAAAAATCTTGAAACATGTTGAAAATCATTATGGATGTGTTTTTACCATTGTGAATGATAATTCTTTAAAAATTAATTGAATCAGAATGGCTGAGATTGAAGCAAAAAAGTTGAAATCTAAGGATGTTTTATTTTTTGATGGACTAAATCATAATTTACTGAGTCTGAGTATAATTTTTTAATATGGAAAATAAATTATTTTCAGAAAATTATTGGTTATCATATGATATATGAAATATGAAAATATTATTATAAAAGGAGGAAACCCCATCAAAAATCTCTTTCAGATTGTAGGACATAAAAACTCATGTTATCTAAGTGTTGAAGATGAGAATCAGTTGTAGAACTGGATACTTGGATACAATGGCCAGAAATGTATGAACGAAATCTATTAATTTTATGTTTTAAAAAACATTTCATAATTTCAAAGAAGAGAATATGGTTTTTTTGTAACTTGTCAAAAAGGGAAGATGACTAATATAAGAAATAAGAATGTTGAGATTCAGTCTACCGAACCACTTGAACTTATTCATTCTGTTTTATGTTATTTAATGATTCATAAATCATTAAATGGTGACTTTTACATTATCACAATCATTTATTATTACACTCAAATAACCAACATCGTGTTTACAAAGCACTAGTCAGATTCTATTGAAATGTTTAGATTCTTCAAAAAATATTTTGAGAAATAAATTTTGGTTAATATATAGAATTTTAGAATAGATAATGTTAGATAATTTACACGAAATACTTTTGAATCTTATTTGATGAGTTAGGGTATTAAAAATTAATATATTTCCCTATATACCACACAAAAAATAGAGTAGTAGAGAGGAAGAATAAATGTTTTGTAGAAATAGGAAGAATTATGTTAGAATAATACAAACATTAAATGTTTGTTTAGATAGAAAATGATATAATTGTTATACATGTTTAGAACAGACGATTTTTATATCCGGAATCCAAATTGACTTCTTGAAAATTTTGGAATAATAAAAACACTTCATTTAATTACTTTATAGTTTTTTTATTTCAATGTTTCATTAAAATAAAAAATATAAATTTGGTAAATTTTGATGAGAAAGATGAGGAAGGAACTTTTATGGTTTATTCACCAAATGAAAAAAAGTTAAAAATGTTGGAAAAATTCTTACAAAATTTGGTGGAATCTTATGATGTGAAATGTATTCAGAATCCAAATTCTTTAACAAAATTTGCTAAGAAGATTTAGGAACAAAAACTGAAAGTTCACAATAAAATTGAATGTAAAAAAATATAATATGCATAATGCTTCATATGAATCATGTGATAAAGAACGTGAATCAGGAAGATGAAATTTTAAATTTTATACTTTAAACAAACATGTTTCAACGCAAAATATTATTGGGAATCAGAAGGATCCAGTTTAGACCAGGAGAAATATGCTATTAGAAAATCAAGATTTACTCAACTCAAAAAAATTTAACAATAATATGTTTTATAATCTATTCAACACAAAGAATGGGTGAATTTTACGAATAAAGAGTTGTATAGAATTGATAAAAATTAAACATGGGAACTTTTTCCATATTATAAATTTAAAAATTTTATTAGAACAAAATGGGTTTATAGAACCAAGTTGAATGACCATAGAAGAAGTTTCAAGAATCAAAGAAAGGATTTTCTATAAATTCTATACATAGTTGGAAGGTGTGTATTTTGATGAAACATTTTCCGTCATTTCATGTTTAGAAAATATATTAATTCTTCTAGAAGTGGATGTTCTCTATAATTAAAAAGTTTATCATATCGATGTAAATTCATCATTTCTTAATAGATAAATTGAAGAAGAAGTTTAAATTGAACAACCTTGTGGTTTTATACATTATTTGGATAAAAACAATGTTGCTAGATTGAATAAATATTTTTATCGTCTGAAATAAACTCTAGGATAATTGTATTACAAAATTGAATATTATTTAATAATGTTGAATTTTTCTAAACGAAAATTTTATTGAAACTTATATTTGAAATATATTGACTTCAGAACTCTAATTTTCATGGTTTATATGGATGATATAATTTTTTTGTGTATAGAGAATATTGTTGTAAACCATTTGATGTAAAAATGAAATAAAACTTTGAGATTTCAATGTTGGTAGAATTGACATTATTCCTTGGTTTACAAGTTCAACAAAAAGAAAAATAAATTTTCCTTTATCTAGAAAAGTATGTAGGGAAATTGTTACAAACATTTGGAATATAAGAATCCATATAAGATTACACTCTATCTCAGTAGGGATGAAGATTAGTAATGATGAGTTTAGAAAATGTTTCAATCAAATAGGCTTTTAAAGGCTGATATTAAGTCTACATTACATTACAACCTCATGCCCGAATATTATTTTGGTTGTGAATTTATCTTCTAGGTAAAAAAGTAATATGAAATAATAACATATGTTGGTAGTAAATAGATTTATGATATATGTCAAAGGAACTAAATTATATTGGTTTTTATATGAAAGAAATTGTGATATATAGTTTCATGGTTATATCATTGCTGATTGGGATTGATATTGTAATGATTGAAGATCAAACACAAGAGGAACATTTTTCTTAAGTGAGTGTTGTATATGTTAGCATTATAAGAATAAAAGTTTTGTAACATTGAGAAGAGTGGAATCAGAAATGTTTTGGATACTCAGGCTTGTACTCAGATGTTATGGATTACCATTCATCGAAACGTTTTTGAGGAAAAAGTTTCTAAACCATTGAAGATACATTATGATAAGAATAGTTTAATTGATCTTTGTAAAAATAATGTCTGGCATTCAAGATCAAACCACACTGATAAAAAG
Organism: Viscum album; assembly: GCA_963277665.1. Taxonomy (NCBI): domain Eukaryota; kingdom Viridiplantae; phylum Streptophyta; class Magnoliopsida; order Santalales; family Viscaceae; genus Viscum; species Viscum album. The sequence continues at coordinate 519,929,894 of OY728153.1, read as the reverse complement.
CTGCACTTTGTAAAATATAAAGATTCTATTTGATATTTTTTTAATGTAATATATCTCAATTAAGTATCAAATTGATGGTTTCTTCACAAAAGAAAATTCTAAAATAATTTTTTTTTGAATTTAGACTGAAACATTATGTCCAGCCTCCTCTAATGACTTCCAAAATATAATAAGAAACTTTCCCCACCGTGCATTCATATTATGTAGAAAAAGGTATAGAATATGTATAAATTCATCCTTCAATGGAAATGGAATTAATTTTCTTTATAAAGGGAATCTAAAGTTATAGTTATCCGAATATTGGGGAGATAAAAAGATAAGTTGGTGGAAAAGATAAAATAAATTGAGTTTATCTTAACATGGATACAATATGTTCATATCACCGGTGGAAGGATTCATTCAAAAAAATTAGTTATCTAGTAGTGTGGTTTGATGACACTCTCTTTCTAGAAATGCTTATTTTGGTAAAAGTCAAAAAAACATGTGTTGTGAAAAAGTATGAGTGTTTGAAAATTTGTAAGATAAGAAATTTATTAATAAAGGTTTCCAAAAAAATAAAAATGGGAGATTGAAAATCCTTTGTGATGTTTTTTTCTGAATCTTTTTTTAAAATTTTGAAATCTAACCTTTTGTGAAATAATGTTTTCTTAGGATTGGACACTGTTCATCGATGTGATTTTTATAAGAAAGTAAATTTATACTAAAAGTTTGAACCCAAAAAGAAAGGGGGAGTAAAGTATTGAAAATTGTTTTTCGGATGTAGGTTATCATAATTAGATGAACCAAAAGCTGATTTTTTAAGAAAGATAACAGAATATAGTTTGGTAAATTGTTTAATCATACACACCATCGATCTCGTATCTTTCCCTATGAAGTTCAAGATAAATCAGTTATGATGTTTTATGGAAATTCATGGGAAGATATAAAAAAATCTAGAGTGGTGTTGCAGCATGAAAAGTATGTTTTAGGGGAATCAGTACTTAGAATGTTCTTTTCTTTATAAACATAAGTCATATAGTTCTTTTCTAGTTCTTATTTCTTAAATATCATATGGTTTATATAACACTTATGATTTAATCCTTATGAATAATAGTAGGAGAATTGATGTTCCCAATTTTACTGAGTTTTGGTTGGAAATAAAGGAGGTTCTAAAAGTAAGGGAATCCATAATACATTCCGATAATAATAAAATTTTGGTTTACTAGTCATTGAGTTCTCATAAATAATAATAATGTCTCATAAAAAATTATTTTTAGTAATTTTGGTTGTTGAAGGAATTTAAATAGTTTTTATTGGTTCTAGAAACCCAAAAACATAATATCAGATCAAGAAGTATCCAACAAACTTTTTTCTGAAGACTATTTGAGTAAAGATGAAAACGTTTGAAGGGTAACTGAGTGAATTCTTCATTGGATGTAGAACATCAAATTAACCGGATTTGTTGGCATTGATTCATCAGAAAGTGTTGAGGTATGAATGTATGAATATTCTAAAGGATTTATGCTTACATCAGAAAAGGAAAAAATAGTGAGCTCAATTTTGATATAAATCCATCAGACCAGGAACAAATAATGATCCATCATATGAATTTTTCACACAAGAAAATATTTGGATGCAGTGGTTCAATAAATATGATCAGTATAAGAAATTGTTTTAAGGATTATATCATAATGGACTATGTATTTTCCATCATACTGAGGGGAGGATGTTTGATTGTGATGACCTGATGAAGTTTCATCGGACTGAAGAAAGGTTAGGATGTTCAAGAAAGCAGATTAAAGATAAGACTTAGGAAGATTCGATAATATCTGTGAATAGTTTAAGTGGACAAACATGAAATTCAAATATGTTTATACCTCATTGTTTTTTTAATTTGTGTAAGTGGGAAAATTTTCTTGTTTCCCACCATTCCATTATGGGTTAACTATAAATAGAAGAATGTTTTATCTATACTTTTCAACTTTTTATGTGAGAATAAAAATAAGAGCACTACAGAATTCATGTCAAAGTTGGATTTCCAGACTGAGACCTCATTAAAAGGTCATACATATAAATGTTTTGTTTATCTGATTGATGAAGATCAGATTGTGCATTTGAACAGAGTTTGAGTAATGTAGATTGATAATGGGTTCATCATACTAATTTCATTGGACTAAATTCATCGTATTGATTACATCGGATCTAGCCTCATCGAACTAATAGAATCAGGCCCTACCTCAATGGAATGAGGATTCCAGACAGGCCATTTGTGGATTAGATTGAAAAAAGTATCTATACTTTTTGGACTTAATTTTTTGTATTAAAACATTGTAAACTATAGGGAGTAATTATAATCATTCTTATAGGGAGATAAAAGGTGTTTAATGAGATTTTGCACAAGTTGTATTCAATTATTCATAATAGTGATTTTCCATAGACCCACGAGAGTTTCTATTGTAAGGATGTAGGTTCTCTCACTGAGGCCGAAACATATAAATCACACATGCTTTACTTTCATTCCCCCATTTTCATGCATGAGTATTTTTGAAAAGATGATAAGGTTATAAACATTAATATTCTTTAGGGTTTATGTTTTTTAATGTATTTAAACTTGTAAAAGTGAACAACAGATTCAATCCCCCCTTCCCTATTGTTATTTGATCCTTTTGAACATTACTTCCCCTTAAAAAGTTTCTCTACCCACATAACCCATGTTGAAAAAATTTCATAGATATATCCCCCTTTAACCAATATTCATAAATGCTGGCTGATGTGCACCCAGATAAAGATTTCCCATTCATCTTCTATTAATATGTGTTAGAATGATCCCATTTTTTGAAACATGCAAGATAGAAAATTCAAGGCCATGTTAATTTCATTCAAATGAATGTTATCATAAATGGGAATGGCCTTGTTGATCACCCTTTAGATAAATAAGTTCATCTTCACTGGTATTTCCATGCACTAAAGATTTATTTCCCACTCATCGATGTTTTGATCTATATGCATCAACAAACAAAACATTCAAGTGATGATGAGACCTATATCTGACTCCAAAAATTTTCACCAATCAAGTTCAACCACTAGTTGAATCCTTTCATGATGAAGATTATATTCATCATCAATGGTAACATTTATAAGGATGAGATACATGATTTCATGTTAAAAAGAAATTTTTGAAACTAGGAACCCAAGAAAGAAGGGGGCATTTCCAAACTAGTTATCCTTCCAATATTTGATGTACCCCACCAAATAACTCATCTCACTTTGTATTACAAAATAGATATATATTTAATCAGAAAAATATAACATTCCATAGTTCCTTCTTGTCTAACTCACACAATATCTCCAGTCTTCTCCATATATGTCATTCATAAGTCTCACCCATTGGGAATTCACTTCTTTGATATCCCAAGCCAAATTTTCCTGCATAGCATGCATGGATCATACCAAGCTTCTTAAGTTAATTCATCCCCTTACAAATGGATTCTGTATAATATTACAATAATACCAATGGAATTTCACCTCCTGATTGTTATCCCAGATGAAAGTGCTCATAATTTTTTCATGTTCAGAAATGGTACCTTTTAGATACTTGATGAATGATAAATCATGCATTGACATAGACATAAGTATGATGTTAACCAAAGTAATCTTTCCCCAAAAAGAGAGGATCTACTATTCCAATTACAAATATGGGATATGATCCGGTTGTGATGTTTTTAAAAAAACCATCTTTTGTTTTCCATCAAACATGGTATCTCATATATAATCCATCAGAAAATGTCTCCGTTGAATACCTATATTATCCAATGATTATTTTACCACATTGGGTTGAGTAGGCTTTTGGGATGAGAACAATATTCTTCCACTAACACAGATCATGATTTTTTCAGCATTGGGTTTTATTAGAATTAAAAATAAAGCATTGGTAAAAGGATAACCTTTATCATTATAGCCTGAAACTGTTGATAAAGGTAGGTTTTATCGGCATTAAAAAAAGTTCTAAAAAATGTATACTCTTTATGAGGACTTTATTTAGTGATTATAACGATTTATCTTTATAAGCCCTTTTCTGAGCATTGATAAAAACTTTTAATAAAAAATATTATATATATATATGATATTTATATTCAAAAAATAATGTTTATTTATTTACATTAATTACAAAATTCATGAATATGATTAATATATATATGGTGTATTGATATATATTTTTTAATAATTCAAACCATTTTATAAATATATATGATGTGTTGTTAATATGTGATATTTGAACTTATATATTTATATCAGTGTTTATGTACATCTATGTGTAGGAATTATGTAGTGTGTGTGTGCACGTGTGTGTGTGTTTTGTATATGTGTATATATAGATTTTGTATGTGTATAGATGTATGTATATGTATGTTTATATATATATACATGTACAAGGGATGTAAATTTATATATGACATTTGTACATTTGTATTGTCACGAGCCCCTCCCACCAAAGATGCCCCTTCTGAGCTGGCAATGGCGAAAGGGAAATAATGACCCTCGAGTCCCGCCTCCAGTAGGCCCCGGGGTGGCGACTAGCACCAAGGGTATTAGTTTTTCACAAATATGGGAGGCATTACCGTTTTTATTTTTAAAGATCATGAAATAGGACAAGTCAACCCCCAAAAAGTAAAAGAGCATGTGTATAGAAATAAACCCAAACCTAGCCTACATGAATGTTTAAAAAACTTTATAACAAGGTACAAGTACAAGAAAGCTCAAGGTACAATACCAAAAGAAAAAAAAGTACAGCAACTGCAACAACTCCAACTGTCTGACTAGTAGGGTCCCGCACTACCCTTGTAGTCCTCCTGGAAACCTGAAAGTAAACGTAGGGTGATCATATAAGTATACTCAATAGGGAAACCTAAAGCTCTCGTGCACAAGTGGGGAGACATCCTAATGTCCCGTGAGAACAACAGAAGAAACCTACAAAGGAAATTCCATCCACCCAACCTCACAAGCCACACTCACCAAAAACACAATCACAACAGGTAGTAGTATATAAGAAAAATAGTATTGGGTACCCCGCACCATTTCCCTTTAGTTAGCTGCTCTTCCTAACGACAAACGTCCTGATGCTTCCACACTCTCCCCGCCCGCACACACCTGGGCCTCACTACCACGTATCCCACCGACACACACCTGGGCCTCAAAACCACGTATCCCGCCCGTACACACCTGGGCCTCACAACCACGTATCCCTCCCGCACACACCGGGGCCTCACAACCACGTATCCTGCCCGCACACACCTGGACCTCATCCAGAAGATTCTTGGGAAACAATAGAACCTTCCCGAAGAGTCTTGGGCTAAAGGAACCCCAATCGAAACCTACCTGAAGAGTCTTAGGTGTAAGGTCGCCTCAAGCCATCACATCCTAGGGGAGAAGGAGCAGGAAGGAGCTAGTAACTAAGGGAAAAACACCCTCTCCCATGAAATGGGAGTGTTCGGCACTATGTGCTCAACATGGGTGGGGTGCGATAAAACACAAAAGATACAGATATATATATATATATATATATCAAACACACAGCCCAACCTATGGCTTCTAAACAGAGAAACAGAGCACGTGACTCGTCACTTCTACCATGGAGCATGCATACAACAAACAACCCTAACCCCATTTAGGTTTTCACATTTCAGCAGAATTAGTATATTTAGTTCCTTAACTATTGGGAAATTATCCACAACCATCCACATCAATCGTTCATAAACATATCCCTACCATCCACAAATCAAGTTAGGAAATCACAAGCAACACAACCAAGCCCTTCTTATCAACCAACCAACCCCATTTATTATTTATCTCGTTCCATTTCCATGACCCATCATTCATTAACTCTTCCACTTTTTATTTAATATTCACTACCCATAGTCTGTTCATATTCAAACCATCCCCGCAGCCCCCCTGCCAACCACCATAACCACAACCGCACCGAAACCCATACATCATTATCCCTTTAATAGCACTTATCGTAGCCCCGCTGGCCGTCAACAACATAACATTTACACCAACCCACAACCAAGCCAACCGTAGCCTCGCTGCTCACCCTATCCATGACAACCCACAAAACACCCCCATCACATGCCACGTATCCAAGAAAACACCCACATGTTCATTATTCCGTTTTTTTAATCGGGGTGATCACACAAGGGTTCCATATTTTAAACAGCCAACTTTATGTGATTAACCAGCTTCCACATTCCACAAAGTTTCTATCCATAAGAAAATCCTGAAGGAGAGGGAAACATTTAATTGCGTAAGAAAAGGCCCCCAACGACAATGATTTTCAGAATGTAGAATCTCATTCGATTCAGAACATAACATCACCTGATATAAATTAACAGCAATCACAACTTCCCAAACCTGTTATAAGCCAGTTATTATCTTTATTAAACCAGTTCAAAAGTGTTTCACGTAAGAAAGTGGAAACCCACCCCGCTTGTTGCAAAAATTAGAGAGACGAAGGTAAGATACCTACTTCAATAGGTTCTGATCACAATGCTCCCCCGGATCAACATTAGAAGACGTCCATCGGCGTCCGTCCCTTACGTTAAGTCCCGCAAAAACCTCCTCAGGTGGAAGTCAGAAGGGAAAGGATGAAGGAAAGACAACAGATCTAAGCTCAGAAGTTATGCCTCGTCGTTTCGATCTCACGGCAGTTGACGGATCGGAAATTGGGGCTTGAACGATGAAGTTATGGAAGAAAGAGCCTTCGGGTCTCTTGGGATACCTCTACTCATATGAGAGGGGAGGAGAGGGGTGATTTGAAAGGAGGAGGTGACCCCTCCTTTTATAGGTGAGAAAATGAAAAGTACACGGTTTGTACTTTATGGAACACGGCGTGTACTCGGTTATTTCACACGGTCTCCACATGGCTTCCAACACGCCTCAGCGGCTGTTGACTGGTCCACACACGGTTTGAGGGTAACGCATACGCGGGGAAAGACTACACGGTTTGTAGTTTAGACACACTGTGTGTAATCATTCATTGCACACGGCAAGGACATGGCTCCAACACGATACACGACCATTGACTGATAACATGTTCGCGGGGAAGGATTGCATGGCGTGTAGGACTGGACACATGGCATGCACCCATTATTTCACACAGCGAGGACACGGCCTCCGACACGGGGTACACCCGGAAAGGGGGTACACATCGTGTACTCAAACTACATGGTGTGTATTTTCAAAATTCTGGAAAGTGTGGGAAAAGTCCATTTTACCCTCCAGAACACTTCTTGACATTTTTTTGTCAAAGGAATGGGACGGAGTGGTCCAAGACATTACATCAGATACCTCTTAAAACATTCTCGTCCCCGAGAATTCAAAAACCAACCCAGAGGAACCCAACAAGATACCTCTTAGGGTTCTCGTTATAACAGGAACCCAACGAACAACCCTAATCATATGTGTTAGGAATTCCTTCTCCTATGTCATGATTTTATCCACATTAGGTGGCACTGACTCACCTACAAAGGTTTAATCGCATCCTCATTAATACGTCTCAATTAAGAATTGGGTCTTCCCACTTTCATACATTATGATTTTTCAACTCGCACTACCCCCAACACCACACAACCAACACACTACCTGAACACGTGGGACTGGGAAATTCTTTCTCCTATGTCGAGATATTATCCGCTTTAGGCGACACTAACTTGCTCGCCAGGGTTCAATCGCATCCGCATTAATGCATCTCGGTTAAGGGTCAGGTGTTTCCATTTCCCACACATCCGAACATGTTACACATCACCAGGGAACAAGGAAACAAAAGGTCTCACAACTGAGAATCCAAGTATATATAACAAGGGTACAGAGTACAACATCAACACAATGCTTAGAAGAAAACGGAAAAAAATAGGTCAAAACAACTCCGGGTACTGAGTGTGTATCTAGGTCTCCAGCTCCCAAGTGCAAGGAGGCCAACTCTCCCATCGATTTCCAAGCATCAGTGGACTCCTGAACCACTTCCTGATGCGACTTACTGCTCAGGGCATCAGCCACAACTTTCCCTTACCTTTAGTGTAAGATATCTCATAGTCATAGTCTTGGAGTAACTCGACCCATCTCTTCTTCCATAAGTTCATGTCACACTGGGAGAAGATATAACATATGCTCTTGTGATCTGAGAAGACCACAAAGCGCTCCCCAAGGAGGTAATGTCTCCACATCTTCAGTGCGAACACTACTGCTGCAAGCTCTAGTTCATGGGTTGCATAGTTACGATCAAGAGGGCGTAACTGTCTAGACCCATAACATATTACTCCCCTCTTATGCATCAGCACGCACCCCAGACCAAGGCCAGAAGCATCACAAAACACTTCATACAATAACGCTTCCTCTGGAAACCTGAGTACGAGATCTTTGACCAAATTCTCCTTCAGGTAGTCAAAAGGTTTCTGGCACTGCTCGCTCCATAGGAAGACCTGGTTCTTCCTTGTCAAAGCTATCAATGGAGAAGAAACTCAAGAGAAGTCTGAAATGAACCTCCAATAGTAATCTGCTAACCCAAGGAAACTATGATCTTCTGCCACGCTCTTGGGTGCTGGCCAAGAAACAATTTCCTCCATCTTCGACGGGTCCACTGACACTCCATGCTGAGACACCATGTGCCAAAGGAAGTGTACTTCTTGTGTCAAGAACTTACACATCAACAATTTCTCGTAAAGCTGGTTGTGTCGAAGGAATTCCAAGACAACCCGGAGATGCTCAACGTGCTCCTCCTCTGACCTTGAGTAGATTAGGATGTCATCGATAAACACAACGACGAATCGATCCAGAAACACTCAGAAGACAAAGATCTTAAGTCCCATGAACACAACCGGTGCATTCATAACTCTAAATGATATCACCACAAACTCGAAGTGCCCATACCTGCACCTGAAAGCCATCTTCGAGATGTCACTATCCTTTAACCTCAACTGATGATATCCAGATCATAGATCAATCTTGGAAAACCAACATGCTCCCCTCATTTGGTCGAAGAGATCATCTATCCTTGGAAGGGGGTAATGGTTCTTAACAGTTACCTGGTTCAACCTTTGGTAGTCTATAAATAGCCTGAGACCACCATCATCCTTCTTCAGGAAAAAAACTTGAGCACCCCATGGTGATACGCTGGGTCGAACAAAACCTTTCTCCATTAGATCGTCAATCTGAATCCGCAACTCCCGCAACTCTGAAGGTGCCATCCGATAAGGGGCCATCGAAATCGGACGAGCACAAGGCTGTAAGTCTTTCCCGAACTCAACGTCATGTCAGGGGGGGTTGAGTTACAACATCCTCAGGAAAGACATCTAGGAACTCCCCAACAACCGCTGGGACATCCATCATCTCTGTATCAGCTGGAACCACTGATATCCCACCTAACAATGAATGGAGAGGCTCCACATGCCGGCTTCCCACCTGATCGCTCCTCTCGCCAACAAAATATATGCACTTCCCATCCATGTCGGAGAACATGACTCTTCTCTGAAATCAGTCGATAACGGAACTAACAGAAAAGAACCAGTCGATTCATAGGATGACATCGCATGGCTGCATCTGTAACAGAAGAATGACCCCACTAGATTTATGTGGTCACAACGTCAGCCCACATTCCCGGAAAACACAAGATACGCTGGTCTGGCCCCCAACTGGGGTACTCAGTACCAGTGGTACGGAAAGTCTCTCTATGTCTAGTCCCAAAACATGGTCCAGACCAGGTGCAACAAAGGAGTGCGAAGCTCCCGAATCGAACAAAGTATAAACAAGAGTGCTGAACAAAAAAATCGTACCTCACACCACCTCTGGTCCTGCTGGTGCTGTCAAATCTACTGCGTGAAACTATCCATGCCCAGCTTCTCTTCCTCTCTATGTGCCATAGAGGTACGGTAAACAAATATCGCCAATGTCAAAGTATTAAGGAAAACACAAGATTTTATTTTATCATTTTATTTCAATTTCTTTCCCAGAACACCCAAATCAAGTAAAACACAATCATAATAATGCATGTACCTTCCATAGGGTCTCTACCATGCAAAAAATGTAGTCTCACTTGGTCGTTCGGTAGGCTCATAGTCCTTGCATCGGGTCACAGGGGGCCCCAAAAATCCAGTGTCCTAGCCGGTCTTCCCTATCCTATGTCACGCACCATGATTAACAAACACAGTTACCCTACCATCCCATGAAATCCCCACTATGCCTAAATCCAGACTCCATCCTATCTGTCAACCATCATCTCTGATACCATTCTATCACGACCCCCTCCCACCAATGATTCCCCTCCTGAGCTGGAAATGGCGAAAGGGAGATAATGACCCTCGTGTCATGCATTCAGTAGGCCCCGGGGTGGAGACTAGAACCAAGGGTATGAGTTTTTTACAAATATGGGATGCATTACCCTTTTTATTTATAAATATTGGTAAATAGGACAATTCAACAACCAAAAAGGAAAAGAGAAAGGGTATAGAAATAAACCCAAACCAAGACCACATGCATGTTTAAACAATTTTATAACAAGGTAAAAGTACAAGAAATCTCAAGGTACAATTCCAAAACAATAAACAAGTACAGCAACAGCAACAAATCCAACTGTCTGACTAGTAGGGTCCCGCACGACCCTGGTAGTCCTCCGGGAAACCTGAAAGTAATCGTAGGGTGAGCATACACGTATACTCAGTAGGGAAACCTAAAGCTCTCATTCACAAGTTGGGAGACATCCTAATGTCCCGTGAGAACAACAGAAGAAACCTAGCAAGGAAATTATATCCACCCAACCTCACCAGCCACGCTCACCAAAAACACAATCACAACAGGTAGTAGTATATATGAACAAGAGTATTGGGTACATTGTACCATTTCCCTTTAGTTATATGTTATTCCTAATGACGAACTTCCTGACACTGCCAGACTCTCCCCACCAGCACACACCTGGGCCTCACTACCACGTATCCCACCCACACACACCAGGGCCTCACAACCACGTATCCCGCCCGCACACACCTAGGCCTCACAACCATGTATCTCGCCCGCACACACCTAGGCCTCACAACCACATATCCCGCCCGCACACACCTGGACCTCATCCCTAAGATTCTTGGGAAACAGTAGAACCTACCCGAAGAGTCTTGGGCTAAAACCACCCCAATCGAAACCTACCCGAAGAGTCATAGATGTATGGTCACCTTAAGCCATAACAGTCTAGGGGGGAAGGAGTAGGAAGGAGCTGGTAACTAAGGGAAAACACCATCTCCCATGAAATGGGAGTGTTCGGAACTAAGTTATCAACATGGTTGGGGTGAGATAAAACAAAAAATATAAAGATATATATATGTATACCAAACACACAGTCCAACCTATGGATTCTAAACAGAGAAACTGAGCACATGGCTCGGCACTACTACTAAGAAGCATGAATACAACAAACAACCCCAACACCATTTAGGTTTTCATGTTTCAGAAGAATTAGATTATTAGTTCCTTAACTACGTGTAAACTATACAAAACTATCCACATCAATCATTAGTAAACATATCCCTGCCCTCCACAAATCATGTTAGAAAAAAAAGAAACACAACCAAACCCTTCTTATCAACCAACCAACCCCATTAATTATTAATAACGATCCATTTACATGACCCTCCATTCATTAAATCATCCACTTTTTATTTACTATTCACAAACCATTGTCTGTTCATATTCAAACTATCCCCGCAGCCCCGTTGCCAACCACCATAACCACAACAGCACCGAAAACCGTACATAATTATCCATTTAAAACCACTAATCGCAGCCCCGCTGCCCGTCAACAACATAGCATTTACACCAACCCACAAACAAGACAACCGTAGCCCCGCTGCTCACCCTATCCACAACAACACACAAAACACCCCCATCACATGCCATGTATCCATGAGAACACCCACATGTTCATTATTCTGTTTTTGTTTAACCGGGGTGATCACACAAGTGTTCCAGATTTTAAACAGCCAACTTTACGTGATTAACCAATTTACACATTCCACAAAGTTTCCATCCATAAGAAAATCCATGAGGAGAGGGAAACATTTAATTTTGTAAGCAAAGGCCCCCAAAGACTGTGATTTTCAGTAGGTAGAATCTCATTTAATTCACAACATAACATCACAGGATATAAAGTAATAGCAATCAAAAATTCCCAACCCTGTTATAAGCTAGTTATTATCTTTATTAAACCGGTTCAAAAGTGTTTCACATAAGAAATAGGACACCCACCCCGCATGTTGCACAAATTAGAGAGACCATGGTATGATCCCAACTTCAACAGGTTCTGATAGCAATGCTCCCCCGGATCAATATTAGAAGACGTTCGTCGGCGTCCGTCACTTCCGTCAAGTCCCAGAAAAACCTTCTCAGGAGGAAGTCTGAAAGGAAAGGAAGAAGGAAATACAACGGATCCAAGCTAGGAAGTTCTGCCTCGTCGTTATGATCCCGTGGCCGCTGACAAATCGTAAATCGGATCTCGGACGAAGAAGTTATGGAATAAAGAGCCTTCGAGTATATTGGGAGAGCTATTCTCAGAGGATAGGGGAGGAGAGGGGTGAGTTGAAAGGAGGAGGGTACCCCTCCTATTATAGGCGAGAAAAGGAAAATTACACAGCGTGTACTTTATCGTACATGGTGTGTACTCGGTTATTTCACACGGTCTCCACGCGGCTTCCAACATGACTCCGCGTCCGTTGACTGGTCAACACACGGTTTGAAGGTAACACATACGCGGGGAAAGACTACACAGCGTGTAGTTTAGACACATGGTGTGTACTCATTCATTGCACATGGCAAGGACACGGCTCCAACATAGTACACAGTTGTTGACTGGTAACGCGTACGCGGGGAAGGACTACACGGCGTGTAGAACTGGACACACGACGTGCACCCATTATTTCACAAAGTGAGGACATGACCTGCGACACGGGGTACACCTGGAAAGGGGGTACACGACGTGTACTCAAACTACACGGCGTGTATTTTCAAAATTCTGGAATGTGTGGGAAAAGTCCATTTTACCCTCCAGAACACTTTGTGACCTTCTTTTTTACAAAGGAATGGGCCAGAGAGGTTTGGGCCATTACATCTATGTATAGAATGTACATAAATAGTTAATTATAAAATTATAAATATATATAATGATTTAGAAAAATATTTATAAAATTAAAAATTTATATATATATAACTATAAAAATATAAAAATATATTTAGGAAATATATATTTGTTATATTTATAATTGTATATATTTACATATTAATAAATATATATAATTTTATAAATATATATAATTATACAAATATATATAAATATATAAATATATTTATAAATATACTAGTATATTTATAATTATATTTATTTATAATTATAATTATAGATAAACAATATATAGTTATATAATTATAAAATTATAACCAATAAATTTAAATAATTAATATATTTATTAAATTTATAATTATTTGTATTAATATATTAAAAAATATATATATAATTATATATATATAGTTATTCAAATATCTATAATTGAATACATATATAGAGTTATATAAATACATATAATTATATTAAAATATATAATTATATAAATATATTTATATTTAGATACAAATATTTATAAATATATTTATTTATAATTAAAATTATAAACATATATATTTATATATATGATAATTAAATGTATGTGGTCGGGATAAGCGTGTGGGGTGTGCTGGGCGGGCCATCAGCAGGGTGGGTAAAGCAATTGAATGAGTGGCTCGATAAGGTGATAGAATCACGGCTAGGCCATGCAGGGAGGCTCATTCACGTGATGAGAATCACAACACGGGCGTGATGTGGGGTGGGTCAAGTGACGACCTTTGTGGTTACTCGTCAGGCGGACAGTTTTGATTTAAAAATAGTTGTAGGTGTTGGGAACCTAGGCTACAGGCCTTTAATGGACTTCATGTACATAGGGCCTTCAGGCCATAAAAAATGGGTGGGTTATCCCTTAGGGGGCTATGAGCCGCCTATTAGGTTGTGTGTGTCACATTTCTATGTTTTGTTGTAATTATACCCCTATGTACATATAATATATAAATTTATTGTAAATATATTTAAATAATTCAAATAATTATTCTATTTATAATTAAATATACTTATATATTAATAAATATATATCATTATATTTTATATATTTTTATATATAGTTATATAAATATATTAAATTATATAAATATATTAATAATAATAATTATATATATATATATATAATTATAAAATTGGGTCTTTGTCATTTTTCTTGATTTTCTAGCCATTTATTAGATGTTTCTGTAGGTGGGAGATTTCTCAAATGTGTGGGTGCCTTGGATTGTGTTGTTTTTTGTGGGTCTTTGTAACTTTTACTTGGGTCTTGATCTTTATCTTCATTGTTGTGGGTGGTATTGACCACCCTCATGTTTGGTGACACATTATGTGTTACACTCGTTGCTTTTGGTGTACTTTTATTTTATTCAAACACAATTTAGGGTTGGGTACACTCGGTACATAAACATTCCTGGTAATATTTATATATTTATAAATATTTATATATATATAATTAAATAATTATATATAAATAAATATAAATATTTATAAACATATTTATTAATAATTATAATAATAATTATATATATAATTATTATATAACAATAAATATATTTATTGTAATTATAATTATATATAATTATATAATTATAGTTACATATATGTTGGGATTTATTCCCAATGAGCCTATGGGCCGTGTACTAAAATAAATAAGGCGTTATGGGTGGGTTATCCCATTTTAGATGCTCTGCCCTGCCTTTCCATCTTATGTGTGTGTGGTGTGTGTGTATTTAATTGTAATTACTTCACATTCAATCTCCTGTAGCCATTATATCCTACCTACAGGGTGTTGGATTCTATGGAATTATGGTGTCTAATTTTATATTAATTTATCATCTCCAATTTTCTGGCCTCACCAAGAGATGGAGCCAAAATACACAGACATTCCACTTCGTTGAGGGAGAGATGACCATCAACTTTAAGAATGTGGCAGTCCTACTCGTTCTTCCAATCTAGGGGATGAGTTTTTCGGACCCACCCATGGAGATATTCCAATGATTATACAGTGATTACTAGGACTTAAATTTTTTTCAATCATGATAATAAAGATGGTTGGTCCATTTATATGAGCTGTTTGGAGATGTATTTGGTACAACTACCCACTAATATTGAAGAGTAAACTGTCATGTGTCATGCTCATGCATATATCTTATGTTTCATCTGAGGGACACGGTGAATTAATCACTCTTGTACACATGAAGACATGATGTATCTTGGCCTACTTGTGAATTTTAATTTGGGTAGGATATATAGTTAGGGATACTTATGCTTGGCATACACATACATAACCTTATACACAACATGCCAATTAGATATCCCTGATATTAGGGGATGTTACATCCTTCCGAAGATGTAGACATGGGATCACATCCCTCCATTCTCCCCTAATGTTTCTAGCCATTAGCTTAATGTAGATGCGATGCGTGGAACTTTGCGTGGATGTTGGTATGACCACTCAAATCTGTTGGTTTCTGATTCTAATAAGAGTTATTGAATTTAATCTTTTATTATTTATCACGTTCAATGTTTTATATTATTGTTGCAGATAGGAAAACCACTTCATCATATATTTGAGACACAATTACGTTGCATACCATCTCAGGTTTGATAGTCTACTACCCACAGAAATAAGTATATAAAGTCATTCATTGAATGTTTTTTTAATAATATCAATATTATAAGTTTTAGTTACAATCATTATTCAAAAATCACACATGTGATTTCATATTACATGGATTCCAAACTGGTCATTACTAGACTAGTTACCCAAATATTTCACTCCTAGACATCAGAATGTTATGGCTATTGTGCCTCTCAATCACATTAATATTATTGAATGTCACCAGCCTGATAGA
This sequence comes from Viscum album, assembly GCA_963277665.1. Classification (NCBI taxonomy): domain Eukaryota; kingdom Viridiplantae; phylum Streptophyta; class Magnoliopsida; order Santalales; family Viscaceae; genus Viscum; species Viscum album. The sequence goes on along the minus strand of OY728153.1, from coordinate 519,913,886 downwards.
GTCTCGAACCAATTTTTTTAGTTCATCATATTACATTTCCACCATGACAGTCACTAGCACTTCATTTCGTGAAGCTAACATGGAGGCATGACATTGACTATAATTGAAGATATGAAGAGTATCTTTTCCTATGGGATAAACAAGCGTCATTTCATATCGAGGGTGTCCATATGATGTGATTCCATCTATCACAATAAATTGAGTATGTTCCATTTTTTTGAATGAAGTTTATATTTTAGCTTACTCTAAAAGATAGAGGTATTTAGGATCTGGTAACTCAATAAATTTCCACTTGTTTGTATATTTTACTAATTTCAAATTAATTTTCATTCTCTTTTCAACATACTCAACTACATTGGATTATCCACATGTCTAATCTATAAGAGGAGAATGTTCCTATCATGGTAGGTATCTATAATGCGGTTCATGGGATGATTCCAAATTATTGTGGGAATCATGATTGTATCATTGATCTCCCACCAAAGGGAGATGATGTTCCTATCTAGGGCGGCGAGGTTAATTATCTGAAACCTCCTCCTGTAAGTGCAAATGTCAAGAATTCATGGTAATGACAACATAAATCATGTCATTATACATCTGAGGCCTCATGTTTCCCAATGGGAAAGGATATCCCTCTCATAGCCAATATCAACTAATTGAGGATGTGCATTATGAGGAATGGGATCCATTCATGTAGTCTGGATATCCACAGTTTTCTCTGGATATAGATCATCTAAGATTCTATCAGGTGTCATTTATCATTCCTCCACCATTCATAAGTGATCTTTCACATGTTTTATGGTCCCCTCATGACATTATGGAAGGTACTTCTAATTACCTATTAGTAGAAGGTTCAAATTTTCTTGACTTCACCTAGCTGACACCTGCCCCATTTGAAACACAGGAAGAGAATCCCAGAGTCTAGGTTATAGTGCCTAAGGATAATCCCTCTCCATGTTGTAACACCCCAACCCCAGTTACCCAGAGTCGGTGCATTATTACGTGACATTGGCATGATTACCAGGAATCATTTTATGAAGGACCGATCAGTTTAGAAGTCTTGGAAAATAGATTACATACATGTAGCTCAACATTAAAACGTGAAAATAAAAACAACACTCATTTATTCCAATAGAAACATCCAAGCCTTGTAGATTATGCCCGCAAGTCACTCATAACTAACTTCTTCATATCATAGGAAAACAAAACAAAAGAAAGGGGTGAGATCAAATGCTTAGTAAGTGTGAATAATTGAGTGGAAGCTTTCATAAATTGGAATAAAAATTTAAGGTAATGTATACGACTAAAACAAAATACTTTTAAACTTAAACATCAATATAATATGGCAAAGATACAATAAAATAACACCATTTACTTATTCACATGGTTATTCTACTAGTCGAATAATCACATGAAATATATATAGCCACTTTCAAAATGATAGAATACATAATTTCGGAAATTAAATTCTGTTCCAAGGCCTTGAGCCCGGACCTAGGGGATAACTGTAACTGGACCCCAACCCATAGAGCCTCTATAACTAGACTCCAACCTGGAGAGCCTCTGGAACCGGACTCCAACCTGGAGAGCCTCTGTAACCAGACTCCAACCATGAGAGCCTTTGTAACTGGACTCAAACCAAGAATTTCTACTATAACAGGACCCCAACCCAGAGGGATTACTATTACCGATCCCCAACCTGGAAAATACAAGACCAATATAGTCATCTTATGAAAAGGTTGAAATATTAAATAAACATTTGTATTAAAACTAGCATAAGAAATGTAAATACTTCAACCATAAACTAGAAATGGTATAAAAATAACATATCCACCTTCAAACATATCAAAAAACCATCAATAAATTATCTATGATTTGTATCATAATGAATCTACTTAAAACAAGTATAAAATCCATCAAAGAATGTTGACATAGATGAAATCAAAACTATTTTACAAAAGTATTTCTTTAATTTTTGAAATATTTTAAAGTCACAAAATTATAAAAGAAAACATTTATTTTGAAAATATTAAAATAAGATTATAAGGGAATTTTCGATGATGTTATAACGGTAGAGAATAACCAAACCCACCGTATAAGTTATGAAAACATTATTACCTTTATTTTTTCGAAAAGGTCATAAATTACCTTGTTTGGAAAACAACAGAAAGATTCCTTTCCAAACATATAAGGTCAATTAAGGGTATAAATGACTCTAACCCATAGTCTTGTAAATAGTAATTCTTTCTAAATACATTTTTAAGAAAACACGGATGTGGATGATTAAGAGGTCCCAGTATATACTTAAGTAAAAACAACCTCAGATAATAAAGAGATTGTAAAATTAACCCATACCAATTTGGTAACTTATGAAACATAAAAACCATGAAATAAATATTATACAATTATTATGTAAATAAACATAAATTAATGTTTATTACAAAAATAATACAATTATGTGAAGTACATACACCACACAAAAAGAAAATAGTGGCAATATAGAATGAATCTCAAGGGAATAATGAGTGAGATGAAAACCCCTTACCTTGCCTATTCCTTGGTCGATGATAGGTTAACCTACTTTATAATGGTGAAATAATTGTTATTAAATTATAAAAGAACCATATACATTAATATAATATCATATATGTTCTTCTAATATTCCTTTGATAATGATATTTTTGTAGTATCGTTGTTTCAGGTGTTAACTAATTCATTTTACTTTATATGATTTGATACATAAGTTGTGTTTGTTCTACATAGGATGTGTATGATTCATATACAGATTTATATCAAGTATTTAAACATTATGTTTAATCATAAAATTAAAATTAGTCTTGAATTGTTAAGATGGGGAATGAATCTCATCGCGTTCATGGAGATGGTAATCCCTACGTACGCACGAGTGACAATATCATTCTTTTGATATTAAAATAGTATGTAAATTGAGGGTATATTATATATAAAGAATAATTAACATGTTATATTTATTATTTACATTAGTTATCCATTATTATTATACCCATCTAAAAATAATATGTTGAATAACAACTAAACCACGGCGTGGAGACGAAAATCTATACATACCAACGTATGGTGAATTTGTCATTCATATGATGGGTAGAATAATGAATACGGTTGTACCATTTTTATAATATCATCAAAATATATATATTATACTGGATTTATTATTTTAGAATGGAGTCAAAAAATAAAGAGTAAGTGTAAGAAGAAAAGAATGCGAAAGAGTTGATGAAATATTTACCTATTCTTCTGATACTTCATTTTGAATTGATAAAAGGGGATCCTTAGGAAGACTTTTTGAGCAATGGAAGGACTCTAATATTAATTAAGGGACATTGGGAGGATATTTGGGCAGGTTTTGGCGGAACCAAAATGCTTTGGAGGTGTGAAATTAAGAGAAGGGTAAATGACATTTTATAAGAGAGGTGAAGGTCACTTTATAAAAAGCTTGAAATATTATTTTATAACAAAACAATTTTCTATATCTAAGGGCTCCAAAATTATTAATTTTTTAGGATAGTGTGGGTAAGGGTCTAAATACTATCCAAAAATAGGTTTTAGAAAGGTTTAGTTCACCATAATAACTTTATCAATTTCATTTAACTCTTAGTTAAATAGTTTTACTTTTACCATGTCCCTTTGTATTTTTTATTATATGGTTAATAAACATACCATAAACATCTATGAGAAACCCAATAGGTTCATTAATGAAACATAAAATATTATTTACGCCCTTTGGCCGAACCTTATACTTTTAGGAATATTATATCAACCAATAATGTAGTATTTTTTTAAAAAACTCAATTACGTCAAATTTGACATTACTGAATAATTTAATTTTGTTAAAGTCATAACAACATTATTACTTAGAAAAAATTTCATTGAATCAACCATAAAATTTCATATAATACTATAAAACATAATTATAGAATCAAAAAATTCAAATTATATTTATTATAATATTTATAATATCATTTATTTGATTCTTTCAATAAAAAGGAAAATACTGCTTCATTATTGTGTCATATATAAATATATTTATTTTATGTCAATAAATTATAAATAAAATATCATGATGTAATAAATATTTTTATATATCTAATGACTATTTATAGTTGAATAGATCAATTATATATCCTCATATAAAAAATTATTTACTAAAAGATATTTTCTTTTGTTATTTTTTTCGTTACTTTAGATTATTTAATATAAAATGTCATTATCACACCCGTGTGGATTCATGGGGTCCCAAAGTCAACCCAAGGATGCCCATGGTCGTAAATTAATCAACCAATAAAAATATGACACATATTAGGTTGATTTAGTATTATTATAATATTATTTTGGTTACCCTTATTTAATGGATTTACCCTTTAACCAGGGTAAAAAAAAATTTACTGAAGTAAATATTGAAAATGTATAAAAATAAAAGATAAATATTTACAAAATTTTGACCTACGGATTCAAAATATGGAATGTTTTTTCCGAAATTCAAAACTCATAAGTGGATATAATTAATTTATAAATTATTCCTGTTTTCAAAACAAAAAGCGCGTTTTTATGAAATAATAACTATCAATAGATTGGAGCTTGTTTATGTCTAGTTTAAATGTAAAATTACATTCAATGACAAATATTGGATTAAATGGTAAAAATATAATCTAATTATACATTAAAACTACTCAATTTTATAATTTAGAACAATAAATTATTTTGAATAAAAATGTTTTTTTAAAATATGATTTCGTATTTTTCACAACACGTCAAAAACGAAAAGTTTTCAGAGAAATACAAACAATTCACCCTAAGATAATTTTGATATTATGAATTCAAAAAGGAAGTCTATTTTACCAAATTCAAAATATAGAAGTATCATTTATTAATTTAAAATTAATTCCCGTTGTCAAAACTAAAAAATGATTTTTTTAAAAAGTAAAAACTATGTAAAGATTGACATGTGTTTATGTCAAATTTAAATCTGAAACTACTTTTGAACAAAATTGTATTAAATGATAAAAATATAATATAATAATACTTCCAAAAAATTAAAATATATTATTGAACACTATAAATTATTTTGATTAAAAAGGTTGCATTCAATTAATTTATTATTTTTCACTATTCACCCAAATATGAATGTTATCAAAAAAACACAAAAAATTTATCAAAACTAAATATATATGTTCCGATTCTAAAGAAGAAGTTTATTTTTTCAAATTGAATATATAAAAGTTTCAAATATTGGATTTAAAAACGTTCTCCATTATAAGACGTTAAAATTTCTTTTTAAAAAAAATACTTCTTTAATCTAAATAAATGAACTTGTTCTTATATTATGTCTAAGAAACACATAATATGGATTATAAAATTTTATAGAGTATATAAAATTCAAAATTCAGTTTATACTATTCATAACCACTTTTTTAATGGCTATTTTGGTAATTTGTGGTGTGTTTAAACTCGTATTTACGTGTTGTGCAAGTTATTGAATTACTTTGAAGAGATAATATATTATGAAATAATGGGGTGTCACAACGTCATCATACACCACCCCATTAGAGAGGTCTATGATCTTGATACGAGCATCCCATTTTGACACCATATTATGGGACATGACCTCACCATAAAGAGGCAGTTTATTCATTCATGTATATGTTTTCTATTTATATAAATGATTTGAAATTACATTTTATTATTTTAAAATGATTAAACTATTTCTACTATCAACTATTTTTACATGTTTATCAACCATTTCAATTTTCATTCATTTTTCAGTTACAATTTTTATTTTTTTTATTTTAAAAGTCGATTACATGAAAAATAATAAAACCTATATAATATAAATTAGATAAATTTAAATTCATATAAACTATAAACTATAAAAAACCAAATTAAACTTAAACAATGCTAAAACATCCATTAGTATTCTGAAAATAAAAATAATTTCATAAATATAATAAAAAATTGAAAAATATAGGAGTGTAATTAAAACATATAAATAAAAATGTAATGGTTTATAAATATAATATATTGTACCACTAAAATTTCTTTTCATTTCTATTAGTTAGGATTTTTTGAAATTTTTAAATATTTTTTTTAAGTGTGATATATTTCATTTATATTGTATTTTGAATTTATTATTTATTTTCAATCAAAGCTACTAACATCAATTATAACTATATTTCATATAGGTGTCTTTGAAATCATGTAAATGATAAAATATAAATACAATCTAAATTCTAATTCATAATCTGACTCAAGATATAAAACATATTTTAAAATTAAAAAAATAAAATAATTAAAAGCTAATTTACACATCACAAAATTTATTAATTAAAAACATAACATTTTCACATGAAAATAATAATGGACATGATTCTAAATATATATATATATATATATATATATCATAATATTGTAACATATATTTTTAAAATATTCAAACATATATATATATTTGTTTTTATTAAAATGTGGCTTTGTCGATGCCTCCTTTCCTCATTTTTTTTAAAATATTTATAATATATGGATATTTTTTCATAGGAAAAATAAAAAACATGACATTCATTTGAAGAAGATAGGTAATTGAAAAAAAAGGTGATAAATGTCCAGTGTTGGGGGATGGTGGAATAAAGAATGGTGTTGGCAGCTACAACAGATTTGTATGGAAGAAATAGATCCGTATAGGAGTAATTTTTTTGAATCAATGTGGGAAGACATGTCATTTTACAAGTGGCCTACAAACTCCATATTATGGGCTTCCATCCACTAAAAATATATTTCATCTACATTCCATTACAAAGTATAAATAAAGAGAAACTTTTGGGCATTTAATTATCAACATAAGGGTCATGATAAAGACGAGCTTCCATGCCATTAAAAGTTATAGGGACAAAAAATTTTAATGCATGGGTTGGGTAGATTAGTAATCACATGGGGATATAACCATTCATTCTGACTTGTATGTGTGGGTGTGCGTGTTTTTATTTATTATGACCCCATTAAATAATAAAATATACTATTATTTTATATAGAAATTATAATATAATTAACTACACTAATATTATATGTTTATGTGACTGTATGTGTGTGTATATATGTATGTACATATGTATATATGTATAATTATAATTTTTTTAATTTATCATATTTATTTAAATACGAATAACATTATTTTTATATAGTTAATAATAATTTAACTTTTCACATATAAATAAATAATTTTATTTTAAATTATAAGTTATTATTTACATGAAAAGGATGAAATAGGGAAATATCCCTACCCATTTATTTTAAAACATAAAATAAAGAGGATTGAGTGGAAAGGATCAGAAAGATGGATTGTCCCTCATCCAAATTAAGGGATAGTTCGTGATGTAGTGATCGTAATACACTTAATCATTTACAGATTCATACTCATTGGTAGTCTCCCATTCTGATTATGAGTTACTCTTGTGAATGATCATCCTGAACATGGTGTTTTCCCTCTCCATATAATGAGTAATCATTCCATTTGACAATATAATGGATGATATAGAAGATAAATTCTTTGGGTGACTAGATTAATCACCGTGATATGCACTTTTTGATTCTACCAATGTAAAACCTTTAGAGTCTGCCAACTTTTTCGTTCCATTCATGAAAATATCTTTGACTAATGATGTTCCACCACAACCAGTGCTCATTGGAAATTGTTTTTCATTACACCATAGAACTGTTTTACCTTGAGGCTTATTATCCTCACTATCATGTATATCCCATGAATCAATAGTGACAATATATTTATTTAAGACATCCTTAATTACCAAATGATAATAAGCAACAAACACTACACCTTGTTGCCCATACTACAAGAAAAAAATGCATTTTTGGTGATACTTAAATCCAAATATAAGTGGGTTTATTATTATTATTAATATTATTAGTTTTGAGAAAACAATTTTAATTTATATTTTTTAATTTTCTAGTATTTGTTAATATATTTTTAAGGGTTGTTTACAAAAATTGCCGCTAAAATAAAAGAAAAAATACAAAATTATGATGTATTATTAATAATTTTGATTAATGAGTTATATTAATTCATTATTTATTATTTATATTTTTCATTAATTATTATGTGTTAATTATTAAATTTATATTATTTTTTCCTGATAGTTATCTGAAACATTATATATGTTTAAAATCCGAATTCACCATCAAATGAAAAGAACTTTTGATCTGAGTGTCCAATATAGCATCCCAACCAGTCAAATCTAAACTTATGAAATGAACTAAAATAAAATTAGATAATAATTAGCTAAAACTAATAAAATAAAATTTATTATAGTTTTAATAAAATTATGAAATAAAACATCAACATCAAATGCTCATAACTTTTTATTCGGTTGTCCATTGAGCAGTACCTCATATAAAATCAATGTCTACGATGAGATCTACACAGTGGTGACTAGGGGGACCACATAATCTATTTTTTGAGGACGAAGTAGGTCCATAAGACATCCAAATTTGAGTTTTTTTTTCAGAAATCACATTTTTTTACATTCGATGGGATTTGATCATTATTAAAGAGTGTCTTCGTTCACTTTTTTGGGTCATTTATGATATTATTCCATTGATTTACATTCCTATTGATTTGATTTTTTTGACATTATTGTGGTTTCCCTAATTTTGTTGATTTTTATCTGTTATATATATATGTGTGCTTCAACATATTTGTGTATATTTATGTTTTATGTATATATTTAAATGATTAGTTATTTAAAATTATATAAAATTATATCTATGCAAGGATATTTATATGTGTTTTTGAATATTTGTTTATATTTATATACTTTTTTAAATATTTATACATATTTTGTGTGTGGGTGTTTTTATATATATTTATATAATTTATTTGAAATGCATATTTATTTATAGTTATTTATTTTAAATTATTTCATTTATTATTTATTATTTTTTTCATTTATTATTTCTTCAATTATTAAATTTTTATTATATATTCAATTATAATTTATTATTTATTTCTAATTTATTATTAATTTATAATTTAATATTTATTTACAATTAATTATATATTATTACCTAATATTTATGTAATATTATTACTCATTTTTTATTTATATTTTTTCATGCGTATTATTAATTATTATTAATATATTATTTATTTAATATCTATTAATCTATTGATTATTTATTATCTATGTATTTTTTTAGTTTCCACTTCTTTATTATTCATTATATTGAATGATAATTTATTTACAACTTATTTAATTTCGATCCATTTATTTTTCATTATAATTTTGTTTTTATTCATTATTAATTTTTTTTATTTGATTAAATTTTTATTGTTAATTTATTATTCATTTATCAATAATTTATTAATAATTTAAAATTTATGTATAATTTTTTATTAATTGTATAATTATTATTTATTAAATTATAATTTATTTATAATTAAATATTTATTTAGAACTTACTATAATGTGTGATTTATGATTTGTGATTTATTATTTATTTAGAATATATTTATTATTTATTTGTCATGTATTTATAATTTATAATTTATAATTTATTATATATTATAATTTATAATTTATTAAAATTTATTATTATTTATATATTATTTATCTAATATTTATTTTTTTATAATTTGTTTGTTATTTATATATTATTTATTTATTATTTAATTATTACTTATTCATTATTTAATTATTATGTATTGATTATTTATTGATTATTTATTATTTATTAAATATTTTTTAATTAGTTATTGATTATTTAATATCTATTAGTAAATATAATTTATTATTATTTATTGTAACAATTTTTTTTTATTTAATGATTATTTTTTATTTAATCAGTATTTAATTATTATTTAATTATTATGTTATTATTATTTATTTACTTTTTTCATTACTTATTAGTTATTAGTTATTATTTAATTATTTTTTTATTTATTTTTTTAATTATTTATCACTACATCAATTAATTATTATGTTTTTAATATTTATTTAATATTTATATTGTATTTATTTAGTATCTATTTATTACTTATTTATTATTCATTAGTTATTTATAATATTTCAATTTTATCATTTATTTGTTATTTTATTATTATGTATTTATGATATTTTTGTCATTTATATATATATTATTTAAATATTATATATTATATATTATATATTATATATTTATTTATTACTTATTTATTATATATTCATAATTTATTAATCTTTAATATCAATTTTTTGTATATATATAATTACATTACATCTCTTTTAATCACCACATGAATTGGTTCCTAGAGTGTTAAAGTCGTTGAAGATTAACCAAGAGGTAAGTGGTTCGAATCTCTTTAAGGAATATATATGCCAGATTTATGCCTGGAATGTTTGAAATTTTCATGCAATATATGAAAAATAAGTAATAAATAAATCTTTATAAATAATTAAAATTAAATTTTAATGTGGTTGCATAAATAAATAATAGAAAAATGAATAGTACTAAATTTATTCCTTACGTAAATAAAAATAAAAATAATTAAAATAACCCATGAAATGTAATGTTGCTGAATAAAAAAATTCTGCAAAAAACTGTCCTGAATTAATTCCTGACATTAAAATACACGGCACTTTTATAAAGTGTAACATATCATTTAACTACAGTTTGTTGCCCCACCATATTATAAAAAAACATTAAGGAAACACATATTCTCTTATAGTGTGATATCCATAACCTTCATAGAGTTATGTCCCCCTAAGATCTAATCTCATCCTTGAGCAGGTACTAACAAAGGCTCCTAAACTGGGCCTCTTCTCACACCACTGGCCACCAAGATTACCACATTATTAGTCCCATATTGTACCTTCCTTGGACATCCATCATTACCATATCACACCTAAACTACTTTCCTAATGATTCTAGCACCCAATGGCTAATCTCTACCATTACCAAACATTACCATACAGGATCCCAGTCCATCCATATTCCCTTGCTCTTTCAACACGAATGAGCTTGACCAATCATCCACTACCTCATTCAAGACATTCCTAGAAAATATTCTAATGATTCCAAGTACATCAGTAGACACATTCCTACACATACAAACAATACCAACACCCCACCACTATTTACATGCTTAATCATGTGAAACATTCAAGGAGAAAAGCCTATTCCTAACATCTAATGCCTCATCCACCTGCTCCTCTTGTCCAGTAAATTGCTGCCCCTACCCAAAACCCACCTCAACTAAATAATTATGAGATATAACAAGAATAAGAACATTCCATTGTCATACATGTTCCACTTTTTTAGCGTCCAGTCTATTTGATATCCTAATGTAGCAAATTATCCTTAAACCTTAATATTTATAATAGATTTTCCATTCCACATTTCTTATATAGAAGAGTCTACCAACGAAATATAAACCAATAAAAATTCACTCTCCCCTATCCAGATCCATTAGTAGACATGCGTCCAATTCCTTATATATTATGATTCCCCATATTCCTTATGAAATGACTCATAGTATGCCCGTTCATGGAAAATTTTGAGAAAACACATTTCTAAATCAATTGTCATTATCTAGACAAAAATCATTACATGTGAAGAAAAAAGCTAGAACCTTAAATATTTATTTCGTGGATCATGTCATCATCCATGGGGGATGCAAAAATCATATTAATAATATTAGAATATAAAAAACCCCCATTACAACCCTAGAATAATAACTGAAGCTTGAAGATCCAGTTTCTTAATCCATTTTAATTGGAACACCTACCAGTGAAACATTGTCACAAAATATTATAGGATTCCTAAAAACAAATTAAGACCAATAATTTTTATAAAATCATGATCCTTATTGCTCCAAATAGAAAATTGGTAAAAATTGAAATCCCATTGTTCAAAAAAACATAGTTGGCTTCAATGAAAATATAATTACTATAATTTCAATATAAAATATAGGAAATAGTATATATTTGTTAATATAATTAATATAAAATTAAATATTTACATTTAATTAGTAATATTTTGTAAATATGATTTCTTTGTCTATAATTAAAAATAATTTTAAATGTTAGTATAAGATTATATTATTAATAATATATATCATAAAATATATTAATGAATTATAATAAGTAATAATATGTCTTAAAAATATGTATTAATAGTTAGGTATATTAAAAATTATTAAAACATATATATATATATATATATATAATTTTTAATATATACAATTATATAATTAATAATATAACAAAACATTTTATATATTTAAATATAAATTTTATTATTTTCAATTACTATTATAAATTTATATAATTATTAATATATTGTAAAAAATATTTATACCTTTATTAAATTAATAAAAGTGTTTCTTAAATATTATTAATCATATTTAAATATATTTAAGAATTTATAACATTTTCTATATAATTAATAGTATATACATATTTTTGTTATAATTAATTATATTTAAATAGAATACATATTTACAAATTAATATTAATAGATTTATATTAATTATTTACATATAAGTATATTTCAAAATATATATATATATACTCATGTTTTTTTGTGTATTTCATTGGAAAATTATATAGAATATTTTCAGAGCTAGGCATTGAGACAGTGTGAGATTATAAGGCCTGGTGAGTAAATGATCAATTTTAGAAATATATTAAATATATTCAACATCATGCCTGTAGTATTTTTCTGATGAAGTGGATTAAATATTAAACGAATGCTCCGATCAAAATTTGAACGCCATCATTGAGTTCAGAGAGTGGGTTTTACTCTAGGTGCAACATAACCATGGAGTGCATTGGAAGTTGGGGCAGAGTGCCATTGTTGGAGAATTAATATAATGAATAAATAAAATTAATTATTTTAATATGTTGACACAACAGCCTGTTTTTCCTATATAAATACATGGTTATGATGAGATCTTAGAGTTTTCCATTCAAACCTATAGAAACAAATGATTTTTAGAGGAGAGTGTTCCTAGTGGATGATGTTGGATTTGATTAAGATCAAGGACTGTTGTGCTGACAAAATTCATGGATCTCTCCAATGACAATGACATGGATTCATTTGTTATCAGCGATCAATCCTCCTGGAGGTTTGGAATGGTTTTATTTAGAGTTGTCCCTAATGATTTATTACTACATTGAATGGGAATCAATCAACCAATGAATTGATTGATGTATCATGTGTATTGCATGTATGGTAGAAATATTATATTAGATTAGGGATTTCATTGTCGATTATATTCAAATCTCATCATTAGTCATTATTGTGGAAACGAATCAAGCCTAACAGAAACATTGGTTACGATTTGTTCCTCATGTTTGTGGTATGTGAATTTTTTCCCCATTATTTGTTTATCATGGGAAATTCATTTGTCATGTGGTTTAATGAATACACACTAATCAATTTTTCTGAACCCATATCATGGTGCAATAGATTAATACCGTAGATCTGAGTTCGGATTAATAATGAGATCGAGTTACGATGATGGGTCGAGACCGAACCAAAGTTCATCATGTAGATCTTCACATGCGGTGACTAGGAGACATGATAAAGGGTTGTCCCATGTGATATGGTGACAGAATTTTGGTGAGCAGTGAAGGTGGGCTTCTGTCAGACGAGATCTGTGATATTTGGGCGAGATCAGTGGTGGAACCATGTAAACCAAAAAATTGGCATACATAGATGAGTAAACATGGGTTTTTTTGAAATTCCTGGTTACAAAACAAGTAATTAGAAAAAACAAGATGTGCTGAATCCCGTATATGGAACAATGGTTCTATAGAGAATATATTTAACACAAAATGTGTAACTCTTATCACATGACATGTGACCCTTAAATGATGTATCAGTTTATACCTCAAAAGGTAAATGGACACGTCCATGATTACTTTGCTAGTTAATGTAAAATGGGTTATTGGTATCCCCCATAATATTGGGTATGTTAACAACATGTGTATCATTCGCTTCAGAAATCCAGCATGTACTTCTTATGGAGAGACCCGAGGAGCATGAAATCTTTTATAGACACCATCAATCCTATTTTACTCATGAAGTGTAGTCTCCCAAATGAGTTCAATGGGGAACCATCAAGAAGAAATCATAGGACACAATTATGGTTTAGACATTAACATGATATTGTGTGTCTACATTGTGTATATCTAGATATTCTTATTATATTCCTTTGACAATTAACTTCGATTAGTTGATTATTATTCTTTATTCTATATTCTTAATTATTCGGGTTGTCCAACTGGGTTTTGTTATACTCACCCCTACATGGGATTTTCACATATTTGGCATGTCTTATGAAAATAATTGACCTTTTGATGATGTTCTTGATGGAACCAGACCAGTTGGTGCTTAGTTAGCCAGACAGACTGAGATGTGTTCATGCGGTTCCTTTGACCAGAGTCCTCACCCACATTATTGTATGGACAGGTTTTTAGTTTATTTTTGGTGGAGCTATATTTGGAACTTTTTCTTTCCAGTACTTGTTGTCATACTCTGGAGGTGGGATATTAGATGTATACATGCATAGTTTGAGTTGACTTACTTTTCAATAGTTTATGTGGTTGAATATGTGTGTGTATATTGTAAAATTTGGCTAAGGCCTCCCATATGTTTTATATTAATACTCAATGCTGGTATCCATCCTAGGGCCTATTGGAGGCGGGATTGAGGTACTCACAACATGAGATCCATTGGGATGGGAATGACAGATTAGTTTTAGAGGAAAATAGTTCTAATGTAGGACCAGAGTGTCTAATGTTGTTCTGGGGAAATCGTGTTAAGTGAATATAGTTCTGATTTCACGATAGGGACACTAGTGTTGGTGTGGCGGATGATGTATCCTTAAAATGAGTCTCTGATCACATACCATTTGTCTCTTTATATATTGGAATTGGTTATATGGAAATCATTTGTACATGTATTATATAGGAAGGAGTTTTGGTTTCTATATCCTTCTTGAGTCAGCTCTCTATATATACCCATTTATCATGGTACATCTTATTTATTTTAGATTGCATCCATGATATTTTCCAAATATGATACTGTTGCAAGATCTTGAGGATGATACCCTCATGAATGAGGCTTCGATATTGGGACAAGTTCGGGAGGTGTAACATTCATGAGGTGCACCGGTCATATAACAACCTATCAAGTAGAAGATGGTACCAGAAGTACCGTAAGATGAGGTGTGCATGCTGAGTGTGCTTAGTGAGTTTCATCAAAATGACCCCTCACATTCCAAGGTGAGAGTCACCCATAAAGTGATAAGGACTCGAATGAGTCGATGATGTGATTCATCCCACTTTTCAAGAATATTTTATACCATATGGTTTTCATGACAACAAGAGTTTTCTATGGCTCTTTAAGATGGTGGTGGGGCTTAGTGACTTGGTCTCTAATGAGGAAACAACACCATTGTCATATTTCGAGAAACATTTTTATTGAGGAGTTATCTCCAGCTATATTGATGGATATACACATTAAGGAGATTATATAACTTTAAAATAGAAGTATGATAATGGATTATTATTCATTATGGTTCACCAGCCTCTCTTGGTACTCGATGGATATGGTGTGTGATCCATTATTTTGTTCTGGGACCATTGAAAGAGTACTATGCATAGACATCTGATCAAACATGATATCATTATGCATTTATACCTATGATTGGGTATTGGAGAGTGCCTTGGTAGCTGAGGGTTTCTTAGACAATCATACATAGACAGTTAGTGCCAATAGTGGGCACAAAATAGTTTAGACTTCATCATTTGGGTGTTGATGAAAGAATTACAGACTTGGACATGCGAGACATTTTAGGAGGAAATCTCAATATAGTTTATTAATGGTATGGGGCTAACATTATCAATCTAGTCAGCCTTGGGAGAGGTGGTTCTACCTTTGTTACTGTAGGGGACATATCATGGGGGATTTTCTGACCCGCTATACAGATGACAAAGAGAAAGTGGATGGGCTACCTAGGTATAGGCTGCAAAAGGGTATGGTAGGTCTATAGGGTTGTGGATTTAGAAGAGGATCAATGAGAGTATCTAGACGTGGATTTCATTATGACATGTTACCACTACCACCTCCAGGTAGTTAGCACATGGCTCAGGGAGATGATGGATAAGGGAAATGGACAGTATAGACGGTTGGGGATTGTGAAAAAGAGGATATAGTGATGATAATAGATAAAAACTATGTATTTTCCACCTGAGTGAAAATAACGATAGATACAAGTGTGTGTCATTCCTTTATTTCCATTTATTTTCTTTGAGACATAGAGATTATGGTTGAGACATTGCATGAACCTTGTGCTAAGTTAATCCAACAATAGTGGACTCATTGATCACAAAATTTAATTAATATTGTTACTAGAATCAGGGAGGTGATAGATTCATATTTTAACTTTTTATAGTAATGATGAGACCTTATAACATCATCTGATATATGGACTAGTTATCTACAATTCATGACATGATATAATATTTCAGGTAGAGGATGTGGTTTTTCCAAAACGATGGGATAAGGTTTTCCTTTATGGGTGAAAATTAAA
Organism: Viscum album; assembly: GCA_963277665.1. NCBI lineage: Eukaryota > Viridiplantae > Streptophyta > Magnoliopsida > Santalales > Viscaceae > Viscum > Viscum album. Next base: position 519,897,268 of record OY728153.1, on the reverse strand, counting down.
CCTATAGAGAGTAGGATGGACTCATGAAAAGGAGGGTGTATCCAATTACTCACATGTTGGGTAGAATGTCCATTGGTGGAGATAATGCTATGTGTTTTGAGTTTAAGCATTGGTGGAAGTGTATGAGGAGGTATTTTATTCGGAATTTCCTAGATTAACTCTCCAATGAGAGATCGACATCCCTATTGATTAACCCCACTAGATAGCCTTGATATCTATTCCATAATATCAAATTTTTCCCATAGAAAATTTCCGTCTGAGGGTGATTATGGAGGACTTCTAGAGGAATGTATTTGTCTAAACCAATGTTTCAACCCAGGATGTCTCAGTGTTGTTTGATAAGAAGGTGGATGGGATGTTGGGGTTGTGTGTGGATTACTGTCACCTAAAATAGGATACCATTATTGAAAAGTATCCACTAATGAGGATCAATGGCCTTTTCGATCAGTTGATAAGGGTACAATGGTTCTTGATGATTAACCTTAGATATTTCTATCTCCATTTGGTAGTATGGGAAAAGAATATACCAATGATGAATTTATGCTGTCATTGAAGTCAATATGAGAACATGGTAATTCCATATGGTGTGGAGAAATCCCTAGAAGTGTTCACGGGACCCACAAAACAGATCATTGATCCGATCATTAGAAGGTATTTTATTTTTCTTCATCAATGATATCCTAGTTTAATTAGTGTTTGAGGACAAACATACTAGACAATTGAGGATGGTTTCAGACATACTCTATGAGAACCAGATTTATGAGAGACACTTGAATTTATAGTTATAAATTCATGAGGCCCACTGTCTAGAATAGGTTATCTCATCAGATGATGTAGTAGTGAACATAGTAGTGGTCGAGACTGTATTAGCATGGGATCCACCCATGGGAATGACCGAGGTTCATAGATTTCCCGAGATGGAGGGATACTATCAAATACTCATACATTATTTCTCCATGATATCATATCCCATGATTTTTTACCTAAAAGGGTAATCATTTTGTTTTTATAGAGAGTTTCCAATAGGATTTCTACAAGTTAAAGTAGAGATTGATTAGTGATCCCATATTGAAATTTAAAAATGAGGGTTTTGAGTACGTAGTGTTCCGAAATGCATTAAGGACCAGGTTGTATTTTTTTCTGATGGAGTGGTAAGCAGTGACTTTCAATGGTTTATTTCAGTTGAGACCACACGAGAATAACAATGCAACCCATTATCATGAGCTAGCAGTGGTAGTCTTCACAATGACGATGTGGAGACACAAACTTTAAGGTGAGTGATTTATTAAATATTTTGAGCATAAGTGTCTCATAAATATCTTATCTCAAAAGGATATTAACTTGATATAGAGGTGATGGATATAGTTTCTCTAGGATTAGGACTTCATGATTTTCTAGACTCCTTGGATGGGGAACATGAAAGTATATGATCATTGAAATAGATCTTATTCACAGTTTCAAAATGAGGCATCAGAGAAGTTGAAATAATTATAATTATCCTTTATGGAAGTGGGTGGATTTTATTGCCTATATTCGATGGATGTGACCCCTACCCTTTTATAGTGCATTAGTGAGCCACATATTTGGGATACAAACTGTGATACCCTACATACTCAGATATCTACTAGACATTCTCCTGATGAACTTTTGTGTGTTGGGGAGATTTTAATTATTTTCAAATGTTGGGTGATGGTGCCAGATTAGTTGAGATATGAGGTGTTTATGTAGTTCTAAACATCACCATTACTGGTACATTCATGTGTGGAAAATATGTACTAGGACCTACAACCTCTATTTTGGTGGATGAGGATGATGAAGTGGGTTACAGAGTTTGTATATTGATTATTTACTTTTGAAAAAGTTAAGGATGAGAACTAGGATAAAGAAGGATTTCCTCAAACCCTTGAGGTTCCAGAGTAAAAGTGGGGTAGGGTATCCATGTACTTCATGATTGGATTACCATATATTTCAATGGGAGATGATGAAATTAGGGTGACCCTTCAATGAATCACCAAGTTTTCTAACATCTTATATATTCTATAGATGTGTTTAGTAGAGATTTTGGGAGTAATTGATGTGATGTAGGTATTAAATATCAATGGAGTTTCCTCAATGTTCATTTCAAACCATAGTTTTCAATTCACATCTTCGTTATGAAAGGGATTTCATGAGGATTTAGTGGTATAGTTTAATTTGAGTATGATGTTTCACTCCCATACTGATTGAAATATTTAACGAACCATTTATGTCACTGAGGACATGATGAAAGCTTAAATGTTGTAATTTGGATGTTGTTGGGGGGATGAACCACCATTGGTGTTGTTTGAATACAAAGAAACTAAAATTCCTCCATCGGTATGTCACTTTTAAAGGGCTTGTAAGGGAAACCTTACAAGTCGCCACTATGTTGCACCAACCTCATAGATGCAGCACTTATGGATCCATAGTAGGTTCAAGACACATAGAAAAGGATTATATCATCCACGAGTAGCTGAGGACTACACGAAGCCATCAAATGTCCTCGGAATACCGACAATGAAGTACTTTGTAGTCTAATGATGGAAACCAGGTCTACCTGTGGGTCTCACTTTGTCATGGTTTGCATAGGTTTTATTGGGGTGAATATATATATCTTAGATTCATTGACCCTTTCTATATTATATGTTGAATCTGAGAGGTGGCATATTGCTTATCTCTACCACTACAATTAGAGCGAGTACATGATTTCTTCTATGTGTTTCAACTATGGAGGTACACGAAAAACCATTCAAATGTTATCGATTGTGGAGAGCTAAGCATCAAGGATATAACTAATTTTTGTAGAGTACCTAGTATATATTGAGGATAATAATGAGTGTATCCCCAATGGATGTGAAAATATTATAGATAGTCTTCATTGGTAGGACATGAATCTTAAAGAGATTACATAGTAGTGGGGGAGACATAGATTCATGCTCATTATCCACTACAATTTTAATGTTATTTTGTTCTAAATTTATAGGACATAAATCTCTATGGTTGGTAGAATGTAACAAATCAAATTTCTTTCTTGTATAACGTTTCAATATTAAATATATTGATTCGAGAGAGAGGCATTGAGATATCCTGAGATTATGTGGCTCAGTGAGCTCCAAATGAATTTTCAAAATATATTGTATATATTAAGAATCATTGAAGAGTGTTTTTTTTTAAAATGTAATAACTCTAAAATGAAGGATCAAATCAGAAATAAGAGGCCATAATTGAGTATAGAGTATGGGATTTACCATAAACACGATTTAACCTTAGAGAACATTGAACATTCAGGTTGAGTACAGTCAGAAGTATAATTAATTATACTGATTAACTAAATTATCTATTTTATTATATAGACATTGAAACAAATCTTTCTTCTATAAATACATGGTTATGAGGAGATCTTGATGTTCTTTTTTTAAGCCTATAGACCTATTGGACCTTCGGAGGAGAGTGTTCATAGAAGATGACATCGAATCAGGTTAGGATCAAGGATCATTGTACTATCATAATTAAACGATCATACCAATAAAAATGGAAATTATTCATTCTTCATTATCAATCAATCCACCATGATGTAGGATGTGGTTTGATTTGGATTTATCCCTATTTATGTATTCCTTTGATGAATGTTAATCAATTAAATAATGAATTGATTCTTAGATTGTGCATATTTCAGGAATGAGAGAGATATTATCCATGGTTAGGGATTTTGTTTTTTTGATAATATTATCATCTCTTCATTTTTCATTCTAATAGATATGAATAAAGGACAACACAAACATTAGTTATGGTTCCTACCTCACATTTGTGTTGTTTAAATTTTTTCCCCAATCTTCATTCATCATGAATAATTCCTTTTCCATGTGATTTGAATAATACATGATAAAAAATATTTTTCACCTATCTCTAGTCACAACGTACTGATACTGCATATCTGGGTTTGGATTGATGATGAATTTGTGAAAAAATGATGTGATGAGATAATATTAGAGTCATTCTCATGTATACTAATGTAGATGATCAGGATATGTGAATAAGGATTTTATCATTTGATAATGTGACCAGATACTAAAGAGTGGGGATAATGAGGCTCGGTTATACCAAATCTACAATCATTGGGAGGGATCAGTAGTAGAACCTGAAGCATCAATGTAACATGTGTACAAGTAAAAAGAACCAGGGTTTCTATGAAATATTACGTGGAAAAGAATCTAAACCCTAATTACACACCTCAATGGACCCCTTGTGTTGCACTTGGGTTTTTAGAAAAGATAAATATATCATGGAATATGACATATATGACAAAGCATGTGACCCTTACCATGAAGTTTGACATGTACCTCAAAATCTTCACAAACACATCCAGGAGTAAATGTGCTTAGAAGATCCCTATACTTGGGTATGGACATGGCCATCTAGACACAAACATGGTTAGGAGTACTCAGGATTGGACACACTATGTACTTGGACATAGAAATGCTCATGGTATGTGATACAGTAGTAGGACCAGATGCCAAAGAGACCTTTTGTGAACTACCATTACACACCATTTACTCCATAAATGTTAGCTTAAAACCCCTATAATCTCAATATTAGAAATGTTTCATTGGGAAATTTTATCTTGATCCATTCACTAAAGGTTTAGAATTTATTCATGTCCTATGCAATGAGTGGTGAACCCCTCTATAAAAATTCAATCGTAGATAGAGTTGTTGGAATCCTTCAGTGGACCTTAGATTGAGATCTTCTATCATCATCATTTCCCTATGTGGGGTTCTTGGTATCAACATGGACTACACTACATGATAATCTATCCCCTACATAGTAGGTTATTCTGGATTGGGTTGTCGTTATACCCCAAGGCCTTAGGTGTGATCCCCATGTGAGTATCATTACCTTTAGACTTTTATAGTGTACTTATTTTAGTGATAAACAAAGATAATGAAATCTTAGATGGATTCCATAAGTGCTATTTGACTCGTGGATTATGTTCTCTTATATGAGCAATATGTGTAACCTTCGAGTCGGAATCATAGATTAGCACTACGATTATGACCTCACCTTTAGACTATGTGTCTACTTTGAGTATATCTTGATGTTGTTCTTATATTTTGTTGAAATATACATATAATGATATTATTAATACTATTTATGTTAGAAGATTGTGGATTTCAAGGTTTCCTACTGGTTAATTTTATAATCACGCATGGATGGGATTTTCCCACACATGTAATATCTTGTGCATTCAATCCACATTTTCACACTGTCATAGAGGGACTAGGACCATGCTAAGGTTATCAAGCCAGACAGACCAAGGTGTGTTCCTAGGTTGGAATTGATAATAGTCCAAACCAACATTACATACTAGACTTGTTTTTTATTTCTTTATGGAGGGCTTGTATTTTCCACTTTTTATTTCTGTTACATATTATCACATACTAGTGGTGGGATAGTAGTTATATTCCTTCATTATTTTAAGTTGTTTTAAATTTCATCAAGGTATGGTCATGTTTATATGTGTGCATGTATAGGTACATTTGGATAAGGCCTAAAATGTGTGTGATATACCTATTCAACACTGGTCACTACCCTTTGGCCTATTAGAGATGAGAATGGGGTTTTCATGGCATGATCCCTATATTATGGGATATGAATATATATATATATATATATATACGTAAATAGGAAAATAAAAATGTATCAGTTTGAATATATATTTATACGTCAATCATCTATGTAATGACCAGATGAGTTAGTTGGGACTATTAGTAATGAATTCTGATCCCCAGCTTGATTGTGAGATTTGAAACATATTGGTCATCGAATACTTATTTATTATTATTATATATATATGTGGTTCCAAACCATATATAAGGGGAACCATTATCATCACCGACACAATTTTATTTTAACTATACTAACATCTTTAGTAGAGATAAAGGTCTTACCTCCTTTTATAAAAAACCCGATCCCTCACACCACTCTATCCTATTAATCAATATATCATGTAATAAAATAACTCTACCACTAACTTCACCCACATCACCATCCCTATCCTTTAGTCACAATAGTGTCTCTCAATCTAGCTTGGTATTTTTCCTCTTTTATAAGATATAAATCTTTGTAATTATTTAAATTTTCACTTTTTCATCAAACATGATTAGAGGTAGGATATCTCAGGAAGTACACTTTAATAGCAATTTTATTTACCAAAAAATACTATATAGTGAACAACATATAGTTGATCTTATATAGATGCCAATTAAAAATACTATTCACATATTATCAAAATAATATATATGAGAAAAAATATTAATTATATATAGAGGGAGATTTATAATAAAATTCACATGGAATATGTATATAGTTGAATATATATATATATAACAATAAATAATTCAAAAAATATATAATTATCCCAAAACAGTTGGTCATAGTATTTTTTAGTGGAAACATATTATTATTCCACAAAATTAGTGGTTATTATTATTATATTCATTCAACGAGAGAATTAATACCATATATCAATCCACTCATAGTAATTTATATAAAGGCTTATATAAAAAACTATGAAATTTAAGAAAAAACTCCTCTTAAATTCAGTTTGGAAACTGATTCACCAATATATCACCAACTTAATCAAACTACACCATATAATGGTCTACATCGATGAAAATAGTGTGAAATGGTCAATAAAATAATAATAATAATCGCGAATATAGAAATTATAATAGACACATGCCTCATCATTTGAATATTCACTATCATAACATGATAAAAAAAATAAAATTCCGGATTAAAAATTAAAAACCAAAGATTAAAACTAGTCTTTTACTTCAAACATATTATAAGATCAACACTATATTAGTAAGTAAATTTGAGAATCCCAACACAATATTAGAGGGAAAATATTATGGGACATTAAATATTGAATGGAAGAAATTTATATAGGGGAAAAAAATAATATTCATTATCACTATAGTGAGAATATTCCCATATATCGATACATCCAATATTTATATAGTTAAAATAAAGAATCAATTTGGAGACTAACTAGAAAATAGATCCATATATGTTTTTTGAGTTCCCATTGTTTTCTATATTACTCATGTTCATATCAAGTTGTTCCAAAACCACCTCTAATATTGTAATTGTCCTCTCCCATGATTCCAAATTATCAATGATCTAGACACATTTCTAGCTATGATTTACTAACTCTAACTCTGGTTGAAAATCCTAGTCTCAGTTCTTAATCCCTTGATTTGATGTCGTATGGATACTCATGATCATAGTGAATTTCATCGAGATTTTAATCCTTAAAACTAATGATTTAATACAATGTATCTTTTTATTCCATTGTTTGTATTTGTATATGGCTTGAGTTCATATCCACTTTACCTTCTATTACATCACAAATTTATGGAACATTCTTACATGAGGGTCAGGGGTGCAGAATCATTCTGACTTGATGAATATAATTTTAGGGTTGACTAGGAATATCTTCATCAAAATTTGATTAATTTCAATGTATAATCATTGAAAGATATTTTATTGGTACTGAATCCCACTTTTCACATTTAATCCCATGCGACTATGATTTTATTAGTTTATTCATATGCATGAAAACACCAATTCAAATTTTTTCCTAGAAATCCTTTATGGGAAGAACCAAACATGTATATTTAATCTATATATATACAATATTTTCTACATATATATCATACTATATTTCACATATGAAAAATTTAAAAAAAACAAATTATAATACATTCAACATGTAATAAGATCATTTAAATATGTATGGAAAACTAATAGTGCATAGAATTTTTTTTCATTCATAAGATATTAATAATGATGCCTAAGATAAATAAATTCCCAAACCATATCCAATGTATATAAAATTCAAAAATATTTTTGAAAAACATATATAGTAGTTAAAATAAAATAACATCAATTTTGAATCACAAAAAATAAGGACATAATTAAATCAATCAATGAAATTAAATTATCAATTAAATTCAATAGAAACCACGAATTCATTAATAATATCACAAATTACTTTCAAATTCAACATCAAAGGATATTTAAATTCTTGTGAAATATTTGAAATAAAATTTTCACATTAAATTCCCCATAATAAAGTTTAGTATTCCCTCGTGAAATGAATTCACAATTCCAATGTTCTTGAAAATTAATTTTCAAATATTTTTTAATTATTAAAATAGTGAGAAGTTCTAAAATTTAAATATCTACCCAAAAACAATAATTAAAAAAAGACTTTTAACTCCATTAAAATAAAACAACATTTGTAAAATTCTGGTTTCTACATTAAAAATGAAGATATAATTTACATTTCATGAATTATATTAAATATTATTCAATTTAAATTCATGTATTCATTGAAATTTTCCCTTTATATAATTAAACGAGGAACGCACAACCAATAGTTACTCATATTAATTGTTCAAAATAAATAATGTTTTTCATGAACATAAAACAACCCACATAACTCATCCATGAATTACTATTGAATATTCAACATTATTTAAATGTATAGATTAAATTTATAATTCAAAAAAATTAAAATCCATAATTAAAATAAAAAATAAAATATATTCTAAAATTTTTATCAAAATTTTAATATTTTAATAGATTAAAACAAAATGTTTCATCGCATTAATCCTATTGAAGAACTAAAAATAAAAAACTACTCAAATAACAAAAAATTTACATTGATTTAAAAAAAGTATAAATGAGATCATCATGAAACCAATCACATAAAAAAATTAATTTTGACCAAAAATAATTAACATTGTCATGTTCTAAAAAATTAATCATTTTTTAAAAAATTAAATCCCCTTCTCCTCTTATTTTCAATATTGTCCTTATTATTGATTGTGAAGTGTCAAATTTCAATTGATCACTATAAATTTCAAAATAATGTTTATATTTTACATTAAAAATAATATGCATCACGTGTTATAATTAAGTTTAAAAATCCTATATTTTTTTAAAATTTCAAGGATATACTATTTTTTTCATGGTATACACGCTAGTTTAAAATTATGATTCACAATGATCTTCCACAACTTATATAAAATAAATAATTCCACCCATTCCAATAATCAATATAGATATATAATCTGAAATAAAATATATATTTAAGCCACAACCAAGAGAAATAGAAAAAATTTAAAAAGTATACCCTCCTAATATTATGTATCAAAATATTTTATGAGTCACCAAATTTTAATGGTTTACAAGAAAATATATGATTGGACTGTTCATTTCGATCAATTCTATGCCCCATGATATTGTTATTATAATTAAGGAGAACACCATATATTTATTTTATTATAAAAGAAAACATGAAAAACATTCATAATATTTTGAAAAATAAATTAAAATATACATGATAATATTTAATCTAGGAAAACATGAACTTCTATTTGTACATGGATATCCATATTTATTATTTGAATGAGATAGATAGTACATGATGATCAAAGGGATCCTGAATCCATATAGGTAACTTGAATTATTTTTCCATTATACTAAGATAATGTAATATAAAACCAAATTTCAATGCAATAAATAAAAATTTGGGGATTTTATTAGGGGTAAGAACCTCATAATCCTGCATGAAAGACCCTGGTTCAAATATAAACAAGTGAGTATTTCCTTGTCACAACATCAACTACTATAGTATTACTATAGAAGTGTGAGTATTCTCCAGATTTGGCCCATTTAGCTATTGATACTATACTCCATCCATGGGACGTTAGGCCATAGCATATATGGGCCAACCATATTCATGGTATTTTGGGTACAGGTCACTCATTCTATGAAAAAGAGTAGGATCAACTTTCTGGAGAATCCTCGAGTTTGGGGATCTAATAAAAAAGTAGTCACCTGTCAATGAAAACTAGAACAAAGAAGTTAGGAGGGATATAGAACTAGTTGTTGTCCCATGTATCTCTACATAAGGGAACAACAATCCATTATAAATGTCAGGTTTTGATCTGATATTGGATTAATGATTGTTTTTGGAGGAGATACCCTTGTATAATTGAGTCAGAGAGATATAAATTGCTTATGCACCTTGAATTTTAGGATATGTAATTCAAGATTTATGATACTAGGATTTAGAGCCACATATTGGATCCCTCTGAAAAAGATGAAAAAATGAGATTATATATAAATTAAAATAATAATATAAGGCCTTTGGACCATTTCATGCTAATAAACCGAATAGTAGTTTTTTTACATTGTTGATAGAGACAAAAAATATATATGATTTCAAACTTATAGAATAAATATGACAAAAAATTCAAATTTATTTTCTAAATGAATGTTAAGGAAATATTTTCATAAATTGGGGGGGTTATATTTTCATTTATTACTTGATTAAACCCATCGACATCCTTCGTTTATGTTTTTCACATTGAATTTTCAATGTAAATGGTTTGGTGGAAATATTTTTCTAATTGAAATTAAATAGACATGTTATCATTGATAATAAATTCATGTTCACCACCAAAATAATGAAATTTTATACTAGTGGAAAGTATAAGTTCAAATTTTACGTTCTATAAACTAATAAGGAAGTCATTTAGAATTTAGAACATTTTCATCTCATCACGTTCAGTATATTTCAAATTATCAAAAAACCAATTATAGATCAGTTTTCATTACTCAAATAATCAAATTAATCAAATTCAATATGTAATTAAAAACTATCAAAAATAATTTCACGTCCAAAATAATCATCCATTTTAGAAAACATTATTTTAAAATGGATAATTTTTTAGAGTAAATTGACTAAAATAAGTACATTTAGTAAGAAAATTTTATATTTCAAATGTTTTTCCATAGATAGATCCATGTAAAACTTTTAAAAAGTCAATTTTAGATTCTATATTTTCATTTTAATTTGATAAAATGTTAGAATATTTTGAACTAAAACAATTCAATTCATGTTTTAATGAAACATCATATTTAAGAAAAAAATAGTCATGTTCATATTTACTATGGAAAATTTATCAGTTATTTTTCATTTTAACTTCATTTACAACACATTCTAAAATTTTATTAATATAACATTCCCATTTAAATTCATAAATTAATGAATTTGAGTAAAATATTTCATCATAGAAATGATTTATTGAAAATGTATTCTTATTTTCAGAATCATTTTCAAAATATTTAGCAAAGGTAAAGTCTTAAAAAATATTTTCTTTTGTAAAATCAACATGTCAAAAAATATATTTATATTTTTAATATACACAATTAAAACTAATATCATACTCACAAGGGAACTCTAAAATTGTTGGGTTATGTTGAGTGAACTCATCATTCTTCATATTAAATTATCCATATTCATTCCCGTCCATGGTAGTATGAAATGAACATTAAAATAGATAGTTTATAATAAACAATTGTTTATAAATTTCATGTTTAGAATGATTTAATATATAATCAATTATATCATGTTCAAATACCTTTATCATTTTCTCGTGGAACTCTAACTTATACACTACCTATAGAATTGAAGGTGATAATTGATGTATTGGGTTAGACTTTATGAGATCCTAGGCTTCGAATTCACTCTCTTCGTCATTGGTGTGGAGATTTAATTTAACTATTAATGTTGAAAGAGATATTTATTATAAATTTTCTATATAAAACATAATAAATTATCTTTATAATTCAAGGAGCTCTTTATCTATTGGCTTAAGGATAACATCATTCAAAGACACCTCAATTTGATCACTGAAATAAATAAAATATTCCCCATCACATGTTGAACTATAAACTTTCCTCACATTCATGTTGAAAATTTCTAGATATTATTCCTAATGTGAACACTCATTACTCATCAATATTATTATCCATATTTTAACAATCGTTGGAAAATAGATAAAAAAGAATATTTTAGAAATTGACGGATTAAAATAGCTAAAAAACAATTAAAACTTATATATTTTGTAAATAAGATCCATGAGTGTTGTAATAATACCCTGAAAGTCACTAAAATTGAAGAAACAACTCTAAATAATGGTAAACATAAGATGTAATAATACTTTTTGGTGAATAATTATTTAATGTGTATATTTTTTTTGTAGTTTTCAGTATTATATGGTTTTATTTACCTAAAAAGTTAGTCAATGTTTATCAACGCCCGATAATGGATTCAATATCAGATTAGAATCTTTCATGAATTCCACTAAAATGAAATACATTTTTACCTAAGCATGCTATATAGTCCGCAACATAGTATTGATCTCACAACGAGGGAATAAAAAAATAATATTATTCTATTGTCACTACTAGATATATGCTAAAATTGTAATACAAACTCAATATAATGGGTGGTTTATAAATAAATACTTATGAAATATATATATATATGAATAAATATATAGAATATAGATAATTATAAAATAATGGAACTAGAAGGAATGTTTTTTTCATAGGAGTTCCCAATGGAAACCATTCATTGTTCCACTAAAATCATACATGTTCCAATTATATTCAACCAATATGAGATTAAGTAATATTTATCTCTCATCTATCTAATTCTAGAATTGATAAATGAAAAACCTAATCCTCTATCATGTAGTAAAAACATCTTTATAAATTAAATTTATTATCCACTTAACCAAAAAATAAAAACATAACCCTTCAACACCTTATGATGGACTATATTGACGAAGATATGGGGAAACGATGATCGAAAAGAGAAAAATAATAGTAGAAACGAAAAACATAGAAACCCCATACACAATAAATTTAACATCTATTTTCATCCCAAGATGAAATAATAAAATTTAAAAAAAAACTTTTGTTTAATTACCCATTGATATTCTCCTTCGAAAAACATCAATATTATATCTCTATTACCATGGAGTTTTGAGAAGGACAACCTAATATTAGAGAGAGAAAATCTTGAAACATCAATTACAGACTGAGATAAATTTCAAATTAGGAAACTATAAGAGATACTTATCATCATCACCTATTTAGGAATATCCTTTCTCAATTGAAACTTTTCATATTTATAGAAATAAATTAAAAAAACCAAAACTAACTAACATGAAACTCCAACCATGTGGCATGAGTTCCCGATGTTCATATAATTTTATTAGTTTCAATTTGTTTTTTCTATAACCAAATCTAACTGACTAACATTCCCCTCAACTGATTCCATATCAACATGTTTTTTATTTTTTTTCTTTCCTTGATAAGCACTCTTAATAATCCATAACTAAGTTATCATTATGATCATTATTCTCATGATCTAGTTCTCCTTTTTTTATTTCATGGTATAAGAATACTAGGGACCATTGTTCATTTAATAAAGACTTTAACACTAATAAAATGTGATTATATCTTACATATCTATAGATTCCCTTTTATTAATTCTCACAAATCCTATTTTTGTGACCAGTTCGCATTTCATTACTACATGAATTGATGGTTCATTCTTACCTGAGGGTCACAGGAATAGAATAAATTGGACCTAAGGAAATTATCTATTTTTTTAACCTAAAGTTTATTCATTAAATACTATTTCATTATGACTTATAATCCTATCCGGATAGATTATTATAACACATGTCCCCCTATAACCATTATTTTCCCTTGAATTTTTTTTCAAAATTTATTCACTAGAAAACCAAACATTACTTCAAATTGTCACTTGGGAATAACTATTTAGATATCCTAAACATGATATATTTATTCAAAACATAATATATTTTTACTTCATACTTAATATATATTACATTTAATATGTAATATAATTTGAAAATTATATAATATATACATTGAATACATAATAAGATCAATTAAATGAAAAATAAAATTTGGTAGTGCAGAATTTTTTTTTCAATATATAATATATGTATATTGATTTATAAGATAAAAAAATATTAAACCTATATAATAAATGAAAAAATTTATAAAATTTATCCCCAAACATATATTCTAATTAAAATACAAATAAATCAACATTTAATCTAAAAAAATTGACGATTTAATTTAATTAATGAATGAAATCACATTATCACTCAAATACAATAAAACATGATTTTTTAATAATATTTAAATTCCTGATCAAAATAAAAATCAAATTATTTAAAAATATATGTGGAATTCATAAAATAATATACAAACATCACAAAACTATATTGATAGTACATAAACATAAAAACAAAAAAAAATAATGAAATGATTTTACATAAAAATAAAACATATAGGGAATGGAATTCCACATTACATTTTATCAGTGGTGGGGGGTGTTTAGGTTTGTTCCTTCATATTCATTTCAAGTCCCATCCATTGGAATTATTTTAAAAATATTTATTATAAAATATATTTAAGAAGCCACAAGACAATATATAAATAGTGTTAATATTGGTGTAACATAATATTTCATAATTTTTGGATATTTTATATCTATATTTTTCATATCTAAATATAAATGTAGATGATATTTAACGAATAAAATTCAAAATTTTCCCACACCTTGATCTATTAAATTCCCTATTTATTCCCATAAATTATCCCCCACAAAATTATTTTTTTCTTAAAATACTACTCCATTTTTTATAGTGATTGGTGGATTTTTTAGATTTCTTTACTGATACTCTCTCGACAAGGGATATATCCCTATTTTAAAAGAATACAATTTTTATCATGAGTGGTTTTAAAATTAACCACCCAAACTCATAATACACCTTTATTATCCCATTTATTATTTAAATTTTTTTAAGGATGTGGGTTAATCTATAATTCTCCCACGTAAATCATTTGGCATAAATAAATATTTCAAATAAAATTTTCAATTATTATTTGATTTTATACTAATTCCATATTATATATGGTAATAATCATAATTATGTATAATACCAATATGAGTCATGAAGGTTATATATTATCTACTAACATAGTCCCTTCCACATACATCAACATTTATATCTTCATTAACATTATTTAAATTTGGATTTTATAATTAGTTGAACAATAATGTCTTAATTTAAGAGAAAAACTATTATCATCATTAAATTCCATATTATATATATATTTAGAATATGTAGTTTTAATAAAAATCACTAATATGGTAAAAGTGTCAACTGTAATAAATATAAATGTAATCACATAAAATAAAACCCACTCAACAATAATTCTTATACTTTTAATATGTAAAATATATTTATTGGACAATAACTATATCATCATGACATTTTATTACATTTTTTAATAGTTGGGGATGAATCCTCAATTATTATTAATCTAAATCAAAGGCCACTTATAACTGGGTAGAGGGAGACCCATTACACAACCAAAAGGTCCAGTGGGCATTTATCCCATTACATGGCCCGTAAGCCCAATGTTTTGGCCCCAGGCTCATTCTGTGAATAGTAATGCTATAGTACTCGCTTCTTATAGTACTGCACAATTCTCCCCACTGCTACATTATACAAAAATATAATCATTTAAGGATTAGTTTCATTGAAATAATGTACATAATACATGAAAAAAACAACAAATTCATTTAATCCTCTTTTATAAAATCTATATTGGTTCATTATATATAAAATTAATGAATCCCATAACCAGGTGACATACATCAATGGAAAGGGTGAGCATAAGACCTAGTAAGAGAAAAAATGGAAACAATTTAAATTTGATATTGATTAATATCTATATGAACATGAGGAATATAAAAAATGAAAAAGAAGAGGCATATCAGAATAAAAAAACTTGAATTATAACATGTAAAGGGTGATCAAAAGTTTTTTAAGGGAAAAAAGAGAAATTGTTTGCTTTTGATTTTGAGGAATATCAATAAAAAAGTGAGGAATATTAAAATGTCATGAGAGATATGCTTATAATAATAAGAATAATATGAATTATAAAATGGAAATGTTGATAATACATTAAATTCATTAATTCATAATAATATCTGTAATGTTTATCACTGATTTGTCATAAAAATTATGAAGGTTTTTCATGATGACATCATAAAACATGTCATATATAGAGATTAAATTCTTTACCCAATGAATCTGAGAACTATAAAAGAATAAACATCAGATATATTAATTAATTTTATCCACATGTATCAAAATTAAAAATTTCATAAATAACCCATGGACAATAAAAAACAGGTTTCATATCAATATCATTGTGTTTTAAAAAGAAGTCTTTAATAACAAGATCATTATTCCAACATTAACCCATGAAAATTGAAGGAAGGTTTCATGTATGTTAATACCATAATAAAATATATAATTTTAAAATCTAGGTTAATACCCACTGAAAATAATGATGTTTGTGTATAAAAAAGATAATTTCTTGAGTAAAAAGTGAGAAATTTTGAGAAGAAAATTCAGTTGCATAACAGGTATGAAACCGGGTTTTAGAAACTATTAAAAAGGGAGGGGAATAGGGTATTCCATTAATAATATAATAATAATAAAATAAATTCTTAGAATAAAACAAAACAATAACATAGTTTGGAAATATTCAATACAAACCAAATAAAAAGGGAACTTATAAGGAAATGGGAATTTGAGATTTCCCTTACCTTGAAGAGTGTTACAAAAATTTGAGGATCAGGACCTTGGGAGAATAAGGAACCCCTAAAAAGACTCATTGGGGGGTAAAATTATTTTATATTATTTGATAATGAAATGGAAGTAAAATTAAATTGATTAATGGGTGTGCATTTTTTGAATAATATGATTATTTGTTCATTAATTTCCCCAGGCACATAAGTATTGGTAAATGAAAATCCATGGGTTTCCCATGGTATTTTCCAATGGTACAGTATAATTGGGATAAATATTATGTTATTTTATTGCGAAATATACCACCATAATTTTATATTAATTATTACATCAATATGATGACATTAAACATACTAATAAAATCAAATTGTATTTTCACTATTAATGAAAAACTAAAGTATTTTAAAAAATTATCATAAATTCACCCTAAAATAATATTTATGTTGTTATTAAAAAAATATATTTATTTAATCATAATAATTATATAAATATGATTATTTAACCTATTAAATATAAAATTGTTATTTATTAAAAATAATAGCAGATTGAAAATTCATAGTGAAAATGTATAGTGAAATATAAGAAAATTGATAAAAATTATTTTTATCATTTCTTTTTAAATAAGAGTCATTAAATAATACTATTTATTTTAAATAATAATTATTCATAAAAAATAATTTATAATAACAATTTTATCTTTTCTGAAAAGTACAATTTATCTATGAAAAATAAATTTATCAAATTAATCAAAATTTTCTATTAAGAAAAAATATTCTCAAAACAAATTCATGGAATAACAATTATATTAAACAAAGGGATTATAAATTACGTAACTAAGGACTGTATACATAATACCTTATAACATCTTCATACAATCTATGAGTGATTTTTGTGATGGTGATAGACTTATGGGGCGGCTAAGCTAACATCGCTGAAGTGGTAATTTCGACTTATATGAACTTATTCAGTAATAGATTTCATTCAATACTAACATGTTGAGTATCATATAAGGAATGGTCAATATAAAATCCCATGAATCGAACCACTCTCCAATGTTATGAAAAAATGGGATTCATATGACATGACTATACTGGATTAGGCCATCAACTATTCATTATGCATTGATTTTTATTTAAAATTTATATTTATAAACAATAATTATAACGTTAAAATTATTATCATGAGTATAGTTTCCAATATTCTTATTTACCAATGGTATAAGATGACCATTTGTTATATAATGATCGAATCCCCATCATCATATTTCCGAATATTCTCACTTAATTATTATATAGATAGAGTTTTTATATACAAGATAACATAACACACATTTTCAAGAAACAACAATCCTTCCAAAAGTTTAGGTCATCAAATTTATCCCCACTTAAAAAATATAATCACTCTAATTTCATATAATTTTCTTAGTTCAGAAAAGGAGAGGGTACTTCTACCACATTTTTTCATATGATTCCCTTGTGGCCTCCTCATATTTGTGGTTCCTCTATAATTCTTTAATGAGGTGGGTAGTATTTTTATATATAACCTTGACTCTATGATCCAAGATCTTCACAAGACACTCCTCATAATAGAGCTCTTACCGAGATTTAAAATAGAGATAAACCCATCAAATATGGAAAAATAATGGGCTCAACACATAAATTGTAGTGTTCAGGGAACATATCAGGAATATAGAACCTAAAAAAACTATTAAACCCATAAGAAAAACACTTTTAGATATCAACATTCCATTTTCATGTAAATATTAATTTTGAAAAATAAAACTCATACACATAATAATGAATCCATTTTTATAAAAATAACTAAGAAAATATTTAATAAAAATATTTAATTATTAATTCATCGTGAATTTTATAGAAACTACTCATTCCATATAAGTAAATTTAAACATTCCATTTGTCCTTTTCTGAAAAGAGTTGAAAAAAGAAAATTAAAAGAGGGTTTTAAATAAAAGTACCATACATTGAGTCTGAATCATCATTTATAGTATTTATATTACTAAATAATGAAATTATGAAAAATATTTACTATCTTGATTAACTTTTTAATGTTTATCATTCATTTTATAATACCTATTATCATGTTATATCAATTACTTAATTATTTATGTATATGTTAGATACTTTGTGTAACATCCCAGGTAAATGAAGATTAAGATATTTTTACATTAATTAATATTTGTGAATTAAATATTAATTATACTTTAAAGGGTTTTCAATGTTCGATAGCGTACCTGATATGCAACTACGAGTTTCTTTGAAATCTTACGTTGCACACTAATAATATAATATTATTATTTTAAATGTTAGTTAACTCCTAGCCATTGTATTGGAAGGAATGAAAGAATATAACTAAAATATGGTTGAACATGATTGTTAAATGTATTTAAATTTATCCAATAAAAAGTTAGAGGCTTAAAATATAAATGAATCTAATTTTAAGCATAATTTACATCAAAATGCCGATTTATCACCTTTTAATGGAGAACCCTTTTAAAATCTAGTTTTGGTAACATTAATACATTCTATATGACCAAATAAAATCGTTTTTTAGAATGGGGACATCAAATTTACTTTGTGTAAATTTTTGTAATTTTTCCGATAAAGTTCATTTTTTTGAAGAGTAAAAATATTGTATATTAATTCAAAACTATGATTTAATATAATTTATATATTTGGTTATGTTATCTTTTTAATTGGTTTTAAATTTTAATTAGAATATATTTTTACCATTTCTTTCAATTTTTGTCATTGGAGCTAATTTCTAATTGAAATTGGACTTAAACCACTGTCAATCTTTTCATAGTTATTGTTTCTTAAATACACGATATTTATTTTGATAACTAGAATTAATTTTAAAATTAATTAATTACACTTCTAGGTTTTTAATTAGGAGAAATATACATCATTTTTTAATTTGGAATATCAAAAATAACTTAGGGTGTATGTTTGATATTTTTCTGAAAAACATCAATTTTTTATGAATAGTGAAACAACTTAGTGGTAGTTAAAAAACTGGATTTTTCATTTAAATGAAAAATTTACCACTTCTATGAATTGAATTTAGAAAATCCGACATAAATTTTTGTTATCAAGAAGTAAAATGTGGTTCAATAAGATGAAAATAATATTTGGTGAATAGTAACTTTTGACTTTTATTTACCGTAGTTGAAGGTAAATAGGGTATTTCAAGGTAAAAATAAAAATTATAATAATTCAAAATTACCTTAACACTTGTCCAAAACTTATTGGTAGAGTCATTAACGACCATGGGCATCATTGGGTCTATTTTGGGACCCCATTTTGCCACTTGTGAGTGAAAATGGCAATTTAGATTAATTAATTTAACGTGAAGACAAAATTGACATTAACAAAAATCATTTACTAATTACTTTTTATATTGTGTTATATAAATCCTATTTTCGACTAAAAATTTTATTTGGAATGAAAAATCTATTTCCTAAATCATGGTAATTTTTTTATAATTTTTAGACATCAAATAATATAAATTATTTATGACACAATAATGATGTAGCATTTACCTCATTAATAAATGATTTAAATAAATACGTTTATAATGACTAAATTATTATAAAAAACATGTCCAATTATAATTGGATGATTTTATTTCGAATATGAGTCATATTAGATTCGACCTCAATG
Organism: Viscum album; assembly: GCA_963277665.1. Classification (NCBI taxonomy): domain Eukaryota; kingdom Viridiplantae; phylum Streptophyta; class Magnoliopsida; order Santalales; family Viscaceae; genus Viscum; species Viscum album. The sequence goes on along the minus strand of OY728153.1, from coordinate 519,876,993 downwards.
ATTTTTGGACCATTAGTAATCGAATATCATTATATTATAAAATAATATTTTCACACTTTCCTAAAGAGCCCCTCCTCTCCCTCATAAATAGAGACCACTTTTATCCAATTCCTCACACCTTTCAAGCCATTTTTAACTTCAAAACACTACCCAATTAGACTCCCTACATCCATTTCCTCCTCTTAGAAGCCTTACCTAAGGAATAAGGCCCTTAAGAAGTCATTTGGTTCAAACCAAAGAACGTTACCCATATTAAAGGTAACTGTTTCTCTTAAATTGTTTTCTTTTATTTTACTTCTCCAACCCCTAATATATTTTTATTCCCTTATTTTGTAACAACACCAGTATCCTCAATATACATGGATGTTTTTATTAGAATGATTTGAACTACACTTACACACATCTCTATCTAATGTGTGAAGAACATAATGTTTCTGTGGATGGAAAACTATCGCCTCACGAAACGATGATTGTTCAATTACCTCATACCGCCTCTCATGGTGGCCATTATGAAGGACGTATTTTTATATATGATATATATTATGTTTATGTTTTCTTTATGCTTCTGTATTTTTCATTTATAGCATGCCTTTATGGTTTCCAAAGTGGGTAAATACGATAATCTAATTTGAGGAAGTGTAGACTACCGCCCCCTTAAAGTGATGTGACTCGTTAATGCCTTATGAGGGATTTATAAAGGATAGAGTTAATGATATTATATAAGATATTATACAGGAAATATAATATACCTATGTATACATATGTTTTAATTTCATTAAAATAATAAATAGAAATGAAAGTAGTGTTCATGCGTACGTATGGCTCACCGTCTCCATGAATGGTTCATTTCATTTCATACCTCCAAATGTTATGTAATATCATAAATACATTTATATACTAAATATATATGATATATATGATATTTAAATCATTAATATCATTCTGGATATAATCGACTATTGTCCACATGGACAACTTGTAAATATATGGTGTTCATTTTTGACTCAAGTACCAAATATCGACAAAACGAAAGTTTTTAACTTAAATGATTACATAATGTTAATAAAATGGTAATAAGTTATATAAATGGAATAATAAACTTTAAAAAGTTTCTTAATCAATTATAAACTAACTTTATTTTATTATTCAAGAGATTATAGAACGATCGAGTCAATTCGGACGCGAGGTAAGGGACTTCGTATCAATATCCTTTCATTGAGGCATATTTTTTTTCATACAAGAATTTGATTTCTACACTGTATAAAAAACCTTGACTTTTCAAATGGAATGTCTTTCTTCGAAGCGTTTTACTAAAGGAAAAAAAAGGAATATTTCTTTTAACAGAAGTAGTGACAACGACCTTTCCGCCGCCGTGGGTATTATTTGATATTCAGCTTACTCAACAAGCCGTAAAGTTTTTAAAAGAAAATAAATACCATATAATCTTTTACGTATTTTTGGTATTGAAAATGGTTGTTAAAATGGATTTTCTATGTGAATATATTTAAGTGATATATTGTGATTTAAATGTGGAAATATTTTCTTTCCATTATATTTGTTTTATGTCTTATGATTTTATAATGGTACTTGGACATTTGAATGATGGTTACATGATTAACCAAATTATGGGTGGTGTCGTGAATACCAGGACGAGTGATTACGTTATAACCTCCAATGCATTGGGTATGGAAGTCGGCCATATGGCTATTCAATTTAGGGATATGTGTGGAAGTTAACCGTATGGTTATTCCGTTTAAGTATGATTATGTCCCATGTTACCTTTGTATGTTATGTGTTCTTTATATGGATTTTATGGTAATATTTGGGTTACAAAAGGTTAAGTAATGATCTTTTATTTAGTTAAGAGTATTTACTACTTCATAAAGGTGAAAATTATTACTTATGTTAAAGTATTTATGGTTACTTGTTGTTTTTAAAAACTAATAGTTTTACTTCATTGTGTATCCATTACTAATCTTTTTATGCTCATCCAATGTTTTGGAAATGTTTTCCACAGGACTTAAAGATGAATAGGGTCAAGGATGTTATCATGGAAAAGTCATGCTTTCTAAAATATGGAACTAGACATGTTTCTTTGTAAGAGTTTTTATTTTATGAAAAAAATGGATACTGTGTAGTAGTGTCTACGTGTAATATTAAAGTGTTTATGTAATATTTATGACCTAATTTTCTAAAAATCTAAATTTGAAAAGATCCTTAATTTGAATTATTTATATAATTAGTGATTATGTAATGTTTATGTTCGGGTCCTTATAGTTGGTATCAATGGTCGGTTTAGAAAAATTTAGGAGTTGGGGTATTGTTAAATTGATATCCATAAAGTAATTTATGTTAATATTGAAATCATATAGCATTTACAGATTACCATGTTGCTTCACCTAAGAAATTTTTGTGTTACGGATGGTTATTCAAAGGAGAAACATAGCAGGTTTTCTAGGAAGTCATATAGAGGGAAATGACCTTTCAAATCAGTATCCTAAGATGGTCAGAATCAGAATGGTGAAATTTATTATAGTGATGGCTCAGTTGTATCCGGAATTGAAAAGAAGATTGGTGAATGCTCCAGTTTTGGCACTCCCTTCCAGAAATGGTGAGTTTGTTATCTACAGTGATGTTCATTTGAAGGACTTGGATGTGTCCTTATGTATAATTAATAGTTAATTGCTTATACTTCACGTCATTTGAAACCTCATGAGTTAAATTACCCTAAACATGATTTGGAATTAGCATCTATTGTTTTTTATTCAAAAATTTGGAGGCATCTTCTGTTTGGAGTGAAGTGTGAAATATATACTGATCACAAAAGTTTGAGGTATATATTCACTCAGAAAGAGTTGAACATGATACAGAGGAGATGGTTGGAATTTATCAAAGATTATGATTGTACGATTCATTATCATCTAGGAAAATAAAATAAAGTGGAAGATGCTATGAGTTGAAAAAGTAATGCTTCATTAACCATGCTACATTTGGAACGAGATGATTTGGTTTTTGATTTAATTAATTATGGAATAGAAGTTGATGGTGCAAGAAATTCCTCAATTTTGTATCAGGTGTTAGAGAGATCATCTCTATCAGACAGAATAAAGATAGTGCAGAAGGAAGAATGTGAGTTGCAGAAAAAGGTAGAGTTGGTTCAGAAGGGTAAGTTGCCTAAATTTAACATTGATAATGATTGTGTCATGAGGTTTGGAAAGATATTATGTGTCCCTTGTGATTCACAGTTGAAAAATCAGTTGTTATGTGTAGATCATAGTTCTCCGTTTTCGTTTCATCCTGGAAGTACTAAGATGTACATAGATTTTCGAGAGTATTACTAGTGGGATGGAATGAAAAGAGATATTACTTATTTTACTATGAATTGTTGAATTGTCAATAGGTCAAATCAGAGCGACAGTTACTGAAAGGAATGCTTCAGCCTTTACTGATGCCAGAATGGAAATGGGAAAATATATCCATCGACTTCATTGTGATATTACCAAAGACATCTCGAGGTAATAATGCAATTTGGGTTATAGTTGATCGATTGACTAAATCTACTCATTTAATTTCTATTAGAGATACTTTGTCTCTAGATCATCTTGCTCGGTTGTATGTTAAATAGATAGTCAGGTTTCATCGTGTTCACCTCTCCATTGTATCTGATCGTGATCCTAGGTTTACTTCTAACTTTTGTAAAGGCCTTCAGAAGTCGTTGGGTACAGAATTGAATTTTAGTACAGCTTTTCACCCTCAATCAGAAGGGAAATCAGAATGAAAAATTTAGACATTGGAGGATATGTTACATGTTTTCTCGATGGATTATCAGGGAAGTTGGGACCAATATCTTTTTTTTGAATTTTCATATAATAACAGTTTTCATTCCAATATACAGATGGATCCATTTGTGGAATTATATGGAAAGCGTTGTCGAACTCCAGATTTTTTGGATGAAGTAGGTGAAAGAAAACTTATAGGACCAGAATTGGTAGAAGAGATGGCAGAAAATGTTCAGTTGATTCAGAAGCACATGAGAACAGCTCAGAGCAGACAAAAACGTTATGCAGATAACCAAAGGAAGGATCTTTCTTTTGAGGTAGGTGATCATGTCTTTCTCAAAGTTTCTCCATGGAAAAGTGTGATGCGTTTTGGTAAGAAGGGAAAGTTGAGAACGAGGTTCATTGGACCCTATGAAATCCTGGAGAAAGGTGTATTAGTTTCATACATAGTAGCTTTACCTCCATGTTTACACCAGGTACACAATGTTTTTCATGTTTCGATGTTGAGTAGTATATGCCAGATCCATATCTTGTTTTGAGCCTAGAGTTAGTTCATTTGGAAGAGAATCTCTCTTATGAAGAACAACCAATCAAAAATCTTGACCGTAGAGAGATGGTGTTGCGAAATAATATAATTCACGAGGTAAAGGTTTTGTGGAAAAACCATATTGTTGATAAGACAACATGGGAATCTGAAAATTCTATGAAGGATAAATTCCCCAATTTATTTGATAGTGAATAAAGTTGCGTGGAAGTAATTTCCAAATGGGGGGAAGGATGTAACATCCCAGGTAAATGACGAATAATATATTTTTATATTTATTAATATTTGTGAATTAAATATTAATTTTACATTAAAGGGGTTTCTATGTTCGAAAGCATACCCGATACACAACAACATGTTTTTTTGGAATCTTACGTTGCACAATTATAATATATTACTATTATTTTAAATGGTAGTTACTCCTAGCCGTTGTATTGGCGGGAATGAAAGGAACTAACCAATATATGATTATACATTATTGTTAAATTTATTTACATTTATCCAATAATAATTTTGAGTCTTAAAATATAATTGAATATAATTTTAAGCATAATTTACATTAAAAGGCTGATTTATCGCCTTTTAATGGAGAACCCTTGTAAATATATTTTTGGTCACTCTAATATATTCTATATCACTAACTAAAATCCTTATTTATAATGGGGACATCAAAATTTACATTGCGTAAATTTTTTGAATTTTTTCGATGAAGTTCTTTTTTTATGAACAGTGAAAATATTGTATTTTAATTCAAAAATATGTTTTAATATAATATATTTATATGGTTAGATTATCTCTTAAATTGGTTTTGAATTTTAATTATAATATATTTTTACCATATTATCCAATTATGGTCATTAGAGAAAATTTCACTTTGAAATTGGACTTAAACAAGTGTCAATCTTTTGATAGTTATTGTTTCATAAAAACCCGCTATTTGTTTTGATAGCGGGAATTAATTTTAAAATGAATTATTTCCACTTCTATGTTTTGAATTTGGGAAAATAGACATCATTTTTGAATTCGAAATATCAAATATAACTTAGTCTGAATTTTTGGTATTTTTCTGAAAATTTCAATTTTTGATGAATAGTGAAACCACTTAGTGGTAGTTAAAAAAACTGACTTTTTCATTTAAATGAAATTTTTACCACTTTTGAGAATTTAATTTCAAAAATCTGACATACATGGTTGTTATCAAGAAGTAAAATGTTGTTCAATAAGATGAATATAATTTTTGCTGAATAGTAACTTTTGACTTTTATTTACCGTGGTTAATGGTAAATAGGGTAATTAAAGGTAAAAATAATATCATAATATTTAAAAAGTACCTTAACACTTTTCCAAACCATATTGGTGGAGTAATTAATGACCATGGTCATCATTGGGTCAATTTTGGGACCCCATTGAGCCACTTGAGAGTGAAAACGATAATTTAGATTACCTAATTTAACGTGAAGACAAAATTGTCATTTACAAAACTCTTTTAGTAATTAATTTTTATATGGTGTTATATAAGTCATATTTTAGACTAAAAATATTATTTGGAAAGATAACAAGATTTAAAACATCAATGTATTTTTTTACAATTTTTAGACATCAAATAAATTAAATTTTTTGTGACACAATAATGATGTAGTATTTACCTCATTAATAAATGATTTAAATAAATAATTTTATAAAGATTATATTATTATCCAAAACATTTCCAATTATAATTGGATGATTTTATTTCGAACATGCGTCATCTTAGATTCTTCATTAAGGATTTTTGGACCATTATAAACCGAATATCATTATATTATAAAATAATATTTTCACACTTTCCTAAAGATCCCATCCCCTCCCTTATAAAATGAGACCACTTCTAACCAATTCCTCACACCTTTCAATCCATTTGGCTCATCCAAACTCTGCCCTATTAGACTTCCTACATCCCTATCCTCCTCCTAGAATCCTAATCATAGTAATAAGGCACTTAAGAAGTCATTTGGTTCAAACCAAAAAGAGTTACCCAAATTAAATTTAACTGTTTCTCTTAAATTGTTTTCTTTTATTTTACTTCTCGAAGCCCTAAAAAATTTTATTCCTTTCTTTTGTAAGAACACCAGTATCTTCAATATACATGGATTTTGTCATGAAAAGTATTATAACTACACTTACACACACCTCCATATAATGGGTGAAGAAAATAATGTTTCTGTGGATGGAAAAGTAATGCCTCACGAAACGATGATTGTTCAAATACCTATTACCGCCTCTCATGGTGGCCATTATGATGGAACTGTATTTGTATATGATATATATTATTTTTATGTTTTCTTTATGATTCTTTATTTTCCATTTATAGCACACCTTCATGATTTCAATAGCAGGTAAATACGACAATCTCATTTGAGGAAGTGCGGACTACATCCCCCTTAAAGTAATGTGACTCATTAATGCCTTATGTGGGATGTATAATAGATAGATTTAATGATATTATATATGATATTATACTGGAATTATAATAAACCTATGCATAATTATGTTTTAATTCCATTAAAATAAGAATTAGATATGAAAGTAGCGTTCATGCGTATGGACGGCTTACCGTCTCTATGAACGGTGCATTTCATTTCTTATCTCCAAATGTTATGTAATATTATAAATACATTTATATAATGTATTTATAGGATATATATGATATTTAAATCATGAATATCATTCTGGATATAATAGACTATTGACCACATGGACAACTTGTAAATATAAGGTGTTCATTTTTGACCCAAGTAAAAAATATCGACAAAACAAACGTTATTAACATAAATGATTACATAATGTTTATAACATGGTAATAAGTTATATAAAAGGAATAATAAACTTGAAAAAGGTTGTAAAGAAATTATAAATTAACATTAGTTTATTATTCAGGAGATTAATGAACAATCGAGTCAAGTTGGACGCGAGGTAAGGGACTTCGTCTCAATCTCCTTTCTTTGAGGCATATTTTGTTTTAATACACAAATTTCATTAATACGCTGTATAAACACCCTTGACTTTTCAAATGGAATATTTTTCTACGAAGCATTTTACTAAATGTCAAAAAGGAATGTTTCATTTAACGGAAGCGGTGAAAACTACCTTTCCTCCACTCTGAGTATTATTTGATCTTTGGCTTCCTCAACAAGCCGTATTGTTTTTAAAAGAAAATAAATACCATATACTATTTTACATATTTTTGGTATTGAAAATGGTTTTGAAAATGGATTTTCTATGTCAATATATTTAATTGATATATTTTGATTGAAATGTGGAAACTTTTTCTTTCTAATATATTTGATTCATGTCTTATGATTTTATAATTGTACTTAGACATTTGATGAGTGGTTACATGATAAACCAAATGACGGGTGGTGCTGAGAATACCAGGATGGGTGGTTACGTTATAACCTCCAATGCATTGGGTATGGAAGTCGTCCGTATGGCTACTCCATTTAGTGATATGTGTGGAAGCCGACCATAAGGTTATTATATTTATGTATGTTTATGTCCCATGTTACCTCTATATTTTATGTGTTCTTTATATGGTATTTATTTTAATATTTTGGTTATAAAAAGTTCTGTAATTATATTTTATTTAGTGAAGAGTATTTACTACTTCATGAAGGTTAAATGTATTACTTGTGTTAAGGTATTCATGGTTAACTTTTTGTTTTGAAAAACTAACAGTTTTCCTTCTTAGTGTATCCCTTACTGAGTTGCTTATTCTCATCCCATGTTTTTGAAATGTTTTCCATAGGACGTAAAGATGAATAGGTTCAAGGATGGGATCATAGAAAAGTCATGTTTTCTAAAATATGGAACTAGACATGTTTCCTTTTAAGAGTTTTTATTTTATGAAAAAAATTGATACTGAGTAGTAGTGTCTACTTGTAATATTCAAGATGTTATGTAATAGTTATGGCCTAATTATCTAAAACTCTATTCCTGAAAAGATCCTCAATGTGAATTATTAATTTAATTTATGATTATGTAATTTTTAAGGTCGAGTCCTTATACATTGTTGATATTTGGTACATGAATTCATAATGGTTTTGGTAAGATGAAAATAGTCAATGTGGTCATAATTCCATCATCAAAAAACTAATACTCATGACACAATAATAACTTTTATAAATCAATTATACATTTAAATCAATGAATTTGTATTTTGGTTATAAAAATAAATAACTTTATAATCATGGAGATAGTAGGTTATACTTACACATGAGTAACGTTCCCACTATTCATTGATCATTTTCATAAGAATTTAGGTATTATAATATTTTTACATAATTATAATAACATAATTAATATAATATTAATTCATTAAATAAAAATAAAAATACAATTCATGTGATGTGGTGATTAAAAATGAATCTCATCGCTCCATGGAGGTGACAGTTCACACATACGGATGTACGTCATTATAATTTTTATGTTCATGGAAAGGAAGAACATAATTGATATAATAGACTATTATAATGAAACATATTTCATTAATATCATATATGAACGTTAATTCCACCATTATAAGTTATCTTGGGCGATGGTAATGGAAAACTAATTATTTAAGTTCTTGGAGATGAATGTCCACACGTACACACGAACGGTGTTATCATTTTCATGGTTATGTTCAATTAAGAATTTAAATGATATATTAATAATAAATAATGATATATTTTCAATAATATCATATATTATATTTATATACATCATTTAAATAATTCTCTAGAGATGGGGATGAAAAATTAATTATATGAGTTCGTGGGGGTGATAGTTCACATGTCTGCATAAAAGATTAATTATTTTCCCATTTTATGGAATTATTGATGGTTTTAGGTGATTATATTAACATAATAAAATCTTAGTATATTGAGGATATGTTTTAACTATTTTTTCATGGTTTAAGAATATTTTATCGAAATGGATGATGAAATAAAACAAAAAAACTTAATTAAAAATGAAACCACCTCTATGGGTGATCTCCTTTTACTAACACCTTAACTTTACTAAGGGGGGCGTTCTAACTAAAATAATTCTTCAATTATTTGGTGGGATATTATTGAAAGGGTTTTCAAATGATAAATACTGATCCAAATAGGATATTAAATCTAATAAAAAGAGAAGCATTAGTTTCCTCTTAACGGAGAGGGGAGGGACACTCTAAGAATTCTTAAAAAATATTAAAATTATATAAATTACTTTTTTATTCAAAATGGAAAAAAATGATGTATTTATAATATATTATGAGTATGGGTCTAAATAAATCCATCCAATTAGAATTATACAATATTTTTTATTTTTGAATCCTCAATTTGTTTTTTGTTTTAACATATATTTAACACTTTTAATTCTTACTGTGATACAATATAATTTATTATTTTGTGGTTAATATAATTACTATAAAAATTACAATGAAATATTAATTAGTAATTGATGAAATATTATGACTTATCCCAATCATCTGCTTTATTTTTTTATTCTCATTTATTTCATATCATTTAATAAAATAAAATTTATTTCAAAATATCTATTGTGTCAAATTAGACACTATTCATTATGTGGATTTTTAAAAATATCATAACATTAATATAAGTTAAAACAACTTTAAATAATCAATATCTTGTCAAATTAATACATAAAAGTTATGGATTGAATAATTTATATCATTTTATATTTACTTTAATATCTTTAATATCATTTATTTGATTCATTTCTTAATTACTCAATTACTCCAACATCATTGTGTCACCATATAATTTAATTATTTCATTACCAAAAATTATAAATAAATTACCATGATATAGGTAAATATTTTTTATTTCTATTTATTATTTTTAGTCGATTTGACCCCTGTTATAACCCCATTACAAAAAAAACTAATATTATTAAAAACAAGGATGTGACAAAATTTGACTTCTCTTTGAATATAATATTTTAAATGTCTTATTCTAACCCAGATGGATTCAAACAAATATATAAATTAAAATAAAGGCTTCCATTGGTATTATAAAATTATCCAATGAAATTTGGAAAAGAATTATGTAGATTTATTATTGGAAATAGTATTACTTTTACAATTAACTACTCGATTTACCACTAACCGTGGTTATAAAAATTTATAAAAAGTCCATATTCATAATGTAAAAAAGGGAACTTTTTTAAAAAAATTAACTTATTATTAATAATATGGTATACATCTTTCTATATTCAAAACATAGAACTTGCAATAAATAATTAAATAATGAAATCCATTGACGAAATGAGAATTCATGATTTAAAGTAAAAATGTTCAAAAGTTAAAAATATTCTTATATCCAATTTCAATGTCAAATTAATTCCAATGAAATACACTCAATTCATTGATAAAAATGTTATATAATTTTAATTTAAAACAATTAAAACATACCATTTATCATTATTAATAAATTAAATTAAAAATTATTTTCAAGTAAAATGCATTATATTTTTCACTATTCATCAAAAAATGAATCTTTTTAGAAAAAACCATAAATTTATACAATGTAAATTTTGACGTACATATTCCAAAAGAAATTTCGTATTTTAATTAATTAATTTATAATGTTTTCAAAATTTAGAGTTAAAATAGGTGTTCCATCAAAACACAGAACAAGTTCCTTTTTTAAAAAATAAATTTTTTATGTGTAAAATATGATTTGTTCTTATATAGTTTATAGAAAAAATTTAATATTAATTTTTAAAATTATATTGAATATTTTAATTATATATTTCGTTCATATATTCCAATTTTTTTTATTTTTAATTTTTTGTTATAAACCACAATTTATCTCATTTGAATATTTTTTTAGAAAAACATATCTTTTTATATTAAAAAGGTATTTTCATTAATTTATAAATATTTTTTTGTTAATAGAATTAATTATATATACATTTTTAAACCATATTTTTATATTAATCTTAAAAATTATTCATTCTATCCATTCCAATGGTTGTGTTGTAATAGTAACAGTTAAAAATTATTAAGTGGTTCGCTTAATCTTGATGTGGCATATCATATATGCTATTGAACAATGTGTTTCCATTAAAAAATGAATGAAATTACACACTAACACATTGAAAAATATTTATAGATGAATAAAATTATACCCTGAACACATAATGATCATAATTATATCATTTAATGATCACTTGTACATGGAAATGACTTATATAATATTTAATTCAAATAAAGACATGAAGTGACACATTATTTGTATTTAATATCATTTATATTTCTTAATGGGGAGAAAGTTTTTTTTATAAAAGAATATAAATTTAATTTTTTAGCTTAATACAAATATTTACATTATATTATATTATTTTTATTATTTTGTTCATATGGATGAGATTATTGTAATTATAAAATATTATTTAATAATTATTTAGAGATATTACATTCATTTTATTAATAATATGTAAATTTTAATATTATGTTACCTAAAAATATATTCAACTACAAATATTATTATGAAATAAAGAAGATTTATATTTATCATGGTATTTTTTTGTAAATAAATGATTAAATCACATAATTATTGTACATTAATGTTGTAGTTATTTTATTAATTCAAATATCAAATAAATGTTATTTCAATTATTAACATAAATATAAATTGTGAGAATTAATGTGATAAGTGAATTTTATAGATTTATCTGAACAATTATAGATATAATAAAATCATTTTTTGAAGTTGAATTGTCATTTTTATATATTAAAAACTCCAAAACACGAATTGTGTCAAAAGATACACTAATGAAAATTTTTAAAAATATTATTCTGTTAAATTATTTAAATATACTAAAACATATTTAAGAATAATAAATATATTATTTGGTTGAAAAATTTATTAATTGTTTAAAATGTATTTTTTATGAGACTACAACAATATTTCTTCATATCTATACATAAAATTTCTTTTGGAGGTATTTTTATTAATATTGAATTTATTATAAATTAATATTTTTCGATATACCTAACAGTGTCCATATCCTCAATTGTAAAATGAAATCTTGGTCGTCACAATCTCAAATCACATTGACTCTTAAAATTACAACATAGACTATAATGTTTCCATATAAACATATATGTACCCATTTAATAAGCTCTGGTTTTCTCCTAAGACCATACCCAGTGTCCCTAAGACAAAATCTAAATGATGTTCTCTAATGAAGAGGTAGTTGTCTTTAAAACATTTTCCAAGATTATTTCCTCTTTAACATACTATTCATGTGTTTTTTCCATTATAATGTAATTAATATATTTTCACCTATATTATGAGATTTTTTTTGATTATGGAATAACATATTCCACCTTTTATCCATCCTATAAAAAATTAAAGTACCATGCGTGCATATGTACGACTAATTATCTCAATAGTATGGTGTATTTTTTCATCACTACATTACCAGGCTGGGAATAATGAAAAAATAATATATATATATATATATATAATAATAATTATAACAATATATTTATTATAAAATAAAATATATACCATCAACATCGTTAGTCTTTTACTATTAAGGGAAATATACCATCGCTCGAGAGTACGTATGGCCTACCATCTCCATGACGTAATGTGATTCATTTTCAATATTCACCATCAATAATTATTATCTAAATGTATATAATTAATAAATATTAAATATATTACCTTAATATAATATTTTAATTTATGAAACTATATCCTATTCACAAGTATTGGGACTGATATGACAAAACATGCTTAGGGCGGTTAACACCCAAAAGAAGCGTAACAATGAAAAATTATTAACAAACCAGTGATAATATATTCATATATGATAATATATATTAATATGGTTCTATAATAAGTTAATAACATAATTTAATCTATTATACAAGATTTTCAAATTACCTAATATGGAAATTAGACAATGGTAAGGGTTAAATTCTCAATCTCATTTTAACCATGATTGTTTATATGTAACTATCTGCTGAGGAATATTTATCTCCCATATACATGTTTCTTAAAAAAGTCCAATTTTTTACTATTATTGTGAATTTATTAATATCCTATTTACGGATGTGGTAATTTTTAATAAATGGATTTAATGAAATATCTTTTCCCTTTCTTAAGAAGGCACTTGTTTACATTTATGAAAATTTATAATGGAAATTTTGTATTTAACTTATATGGAATGAATAAGTGTTTCTACATTCATTATGCCTTAATTAAAAGAATCATAAATTTCATTTTTAGAATATTATTATCCATTAAAATTTATTCCTTTAAAATTACATGAAATTTTATGATTATTTTATTTTTCAATGAGAAATTATATTTTCTTGAAGAATTATTTTCAAGTGATATCACAAAACTATTTTCCATACATGACAACATTTTTTATGTTACTTATGTTTTAATGTGTAAATTTTTTAATGATACAACCCTAATTATTCATATGTTTGGGTTATATTTATAGTGGAAAGATAATTATGAAACCCATTTCTTATATATTGTTTCTGTTTTTATTGAACGATATTTCTAAAACCCATTTCACTTTTTGGGCTCTGATATGATGAATGATATATGCTCATGTAGCAAACATGTATAGGGATTTCGTTATATGATAGGGGGATCTATATATCCCTCCAATTCATTAGGTAAATATTGATATATCATGACATAAAACATGAATTGAATGTGAAGGGATCTCTATTAATTAATACATTGATGGATAGGGAATTAAACCTAGTTCAGTAACATTGGGCCAGAATATAGAGTGAACCCGATTTAGTAATTTATTGTTTCAACTATGATGGTCTTGGTAGTGAGCCCTATATAATATGGAAATGATTTTATATTCTTATTTTTATACCAAAATTTCATGTCTTATGTTATTATCTCATGAAACATATTCCTTATGAACTTCAATGATTTATCTCATGACCTGATATCCAAATTTTCGATTAACAGGGTAAAATTTGTAATTGTTTATCTTATGTTGTTATTTCTATTGATTATGATTTGATTGATATATCCATTGTTTACCCTTACTATGAATCTCATGTCCCCTTTCTTATGTTTTCCTTTAATAGGATATAAATAAAGGTATTAAGAAGCCTATGTCAAAAGGGGTTCTAATTGTGAAAAAATAATGACTGGTTTTTTTTTAAATTTTTATGCCTCATGATTATGATTTGATTGATATATCAATTTTTTAACATTAAAAAGAGAATGGTATCATGATTTCTTATGTTTCCATTCCAAGGATGTGAATAATAGAATTAATTATGTTCTGTCAAATGGGTTATAATTTTAAAGAAGTAAGCTGGATACAATATAGATGTTTTACGAACCATTGGGTTATATTTCCCTGTTTTCAAAGAGACAAATCCTATATAGTTATTTTATGTTTTTATATGTTATATAATTAATATCTCTCCTAATTAATTTAATATCTATGTATAAAAAATATGGTCTGTTATAGATGGTATAAGAGTTGGATTTAGTTAATCTTTAGAAACTAGAATGAGAAATCCTATGTAAGAACCCAAAAGATATGTCTATGTATAGTATACATTCCTAGTGTTTTAGTGATGATCATAAATAATATATTATAAAACATATGGTTTCCTAGATCAAAATTTTATAAGTAATTTCCCTGGATTATTTGGTTTTCTCAAAATGATTAGTGTCTCTCACACTATACTTTTCTGTTTTTGTCACTGGATGGAAGCCTAAGGAAAGACATTAATGCAAAATGAAACATGCAATACAATGATTTTACACATAATTAACTAATTGTTATGTGATATGTAATGAAAAATCATGTTTCTATACTCACCTAACATTCTTAATTTGTTCATCATGTGGGGAATCCTAATGGGAAAAGGGGGGAACCACATTCTATTGAGTCCATCACGAGACATGGTCCACCTTTTTAAATGGTTCTTATGATCAACTAATTCGTGAATATGTATTAAAACAAATGAAATGATATATTTCATTCTAAATTGTTCAGATCATGAGAAATTCATTTTGGTCATCAATAATTTGGATGGTAAACCACATCAATGGTGTAATCTTTTCAAGAATATGAGTCAATGAGTTGAAATTAAATCTATAGAATGGGAATAGTTGAGAACCCAATTTTTCTATAATAAAATCCCACTTACTCTTCTTATGAATATGGATAATGTTTTCCATGATCTTATGAAAAATGTTGGAAAATATGTTGGTCCCTAGGAAGTATGTTTCATATGACATGCAAGGCATGCTTTTGTAATTGTCATTCAACTTGATTGTAAATCCGATCAAATATTTAGTGGAATAAAACAAATTCTATAAAGGGAATAATCCATAAGGTACTTTAGTATATCAGAGGAAATATTTAGATCTACTCTCAAGGTTTATGTATATATTCGAGGACCCAATGAATCTTACGAGATTAATTATAAAAAATAACAGAATAGAAGTGAAAGTACAAAAAATACGGTGATAATTAGATGATATTTTATCTGTGCTCAAATTGTATAAAGATAAATAGAGGACATTATCTTAATGATACTAGTAGATTCATTAATTATTTGAAAAAAGGTCAGTGGGAAATTGACAACACGCGTGATTGCAAAAAGATAATTAATAATGAAAATTGAGAAAATACTACACAAATTGCACCTCCCACACATTAATGTTACATTTTATTAGGAAAAGGTAATTGATGAATAAATGTCACTAATCCAAAGGTTCTTGATTTTGATCAATATAAAAAAATTATTAAGGCCAGATATAATGGAAAATCACATTTGATCACAACTGGTGATATAGATTATGACTGTGAAGTGGTAAATGGTACACCTACCGTCCACTATAAAAGATATAATATTTTATTTGATTATGGATCAACCCACTTTTATATTTCAAAATTACATTTTAATGGTATCATCAAATTGGCTCAAAACATTTATTGTGAGTTTGATATGAAAAATACTAATGGAAAAAACATTTTACTAACATGTTTAGAATTCTACAACGAATGATGTTTATGAAAAATTGATTAATAAAAATAATGTGATACATATATTAGTTTATTTAGATGTGATTATTTGAATGGATTGGATTTATCTACATAAAACTAATATCAATTCTAAAGTAAGGGAAGTCATATTTCATATTTTGAATGAATCAACGATCATCTATCGATACAAGGAGGAATCTAATTATCTAGGTGAAATTAATTACTTATTGTGGGTTTTAATTCCCATAATTAAGGGTACCTATATCAAATGTTTGGGGGTAAACTCACCATTAAGAATACAACAATTTTATGAGAGTTTTTTCATATATTTCACGAACAATTTCTTTGAATTCTACTAAACTGTGTTGTTGAGTTTTCAATATAACTGATTTTGGGTGCTATGCCAATTTCAATGACTCCTTGTATAATGACCTAGATTAAGTTGAAGGAATTGAGGATTAAACCCCAAGATAATCCAAACAAGGGATTCACATAACCTATTGTGTCACTATGGGGTGCATGAGATAAATTTCTTAAGATGAAATGTCGATCAATGAGACTCATCATTGGTTTTTTGAGAACGTAAAAATATCACTATCCAGAACAAATAACATCTCCCCATTATTGATGACTTATTTAACAAACTAGGAGTATCTCAAAACATTTCTATGATTTTTCTTCATTCTATATATCATCAATTAAGTGTCAAGAAATACTATATACCCAACGTGAAATTCCATACGAGGTATGGACACTGTGAATTTTTATTGATACCTTTTCTCAGACTAATTCTCCAACTATCTTAAAAAATTTAAGGAATATAGTGTTTAGAGAATATCTTGATAATCTTATGGTGGTCATTGAAGATAGTGTCTATGTGTATTTTTTGATAAATGAATAATAAGAATATCTATTGGTGACTGTATTGAAAACCCTGAGAAATGTCAATCTTTTTGAAAAATTTACCAAGTGTGAGTTTTGGATTCAGAAAAATTCATCTTTGGGTCACCTAATATCAAGATCGGGGATTTATGTGGAACTATGAAAAAATGAAGTTATTAAATGTTGGCCTAGACTAACAACGATAACTAATAGTTGATATTTTGATGGTTTGTCTGGATATTATCAACGTTTTGTGAATAATTTCTTAAGATTGTCTAATCCACTCTGCACATGGACATGGAACAATGTTATGTTCATATGGATGAAATAATTTGCAGATATGTTTAATGAGATGAAATTTTTTTTTCATAATACTTTTTCTCACACTAACTAATAGTGGAGAGGGATTCATGAACTGCAATGATTCATCAAATAGGGAACTAGGATGTGTTCTAATGAAAATTAATATGATGATAGATTATGCGATAAAAAACTGAAGATCCATGAGAAAAATTACTCAACTTGTGATATGTAGTTAGTTGTGATGATTTTTGAACTAAAAATATAGAGGCATTATCTTTATAGAAAATGGTGTGAGATAAAAACTGATCATAAATGTTTAATGTAAATTTTCAAACAAATGGAGTTGAATTTGCACAAAAAGAGATCGTTAGAGTAGATTAATGATTATAACTTCTTAATACATTACCACCTTATGAATGTGAACAAGGTCGAAGAAGTTTTTAGTCGAAACAACAAGAAATATTTTTTATGATTTGGATTAGAAAAGATCCAATACTCATGGATTTTTTATGGATATATTTGAAAATCATAATGGAAGGGAATAAATGATATCTAGATTGAATGAATGTCCAATCATCTATGCAGGTTATGATGAAGGAGGAAAAAAAGAGAGATATAGAGAAAAAAAAGAACATGAAAAAGATTAATGTGTTAATCAATTACTATGATGGTATAATAAGGATCATGAACCATTCTTGTTCCCCTCTAATACTAGATTAAATGATGGATCTGCTATAAGAGGCTCATTTTTCATCAATATCTATTAATCCGGGAAGAACCAAGATTTATAGAGATCTAAAATAGTGTTTCTACAAGGATGAAATGAAGAAATATATTGAAAAATATTATTCTTTATGCTTTCTTTATTAGAAATGTAGTTTCGAGTTTCATAAGTTTAAGGGGATGTTACAACAATTACCCATAATAGAATGGAAATGGAAAAATATCTCCATAGAATTTTTCATCAAATATCCCCAAACTTGTAAGGGTCGTACTGCAATATGGATTGTAGTAGGTCACCTTATGATGCCAAAACACTTAATTAATATAAAGTAAGACTTCACTCTTTATCATGTCACCAATATATATATTAAGGATTTTTTATGATTTCATGTATTAACATTTTCCATTATAAATAATACGGATCCAATGATTACCTAAATTTTATTTAGAAGACTTCACAAAACTGTAGATATAGAGTTACGTTTCCTCATAACATATTATCTTTAAAAAGAAGGTCAGTCTGATAGAAAAATTCAAACATTTTGAGACATTTTGAGAATATTATTTATAGATTTTAAAGGTGGTTTTTATCAACACTGATATTTGGAATAATTTTCTTACAATAATAGCTTCCACTATAGTATTCAGATGGATCCTTATAAAGTCTCCTATTGTAATATGTTTATAACTATTATATGCAAGTAAAAATATAGGGAATGAAATCTATTGGCACCTATTCTAGTTGCGAAAATTCATAGATGGTTAAATCTATTCAAAAACATATAAAAGTATCTCAAAGTCGACAACAATGTTAGGTGGACAATCGATGAAGAGACCGCGAGTTTAATGAGGATGATAAGGTACTTATATGAAATTATCCCTAGGATAGAGAGACAATATTAATAAATAAGGGAATTCTATTACCTAGTTACATCGGTCCTTTTGAAGTTAATTATCATGTTAGAAAGGTAGCTTATCAATGGGTCTTCCATCAAATCTCTCTCAAGTTCATGATATATTCCATGTATCTCCCATAAGAAAGTACATACTTGATCCATCACTTGTAAAAAAATTATATCTAATACCACTAGAGTAATATCATTCTTATTAAGAACAACTGATAGAGATTATATGTTTTTTAGATAATAATCTATGAAATTATACCATTTTCATGGTTATAAGTTTATGGTAGAATAACATATTTGAGGATGAATCGTGGGAACATGATGATGTTATGAGGTGGAGGAATATTTATCAGTTTTTTTAAAGGTGAAATGTTTCAAGGGTTAAATTTATTTTAAGGGGGTATAATGCAACACATGATTATTTTTATGAAATATTTATATTTAAAAAAAATTTATTCTTTAATAGTTGTCATTGCACACATCTTTGATTTTAAACAAATCGATGGACAATTTTAGTATAACCATTCCATTAAATTCGTGGGAATAAATATGAATTAAATATTTATGAAATATATATTAATCTTGAACCTAATATCAATTTAACTCTAACTATTAAAAAACTGATCGCACAATTTTTTTGTAAAATCACTTTATCCTCCAAAACAACGTTTTTTAATTAGATTAAATTATTATAATATTTAAAATTTCAAAAAAATGGATTTGATAAAATGAATTTAATTTCATAATTCATCATGTTAATTGTTTTTTATTTTTTAATGTTTCCTAAAACATTTAAGGAATAATAATAATATAGTTTTTTATTGAAATTTGTATTTTATTCTTTTAAGGACTTTAAATTGAAAAATTATGTTTTGGATTATTTTTAAATTTTTATTATTTCTTTGGGATTAAAAATAATCATGTTATGTTTTTTTCAAAAAAAAAAAATTTTACCAATATTTTTTATAAAAAAAGTAATGTTTTAAAATGGCATTATTTTTGAAAAACCATTTTTCGTGGAATTTTTCTAGTTTTATATTAAGTTAAACTCTTAAATTTCTATGTTTATAATTTGGAAAATTAGATGCCAAATTTTTATTAATAAGGTCAAAATTTAGAGAATATTAACCTTTTATTTTGTTCCAAAAGGAAAAGTACCCATGGTAATTGTTTTACAACTATAAAAGTTAAATTTAGTAATTTTTGTTAAAAATACAATTATAAAGACCCTAAAATGACTCTAACACATTCTAAAACATAATTTGATGAAAAAATGGGCCCTTAACACCTATGTATCCAAATTAAGTCATTTAATGGACATTTTTACATTCAAATAAGTTATATAGTATTTTAATAAAAGAAAGTCACAAAATATCACGTTCTTTGAATTTAATATCCATTATGGGCCCACATGGAGAAAAACATTTTTGAACAAATATAACTGTTAAATTTTAAATAAATAAAAATATTTTCATGATATGAATATATTTTCATATTTTTCAGTCACAGAGATGAGATTATGGTATTTATAAAATCTTAAATATTAATGATTTGAAAGATCTCCCATCCATTTTTAAATAATATAACATTTTTAATATATGATTAAATAAAATATTTAATTGAATATAAATATTATTCATATATATATTTAATATATTTATTCATCATAGTATTTTATTTTTAATTTTTAGTGAATAAATAATTATATAAAAAAATTACACAATGTTGATATAGTAATTAATTTTTTAATGAAAATATAAAAATATTATTAAAAATGTTAAAATAAATATAATTTTTTATAATTAAAATGTTTAATGAATTTTATAGATTCGATTCAAAAAAAGGTAAATATAATAATATATTTTTACGAATTTTCTTTTTATGATGATATTTATAAAAGTCTAAATAAAGAATAATGTCAAAATTGACAGTAATGCCATTTTATCAAAATAATATTTTATTAAATTATTTGAAAATCATAAAACATATATAAAAATTCATAAAATTATATATATTCTATTTTTTAAAAAATATTTTATTTATGAATCAATTTACATCACATTATTATAAATTACTACATTTTAATATTGAAAAATTTGTTACCATAGTAAAAATTATATAGGTTACGTAAGAGTTAATCTAAATGATAATGTTAAACTTTATTCCCAAACTCGTATAAAATATTTTTTATCTGATGAAAACCACATATAAACTTATATTTGAATAAATTTCCATTTTACAATTTTTTTATTGATATGAAATTTATTATAAATTAATATTTTTTGATATTACATAAGTGGAACTCCCATCTATTGTAAAAGGCACCCTACTCCCTTACATCATCACATCACATTGTTCTTTCAATCTCAACCATACCCTACTAATTTCAATAATAAAATTCCATTGAAATATTATATAGGTTCTGGTATACTCAAAACACCAACACTAGTGTCTCTATTTGAAGATCTAAAGGATGTTCACCAAGGATGCAGTAATCGTATTTATCGAATCTTTTCAGATCATTTCTTATTATACATCATCTTCTTGTGTTTTTAGATTATAAAGTAATAAATATAGTATAAAATATATGATTAGATTTTTTATGATTATGGAACTACCATATTTTTCTTTTCATAAACCCTATAAAAATGAGAGTACCTCGTGTGGGTACGTATGGCTTACCATCTCCACGCCCTGGTGTAATAATTTTTTCATTAATAAATTATTGACATGGGTATAATGATAAAAGTAATAGATATATATAAAAAATATGACATTATATTGGTTATAAAAAAATATATACCATTAACTTCCTTACTATTTCTCTATTAATTGAATGACACCATCCCTCATGTGTACATACGACCTACCATCTTCTCGACGTGATGCGATTAATTTTTAATATTCACCATTCTAGAATGAATATTTAAATATACATAATGATTAAATATGATATTTATTACCTTAATATATCTATGGAAATTATAGAACTATATCTTCTTTATAAGAATTGAAACTTATTTGACAAAAATTGCATTGGAAAATGAAGTAGTTAACACTCGAAAGAAGAATAAAAATGAAATATTTTTAAAAACATTCGAATAATGTGATCATATAGAATATCATAAATATTAATTTGGTTATAAAATATGTTAATAACATTATTTAATACATTATATATTAGTTTACAATACTTACGATGGAAATCAAACCTAATGTAAGGGTTAAATTAATAATCACATTATTGTTGGAATTATTTATATGTTCGTATCTATTGACAAATATGTATCATCCATGAACATGTTTCCTAAAAAAATTCCGAAATATATTTTTCCAATTTATATATATTGGATAAATTCAATTTTACACATGTGTTATTTTTTACAAAAAAGTTTGAAAGGAATTAGTATTTCATTTTCCAAATAAGGTACTTTTTTAATTGTCATTAAAAAGCATTAGGAGAATGTTTTTTAAACATATACAACATGGATTGTATTTTACACATTAATGATTCCATAATTTTGTTAAGATTACATTAAAATATTACATTACTTGTTTCAAATATAATATATTATTTTAAAATTATATGAAATGTTACGAAAAAAAATTTCAACGAAGAAAAGTTATTTTACAAAAGATTAATTTTTCAGTGGTGCCCCAAAATTATTTCCCATATAGAATAACATTCATTGATGTTACATATTTTTTAATGGTTATATTTTTTAAGGATACTATCCCTAATATTTATATGGTAGTTTTATGATTATTGTGGAATGAAAGCTATTAAACCAATTAATTTCCCATGGGTAATGTCATGATTGAATGTTTGTGCCGAGGGCCCATGGTCAGTGGCCACCACAGACACTACCAGCGGAGAAATATTCTCATGGTCATCTTTCCCACCATCCTCAACCTTTCCCAGATACCCCTAAATGGAAAACCGGTTATCCAATGAAATTGAACGGGGGGATAACAGTCTGGTACCTGGATATAGTAAGAGGATCATACTATCTATAGGCTGTGATAAAATTCAACAGGATGGGGGTGTTGGGGATACCATGGTGGCACATGTGGATTGTAATGACGACACCTTGAAAATCGATGAATTGACCAGTGGGGGGGTTTGGTGATACACAGCAGGTAAAGCTAGAGGTCGCCAATGATGAGAAATCTAATCAGATCGTTTTCCATGGCTCTATGGGTGTTTCCTCCGAGGTTGATGTTGTTGTGCGTGATGTCGGTGTTGTGGTGGATGATTCTGTTGGACTTGATGGAATGTGTGCCAAGCATTTTTCCTAGAAGAAGGATGTTCTTGAAGGGGCATCCTTGGCATTATCTGACTTTCATGATGATACACTTGTAGAAAATGGACACATGGTTCCCATTGCTATAGACGCCTCTTATGCAAAATTTCCTGGAGAGGCAGTGGATGCTAAGGCCTATGAGACCATTGTATGCACTTCAAATCAGGAGAAACCTAATATTCATGAGAAAGATTCTTTTTTTAGGGATGATAATAGTATAATTGTATCCAACATGACCTGGATCAACCGGGATAAAGTGCTATTAGAAAATTCCATGAGTCATCGGAAAGAAAATAATGCTCCGGCTCCTCAGAAAAAGCCAAGGAAGGACTATTCAAACCTTCCAAGGACCGTGTCTAACAGAGATTCATATAAGAGCCCCAAGAAGACATCGATGGTTATGCATCCTGAAGAGAAGCAAATGTTAAGTGATTACTACGAGTCTTTTCTCAGACAATATGAATCCTCAGAATGGGAATCAGCTGACACAGAAGAAACCTCTAGATATGGAACAGATCGGGACCCTTATAGACCTACTTCGTTCTCTTATTTTGGGGGTGAGGTTGACTGAGCTGTGGTGTTGTACATTTTATTTTCTCTTTGTTATTTCCTTGTTTTCATTTGTGGGGTGTGTGTGGGGTTTTTGGGCGCAGGTCGAATGATCCCAACTCCTCCCCTTGTCAATTTGTCGCGTCTTCGGTGTCTTTTTCTATAATTAAAATTTGGGGAGATATTGAAATATCGTGGTACTCGAACCTCTTCCACTATGATTTTTGTTCTTGTGGAATTAAAATGTGTGGTTTTAATTATGTGACTAGTGAGATCAATATCTCCATAAAATTAATTGGTTAAATATTTATATATCCTGACATAATGCATGAAAGGAATGGGAAATGCTATTGGTTTAGTAATATAGGGTAGGAAGTGGAAGGAAACCCAGTACAATATCACATGGATGGAACGAGGAGTGAATCTGGGTTAGTAAAGGATATTTTTCACTATGATGGTCAAAGAAGTGATCCTTAAATAATAGGGAACTTTTTTTATATTCTTATGTGTATGCCCCAATATCATATCTTATATTATTATATTGTAAAATATGTTCTCCATGAACTTATATGATTTATCCAATGACATGATATCATGTTTTTTAATATGAAGGATAAAATTCATGAATAATTTTCTTACATTTTTTGTCTCATGATTATGAAATGATTGATATATCTATTGTTTACCCTCAATGAAAATTTTATATCACCCTTTATTTTTTTTCATTTCAACGGATATGATGAATTTTATTTATTAAGATGTGCGAAAAAGAGTTATAATTTGTAAGGATTAAACAGGTGATGATGTAGTTATTTCATGAACCAGTTTTTATATTTCCCAATTTCCAAACACCCTAAACCTATATAGTTATGGAATGTTTTTTATGTTATTAAATAAATATCATTCCATTTAGATGTAAAATATATGTATAAAAATTATGGACTATTATATTATCATCCATTTTTATACTCATTCTATAATATCTCACTAGATAAATATAATTATTCAAACACCACCACAATGTAGGGAGGTTAAACTATCTAGGAAAAAAGAAAAAGGGTGTCACGACCCGCCCTCGGGGCCCATGCCGTGACTACCCCAAGCCCGCCTTCCATAGGCCAGGGGCTGGCGACTAGCACAAAGGCGTAAATCCTTGTAAAAATGGATGGCATTGCCTTTGAAAAGTAAACAAACACCATAGAGTAAGCAAGCAGAAAAGTAAACACTAAGTAAGAACAGAGTACAACTGAAAGTGTGGAAAAGTAAATGGGCCAGAATACAAACCCAAACTGAAAGTAAAGTACAACTCGAAAGGGAAAACAGCAACTGTAAAGTAAAAGCCGATACACCGAGCTGTCCACTGGAAATCCCACCTGAAGGGTGGGTACAGATAGCTCCACTGCTCCATGGGTCCCGCCGTCCGCTCCGAACACGTCACGCCTAGTGGTCCATCTCCAGGTACCGTCCTGCTCTGCAAGCCTCAGCCAAGATCAATGCTGTCTGTCGTCTGCAACCAACACAACGTAGTGCGGGCATATCCCGTGCATGGGTGAGTATATGCTACTCAGTAGGGACCCTGAGACCCCCGAAGGTCTCCCAAAATCCACAAAGGATAAACCACAAAAGATCGATACAACACGAAGTAACAACCGACACTGCTTAGGTATATGCCCATACATATACCTAAGTCATCAATTCGAATATGCTCCATCCTCGGAGCCCAAGTACAACTCAGTCCACACAAGAAAGTATACGTATTCCACACAGGAAAGCAAAACGAAATCCACACAGGATAGCACAACACAATCCACACAGGAAAGCAACAGGATTCAGCTCACACAGGTATACTTCTTCGAAAGATGATAAAGATGATCTCTGATCCATCTAAGTCATAAGACCCATGAAGGATCGATAGGTAACTAACCCCCGCAAAGAGCCACACAGGATCGGGCCCACATAGGACCTGTAGGCGCTGGTTCACACAAGACCGCCGAGCGCAAAGACCCATATAGGATCAGACCCACACATGATCGGGCCCACATAGGACCTGTAGCACTGATCCACGCAGGATCGCTGAGTGTTGTAGTCGTCTTCGAATCCACACAGGATCTCTGTACTGTCGTCGTTGCAGTCACAGTAGTAGTAGCAGTAGCAGTAGCAGTCACAGTCGCAGCCATCACTAGGGTTCCCGCACACAGTAAGCTCGTTCGGGAGGGTCCGCTCCACGAGCCGAGAGGCTGATACATCAACTTTAACATAGTCCAGAGTTGATGTATCCAAAAGTTCCGTATCGCCAACAGGAACTCAACGCAACAGACGGCGCGTCGATTGGACGCCCGGTCTGAGAGTTATTGGCTTTTTCGTCCCAGGAGCCCGGTTGGTTTTTAAGGCAAAACCAACCCGACCATACTCCACCTGCGTCCAAACCTCGGGCGGAGTATGCCAAAAGATCTGTCTCACTAAGAGGAACACAACAAAGCTGACAACACGTCAATCAGAGGTCCGTAGCTCCAGATATGAGCGTTTCTGCTCCGAGGGCCCGGTTGGTTTCGTGTACGAACCAACCCGGCCGAAGTCAAAGTATTTCGAAACATTGAGTTTGATATACCGAATCGACCGTCTCGATCCAAGGATCACATCGCCGCTGACGGATCGTCGATCGGAGGTCCGTAGCTCATGTTATGATTAAAAGACCGAAGTTGATTCGAAAATGGGGGGTCCGGGTCCGGGCCGACCCGACCCGACCCCCCCTGGGTCGGCCCAAACCGGGTCGACTTGAACCGGTTCCACCCGACCCGGGTCCGACCCGGCCCAGCCGGCGGCGCGGCGACACGGCCGGCGGCGGCGCGGCCTGGGCGCCGCTCGGGTGCCACGCGTGGGGGGCAGAGCCCCCACCTCTTCCCTTTGGTGCCGCGGCTTGAAGTCACGCCTTGGTTCCACGGCCCCCCCTCGTGGGGGCCCGCCTTTGAGAAAAACGGGGGGGGGCGCGCTCCCCCCCCCCCCTCTTGGTGTAACCGCGACCCCCCCTTTATGGGGGGCCGGTTTTGGCCAGCCGGGGGAATTATTTCCCCCGGTTCGTCTCCCTTCTGGCCGGCCCGACATGGCCGGCCAGTCCTTCCTCAACGGGACCGGCAAGGCCGGTCCCCTTTCCGGATTCAGACACCGGCGGCCCGGCTAGCCGCCGGTCTTCCCATTCCGCCGCGGCCCGGAACCGGCCGCAGCCTTCGTCATCTGGCGCGGTGCGACGGCATCGCGCCACTCCGCTGCGGCCCTGCTGCGGCCGCGGCACCATCGGTTCCCTTCGATGCGGCGTGACGGCGTCGCGTTCTTGATAAACTTCCGCGACGCGGCGCGACTTCGCCCCGAAACTATAGTCGTGCGATTCCCGCGTGGTGCGACGGCACCACGCCGTCTCGTTCGTCCACAAGAGAATAATAATAATCAAGAACACAGGAGGGGGGAATTCGGTCGTGTTTGTCTGGTCCGACCCCCCTCTCGTTAGATGATAAACCTTAAATAATTATCCCCAAGATTATCATGCTAGAACCAAGAACGAGAGTAAATATAATAATCAACAACAAACCCATACCTCGGTTTCAAGATCGATGATCGTCAACGACCCGCGGAAGATGCGTCGCGGTGGTCGGTGTCATGGAAGAAGGACATCGATGTCGTGAAGCGAGGATTCGAAGTTCTTTGACGACGATATCGTCGCGGGAAATCATCCCAGAAGAGAAGACGTGGAAGGAGTACGTCGTCGGTGTCGCGGGTATGGCGTCGCGGAAGACGATTCCCGAGAACATGGCGTTCTTCGTCGAAGCTCGAAGGTTCTTCGCGTTCTTCGTCAAAGCTTGAAGAAGAAGAAGAAGGCTTCAAAATCTCTCAAGGAGGCTAGAGAATTCTAACCAAATAAAATAAGCTAAGGGATTATTTTATTTACTCAACCAAACCATTTGAAATTCAATGGTTTGAATTAAGACAACTCAACCCATTTAATAACCCAACTTGAAAAGATAATTAAAAGAGAAGGTTAAAGGAGTTTTAAAAGAGAAGATAAAGAGTTATGCTTCGGGTGGGCCCCACAACACATAATCCTCCCAAGGGAGGTTAAGTGGATGTGGGTCCCACCACTAACTCCCTTTGGGAGAAGTTAACCAATAAGTTAAAATAAAAATTTGAAGTCCACAATTTTTATTTAACTTATTCTAAACTCCCAAAAACTAACTCTCAACCCGAAATAAACCCATACTCGGAAAAGGTCTCCTCAAGCGAATATCGGCGATGCGAGTTCATCGGTGTCCTCGGATTTCAATTCCGAGCACCGGATCAAAAGATAGAAATTCCCGCTCGTTCGTTCACTGAACGTACCCAAGCCGAACATCGGAAATTAATTCCGGGCACTCCGGGCCTCGGAATCAGGTGCCGTCAGAAACCGCGTTCTTGTAAAATTACAACAAAAATTAAGAAAAAATTTCCCTTGAATTTTACGGGTCGTTACATTACTCTCACCTCAGGGCTTTACGTCCCCGTAAAGATACATCAAAAAACTAGGGAAACAAATGAGGGTACTGAGCACGCATCTGAGCCTCCCGCTCCAATGTGCTCTCCTGGAGGTTCCCGTGCTTCCATCTGATGCACACAAGAGGAATTGATCGCCCACGTATGACCCTCTCCTTTCGATCCTCTATCTCCATCGGGACCTCCGTAAAAGTCTCCCCATCGCCAACGCCAAGCTCCCCATGGTCAATGATGTGCGTCGGGTCGTGCACGTATCACCTCAGCTGAGTTACATTGAAGACGTCGTGCACCCGGTGCAACTGAGGTGGTAGAGCCAGGCGATAATCCACCTCACCAATCCTGCTGAGGACCTGGAAGGGTCCGATGAAGCGCGGAGATAACTTGCCGCCTCGACCAAATCTCCGTATACCAAATCGAGGTGAGACCCGCAAGAAGATGTGGTATCCATCCTCGAACTCTAGTGGCCTCTGCCTCCTGTCAGCGTATGACTTCTGTCGGCTCTAAGATGTCCTCATCTGCTCCTGGATGACCTGGACCCTCTCTTTTGGGGCCCGGACCATCTCCGATCCCACAAGTGCGGACTCCCCAGGGTCTGTCCAGCACAAAGGAGATCTACAAGGTCGGCCGTACAATGCCTCGTACGGTGCCATCCCGATGGTGGAGTTGTATATGTTGTTGTACGCAAACTCCACCAAGGGTAGGTGGTCCTCCCAGCTACGACCAAAGTCGAGGACACATGCGCGGAGCATGTCCTCGAGAGTCTGAATGGTCCTCTCCGTCTGACCATCCGTCTGAGGGTGAAAAGCTATGCTCAGATGTAGCTGCGTCCTGAACGCCTCCTGTAACCCCTTCCAAAGACGAGAAGTAAAGCGAGCATCTCGATCGGAGACGATAGATGATGTCACATTGTGGAGCCTCACAATCTCATAAACATAGAGATGTCCCAAGCTCTCTACCGAGCCCTGCTCTCTTATGGTTAAGAAGTGTGCCGACTTGGTGAGTCGGTCAATAATCACCCAAATGGAGTCGTGACCTCTGGAAGTGCGTGGAAGTCCAGTCATGAAGTCCATAGATATGCCATCCCACTTCCATTCTGGGACCTCCACGGGCTGTACCAAGACTACTGGTACCTGGTGCTCTGCCTTCACCTGCTGGCAGGTGAGGCATCGAGAAACGAACTCTGCTACATCCTTCTTCATGCCCGGCCACCAGTGCTGTTGTCTGAGGTCCTGGTACATCTTCGCCACTCCAGGATGTACCGCCAAAGGAGAAGTGTGAAACTCTCTCAGCACCTCCTCTCGCAAAGTGACTGGTACCATGGTATGTCCTCTTAAAAGGATGTTGTTCTCTTCTCCAAGGGAGAAACCATCAGGTGCCTGTCCCAAGGATATCTGTGCACGCCGTGTCTCACAGTCAGCGTCCTCACGATGTGCCTCTCTGACCCGCTGCAGTAGTGGAGGGGTGACTGTGAGAGACTGGAGGAAGGCTGCTCTATCTCTATCCACGAAGGATACCTGTAAAGAGGCTAGCTTCTCTGTCGCCTCCTCAAGTAGCTGAATGCCCATCCTCCTGCTGAGGGAATTGGATACTACGTTCCCCGTCCCCGTAGTATAGACTATCTCAAAGTCATAGTCCTGGAGGAAATAGAGCCATCGCAGCTATCTCAGGTTCAGGTCCTTCTACGAGAAGATATACCTAAGACTCTGATGATCAGAAAAGAATGTAAAACGCTCGCCCATCAGGTAATGTCGCCATGTCTTCAGAGCGAAGACCACTGATGCTAACTCCAGGTCATGGGTAGCGTAGTTCTGCTCATGCGGACTCAACTGTCGTGATCCATAGGCGATCACTACCGGCTCCTGCATCAGGACGCAACCGAGTCTGGTCCCTGATGCATCGCAGTAGACTACGTACCCTACTACCTCCCCAGGCAACCTCAAGATAGGTGCGCTGGTCAATCTCTGTCTCAGCTCCTAGAAGCTTTGCTGACATCTGTCTGACCACACGAAGGGTTTCCCCTTCTTCGTCAAAGCTGTGAGTGGTGTCGCAACTCTAGAGAAGTCTGGCACGAATCTTCGATAGTATCCAGCTAGTCCCAAGAAACTCCAAACCTCAGTCACGCTCCTGGGTGGCTCCCATGCTAATACAGCCTCGATCATCACAGGATCCACTGCAACTCCCGCCTCAGAGATAACATGTCCCAAGAAGTGGACCTGACGTATCCAGAACTGGAACTTCGAGAGCTTACAATAAAGCGGGTGCTCTCGGAGTGTGTCTAGTAAAACTCGCAAGTGATAGGCATGCTCCTCCTCAGTCGTAGAGTAAATCAGAATGTCTTCGATGAAGACCATGACAAATCGATCGAGGTATGGCTGAAAGATCTTGTTCATGAGGGCCATGAACACTGCTGGAGAATTGGTTATGCCGAAAGGCATAACCAAGAACTCATAGTGGACATATCGACATCTGAAGGCCGTCTTCTGCACGTCCTCATCTCTGACTCTAAGCTGATGATAGCCTAACCTGAGGTCTATCTTCGAGAACCACCGTGCTCCCTTGAGATGATCAAAGAGGTCATCAATCCTCGGGAGCAGGTACTTGTTCCTCACTGTCACCTGGTTCAGGCGACGATAGTCAACACAAAGTCGCAAGCTCCCGTCGGCCTTCTTGGCGAACAAAATCGGGGAAGCCCAGGGTGAAACACTGGGTCAGATGAACCCCTTGCCCTACAAGTCCTCCAACTGTACCCATATCTCTCGAAGCTCGGCGGGGGCCATTCGATATGCTCGAGTGGATATCGGGGCTGTCCCAGGGAACAAGTCAATATAAAAGTCTACCTCCCTGCAAGGAGGTAGCCCTGGAACGTCGTCGGGAAAAACGTCCGCAAACTGATCCACCACTGCAGGAAAACCAGGAATCCACACGTCAACTGCTCCAAGGATGAGGCTAGCCAACGAATGAGTGATGGGATGTCCTCTCCTCCATGGATGTCCATCCTGTGCTGCAAAGGCTCCCTTCTCGACGGTGAAGGTGAACCTGCTCCCGTCGGTGCATACACATCGCACCTTGCGCCTAAAACAGTCAATCTGTGCATGGAACGTAGATAGCCAATCCATGCCCAAGATGACGTCGTAAGGCCTCGACACTGCTACAAGAAGATCCCAACCGATGCTCTCGCCTCCTAGAGTAAGCTCACACTACCGGCACCAGTGCGTAATCGTCGAGTCTACTCCCATACAAGTCTCTAGCCGTAATGATCGAGCCAGCGGCTCTTTCGGAATCTCCGAGCTCCGAAAAAGGGCAGCGGCTATGAAAGAGTGACTCCCTCCTGTGTCTATAAGAACTACAACAAGGGTGGAATAGACACATATAGTACCTCGAATCTTCTCGGGTGCGCCGTGGTCGTAGGCCTCTGCTGCCTGGAGCTATGCCTGTCTGAACCCCTGAGTCATCTGTCGACTGCCAGCTGCAGAAGACTCTGCCACGTGCCACCCTGCGGTGGGTCTCGGCGTTGGTGTAGACTCAGAAAGAAAGCTCTCGATCAAAAGAGCCCGCTCCAGTACTCCTGTCTGAGACGGTATGCTGAGGGAGATCATCGATGCCCTGATCTCGTGTCTCCACCCCTGCTCGAAGGTCCGGCCCCGGAAGAATGGGTCTCGTACCATGTCGGTCGAGTACCGCGAGAGATCAGTAAATCTCGCCGAGTACTGAGCGACCGTTATGATGCCATACCACAGCTGAAGAAGCTCCTGGATACGCACCGCACGAAGGGTGGCTGGGACGAACTCCGAGCGGAAGAGGCTCTCACAGTCCGTCCATAGGAGAGATGCCTCATCGTTCACCTAGAGCATCAAGCTCCACCATCGGCCCACTGCTGCGTGCAGTAGGCTCACAGCGAGGATCACCATGAGGTCTGCAAGTGTCCTCACTAGCCTAAAAACTCGTACCACTGCCTCCAGCCAGTCCTCTGCTGCCTGGGGGTCCATCTCCCCACGGAACCTAGGCGGTCCCTGGCGCTGGAACTCGTGCAGAGGTCCAAGGCGACGTGCATCGTCAGCGGCTGGTGCTGGAAGCATCGGTGGATCGGCGGGTCGAGCTACCGCAGGTGCCACTGCTGATAAAGGGCCCTGCACCGAGGCCTCATCGCTCGGTGGGATTTCGTCACACTCAACTCTCGAAACCCTAGCTGGCTACCATCGTGGGGCCATCCTGAAAAGGAAACAGGTGCTCCACGGTCAGAACAGTATACCTGGTGAGATGATATAAAATAATCACAAAGAAAATTTTGAAACACACACTCAATCAATGTTTTCGTGCAATAAGTTGGAAATCAGAATTCAGGGTCCTGGTGTACGGATACGTCAGCTGTCGCACCAACACTGGTCTCCCTGGACTGATAACCACACTCAATACGCTAAACATTATTGCTTCACATAGAAAAGATCAGAGTTCGCGGTAGAACCGAACTCCTCTGATACCAATTTGTCACGACCCTCCCTCGGGGCCCGTGACGTGACTACTCCAAGCCCGCCTTCCATAGGCCAGGGGCTGGCGACTAGCACCAAGGCGTAAATCCTAGTAAAAAGGGAAGGCATTGCCTTTGAAAAGTAAACAAACACCACAAAGTAAGAAAGCGGAAAAGTAAACACTAAGTAAGAACAGAGTACAACTGAAAGTGTGGAAAAGTAAATGGGCCAAAATACAAACCCAAACTGAAAGTAAAGTACAACTCGAAAGGGAAAACATCAACTGTAAAGTAAAAGCCGCTACACCGAGCTGTCCACTGGAAATCCCACCTGAAGGGTGGGTACAGATAGCTCCACCACTCCACGGGTCCCATCGTCCGCTCCGAACATGTCACGCCCAGTGGTCCACATCCAGGTACCGTCCTGCTCTGCAAGCCTCAGCCAAGATCAACGATGTCCATCGTCTGCAACCAACACAACATAGTGCGGGCATATCCCGTGCAGGGGTGAGCATAAGCTACTCAGTAGGGACCCCGAGACCCCCGAAGGTCTCCCAAAATCCACAATGGATAATCCACAAAAGATAGATACAACACGAAGTAACAACCGACACTGCTTAGGTATATGCCCATACATATACCTAAGTCATCAATTCCAATACGCTCCAACCTCCGAGCCCAAGTTCAACTCAGTCCACACAAGAAAGTATACGTATTCCACACAGGAAAGCAAAACCAAATCCACACAGGATATCACAACACAATCCACACAGGAAAGCAACAGGATTCAGCTCACACAGGTATACTTCTTCGAAAGACGATAAAGATGATCTCTGATCCATCTAAGTCTTCGGACCCACGAATGATCGATAGATAACTAACCCCCGCAAAGACCCACACAGGATCGGGCCCACATAGGACCTGTAGGCGCTGGTTCACACAGGACCGCTGAGCGCAAAGACCCACACAGGATCAGACCCACACAGGATCGGGCCCACAAAGGACCTGTAGCACTGATCCACGTAGGATCGCTGAGTGCTGTCGTCATCGTCGAATCCACACATGATCTCTGTACTGTCGTTTTCACAGTCACAGAGCAGTAGCAGTAGCAGTAGCAGTCACAGTCGCAGCCAGCACTAGGGTTCCCGCACACAACAAGCTCATTCGGGAGGGTCCTCTCCACGAGCCGAGAGGCTGATACATCAACTGTCACATAGTCCAGAGTTGATGTATCCAAAAGTTCCGTATCGCCAACAGGAACTCAACGCAACAGACAGCACGTCGATCAGACTCCCGGTCTGAGAGTTATTGGCTTTTTCGTCCCAGGGGCCCGGTTGGTTTTTAAGACAAAACCAACCCGACCGTACTCCACCTGCGTCCAAGCCTCATACGAAGTATGCCAAAAGATCCGTCTCACTAAGAGGAACACAACAAAGCTGACGGCACATCAATCAGACGTCCGTAGCTCAAGATATGAGTGTTTCCGCTCCGAGGGCCCGGTTGGTTTCGTGTAGGAACCAACCCGGCCGAACTCAAAGTATTCCTAAAAGTTGAGTGCGATGTACCGAATCGACCGTCTCGGTCCAAGGATCGCATCGCCGCCGACGGTTCGTCGATCGGAGGTCTGTAGCTCATGTTATGAGAAAAAGACCGAAGTTGATTTGAAAACGGGGGGTCCGGGTCCGGGCCGACCCGGCCCGACCCCCCCTGGGTCACCCGAACCGGGTCGACCCGACCCGGGTCCGACCCGACCCGGCCGGCGGCATGGCGGCGCGGCCCGGCACGGCGGCGCGACCCGGCAGGCGGCGACGCGACTTGGGCGCCGCTCGGGTGCCACACGCGGGGGGCAGAGCCCCCACCTCATCCCTTTGGCGGCGCGGCTTGAAGTCGTGCCTAGGGGCCCACCTTTGAGAAAAATGGGGGGGCGCTGCCCCCCCCCCCCTTGGTGTAACCGTGGCCCCCCCTTTATGGGGGGCCTGTTTTGGCCAGCCGGGGGAATTATTTCACCCAGTTCGTCTCCCTTCCGGCCGACCCGACATGGCCGGCCGGTCCTTCCTCAATGGGACCGGCAAGGCCGGTCCCCTTTCCGGCTTCCGACACCGGCGGCCCGGCTAGCCGCCGGTCGTCCTATTCCGCCGCGGCCCAGAACCGGCCACAGCCTTCGTCATCCGGCGCGGTGCGACGGCATCACGCCCCTCCGCCGCGACCCCGCTCCGGCCGTGGTGCCTTCGGTTCCCTTCGACGCGGCGCGACGGCGTCACGTTCTTGATAAACTTCGACGGTGCGGCGCAACGGCG
Source organism: Viscum album (assembly GCA_963277665.1). Lineage (NCBI taxonomy): Eukaryota > Viridiplantae > Streptophyta > Magnoliopsida > Santalales > Viscaceae > Viscum > Viscum album. The sequence goes on along the minus strand of OY728153.1, from coordinate 519,841,694 downwards.
CCGCACAACTATAGCCGTGAAATTCCCGCGTGGTGCGACGACACCAAGCCATCTCGTTCATCCACAAGAAATTAATAATAATCAAGAACAAAGGAGGGGGGAATTCGGCCATGTTTGTGCGCTCCGACCCCCCTCTCGTTAGATGATAACCCTTAAGTAATTATCCCCAAGATTATAATGCTAGAACCAAGAATGAGAGTAGATAAATAATCAACAACAAACCCCTACCTCGGTTTCAAGATCGATGATCGTCAACGACCCGCGAAAGACAAGTCGCGGTGGTCGGCGTCACGGAAGAAGGACGCCGTTGTCGTAAAGCGAGTATTCGAAGTTCTTTGACAAAGATTTCGTCGCGGGAAATCGTCGCGGAAGAGAATATGCGGAAGGAGTACGTCATCGGTGTCGCGGGTATGGTGTCGCAGAAGACGATTCCCGAGAACGTGGCGTTCTTCGTCGAAGCTCGAAGGTTCTTCGCGTTCTTCGTCAAAGCTTGAAGAAGAAGAAGAAGAAGGCTTCAAAATCTCTCAAGGAGGCTATAGAATTCTAACCAAATAAAATAAGCTAAGGGATTATTTTATTTACTCAACCAAACCATTTGAAATTCAAAGGTTTGAATTAAGACAACTCAACCCATTTAATAACCCAACTTCACAAGTTAATTAAAAGAGAAGGTTAAGGGAGTTTTAAAAGAGAAGATGAAGAGTTATGATTCGGGTGGGCCCCACCACACTTAATCCTCCCAAGGGAGGTTAAGTGGATGTGGGTTCCACCACTAACTCCCTTTTGGAGAAGTTAACCAATAAGTTAAAATAAAAATTTGTATTCCACAATTTTTATTTAACTTATTCTAAACTCCCAAAAACTAACTCTCAACCCGAAATAAACGCAACCTCAGAAAAGATCTCTTTAAGCGAATATCGGCGCTGCGAGTTCATCGGTGTCCTCGAATTTCAATTCCGAGCACCGGATCAAAAGTTAGAAATTCATGCTCGTTCGTTCATTGAACGTACCTGAGCCGAACTTCGGAAATTAATTTCGGGCACTCCGGGCCTCGGAATCAGGTGCCGTCAGAAACCGCGTTCTTGTAAAATTCCAAAGAAAATTAAGAAAAAAATACCCTTGAATTTTACGGGTCTTTACAAAGGGGAAATTATATCATCACAAGAATAGAACTCATATCCTATCAAAATTTGGGGGATAAAATTCCTAGTGATCCTTTTCATTTTCTCTTTAGTAGAATTCAATGAAATTATTTTAATTGAATGGATTTCCTCATTTATATCAGCAATAATTTGTTGATAGAAGGAAATCACTCTTTATATCAGGAATCTTATTCTTTTCAATAGAAGTGAAATGAGGAGGATGAATCTTATTTAGTACCAATATCTCTAGAATGGATATTATTTCCTTGTGATCATGCATACCCAAATCAAATGATTAAAAATAAGGAAAATATCATGTTGAAGTCATTCCCATTATGAGGAAATATGTATTTGTGTTTACCAAATAATTACTATGTCCCAATCCTAACCAAGAGGTTGAATTTTCAATCGAGATAATTCCATGGAATTATCTAATATCAAACTGTCAATATTGAATGGATGTCGTTGAAGATGAGGATATGAAAAAACAATTCTAAGATAATCTAGATAAAGGGTTAAATGCCCAAGTGCTTCACCATGGTATGCATAAGTCAACTTCATTAAGAATAATGATGGGTGATTATGCCTCTCTACTGAATATCATGAGCTTTATAATATCATGATAATGAACAAGGATCACATAGCATGTATTGATTACTTGTTTGATTAGATTAATTGATCCAAATATTTCCCAATGTTTGTTCTTCATTCAAGATATTATTATGTAAAGGTGAATAATGCAGATATACTCAAAATTAATTGTTGTATGAGTTATTGGCACTATGAGTAAATAATGATGCCATTTATTCAAAGAATTTTCTATAAATATTCATGGATTTTATTTTTAGTACCTTTAGGTATTACCTAGAAGTAAATTGGTAGTATTTATTAATGGTATTGTTATTTATTTTATATGAAAGGTTGAAAATGAAGATCAGTTAAATATTGTACTAATGACCTTGCTGAAAGAAAATATTTAAGAAAAATATAGTAAATGGGAGTTTTAATTGAACCATATAACATTCATGGGGTATTTAATCAAAATTAAAGCGATATATATAGATCCTCAAAAAATTGAGATGATTGAATAGTAGTCTAGAATAACCTCTATTATTAAGATCAATAGTTTCAATGTATTATATGGGTATTTTTGTCAATTTGCGAGAAGTATCTCTTGAAATTAAATCCCCAAAATCAAGAAAACACTAAAAGGAGTCATGTATTATTGAAATGAGGAATTTCAGGAATGTTTTATTGAGATAAAGAAGAGTATAATCACTACACTTTTACTAACATTAACCACTCTTGGGGAATGAAATTTGATATTTAGTGAGGCATCTAAAAGGGATTTGGTTTGTGATCACTAAAAAAGAATAAGTTACTGATTATGCTTCAAACCAACAAAATAGATATGATATGAAGTACCAAACTCTAGATAATAAATTATATATAATAATATTAATTTTGAATATTTGGAGATATTATCTATACAAGGAGAAGTGTGATATATAAATATATGGTCCATAAAATCCTCAAGAGTATACTCACACAATAGAATCCTAATATGGGCCAATGGAGGTGGTTACACCTGATCAATGATTATGATTGTTCAATCAACTGCCATCCTAAGATAGAAAACAAAGTGAATGTTTCTCTAAGTAGAAAGGATCCCAAAACTCTATCAATGATGAATATATCAATTGATCCAATATTCATCTACATGAAAATGGGGTAAATAGGAATAATAAATATATGATCATACTAACTTTATTAAATAAAAACTCAACCATATATTCTTGAGAGAATCAAGGAGGCCCAATAAATATGATGTGTTACTATAGAAGAAGGTTGGAAATATTCCAGACTACATCTTTGCAAAAGATTGAGTTATATAGTTTATAATGGGGATATGTTTCTTATCAAAAACAAAATTCTATAAGGAACCTCATAATGATATGAATAGCTCATCCTTATCTTTTCAACTATGAAGCACTAAAATGTATATATATTTTTTAAAAAAATTGGTGGCATAAAATAATGTGAGATATTGAGATGTTTTTATCTTGATGATTAGTATTATAAAAAGTAATAGTGGAATGAAATAATTATAAGGGTACGATGAAACCATTTCCCATATATTAATGGAAATGTGAAAACATAAATAGGTATTTCATTTTATGACTCTCAATACACCTAAAAATAATAATTCCATCCGGGTGGTAGTTGATTTCTATTACACATCTTTTCATTTACTTTAAATCAATGAATATTTATATATTGACATACTCATTACGATATACACAATTGAAGTAGTAATACCACGATGTATTTGAACATGATCTATTGAATAACATATCTTTTTTTGAATCCGTCATCCATTGTTGAATATATAATTAAGAATCATACCTACTTAATATGCTTATATGGAAGGCCAGTCAGCATCATCGTCATCATCTTATTGAAATATAAAAATAGTTGAGTACATATAAGTGGGAAAAAATAATAAAGGATAGGGTAAATATATAATATCAAAGTCCCATAAGGAAGTTGATATTTTTAAATCCCAAGGGAATCATATCTAACGAGATCCACCCCCTCTAGAGGAAAAGACATATATGATGGATAGAGAGTAAAATCAACTCAATATGTGGATAAAGTGTCAAGGAGACCTTCTACATTGTTCCCTTTTCATTAGGTATGAAGGATCTAGATACTGTTTTATATAAGGCTCGTTCACCTTTTGGAAATATAAAATTTAGACCACAGTGCATCATGAGTAATCATTAAAGAGTTAAAAGGATTAAGAAGTTTTTTACCACTATCTTATGGCTCACATTCCATGATCTACATAAATCCTTGCTGGTTAACATCACCATTTCTTTGACATTGAGGGTGTGACCAAATTGGAAAATTGTGAGAAGGAGAACATGAAAACACCCCTAGAGTAACATTACACTCCTTCTCATCTAATGAAACCTGATGGGGGAGATCTTTTCATTTTTAGTTTAATAACAGAGTAATGGGGATTATAGCAAACCAAAATCTTTTGGGAGGAGTCACTACCTAAATGTGAGATGGACATACGTTCCAAGAGGGGATAGAGGGTGGGACTATCCTGCAAATTATTCATAAGAAGAGTCATATACAATAAGAAAAAAAAAATTCTGGTCGCTAGTGACTTTCTCGAGTAGTCACCCCCTTAGAATAGAATCATTTTCCTAGCTTACCACAAACTCCAACATCCAAAAATTAATCTATCTTCTTGGGATTTTCTCTTATACCAAACATATTATTCTCCTTGAAACTAGATAATAAGGAAATGGATTTTCTTTTTACTGTGTACATTCAATCATATAATGTCACCAAAGCATTCCCAGATCATTTGTGACCACTCGCTTTCAAAAAACAGATGGTCTCTATATTTCTCATGTCAATTTTTTTAGTATGAACATCTAGAGACTAAATTAATTCCAAAATTTATGATATTTTCATCAGTGTGTAAAGGTCTATTTTTTATTATACATAAGAAGAAATTTTATTCTGTAGGGACCACCCTACACTATATAAATTAATGTGAAAGATACCAATGATTCAAAAAATAGAACATTCAGTGATAGTCCATTATCGAGAAATTTCCTATGGACGATTTCATAAATATGTACCTATCTAGATCATCATTGATATCAATGGGATAAATGGTTCCATTTTGATCAGACATGATGACAATATTGATAACATTAGAGTCACTATCCACTTACCTAAATGTGATATCTATTACGGGACTACTTGGGATGCTGAGCACCAAACTTTCCTAGTTGGGATTCCATAACTGGATCACCTCTATCCCCATGATCCAACAAGAATAGTCCATGATTTTAAAGAACTAGGGTTGGATTAAATTTCATAAGTATCATCTTGAAGCCTCCCTCTCCCCTCGAATATAGAATCCCATAGAACATCCTTAAATAGAGCTTCCTTCATCCACAAACCAATATTGTTTTTTATTGTGTAGTCCGTTCAAGGTGTATCAGATATTTTTAACAATGATACCCCCTTATTTTTTGGGTTTGGTTATTCTCATCCATGAATTGCTTTTTTATTTCCTATCATCATTATATTCCCTCATGAATGAGGCCTGAATTCTTTCTATATTAGGAAGGCAAACCTTAGGATCACTGATAATTGGAAGAGCCTCGATAGGGATGGTTGCAAGAATACTATTAACTAGTTAAATTATCCCACTAAAGGAGATGAAGTGGTTCTTACACTTCATTACACAACTAAAGATCCTATTTCTAATCAAATCAATGTGACATATTTTTAATATACATAGTGAAATGGGGGAACCTAGGTAGACCATTGGGAACATACATTGTTGAATACCCATTTCATTACCAATCACTATGTTCCTCATATCTAGAATGTATTAAGAGATGGAGATACTATTCAATGATTAGTTGATAATATGGACTATCAAATTAAAATAATCATCCAGAACCCCATTCATACATCTAAAAAATCTCTTTCTAGTAGCCAATAAAATTTTGGTATCATCCATAATATGACATGAGAGATGCTGGTGGGAAGAGCCCTAAAACGGAAGGTAAGATTGGCTACATTGGATATGTTCCTGTTTAAGTCAATTCTTAACACATACTATGATAAGATGAATGTAGTATGGGATAGGGGATCCCGTTTCATATGTGGCCATGTTTATTTAGGTAAGCTATATGAATTACCAAGGAAGGAAATGAAAATCCAAGATGAGCATAAGAATTTGAATATGAGATCAGTAGCCCAAGTAGAAAACCCCATCTAAATGAGAACCATTATGATAAAATTACATTCAATGAATTCATAGGACTTATCCATGTCGATCATGAAAATTAAATTTTGTCATAGATCCTTATTTTTCATGTTATTCACTAGCTCTTGAGTCATAACAATTTCCCCTGAATCATTCTTCCTTTAACAAACCCATGATTCTCACATGAAATCCATAAAAGAAGATGAAATGAGAGCCTTTGGTTTATAATTCTAGAATGAAAATTATACATAAAGTTTATCATGATAATGGGAAATTAGTGATGAAGAGAGGTGGGGGATTTGATCTTTGGGATGAGGACAAGGGAAATATAACAATGAACATGGGGGATATATCATCCCATGAAAATATAATAGATTCCATTTACCATGTCATTCCTTACCACATCCATTGATTGTCTATAAAAAACACCCAGTAAACCATATGGTCTATGTGTGCACAAAAAATTAAGGACATTTACATCCTTTATTATCAATTCTATATTAAGTACTACTTCAAGGATAACATTATCTCTACTAGAAGCAACCAGAAGAACATATTTTAGATTATCTAAGAATCCCCTTTGAAAACTCTCACTTTTTTGAGGGTCAGGGTCTGCAAGAAGTGATGTAAAATGAGAAGAATCGATGTTTCCAAATAAATGTCGATCGTTATAGTAGGCTCAATGCTCCATCATGATGTTTTGTATATATAATTGACACTTCTATAGTATGTGATAATGGAAGAAATATGAATTCATATCTCCTTTGTGAAGCCATATTTTTGGGATTACTCCCTGGAAATACATTTATACCTCAAGACCATATCGACCATAATGTCCTTATTGTATGATAGATCGATGGAGAAAACATCAATACAGTTATTTTAAAGACATAGTTTTAGTAGTTCAAACTCTGGATGATATATTGAGATAATGTTCAATGAATTTCTATGGATGTTAGTATCAACACCTTCCTCTATTAGTGTTATCATAACACAATAGTATCCATTAGAGAAATAATATTGAACCAAATTAGGATCTATATGGGAAGAGGTTTTTCACTCCATAATTATGGGATAAAGTTGAATTTCAGAAACCAATGGTACCAAATTATCTAAAATTGATAACAAAAAAGGTTCAAATGATTCAATGTGACAAGAAATCTAAAATAAAGTCACAGGAAAATATATACCAGAAATCATCAATGAGACTTTTAGTTTTAGGTTTGTGATAATGTGGTCCTTTTTATACCACTATAAAAAAATTCATGAAGTTCGAAAATAAATGAAATATTATTCCATGATGCATCAGATCCTTTAAGAACCTTAATCACATTGGTGTGGTGACCAATTTAATAAAACTCCCACCTGAGCTATCGGGAGTACATGATGTGTTCCATGTATCTTTATTGATAATGTACATACTAGATTCCTCAAATGTAGTGAATCTAGAGGAGAAACCATAGGAAAATAATCATTTATAATAGGAGCATCAGTTTAAGATCATATATCACAGAGACAAACTTATACAAAATAAGACAACTCACCAGGTCATGGTGTTATGGAGGACCTATAAGATTGAGGATGTGACTTGGGAACTATAAGTTCTGTGAAATTGATATACCCTAATCTATTTTAGTTTATGAAATGAAAATTAAAATGGGTCAAATATATGAATGGGTGGGGGGAATTATGTGTGGAAATAATCTTTTATAAATTGAATTAACTTTTTAAATGAATTAAATTCCCTATTACGTGATCTAGTTATAGAAAAAACATTCACATTATTAGTTATATTGGACCATTATTAGTTATATCATATTTGATTCAAAACACCATTAAGCATCATTACCATTGATCATATATGCATTGAATAGTGACCCTATGAAAATTATATATTAAGGGTTATGATAAAGTCCAATTGGCACAGAAGAATGAAGTAATGGCCTTGACCTGTAGGTTCATACCCTACAAATCCCATTTGTTGGAGTCTACTAGGGATACAGTATCCCCAGTATTTTCCCTTCAATAATACATAGCTGAGATTCAAAAACTAAAACTTGAGAAAAACTATTTATGGGAGAATTCTAAGCTCATCGAGATCATGACCCAATCCATGTTCATCAAACCACCCAAACAAAATCTCACCATCACAGACCATACACATAGATTGTTATATAGTGTAAAATAATGGTATATATGAGTAAACTAATTGAATTAATATGTATGTTTTTTTCATTAAAATTAATATTATATTTATTATTTATTTTATTACCCTATAAATTATTAAAAAATTATTTTGATATAAATTAAATGTTGATATGATAAAGAACAAATTTTATTTTTAGATAATATTTAATTTTAATTTAGAGAATAATATTAATGAATACATGAATTTTTGAAAAAAAAATTATTTTAATGAAATATTATTATTAAATACAATGCAGTAAATTCAAATTATAATATGATTTAATGAATTGAAAATTTAATTTTTTTAAGGTTTGGAAAACTGTTATTGTCAAAAAAATAGTATTTTTCAAAAAATTGGGATTTTAATTTAATGTTTAATCTATCATATTTTTATAATTATTTTTATAAAAAAATATTTTCTGTTTTTATCATTACATTAAAATTTTCCAAAAGTGAATTTTTAATAATTTTATGAGATAGTTGATTTTTAGGTTAAAAATTTAGTATGATAAAATTCAAGATATGATTTATAACTTAGTAATGACCTAAAAGTCATGTAATATGTTTTATAAAAGGTATCCAATTTTTTTCACTTTTAAAATAATTTCATTTTACGAATATTTTATTAATTTTACAAACCCATTATGAATCCTCCAAAACCTATATTATATTTTAAAATTTTAAATCAACTCATTATAAACAAGACCCACTTCCAAATCAACAAGGGTAATATTTTTACATGATTAATTCATGAAAATATGAAATAATGAAATAAAATCTTAATTGGAAGAATCTTTGGGAAAACATGGGAGGGATTATGCTTATGATTTCATTATTGTATAGAGTCCTAAACCTAAATTTGGAAAACAATAAATAACTCCCCTATCTTTTCCTATATAAAACTACCAAATACCTTATTTATCATCATTAAAATCCCTTTGATAATGAAATTAATCTTCATATTTCTCTATAGATTCCTCATAAGGTTTTCTAACTTCTCATGAAGCACCTCCCAAGACTTTTGAACCACCATCTCAATGTAAGGGATCCTCTCCATGTACTTTTCATTCATGCACGTCATTAATTTTTTGCTTTTTATTCCATTTTTTCATGTTGTGGTATGTTCTCACACATTCATCTTACATCCCATTATATTTAAAAATGATTAAATACCCATTTCACTCTCATTAATCCCTCCCATAATTAATTATGTATCCTCATTATACTGTAGAAATTATCCTGTGATTTTTCCATGACAAACTTTATTTCAAGAAACCTTTTTGTTTTATGCCTTTTAATACCAAATTTTCACATTGTATTATGTTATCAAATATCCCTCTACATTATATTATGATTTACAAGTCATTATAGACCCTATTCATAATCATTAATTCCACCCACAGTTCATTTTTGACCCCCATTATACCACCGAAATCATCCTTGGTTTTTTCCTTGCCGAACATTTATATTGTGGATTCCAACACCATTTCTACTAAAGGGTATTCAACAAGACATACCTACACTTATTTTTTCATATATATAACACCGCTTATTAAATGAGTTAAATATGATGAAATGTGATCCAATATTTATTGATATGTGGGGAACTCATGTTAATGTTGATGATATTATAGCAATGGGAGTTTCTAGAATTATGTAAATCTCTAATGCCTCATGTAATGTTATAGTCTCATGAGACGTCATGATTGGGATTCTAGAGTAAACATAATTCATTGTTTTACTTTTTCAACCATGTTATGTTTTCATGGATATTATCCTAGATGTTTGTTTATGAGTTCATTTCAAATTTTGCTGCCACATTCATATGTCTACTATGTGATATCATGTCGTATCATCCATCACTTTTGAAAATTATGATCCTCACAAATTTTATCTTCAATTTTAATTCCAATTAAATAAATTTAATACTTTCATCATATCATGGTGTACTTATTCACTTATTAGGATTTATATCTCACCCATTTCGTATGTGTTTACCAATGTTATGGAGATAAGTTTTAGAATCTATGGAATATTAGATGAATGTTAAGGATTTTATCAATATTTTTTTCATAACAATGTCTCTTGTTTTTGTGATATGTACCTAATTACAAAAGAAATCAAACATCACAATATTCTGGGATTTGAATTGTGCACGTTTAAGAATTAATTCCTGAAATAAGGTATATTAAATACAATGGTTTTCATACAAAATATCCATAGAGTTGAATGAATTCAAGATAAATAATATCATTAAGTATTTCTCATGGATTTTCTAACATAAAATGAAGAGGAAATTTATTGCACTCAAGAAAAAGGAAGATTAATATGTTAGGTAATATTTGGTGAACATCACAATAAAATCATGGATTACTTATAGTGATAACATTATCCAAGAATAAATTATTTACCATATCTCTAGTGAGTTTATTCTTAGACATTGGGAATCATTGGTAGTTCAATACTTTGATAATTACGAAGAAATTTTTAGATTTACCCTAACTGTTGATATAAAAATTGGTTATTCTATAGGGATAGAGATATAAAAAGAAGAATGGATACTAACCCAATGGATTCATTGGATAGAACGCATGATGGGAAGAATGTACAACATTCTACCTGTAAAATATTTTTGGAAAAAACATCATGAAAACAATATCAAGGATACTATAAAGTTCTTTATGTGTAGTAAGGATGGTCATGAAGATAAATAATTTATAGATGAGAGGAAAAATTCATCTAATTCGATTGAAGTGAAGAAAATTAATTTTTAATACTTTTCCTAATGTCTAGTTCTACAACTGTAAGGAAAATGATCATTATACAAATAAATATATTCATTCAATGGTTATTGAAGATAACCAACGAAAAAACCCTATAAGGGAAAGAGATTAAGGAGGCCATATAATATCACTACCATGGGGGTTGATAAAGTTAACGAAGTGGTTAAATTTATGTTAATTATTAATTCATGAATAGATAATATAATCTTTGATTCATGTTAAACACATTTTTTATATCATGCATGTTTATAAAAACTATTTAAGAATCCAACAAAACATATGAGGTTAAATTATCCATGAAAATATGTAGTGGAACAATTTTTGAATCTAATGAATATAACCCTCCCCCAGTGTTTATATATTCTATGAATGTCATAATGGATATTTTTATAATTCCATTAGTAGAATTTGTAGTTATAATGGGAATGGACTGGCTATTATTTCAAAGAGGTCACATCAACTACCAAAAAACGGATATCACATTCCATAACCCTAATTATGATTTGATTTTATATATGTAAAATGATGATGATGAATCTTCCTCAAAAATATTCTCCAAAGTCATGAATATTATCTCCTTAGGAGAATACTATCTATATCAAATGATTTAATCAAAGGGTAGGAAAAATTTTGAAGATATTAATTATATAATAGAGTATGTTTATGTATTTCCCAAAGAGTTTACCAGTCATCCTCTTAACCAATAGGCTGAGTTCTCAATTGATATTATACATTTGTTATTACCAATATAAAAAAATAATAGAGCTCCACCAATTGAATTGAAAAAACTGACGAAGAATTTACAAGAACATTTGGACATGGGTTTTGTATTCCCAAGTACTTCACTATGGAGTGGAATAGTTCTATTTTTCGGGAAGATGTATGGGTAAATGTGTCTATATATTTATTCTAATAAACTCAAAAAGATTATGATATTTATTAATTATCCATTTATGTGGATTTATTATTTATTTGACTAGTTACATAGAGCTCAATACATATATAAATTATTCCATCATCAAGGATATACTTGGTTAAATGTAAAAAAAAGATATTCCTAAGACCAACATCCCAACCAGTTATAAGCATTATGAGTACATAGTATTGTCTTTTGGACTCATGAATGCTCCATAAATATTCATGGACTAAATGAATACAGTGTTTTGTGATTACACTAAATTATTTTGGAAGTCTTTAGTGATGATATTATTATATACCGCACATGTAAGAAGGAACATGAGGGCCAAATGAGTATTATAGTTATGATATTTATGAAGGAGATGTTATATGAAAGGTAACGTGTGAGTTTAATATGGAAAATATGGAATTCATGGGTAATTTTATCACCCAAATGGTATATTAGTGGACACTTCTAAGATAAAGGCAATTATAGAATGACCTAGGAAATAATACATAACAAACATACATACTTTCCTTAGAATAGTAGGGTATTACATATTATCTTTTAGAAACCTCACAAAATTTTAATACCTAATAACCATGATAACATGAAAGGAAGTGAAGCTTCTAGGGACCAATTAATGTGAAGAGATCATTAAGGAATATAAAAAGATGTATATTTCTACCTTACTAATTAAAATACATAGAGGTGGAGACATTATCATGATAGAAAAAATATTTAAGTAATGTATTATGAGATGTATTGATGAAAAATGAAAATGTGATAGCATATACCTTAAGGAAGTTAAAATTTATTAAATAGAACTATCAAACAAATGATATGGAGTTGGATGTAGTGATATTAACATTGATGATTTAATTACAATATATATATATATGAAGATGTTTACTATATATATGTGTCATAAAATCCCCGAATATGAATTCACATATAAGAATATTAGTATGAACCAATGAAGATTGTTGGAGATGATTGAGGACTATCACTACACTATACACCGCCATATTGGGAAATAAAACAATGAGGAAAATGATTTACATACAAAGGATCCCATAATGTTATCCATAATGAGGATTTAAAAGGGTCTAATATTCATAGACATGAAAAATGGACATGGGAGTCATCATTGAAGGAAAAGTACCATACCATTCACAAATTATATCCAATCCATCACTTATTGAGAGAATTATGAGAAATCAAAAGGATGATGTGGAGATACATAATAATGGTTATACTATGAGAAATGGTAAAACACTTGAGTTCAATAATTATGATAAGAGAGTGTTGAGATTTTTAAAATGACTATGTATTCCAAATAAACTGGAGTTGTGGACGGATCTATTGAATAATGGTCATAGATTGACATTATCCATCCACCTAAGAAGAAATTTGAAGTATAGAAATAACTAAGAGACATATTGGTGGGATGATATGAGGATAAATATTATAAAATATATATAAAAAATCATAGAGAGTCATCAATTTAATGTTGAGAGATAAATTAACAAAGGGATGATGAACCCATTTCCCATGCCTCTAACGAATTCGGAAATCATCATAGTGGATTTTTTCATGGGGCTTACAAATACATCAAATGTTAATAACACTATATAGGTTGTAGTGGACAATCATAGAAAGACTGCTCAATTAATTTCTATTCAAGAAAAATCCTCTCATAAAATTCATGTAAATATATAAATTTGAGAAATGGTGAGGTTGTATAAAATATCTCAATCAATTATATTTCATTCAATATCCATGGCTTTCCTCAATGTTTTAGATCATTCTAGAGTATGCCCTAAAATCAGAGGTATAATTCATCGAGGCCTATCATCCCTCGAATAATGGTCAATACGGATAGAATATCCATGCACATGAGGATATTTTGAGAGATTTCTCTATATACATCAAGAGAGTTTCGAAAAATCACCTTCCTCTAGTTGATTTCACTTACAATAACTATTCCCACTAAACAATTCAAATGGTTCCATATGAATCCCTTTATTGGAATAGATGTATAACACATATGTATGGGGTTGAATTTGGATAATTAATGTTAATAGGACTTAATATTATTGATGAAATGGTACAAAAATTCATGTTAACTCAAGAACACATAAGTATTGCATAGATTATATAGTGGAGTTTTTTTAATAACTATTGACAATACCATTAGTTCAAGTTTGGTGATCAATTTTTCTCCAAATATATACATGGTATAGATTCATGAGGTTTTTGAATAATAGGAAGCTAATTCTGAGATAATGTGGCTCCTTTTAGATACTTTTATTACATAAAAGTTGTGAACTGTGGATAAACACTTCATCGAAAACTAGACAAAGAACACAATGTCTTTCATTTATACATCTTGAGGAAGCACATACTAGACCCATCAAATGTACTGAATCTGTAGGCGGTAAAACATCTTGATGATCTATTTTATTATAAGTACCAAGTAATGATCATATATATTAGAGATCTATTTCTATATAGTAAATAACAATACATGTAAAAGAAAATTGAAGAAATCATATGTTTGAGGAGGTAACATGGTAACCTAAATAGAAAAAAAATGAAAAGTACACTCATCTATTATCCTTTTATTATTTGTAATTAAATTATGAGGAAAAATTTTATTAAGGGGGGATGAATGTAACTTCACTTTTTTTTAGTATATATATTCCATTTAAATTCTATAACTTTCATCACATGAATTAAAATGAAAATTATGATACATTTAAAAATTAAGTATATCGCCTATAAAATGTTAATTTTGAATAACAATATATGATTTAAAATATTTTAAGTATTAAAATTGGAATGTTTTTATAAAATATTAATAAAAAATTCAACGATACAAAACACTATTGGTCAAAAAATATTTTTCGTATATTCTAATTATTAATTTTAATTTAAATATATAATTCTTAAAAATAAATCTACATAAAATTAAATTTATTTCTTAATTTAAAATATGAATGTTTATAGTATGATTTTTTGAACATCTTCTGAAAATATCTATTTTTAGTCAAAAATGATGTTAACAAGGAAAATATATTTTTCTTGGATTTATCAAATATATAAGAATTAGATACAAGGAAAAAAGAAATTATGTGACAAAATTTAAAATTAATGAATATAATTTTTTTTATAATATTATTTACAATTAGATAACCCTTGATGAACATTTTTTAAAAAAAATGGAGATTGTTTCTTTAGTAAGAAAAAGTTTTTTTTTATTTTTTTAAAATAATTAGTATTTTTGAAGAATTAAGTTATAGATATATTATTATTACAAATAATATTTATATTCTTTATAGAAAATAAATGTAGGTCATAATGTTTGTTAAAATTAATAAATTTCACTCAGAGATGAATTTTAATCTTAATGCATGATTATCAAAAAAAATTTACCCCAAGCACATTTAATATAAAAATAAGTTCACATAATCATAGTATTTTAAATTGATACAATTAATATCATATATATTATTATAATACTCAAGTTATGTTTCAAGATCAATTTTAATTGAGAATATTTTATTTAATTAACATGGGTGAAAAGAATATTTACCTATGTAAAACTACATATGGGTGAAGTGAAATGTGGAAGTAAAGGCACCTAATTCACAATAAGGTGTCCCAATAATGAGTTTATATAATGTGTTATTTAAATTTAATGGAATATTCCCTATAATTATTCACTATAAGAGTATTTATCATTTTAAAAGTGTAAATAAAAAATTTAATAATTGAATGTGATTCTAAAACATCATTTTTCTTTATTTATAAAAGAGAGGACTCCCATCCATTTAAGATAAACACATACGCTAGGTTTAATATCCACATATATTATAAATTACTCATTATAAATTATTCCCCAATCCTAAGTCTATTCCTCTTCATAGTTGGCTTAATACATTCATTTCCAAGGATAATTCCTTGAGAAATCTATAACCCTGACAAGAGTGTGTCTTCTTCTATGTATTTTTTTAATTATTCTATTTTCCATATCATCAATAACAATATGAATATAATTTAATATGTGTAATTTATATATTTCTATTTAATTATATTTATTTAACCAAAAATATTTTTCCACATGCATTTAATAATAAAAACATAAGCATCGATTGTGTATTTGTGCGGACTAATTCCTCTACAAAGCGATGTAGCTTGTTTTTTCATCACTCATATTCAGGGTTAGTAATAAGGTTTAAAATGATGAATAAATATGTTTTTAATATATAAATTTTATATCTTATTTTATTTATTATTAATTGTTTCTACCCTCCTCTTATTTTATAGGAAAATATTGTGTAGTTCATTTGTTCATTCTTACTACCGCCTCCTCATCAACAACTCATTTTTTTCCACTATCACTTATCATTATTGGATTTAAAAAAGTTTTTTATATCTAAAATTATATTTATAATAATATTTATATTACCATTTTTTGTATTTTATTTTAAAGATAAACTTAACCATGGTCATCATGTTAAGATAATCATATAAAAATCAGCCAAAAAACCACAGGTAACTGACAAGAGTGGAAACAATTTAATAAAAGAAAAACTTATGAAGATAAATAAAGAATAGAAGATTAATTATTGAAGAATAATATTATTATTAATGTATTTAATGAACTAAACTTAATTATAAATGATGTGAATTATAATTGTGAAATGTTTTCAGACATAAACGTGTGATATCTTCTTTACTCCCCTAATAAATTTCCAGTTATGCTTTCTCTTTCTTTTTCTCACATTGATACAGAAAATTCTCATTTTCATATTCTATTTTTTTATATTTAATTTATATATTTACCTAGTTTAAAATAATATCCATTTCTAGGTTTATAAATGTTTTGTGCCTCCATAAAAATATTTACTTTTACTGAAAATTAATTTTAACCGATTTTCAAAAAAATTATTACACGTCCACCATAACCCCGTAAAAATTATTTCTCCCCATGAATATATTTTGGATTTATGAATTAATTTTTATATAACCCATTAACATTAATTATTATTTTATAGGGATATTATAATCCCATTTCTTCAGAAAATTCCTTTTATTTTTTCGACAAGCATCACCAAAGTGGTTCATTTTATTCAAACATTGTCGTTTATTTTTCTACAATGGGACTTCATGATAAATACTTATATTTCTTGTAGATTTGAAGTTCAAAATAAATATAATTTATTATCCTCTTGGTAATAAATATTTAATATATTTCGTATATTACTTGACAAAAAATCTTGAAACCCAGTTCTTTCCCATAGGTTTTTACCATATAAGTGAATTATATATTGTATATGATCCTCATGTGAACCACATATGTATGATATTGCTTATGACACATGAGGGATTGAAATTATTTTTTCATGTAATGTATTCTTAAATAATTTCATTATATGATATATCATGGTGCGTGGTATGTGATCCTAGCCTACTATTAGAGTGGGTAGTTAGCCATGCCAACTATATTATGTTGAAGAGAAATTGAGCTTGACATATGTTTTTATTATCTTGTTTATATTGTATCCAAATTAGTATTATGTCATGATCATTTTATATTATTGTGATTACTCTAGAATCTTATGTTATAATTTCCTTAATCCATGATTTCATGCTTATGATTATTCTCATTATGATATCATGTTATGCTTCTCATGTTAAAATAATTTATCAAGTTTATTCCCTTATTGGGATTTAAAAGTCACCCTTTAATTATATATATCCCCTGGATACCTTATATAGTATTATGATTACATATATAATATAGGACCCCTCTAAAGTGATTAAATATATTCAATAATATTATTTATTAATTTTTTTCATTTAATCCTATGAATACCCAATACCCTATATCCTTGGATTTTATTTATTATAATCTATGTTAATAATTATTAAACAATATGTGTTAATGGAATAGTTAATTATATATTTAAAATTAGATATACCATTCTTTTATTTCCTTTTATATAGGATAATATTATTGGGAAAGGATAATATAGACAAGGAGGGGAAATTGTCATTAAAGAGGGTGGGACTTATTCACAACAATGATATAATATTGAAAAAAAATTATCAATATAAAAGATTTAATTGAAAGTTCATATTTTACTAGACAGGAATATAAATTACCATTAATTAAAATCATACACTGTAATATATCATTAGTTGAATAAATATGTTCATAAGGAAGGATTTTCTTTCTCAATGAAGGGATTCGAGATAACAAAAACACAACCTTAATGGTAATATAAGAATAAAAATAAAATGAGAGAGTGTTAACATTAAATAGAAATAAAAATATCATGATATGAAATATATCAATCAAAATTGAATAAAACAGTTAAATGAAAACAAAAAAATATATAATGGTGCATAAGACGAAACATGTCTCAAGATATAAATTTCAGATAAAGAACCACTGAGATCCTTAAAAACATTCCTTTCAAAACATTTTGAAATATATGATTCCAAATGTATAAATAATTACTAATAATTATTATATGTTCTTGATATAATAATTAAATGGTCTATATATAAATAATTCTAAAAAAATCATTTTGTATAATAAGAAATGTGTATCAATTGATGAAATTTTGAAACAAGAAACCCATACCCTGTTTCTCCTCCTTGTCGAATTCACATGGAGTTCCATTATAAAAAACATAATTATCATAATATCTTATTTTATATCATTATTCGTATTTATAAAATTATCTACGCATTATTTATATTAGTTAGTTATTATGTATTTTCTATATAGAGTGTGATTAATCTTGATTGTTTTGATCAATATTAATAATCACAGTGTTGTTATTTTTTTATCCAAACATTAATCCTTCTCAAATAATAAAATATTCCTTAATTGATGATTTATAAATAATTATAATGTTATAATTTAATTTTATAATTATTATAGTTATTATCCATGATGATAAATTCAATGGTGTGCCCATTTTATAAATTTATATCGAACGAATGATGTTTTATTAATCAATGATTTAAAATTTTCAATTAAAATTGAATAACCAATAAACTTATTAAGTACATATTAATATCCAATATAAATTTTCATAAATATTCCACAATTTAAATTAATATCATTTCTCATGTTGACGGTTGAACTGACTAAACAATAACATGCTAAAATCCATGTGTGAGTATTACTATTGAAGAGACACTTTCGTATATATATATATATATATAATAATAATAATAACATCATTTAGTTTTTATAAAGGTGATTAAAAAAACTTTAATATTTATAATACTAATGTAACTGTAAAATAATTTTTCGCCAATAAATAATCCACTTTCTATCTTTATATGTATATTTTAGGAGGTTACTTTAACAATGTTCTCTTATTATAATATTATTTATAGAATGAATAATTTATATTAAAATAATATAAAATTTAAAATAAATGAAATATCAAATCCCTAAATCAATTTATTGAAAAATATTTTAAGTATGGTGAGGAAAAAAATTAAATGAATTCTTTATGGGGGATGAAGTCTGAACACACACATGTGCAACATTTTCATTTTTTATTGAATGAGAGTGGAATAATTTTTTTTATATCATCAATATAAAATAAAATTCAATATATAATTTATAATTATTCTGTTATATATATATATGATTATAATGGTTTGGATGAGGCTTTATGATAAGTTTAATGAAATGATGTAATGTGGTGAGTATTACCTAAGTTGAAAATTTGATTGTTATCTTAAAAAATCATTCTAAAATTAAGGACGTGAGGAATATTTTTTACGATAAAGGATTAAATCATTATAGATATACATAAATGTGATAAATATTATATTGTTTCATTTCAATTTTTAAAAAAATTTGTTGCCTAAATTTTGTGGAAGTAAGATTCTTTAGTTGGTGAAAAAGTGAAATATCATTAGAACATATATCTATGTATGGGATATCAATGTAAAATAATAATAATTAGGTGATTTAGGTGGAGAAATTTTGGGAAAATATATAATAATAAATTTATATCCTAAAATAGTAAATCAATGAGTTTTAATTATGATATGGATTTAGTAAAACTCAAGCCACATTAGATTTCACATTTTAACACTTATTAATATTTATTAAAATTTAACTGTGGTAATTATTCTATAACTTAAAATTTAAGGTCGAACATAGTAAAAAATATAACAATGATAAATATGAATTCTCAATCTTTTTAATTTCATTAAATTATTAAATATGAAAAAATTAACATTTAAATTAAACTATATAATGTGTTGAAATTTTGTCTTTATACGAAAATTCTTTTTAATCATTATGTGTTTTTAAAAAAAATTATCATTTATTCTCAATATTATAATTTTTTATTCATTTGAATATATTATTATAAATCATATTAGAGTATTAATTTAAAATAGATATATTTAATTTAATAAATCACATCATATTTAGAATAGTGCCATTCTTTGAAAAAAAAAATCTTCACTATGTAACTAATATTTATCTAGGAAACATAATTCTATATTGAAAAATGAAATTGATATAATTAAAAAACTTAAAATTCTAATTAAAAATATTCAATTTTTTTATGTGATTCAATTCCAAAATGTGATAAAAACTAATTTTGATATAAGTTCCAAAAAACAAATTTTTTAAAATTGAATCTTATAATATAGAAAAAATAACCACATTCCTAATAATAACTATTGGATGGGTATGAAATTATGATACTGTTATTATTATTAATAATTTCCATTTAAACTATTTTTAACAGTAATAATCTTCATAGTTCACGAATAATGAAAATCTTTTTGTATCATATATTTTACACATAACATGACTTTATTTTTTATTTATCAATACTAACTAAATTTTATCACAGTGTTAGAATTAATAAAAAAATTATTTATTTTTATTTATATATATATTTCATAATTTTAATACATTTATATTTACCCACTAATTCAAAAAATATATTTTAATGATTATATAATGTTAAATTGCTTGTTTTGGTAAGGTTTTCTATGTCACGTAATATATTAAATAGAATATTAATTTTAGAAAAATACATAGTGAAGTATCGATTCACTACATAACCCTTTAAGACATGTTTTGCGACTTAGGTTCTAACAAACAAATTAAGAAAAATAATGAAACAATTAATTTCCTCCAATAAATTATTTGATTATTGATTTATCTTTCATCCTGTGATTTCATTTAAAAATTATTATCTTATTAACGTAAATAGAACCCATTTAGACAATGAGATAAAGGATGATTAATTCACATATAAAGATAAATGAAGTCGAATTAACATATACAAGAACTCAATTATAATAACAATGTTCTCTAAGAAAGCAAACCCATTCAAGATACAACCACTGTCGAAGGAAAGGTATCCCAAAACTAACTAAATTTACATTGGAACCTACACATGATTGCCACTATCAACACTAGGTCAAAGCCTCAATTCAAAATATGTCATTCCTCCCAAAATGGATTTCTGTAATGAAAAAGAAAATGGGAAATAAGGATGAAGGGTTAAATGGTAAGATTCCTTGATATGATACTACAATTTGTCAATACAAGGGGTTTAGAATTTTCAAGGAGTGGTTGAAGGGTGGTGAAAGTCAGAGGGGTAGAATAGGGTTTGTTAGAAAGATTGAACATTTGATCCAAGGGTGGTCGGGACCTCTCTTTATAGAGGAATCCCAAATTCTTTCACTATTGAATAATAGATCCCCAACACACCTATTGTGTCTCTATTCAAATAAATATTGATTTTTTAAGGTATTTGTTATCAATGATCCTGAACCCCAAATAAACCTCACATAACCACTTTAACTAACAATATATCATCTATTGTGACTTTGTGTAGAAACCCAAGTTGTTTGAACACCTAATTGTTTAGTACAACAGAGAGGTCATCTCTGGGATGTCCATTTCCAACAGTATGACATGTTGAGTTACATGATCATCTTGTAATTTCTAGAATTACTTCTTATGAAATTTCATTATTCCAATTTCTTATAGGTTGAACACATAGATGAAACACCATATGAAATGGCTAGAAAATAATTTTTTTTCTTACAATGGTGCACTATTGTAACCAACAACCAAGCACACAGACACACTCCAAACTACCAAAGATAAAATGGTACACCCCATTATAAATCCCCCAAACAACATCAATACTATTAGCACCACGCCCTTTACCCTTTCATGGTGACCCTAAAAAGAATATAACTCATTTATATCATCTAGAAGTCCTTTTAATTCCCTCCTAACACCTCATATCCCCTAGAAAATACAATGGGAAGGACATTATAAATCTTGGATCATATATCATTAGTGGGTATTTTACTAATCTAGATACCTATTTAATTACCTATGACCCTAATGTAAAAACTCCAGAGTGTTGAACAAACTATAAAATATTATAGAATCTGCATAAGTGAATTAAATTAATCCTCACCTCACTTTCAACACCCTCACAAAAAAACCCTTTTCCATATCTATAAATAAGTAGAAATAGTAAAAAAATATACCACATCCCCCCTGGGAATACTAAAAATCACATTCTATAAATATATAATGGTAATCCACTGTAGGTTACACACCTTACACAAAAAATCATTTGAAAATTCCAACATGTTTTTTCTTCAAAACTAGCTCAGAATGCCAATACATTTTCCACAATTTTGAAATATACATTTAAAAACATTTATACAAATAAATACATATAAAAAAATTTGAAGATGTATTCTAAAACCAATCCCTTTTTCATTCAACACATTTGAATGTCAACAACATGACTTAATATTTAAATAATTCTTAGAAAACAAATTTTTTTCCATTTTATAACCTAGGAAGAGTCAAACACTCATAAACACAACTTTTCATTTAAAACACACCTCATTAGAATTTCTCAAATGATTAAAACACAAATATAAATATGAAACAATATAAATATGGAAAATATTCTTGATAAAAGTGGTAAATCACTTCATAAATTTGTGGAATTCATTATGGGTAATACATATAATCATAATTTATAAAAAAATTGGTTATAGAACACTAAGAATTAAATAAAATTTAGAATAAATGAAATGAAAAATAACATTTACCTTAAACAAAAAAATAATCCCTCACAGTAATTCCTGACACACTACCTTCAATAGTGAATTATCAACCAAGAAAGAACATAACCTATAAAATAATTAACAATACTAAACTTGGATTATAACCCACAAGAGACAACAATTTTAGCCAAAAATTCCTTCTAGATTTTGTGTGGGGATACTAAGGAAATAGTTAATATATAAAAGGAAAAAAAGAGTGGAGAGATTAACATTAAGATAAAAATAAAAAATTATGGTAAATGAGATAAAACCATTAATGATGTGAGGGATAGATCATAATTCATGAAATGTGGTTCATTAAATATATAAGGGAAGAGATGTGGGGTGAAAGCCTTAAAAACTAATATGGAAAAAGGGAAAATATAATTTTAATTAAATTTGGGTGTCTCACAAGTCTAGGATACTTGGTTTAGTAATCCATGTTCTAATCATACTACCAAGAATGGAAAATCATATCATAATTACATGGTTTATCCACATATATTATGATACCATCATCCATCCATGTAAAACCCCAATGCTATAAATTAATGTATCAGGGCATGTTCTCTCTCGTGATTTATCCAAATCATGCACAAGTATTTCACCAACACCCCATGGTAAAAAGGGATCACATGGTCTAGACTATTTTTTACATTGTTTGGACCAAATCATGTGATTCCTATACAAAAAAATATATATAAGTGAAAAATGAACAAGAAAAGTCTCTATGTATGAGTCACCACATGATTACCCCAAAACTGTGCATACTAAACTAAAGATAGTGTAATATTAAATAAAATTCCAAATTCAATATCATTACTTCTAAAAAATAATTTAATTAAAATAATATAAAATATAAAAAATAGTTATATTAGGGTGTGACAATTCTAGTTTGAAGGGTATTGTGGGATGATGAATTGATCACTTTTGTAATATAATGATTTATCACCAGTGTAATATGATTATCACTTTACTATGTAATATGGACATACTAATTTTATTATAATCCATTCCTAAACCACATTAATCATATAGTTATATTAATATTATTGAATTTGTGTCACTGTAGGAGTTGCACTTGGTAAGGAGTAGGGTTCAGACATTAAGGATTGAAGTTATAAAAATACAACAAGAAAATATCTTGTTTATAGTATACAATACATTTTTTGTGACATGATTGAAAAAAATATATTGTTATCCATTCATATTTGAAAATATAATAGGGTATCAAATACCAAAGGGTGAAATATAATAATTATTTATTGAATTTTTAAAAATAAATTAACAAAATATTATTTAGACAACTACTTCTATATTCTTTCAGTGACCGTGTGGGCCATAAAATTTGAATCAGATTACAGTTTCCCTCTAATTCAATCTTTAATTTTACAACTATTAATATAAAATTAGATGGTTCCATATCAGATTGGTAATAAAATTTTATTTCCTAGTTGTATTTTAAGATTACATTGGAAGGTATGATTTTGAGTCAACCTGTAACATAAATTAGAAGTGCATCATATAGAAGAATTATTCTTTATCCTGATCATGATAGACATGGAGTTATTAGAAAATATCATGATAGATTGTAAAAAAATGAGAAAAATGTGAAAGGAATGTGATTGAAAAATATAGATGAATAAAAACTAGATGTTGGAAATTAGATTCATTTATGTAATGTTTAATGTACTTATTATTACTCATCTAATAAAAAAATTCAAGCTATAAAAAAGATGAAATTATTGAATCACTAAGTTATATCTATTCTAAAATAAAATATCACATAAACAATGTTCCCATTGATGTTTTATCACATTTATCTACATATATCAAGGGAATAAAAGATGAGAAACTACAACTAGGATAATTGGTCAATGCATTGAAGTGGCATTCAGTAAAAACGTAATCTATTGCGAAACACTCACAAGGTTAGTGAATGTTAATGAATAAACTATCAGACATTTCAAGGAACAAAATACAATTTTTAATAATGTTAATAAATGAAATTTATATTTAAAATATGTTTTTAAAAATGATTTCAAGGAAGTATTCTATTCATTTTACAAATATCTTATGGTCTATATGGATATTAATACTTCCTAGTATGAAGTAAAATTACAAATAATTAAATAAAATGATAATTATATAGTTATATTGATTTAAATACATTAGGAAAATATTAAAAAATAATTTTGGATTTGGAACAAAATATTATCTCATTTATATTTGGAGGGAATAATCTCAGTTTGATGTTCGATGATCTAGAGGTGATGTTGAATAACCTATAAATAACAAAATATACAATATCCCATGTTTATGAATGAAATAATTCTACAAATTATGTTCCCCAAGAAATTAATTCTTAAAATACGACTCATATCAGTGTAAATAAGCTCTTTAGATACTCTAGATATCCATATACATCAAGCTCGTTGAGAAATTTTCCCCTCTTTTTGGAAAATTCAGTTTTTAAAAATTATTTCCTTCTCATTAAGTGAAAGAAAAAACATTAACACAAAAGAAACGTGGAAGAGAAAAGATACTAAAAATAAACCATAAAATAAATGTTGTAGGGGAGATTTTTCAAGAAAACATATGAATAAATGGATCCGAGAAGGTTGGGGTCCCATCCCAAAAACATTAAGGGTGTTAATTTGGATAGGATACACCTGGGAAAAAAAATATCGAGGGTAATTTGAAGATGATTTTCCTAATTCATCTTTGGGAATAGGTTAGAATAAAATATTTTTATGTGCATGTGATATAAAGCTTTATTCAACGTGAAGACGTTCTCAAGAAAGGGAACAATATACTGAAAAAAGTATATTTTTATAGGAGTAATATGACCAGGAAGATCATATTTTAGAATATTGAAATATTCTTTGATTTTTGACACAATGTTATACAATGTTATAATGAGTTTTTGTTTTTCCCATCCCAACATGTCACTAATAATGATAATGAAATAACTCAATATCCACTGAGGAAGTAGGTGAAGAAACAATATGAGTCCACCTTGCGAAAAAAATTTCAAAAATGAATATAGAATATTGAACAAATAATTTCCCTTAATTTTATTTAGAAAGAAACATAGGATGTTATATATATAGGTAAATTATGATTTTATTATGGAAATTGGTTCCATATCATACAGTGTTAAAAATGTTGATAAACATCACATTCAAAATTTTAATGATGGAATCTAAGAATGATTCCATTATGGACAAAGATATATAGAATGGATTAGTGGTTAGAACTCCTAGTGAATATGTTAAGATGTTTCCCAATAAGAGTGAAAAATGAATGTTGATAAAGTGGTGTTTATAATGTGTAATAAGGATTGAAACTATTCCAAAAAAGGAATAACATAGAATACATAATAAGATAAGTTGTCAAAAGGAAATGCGTTATAACCGATTATATCATGTTCTAAAATAGTTTCTATAGATAATTTATCCACACCAAATAATAAGGATGTTCATCTGCATAAAATTTTCTTAAGCATATGAAAATATCTATTGGAGTTATCTTGAATATTGGAGAAATATAAGAATAATTTTTTATCTATTTTATAATATAATGAATCCCACAATAGATAAGAATAATTTTGTTAATTATATATAATTCATGTTGGAAAAATGTCAATAGAGTTATAAAATGAATGTTGAAGTAATTATGAAGAGGTCTAGAATATTTAACATTATGGGGAAATGAGGTTTTGGGTTATGAAATTATTTATATCCATGTTTCTCTAACAATCATGTCTATGAATCCAACCTTATTCCCAAGAATAATTTGTTTTTATTCCAATGGATTTTAGTATAGGATCCAAGAGTATGGGTCCTCATTTTTTATAATGAAAGAAATTGAATGTCTCATTGAAATACTTTGAGTTTGTTTATAAATTTTGATGCACCGAAATCAGAAATCATGTTAACTGTATGGCTTAATTTTTTCTGATATTACATTACACATTTTACTTTGGTCTTTTTATGATATTCATGTCATGAATCACGATGAATCTACTATTTTGTGGGACTTCTGATCTGGTCGTAAGTCTTCTATGACCAATTTGATTTTAAAGACACAAAAAAAATCTATTAACAAATGTTAAGGGTGGTATATTACATTGAAAAAACAAACATTATACAATTTTGAGCATATTACTTTGATAGAGTTTGAGTATGACTTTATAAAATTGTATAAAATTCGTATTTTTTTTAAATAAAATATTATTGTCCATATTTTTTATTTCAAAGAAGGAAATAAAATTTGGTAATATTATAATCATTTTATTATTTTATAGAAATCATAAGTAACTAAAATAGTTTTATATTAAATATATAAAATTATGATAATCTAATAATCAAGCATTGAGAATAAGGTCTAATCAAGAGAGAATTGATAGAATTTTTTTAATCTAAAAAATTGAGATTCTAGAATTTTAATTCTGTAGAAATGAAAAAAAAATATACAAAAATCATTCTTATATTTTATAATAGATATTATGATATTAATATAAATGTTATAATATTGGGTTTAAATAAGGATTAAATTAATGATATTTTTTATAAATAAAATGGAATTTGATGGGTTTTCTAGAATAATACAGATATAAATGAGTTGATTTTTGAGCATTCCATTAATGTTTATGTAATATTAAAATAAATACTAAGAAGGAAAAATTAATTTTGTGGGATACTTTATAAAATTAAATGATTTTAGTAGAGGTTTTATATAATTTCAATGATAAATTGTAGATGAAATGAGTAAATCTCCACATTTGATTCTTTTTTGTAGTTCATAATTCTTCATAGATGATTAAGATGTTGTTTTTTGTTTATGTATATTTATTTGAAGAACCTTGAAAATATTGGAGGTCAATAGAATGCATAATTTTTTCATGTGGTTTGTAATATATAAGAGTATTTTTGAAATATTTTTTATGTTAAAAATGGATACAATGATATCATAGAGATCATGGGGAGCAGAGAAAAACTGACTTGTGAATGGGTTTTT
Source organism: Viscum album (assembly GCA_963277665.1). Taxonomy (NCBI): domain Eukaryota; kingdom Viridiplantae; phylum Streptophyta; class Magnoliopsida; order Santalales; family Viscaceae; genus Viscum; species Viscum album. The sequence continues at coordinate 519,813,704 of OY728153.1, read as the reverse complement.
ATTTACTAAATTCCATGAATTATATCCATTTATTTAAAATTTAGAAGACACCAAAGAAGAAATAGATGAGATACATATACATATATGTGTAACTAGAATTAAAAATTAAAATATAAAGGATGTATTAGAGATGTTGAGGTACCATGGTGTTTGCTGGGAGAAATGAAGCTCTCAAAAGAAGAAAAAAAAAGAAATAAAATGAATCGAAGGAACATTTTCTATCTCTATCAGATGATATTCCAAGACCACTATAGAATAAAAAACATTAGCTGAGTTTCATATAAGAATAATAAAAATAGTATAAGAAGAAAATATAGTATACTGAAGTGAATCCAAATGTAGTGAGCAACACTATACCCAATCTTTTGTGTTTAATTTTGTGATTATTCATCTGATAATATTCTATAGAGATTATTTTTCATAGAATGATGAAAAGACCAATAACATTTGTGATTATATATGATTCAATGGTTATCATGTTCTGATGCTTTAGTTTTGTTCCCAACAAATAGATTTCGAATAAACTATGAAGCTATGACAAATGTAGAGGTCGAGTTATCTGAGTATTTGTTAATGAATTTTCAGAAGTTGATGTCACTCCATCATTTAGGAAGGATATTAGTATTTGTGGTTGTACATACATCACTTTATAGACAATGATCTACTTTAAGAGGGTAATTAAATCTATGAAAACCCACAACTGTAGTGAAAATTTAAACAGTAGATTGGGATGATTCAATGATAACTTAAGTAATATAGTGATCAATCACATATGTCATAAGGTGGTAGATGGACTAAGTAATATAAAATGACTAATAATTGTTTAATACCTCATTAAACCCCTTTCACTTTACAATAATATTATCAGTGGATAATTTCTGTCACCATAGGAGTTGAGCATGACCTGGAGTAGTTTTTGGTATTGAGGTAGAACCATATAAAAATATTGTACATTGATATCATGATTAAATTCTATATTGGATTTGACTATGGAATGTTGGGGAAAATATAAATTTTTCTATTTATATACTTATAGATAACATAGGATCAAATAAAAAATGGGAAAAGATTAATGAGACATAAAGACTTTTGTAAATTAGTTTTTAAAGACCAAATACACAAAATTCACATATTTATCAGTTGTTTTTTCATAGATCTTGAGGGATAAACAATTACATAACCATTAAGATACAATTATTTGATAAATAATAGTTTTAGAATCAATTTATACTGCTTTTTATATTAGAACTACTAAAACTCATTGAACAATAACTCTTCACAGGGTTCTCCATTTTATAGTAGAAAGGCCCTTGATATCCCATAATATTTTTTTTATGTAGGACATGTCTATCACTTTTCCTACATTATAATAAAAAAATATTTTTAATAATAAAAAACAATAATATATATTTAAAAATATAAATAATTAAAATGAAACATGATTAATATTATTAATAATTTATAATAAAATTAACAGAGTAGTATTATAACAATGATAATTTATAATAAGTAATAATTAAATTTATAAGTTAATAACAAAATTATTTTTTGGTAATATGATTTACTATTAATGATTAAATTAATTAATAATATTATTATTATTAACGAATAGTAAAAAATAAATGATTTGATTATTAATTCAATAAATAATGAAAAATGTATTCATTAATTTTAATTATAAATTAAAAATACAATTAATAATAAATAATATGAATAATAATAAATAAGAATAGTTATAATTAATAATATATTTAATAATATAATGAATAATATCAAAACATTTCAAACCATGGATTTGAAACTCATGGATCCTTTATGGCTGAATGAAAAAGGCACAATGAAGATACATGACAAAAACAGGTGACACATTTCCCCCCAAGACAGAAAGAAACAAAAAAAATGTCTAGTGTGCAACCCCCTGTGCGAACATGCTACCAACCAACCATTTTTATTCAAAAACATTATTGTCAATAAAATTATGAATTATTGACTAATAATTAAAAATTAAAATAATAAAATTAATATTATTTTGTACTAAATTTAATAATTATGAATATACTTAAAAATTATCTATGTAATTAATAATTAATAAAATAAATAATTATATTATATTAGGCTATGTTCATATTCCCTTTATTAGTAAAATTATGTCCTAGAAAGGGATAAGGATTGAGTCATATAAAATAATTTTTGATATCAATCCCAAATGTAAAACAACAAACACATGAATAGTATCAAGACATCAAAAAGTAACGACATCAATTCAAAAAATCCAAATCATGTCAAAAAGGAAAAATAAAAAGAAAAATTCCCCTAAATATGTGTTTGATATCGAAGACTCGTGGGGTGATAAACCATACAACTTCCTTGACCACGAGGTTGTGAACCTATCCTCTAAGATTTAGTCAGTATCCACTAATTTCCATGGTCATCTAAGTATTCCTATATGGTGACATCTTGTAATGGCTCAAAATTTCCCTAGTTTTAAGTATTAATTGGGATAATTCTGAAGCATGGTTCTTGAGATGGCGTACGATTTCAAGGCCAGTTGTGCCTAAAACAATTTGCTAGAAAATAGTATGTTTTTAACAGAACTAGTTAACCAGTTTTCTAAAAAAGGTGAAATAAATTCTAGGAGGGTTCCCAGGGAAGAAATATGAGGGAACCATTAAGCTCAGATCAATGTACTTAACAAATGCATGAATTAACATTAGTCGGCATGAGTCTTCTAGGGAAAACCTGAAAATATAATAACCATAAATATAATATTTAAATGAAATTATTATATTTTTAAAAACCTACTAACTCATAAACAGTAACTCATATTGGAAATATGAGAGCACCATTGAGTTATTAAGGGTTTTTTCCATCAGTTATCCTATCCTCGGTCGGTGCATGGCAGTTTTGAAAGATAGTTTTTTATGTGAACATCATTAAAATATTGAATAAAATTACTCTATTTAACATTATGTGATAATGCAGCAGCAGTTCCCCCTTTTAATAATCCTTTTTTTAAAAACATGTTTATCACCAAAACACTGGTATTTCTCTAAGCCATGGAGAAATAGGATATTTCACCAAAAACAGTGAATTGGAAGTCAGAACTCGGATCATGCATCGAAAAATTGACGAACTAAGACTAAGTGACTTCACTCTCGGTCAAAAACTGATCCAGACCCCATCTAGGGTGCTATTTCTTGGTGATTCTTTCTATGGTATTAATTTTTAATGACAACTGAAGACCAACCCACAAATATGATGATTTGTTGTTCAATCATTCTTGTCAGATGGGATGTAATAAGGGATGAATATCATGTATTATTTCTGTTTATAAATTTGATTTGTTTTCTCTCCGTTCGTTAACTATGAAATGAACAGATCGAGGTCGATATAAACAAAGCCATGATCTATTTTTTGGGTGTTATTGTATATTTATCTCATTAAAAAAACATTATTTCATTCTTCATTATTTGTGAAGTATGGATGAGGGATCATTGAACTGTCTATCCGTGGCACAATGATCGAAGACTAGGGATTAAACACTATGGATGTGCAATAACAATGTCACGAAATAATTGGATGAAGAAAGGGCATATGGTAATGGAAGACTGTGGGTGGATAAGTAGCTCTAGAAGGATCAAGAGGTGGGGAAAGGCCTATCCAGGTGGCACAGTAAGGAGGCCAACCTAGGTGGAGTGTGGAGCCGAACGACCACCGAATGGATGACTGAAAGTAGGTTGTGTGGCTGTTATTTAGGCGGGAATGTGTGGGAGCTCACGAAGGTGGAGGATATGGGTAGCGATTAAGGATGTATTCATTGGGGGATACATATGTGGAATCTGGATGAAATGGATCCCTTGGATATAGAAGATGTGGGGTGGGGGCTAGTGTAACATCCACAATCCAGATGCCACTCAAATGGTGTCATGTACTAGGCTGGCCACATAGCCTCAAGAAAATTTCCCCGAACATTAGAGGGTTCCCACTAGATGTTGTTGGATCGAATATATAGATATGTATGTCTATTAGATGGAACAATTAAATAGGCGGGGGGGGGGGGGGGTGAATTGTAGGTTTAAAAACCTTTTGAGTTTTAGCACTGAAGAGATTAGTTTAAATGATCTTAAACTAATACAAATACAAACACCCACAATTGTATTGAATATAAAAGGTATGATCTAATGTAATACTAATGAAATGTAAAACAATTGTATTCAAGATGAACACAATAATCAGAGTAATATAAATATTAATGATTCTACATTAAAGTGTATAGAATCAATCAATACAATATGTAATAGAATGGATGTAATTGAAACAATTACAAATATATAAGAGATAGAAAAGGAAACAAAAACAATTTCCTTTCTACTAAAAATATCATCGGAAATGTAAAACAATTGCAATTCTTTTAACCCAAAGAGAAGTGTTATCCTTTCAACTATGATAATAGGTATGTCCCACCAACACCTTGGTGAGCCCTCGATATGATGATCAGACTGTCCGTCTGCCTATCCCTGGCAGCCCTCGATACGATGATCGGTCTGTCCGTCTGCCTAGCTATCCCTGGCAGCCCTCGATACGATGATCAGAACATCTGTCTGCCTATCCCCGGAAGCCCTCAATTTTGTAGGTAATCGTCACCTCTATCTTTCAATCACTTGAAATCCCTCGATACGATGATCGGACGCACAAGGAACACATCATGAGAGAAGTCACAACATCTCTCTCTAGAATCATGATTGAAGCAAAGTATCACAGTTGTATCACGCTAGTTCTCAGTTGTCTGTTGTTCTCTTAGCTTCAAATGACCTCCTATTTATAGGCCTCGGGTTCCAACAGTCACATCTCCTCCAACGGTCATATTTCTCCAAAAAACTCAGTGGGACATGGACACCTGGCATCATAATGGTTGTATTGAAACAGAAATCACGACATCGTTTTGATTATTTTGTAACTAACTCAACGACATCATATTGGTTAGAACAAAATGTATAAATAATATAATCAAGAGTACGATTTAAATGAAGCAAGTGTTTTTGACAAAGTACCAAAACGAGTATGTAATAAAAGATATGAGAAGCTGAGTTAATGCAATTTCCATATTCAGTACAATCAGCATTGTACGATTGGCATGGTCAGTACGATCAGTATGATCACTACGATACGCATAGTCCGTACGATCAGTATGATCAGTATGATACGATAGAAAAGTTTAGTAGGATTAACAATACATTTGTGTTTTCCAAAACAAAACATAGAATTCAAAAGAGGACTTTTGACTCAACAGATGTGAGGGTCAAGGGTGTGATAGTGGAGAAATTATTCCCTCATTGGTATAGTGGAACATAGAATAATCAATAATAATATAATATAGGAAATATTAAACATCATTAAAATGAAATAAACAATAGATAAATAATTGGATAAACAACTAACAATTATTCCATACAAAATATGATGCAATATGTAACATGATCTAGAAAAAACTACCAAAACAGGATACATTAATGTTTGATACATGATACAATACCAATGTATAATAATTATCAATTAAATTCTAGATTCATTGCAAGAATCATCTTCATCCCATTCTCTACTGATTCTAAAAAGAATCACGTATATATAGCAGGGAACACTCGCTTATCAAAACCTGGAAAAATATAATCTTTTTGGGCCCAAAAACATTACTCAAACAGGGTGTGAAAAATAAATCTCAGTAGGAGACCACCCAATATTTGTTCTAGTCTGTCAGTGAGTATATTCAACATTAGTATAAATTAGTGAAAACAATCAATACAAAGAACTTCAAAGTAAACAATCCTGGATGTACTAGTTCCATTTATGTTCAGATGATGTTTATTAGTACATCTATTTCATTGAATCAGAGGTTCTCAAGATCCAGCCTCAACCCATCAACCCCCATGTAAAGTAATCACAGTATATGTCTGAAAAGTCCATCTAAGAAGATAAGTGAAGAACGAACCTAATATTATGGATTGAATTGGATGATTCTTAATAGTTCATTCCTTGTTAGGTCCACTATCTTAGACACCCTGAGTGGGGGTGGGGTGAATTAGGGTATGAAAGATTAAAATAACTGCCACAATTGATCTTGTTTCACTGTTATGAATGACTATTTTCTGTCTACATCCCTTTGATAAGAATAAACAAACATTAAATTATTCACATGACACAACGATTTTTACCTGGTTTAACCTCACTAGGCTACGTCCATGGAGTATACACTGGAAATATTACTATGTACCATATTCAGCAAAATCAAACTATTTTTTATAATGTTCGAAGCAGACTCATTGTCCCATCTAGTTTACAACCACTCACTATATGAAAGCTCATTGGTCTCTCAACTGAAGTGTTCTCACTGCACCTTATGAAGGAACACTCACAGTTTAATGACATGTAGGTCCCTTCAGTATAACAATTTAATGAATCTTATTTTGTATGTAGATTCTCTATTGATGTTCCTCTTTCATCCACTAATGAATACAACATTACTACGGGTGCACCGAGAAATCTTCCATCTTTAACGCAACCCTCAAATGATTGGCATGATTTTCCAACCATGGAGTGCTTCTATATGATTTGGCATGCTTCTCCAATCCTAATTCACATGTTTCACCTCACCACTTGCGTGACACATCCTTCTCCAACTCCAAAGATGGGTGGTTGACCACCTTTTACGTCCTAACCATTATTGGCATGAAACTATCAATTAGTGTGATTCATAACACCTTGCAAGAAAGTGTCACAAAAAAACATGCGAGACACTCCCTTCTCCAACTCAGAACATAGGTGACTTACCACCTTTTATACCTAAATCATTATTGCCATGCAACTATCAACTGGAACGCTTCATCTGAATAACTATATACTTGCGCGGCCAAACCACCACATAAACGCCCAAACCACCTATACTAATAGAGATATATTTTTCTCTGTTTGTCTAAATCTCCTTAAAAATGAAGAGGTGTGTACCTCTATTTACAGAAATTTTGGACACCCTAAGCACCAGTGAAAAAGTCTCTTCCCGACATGCAAGTCCATCCACCCTAGTCCTGGTCCCCCTAGTCACCTTGAACACCCAAATCAAAACCTGGGTGCCCCTCCTTCCTTTTCCATATTTTTATGTTCTAATCATGAAAAACATATGGAACATAACTTTATAATAGTCCAAGACACTGGTGTGAAATTCCCTTTTCGAAAAACAATTTTATGCATTTGTTGATATTGAGGAAAATTTTTTTAGCAAACACTGGAAAATAGTGCCACCTTATATCTGATATTTTTCTACTACCTCCAAATCATCCCCTCCTTTTTCAAGGTTCTTCAGTCAATCATGGATTGTTGAGAACATCCCTTGAACTCGAAAACTCACCAATTAAACCTCCTTTTTCATAAAATTTGTACATTGTGGTTTGCATTTCCAAAAAACACAACATGGAGGATCTCTTTTTCAATAAACACAATCACCTCAAAAATTCTTTAAAGACGCCTTGAGGAATTTTTCCAACATTCCATTACAATATTCAATTCAACTGCACACCCACAGGAATAGAAAAACCCCACCCTTAGGAATAAAAAATCCTCACCCTCTTGCATAACAAAAGATCACCCACATGCATAGTAGTCACTCAGAGTCAAGCCTGGTATATCAACATTTCCGTATGATTCATGGTAAAACCCAGTATATATGTATTTCATCATGATTTAGGGACAATGTAGGTGTATAATACTTTCATCATGTTTCAGTGCCAAGCCTAGTTTATAATCATTTCATCGTAATAAATTGTACATGTAATTTACACAATTACATGGTTAACGTAAAAACCACTCACGTGGGTATGATACATAACATGGATCAAGTGAATTAATCTATCACAAGGATTAATGAATTATACTCACATAGATAATTCATATCCCATGATTAATATTTATTCTAAAAGTTATAAGGAATACACAATTATATTCATATCATGTTGAAAAGGGGGAAAAACTAATTTTAAGACCTTAATCAATCCAATTCGATTTAACCCAATTTCAATCCAATTATATTTCAATTCATTAAAAACATCCAAAAGAGTAAAAAACGAGGCATTCTTCATAGGAAACCTAGTCCAAACATCCATAAACAACAATTTATGGGAAAGACACCCATGGGGTGGCCCTAATTCTAGTAATTTAATATTACTCTTGAATAATAACACCTGTTTAATTGCCTAAACATCATGATGCAATAACACGAGAAAAAAATAAATCAATGTGACTCCAAAAAATGGGCACATGACACTTCAGGACATTTTTTCATCTCAAAAATTAACAATAGGCACACAACCACCTACCTTATTATCATGTGACTCTCCTCATCCAACGTTGGCCCCAAACTGATGCTAGAATGGAGTATATTTTGAATAAGAGGTAAAATTCCCAGCATTTGGTAAAATCATCAAGATAACAGATCATGTGAAACGACATTAGAGGAATTTAGAGCTTACTAATTGGGTTCCAATGCATCTAAAGGCATTTAAATTGGAGTTCATATGGAAAACATGATGAAAAAAGGTCCCTCAACACTCCTATTCATGAACCCAGATGAGGGTTCTGTCGGTTTGAAAAAACACGAGTCTACTCCTATTTTTTAAAATATAAAAACAAAAGTACATGACATGTATATAAAACTAAATTATGTGTATTTCCTTTTCTATACAGATCATAGCTAGACCATCACATGTCATGGAAAAAGAACTACATAGTGTTTAACAATATTACACAAGGTGTTCTTGAAATTACATAGTGTGTAATCCTCTATTTCCTCTATTTCATTAATTGAAACTTAAAATGAATGATCCGTTGATAAATGGAAGAATCAGGTTCTTACTAACTTACCCCCTTAAAAAATTTTATCCCTAAATTTCCCTTTCAAGGGTGGTGAAAATATATTTTCTAATAACCCCAGCCACTGTGATCGTAGAGCGGCCTCCCTCTCCCAGGTCTCATCTTGCATGCAGTTGTTCTATCATAGCACCCATATTTAGGGAACAAAATGGTCAAAGAGAACACTCATTATATGATCCAACATATGAAAGGATTCTCCTCAATGAACACATCTAATTTGAACTCAGCCTACTCAGGTTGGAAAGTGAGAGATGGTTCTAAAAGATAACATAGAAAATGTGAAGTTTGGAATACATTGTGCATAGCCTTGGACCCCTAAGGAAACTGAAATTATTAGGAAATAAGCCATAATCGCTACAGAATCATGAATATCCCAACATATCATGGTGAATGCTAGCCTGTATCATGATCCTCTTGTGTCCCAACCTCAAGAAACATGTGAAAAAATTCAATCCCCGACTATGAACGCCAAAGGTCATTATTGGAGATCAACATAAGATTTCATAATGGGAATTTGTATTAGTCTTCCGCTTTATAATCACCTAAACATGTTCAGTGGTTTCCTAGACAAGACAAGGTCCTAGCATAGCTGCCTCTCCTACCTCCAACCAACACATGGGTTATCGGGTTTTCCTACTATACAAAGCATAATATGGAACCATCTAAAAAGTATCCTAAAAGCAATAATTATTTGTGAACTCAACCATGTGTATGTGTCTCTCCCATGAATACTTGAAATTCAGGACGCATGACCAAATCATTTTTTTCCTGAACCTGAATCATGCGCTCTGACTGGCTATCCATCTGGTGGTTTTACGATTTGCACCAAATCGCATGTGTACCCAGCACCATTTTAGCCCATTCTATATGTGAGAGGAAAATGGATGTCCCTATATGAAATGTCAAATACAGAACCTAGTGACTTCGTACAACCTCATGAATGTCCAGCCATCAAATATCATAAACACTGAATGTTTCTTTGATTGGAAGGAAAAGTGAAAACTTCGTGAGCTTATCAACAAAAACCCACACAGAATCACTACCACTACACCTGCACTATCAAAAACCCCAAAAATCATTCCCATGAGCATTCTAATGATGCTAGTAGTGTGATTTTTCTTTAACTGAGAAAACATAAACATAATAAAGGTCATAAAATCATCCTCTAGGAAAAGAAAAGTGGAATCCCGATTAACCTCAGAAAATGTTGTAATATAATATTCCTTAAATGAAATTTTATACTTTTACACCACACCCACCTTAAACTAGCAGAGTTTTTAAACTGGTCCACTATAACCAAATATGAATAAATAGTAGGATGACGATTCAAACCATCACTGGATGAATTCTCTCAAAACCACTATCTTAGATGGTTGATGTTATTCTACAAAACACAATGCCGCCTCCATGGGCACCATATTCTCACAATGACCCCGCTCACTGAAGAACATTCCTATCTCTCAGTGAAGATACTTTTTTATTGCCATCCCTTGGTCAATTAAGAGGTTATTCCACAACAAAAGTAAAAGCGTAATTACATATCCATCCGACTAGAATCATGACCTAATTTTAAGAATCACATATGATCCCAAAATTGTTCAACACAACCTCAGATTCACCAAACTGAAGTCTAAGGAACTCACGAAGGTGGTCCATACTCCCTATTAAAAGTGAGACTTTTCTACAATGCTAAAATTCCACATAGGAACACTGAATACACATAGAGTGGAATCCTCCTGGTAGTCACATCTTTGAAAACAATAGGCATCACTGAGTTTGTCCATGGATTTACTACATTGGAACCAAAATACCACATAGGATTTACAAAGCCTCATTTATAACTACGCATCCAGTGCACAACAAAAAAAGAGATCACAAAATAGACTAACATATTTCAACTATAGTGTGATGTATAACCGCTACTCTCCTAGTGAACTTAGGATGATGTCAAGACAAGGGACATGCTCGTATCTTTAGGAAGGTAACACTAAGTTGATTAAAATGATTTCAAAAAATGGACAACCAAAATACTACTATCCAATATCAAGACGGTCCCCACCTAGGAGTGTCTTAAACACCTAGAAGAAGGAACAATCTCTTCCAAATGTGTGAGTTCAGAACCAACATAATGTGTAAGTGTCATTCCACCAACCATGATCACCATGTCAATGAACATGGGATGAAAACCAAAATAAAACCGATCAACATATCAAAACACCAATGCCCTAAAATGTCATCCTGAGTAATGGAAAAACTTGGTTACAAAACATTCTGGCGACTCCCCTTTGGAGATATCTAAGAACATACACAATGGATCAAAGCTCAATGATTTAACATAACTCAATGACTCATTTTTAACAATTAACACTCGATGATTCCTACCTATGTCAACGTATACCACCATGAGTTTACAAGAGAAAAATATACATTATGTGTACTATTTAGGTTATCCACCCTATGAATTTAGGTAATAGATGGATTATAAAAGAACTGTCTCAAAATAACATAATCTAAAAAACCATTTACACAGATGATGACATACAAATTCTGTTATCATGTAATGAACGAAAGGTTCAAATGAACTCCTAAGAGTCTGACCATGCTCGAGGCATGTCTAACCATATAAATTAATCATTCCCCAATGCTCATTCCAATTTTAAGGGTCAATATACATCAATCACCCATTAAATAAAGGGGTTATTCTCAAGAAACCAAACATCATACTTCTGAAAATGGTAAATAAATAAATTTTATTTTTAAAAAATATGGAAACATACAATAGTTTCTAGATACATGTAGATCTTGTATCTCAAAAGAAAAAAAATAAAATGTGTTGATCTACACATTCCTCTAATAATTCAACCTTATCCCTTCCCAACATGTTAGGTCTAGGTGTCAAAAAATGGGAGATACTACCAAATTCCCAATACTAAGGTCGACTCTAATCAAGTCAAACATTAAGAAGAATCATACACGGCATCCTCCTGGTTAAAATAAGTGAATACATCCTATTGAGGATCCTTATTTAAAGAGAAAAAGAGGAATACTACACAGGATCCTGGAATGATATCGAACATAGGCATCCAACCATGGGGATCCTCTTGGTCGAAACATATATATTAAAATTATAAAGGTAATCCATGATAACATATAGTCTCATGGAATTATATTTCTAAAGGGAACATCTTGTTAGGAAGATGTCCTCAAAACACAGGTAATAGTAGATAACTCATAGTTCTTCTCAGATCAGATGACTCAAATAGGTTTGTCTAAACACCCAACCGATCATTCACTCCATGTTTCACTCTTAAGGGATAATTGGAAAAAATATGTATGGAAGAACTTCTACATTATGATAGAAGCCCAAAAATAACCATTTGGAGTCATCATAATTCTCTATGGTAATCTCCATCACAATCTAAGTAAAAAATTACTAAGAAAATAAAACTCACATGTCCAAAACTGACAAAAGAACATAAAATAATATAGGAAAAACCTCAAAAGTTTACAAAAGTTGCGTACATTATACTTAGAAACAACACATAATGTCTCCCTTTAAACTCTCTCATGGGTTTGTTCTTCCCTTTATGCCTTGGTTTGTAAACATCCAAAGTACTTGGAGTTTAATGATGACCCACAACATGTAATCATGTTCTCCCTCAAGGAAATGTACTTTCACATGGCCAGAGTCACATGTGGTCTGCCTATGTAAAACTACATGGTATGTACTTACAGTACATGATGTGGTCTACCCAAAACCCAATGACCCATGTCCTCTCTCACATAGATAGAATCATAGTAAAAAACCACACAGTGTGTACTCTGAGTACACGGTGTGTACATAAGAAAATTTATATCCTTCAAAATAGAAGAATACATGGTTACTATTCATATCATCACTCACCATTTTATCTGGGTGTCAAAATTGTATGCGTTAAAAACTTCTGTCATACCAATATTTTGGAAAAATAAAGAAAACGTGTGCAAAAATATTACCATGGGGGAACTCCTTGTGAATAAAATATTTCCATCTATATAGAACATAACAACACAATCTATCTCCCATGGATGAATGATGAATCCCTAAATTATGATCCAAGAGGGCCCATACTCCTCAGTGACCAATGTTTGTCATCCATGTTATTGAAACCAAACACATATAAATACACCTATCACAAAAACAAGAATATAAATCTTGGTACATATCACAACATTACACATATCTAGCATGAAATCTATGTCAACAACATGAAATCCGTAATGCTCCTAAATGGAATGGGAGGAATTCATGACATGTGATTTTTAACAAGTGCCTATTTAATTCATGAGATTACATACCATTATCTAATCAGGTTTTAACAAATTAAAACAATAATAATATCAATAATTACAATATAAAACAGGTGTGTCACCATACTCTGAAATAGAATCAACAGTAACCGATCGAAATCCTAAAATCACAATTAAAGTCAAGGTAATTTGGTTTTTTACTATACAAGGGATAGATACTCCAGGGCACAACTTATTACCAAACTCTATATCATTCCTTTACCTTTCAATTTTCTCGAAATATTAAGAAAAACTAGAAAAGATAACTCCTTAGATACCACTTTGTAATGACCCCGATCTAGATGCCACTCAACTGGTGTCCTGTACCCAGTTGGCCACATGGCCAAAAAGTACATTTCCTCAAATTCCATAGGCTACCGACTAGAACCAATGTTCTAGGGGGTGATATTGGAGTAGCTATTCTATAACACCCCAAGCTTCCACGAAACAAATTTCCTTCAATAATTCAATAGCTTGCATTGTACGCAACATCGAGATTCTAACACACCATAAATATTCAAAGTAGCTGTTATGAATAGTAATACCTAATTTTTGAAATTTTATAAAATTTATCTTTCAAAATGGACTTCATTTTTGGATTCAGAATATTGAATTTAGCCTAGGGTAAAATTTTAGAACTTTTCGGATAACTTTTATATTTTGATGAATAGTTAAAATTACTGAATTTCAATTAAAAACAACTTTTTTTAATAAAAATAAATAATAGTGATAAATTATTATATTGAGTGGTTTTAAAGTATAATTAGAATATAAGTTTACCATTTTATCCAATGTTGGTCATTAGAATTAACTTCACTTTGAGATTAGACATAAACAATTATCTATATTTTGATTGATATTGTTTCTTAAAAACATGCTATTTGTTTTGACAATGGGAATTAATTATAAAATTAATTAATGCAACTTATATGATTTGAATTTTGTAAAATAGACACCATTTTTTATTTCAGAATATCAATTATAGCTTAGGGTTATTTTTTGGTATTTTTCTGGAAAACATCAATTTTTGATGAATAGTGAAACCACAAAGTGGTAGTTTAAAAACTAATTTTTCGTGTAAATGAAACATTACCACTTCTGTGATTTGATTTGAAAAAATCATACATACATTTTTTTCATTAGTAAGTGAAATGTGGTACAATGGGATTAAAATAATTTTTTGGTAAATAGTAACTTTTAAGTTTAATTAATCGCGATTAAAGGTAATTAGTGAAATTTAAAGTAAAAATGATATTATAAAAATATGAAAATATCTTGAAACATGTCCTACACTTATTGTATGAGTCATGTCCGACCATGAAAATCCATGGGTCAACTTGGGGACCCCATGGATCCACATGGGTAAGAACATGACATTAATAACTTTTTATTTAATGTAAAAATAAAATTGTCACAAACATGTGTCGTTTTACAAAAACAATTAGTACATGGGGTTATATAAGTTACATATTCGACTATAAATATTGATTGGAAAGCTAAAATAATTTCCTACATCATGATATTTTTTTTATAATTTTTATACATTAAATAAATTAAATTTTTTATGACACAATGATGATGCAACGATTACCTAATTAATTAATGATTTAAATAAAATGAAAAGATAATGTAAAATCTAAAACATAAACATGTAAAAAACCTATTGTATGAGTATATTTCGAACCCTTATCAACTTATATTTTAAATATATATTCTTGTGACCTTCTAAATCTGAAAATCATCTCATAATAATGTATCATTTCATGAGTTTCCAAGAGTGCCCCTCCTCTCCTCTTATAAAAGGCCCGCACCACTACCACATTATTCACACCATAAAAGCCATTTGGCTTGGCCAAACTCTGCCCAAATACTCTCTAAAATTCCCTATATTACTACTATAATCATCAATTTGGGCATAATTCTTCCCAAGGAATCCTTTGGATCATATCAAAAAGAGTTACCCGATTTTACGGTAATGTCTTCTCTTATGTTATTTTGTTTTATTTGTCTTCTCCAACCCCTTAATATCATTTTATTCCTTTCTTTTGTAACAAAACCAGTATCTTCAATATACTAGTATGTTTTTATGAGAATAATTTTATTTACACTTACACACACCATCGTCTATTGTCTAAATAAGACACATTTTTTTTGGGTGGGGAATTACTGCATCATGGAACGATGATTGTTCGATCTTCTTTTAACATCTCTCATGGCGGACATTATGATGAAACTATTTTTATATATGATATATATTATGATTTTGTTTTCATAATTCTTCTGAATTTCTCATTTACAGCATACCTTTATGATTTCCATTATGGGTAAACGGGATAATTTCATTTTAGGAAGTACGGACTACCACCCCCTCAAAGTGATTTGAATCGTTAATACCATATGTGGGATGTATAAAAGATGGAGTAAATGATATTATATATTATATTAAACTGGAATTATAATATATATTTATATAATTTATATTTCATTCCATTTAATACGAAATATAAATGAAAGTAGCGTTCATGGGTACGTACGGCTTACCGTCTCCATGAACGGTGCATTTCATTTCTTACCTCTAAATGTTACATAATATTATGAATGAATGTATATAATGGATATATATGATATATATTATATCTACATCCTGAATATAATTCTGGAGATAATGGATAGTCTACCACATAAACAACTTGTAATTATAAGAAGTTTATTGTTGACTCAAGTACCAAAGATCGACAAAACGACCGTTATTAACTTAAAGGACTACATAATTTTCATTACATTTTAATAAGTGATATAAAGTGGATAATGAACTTGAAAAAGGTTTTTAAGAAATTATAGATTAACACTAGCTTTTTATTCTGGAGATTAAATAATGGTCGAGTGAAGTCATACACGAGGTAAGGGAACTTCTTAACCCAATTTCTATTCTTTGGGATAATCTCATACTTTCAAATTATGTCATGATATTATTATGTCCTATCTTGTATTTTTAATTTCATTATGTGTACTTATAGTGAATACACATAATAGATTTATTTTATTTTAAAAAATGGTCTTTTTAAGGGAACTTCTTAACCCAATTTCTATTCTTTGGGTTATTCTCCTACATTCAAATTATGTCATGATATTATTATGTCCTATCATGTATTTTTAATTTCATTATGTGTACTTATAGTGAATACACATAATAGATATATTTTATTTAAATGTAATGATCTTTTTAAGGGACTTCGTCTCAATCTCCTTTCATTGAGGCATATTTTGTTTTATATACAAATTTCTTTTATACGGTGTATAAAACCCTTTGAATTTTACTTTTATTCAAAATGAATTTTTTTATACGAAGCATTTTTACTAAACGGAAAAAGTAATGTTTTGTCTTACGTATGAGGATACAATAGCTTCTCCGCCGCCATTATTACCCCTTTCAAACTTCCCTTACACACTTAGAAGGATATTTTCAAAATAATGGTTTTCTTTTATAATTATGTGATTTTTAAATGATTTCAAAAAGTGATATTTCATTCAAATATATGAAAATCCAGTGCAAATGTATACGTATTTAACACAAGATTAAATTTTTTTTCAGAAAACATGACTCTCAAATGTGGTAAATAGGAAGGTATTGGGAGTGGACCCATCATGGCCTGTAATTAGTCGCGCAGTCTCAGAATTAGTAGTTTCGTTTTTAGAAGCTTGCTTAATGTTTTCAGAAAAACACTGGAGTATATTTTAGCAATTTTAAACATAAGTATCTTCTAAAAAATTTCATTGGTAGGTCTCATGAGACAAACTAGTGTCTTGGCATGAGACCTTGACCAAATCTAATTTTTAGTCTTGGCAGGAGGCCTTGGCTACGTGGTTATGATAGTCTGGCATTATGAATTCCATCATTGTGAAAGTGGTTATGGATATTGCATGTGATTATTCGACCAATTGAATATCCATGTGAATAAGTAAATGGCATTATCTCATTTTACTTTTTCCATATTATGTTGAAGTTCAAGATTAAAGGGATTTTGTTTTAGTTATACATTTCCTTCAATGTTTATGTTTATTTATGAAAGCTTCCGCTATATTGTTATCCTTACTGAGCATATGAGCTCACCCCTTCAAATGTTTTAATTTTTCCAGGATTTGAAGAAGTATATTATGAATGACATGCATGGATAGTATGAGGGGATATGAAGACAAGATGTTGTTGTAGTTTTGTATTAATTTATGATGTAATGTAAAATCTATGAATGTATCTAGTGTTTCAAGGCTACTAAACTAATCAGTCTTTCATGACATGATCTTTGTGATCATTCCAATGTTACGCAATAATGCATCGACTCTGGGTAACTGGGGTCGGGGTGTTACAGTTGGTATCAGAGGCAGTTTAGTACTAACCTTGGAAGCTGGATTTAGATAAACTCTGATTAGAGAACATAGACCTAAGATAAAATTTTAAGATTAGTATAGAAGAACTTCTTAGAATTTTGGTATTATAGAGATTATGTGAGTTTTCTGAGCAATAAATCCCTGTCTGGATACGAGCAGGTAGAGGATGCTCTAGCACATATGTACCTAGGGGAAAAACACAAAAACACCGCTTTGAGCTAGACTCAAACGGGAACTGGTGCACGACAATGGGCCTTGCTGCACTATTGGTTACGACACTCCCAGGGGATATGCTTAGGATAATTCTCATTTTCATTACAAACCACTATGTAGGGTTATGAGTATATAATCCTCAAAGAAAACATTTTTATGATTATGGATTATATCCATAAATAGTTCAATTTATATTAAGTGTTTTTCAAGTTTGTAATTATGTATTTTGATTCATAAACTAATCTAGCTTATGCCATTGTTTAGAAATGGTGCCTAGTGGGAGGAATGGAAAACATATCAATACACGCACTCCATGTAGGGATTTCCCTCATACTCAAGATAATTATAGTGGAGATGGAGATAAAACTGGTGCTGATCAAATTATCACCATACTGGGACAACTCACTCAGGTTATGAATAATAACCCTACTCGTATGGAGAACCCTGATATGCAATTTGGAGGATCAATGTTGGATCGCGTCATGAGGCAACAAACAACAAAATTTAATGTGGGTACAAATCCATTAGTAGTTGAGCAATAGATAAACTCCTTAGAGAAAATATTACACTCCACGGGGAGTAGCGAAAGGGAGAAGGTTGTCATGGTAGTTTACCGCCTCACTGGAGATGCCGATCAATGGTGGTTGTTGATTCAAAACACAAAGGAAGATGAAGAAGTATCAAGTATGTAATGGAGGTAGTTTAAGGAAATTTTCTTAGAAAAATACTTTCCAAATGACCATCGAGCAGATATGGAAATGCAATTTCTAAGTATGAGGCAGAAGGAGGATGAGAATTTCGCAATGTATGAGGATAAAATTACAAGGATAGTGAGGCATGCTGAAGATTATATACATAACCCAAGAAGTAATATTGATCATTTATTTGATCAGTTAAAACCATTTCTCTGTCGAGCATTAGTCTCACAAACCATCTCGTCGTACGAAGATATTTTCTAGTGTGCTATCAAGACGGAAAAGGAATTCTCTATGTCTTATTACTTTAAAGAAAAGAAAAAGAAGAATAGATCTTCTGATCAATCTGGAAATAGAAATGAGGGGGAAAAGGGAAATGTTGAATATCATTCCTACAGTAAATTTGGGAAGAAACACCCTGGTACTTGCTTGAAGGGAATGGGAGTCTGTTACAAGTGTTGTGAAAATGGCCACCAAGCTCATGATTTCAAGGGAAGGAGAGTTGTTGTCAATGTGGAATGTTATAATTGTATAGATATTGGAAATTATGAAAATGAATGTCATGTGCGTCAGGGTAACTTACCTCAGAAGAGGCCAAGGGATCAAGGCCATGCTTATGCTATCACTACTACTGAGGTTGAAGCTCCGAAAGTTGTGGTGGTAGGTAATTTAATGGTTTTCTCAAGTTTAGAAAATTCGTTATTTTATTCTAGATCATCGCATTGTTTCATATCTTCCTAGTTTTCTAAGAATATTAGATATTTCCAATTTGATTTAACAAGATAATTGTTAGTCAAAACTACTAAGGGATGTATCATTGCAACAATGTTTTTTTAATCAATCCCCATTTGAGAGCATAAATGTTCTTTATCCACTGATCTCATTATCATACCTATGATTGAGTTTGATATAATCCTCAGTATGTATTGGCTTTCGGTCTATGATGCAAATATTTATTTTAAGAAGAAGGAGGTTACGATTTTTGATGTTGATGAAAAGGAACACCTTATCTTTAGAGAAGAATCGTCACCCCCTAATTCTTATTTAGATCCACCCCCAGTAGGTCAACTAAATTCAATTATTGGGGAGGAAGAGAATGAAATGATTGAAGTACAGGAAAATAATGTTCAAATAGATGATGTACCTATTGTGAAAGAATATGTAGATGTGTTTCCGAAATATTTACCTGGACATCCTCCAGAACGAGAAGTTGGGTTTTTCATTGATTTAATTCCTGTATCAAGGCCTATATCGAAGAACCCTTATAGAATAGACATCATGGAATTAGTAATTCTAAAGAAAAAACTAGAAGAATTGAGTAATAATGGATTTATTCTCCGTAGTGTTTCTCCATGGGGAGCCCCTGCCCTTTTTGTTAAGAAAAAAGATTGATCTATGAGATTGTGCGTTGACGACAGGGAGATCAATGATATAACAATAAAGAACAAGTATCCCCTACCTCGCATTGATGATTTATTTGACCAACTACATAGAGCTCAATACTTTTAAAACATTGACCTTCGATTTGGATACCATCAATTGTGTGTGAAGAAGGAAGACATTTCGAAGACATCATTTCGAACAAGGTACGACCATTACGAGTTTAATGTAATGCCTTTTGGATTGATTAATGCACCCTATGTATTCATTGATCTAATGAATAGTGCTTTCAAGGAATATCTTGATGATTTTGTTGTGGTATTTATTGATGATATCTTGGTATACTCCAAAACCTACGAAGATCATGAAAATCACTTGCGCATTATCTTGAAGACTCTTTAAAGGAATGAATTATAAGGGAAGTTTAGCAAGTGTGAATTATGTCATTAGGGGATTTCTTTTCTTGTCCATATTGTCTCTAAGGATGGAATTTATGTTGATACTTATTAGACTAAGTCAATCCAAGAATGTCCAACACCGACGAGTATAACTGAGGTACATAGTTTTATTGGTTTGGTAGGTTATTATCGACGTTTTTTCCAGAATTTGGCCCGATTGGATATCCCATTAATGAAGATCACACGTAAAGGGGTTAAATTTGTCTGGACAAAATAGTGTGAATAATTTTTTGAAGAAATGATGTGATGATTAATCAATGATCTAATATTCACTCTACCATCGGGGAATTATGGGTTCGTTATTTATAGTGATGCGTCAATGAAAGGAATTGGTTGTGTCCTTATGCATGAATGATAGGGTTATTGCCTATGCATCACGACAGCTACAATTTATTGAGCAGAGCTATCCTACTCATGATCTCGAGTTAGCTTCTGTAATATTTTCCTTGAAGATATGGAGACATTATCTCTATGGTGAAAAATGTGAGATATATACCAATCACAAGAGTTTGAAATATATTTTCTCTAAAAAAGAACTCAACATGAGTCAAAGGCGATGGCTTGAACTACTAAAGGATTATTATTTCATGATACACTAGCACCCTAGGAAGGAAAATAAGGTTGCAGATGCTTTGAGTAGAAAATATCCTGGAGTTTTGGACATGATGAGAGTGGAAAGGGATCCTATTTTCATGGATCTAGTAAAGATGGATATGGGAATCACAATGGAGGGTGAAACATCAAAACTATTTCAAATGGTTTCCAAACCATATTTAATAAAAATGATAATGGTTTCTCATGCTGATGATAAACTGTTGGAATAGAAGATTAAAGCTTTGAATGATGGGCGATTGAGTGACTTTGTGTATGAAGATGGAATTTTGAAATATTGGGGGAGACTTTGTGTTCCAGATATACCTGATTTAAAGAGGGAATTGTTGGATGATTCTCATAGTTCCAATTTCTCTATACACCCTGGGTTAACCAAAATGTATATAGATTTAAAGGGATATTTTTGGTGGGACAACATGAAGAGGGAGATTGCTGATTTTGTGTCAAGATGTATGGTTTGTAAACAAGTGAAAGCTGGAAGGCAACTGCCTGGTGGAGTATTGAAACCTCTTCCCATACCTGAGTGGAAATGGGATAATATTACGATGGACTTTGTCATTGGACTACCAAAGACTCCTAGAAGGAATGACGCAATATGGGTCATTGTTGATCGTCTCATGAAGTCATCACATTTTCTTGTTATAAGAGAATGTCTACCACATGAAAGTCTACCAAGACTATATATTAATGAAGTTGTGAGACTTTATGGAGTACCCCTATCGATTGTCTCGGATCATGATCCCCATTTTACATCATGATTATGGAATAGTATTCAGAAGGCATCGGATACTGAACTTCGTTTGAGCACTGTTTACCACCCTTAAACAGATGGACAATCAGAACGACTATTCACACCTTAGAAGACATGTTGATATCATGATCACATGACTTTCAGGGTATGTGGGATCAATATTTAACTCTGGTAGACTTTTACTATAACAATAACTTCCATTCATGTATTCAGATGGCACCATATGAATCATTATACGGAAAGAGATGTCGGAAACCAACCTTGTGGGATGACGTTGGTGAAAGAAAACATGTTGTCCCAGAACTGGTGACAATGGAAAAGGTGAAGGTGATCCAAAACCACATCAAAGAAGCTCAATGTAGGCCGAAGAGCTATGCTCACAATCGAAGGATGGATTTGGAATTTCAGGTAGGAGATCATGTTTTCTTGAAGGAATCTCCATGGAAGAGAGTTATACGTTTTGGTAAGAAGGGTAAATTGAGTCCCAGGTACATCGTACCCTTCAAAATTCTAAAACGAATTGGGGCTATAGCTTACCGTTTTCCTATGTCGCCAAGTTTCTCCAAAGTTCACTATGTATTCCATGTATCACTGTTGAGAAAATACATGCCTGACCCAACACATGTACTCACCTATGAAGAAATAGAACTAGAACTCGATTTTTCTTATTGCGAAGAGCCCATCCGGATTCTTGATATAAGAGAACAAGTGCTGAGAAACCGGACGACTCGTCTGGTAAAAGTTATATGGAGAAACCATAAGATAAAAGAGGCAACGTGGGAACCCCAGGAACATATGATGAAGATTCACCCGAGTATTTTTATACAGTGATATTATATGAAATTTTTAGAATGAAATTATTTTATGGAGGGGAGAATGTAACACCCCGAGCTTCCATGATACACTTCTCCTTCAATAATGCAACAACTTTTATTGTACGCAACTTCTAGATTATAACAGACAAAAACTATTAAAAGTTTCCATTACGAATAGTAATACATACTTTTTGAAATTTTATAAATTTTATCTTTCAAAATGGACTTCATTTTTGGATTCAGAATATCAAATTTAGAGGAGGGTAAAATTTTGGAACTTTTCAGATAACTTTTATATTTTGATGAATAGTGAAAATTACTGAATTTTAATTAAAAACAACTTTTTTAATCAAAATAACTAATAGTGATAAATTATTATATTGTGTTTTTTAAGTATAATTAGAATATAATTTTACCATGTTATCAAATGGTGGTCATTAGAATTAACTTCACTTTGAAATTGGACATAAACAATTGTCAATCTTTTTCTTGATATTGTTTCTTAAAAACACACTATTTGTTTTGACAATGAGAATTAATTAAAAAATTAAATAATGCAACTTATATGTTTGGAATTTTGTAAAATAGACATCATTTTTTAATTCATAATATCAATTATAGCTTAGCGTGAATATTTTGTATTTTTCGGAAAAACATCAATTTTTGATGAATAGTGTAACCACTAAGTGGTAGTTTAAAAATTAATTTTTCGTGTAAATGAAACATTACCACTTCTGTGATTTTATTATAAAAAATTTGACATACATGGTTGTCATTAGGATGTAAAATGTGGTAAAATGTGATTAAAATAATTTTTTTGGTGAATAGTAAGTTATAAGTTTAATAAATTGCGATTAAAGGTAATTAGTGAAATTTAAGGTAAAAATGATATTATAAAAATATGAAAATATATTGAAACTTGTCCTAAACTTATTGGATGAGTCATGGCCGACCAAGAAAATCCATGGGTCAACTTGGGTACCCCATGGATCCACTTGGGTAAGAAAATGACATTAATAACTTTTTATTTAAAGTAAAAATAAAATTGTCACAAACATGTGTTTTTTTACAAAAACAATTATTACATGAGGTTATGTAAGTTAACATTTTGACTATAAATTTTAATTTGAAATAGAAAAATTTTTCCTACATCATGACTGTTTTTTTATAATTTTTAGACATTATATAAAGTAAATCTTTTATGACACCATGATGATGCAGTGATTACCTCATTAATTAACGATTTAAATAATATGAAAAGATAATGTAAACTCTAAGACATAATCATGTAAAAAACCTATTGGATGAGTATATTTCGAACCCTTATCACCTTATCATCGATATATATAATTGTGGGACCTATAAAATCCGAAAATCATCTCATAATAATGTAACATTTCATGAGTTTCCAAGAGTGCCCCTCCTCTCCTCTTATAAAAGGCCCCCACCACTACCACCTTTTTCACACCATCAAAGCCATTTGGCTCAGCCAACCTCTTCCCAAATACACCATAAACTTCCCTATCTTACATCTATAGGCATCACTTTGGGAATAATTCTTCCCAAGGAAGCCTTTGTCTCAAATCAAAAAGAGTTACCTGATTTTAAGGTAATGTATTCTCTTATAATATTTTGTTTTATTTTGCTTCTCCAACCCCTTAAACCCTTTTTATTCCTTTAATTTGTAACAACACCAGTATCTTCAATATACATGGATATTTTTACGAGAAGTATTTTATTTACACTTACACACACCTTCGTCTAATTGCTAAAGAACATATTGTTTCTGTGGGTGGCGAATTATTGCCTCACGAAACGATGATTGTTCAATATTCTTTTAACACCTATCATGGTGGACATTATGATGACACTATTTTTATATATGGTATATATTATTTTTTTGTTTTCCTTATGATTCTTTATTTCTCATTTATGGAATTCCTATATGATTTCTATTATGGGTAAACGCGATAATTTCATTTTAAGAAGTGTGGACTACCGCCCCCAGAAAGTGATTTGAATCGTTAATGTCATACGTGGGATGTATAAAAGATGGATTAAATGATATTATATATGATATTATACTGGAATTATAATATACCTTTATATAATTATGATTTAATTTCATTAAATAGAAAATAGAAATGAAAGTAGCGTCCAACCGTACGTACGGCTTACCGTCTCCATGAACAGTGCATTTCATTTCTTACCTCTAAATGTTATGAAACATTACAAATGAATGTATATACTGGATATATTTGATATATATGATATCTACATCCTGAATATAATTCTGATGATAATGGATATTCTACCACATTAACAACTTGTAATTATAAGAATTTTATTGTTGACTCAAGTACCAAAGATCAACAAAATGACCGTTATTAACTTAAATGACTACATAATTTTCGTAACATTGAAATAAGTGATATAAAAGGGATAATAAACTTGAAAAATTTTCTTAAGTAAGTAGATATTAACTCTATATTATTATTCAGGTGATTATAGAATGGAAGAGTGATGTCGGACACGAGATAATGGAACTTCTTAACCCAATTTCTATTCATTGGTTTAATCTCTTACTTTCAAATTATGTCATGATATTATTATGTCCTATATTGTATTTGAACATTCTTTATGTTTACTTATAGTGAATACACATAATAGATTTATTTTATTTAAAAAAATGATCTTTGTAAGGGGACTTCTTAACCCAATTTATATTTTTTGGGTTAATCTCCTACTTTCAAATTATTTCATGATATTATTATGTTCTATCTTGTATTTGTACTTTCATTATGTGTATGTATAGTTAATAAACATAATAGATCTATTTTATTTGAAAATAATGATCATTGTAAGCATCTTCATCTCAATCTCCTTTCATTGAGGCATATTTTGTTTTATACACAACTTTCCTTTATACGGTGTATAAACCGCTTTGACTTTTACTTTTATTCAAAATGAATCTTTTTATACGATGTGTTTTTACACTACGACAAAAGGAATGTTTTGTATTACGTATGCGGCGACAACGACTTCTCTGCTGCCGTTATTACACCTTTGAAGCTTACCTTACACGCTTAAAAGGATATTTTCAAAATAAATGTTTTCTTTTATAATTATGTGATTTTTAAATAATTTCAAAAAGAGATATTTATTTCAAATATATATAAATCACGTGCAAATGTATACGTATTTAACACAGTCTTAAAAATGTTTTCAGAAAACCTGACTCTCAAGTGTGGTAGACAGGAAGGTATTGGGCGTGGACCCATCATGGCCTATAATTAGTCGAGCAGTCTCAGAATTAGTAATTTTGTTTCTAGAAGATTGCATAATGTTTTCAGAAAAACATTAGAGTATATTTTAGCAATTTTAAATGTAAGTATCCTCTAAAGAAAATTGCATCTATAGGTCTCACGAGAAAAACTAGTGTCTTGGCACAAGACATTAATAAAATATAATTTGTAGTCTTGGAACGAGGCCTTGGCTACGTGGTTATGATAGTCTGGCATTATTCATTCCATCATTGTGAAAGTGGTTATTGATATTGCATGTCATTTTTCGATCAGCAGAATATTCATGTGAATATGTAAATGACATTATCTCATTTTACTTATGCCATATTAAGTTGAAGATCAACTTTTAAAGGATCTTTTTTTAGTTATACATTTCTTTAAATGTTTATGTTTATTTATGACAGCTTTCGCTATATTGTTATCTTTACTAAGCATCTGAGGTCACCCCATCCAATGTTTTATTTTTTCCAGGATTTGAAGAAGTATGTTATGAATGACCAGCATGGATAATATGAGGGTATATTAAGACAAAATGTTTTTTTAGTTTTGTATAACTTTATAATGTAATGTAAATCCTATGAATGTATCTAGTATTTCAAGGTTACGAAACTAATCGATCTTTCGAGACTTGATCTTTGTGATCATGCCAATGTTACGCAATAATGCACCGACTCTGGGTAACTATGGTCAGGGCGTTACAATTCTCTCATTGGCTGAGTGTAACTAATTCCTGACTATCCTATGGAGTGGAATAACAATATTTAAACATCCAATGTACAGTATAGTAGTTAACTTAATGAAGTCTCCTAAAGAGTATTTCACAAAAAAATAGGTTTTCACTTTTTATTGGATTTTTGAAAATGATTGGTTTTAAATAATTTTGGATTATGTGTGGGAAATAATAATATTTATTTGGTCAGTTTTAAAGAAATGATAAATTTGGTGATCAAAGTGGTTTGGGATAGACCCATTGTTGTGCTATCATGGTTACCACATTTGTTTCCTTTTCTCCTTTGTCAAGTTAGAGAGAGATTCGTCTACCCAGTCCTCTCTCTTCTTTGGAAAAATAATTATTATAAGAATATTCCAATTTGAAACCTCATGTAGGTATATTCTCTTTCCCATGATTGTAAGTGTCTTCAAACACTCACCACCAAATCCTAATTCATTCCATCGTATATATAAGAGAATTAGGTAGTGGGAGATAATGATTATTGACCAAAGAAATTAAAATTACAGAATTAGAACCCAAGGCAACCAGATTTTGTATTTAAACGAGAATTATGAATTTAAAATGGATTCTAAATAAACAACGTACCTTAATAGATTGAAACATAATAATTCAATAAAAGCACATAGGTATAGCCTCACCCTTTTCAAATCACTCAATGAAATTACCCCTCCATGGATGTGGATGTTGAGATGATGTAAGATATGGAATAAATTACAATTTAAAAAAATTACAGAATGAAATAAATCTAATGAAGTTCGTCTTCCAATGTTTCTCTCACCGATCATTTGGAGAAAGTGTGGATGTAATGGAAAGTCTTGAGAGGTTTGATCTCCTCGTCTTTTATAGGATGAATTCGTCCTATACAAGTTGGCAGACTACTCCCCAAATTAACAATTGAATTACATGTTTCTAAATTCATTAAAATTATGGAAAATATCCTTTTTCTTCCACCCTCATAATTTCAGAGTATTTCGACACTTGGTGGGGGAGTTATTCCCTTTTTTCAAACCTTTTATTCTGATCTGGAAGAATCTCCACATTTTTTATATCACACATTTATGACCATGAAAATTTACACTTCATGCATTGGATCCTTCTTGGATGTTTTTTATCATTATCTTGGGAGGACACCATATACTTTTTTGTATAAATGGACCCATTATGTATGCATTTTTAATTTTTTATTGTAAATTTAGTTTTTTTGGATAAAAAATTTAGTAATATTCTTTCAATTAATTTCATTTAAAAACCATCATAATGGATTCTATACATCATGAAAATTTATTTTTATGTTAAATGGAGTCTTATTTCATATACAAGTAGAATCACTAAAATCGGAGGTGTGTATGCCAAGATGTGAATCTGTTACAATGGTGGGGTCCATGCTCTCCTCTCAAAATAATCATCAATATCATTGAATTTTTAAGGCATCTAGATGCTCGAATCAACCATTGGTCACAAAGATAATAATGAAGTAAATAAATGGAGTATTCAAACAGAAAAATAATCACTCAATTTAAGATTATATTTTTAATTAAATGACCAAAATACACCTGATGTCAAAATCATTCAAAAATACATATATAAGAAACATTCCAATTTATCCAAACACACACCAAAAATATTAATATCATGCCAATAATATAAAATTGAAAATGTGAATGAGGTTAAATCATTGCAATTCATAGAAAAAATGATGATAATATAAGCTCTATCAATTACACCAAACAAAAATCATGCTTATCCTCTGACATGATATCTCATAATCTAAAATATGAGGTCATAAATGATACCAATATTTAAATTCCAATGCAAAAAAAATGAAACATTTTCAATGTAAAATAATTTTTTCAATTTCCACATAAAATATCAATTTAATTTCCCATTTTGAAAAAAACAACCCACTCATGCATTTTAATTTTCCTATTTGAAATACGATGGGACTTCTCCTTTGATTCATTAATTCTCTTCAATTAATTATTATAAACATGGAATATCATGAGTTACCTCACGTGAATCATTTCTCTCACCTCTCACGATACAATTCCTGTGGTGTTATTCTAATATCATGAGAACATGATCCTCATCCATAGACATGTAAATGAAATAATTTTTCCACATTGTAATGACAAGAAGTACATGAAATCATGATGAATTTTAATAATGGTTCAAATGACTATATTGCTAGGGTTGGAGGAAAAATGATTAAAAAATTTTCATTCAAGAAAGAGGAGGATGGACTCTTAAGTACAATGAATGATTAATTCAAGTGAAACCACACGAAATTCCTATCTAAACATCCTTATTAAAATGTGATAAACAACACAACCCCATTTTATGAGCTGGTATATTATCCAAATAATGATTAAAATGAATTATATCATCCACATTCTCACATTTCTTTTATAATTATTTAGAAAGGAGCATCTTTAATTTCATTTTTTTATTATTGTTTTCATGGATAATGTGATGGAAATTGAATAAAATTAATGAATGAAATTTCGGCCCCTTTATTTTTTAAGGGACATGAGTATTTAAAGAATGTTCAATGAGAAATTCAATCTCATCTCCAATTTTCACCATTATTTTTTCGAAATATAAATGGATAAAACAAATAATGAACAATGATATGATGTAATATGCCCAATTATTTTATTATCCACTTCACAAAATATTTACATGCACATCATTCCACCAATAAATGTCACACATCCAAATGAATGCACACTAAAGGCCCTTTTCCCATTCTCAAACATGAAATATCCATGAAAAAATAAAAAAATACGGATGTAGTTAAGAAAAAATCAGTTTGTAATGTATCTTAAAACTATAATTGTATTCATGAAATTTATGGGATAACAAATTTTAAGTTGTAAGGGTGGGTATTATGAAAATTTTGAGGCTATCCAAAGTAGTGCCTCAATTATTTAAAATTGGTTTTTTCATTTTCCTAACTTTGAAAAGTTCGAATACATGTTCTGGTAGGCGACATGTCCCAAAATCACATAAGAAATATGATCAAGACAAAATAGGAAAATTTGGTCTAGAAATCATCTCATGAATGTGAATTATTATCTGGTACAATCACTAATGGCCTGATTATTAATAATAACAAATCAATTCACATGAATTTCATAAGTTCAAATCATGATTGATAGTAGGGAATATTTATTTACATGAATCAAATAATTCATTCAAATCTTGATTCCTTATTTCAATATCCACACTTCAATTTAATAATCCAATTCTCTATTTTTCTCATTGAATTTTATTAACATTGAATTCCAAAACATGGAATAATTGGATTCCTAAGAAACTCATGACTCATAGATAAGTTGAGTAAAATATTAATTCAATTGGTGCAATGATATTTTAGTGTCATTCAAAAATCATGATCGGAGGGAAAAAATATAGGGAATTAAAATGATTTTGAATTTAAAAGAAAACTTCAATTGAAAATGATTCTTCAGTCAAGGCGTGCTTGTCATGTTTCTTTATATCTATTTTGGCATCATGGACATAATATATATGAATTAAATCAGATGAAAATGTAGGTATGTTCAATCATGCCAGAATATGACCGAGGGAATATTAGATTATGGAAAAAACACGGGTTGTCTCCCAGAAGAGATTTTGTTTAATAACGTTGGCTGGACTAATAATTTTATAGAATTTGAAAAATCATACAGAAAAATACTCCCTACCCCATACTTAACTAATGAAGTGTTCTTAATTAATTAAATAAATTATGTAAAAATGAATTCTATTAATCACGTATAAAGGAAT
This sequence comes from Viscum album, assembly GCA_963277665.1. NCBI lineage: Eukaryota > Viridiplantae > Streptophyta > Magnoliopsida > Santalales > Viscaceae > Viscum > Viscum album. Next base: position 519,783,325 of record OY728153.1, on the reverse strand, counting down.
GATAAAACCTAGTGGGTCTTCATTGTTATTCAGGGTGAAAGAGTGAAATATCCTCAATAGGTTCTCGAGTTATGATCCCATTGAACATCCTCAGGCATTTCCCATTTATAGTGAACATGTTTTCTCCTCTATCTTTTTTTATCTACATAGCACCAGTAGGATATACATGAACTACAGTAATGGGAAAATCTAACATATAGATAATTTTACCTAGAAATAGATTAAGTCTGGAATTGTATAAGATAACATAATCTCTAGGTTTAATGTTTCATGGATGAATAATCTTGTCATGGGCCATTAGTTTTATATCGTTATAGATAATTGAATTCTAAAACTATACTCCCCTGATTTCTTCTAGCTCCTATAATTACAATCTTCTCTCTCTCCTAGCTTTCTCAAAGACTAAATTTACCTCTCTGAATGCCTAGTAGGCTTTGTGCTCCAATTCCACAGGATGTTGCAATATTTTTCCAAAAATCAATAAATATGGATTCATCCTTATGGAAATCTTGTAGGATATTCTATACACCCATAAAAAATCATCAACCCATTGGCTCTAGTCCTTCATGTTAGGTTTAACAGTCTTTTCTGTTATGCCTTTGACTTCTCAGTTGGAGACTTATGGTTCCCCATATGTTTGGGGATGGTATGTTGTTGATATTGAATGACTCACCCCTTAATGTTTCTATCATTATTCCAATTTATTTTTTCATAAATGTGTTCGCAGATCGTTGATGACTGCTTGTGACACTCGAAACCTATAGAATATGTTAGTCCTAACAAAATAACAGACATCAATGGAATCCATAGTTCTAGTTACTTTTTATTCCAGCCATTTTGTTACATAATCAATAACTAATAGAATATATAAAGTTACTAATGAAATTGGAAGTGGTCCCATATTGAATATCTTCCACACATAAAAAAATTTATTAAATGTAATTGGTTTTTGAGGAATTTTCCATCAATTGGAGATGTTACTAGAAAACATGAAATTTTCACTTATTTTTCAAAATTCATATGCATCATTGAATAAAGTTGACCAATAGTGTCTAGATTATAATACTTTTTGGGCCACCCTACGAGGACCAAAGTGGCCTATATAAGATCGATTTTGTCAAAATTCAAACACTGATTCAATATCACTTCAGGGTAAGCATCTTCTAGTCATTTGGTCATTAAATTTTTTCAACCAAAATGGATCATCCCAAATAATAAATCTTAATTCATATTTAATCTTATGATGTTTATGGGAGCTTTGGTGATAGGGTACTTGATATATAACCCAATAGTTTACAATATTGTAATACCAAGAAACTTAACCATTAATTATGCAGAGTGGTTCTACAAGATTCTCTTCATTATTTGGGTTCTGTTTTAGTATTTATGCTTCAACGGTGTGGGATAGTCCACTTCGATGATCAGCCACATGATTTTTAGTCCTATTCTTATCATTAATTTTCAAATTTAACTTTTTTTTGAGTTGAATCCATCTCACCGACATTGGTTTTGCATCAAAAAATTACATTAAATACCTGAGTGCTACATGATTTGAAAAAAACATCAAATTTAGTGCCAAAACGATTTTATCAGAATTTATTTAGTGTAAATACGACTGAAAATAACCCCTTTTCAGTGGTTTTTAATATTATTTGTGTGTTATCCATTGTTTTTAATGAATATTATATCACATGAGGATTAATATCAATTATTTTTGATAGAGCGGCTCCCTCATCTAGGTTGGATGCATCATAAAGGAACTCAAAAGGGTAATCCTAATTCGGTGCCTGCATTAATAGTGGGGTCCTTAACCCTTTCTTCAATTAATTAAATGATCTCTTACATTCACAAAAAAACATTTAAGTCAACATCTATTAAATGTAATACGGTGAGAGGGAGAGGAATCTTACTAAATTATTTAACAAATCTCTTATAAACTCCCACATTCCCTAAAAAAGATCAATTGTGTTTTAGAAAAGTTAGATATGAAAAGGAATTTATTACTTCAACTTTTTTTTATAATCCACAATCCCTTTTTGTGAAATTATGAGCCCCAACACTCGACCCCTTTTCAACCAAGAAGTAATTTTTTTTTAAATTTAAGACATGGTTCATTTAAATTAATGTTTTCAAAACGATTTCCAATTTACCCATGAAATGATTAAACAAATTTCCTAAAACTGTGAAATGATCAATAAATACATCTAAACAGTCCTCAATATGGTCTGAGAAAATTCACACCGTACATCATTGAAATGTACTTAGGGAATGTAATGGCATGAATGTAATCATTTTGTAGGAAAAAGTCCCCAATGTATAGGTAAATGTCGCCTTCTCATAGTCTTCTGGTGTGATCAGTACTTGGAAGTACCCTAAGGATCCCTCTAAAAAAGAGAAATGAGTTTTTCATGCTAACCCTTCATGAAACTAATCGATGATCATAAAAAAAAGTTTCATTTTCATGTAACATCATTTAACTTCCTATATTATATACACACTCTTAAACTATTTTTTACTCTCATGGGGATTAATTCATTACTTTCATATTTAACAGTGGTCAGGCTGGTTAACTTTGGGACTACAAGAATGGGGTTGACAGACTGAGAATCACAGGTGGGGTACATGATGTCAACTGCTAGTAATTTATCTATATCTTTTGTAAAAATATTTATAATTGTAGGATTTATTATTCTATATGATTTTACAATAGGTCACAAATATGTTTCTAAAAATATAATGTGAGAACAAACCATGGGGATGATTCTGGGTATATCACCTAAACTCTAGCCGAAATATGTGGCATTCCTTTTGAGAAGGTAAATTATAGTTTGTTCTTATGAATGTGATAGATTATTGACAATGATTACCCACAATTTCTCTCCTTTCATTAGGTAAGAATACATCACTTTACATAGAAATGGAATAAGTTCAAGACATGGGGGTTATTAAAGGGATGATATTTCATTTAGGATTCCTATATCTAAGGATGGATTCTCACATACAATCTCACTCTCTTTTAACTAATCATCAAGAAATTCATATTTTACACCTTCCTCCAATAGGAAACCATAATTTTTAGGTTTTTGGGAATCATAACATTAAATTATAAATACTCTCCTTATAATTAGAAGTCATGAATCATATCTGAGTCTTTAATTGGTTCCATACCATCATCATGGATGATCACATAAAGTGAGTGATTTACAAAAGTATGTTTCATCATATCAAGAATGTAAAAGTGTATCGCACTGTCTCCACGATCCATGGTGAGTATTCCTTCATGGTAATTAATGATCTTCCATACAGATTTTAGAAAGGGTATCCCTAGGATGATGGGAGATTGGGAGGGTAAATGAACATCATCTATGGTAAGGATTAAAAATCCTACTAGAAATATTGATCCTCTCACTTCCATGATTACTTATTAAACAACTCCAGCTGGGAAAATGGTGTATCTATTTTCTAATTGTACCACCACTTGAGTTGGTTTGAGTTCTCCGATCTCCAATGAAGAAAACACAGAGTGTGGCATAACATTTATGGAAGCTCCAAGATCACATAGTTCATTATTAAAATTTAATGAACAATAGTGCATAGAATAGAGAATGTCCGTGTATCATTAAATTTTAGTAGTATTGATGGAGTGATTAATTCCGAGATGCTTCTTCCTTAGTTAATTCTTTCATTCCACCAAACACCCTTCTTTTAGTGCAGTGCTACACAAAATATTTTTCAAACATAGATATTTGTTAGTTTTCCTCGAGTAGTGGGATTCTAATCTCAACTTTATGGAAGGTTTCCTAAATTTCATGTTGAATTCCTTCTTCTTCACCCTTCTTTGACTCAAAAAATGCAGATGGGAATGGTGATGGGACAAGAATTTTCAACCTTTGTTGTTTTCAAAAAGGTGTGTATAGACCCAAATCTTCACGTACATAGAAATTACATTAATTTTTCAGAATAATAAATACACAACAAAATTATGCACCCAATGACCGTAATAGTTTAGTGTATTTGGAAACTCGGAACATAATATTCTAATCGTGGTGAATGATCTTCAACATCTCTCATAAATATCTTCACCTTTTTTTTCTTACCTAACACCTTTCTTTATATCTAGGGGAAAAGAAAACATAAATAGGGTGATCTCAAATGCTCAGAAAGGGTAAAAATAGGTAATATATAACTATCTATAAACATTTTAATGAAAAAACCTGAACATAAAATCTGAACATCAAAATCGTGAGCAATGACATAAATCATGGAAGTATGTATGGAATATATCATAAAAGAACATAAATAATCATAAAATAGCATGGGAATAAAACATGTAATTGTGCAAAACCATTAAGCAAAAGATATTATTTCCAGAGTAGTCGTGGAATTGCTGCCAAGACCATCATAATAGACAAAGTCCATTACTGAATTGGGTTTACCTGCCGTTCCAGACATGTATTACTATACCTGATTAACTTGCCATTATAGCCATGTGAATATCATAAAATATAAATATTTACCCAATGAATTGGAGGGAGATATTTGTCCCAGCCATCTCATAATGAAATCATTCTTACGTGTTCCACAACATAAACATAAATAATTCATCATAACCCAATGAATAAAATGGGTTTCATAAACATCATCCCATAATAACATAATCTATATAAAATAGATGGATATCATTTCATCATAAGAAAAGTGAAATAATTTAAATCATAGAGACATTATACTTCAAACATAAACATATTAAATAATGTCATCTTATGTGGGAAATAGTTTTGACAAAACACTTGAAATGATATCTTGAGAAAAATATCCTTTCTTATTCGAAATAATTTTATTTTCACAAAATTAAATGCAATTTTAAAAGAAAATGATTTTTTTGAAAATAATAATAAAATCTTGTAGATTAAGATTCATGGAAATAATGCATTATGAAACCGTTAAAATGAATTCATGTTCTATTAGATAAAAAAACATTCTTATCGTACTTTTAATAGAAGAGTTAAAAAGTACAACATATGGTAAAAAAAGAATGATTCCTTCCATAACACAAAGTAAAAGTGAAAGATGGGTAAACATGAATTTATAAATATATGGAAGAATATTAAACACTTATGAAAAAAAATTAATGACATGGATGAAAAATATAACCCCAGTAAATACTTACTTATAATCAATCTTGGATAAAAATGAGATTTCAAAATTTTCTGTTACCTTATGTCGAATATGCTTCATATGTATCGAAAACTCCTATATAGTGATTTAAATAACGTCATTTACTTATTACAGAATCATATTAATTTTTATGATATCATATATGGTTCACTTATCACTATATATTACTCGTTCTTTTGTAAATTCCATGTTAAAGCTACATTTTGGGTAAAATTGTTTCATTTATCGTACGTGTTTTGACTTGTTGTTCTTGATATTATTACATATATACTGATTTACTTAATTCCATAATGTAAATCATGATTTATATATAATATCTATTAAGAATATAAATATTTATGATCTGTCGATAAATGGAAGGAAATACACCGTTCATGGAGACGGTAGGCCGTTCGTACGCATGAACGCAGTTTTTGTTTCCTTATTGATGTGAATGGAATTAAGTAATTGAAAAATATATGTAAATAATTAAATTATCATTATAATGTAATATATTTCATAATTATTTATTATATATACTTTATAATCATATTTGAAAGGTTAATCATGGAAAATGAATCTCATCGCGTTCGTGGAGACGGTATTCCGTACGTACGCACGAGCGATGATATCATTCTTTTTATATTGAAATAGTATATAATTGAATGGTATATCATATATAAAGAAGAATAATTTTTTTAAAATAATTATTTATATCATTTATACTCATTATTATTACCGTCCATATGATGAAATGTTTGAATAACTAACTGCACCACGACGTGGAGACGGTAAGCCATACATATGCACGTGTGGTGACTTTTTCATTCATAGGATGTATAAAATAACTAATATGGTTGTAAAAGTTTTATAATAACATCAAAGTATATAGAATATACTATATTTATTATTTTAGAATGGAATCAACAAAGATGAAGGAAGTGGAAGAATAAAGAAACATGAAATAGGTGGTGAGATATTTACCTCTTCTTCGGGTTCTTCGTTTTGATTTGATCAAAAGGGCAACATAGGATGGATTTATGACTAATGGAAGTCCTCTAGAATGATGTTATGACATTTTAGATGGTATTTGGGTTGGTTTTGGCCGAGCCAAATGGATTTGGTGGAGTGAATGTGAGAGAAGAGGGAGTGCCCTTTTATAAGAGGGGTGAGGGGCATCTTAGGAAAAACTTAAAATATTATTTTATAATAAATTTATATTCGGTTTATAATGGCTCCAAAGTGACATATTTCTAGGATAGGGTGAGGATGGGTCTAAAACCTCTCAAAAAATAGGTTTTATACAATTATAGGTTTCCATTTTAACCTTATTATTTAAATATAACTCTAAGATAAATAATTTAACTTTTACCGTGTCTTCTTGTATTCTTACACTATATGGTTAATAAACATACTATAAACTGAAAATATAACCCCAATTGGTTTATTAATGACATATATATTATTATATAAGTCATTTGTCTGAACATTAGATTTTTAGGAATAGAATATCAATTAATAATTTATTTTTTTTAAAAACCATTTTATGTCAATTTTGACACTATTTGGTACTTTGTTTTTTATAAATTAATAACAGAATTATTACTTCTAAAACAATTACTATAACAAACCCTAATATGTTATATTTACCTATAAAACAATTTTAATTCATAAAAAGTATCAAATTACATTTATTTAGGTATTTATAATATCAATTATTATAATATTTTATTAATAAGGCAATTACTGCATTATCATTGTGTCATAAATAAAATAAATTATTTAATGTCTAAAAAATATAAATAAAATAACATTATTAATGAAATAGTTATATATTTCTAATGAATATTTTTAGTCTAATTTATCTTATTTATAACTCTATATTAAAAATGTTTTAGTTATTAAACTTTGATTTTAAATATTTTAACTCTTCTTTAAATAAAATAATAATAAATGCCCAAATCTAATCCAAGTGGACCAAAGTGGATCATATTTTATTCATAAGGTTTTTCTTTGTCGAATTATACTTATACAATAGAATTAGGACATGTTTTATGGTAATAATAATATCATTTTTACCCTTAATTACCCTATTTACTTTTATCCATGGTAAAAAAAGTTAAAAGTTAATCTTTACCATAAATTATTTTTATCTTATTGAATCAAATTATACACCTTGATATTAACTGTGTCTCTTGTATTTTTGAAATTAAACTCCTAAAAGCGGTAAAATTATGTTTTATGTAAATTTGCAAATTCTCCTAGGAGGTGGGTAAAGGACGGTAAAAAGTTCAATAAATTTTTTTTATATATAATATTATTATAAAATGACTCCAATGAATTATCTTTAACTTATATAGGTATTATGTATCTAGTTATACCTAAAATAAATTTAAATAAAATAATTAATTATTTAAATAAAAATTCGGTTTTAAACTATAACTCAGTGTTTTTCAATATTCATAAAAATTTAAATGTTTTTAGAAAAATAAAGAAAATTCACCCTAAGCTAGTTTTGATATTCAGAATCCAAAAAATGAAGTCCATTTTAAAAGATAAAATTTCTAAGATATCTAAAAGTGGGTATTACTATTTATAACGGCTAGTTTATATAATATTTTAATAACATATCATTGTTTAGTAAAACTCGGTATTACGTACAACAGACGCTATTGAGAAAGGTCACGATTACGTGTAATGCAAGCCATGTCCAAGATGTGTGTAGTGAAATCTCTTTTTTGTTCTTTCTTATAACACAATAATACCTTATTTGATTTATACATTAAACAAAATCTATACTTAATGTTGTGTAGAATAATATCCATAAAACGAACATGAAATTGTGTGTAACATGACCCAAGAATAGTGTTGCGTATACTGAAAGATAATACGCTGTTTCTTATAGTACAATATAATCATGGTGTAGTATACAATAGAAGACATCAACGAAATTATAAAGCATATATCTCATAAAATCTCAGGCTCTTACATTATACCACCCTTAAAATGAATTTCTCCCTCGAAATTTATCGGGGTTATAAATGGTTTACTATATGAAAGTTTCTTTCATATAAACACACATCATTAAAAAGAATACCAAATCATCATTTTGAAAAATAATGTTAGAAACATAACGGATACCAAAAGTAACTCATCATTGGGGTTCCACATTAGAGAACATAGGAGGAAATATGGACATGGATATGAAATATAGCCATCATGTTCTAATGGAGAGTGGTAGAGAACACGGCTATGAAAATTCCAAAAATCAGAAAGCCATAAATTTGTGATGATCTAAGGTACCATATGATTCATCAGATATGAGGACACTAGGACAAAATTTATGGTTTTCATGATCATTTCCCTAATGTTTAAGAATTTTAATTAGTTGAAATACCTACTTTATTTTGGTACAATCTCAACGTTGTTTGTGCCTTGAACAATATACACTTCATCTCTTAAAAAAATGATGTTGTATTTTTCATCCATGAAGTGTTAGTAGATCATACGATAGAATTATGGGTCCTTCCATTTTTCTCTAAAAAAAGTTTAGAAAAAGATATTAAATATACATAAGTCCATATATGGTGTGTTTAATTTTATATGATTCAAAAAATGGACTTATACTTCATCTATCATACCGCTTAATTTAACAAAACTAGTTTCTACTAACCAGGGACTTCCTGTAGGCCAGTGGTAGGCAATAAAGTCCTGTCACACTTCGGTTGTGGGTACGATTCATGCATCCTTGTCTAACACGAAGGGTTTTCACCCATCCTATGAGTTGTCTTTCTTCTAAAACTATACTATTACAACATTCCAGAAAATTGTTTTAGCCTTAAACAATACTATCTGATGTAAAACTTAATCCATTCCATTCTTTAGGATTATCCAATATACATCAGTCCAATCTCATAAAGAAAATATTACTAGAGAGGTCATCTACCAAACATGTAAATACCATCATTAATCCCCCCATATATCATAAGATATATCTTGTTGGTCACATTCCAAACATGTGAATACCTTAATAATGTATTATCTTGAAACATGAGTAACCATAGAACTTTATTGAAATCATGAATGTCGTCAAATGTTAACTCTTTCCACATAACAAAATCTCAAAATTTATATACACTCAAACCATGATATCACTTTGTCCTTATATTAGTCGTGAGCGCATTAATAATATCAAACATATTATTTTCTCCTTATCCCTTCATTATGCGCATATCATCTGCTTTCTAAAAATATTTCAATCACATTTCATGGCTACTGGTACCATATAATTATGGAAAACCAATACATAGATATTCCAAAATTCCACGATACCATAAATGAGATTCCATGATACTATTTTGAAATCCCATTACATAAACACTTAATCATTCAACAAAATCATTGTCATACTCCAAATCAAAAATAGGGATCGCATGTGACTTCCCATTATCCTTTTCCTTAAGAGGTTGCTCACGTTGATAATTATTAAAGCATGTATTAGGGCATTGATTAATATAATTCCCCATTTCCTTTCACTTGAAGCATTGAAGTGTTGGTGGAGCATTATCTGTAGTCTTTTCTCTATTCACATCATTAGCTGCATTTTTTCCATTAATTCGACACTCAACTACTCAATGACCTTCTTTTCCACACTTAAAACATTTTCTAGTACCTTTTAGACAATCTCCACAATGCTTATTTCCACTCTTTGAGCATAAAGAAACATTCATATTCTTATCACCATTGTTCTGAGATTTTTCCTTGAACACCATCTTTCGTTTCTTGTAAAAACCATGAGATTGATATATAACACCAACTTCCAGTTATAACTTAATAGCAAAACGCACAATTTCGTCATAACTACTGAAGTTTCTTATAGCTAATGCCTTTCGATGACTTGGTTTTAAGCCATTGAATAATCGATCAACTTTACTTTCAGTTTGGATGATTGTAACACCCCGAGATTTTATGAAAAATATTCGTTTAATTTCATTAATGTCTTGTGTTGTATGCTACACCAAGATTACCTTGCGCTATACGCAACACCATATTAGCTTGCAGTATACGCAAAACTATTCTTGGATCATGTTACACACAATTCTGATAATAGTTATTCTACGAAACATTGAGTATATATATATATATATATATATTCAATTTATAAATAAAATGTGGTTGTATTCTGTTATATGAAACAATGAATGATTCTTGCACAACACGCAACCCTGACTTGGCTTGCATTACACGCAAGCGCGACCTTCCTCGATCGCGTGTGTTGTACGCAATATCGGATGTTACTAAACAACGATATATTACTATAATTTTATTATGAACTAGCCGTTATGAATAGTATTAACTAAAACTTGAATTTTATAACATTATTATTCAGCTTACACATTTTCTAAAACATGTTATAAGAACAAAATTATTTTTTTGGGTAAAATAAGTATTTTTTAAAAAAATACAGTTTTGCCGCCTTTTGATGGCGTACCCACATTAAATATAGTTTTTGAAATGATTATAAGTTCCATTAGACAAAATAAAATTATTCTTTGGAATTAAGAAATAAAAATTTACTTTGGATAAATTTTTCATTTTATTCTGATGACTTTCATACTTTAATGAATAGTAAAAACACGCTATAATTTAATTAAAAACAACTTTTTTCATCATAATATCTTTTGTGGTTAAATTATATTATTGAATGGTTTTAAAGTATAAATAGAATATATTTTTACCATTCAATATAATGTATGTCATTAGCATTGATTTTACCTTGAATTCGTAGGTTAAATCAATTCAATCGTTTGCAATGTTTTAAAGAAAAACCCATTTTCTTTCGACAACGATATTAATTTTAATTTATTTTATGCATCTTTTGTGTATTAAATTTGTAAAAATGGATTCCATATTTGGAATCAGTGGGTCCAAATTATGTTAATAAGCTTCTTTTTATTTTTTGGCATTGTGAATAGTAACTACGGTAAATTTTATTTACTACAGTTAAATGTAAATCGGGTAATTAAAGGTAAATATAAGATTATAAAATTACCCTAACACTTGGAAAAATCCTATTGGATGACTAAAAGTCTACTAATATCACCTATGGGTCGGATTAGATTCATTTAATGGACTTTCTTCCATGAAAATAATTTAATTATTATTAAAACCAAAGAAAGTGACAACATGTCACTCTCTTAAATACAATAAGTATAATAATTGTAAGTTAGTGATAAACATAATGAAACATAAAACATTAATAGTCTACAGAAATCTAAAAAAATTATCTACATCATGATAATTTATTTAGAATTTTTTGGGATTAAATAATTATCATTAATTGTGACACAATAGTGATGCAGAAATTATTTATCTAGTGAAAAATCAAGAATATAGTTTTTATTAAAATAATAGTGACCCTAAAAGGCACAAAATCCTGACCAAAACTTTTTGTTCATGTAATGTTAAACTATAATCATCCAATGGTCGAATATTTGACCATTTGGAGTCTTATACAAGCAATTATGGCACTTATATTATTTTATTTTAAATGATTCCAAAGTTATCACCTTCATAATTTAATAAATATAACAATTTAACTAATGTGATTTTAAGATGACAAATTCATGTAAAAGTATTATTGTGAAAGTTAATAGATTTATCTTCATTATATGATTTTAGTTTTAATTTTTATGCAACATATAAGTATATTAAATAATTATACAAAAATTGTGTAGTAATTATTTTATTAAGAGATAAACCAAATAAATGGTTTTTAATATAATAAAATAAATATTATATGAACTATTTAATGTTCTCCAATAATTTTCTAGATACATATCACCATTTATGAATCTATTAAAGCTTTTATTTCGAACATATTTTCTGAATATATTTTATTTAAATTCAAATAAATGAATAGTGTCATAATTGACACTATTGTTATTTTATAAAAGTAACATATTATAAATTTTTTTAAAAACCACAAAAATATTTAAAAATTATAAATTTAAGTTTAAATGGTCTATAATGTTATAAAGTAAACAATTATAGAAAATTCACAAAAAATAAGTAATACTTTGTTATAATTGAAAATTTAGAATTTTATTACCACAAATATACCTAAATAGATTAAATAAGGATAAATCAAAATGATAAGGTTTAAAATAATATCCAAACATGTCTAAATTTGATTGTTTTATGAGATTAAAACCATATCTCATCTAATATTTTAATATGAGTCATTTTTGGAGGTTTTTAAGTGGGGTATGATTTATTATAAATTGATATTTTTAAGAATTCCAAAGGTGCCCCTCTCCTCCCTTATAAAAGGGAACCTCCTCCCTCTCTTCCACACACCACATTGAGCCTTCAATCTCGGCCAAACCCTTCCCAATTATCTTCTATACTTCCCTAGAAACATCCTAGATGTCTTGGTCTTTTTCAAAGACCAATTTTATTTCCCTAAGAGGAGGTATCAAAGAGGCGCTTCAAAGAAGAGGTAATTTTCGTTACCGATTCTTTCACATTTATTTATTCATCCACTACATTTTCTTATGTTGTTTCATTATTAAGTAATAACATCAGTATCACTCATATACTAATATGTTATTAAAATTTTTAAACAACCCTATTTAACCATCTATCCATCCTACGGAAAATTAAATCACCGCGCATGCGTATGTACGGAATACCGTCTCCACGCCATGGTGTAATCTATTTTCCACCACCACCTTACTTGGATGGGTATAATGGTATAAATAATAACAATATATGATTATTATAAAGTGATAATGATTATGTAATTGTATACATACACTCCAATAAAATTCCATGATCATGGGAATGATATCATCGCTCGTGCGTACGTACGGAATACCGTCTCCACGACGCGATGAGATTCATTCTCAATGATTAACCATTCACAAATGATTATAAAGTATATATAATAAGTAATCATGAAATATTTGACATAATAATGATACTGGATTTATGTATATCTATATATATGTATTTCATCCAATTAATTCCATTAAATTCAATGAGGAAACGAAAACAACGTTCATGCCTATGTACGACCTACCGTCTCCATTAACAGTGTATTTATATCCATCTATCGATCTATTACATATATGTATATTCTTAATATATATTATATAAAAATCATGTTTTAAATTCTGGATCTAAGTAATCATGATCAAAGTAATCATATGAATAATTACAAGTCAAAACACGGACGACAAATGAAACGATTTTACCAAAAATGCTCTTTAACATGGAATTTACAAAAGAACGGGTAATATAAAGTCATAAATGAACCATATATGATATCATTACAATTAATATGATTCATTAATAATTCAATAACATTATTTAAGTCATTATACAGGAGGTTCGGATACATACGAAGCATATCAGAACTAAGGTAAGGGATAAATTTTGCAAATCTCATTTTTATCCGAGATTGCTTATTCGTAAGTATTTACTGAGGTTATTTCTATAATCCATGTCCATGTTTTATAAAAGTGTTTTCATGTATGTTTAAACTCATTTTTACCCATTTTTTACTTTTTGACTTTTACTACATGTTATGTAAGGAATCTTTCTTTTCATTACGTTACGAGGTACTTTTTTAACTTTTTCGACAAAAGTATGAGAAGAATGTTTTTTTAACTTATATGACATGAAATGATTTTTACGGTTTCATAAAGCGTTATTTTCATGAAGCTTCCTCCAAAATATTTCATTAATTTTTTCAAAAAAATCTCTTTTAAAATTTCATGACGTTTTGTGAAAAGAAATTGATTTTGAAAAAGAAAGGATATTTTCATCAAGAATTCATTTCATGTATTTTATCAAAAACAATTTTCATCTAAGATGACATTATTTCATATGTTTATATTTCAAATATCATGTCTCTATGATTTAAATGGTTTCACTTTTCTTATTATGAAATGATATCCATTTCTTTTTTATGGATTATGTGATGATGGAATGATGTTTATGAAACCCATATTGTTTATTGGGTTATTATGAATGATGTCTGTTTTTTTATGGCACAAGTAAGAATGATTTCATTATGAGATGGGTGGGACCTATATATCCCCACAATGCATTGGGTAAATATTTATATCTCATGAGATAGACATGGCTGGAATGGCAGGTTAAACTGGTTCAGTAAAACAGGACTGAAACGAATAGTGAACTCGATTCAGAAAGGGACTTTGTCCACTAAGATGGTCTTGGAAGCAAAGCCCTGGCTACTATGGAATTCATTACATGTTCTTAATGGATGCCACAATTACATGTTTTATTCCCATGCTATTTTGTCATTCTTAATTTTTCTTTATGATCTATGCCTTACGTACTTCCATGTTTTATGTAATTTATCAAGATTTTGATGTTTAAACATTATGTTCATGTTTTTATGTTCAAATGTATATGGTATATTTTATTTTATCCATGCATACCCTTACTGAGAATTTGAGGTCACCCTTTTTATGTTTTCTTTTCCCCAGGATATAAAGAAATGTTTTAGGTAAGACAAAAAGGGAAGTATCTTTATTGGAGATGTTGAAGATCTTTCACCACGATTAGAAGATTACGTTCCAAGTTTCCAAAGACACTAAACTATTACGGTCCTTGTGTGTCTGTTTTTTTATGTATTAAGTAGTCCTCTAAAGTAATTTAATGTCCATGTACGTCAAGCTTAGGGTCTCTACATTTGGTATTAGAGGAATGGTTTAGTCAACCTTTGGAAACTAGGATGCGAGAACATTAGTGAGATCCCTAGATATATTTCTAAGGTATGTCTAGGGATGTCCCTAAGGTTAAGTATATGTTATAGTCCTAGAATTGCACTAACCATCTTAGAATTAAACCTAAGAAGTTAGATATTGAAGGTACTCCCCCTTTATTATATTTTTTTCCCTAGTGCGATTTTTACCTCTCACACTATTCTTTTTGGGTTTTAGATGATGGCTGGAACCTGAAGGAACTGTGTTGATCAATGTAATGGACAATGAAATGATTGTCCTCATAAACCAACAAATGTTATGGGATATAGAGTGAAAAATCTTATTTCTATACTTACATAAGCTATGAATCATTCTGGACATCCAAATGAGCAGAGAAGGGAACAATATTCTATCGAGTCCTTCATGAGGCAACGTCCACCTTCTTTCAGGGGGTCTTCTTATCCACTTGTTGCTGATCAATGGATCAGTACTACTGAAAAGATATTTTCAGTTCATCAATGTTATAAACATGATAAAGTCATCTTAGCAGTGTATCGTTTGGAAGGTGATGCTGATCAATGGTAGAATCTTATCAAGAATACGAGGCCAAGAGATGAAATTGAGTCCATGGAATGGGACGAGTTCAAGAACTTATTTTTCAATAAGTACTTCCCTCGTATTCTTAAAACAAAGATGGAGAGTGAGTTTCTTGAACTAAAGCAAAACGATGATGAATCTGTTGGTATATACGAAACGAATTTTACAAGGCATTCAAGGTATGCATCTGGATTTTTCATCCAACCTGAAAGTAATGTTGATCAATTTTTCAGTGTCTTAAAACCAAATCTTCGAAGGGAATTAACTATAAGAGACTTCAATAGCTATGAAGAAATTGTGTGTTTTACTATAAAGGTAGAAATGTAAGTTGGTGTTACATATCCATCTCATAGTTTTGACAAGAAATGAAAGATGGAGTTCAAGGAGAAATATCAGAATAATAGTGAAAAGAATATGAATGTTTCCTTATGCTCAAAGTGTGGAAAAAATAGTGGTGGAGATTGTCTTGAAGGGAATAGAAAATGATTTAAGTGTGGAAAAGAAGGTCGTCAAGAAGCTGAGTGTCGAAGTAATGGAAAAAGGGTTTCTAATGATGTGTATAATGAAAAGACATCGTAGAACGCACCACCAACACTTCAATGCTTCATGTGCAAGTAAATGGGTCATTATGATAAAAAATGCCCTAATCCAAGGGTTAGTGATGATCGACATGAGCAACCAATTATGTCAAAGGACAAAGGGAAGTCACATGCGATCACTATTGGCGATGTTGAATATGACAACGATGTGGTGGAATGATTAAGTGTTAATGTAATGGGATTCCAAAATAATTTTGTATATATTATCATGGAATATTGGAATATTTATGTATTGGTCTATTGTGGTTTTCAATGGTACCAGTAACCATAGAATGTGATTGAGATATTTTTGGAAAAAAATATGATATGCGCATAATGAAAGGAAAATGAGAAAATGAAATGTTTGACCGTATTCATGAGCTCATGACTGATATAAGGAGAAGGTTATATCATGGTTTGAGTATATAGAATTTTTGGATTTTGGTATGTGGAAAGAGATAACTTTTAACTACATTCATGTTTTCACTAAGGTTTAATGGGTATTCGTTTTTCAAGAGAATACGTGATTAAGGCCATCGAACGTTTGTAGTGTGACCAACAAGACATATCTTATGAAATATGGGGAGCAACGACGGTATTAACATGCTTCTTATATGAAATCTCTGGTAATCGTTTTCACTATAATATGACAATGGACTGCAATATTATGGATAAGCCTAAAGATTGGAATGGATTATGTTGGACATAAGTTAGTATTGTTTAAGGATAGAACCTTTTTTCGATATTATTGATGGGATGATATAGTAATGTAGTTTTTGAAAAAGGAAAACCTGCAGGACGGGCGACAGCCCATCGCGTCGGACAAGGCTATGGGAATCGAACGCACAACCGAAGTGCGACTGTCCTTTATCACCTACCACTGGCCTACATGAAGTCCCTGGTTAGTAGAAACTAGTTTTATTTTATTAAGCAGTATGATATATGAAGTATAAGTTCATTTTTGGATTCATATACGATTAACCTCACCATAGATGGACTTATGTATATTTGATAACTTTTTCTAACCTTTTGTTTAAAACAGATGGAATGACCCATCATTTTATCAAATGATCTATTAACACTTCATAAATAACAAATTCAACTTCATTTCATTAAGAGATGAAGTGGAAATTGTTCAAAGCACAAAAAACATTGAAATTGTACCAAAATCATTTATGTATTTCTTTTAATTCATCAACTTTAGGGAAATTATCTTGAAAACCAAAAATGTTGTCCTAGTTCCCTTATATCTGATTAATCAGATGGTACCGTAGATCA
The DNA here is from genome assembly GCA_963277665.1 of Viscum album. NCBI lineage: Eukaryota > Viridiplantae > Streptophyta > Magnoliopsida > Santalales > Viscaceae > Viscum > Viscum album. The sequence continues at coordinate 519,765,978 of OY728153.1, read as the reverse complement.
TCAGAAATCAATAGCTTTGTGATTGTTGGCTTTTTCATAGCCATGTTCTCTACCACTCTCCATCAGAACATTAAGGTTAGATTTTTCTTCCATAGCCATATTTTCACCAATGATCTCCTACGTGGAAACCCCGTGATGAGTTAATTTGGGTAACTGTTACATTTCATACTTTAGTTTTTAAAAGCCATGTGTTGGTATTCCTTTTTACGATGTAGGTTTCTATTAAACAAACTTTCAAGTAGTAAACCATTTATAACCCCGACGAATTTTGAGGGAAAAATTAATTTTAAGTGGGGTAGAATGTAACACCCCGAGATTTTATGAAAAATATTCTTTTAATTTTAGTAATGTCTTGTGTTCTTTGCTACAACAAGATTACCTTGCGCTATACGCAACACCGTATTAGCTTGCAGTATACGCAACACTATTCTTGGATCGTGTTACACACAATTTTGATAATAGTTATTCTACGCAACATTGAGTATATATATATATATTCAATGTATAAATGAAATATGGTTGGATTCAGTTATACGAAACAACGAAGGATTTTTGCACATCACGGAACCCTTACTTGGCTTGCATTACACGCAATCGCGACCTTCCTCGATAGCATGTGTTGTACGCAATACAGGGTGTTACTAAACAATGATATATTATTATAATATTATTATTAACTAGCCGTTATGAATATTATTAACTAAATTTTGAATTTTATAACATTATTATTCATATTAAACATTTTCTAGAACAATTTATCAGAAAAATATAAAATTTTCGGGTAAAATAATTATTTTTCAAAAAAATAATGTTTTGCCGCCTTTTGATGGAACACCCACATTAAATCTAGTTTTTGAAAGTTTTATAGGTTCCATTTGACAAAATAAAATTATTATTTGGAATAAAGAAATAAAAATTTACTTTGGATAAATTTTTCATTTTATTCTGATGACTTTCATATTTTAATGAATAGTAAAAAGACGCTATATTTTAATTGAAAACAACTTTTTTCATCGTAATATCTTATGTGGTTAAATTATAATATTGAATGGTTTTAAAGTATAAATATAATATATTTTTACCATTTAATATAATTTATGTCATTATCATTGATTTTACCTTGAATTCGTAGGTTAAATCAATTCAATCTTTTGCAATGTTCTAAAGAAAAACTCGTTTTCTTTCGACAATGGGATTAATTTGAATTAAGTTCTGAAACTTTTGTGTATTGAATTTGGAAAAATAGATTTCATATTTGGAATCAGTAGGTCCAAATTATGTTAATAATCTACTTTTTATTTTTGGGCATTGTGAATAGTAACTACGGTAAATTTTATTTATTGTAGTTAAAGGTAAATCGGGTAATTAAGGGTAAATATAAGATTATAAAATTACCATAACACATGGAAAAATCATATATAATGACTAAAAGTCGACCCATATAACCTAAGGGTCGGATTAGATTCATTTAATAGGATTTTTTCCCTTAAAATAATATAATTATTATTAAAACCAAAGAAAGTGACAACGTGTCACTCTCTTAAATACTATAAGTATAATAATTATAAGTTAGTGATAAACTTCATGAAACATTGAAAATTAATAGTCTAAATAAATCTAACAAAATTATATACATCATGAGAATTTATTTAGAATTTTTTGGGATTAAATAATTATCATTAATTGTGACACAATAGTGATGCAGAAATTACACATCTAGTGAAAAATCAAGAATATAGTTTTTATTAAACTAATAGTGACCATGAAAGGCACAAAACCATGACCAAAACTAATCTTCCATGTAAATTTAAACTATAATCATCCAATGGTCTAATATTTGACCATTTGGAGTCTTATACAAGAAATTATGACACTTATATTATATTATTTTAAATGATGCCAATGTTGTCACCTTCATAATTTAATAAATATAACAATTTAACTATTGTGATTTTAAGATTATAAATTCAAGTAAAAGTATTATTGTGAATTTTAATAGATTTATCTTCATCATAGGATTTTAGTTTTAATTTTTATGCAACATATAAGTATATTAAATAATTATACAAAAATGTAGTAGTAATTATTTTATTAAGAGATAAACCAAATAAATGGTTTTAAAAATAATAAAATAAATATTATATGAACTATTTAATGTTCTCCACTAATTTTCTAGATACATATTACCTTTTATGAATCTGTTAAACTTTTATTTCGAACATAGCTTCTGTACATATTTTATTTAAATTCATGTAAATGAATAGTGTCAAAATTGACACTATTGTTATTTTATAAAAATAACATATTATAAAATTGTTTAAAAATCACAAAAATATTTAAAAATTATAAATTTAATATTAAATGGTCTATAATGTTATAAAGTAAAAAATTATTTAAAATTCACAACAAATAAGTAATTATTTTTTATATTTTAAAATTATTAATTTTATTACCACAAATAAACCTAAATAGATTAAATAAGGATAAACCAAAATGATAAGGTTTAAAATAAGATCCAAAAATTTCTAAATTTTATTTTTTGATGATATTACAACCCTGTATCATCTAATATTCGGATATGAGTCATTTTTGGATGTTTTTAACTGGGCTTATCTTTATTATAAATTAATGTTTTTATGAATTCCACAGGTGCCCCTCTCCTCCCTTATAAAAGGGCACCTCCTCCCTCTCTTCCACACACCACTATGAGCCTTCATGCTCGGCCAAAACCTGACCAATTCTCTTCTACACTTCCCTTGAAACATCTTAGAGGTACTGGTCTTTTTCAAAGACCACTTTTAGTGCCCTCAGATGAGGTCTCAAAGAGGTGCTTCAAATAAGAGGTAATTTCCGTTACCGATTCATTCACATTTATTTCTTCTTCCACTTATTAATCTTAGGTTGTTTCATTATGAACTAATAACATCAGTATCACTCATATACTGATATGTTATTATAATTATGAAACATCCCTATTTCACCATCTATCCATCCTACGGAAAATGAAATCACCACGCGTGCGTACGTACGGAATATCGTCTCCACGCTGTGGTGTAATCTATTTTCCACCACCACCTTACTTGGATGGGAATAATGGTGTAAATAATAACTATATATTATTATTGTAAAGTGATAGTTATTCTGTAATAGTATACATACACTCCAATAAAATTCCACGATCATGGGAACGAAATCATCGCTCGTGCATACGTACGGAATACCGTCTCCACGACGCGATGAGATTCATTCTCAATTATTATCCATTTATAAATGATTATAAAGTATATATAATAATTAATCATTAAATATATGATATAATAATGATACTGGATATATATATATATATGTATGTCATCCAATTAATTCCATTAAATTCTATAAGGAAATGAAAACAACGTTAATGCGTACGTACGGCCTACCATATCCAAGAACGGTGTATTTAATTCCATTTATCGATCTATTACATAATGTATATTCTGAATATTTATTATATATAAATAATTTTTTACATCCTGGATGTAATTAATAATGATCTAAGTAATCATATGAATAATTACAAGTCAAAACACGGACGACAAATGAAACGATTTTACCCAAAACGCTCTTTAACATGGAATTTACAAAATAACGGGTAATATAAAGTAATAAGTGAACCATATATGATATCATAACAATTAATATTATTCTGTAATAAGTTAATAACATTATTTAAATCATTATACAGGAGGTTCGGATACGTATGAAGCATATTGGACCTAAGGTAATTGATAAATTTTTCAAATCTCGTTTTTATCCGAGATTGCTTATTCGTAAGTATTTACTGAGGATATTTCAATCATCCATGTCCATGATTTATAAAAGTGTTTTCATGTATGTTTAAAGTCATTTTTACCCATTTTTTACTTTTTGACTTTTTATACATGTTATGTAAGGAATCTTTATTTTGTTTATGTAACGAGGTACTTTTTTAACTTTTCGACAAAAGTACGAGAAGAATGTTTTTTTAACTTATACGACATGAAAGGATTTTTACAGTTTCTTAAAGCCTTATTTTCATAAATCTTCCTCCAAAATATTTCATTACTATTTTCAAAAAAAACTCTTTCTTTTAAAATTGCATGACGTTTTGTGAAAAGAAATTGATTTTGAAGAAGAAATGATATTTTCCTCAATAATTCATTTCATGTATTTTATCAAAACCATTTTTCATCTAAGATGACATTATTTCATATGTGTATGTTTCAAGTATCATGTCTCTATGATTTAAATGGTTTCAATTTTCTTATTATGAAATGATATCCATTTCTTTTATATATATTATGTGATGATGGAATGATGTTTATGAAACCCATTTTGTTTATTATGTTATTATGAATGATGTATGTTTTTTGTGTCACAAGTAAGAATTATCTCATTATGAGATGGGTGGAACCTATATCTCCATCTAATGCATTGGGTAAAGATTTATATATCATGAGATAGACATGGCTGGAATGACAGGTTATACCTGTTCAGTAAAACAGGACTAAAACGAGGAGTGAACTCGATTCAGAAAGGGACTTCGTCCACTAAGATGGTCTTGGAAGCAATACCGTGGCTACTATGGAAATCATTACATGTGCTTAATGGATTTCACAATTACATGTTTTATTCCCATGCTATTTTTTCATTCTTAATGTTTCTTTATGATCTATGCCTTACGTACTTCCATGTTTTATGTCATTTCTCAAGCTTTTGATGTTTAAACATTATGTTCATGTTTTTAAGTTCAAATGTATATGGAATGTTTTATTTTATCCATGCTTACCCTTACTGATCATTTGAGATCACCCTTTGTATGTTTTCTCTTCCCCAGGATATAAAGAAAGGTTTTAGGTAAGAAAAAAAGGGAAAGATCATTATAGGAGATGTTGAAGATCTTTCACCACAATTAGAAGATTACGTTCCAAGTTTCCAAAGACACTAAACTATTACGGTCCTTGTGTGTCTGTTTTTGTTATGTATTAAGTATTCCTCTAATGTAATGTAATGTCCATGTACGTCAAGCTTTGGGTCTCTATAATGATAATGCCAGATGCATACCTTAATAGCCTTGTAAAATTTGCTTCCTATATAACAACAGATTCATCATCCTTTTGCTTAAGCTCATGGAACTCCTTTTCCATATTTGTTCAATGAATACAAGGGAAGTACTTATTGAAAAAAAAAGTTCTTGAACTAATCTCATTCCATTGATTCGATTTCATATTGGGGTCTTATATTCTTAATTAGAGTCCACGACTGGTCTACTTCTCCTTCTAAACATTAAACAGCCAGAAAGAATTTTTCATGTTCTATATAGAAAAGTATGGAAAATACCTTTTCAATGGTACTGATTCATTGTTCAGCAACAAGTGGATCAGAAGACCCACGGAAAGAAGTTGGATGTTGCCTCATGAAGGAATCAATAGAATATTGTTCCCTTCAATGCACATTTTGATGTCCAGAATGATTCATAGCTTGTGTAAGTATAGAAATAATAATTTTCACTCCATATCACATAACATTGGTTTTTTCAAGAGGACAATCATTGCACTTTCCATTACATTGATCAACACGGATCCTTTGGGTTCCAACCATCATCTAAATCCCATAAAGAATAGTGTGAGAGGAAAAAATCATTCTAGGTAAAAAAATATAATAAAGGGGTAGTAACTTCAATATTTAACATCTTACGTTTAATTCTAATATCGTTACCGTAATTCTAGGACTATAACCTATACTAATACATAACCTTAGGGACATCCCTAGACATACCATAGAAATATCTATCGAGATATCACTAATGTTTTTCATATACTAGTTTTCTATGGTTAACTAAATCTTTGCTCTGATACCAACTGTAGAGAACCAAAGCTTGACATACATAGACGTCACATTACTTAAGCAGAATACATAATACATAACAAAAACTGACACCCAAGGACCATAATACTTTAGTGTCTTTAGAAACTCGAATCATAATATTCTAATCGTGGTGAAAGATCTTCAACATCTACCATAAATATCGTCCCCTTTTTGTTTTACCTAAAACCATTATTTATATCCTGGGGAAATGAAAAAATAAAAAGGGTGAGCTCAAATTCACAGTAAGGTTAAACATAGGGAACATAAAACAATCAATAATCATTTGAATGAAAAAACATGAACATAAAATCAAAACATCAAAATCATGAGCAATGACATAAATCATGGAAGTAAATAAGGAATATATCATAAAGGAACATAAATAACAACAAAATAGAATGGGAATAAAACATGTGATTGTTTCATCCCATTAAGAAAATGATATTATTTCCATAGTATTCAAGTCATTGCTGCCAAGACCATCATAGTGGACAAAGTCCATTACTGAATCAGGTTTACCTGCCGTTACAGCTCTATATTATAGTACCGGATTAACTTTCCGTTACAACCATGTCTATCTCATAAGATATAAATATTTATACAATGAATGTTAGGGAGATATAGTTCCCACACATCTCATAATGAAATCATTATTACATGTACCACAACATAAACATAAACCATTCATCATAACCCAAAGAATAAAATGGGTTTCATAAACATCATCCCATAATAACGTAATCCATATAAAACAAATAGATATCATTAAATCATAAGAAAAGAGAAACCATGTAAATAATATAGACATTATACTTGAAACATAAATATATTATATAATGTCAACTTAGATGGAAAATAGTTTTAAAAAACCCTTGAAATGAATTCTTGAGAAAAATATCATTTCTTCTTCAAAATAATTTTCTTTTCACAAAATACCAGGCAATTTTAAAAGAAAAGAATTTTGTTGAAAATAATATTTAATTATTGTATAGTATGATTCATGAAAATAATTCATTATGAAACCGTAAAAATCAGTTCATGGTGTATGAGTTTAAAAAACATAATCCTCGTTCTTTTAATGGAAAGGTAAAAAAGTACCACGTATGGTAATCAAAAGAATGATTCCTTACATAACACAAAGTTAAAGTCAAAGAGGGGTAAACATGAATTTAAAACTACATGGAATAATATTAAACACATTAAGAAAAACATTTTCATTGACATGGAAAAAAATATAACCCAAGTAAATACTTACGTATAAGCAATCTCGGATAAAAATGATATTTCAAAATTATACCTTACCTTCTTTCCGATATGCATCGTATGTATGTGAAACTATTGTATAATTATTTACATAATATCATTGACTTATTACTGAATCATATTAATTGTTATGATATCATATATGGTTCACTTATGACTTTATATTACTCATTGTTTTGTAAATTCCATGTTAAAGCATCATTTTGGGAAAATTCGTTTCATTTATCGTACATGTTTTGAATTTTTTTTCTTGATATTATTACTTATATCCTGATTTACATAATTAGAGGATGTAAAAAATGCTTTATATATTATATATATTCAGAATATAAATATTTATGATAGGTCGATAAATGGAATGAAATACACCGTTCATGGAGATGGTAGGCCGTTCGTACGCATGAACGCAATATTCTTTTCCTTATTGAAAAGAATGGGATTCAGTAAATGAAATATATATGTACATAAATCCAGTATCATTATTATGTAATATATTTTATGATTATTTATTATATATACTTTATAATCAATCTTTAATGGTTAATCACAGAAAATGAATCTCATCGTGTTCGTGGAGACGGTAATCCGTACGTATGCACGTGCGATGATATAATTCTTTTGATATTAAAATCATATATAATTGGATGGTATATCATATATAAAGAATCATATTAATTTTATATTTATTATTTATATCATTTATACTCATTATTATACCCAACCAAATGATTAAATGTTTTAATAACAAACTACAGCACGACGTGGAGACGGTAAGCCGTACGTACGCACATGTGATAACTTTTTCATTCATAGGATGGATAAAATAACTAATATGGTTGTAAAATTTTCATAATAACAACACTATATATAGAAGATACTGGATTTATTATTTTATAATGGAATCAAAAAAGGTGGAGGAAGTGGAAGAAGAAAGAAACTCGAAATATGTGGTGAGATATTTACATCTTCATCGGGTTCTTCCTTTTCATTTCATCAAAAGGGATTCTTAGGTTGAGTTTCTGACTAAAGTAAGGCCTCTATAATTAAGGGAGTATATTTGAGAGGGTATTTGGGAAGGTTTTGTCGGAGCCAAATATATTGGGATGAGTGAAAGTGAGAGAAGAGGGAGTGCCCTTTTATTAGAGGGGTGAGGGGCACCTTAGGAAAAACTTAAAATATTATTTTATAATAATTTCATATTCGGTTTATAATGGCTCCAATGTGACTTATTTGGAGGCTAGGGTGAGGATGGGTCGAAATCCTATCAAAATATATGTTTTAGACATGTTTAGGATACCATTTTAACCTTATCATTTAGATTTAACTCTATAATAAATAATTTAACTTTTTCCGTGTCTTCTTGTATTCTTACACTATATAGATAATAAACATACTATAAACATCCAATAAAACCCCAATAGGTTAATTAATTTCATATATATTATTAGATAAGTATTTTGGCCGAACCATATATTTTCATGAATAGAATATCAATTAATAATTTAATATTTTTTAAAAAACTCTTTTATGTCAATTTTGACACTATTTCGTACTTTGTTTTTTATAAATTAAGAACAACATTATTACTTCGAAAAAAATTCTTCTAACCAACCTTAATATGTTATATTAACCTAGGAAACTAGTTTAAGTCATAAAAATTCTAAATTACAATAATTTCGGTATTTGTAATATCAATTATGTTAATATTTTATTAATAAAGTAATTACTACATCATCATTGTGTCATAAATAAATTAAATTACTTAATGTCTAAATAATATAAAAAAATAGGATTTTTTATTAAATAATTTTATATTCCTAATGAATATTTACATTTGAATTTATCTTATGTATAGCCCTATATTAAAAAATGTTTTATTTATTAAACTTTGATTTTAACTATTTTTACTCTTCTTTAAATAAAATAAAAATTAAAGTCCTAATCTAATCCATGTGGATCAAATAGGATGATATTTTATTCCTAAGGTTGTTTTTGGTCGAATTATACTTATCCAATAGAATTAGGACATGTGTTAGGTTAATAATAATATCATTTGTACCCTTATTCACCCTATTTAATTTTAACCGTGGTAAAAATGTAAAAAGTTACTATACACCAAAAATTATTTTTATCTTATTGAACAAAATTTCACTCATTCATATTAACCATGTCTCTTGGATTTTCGAAATTCAACTCACAAAAATGTTAAAATTATGTTTTATATAAATTTGAAAATTCTCTTAGGCGGTGGGTAAAAGACGATAAAAAGTTCAATAAAATTTTTATATATCTAAAATTATTATAAAATTACTCCTATGAATTACCATGAACATATATATTAATTATCTACCTATTTAGACCTAAATAAATTTAAATAAAATATAAAATTATTTAAATAAAAATTCGGTTGTAAACTATAACTCAGTGTTTTTCACTATTCATCAAAAAATGAATGTTTTCAGAAAAATACCAAAAAATCACCCTAAGCTAATTTCAATATTCCGAATCCAAAAATGAAGTCCATTTTATAAGATAAAATTTATAAAATTTCAAAAAGTGGGTATTACTATTCATAACGGCTAGTTTATATAACATTTTAATATCATATCGTTGTTTAGTGAAACTCAGTATTATGTATAACACATGCTATCGAGGAAGGTTGTGATTTCGTGTAATGCAAGCCATGTCAGGGATTTGTGTAGTGAAAGATCCCTTTGGTGTTGCGTATAACATAATCAAAACGTATTTCATTTATACATTCAACAAAATCTATACTTAATGTTGCGTAAAATAATTTCCACAAAACCAACTTGAAATTGTGTGTAACACGTGCCAAGAATAGTGTTGTGTATAATGCAAGCTAATACGGTGTTGCTAATAATACAAACTAATATTGGTGTAGTGTACAATAGAAGAAATCAGAGAAATTAAAATGAATACATGTCATTAAATCTTGGGTTGTTACAAGGTGTTTCTAGTAATTACTTTAAAAACATGCTGTTTATCTCTTGTTGTTATGGTTTCCTTCTTTAGGATAGACGAGTTGAGATTTAAGTGGTTTCTTGGAATCATAATCCCCACATTGTTTATGCGATTAGATATCCTTCACGCATAGTGTTGTGATTGAACTATCATTTCCATATGGATTTGGAACTATTTATACTGGGAGTTTACATTGGTATATGGTTAGAACATACATTATCCATGAAAATTGATCAGTTAGATTAGTAATTTCATCTTCAATTTTTGAAACATTTATCTTAAATTTAGGATCTGCATTTATTTGTGCAACTGTTGATGGTTACTCATAATTCTTTCATAGGAATGGTGGTGGTTTGAATGTTTTTTTTGCTAGTAAGAATTCTTAGAAGTTTTTTTAATTGTGTCAGGTTCTGATATTGTTGTTGAAATGTGATCCGGCTTGGTTCTATTGAAATCCATACCTTGTTTTCGGCTGAGGATGGATTTGCCTTTTCTGATAGGATGCAACAAACATTCTGACTCATACACTTATGTAAATTGTTTAGTGTAATGATAAGATGAAGAGCATGAACCCCATAGCTGACTCAGGCCATGTTATTCCTTCACAAGGTTTATAGTATTTTTGACCATAATAGTAGTCATTTCCTTAATCATTGTTTCATGTAAGGTTGATGAATAATTTGGTGTCCATACCTCATGGATTCCTCCGGTTCTCATACCACTTGTGTCGAACTAATATGTGTTTTGTGCAATCATTTTAATTAGTCATCTAGAAACCTCTCATGACATGTCAATAAAAGTTCATCCAGATGATGCATCTAGAAAGTTTCAATCATTTTCAAGAAATCCCTGATAGAATAAAGCAATGAAACGATGTTATACCATAGAATGATTTGGATAGCCATCATAGAGCTTATTGATTCCTTCCCAGTACACATAAATTATTTAATCGGACGATTAGTGAATGAAATAGATCTATTTTCAGATAGTCATGCCACTTGATATGGGAAAAGTCCTTTGCATGAAGAATATTTTAGGATCCTCATAGTCATGGACTTCTCCTGCTTATAGACTGTACCACCATTGCTCCCTTGAGTGAGAAGGGTAATTCCCTCCACTTTACGTATTCTTCTGTAACACCTTCAGGTCATCATCTTGAGCACACATTTGTATGTTTTTGGATATTTTGATCAGTGTATTCACCAGGTAGACTATGAATTTTATACAGAATGTAAATCATTTTAATACACATATCAAAATCATTTTCTAAGATAGAGATTACAAGTTAATTTCATTGGTTATCTAATTGTATTGAACACAATTATGAGAAAATTAATCTATTTAGGGAGAGATTCATCAATAGAGTCCTCTATCTCCATTGTCCAAAAAATTATTTTAAGAGTATTCATATTTTAATATTCAAGTAGGTCTATTCTATTTCATGTTTGTGTAACGACCATTAAACCCTCACCACCCAGTCCTAATATATTCCACCTTATACAAAAGAGAATTTGGAGGATGGAGATAATGATTGTTGACTAATGAAATAAAAAAATAGAATTAAATCCTAAAGAAACCACATTCATAATTTCAAAGATTATATTTAATTGAAACTACATTTAGAAAGAATTAGGGATCTTATTACATTGAAACACAAGAAATCAAGAAAAACACATATGTATAGCTTTCCCCATTCCCAATCACTCAATGATACTACCCCTCCATGGATGGGGAAGTCGAGATGATATGGGATAGGAAAGAAATTAAAATAAAAGAGAAATAATGCAAATAAAAAATCAAATGATATCCATTGTCCAATGATTCCATAGCTGGTCGATAGGAGGAAGTCGGGATGGAATTGAATGACGTGAGAGGTTGGAGATCCTATAATTTTATAGGAATAATTTTTCCTCCCAATGTTCTCATGTTGACTACCCAATTAAGGATATAATAAATCATTTCTAACTCCTTGAATGTAATTTTCAATTTCATTTTCTGTCCACCCTCAAATATTCTGAGTATTTGGACTCTCAGTGAGGTATTTATGCCCTTTCTACTCCAAGAATTTATTCACTTCAAACAGACTGTCCAAAATGCATATATCATTCATTAATAACCATGCAAACAACCTCCCAACATGTTGGATTCTTCATAAAATACTTCATGATTTTTCTTGGTTGGACATCTTACAAATTTTGGATTAATTGGAAAAATCATGTAAGAGTTATTAATTTTTATTGGAGATTTCTTTCTTCATGATGAAATTTCCAAAAAGCTTCCTTCAATTGACCTCATTGAAAATAAACCTTCATTGATTCCAAACTCAATGAAATTGTATGTATGTAGATTAAATTGATTCCTCTTTAAACATCTAGTCGAATCACCTAAATTGGAGTTGTGTAGGCTGATATGATCTTATGTTACTGTGGTGGGGTGCACGCTATCCTCCAGAAGAAGTCAATATTTCATTGATTTGTATGGTATCTAGATGATCGAATCCTCCACTATTCCAGAAGAGAAATATAAAGGTAATAAATCAAGGATTATAAAAAATAATCATTCAATTTGGAATTAAATTTTTAATTAAATGACCAAAATACTCATGAGGTGAAAAGTTGTCAAAATCCAGATTTAAGAAACATACCATTTTTATCCCAACACACACCCAAAATATTAAAATCATGAAAATAATCTAAAATTGAAAATTTTTTTGATATTAAATACTTAAAATGAATAAAAAATTATTATAATATTATCTCTATTAGTAATATTGCAAAATAAATAATAAGAAATATCGGAAATAGTAAACAACATAATGATGAAATAAATATTATAAGGATGATATAATAAATAACTAGGAATCTTTCCAAACAAAAGATGATGCAACATTTTACATGTTCTAAAAAATTACCCAAAACATGATATAGTGTAGTCAGATACAATATAAAATAAAAAGGTATAGAAAATAAAAAAAAAACTCAAAATCATTGCAATCCATAGCTTCGTCTCATGCTCTCCTGCTCATAATATCAATCAATTACCTATATAATGGAACATTCCCTTATCTAACCCCGCAACAATATAATCTGTTTGGCCCAAAAAAATGACCTAAACATGGTGTGAGAAATAACTCCCAATAGGCATCCACCAATGATCTGTGCCAGTCTGTCAATAGTTATATGAAACAATAGAGTACAATAGTGAATGCAATAACATGGATGTACTCAAATGTAATCAATCATACTAGTATTGGTTACCATTTATATTCAATTCATGTTCTTTAGATGTTAAATTTACATTAATTATAAATTATTGATATCCAACATCAGCCCGTCAATCCCCCTTGTAATGTAAGCACAGTAGATGACTCAAAATTTCATCTAAACAGATAAGTGAAAACTGAATCCAAGCATGTGATTTGTCTTCGAAGACACACCCTAGGTCAGTCCATTTCAATATTCAATTCAAAACCTCACTCATGTTCATAGAAAAAGAATTCCCATATAAATAACCAATACTCCCCAGCATGCATAACAAAACATCACCCACGGGCATAGCAGTCACTCATGGTTGAGCCCAGTATATCATCATTTCAGCATGTTTCAGTGTAAAATATGATATATAATAATTTCAGTTTGTTTCAAGTCCATGCCCAGTGAATACGAATTTTAGTATGTTTTAGGGCCAATCCTCATGTATATGCATTTCATTATAATAAACAAAAAATGTATTTAACAATTTTACATTCTTTACATAAAGTCAACTCATGTGCACATCATAGATACCATGAAATAAGTGAATTAAACTATCACAAGGCTTAAATAATTATAATCACATGGACAATTCATATCACAAGACTAATATGTAATCTTACAGTTAAAAGGCTTAAACAATTATATGCATAACCTAGGGGAAAGAGGTAAAATGGTTATCCCAAGACCTTAATCAATCCAATTTCAATTTTACCCAATTTCAATCACATTATAATTCAATTAATTTATAACAGCCAAAATAGTGGAAATATGGCTTGCCTCATAGGCAACCTATAAAAATGGCCATAAACAACTATTCAGGGGAAACACACCCATGGGGTGGCTATAATTTAAGGAAATCATCATTACATATGAATAATAACACCTATTCAATTACCTAAACCTAATAAGAAATAACACTGGTCAAAAACAAATCAATGTGAAACCCAAAAATGGAAGCATGGAACTTCATCACTTATATTATTTTCGAAAATTAATGACAGGAACCAAACCACCTTCCTTGTTCTCCTGTGACTCTCCTTATCCAGTGTTGGCCACTAACTCATGATAAAATGGAAAAGATCTAGAATATAAGGTAAGATTTTTATTTTCCAATAACATATTCAAAAGAAGAAGTCATAATAAACTACTCAAGTATAATTGAGAGCATACTGATTGGGTTTCAATGCATTTGATGGTGATCAAATCAGAGTTTGGATGGACAAATGGGAGGAAAATGGACCTCAGCACTGCTGTTCAGGAACCTAGACAAGGGTTCTGTTCTTCTAATAAAACATCAAGCAACTGGCTATTCTTGCCAAAAAATTAAAATACTTGGCATCTACATTAAAATACATGTTTTGTAGTGACTTATTCTATATAGGTCCTGGCCAAACTGTCACATGGCGTGTATGGGGTACTACACGATGTGTACCCATATTACACGACATGTTCTTGAAAACACATAGCATGCAATCTTATTTTTCATCTATTTCATTAAGTAAAAAATAGTTATGATAATATATATACATCATAGGAAGAATTAGGTTCTTACAGTTGGTTTTTAGTGCAATTTTCATTGAACTCGGTAGTCGTGTTGATCGGGAGCGCATTTATTGACCACGTGCAAAAGGATCTTCCCCATATACAATGGTCCATGCTTGGATGGACCCATTGGACAAGTATGACTAGGACCATTGGATCATGTTGGGTTAGATCAGCAAGACCAGATCTGGTAGGGTCAACGAGTTAGGCCGGGTATGTCCGTGACTAGACTTGGGTTAGACGTTTTCACTAAAATGGTCATAAAGATCAATTGAAAGGTTTTATCAAAAATCCATATACTGAATGGGGACCCTTACTGAATGACGGTTCTTTTTTAGATGGGTTGGGGGTTTTAAAATGAACTAATATAGGTGTAGAGTTTCCCTTCGTTCATTACTCATGGGGGTTTTATGGAATTACGTCCACATCACTAGATAATAGTCCCCTATAGAGTCCAAATCCTAGATAGAGTTTTGGTATCCCCCTTTGCAATGTGAGTGATCCTCTATCTCCCTTGATAGAGTTTTGTGGGAATTGATGTGACCTCTGAGTGTAGGGAATTTTTCATCCATCTAGTAGGACATATCAGTAGGGTTGTCAGTATTATTTAAGAAGGATCCCCTATGTTATCAGCCCTATTGATAAATTTGATTACTTTCTCTAAGGAGGATTACCTAGGTTGTGGGCTAATATAGATTGGGTAATCTTCATTTTATTGGAAGGACCCCCTCTCTATATATCAGGGTCATTGACCAGTATGCTCAATTTTGGTGGGTCCCAAATTTGAGGGAACTCTTTGAAAGAGTCTCCATTGATATCATAGATCTTGGATTGAGTTCTCACCGAACGAGCATTACATGAGCACAATCATATGGATGATATTGTATTGTGTCTATCCTCTTCCTAGAGCATCTAGATGTGGATGTGACCTTGAAACTTGTAATCATTTAGGATCTCACCTAGATATTTCTTTGATATGTGATATTGCCATATACCTTTTTTGAGATGACTATATCTTCTTATTATTGTTTCCCATTTGTGTTATTTTCTCATGGTATCTTCTTCCTGACATATCCTCTATGTTATTTTAGATTTTGTTATGAATTGTCCAACTGTGTATTGTTTTACTCAACCCTTCATGGGAGTTTCCCATACTTTTTGTGTCTTCTATAGACCATCAATTATTTGATGGAGTCCTATGTGGACTAGGACCTAGAGGTACATAGTGAGAGACTATATAGTTAAGGTGTGATCCTAAATCGTTTGACATGTATTCATGTACCGACCATTCAGGCATGGGCGTCAAGAGATTATTTTTAGGAACATGTGAAATGGATTGTTTATTTTTGGTGGGTCTATATTCTGGACCAATTTCACATTACTACACTTTAAATTCCTATCGTACTCAATGGTTGGTATCTTAGTCTATGAAAGAATTTTTTCTTATTTTTTTTAAATTTATGTATTTTGGGCTTGGGATTTCTTCTTGTGTACATGTACTTATAGAAATTCTTCCAATTTATAGGATATTCCAACTCTACACAAGTCGGAAACCCCTGGCCTTTTGGAGGTGGGCTTGGGGTAGTCATGGCTTGATCCCCTCTATGATGGGTCTTGATAAAGTTTTATCATATGAGGACATATCTACTTAAGGACTAAGTGTTTTTGAGGTTGGTTTAGGGAAATAATGTCGACTGTTTTGAGTTCAGATTTTAGACCATGGAATCCAATGTTGGTGTATCAGCCAACATTTCCATACAACAAGACTCCGGAATCCTTATTTTCATATTGATAAATGAAAACACATGTTGTAGGTAAAAATAATGGTACATGAATCATATGGGAATGTGTTTTGTTTTCTATATCCTTCTTGAGTCATCCCACCTAGTATACTCTTTCAACAATGATACATCTTGTTTTCTTATATGATTTATTCACAATGCTAGCCAAATTTGTTTCCATAGAAGGATCATGAGTTTAACCATATTTTTTATGAGGCATCCATGAGGGGAGCCAGTCATGGAGTAGTTTTTCATTAGGGCTTTTGGGAGGTGGAATATTATCTAACTTATTAGTTAGTAGGCCCACCATTAGTGGCTTAGGTGGACAAATCTTTCTAGACTAAGTTGTGGATGGATATTTCAGTGTTGGATGATGATAACCAAGGTACAAAGGCATATCATAGGATATAATGGAATGGGTTCCTAGGAGTCATAGTCAACACGACCTATCGATAAAAGGTTTGTGATGTAAGCTGCAGAATAAAGGGTTTCCTTAGAAGTTCCAGGGGTGTTCTAGTTCTATGAGGAAGAGTGGTTTTATGCTTATGAACCACTATTGAAGTGGTAGTGACAAGAGAAGATAGATACGTCAGGTAATAGATGTGGCATAGAATATGGAGACGTTGTTTGAAGTGGAAAACATTTTTAAGTGTTACCATCTCAACCCTAAGGTGGTGCATGATAGACATAGGGAGATGGAGGAAGTGGGGGGATACTGTTTCGGGATATCGAGGCTTTTTACTCCAGGACTCTGGGAGTGGTTGATGGTATGATATGTGTATTTATACATTAGATTTTTTAGATATAAAACAATGGTAGTGTTTTCCTTTCTTTCCTCTTTACATGTTTAATACATAGTGATTCCACATAATCTATTGACTTGACCATTAATTTTAAATACACCTACGAAAAGAGTCTTTATAATCATAGAGTAGTGCCAAAAATGGGAATGGACACTAAAAGGCCTGATTTTTGGTTGGGATCTCATGGTAGTTGTGTCGAGGCTTTATGACATCATTCTCGGTATGGACAAGTTCACACAATTCATGCGCGGATAGATTATTTTAGGAAAATTTTGTGGTTTGTCAATGAAAATAAAACATTATTTTACTTTTATCGACAAAAGGTAAATCCTTATATCTTAGGTTGGACTCACAAATAGAAGGGTATAGTTGATTAGTCATTAGTTGGCTATCATGACCCTCAATGCAGTGGATGTTTTGAGTCCTCATTTTCAAGTATAGGTGGAGGATTATAAGGAAGTCTTCCCTAAAGAGGTTATAGGTTTAACTCCCATCCGAGAGAGAGAATTTTACATTGATCTAAACCTTGATAAATCACCGATATCTACACTAGTATGTCAGATGGATTCCACAGAGCATCATGTGTTGATGGTATAGGTGGAGGACCTGTAGAGTAAGGGATTTCTGACACCCATTGGTTCACCACGGGTGGCCCCAAATATTTTCCAACAACATAGAAGAGAGATTTAGGTTGTGTGTGGAATAAAAAAACCTAAATTAGGTGACCTTGATGAATTCATATCAGCCGTCGAGGATTGAAAACCTACTTGATCAGATAAAGGGAGTGAGGTGGCTCTCAAAGATAGACCTTGGATCGAGAAATCACCCACTCCATGTACGATATAATCATACAGAAAATACATCCTTCACATGTCGGTACGACCACTACAAGTACACAATGATTCTATTAGGCATTATCAATACCATGACAGGGTTCATGGGACTCATGAACATGATATTCCAACCTTACTTAAACCCGTTGTTTACAGTCTTCATTTATGACATCCTAGTGTACATGAAGTTTAAGGAGGGCCCCGTGATACACGTGACGATGGACATTGACACACATTGTGAGAACCAACATTAGGGAAATATTTAGAAATGTTAGTTATGGATTTGGGATGTCAAAGTTCAGGGACACATCATTTCAGAGGCTGGATCTACAGTGCATCCAGAGAATACTGAGGGAGTGCTTTCATGGGAGACACCCAATAGTGTTACAGAGGTTCAATGTTTCTGGGGTTTGGCTAGGTACTATTGTATGATTGTAAGCATGTTTTCTAGAGTTGAAACACCCTTGTGACCTTGGCATGGTTGGTGCATCCTTTTGTATGGGAAAAGATTTTCCAGTAGTTCCTTTAGTAGTTGAAAAAGATTTGATGGCTAGAGTTTCCCCAGGACAATGACTATGAGATTGTCTATACTATTAGGATGGGGAACGTAGTGGCAGATGATCTTAAATGGAGATCTATCATCGATTTTCTAAGTGAGGTTCCAGACTAGTAATCCATGTTTCCAATATCCTTTTTTGGGTGGAGATAAAGGATCTTACCTTAACATGATGGTTGTCACCCCTTCACTCTTATAGTGATGTAAGGAGTAATGATTTAGTGATACCGACTGTGAGGCTATAAGTACTCAAATTTCAAAAATGTATTCCCCTCTTGGATATTCCAATGTTGGGGATCATGTTTTTCTTTTCAAAGGATTCATGATGATACCATTTTCATTGCGAGAGGAGGTTTTAAGGAAATTCATGAACCCCCTTTCACGATACATCTAGTTGTGTAATAGATGTACCAAAAACTCCCATTTTAGTTTGTTTTCCATGGATGAAAAGAAATGTTTTAGATTTTGTATCTTGATTCCTAACTTGATGATAAGTGAAGGCTGAGTATCACAGTCCATTTGGAATAACTCAACCGCTGGAGGTGCCATAGTGTTAGTGGAATGGGATATTGATGGACTTCATGATAGGTTTACTATGTACATTTAGGGAAAATGATGCCATCTGGGTGATCGTTGACTGACTCACCATGATGGCCCACTTTTGAGATTCTCAATAGTAGAGTTTAGTAGAGTGTTTTTGATTCTTATATGTGGAAGTTATAGTTCAAATCCATGGAGTCTATTCAACGATAGATTCAGATCATGATGCTCGCCTTATATCCCATATGTGGAAGGGATTGCAGGAGGCTTTTGGGACTTAGCTGCACATCAGCATAGTGTTTCACATATAGATGGATGGTTAGACTGAGTGGACAATTCGAGTTCTAGAGGTAATGATATAGGCTTGTATATTAATGTTTTGGACCTAGTTTGGAGGATATCATACCTCTGGAGGGGTTTACATATAACAACAGCTACTGTTACACAATAGGTATGTCACCATTCGAGACTTGGAATGGGGGACCTTACAGGTCACCACTTTTTTGGGCTATCCATGGAGAGTTGGAACTCATTGGACCGGGGTTGGTTTAGGAGAAAATAGAGAAGGTTGTGGTCATCCATGAGTGGATAAAGGATGTACAGACTAGTTAGAAATCTTATGCTGAGAGGCAACATAGGCCATTGGAGTTCAAGGAGCGGGACCATGTGTTCCTTCCGGTCTATCTTCAATGCAGGATATAAAGGATTTGATGGGATGACAAGATATGTCTATGGTTCAATGAATCTTTCCGGATACAATTTATAGTTTTAGAGGTGGCATACCACTAGGATCCACCCTCATAGTTGGATTTGGTACACAACATCCTCCACGGGTCACATTTGAGGAGAAACGTCCAAGATTTATCACATGTCATTGACTAGGGAGACATTTATGGAGTACCTGAGGGAGACCGATGATCGATTGGAGGAGATCCTTATTTAGAATTTGATTTTTCTAGTGATAATTTGGTGGAAACCAAAAAAAATAAAAGAGAGAACTTGTGATTCGGAGGCTCAGATTCATTCTCGATACCCTAATATTTTTTTAGTAGCCTTTATTTTGTCTTACAGGAACTGAAATTCCTATAGTGGGGTGAATTTAATGAGTCATATTTTCTATAGTTTTTTATAAATTAATTATGAAAATTCAATGTCCAGACACCAAGACAATGTTTGGTTCCGAGGCTCGGTGTGACCAAAATGATAGACTAATAATGATACATTATTAATATCATGTGCGAGTGAAATTTCTCAAAATTTGAAATACATTTTAGACAGGTGACCATATAAGAAATCCATGGGAACTTTTGATTGCATAATAGTGGCTTTACCATATGCATGAATTAATTTCAGTCGTCGCAAGTCTTTTATGAAAAAACATGAAAATGTAATAACCGAAAATAAAATAAAATAATAATTTTTTTTTAGAATCCTAATAACTCATTAACGGTAACTTGTATTACACATCTGATTCCACCATTGATTTTGTATGGGGTTTTTCCCTTAGGTAGGGCATAACCTCGACCGAAAAAGTCCAGCTATGAAAGAGAGCTTTTTGAATTGAGCGTCATTAAAATATTTAATAAAAATATTTTATTTAACATTACACAATGAGGCATTGGTAGTTTCCCTTTGTAATAATTTTATCATATATCCATCATTATAAACATAACCCAATAGTTCTCTTATGTAATGGAGAAGGAGGATCTCTCCATGGAAATGACTGAACAGAGGTCGAAACATAGATCAAGAATTGATGAATAGATGATAAATGAAAGATATATTTTCCCTTCATCAACGACCAATCCAAACCTCAGGTAGGGTGTTTTTTCTTTTTGATTCTTTTACTTCTCATAATTTTAAATGATGAACATGGACCAACCCAGAAATAGGTAGATACGTTGTTCGATCATTGTTGAAGGATGAGTAATTATGTGGGTTGAATATCAGGGATAATTCCTATTTAGATATTCAATTGTTTCCTCTCCATTCATAAATTCAAACATGAACAGATCGAGACCGTCACAAACGAGGCCAAAATACATTATTTTTCTTGTTTTGTGTATTTATATCTTTCCCCCATTTTTCTTTAGTTCATCATTCTTAGTGATATATGGATGAGGGATCGTTGCACCTCCGATTTATGGTGCAAAGATTTTATACTGGGGGTTTAGTACTGTGGAGGTACGATAAAAAATGTGTGAAACAATTGTTCAAGGAAACAACCTACTAAGGTCCAAGGTGGTGGCCAGAGTGGTGGCTCCAATCGGCATAGGCAGTGTGGCGAGGCTGGTCTAGGAGGCATGATGAGGTGGTAGACCTAGGAAGAACACGGAGCAACACGTCCATTGGTTAGATGGCCCATAGTGGGTGTGAGGCTGCAGTCTTGGTTGGAATGCGTGGCAGCCCACAGCGGCAGCAGCCGTAAGTGGCGATTCGGGATGCGACCAATGGGGCCTGCGTATGCATCATTCAGCCCACATGGAGCACACGACATTAAGAGCCGTGAGGAGGCGGCTGGGACTTGGTACTGACCATGTCGAATGTGATGTATGTCATGATATGGGGCACATGACCAGTCCATCAACTGAAGGAGTTGTCTGGCTTGAAGTGCTCCAGTTGGCCAGAACCAATGGGTCAGGCACAACATTCCAGCAGGCTGGGCCGGACCAAACCAAATGGGTTGGGCTAGATTTGGTTTACTAGGATATGATGGGTGGGGTATTTCATACTAACCCAGGTAGGGTCGATGGTTTAGGATGGGTCATACCCAGACCGGACCCGGGACACATGTTTTCTATAAAATGGAAGTAGCATTCATACTGAAGGTCTATTTGAATAGATGTATATGTCTTGGGGACCCTTATGATGAGGAATTATTTTTCGAGATGTCTTGGGGTGTTTTTAGAGTAGACCGTTATGGGCATAGATTTTCTCTTTGTTCTTTACATGAGCGTTTAGTAAGACAATGCATACACATCACTGGGTAGTAGTCACCAATAGAGATTGAGTCATAGATAGTGTTTTGTGTCCCTCCTTTGGAATGGAGTGATCCTCTATCACCCTTGATGTTGTTTTGTGTGAATTTACATGTCCTTCAAGTACATTACATTAGTTCACCATCCAATGGCTCATATTAGTAGGGTTGTTGATATTCTCTATAAAGGATCCCCTACATTATGGTCTGTAATAGAAGGGTTATCTATAGTCTGAGGGGAGGATCCCCAACATTGTGGGCTAATACATTTTGGGTTGTAAGTATTCTATGGGAAGGTTCCCCTCTCGATATATCTGGATCTTTGACCAGTATTTTCAATTTTTATGGTGTCAAAATTAGTTGGACCAATTTGAAAGAGTTTGTAATGAAATCATGGATCAAAGAGTTTTTTTTTCCAAAAATGAGTGTGTCGTGAGAAGAATCATGTGGCATATATATGGTTGTGACTTAACACATTACCATGTAGCTGGTATTTGATGAGACCTTGCATCTTGGAATCGTTTATGAGTATACATGGATGTTATTTTTATATGATTCATTGACATATAGCTATTTCATGATGACTATATATTCATAGTGGTGTTTTAACTTTGTGGTATTTCTGTGTGCTTTATTCTTCATTATGTTTCTTCTATGTTCATTTACATTCTATTTATGGGTGTCCTACTAAGTATTGTATTACTAACCCCTATATGGGATTTCCCATCACGTGTCTTGTATTTTTCATAAATTCAATGATTTGACATAGAAATGGGTACAATATGACTAGGTGGTGCTTATATAGAGACCAGGCAGTTGAGGTGTGATCCTGTGACTTCAAAAAACTGTAATTGTACATACCCTTTAGGTAGGGTCTTCTTCGGACGAGCTATAAGACCTTGTGCTAAAGACTAATTTTTTTGGTGGGATTGTAATCTATCCTATTAATACATTAATTCACTTTATATTCCTATCCTACTATATGGTTGGTATGTTAGTGTATGCATACATTGTTTACACGGTGTATTTACATTTTAGTATTCTGGGCTTGGATATGTGTGTGGGTACATTTACATTGAAAAATTCCTACCACTGATGGCATATTCCTACTCAGCTATAGTCACATTCCCATGCTCTATTGGAGGCGGTCTTGGGGTAGTCATGGCATGATCCTCTAATGGATTGGTTGTGACACATATTGAATTTTGGAAGCCACCCCTATCATCTTAGATGTATTACCACAATAATTAGAGAAAAACAATAATGGTTCAAATAGCAAAACCTTCATCAACTAAGTAAAATTATTTATTAGTGGAGGCCCAACATCTATCCTTCCCTAAACTGGACTAAGAATAATCATTAATCCCCTTACAAAAGGCATGAGTTGAGGAAGAAATTTGATCTTTTGAGATCCCCTCTTATTAGTAGTAGATCAACCCATCTTGAAAGAAATTGATTTTGAGGGACCATGACAAGATGCATAAAGGGTAGCTTTAATCAGTTGGAAAAAAATAGTCTTAATGTGGGGTGTTCTCCCAGCCTCTTGGATTTCACCATCCTTTATAACTACTGGAGGCCCTTTAATGAAGGATAACATTACCTGTATTTTATCATATATTTCAATGGTATGTATGTTGACCATATGATGGGAAAATAAATATATAAATCCATGTGTTGGAAAGACAAAGTTCCTAGTATAACTACCTCCATATATTTTAATTTATTCATGAGGAAACAAAAACATTAACCTTCCACTTACATTTATTTTAGCCCAACATGTGATCATGACACAACTTTTTGTCTACAACAGCTTGTGCATCATGTTCACTATTAGTCTTTCCATCATAAGAGATAACATCTGGCTAATCCATATAATTACTATTTATCATAATAATTATGTTGATTATATTTATAATTTTTAATTGTTAATTTTATTTGTAATTAATTATTAATAATTATAATAAATATTATTAATATTATTATTAATAAATAATTATATTTTTTTTAATTAATTACAATATAATTTATATTATAATTTTTTATTCTTTATAATAATAAATATTTTTTTATGTTATATTTTACCATGAATTATTATTTTTTTAATTATATTTTATGTTTTTTCGTATTAAAATTATTATTATATTATTAATAAAATTATAGACATGTAAAGACGGTCCCATCATCCTCCATCAGATTTGGTTTGGGGGGAGTACATCTTTATTATTTTTCCTTAGTAAATATGTGGTTTTTGAATATATATTAAGGATGGTAAGTAGTGATCCTATTATTTCCAAATAAGAGTTGATTTAAGACATGTATAAGATTCAAAAATTCATAATTATCACGAGGATGATTTTTTTCCTTTGGGGCACAATCCATGGAGGTTAGAGGATCTAGAGTGCCATCTCACTAATGTATAGGGCATCAAGGACTCGAAGTGAATCTATATTAGGTTTGGGTACATCTATATCTTGTTTACATATAATTATTTTAAGATGATAAGAATGGGGGATTGGATTATTATTCCTGAAGCATGGTACCTTCTGTATTCAATAACTTGAACCCTATTTTCATCCCATCAAAATTGGTAGCAGTAGAACTCATGTTTGGATTTGTGATTTTTTTTCTAAATTGGATATTGTGGCATACAAAAATCTTATTTTCTACCACATTGGTGAATAAGATCATAGTTACAATGGATCAATCTATATAATATGTTGGTTTCAGTGATTATTCATTGATTTTTAAAAAAGTGGTCCTCATATTAACTCGAATTTAGAACTTTTTCCTATCAAATTTAGATATTGATTTGGATTCTAATATCAAATATAATAAATTTCATTTCTTATGCACAAGATGTTAATCAATATGACATTTCAAGGATAAGTATTATAGGTATATTGTTTATTTTATTTGTAATTTTAGTGGGTTTGATTATCCTAGATGCTTGAAGAGGAAGGATGGTTCTAGGGATATCCCTACTAATGGATCAAGGTATACTTATTTTACTTTATAGTGGTAGTTGGAACCTCAACTAGAGATACATGGGATAATAGGGTTGGATTTTATCAAATAGGGTTTTATGAGTAGGGGTTGGGTTCACATGAAACTATTGAGGAGGAGGCATTTTCTACTATAGATACCCCTCATGAGGAGATGCTTCATAAGACATGGGATGATATAGTTTATGATGTGATGGATTCACATGAAGTGGTTAATTTCCTAAAAATTCACTCTATGGATTATGGGGTTGCATACAATTGTGTTGAATCAACTTATGATTAATCATTGGGTGAAATTGTTTCCCAATAGATTACTAACCTATATAAAGGTAGGATAAATTGATATATTCATGAGTGTGCAAAGGAAAATAGAATATGGAAACAAAAGCTCTAATGAGGTATTAGTGCAGGAAAGATTCTCATTCTACTAGACTCATCCCAAATTTGATGTTCTTCACTATCTTGGTATAGGTATGGTACTCAATATAATTTCATAGATAGTTATGGAACAGAAAAATGATAACTAGTCTAAATTTAAACATGTTGATCATCTTTCTGGAATGGAGTCTTCAGTAAAAGGGCCTAGAAATCCCAACATTTCATTGGCTCTATAGAGTTTAGGAAGCCTGATGGATATAAGAAAGGGTTTTAAGGATAAGGCAATGAGTTAGTATTATTCATTATGGGATTCTAGAGTATCAAATCATTTGATTCTCTTCTAATAAGATGGCATAGTTTCAAACCATTTGATACGAAACAATCCTATATTTATAATTATTGAAATTCTAAACCCAAAAAAAATATTTTCAGATTTATTGTAGGAAATGTATTATAAAAACTCATATAGATCCATGGTTTAGACTATTATTGATGTGGATGGCCCCAAATAGGGTTTCCATAGATAATGGTGGCTCAATTTAAGCATGTTAATACATGATTCTATGTGTTTAATGTATTCATGATGAATGTATTAGATGTAATATCCATGTGATTATAAAAAATAATGATGAAAAATTTTTGTATTTAGGGGAATATAAATTATATGGAGGCATAGTCATGTGGTACTTGGTTTGAGAGGAGGATTGTTAGGGGAAACTCATTCCAAAATCAATTTTTTATAAGGAATATTTGGTGACATATAATATTTGATGTACTACTATAATTAATTATGTTTATGATAGAAACCCATAATGGATTATGTGTTGACCTAGGAAGTCAACATGGTAAAGGATCCTTAAAATAATTGAAAATGAACAATAAAAAATTCATCATCACCCATGAATTAAAAATTGATTCCATGGTAACTTTGTATCTAAATATTATAATTGATATCAAATATTTTTAATAAAAATATTGTAAAAATTATTAATAAAATAATTGGACATGAATTTAAAAAATATCCATAACATGAATCCCATTACTTATATTGAATCACATTTCAAAATTTAACACAATATACATAGAAATAATGAATTTTGTTTAATTGATGAAATTTCCATGATCCATCCTATAGGACCACATGCCATGACTACCCCAAGCCCACCTTTTCTAGGCTAGGGGATAGTGACTAGGACTGAGTAGGCCTATCCCATAAATGGGAGGAATTATACTAAATTTCATATATGCCCACACATATCTCTAGTCCACAAATGTTGAAAGGTAAAAACACTAAGTAAACAATGCATAAAACCTCAATATCCCCAACAATAGTAGTAAAATGAAAGTACTGGAAAGTAAACAAATCCAAAAAAACTACATAATGTGATTGTAACCACAAGTAAATCCTGTTGGTTAAGTGGTGTTGGGACAACTCTCTGGACCACAAGATGAAGCCTCATATTTCTGGCCTCTCTAAGCACTACCTGCCCCTAGTTTAACATAGACTATGTCAAAGGGTCAATTATCTTGACAAAAATGACACGTGTGGATAAAGCCAGTGTCGGGGTGAGTATAACAATATCCAATAGAACATCATTAAACCACAAAGTATACACCGGAAATGAAATACCGCAATGTATTTTCCTAAAAGAAAATACAAAAAAGAGAATAGAAAAACGAAAAGAAGTGTCTGCTCCACATAGGTATATTTTATGAGTATATATAACAGGAATATTTAGATATACCCAATCCAGGATACAATGTCTAGGGGTATCACAACCAATTAACCGACACATGATTCTTTTCAAAGAAATATTATTGTCGGAGAACACACTCTTCATGAAATGATATCATCATATACACTCACAAAGATGTCTACCTCATTTGGTCCCTACCTAAACCAGAACATATTGGTCAAGGAATATTCTGATACATAGATAGTTTATCCTTCCATAAAACCCTAGTGAATACCATTAAACCAATATTGATCAATTACACACAAAGTAAATCTTTCCCAACAACATCTGGAATACCACTGAAAATACTAATGATGCCTGCCTGAAGGATGACCAACTATCTTCTCTTAGAGGTTACATCAATTACAGAAAACTCCACAAGGGTTGATAGAGTATAAAACTTTAGTCCCGGGGAGGGATTCATGACTCTATGTGGAACTCATCCTTGAGAGGGGACTAAAATCTATTTATGTGGATGTAATACAGTATTGAAATCTGGAGGAAAAGAAAAATGAAATCACTCCCATCATATACGAGTCCAAACTCAACACTCACCACTTGTCCCAAAATTTCTGCCTCATTGCTAGGGTCCCAATGTCATAGATGACTTATCAAATGTGCATACCATTTTAAATTCACATTATTTTATTGTTTTAATTTGGGGTCACTCGGCCTGTGGACTAACTACATAGTAGTTCCGATGAACATGGTGGTCGACCACCCAGACCGACTACCCTAGAGCAATCAAAGAAAATAGACATATTTGAACGCACCCCCATCTATCAAATTCATGTTATAGATGGAGAAAATGTGGCTCATGGTCAAATAACATGGCATAATATGGCCTGGATTTGGGCTGGTGTACCTATGTCCAACCCACCCATTACACCCGACCTGGACCACTTGCTCCAACCCAGCATGATGGACCCAAAATGTTCATTTGGCACATCCCAGTCTATGCAGTCACTGACCATGTTCCACATGGCTACCATAGCCACCACATCCCGTAGCTCCATTGTATCAAATTCTTCCAGTCACCATGCACAAGGCCACCGCATCGTCGCCTCGAATATCAACCACATTCAATCATTGATGCCCTCACCTCGCCTCAACGGACTACTACCTTTCCATACTTCAATGTCCAAACCACACCAATGGTCCCTTCCACAGTCTGAAAAAAAATCTCTGATGACTATAATTCTAAAAAATTTCAGTTCTACGCTCCTCCGTCCCCAATCTACACAAACTCGGCCTTAATTGTTGGTTTACCTAAAACCGGGGAGTCTGACCCCATTTTGAACTGCAGAACATGTTGAATTGTTGGCACATGGGTCTAATGGAAAAAAATTTGAATAACTGGGGAGATAAATGAACATGAAAACCCTAAGGAAGAAACCTGACCTTTGTTCATTTTGGCCTCAATATGATTTTGTTAAGAGGATAAACAGAGAGGAGTTTAAAATATATATCCTAATATTGTTTTAGATAATATGTCATCCAGCTACAATGATCGAACTATAGATCAATATATTCGTGGATTGACATGCATTCATCATGGATGTCCAAAATAGAGAAAGTCACAAATAAACTAATTCCCTACCTTTATATAGATCGATCACTGACAATGGTGGATTGTTATTTAATTGTCATTGGATAGGTTATTTCGAATAAGTTGTGCATTGATCATCGATCCAGTAACTATCACCATTTGTTTGAGAGATTTGTTTCTACATATCCTTGAGGAATTCTAGGATTATGGTGATAACAATGAATTATTAAAAAATACACAATAAAATAAAACTCCATGAATTATAAAAATCTAATTACCTTAAAATAATTTCATTTTCAATTCTTCCTTTTTACTTTTTCTTCTGATCACATGTGCTGAAAAACATTATTTCAAAACAAGTGTAAATCCAAATCTCTAAGCTCAATAGTTCTGTTGTATTTCTGATTCGTGAACCCTTTGAAGATTTATTCCTCTTTATCAAGAAACTACACATGCATGCAATTAAAATATTAATATTTTCCAAACAATTGTTCTAAGAAAATAGGGCCTTGGAATGACATGTCGTCTTTGATTATGGTCTCAAAATTAATCCATATAATTTATTAAAATATTACATGGAAATATTTTAGAGGTTACATTCTCCCCACTTTGGGGATTTACATCCCTAAAATCAAACCCATGACTAATCAAACAAAAGAAGGTACTGAGAATGAATCTGAGCTTCCCACTCCATTATGCTCTCTGAGAGATTCATGTTCTACCGCATAACATAAACTAGAGGAATAAACTACCGCAAAAGGATCCTTCCCTGCTAATCTGTAATTTCTATTGGGAACTAAGAAACAGTATCCCTAACCTCGATATCCAGCTCTCTCCAGTCGATGGCGTGCGATGGGTCATGCCCATACCTCCCCATCAACAACATGTGGAACACATCATGTACTCACTCATGCTACAGTGATAATGCTGATTGGTATAACACCTCTTTAGAGTCTTCATCCAGTCATGGATTATCTTCACCTTCTCTATTGTATCTCGTACCAACATCAGGACATGATTTCTTAGTTTCCTGCATTAATTTGGAAATGTGGAGAACTATACCGTTTCCAAAATAAAGAATTGAATGATGTCATACCAATGAGAGAGTTATAGTTCTTATTGTATGCAAAATCCCCCAGTGTTAGGTGATCCTCCCATATAATTAACAAGTATAACATGCATAATTTCTGTATTCCAAAATAACATGAATGGTTTCTGAGTGTGGATATCTATTTAAGTGTGAAGGGATGTTTTTCAAGCGTAACTGAGTCCCAAATGCCTCCTGAAACCCCTTTATTGAATAGTATATAGAGTGAGCATCATGTTATGAAACATTCATTGATAGAACTCCATGGAGTTAGAAAATCTCTAGCATGTAGAGAAATCCCCTGCTATCTACTGAACTCTACACATTGATATAAAACAAGTGGGCCAACATGGTGATTCTGAAAATGATCACCCATATGGAATCGTTTTCCCAGGGACATATGTTGAAAAACCGTTAAAAATCCAGTCTATACAACATACCACATCCATTTCGGCACATCAAGGGGTTGAGAAAAAACATGATGGAACCTAGTGCTCAACCTTCACTTGTGTACAAGTGACAAATAAAAAAAAAACTCTACGACTCCCCTCTTCATCATCGATGACCAAAACTGATGTCATAGCTAATTTTAAATATATTCCATGCCTGAATTACCATAAAAATGGATGTGTGGAACTCCCTTAGATTCTACTCCAACAAATTCATTGATAAAACTATGTTCCCTTTGAAAATAATGAATTCCTCCCAAATTTATGAATATCCATCGTGAGAATGCCTTGTGGAAAACTGAGCATGTATGTTCTCATAGCCGGTATCCCCAAGTTCTACATCCGTCAATCACTGTAAGAGTGGTGGGGTGAAAAGAATTGACTAGGGGTAAGCTGTTACATCTCCACCCACAATGTATATATTTAATGGGGTGAACTAATCTAATACCTCGTTCAGCTACTGTAATAAATATCTCATGGTAACATAATCTTCCACCACATTCTCCATCCCAATAGTATAGAAAATATCAATGTCGTAGTCATAGAGGAACTCATTCCATCGCCTCTATGTCATGTTAATATCATTATGAGAGAAGATATACATAAAACTCATTGGATCATAGTAGATGATAAACAAATCACCAATCAGGTAGTATCAGTACATCATCAATGTGAAGACTACAACTGTTATATCAAGATTATGGGCCACATAGTTCTGCTCATGTGTTCTCAACTAGAATAAACCATAGGCAATCACCACATTCCCCCCATTAGGAACCAAACAAAGTCCGATCCATGAATCATTTTAGAACACCATGTACTTGCATCCTTCCTATGGTAACTTTAGGAAATGAGGGCTAATCAACATCTGCCTTAGCTCCTAAAATCAATGTTGGAACTTATATATCCACACGAAAGGATTCCCCTTTAATGTGAATGATATTAAGGGTAATTATACTATGAGGAGGTAATGAAAAAAACTCTTATTCTACCATTCGAATACATGTAATCTTCGTAACCCAGCAACCCTCTAGGATGGCTCTAATGAAAGTACATCCTTAACCTTCACTGGATTCACAAAAAATCTAGCCTCCAATATGATTTGTTCCAAAAAATGGACATCCCAAATATAGAATAGAAACTTTGGGAGCATCCCATAGATTTTGTTCTCCATGAGTGGGTCTAGGAAAATACTCAAGTACCTTTCTTGAATCTCCTCTAACAACAAGTGGTCTAGTATATATTCGATGGAGACCACCACAGACCAATCTATGTATGGTTGAATCATCTGGTTCATGATTCCCAATAATACTAATGGAGAATTTTTCATGACAACATGCATCACCAAGTACTCATGGTGTGCACAACAACATCTGAAATCCTTCTCTAGTATACCCTCATCCCATACTCAGAAATGTTGATAGCCTAAATGAAGGTTGATCATTGAGAACCATCACCCCCCTTTAAACTTATTGAAGTGGTAATTGATCATCTGTAGTGAGTACCTTTTCTTCATTGTCACCTGATTCAAACAATGTTAATCCAGACATTACCTCAAGATCACTTCTACCTTATTGAAGAACAAAACATGTGCTGCCTAGGGTGAAACACTGGGTACCATGAAGCCATTCGTCTTCAATTACTCCTACAGAACCCTCATCTTACGAATATTTTATAGGAGCCATCTAATACACATGTCAGTATATCATTTTCATCCCTAGGTGTAGATCAATAAAAAATCCCATCTCTCTATAGGGAGATAAACTATGATTATATTCCGAAATTTCATACTGATATTCCACAACCACTACATGAAATTGATGAGTCGTATCACACACTACACCAAGGGTGAGTATATACAAATTATGTGTAATCATAAGCACACTCCTATGTGTGATTCCATCCTTTACTGCATGTGATTCCTTTTCACCATCAAATGAAACACTGGTTTCAAAACAATAGACACACTGCATAGTACTCCTGAAATAGTCAATCTTAGCACGTACAATTGATAAACAATTCATACTAGGAATGATGTCATATGGCCTCATCACTGCTAAAGAGATATCATAACCAAAAAATTCCCCTCCAATAGTTAGGGCACACTATCTGGACCGGTGTGTGATCATCAAATATCCTCCTGTAAGAGTCTATAAGCTTATGGGTCATGTAAATGGTACAACCAGAATCGTCTTGTCCTAAACAAGGTTTATGGAAAGAAGGTAATAACTAACACATATGTCTATCAAAATAAAAGATAAGGTGGAAAATACAAAAATCATACCTGGAATCATCCATAGAGTATCTGGGTCATATGCCTCTATTGCCTACCAATAGTGTTTGGATATATTGACCGCAACACCAACACTATAGGACATGGAATGAAATCCAAAATCGAAATGCATAACATTGCTTCCCAAAAACAACCTCACAGACACCCAGTCCTATGGTAGAACAGACTGCCTCTGATAAAACTCTTTGTTGACCCATCATAGAGGGTCCCAAGTTGCAACTACCCCCAGCATGACTCCCATATGCTAGGAGATGGTAACTATAACTAAGATGGAGAATCCCAAAAAATGGGAGGAATCATCCTAATGTATGCTTATTCTTTCATAGTTCCCTGATCCAAAAATGGTGAAATGTGAAAAAATTAGTACACAATTTATGAAAACTACTATATACCTCAACTAGAGTATAATAATGACAGTACTGCAATGTAAATAGGTTCTAAATAAGCCCATTAAAATGAGTCTATAACCACATGTCCATCCTATATGTAAAATTTTTCTATGAATTTTATCTGAACCACGAGATCACCACATATATTTATATCCTCATTAAGAACCACCTCTTTCTAGTCCAATTAGGACTCTATCAAAGGGTCGATCATCTGCAAATGTCCAAACACCTATGTGAAAAGCCCATATAGTGTTGATTTTAGCAATACCTAGTTGGAAAACCTGAAACTATAAAGGAAATCCAATATATGAAGTGGTATAAATGAAATCCCACAAAGGTAATGTCACAACGGAAGGTAAAAACAAGTATAAATATGTAAATGACTATAGTAGATTTAAAAAAAATACCTAGATATACTCATTCCCAGACACAAACTATAGAGGAA
The DNA here is from genome assembly GCA_963277665.1 of Viscum album. Lineage (NCBI taxonomy): Eukaryota > Viridiplantae > Streptophyta > Magnoliopsida > Santalales > Viscaceae > Viscum > Viscum album. The sequence continues at coordinate 519,732,233 of OY728153.1, read as the reverse complement.
ATTCACAACTAATTACCAGCCATAGATTTTTCTTGAAACATGATTGTTCTAGGACAACTCATTCCCCAAGACATGAATTCATCGAAAGATAATCATGAAGAGGTCTATCTCATCTGGGACCTACCCAAATGAGAACGCATTGGTAAAAGAAGATAATGATACACAGAGAAGGAATCCTACCCAAACACACTGGGGAACACCACTAAGCCAATTAGGATCAATTCACAATAAAGGGGATCCTTCCCAACATGCTTGGGAATATCACTAACCCTACTGATGTATCCCTCTAGATTGAGGACCAATGACATACTACTGGAGGTTACACTGATTCCACAAAACTCCACTGGGGTTGATAGATGATCGAACATGAGTTTGGGGAGGGATTCTAAACTCTATCTTGGACTTGACCTAAATAGGGGATTAATATCCTTTAATGTGCACATAATACCATACTAAACCCTCATGGAAAATAAAAAGTGTGACCATTTCAACCAATACTATTCCAAACTAAAACAAAAAAAATTCCCCAACATTTTAATCTCATCACTAGGGTCCCAAAATCATATACAGATCATCAAACAGAAATACTATTTGAAAGTCACAATAATTTTACATTTCATAGGTTGGTTATTAGAACCGTAGACCAACCGCACCATCAGTCCACTAACAATGGAATTCAACCATTGTAGTTGACCACATAGACCAGACACCCATTGATTCAGATTTTGATCGCTATGGTTGAATGTGCCCCAACTGCAGCGGCATTGCGATAAATATGATGGTCGAGGCTCATGGTCGACCGTGTCCTGGATCCGGCCCATTCACCCTAGTTCCAGACCTACCACTGGACCCGAGCCCGTCTAATGCGTTTATCATGACCCATTTGGTTGGACCCATCCCACTAGGCTTGACCCAACAATCAGGACCCAACCCATTGATTCAACTTGGCTGGCTGGTGCAAGGGCCACCTGGCCCGGCCTAGTCCATGGGATCTCCCACTACTTCCCACATGGCCACCATTACCGATGTATCCCAAGACCCCACCAGCCCGCATGAAACCACCCACAAAACTGCATGCCATAGTGCCTCTACCTCTGATCATTTCCACAATCATTCGATGGTGCTGCCGACTCACCTCTTTGGATTGTCGCCTCTCCTCGTTAGACCGCCGTGTCGGACCCTCAAAGGTGGTCTCTTTCATGGACCACTAAGACACCTATAATTCCTATAATTTGAAATGGTGATGTATCTGAGATCCTAATGTTCCTATCAATGTATTACTAGCCTCCTTTGTCAGTTTTCCTCTAATCCAGGGGTCCCATCATGTTCAAAACCACCCAAAATGTTGAACCATGTCCATAGGGGTCCAATGGTGAATAATGAGAAGAACATTGGAGAGAAAGGATCATGAAAAACCTGTGGGATGAACCTTATCATTTGTTCATGTCGGACTCCATCATTATCCATTATGAATGTAAATGAAGAGGAATTTAAAATAAATCTCTTTATAATCTCGTAGAGAATATCCCGTCTCACTACAATAATCAAACCACAAATCAATATCTATGAGGATTAACCTGATTTCATCATGGAAAAAATTGGTTAAATCACAATGAAATGAATTCCCTAACTCGATTCATATCATTCACAAATGAAGGGTGAACTTTCAGTTGTCGTCATTATTGTGGTTTCTTCAAATCGACTATACGTTGATCATTACACCATGATCCATCACCATTTTTTTGCGAGAGTCATTTCTCCACATCTCAAAGAAACTCCATGGTTATGGTGATAACTCTGAATTCCTAAAAAGGATCGATAAAAATAAATAGTCGATGTGTTATAAAAAAATTTCTTAAATAACTTTATTTTCAATTACACCATCCAAGACTTTTTCTATAGACAACCCACTTTAAAAAAAGGTATATCAAACCTTGGGTAAAGCAACTACTCTGATCTCAATGGTTCCCTCAGATTTATTATTCAAGAACCAATTTAATAGTTATTCTACGTTTTCAAGGAAACTATTCCTACATGATACTAAAATTTTAATATTTTTTGAAGAATTCTTTCTGGAAAACTAGTCCTCAGAATCACAAGTCTTCTGAGAACATGGTCTAAAAAACAATCAGTATAACTTCTGAAAATACTAAATGGGAAAATTTTAGATGTTATCTAAATTATAATGAACCCTATAAACTTATTCAATTGTTTCATGATTTAATAAGATGTTGTCAGTATAAGTAAATTAATTTATATTATCTAGTATAATTATTGTGATTGTAGGTATTCCTATACAGTTTATTTCCATTAAAATGTTTATAAATAATTAAAAATAGAAATATGTTAGATCATGAATATACATTAATATTTTTTGGGATATGTTTATTTTCCACCATTTTGAATAGAAATTGTTTCAAAATATACATTTTTTAGATCCCAAAATAAATTTTTTCTTATTTTGATCATTAAAAGCTCTCCAAAACATTTTCATGAAATCCAAATTTGTATGAATTTTTTTTTTATTTTTTTCTAAGGTAACAATAAGTATATTAAAAGTTCATGTATTTTATAATAAATCACATAATTGAAAGAGGCAACCAACCATTACAACCCTGAATTAGTGCTTTTATCTAATCATTTCTAAATGATGGGAAACCAATGTACATTCTCTTAAAAACATAAGAAAACTTGTCTAAAAACATGAATGTGAGCCCAATTCAAGTAAAATATTAAATTATGTATAGAAAATGAACCATAATTTAATATCAAAACCACTAAGAGTAAATATATTAAGGATCATGATTAGTGTAACACCAGCATAAAAAGCCTACGAACAAAAACTATCTTAGTAGATTCTATTAATTCAGTTATATAGAGTTGATTTTGATATATAAAGATGCGAAAAACATGAAATTAATAATGAAAATGAAGTCATAAGAGAACTTGATTGTCTAAAGTGATTTTTGACAATTTTTTCTTATATGCATGAAAAACACTGCATGAATCATGGGTTTTATTATTCTCAACAGAAATTAATTTACAAGAAATAATATGAACATAATATTTCAAAAAAATCATAATGACTTAATATTTTAGGAATAAAAAAGATTGAATAAAAAATTCAACCCAATTATTTTTCCACTAACTATTATACATTTCCAAATTTTTTTTTAAAGATGCTTATTCCTCATGCTTTAGAGACATTCCTAATAGAAATTATTTGTGGAATATAAGCCCAAGATTTTTACGGGTCTTTCACCACAGGATAATTAGTTCATTGGATCATAGAACTACAATGGAGGCACTACACAAACATAAGGTATTTTTTTCATATATTTAGTATCATACATTGTGTATGGTGATTGTGGTATAGATAACATGAAGGTTCGGGAAAAGGGTTCACTAGAAGGATTTAGTGATTCAATAAAAAACCCATTTTATACTTTTATAATATTACCATACTGAGATAGGTATTGAATCTTATTTAATCAATATCTAATTTTTACAGTACTATAATTTATTTAGAATTTCCATGATATTTCTGGTCAAATACATTCTTCAAATAATAATTTACACTATAGATATGTACCATATCGTTTCATAAGATTAATATATCATCTACATATAACAGAAAATATAATAATTCATTCTTAATAGATTTAAAATTCATAGATAAATCTTATATAGACCTATGAGAATGATTATAATGTATGAAACAATAAAATATTCTAAACCATTTTCATCAGGTTGAATTTAGTAAATATATAGATTTATTTAATAAGGAAAACCAATTGGGCTTAAATTAATCCATGAAATCATCAGTAAGATTCATATACTATTTATCATCAATATCACCATGATGAAAATCAAATTTAAAGAAAATTTTCTCAACATGAAAATAATGTTTGGAAAAAAAGACCCACATATATCAAATAGATGAGTGTTTCCCAATATGATAGAAAATATTAGTGTTGTGAATTATGTCATGTTAAAGGAATCAAATTGTCATTAATTTATCATTTATTTATTCTTATTATCTATAGAGTTATCTTCTTCAATTTTGAAAATCCATTACTAGGCAATGACTTATGTATTGGAAGGCTACCTAACAAAAGACCATGTATGATTCTTCCTCAATAAATTCATCAAATCAAAAATTTCTATTATCCAATGTTAAGAATATCTGTCTTCAATAACTTCAATATATTATTGGGGATCTATAAGAACAAGATCATAGGAAAAATTGAGTGAAAAATATGCCATATCATGTTCTAAAAATTTATTAATAGGACTTATGGTACACCAAACAATGTCACTAGTAAGTTGATAATTGATTGTAGTATTTAAGGGATAATTGTACGACATAGAATCTAATATACTATGGGGTTGGGTATGAGGATGAAGATGAGGTGGATAAGGATCAATTGGATAATAATATTGGGTCAGATGTATCGTATCAAAAGTATGATTTTGAGGTGAATTCCCACTATTTTTTGTAGAAAGCCTACATTTGAGAGAAAATTATTTATGGAACAAAATATCTTGGATAATAATGAAATTTTTGTGAACCTGTTTTATCATCCTAGAATTTATATAATTTTACCTCTTTTGGGAAGCATATTGATAAAAATTTAAGATATTTAGAAGTAATCTTATCGTTCTTAATGTTCCCAAAGCTTGTACACCCAAATACTCCCATTTTCTTATATGAAGGGTGTCTAGTATTCCATATTTTTTCTAGAGTGTTAATTTTATTATAAAATGTTTTAATGAGTATTATATATTTATGCATATTTCGAATATTATTTCCCCACATCGGTATGGGATATATATTGAACTCTTGGTACCATTTAAGAATAAAACATCCTACCTCATTGTGAGGGATGTGTTTCAATCCATCATGGTATCAATGGTAGTTCTATACCTTCCCATCATGTTTATCCCCTCCATCATCATTATACCTAATGGAACATCCAAGCCCCCTTCGCGTTGTCTCGCTCCCACCCTGACCCCCTATGAGACACCTCCCATTTAGAGCGGTCTCCTTTATGAATTCCCCTTCCATGCCCCATAAATACTCACACCTCTTATGTGATGACTCCACTCTATGTCAAGCATCTTAGGTGACAACCCCATATGCATCCGAAACTCCCTTTGTGACAACACCCATTCTTATCTTCCCTATCTCTGTGATGTCACCTAGCCCCACAAACATCATTATGAGAACCCTGATCCCTGTAATCACTCCCTATGCACCCAGAACCTCACCCCTATCTATGTGATCACCCCTTATATTGAACCAACCCAAATACCCCACTAAATATCCCTTATCACTATGCCACTCCCCAAATAGCACAACCTTAGCACACTACCATCCGTGATTCTCCTATTACTTTATTGATACATGGATGATCCTACCATTAAATTTCATCATATATTTTCTAGACAATGCACACATTCAATTCCTTGTGCGTGGGTAATGTGAATCTTCTACACTTAACCACACTATTGTGATCGTCATGCCCATCTATGTAAAACTTTTCACACTTGTAAGGTACTATCATTAAGTAAACATGTCTTTTGACTGATCATATCCATTCATATAATTTCAACATGACGAAGAAGACTATGATTGTCAGTTTAATGGGAATGGCCTTTAATTACCATCTTCTTTCAACCCCTCTTAATCTAAAAGATGTATTGTTTGGATAATCGGAATAAGTAGACAACATGATATTTTATATGTTGCAGAACTCAATGTGTCACTCAGCTAACTATGTTTACAATACTTCTAATACGTGAAATGACTTATGGGATTTTTTAATAAATAATTTTCCAATGACAATAAATCTCACTCGAATCTATGAGCTTTTTTAGAAACTATCTAGACTTCAATAGAAAAATTTGTTGATTCACCCACATTGCAATGAGTGGAATTCAATATCCATTGAGATCAATGACTGGGTGACCATTCCAAAGACTCATGATGATTCCAACACTCAAATCAGTATATTTTTCTGATCATCCCTCTTGGATGGAATAAATGTCGAGTTCTCTACCATTGTTAGTTACATGTTGGCTAGTCTCGACACATTACTTTCCTCTTTGGTTTATAATTTTCCATTTCACATGAGTTTTTCTCCACCAGTACATAGCACTATGATCATTCTACTGTAGTCTCTCTCAACCCTAATAGAGGTGATTGATATTTTAGAGGCTTTTGTAGACCTACATACCATAAATATTGCATTCATTGAGGAAAATATTATAATACACTCTATTTGTGTTGGAAACTACATAGTTTTAGGGATGGTTCTGTAGTTATGAGATGCTCCCAATATGCATAGGCTACCATTAGTATCTCAGTCCCTCCACCTGCCACATTCCATAATACTGACCTCTCTCATGATGAGTATTAGTATGTCATGTCTTAACATGTTAGTACTTTATCGAGGTACACTATTTATGATGGTGATGATCCAACTACTTTTTTATCTTAGATATCCATTTCAAGGTTTCTTGACTCTACCACCATAGTGTAGAGTAATTGAAATGAAGATATTCTTTGGTTTTATATATTTACAAAAACTAGATGTACAATTACCATTAATGATGGTAAGACAATAACGATTTCTAGTTATGGGTGATTTCTCTAACAGTTATCCTAATGCCCTCCATAGTTTCTCTTTTTCCAAACTGTGATTTTTTAATTTTATATATATTAGTAAATTATAGATAAATAACTCTATTTAGAAATCTTATCACCAACTTTGGTTGTCATTTAGAAGCCTTTAATGACTATGTTACATAGTAGTTGCTGAAATCAAGGTGGTGTAAACATGCTTGACTTGGCCCTGACCCTTTCTTATCCTATCACATCTTACTGTGTCATTTCGCTTCATTATCACAAGATCCATAAACTTAATACTATTATTCAGTTAATTTATCTTTATTTTTTCAATTTTATCCTTTTTAATTTAAATCCTATCATTATTCCATACATCACCTGGTCACATATTCATCGTTGGGGCTTAATCATGAATCTAGTCTCTTTTATACAGTTCAATTTGACATATGGGGACCAAATCCTAGTCCATGTAAACTGGATTATCATTATTTTTTCACCATCATCGATGATTATTCAATAAAAACATGGTTCTATTTTTTTTAAAACTCATTCTACAAGTTTTTATCTAGTTGGGTCCAATTATCAGGAATTCCAAACATGGTTTTCCAAAAAGAAATTATTGATTGCAATGAAAAAATTGACATGATTATTTTATTGGACCATTATAGTATATTTTGGATGACCATGGCATTATCCATAAAAAATATTGTTTTGATACACCTCATCAAAATAGTGGTACAAAACACGAGAATATCTAGATGTTAGAGGTTTTAGTTAATCTATTATTCAAAATGAATGTTTCGACCATTTTGTGGGTGATTTCATTCTCACCACTGCATATCTCATTAAAAAGAACTCAATGAACAGTTATTCAGGGGTACATTCCAATTCATTATCACCAACATCATCCCAAAATTCACTACCTATTTGTATCTTTGGTTGGTTCTTCTATTTCTGGGATACTCATACCTCCCATCCCATGTTTGATGCATACACCCTCAAATTCTTCATTCATGGTTATTCACGAACTCAATGCATTTACCACTACTTCTCCCGAGAAATAATTCCTTAGGTCACATATTCTAATGTTTCCATCCTTAAATCCTCCATCATTTCTATTCCAAATTTCCCTACATCCCCTTCTATTCCTTATTTATCCATAACACTACCTGACTATCTTCATCCATCACCTCCAACACTTCCACCTGATGGTGTTAGATCCCTTTATTCCTAGTTTACCTATCATCCCTTGCATACCTAGTACTATAGATCTTAATGATTCTACCCTACTCAGTGACTCCCCATTTGTAGGTAACAATCCTCCATAGTAACCACTTTGAAAATATAAATACTCATATTAGTATAAAATCAGTTCATTAGATTCTTATGAGGGATTATCTAAGGCTACCTCTCAAACTCTTGTGAATATAACTAGTCACTCAACACCATACACCATTTTTGAGGCAAAATCCATTCCTAGTTTGTTAAATTCCATGTAGAATGTACTTTAGGACTTAGAAGCCAACAATAGTTGAGATATTGTCTATATCCCAAGAAAAAAACAAGTTGTTGGTTGAAAATGGATATATTCCTAGAACATCGATGAAAATGGATATCTAAATCATCTCAGAGACCTAATTGTGGCCAAATGTTCTACACAAGGTTTTGGAATTAATTTCTTTGAAACCTTATCTCCTATGGAAATGATGGCGTAAATCCTCTTATTTATCTCTCTTATCACCTCTTATCACTAGCCTCTCTATCATCTAGATTTAAAGAATCATTTTATTTATGTATATCTTGATTATGGAGTATATATAGAAGAACCAATGGGTTTTGTTTGTCAGGGGGATTATTCGAAGGTTGTTAACCTTCATCGATCATTGTATTGCCTCCAGAAGTCACCTCATTCTTAGTTTGAGAGATTTTATTAGTTTCCATTAGATTTGGTATGTGTAAAAGCATCAAAAATTAATTTATTTTCTACCAACATTCTAATGAAGGTATATTTTTTATAGTCTATGTGGATCAAAGAATAATTAATAGTAGTAATGATTTTGGAATTGATCGACTCAAATATATTATCAAAATTTTCCCATGAAGGATTTGGGTGCACTACGATATTTCGTGGGAATTGAGGTCTCTAGATACCCCAAATATATTTATCAATATTATTAAATTATGTTGATGATCTTATGAAGGATACTGGAATAGCTCATGATGACTCAACCTTCGAACCTAGAGAAAATTTACTTCATACTTACGGTGAGATGTCTTGTTCATTCTAAAAATATAAATTCATTTTTTCGGTCCATTAATAATTGATGATGACTCGAACTGATATTACTTTTTGGGTAAGAAAAGTGACTACGCTTTTGGAATCCCAAAAAAATTCGATGTGAGGATACTCTTTGCATTGTTAGATATTTGAAGAAGGAACTAGGTTTAGTTATTCTATATTTTGATCATGATAATATAGATATTGAGGGATTTTTAATGAATATTATGTTTGATTTCTCTCTTGTTGTAGATCATCATCTTGTATTTTAGTATTTCATAAAGGATGTTTGATATCATCGTGAATAAAGAAAACATATATTATCGTGTAATCAAGTGTGGAGTCATAATATTAATCCATGGTATATCTGACTCAATAATTTAATTGTCCACAACAAATTTTATTGAAAATTGGATATTGTAATGACACGGATTTTTATTAATTAAAATTAATCTTGGTCTATTTAATTTTTATATTATTTTAAATGGATTTATAAAACATATTCAATTAATTAATTTTTTTTTATATTTAAAATACTATAAAAAATTTCTATCGCAACTAATATAGTTGTAGAATGGTTTCTCATGATTAGAATAAATATAAGTCTTTATGAAATCCAATTTCCATAGACCAAGGAAGTGAAAAACACATCCAGTATAATTTCTCAACACGATATTTATTTGGAAGAGATCAGAAAGGATGTAGAGTGAATGGGCTTAGTTCTTGACCATACCAAAGCTAATCTTCAACATGTTAATCTTAAACGGAAGCACCTATGGGGGATGATGATGTTAATAGATACTACCACCCGAGCAATGTTTTCTAAGCCGCCCCAAGAGTCTGTCACAATCGTACTACTTAACCATAGGTCTTATGTAGGTGTTATAAGGGGTTATTTAACAAGACCCTAGCACTATTATCATGTGCCTTATTTTTTATAAAGAATATACATTAATTTTATCATTGTTACAGTGTTAGTAACATTTTAATAAAAACAAGTATTTTTAGTTAATATTAAAATTCAATTGAGAAAAGTATTTTGATGAATAAATGGATTTTCAAATTAAAAAATATTTTAGTAAAATATAATTGTTACTAAATTACATTTTATTAAATATAAATTATTTGTATAAGTTTTATGAATATAATTTTACTTTTTATTAACGTTTAAAAACTGTTTTTGTCAAAACCCAGGAATTTCAATAAATATCAGCTTTTATTTTCAAAGTGAGAATTTAAATATTAATAAATTTATTTAGATAACATTAATATTATTTTTCGAATCCAGATGTCAAAATTATCCAATAGTGAATTTTACATAATATTCTGGTGGAGTCTAATTTTTCGGTAAAAATTAAATTCAATTTAAATATGTAGTGTGTTTTATGACATCATAATGAACCAATGGTGATGTAATAAAATACTATAAAAGGAATATTCGGCCAAAATATGTTTTAACATTAAAATAATGTTATTTTATAAGTTTTTGAATTATTTTACAATGTTTGAGTGGACCCTCCAATACTTATAAAATATTCAAACTTTTTAAAATTATTTCCTTGAGAGTGTGACTCACCTATACATAAGTATGCCAAATATATTAATATTTTCGGCCATTGGCCTTATTAAATAATGTTTTCCACTCCCCTCTAGAAAAAACCTAGTTCAAAAACCATTGGATTGATTGTGTTTTTTTATTAGTTTAATTTTCATTGTCCAAAACCTAAATAATCAATAATTCCCCATCTTTTCCTATATAAACTCTCCCATGATCCCACTTTTATTTAATAAAAACCCTTTGATCACATCCCAATTCTTCCATTATCTCTCAATAATCCTACCAAGGTTCCATATGATCTTTATAAGCCACTCTCAAGACTCCCCCAAGCCATTGGGACCACACTTCCATGTAAGAGATTTCTTCCATTCTTATTTTTGTTCAAATTTAATTATTTTAGTAAACCCTGTAATTTAAAAATATAAATTTTGTGCTATTATTTATCACCTCCCACAGACATCCCTCCTTATGTTGGAATGTTGATAGACCACTTTCCCTCTCGTTAATTCCTCTCATTTACACCAATTACCATGTCTAAATTCAGTAATAAATTGCCATCTTGTCATTTACAATTAAGCAATAAATTTATATTAGGAATCAATATTCAATTACACATGTTGGTATATTATGTTACATTACCCCATTACAATGCATCCCATGTATATATGATGAGATTCTAATTAACCTCTAATTTTAACGCTCTGACCCCAGTTACCTCGAGTTGTTGAATTATTACAAAATATTGGCATGATCACAAAAGATCAAGTATCAAAACACCGATTAGTTTAGTAACCTTGGAATCAGTAGATACATTCACAATGTTTACATTACATCATAAATTGAAAACTAGAACAACATCTTGTCTCCACACTCATATCCCCTTATACTATCCTTGCATGTAATTCATAAAATACTTCTTCACATCCTGGAAAAAATAAAACATAGAAAGGGGTGAGCTCAAATTCCCATTAAGGATAACAATATAGCGGAAACATTCATAAATAAGCATAAAAATTTAAGGCAATTTATAACTAAAAAAATCCTTTTAAATATGAACTTCAACGTAACATGGAAGAAATAAAATGAAATAATTCCATTTACTAATACACATGGATATTCTTCTAGTTGAATAATCTCATGCAATATCAATAACCACTTTCATAATGATGTAATGCATAATGCCAGACTATCATAACCACATAGTAAAGGCATTGTGCTAAGACTACATATATGATTTTGTCAAGGCCTTGTTCCAAGAATCTAGTTGGACTCATGAGACCTACCGATGCATCAAGGAGCTATAGAGGGCTCCACCCTTCACTTATTAAGTCCAACTCATTCCTCATATGAATAGGTTTAGACATAACATAATCATTCATATTAAAACTAGCATACGAAATTTCAATAATTTCTCTATAAACCAGGAATGGTATAAAAATAACACATCCACAGTCAAACATATCACAAAACCTTCAATACAATATGGAAGTTTGGTATCATAATAATTAAACTTCAAATAATCTTAAAATCCATCAAATAATGTTGACATAGATGAAATAAAAACTACTTGAGAGAAATATCTCTTTTTTGAAATCATTTAAAAGTCACATAATTATAAAAGATAACATTTACTTTGAAAATAATCTTATATTCTTGTAAGGGAATATTCCAAGATTTTATAACCCTGGAAAATAGCCGCACCCACCGTATAAGTTAAAAAAAGACAATCTTACATTAATAATGTCGAAAAGCTTAAAAAGGACATTATTTGGAAAACGACTCAATGATTCCTTTATAAACTTCTTATAAAAAGTCAAAAAGGGTATAAATTACTTTAACACATATTCTGTAAAATAGTAAGAATGTTTTGAAATACATTTTTAAGACACATGGATGTGGATGATAAAGAGGCCCTAGTAGATAATTACATATAAACAACCTCAGATAATGAAGAGATTGTGAAATAAACCCTTACCATGTACTTTTCCTTGGTCGAGGGTAAGTTAAACTCCTATATATTGGTGATATAATTGTTATTAAATTAGAAAAGAATCATATACATTAATTATGATATCATATATGATCTTTTAACATTTCTTTGTTAATAATATCTTAGTATTATCGTTGTTTCGGGTGTTAACTGATTCATTTTCCTTTATATGATTTGTTACATAAGACATGTTTGTTATGGATAAGTTGTATGTTATACATATCCAGATTGATATCAAGTCCTTAAATATTATTTTTAATCATCACATGAAAATTAGTCTTGAATGGATACAATGGGGAAGGAATCTCATCGTGTTCGTGGAGAGGGTAGTCCGTACGTATGCAAGAGCGACAATATCAATCTTCTGATATTAAAATAATATATAATTGGATGGGGTATCCTATATAAAGAATAATTATGATGTTATATTTATTATTTAAATGAATTAGACATCATTATTATACCCATACAAATAATAATGTTTTGAATAACAATTACACCACGACGTGGAGACGGTAAGCCGTACGTACGCACGTATGGTGACATGTCATTAAAAGGATGGATAGAATTATGAATATGGTTCTACCATATTTATAATAACATCATATTATATTGAATATACTGGAGTTATTATTTTAGAATGTAAATAACAAAGAAAGAATAAGTAGAAGAAGAAATGAACTTGAAAGAGGGTGTGGAAACATTACCACATCTTCACATTATTCATTTTTATGTGATCAAAAGGGCTCCATAAAATGGATTTCGGATCAAAATAAGGCCTCTAGGATAAAATGAGGGAAGTTAAGAGAATATTTGGGTAGTGTTCGGACCATCTAAATGGCTTTGAAGGTGTGAATTAGTGAGAAGGGGGAGTGCTCTTTTATAATAGGGGTGAGGGGCACCTTTGGAAAAGCTAGAAATATTATTTTATAAAAAATTCATATTCGGTTTCTAATGGATAAAAAGTAGATTATTTAAATTTTAAGGTGGAGATTGGTCGAAATACACTCATCCAATATGTTTTAGATAGGTTTGGGTAACTATACTAGCTTTATCATTTTGATTTAACTCATAGTTTAATAGTTTGACATTTACCATGTCTCTTTGTATTTTTATATTATATAGTTAATAAACATACTATATACTTCCAAGAGACCCCCAAGTGGTCCATTAAAGATCAAAATATCATGATATATGTACTTTGGCCGAACCATAGATTTTTATGGTTATAATATCAATTAATAATATATTATTATTTTTAAACACTTTTATGTCAATTTTGACTCTATTGGGTATTTTGTTGATTATAAATTCATAACAACGTTATAAATTCGATCGAAATTAATATAACCAATAATAATATTTCATAGTAACCATGAAAATTATTTTAATTCATAAAAATTCTCGAATTACATTTATTTTTATATTTATAATATAAATTATTTTAATATTTCATTAACTAGGTAATTACTACAACACCATTGTGTCATAAATAAATTAAATTATTTAATGTCTAAAAATTATAAATAAAATACGATTATGTAGGAAATAATTTTATACTTTTAATTAATTTTTACATTCGAATTTATCTTATGTATAACCCTATATTTAAAATCATTCAATAATTAAACATTGATTTTAACTCTTTTAACTCTTCTGTGAATTAAATAATAATAAATGTCCTAATCTAATCCAAGTGGACCTAAATGATAATATTTTATTCCTAAGGTTTTTTTTGGTAAAGATACAGTTGTCCAATAGAATTAGGACATGTGTTAGGGTTACATTAATATAATTTTTACCCTTAATTACTATATTTAATTTTAACCGTGGTAAATAAAAGTAAAAAGTTTCTATTCACCAAAAATTAATTTTATCTCATTAAACCAAATTTTACTCCTTGATATTAACCGTGTCTCTAGGATTTTCTAAATTCCAGTCAGAGAAGCGGTAAAATTAAGTTTTATGTGAATTTGAAAATTCTCTTAGGAGGTGGGTAAAAAACAGTGAAATGTTAAAAAAAATTATATATCTAAAATTATTCTAAACTAACTAAAATGAATTACATTGAACTAATATAGGTATTATGTATCTATTTTTACAATAATTAAATGTAAATAAAATAAATTATTATTTAAATAAATATTTGGTTTTAAACTACTTCTCTGTGTTTTTCACCATTCCTCAAAAATTGAATGTTTTCAGAAAAATACCAATAATTCTCCATAAGCTAATTTCGATATTCCAAATCCAAAAATGAAGAAATTTTGAAAGATAAAATTTATAAAATTTCAAAAGTGGATGTTACTATTCATAATGGCTAGTTTGATTGGTTGAGGTGTGTTAGAACTCGAAGTTGTGTACAATGCGCACTACTGTATTATTCAATGAGATGTGTACCGTAGAAGATAGGGGTGTTACATTATCCCCTCCTTCAAATAATTTCATCATTGAAATTTCTAGAATACTACCGCATGAAGAGACTCAGGTGGTTCTTCATCAAAAGTTCATCGGGTTCCCACGTTACATCTTCCGTCTTATGGTTTCTCCATATAACTTTTACCTGACGAGTCGTTTGGGTTATCAACCCTTGTTATCTCATATCATGAATCTTGATAGGCTCTTCGCAATAAGACAGATTGGGTTCCAGTTCTAATTCCTCATAGGTGAGTACATGCGTTGGGTCAGGCATGTATTTTCTCAACCGTGATACATGGAATACATCGTGAACTTTGGAGATATTTTGTGGCATTACCAAACGATAAGCTACAACCCCAATTCGTTCTAGAATTTCGAAATGTCTAATGTACCTGGGACCTAATTTACCTTTCTTACCGAAACGTATAACTCTCTTCCATGGAGATAACTTCAAGAAAACATAATCTCCTACCTGAAATTTCAAATCCGTCCTTCAGTTATTGGCATAGATATTCTGCCTACTTTGAGCTGCTTTGATGTGGTTTTTGATTACCTTCACCTTTTCCATCGTTTCCTACAGCAGTTCTGGGCCCACATGTTTTCTTTCTCCAACATCTTCCCAATTGGCTGGTGTGCGAAATCTCTTTCTGTATAACGCCTTATATGGTGCCATCTGAATACTTGAATGGAATCTATTGTTATAAAAAAATTCCATCACAGGAAAATATTGATCCCATATACCTTTAATGTCATGTGAGCATGATATCAACATGTCTTCTAATGTTTGAATAGTCTATTCTGATTGTCCATCAGTTTGAGGGTGGTAGGCAGTGCTCAAATGAACTTTAGTATCTAGGGATTTCTGAATACTCTTCAATAATTTTGAAGTAAACTGGGGATAATGATATGAAACAATAGATAGTGGTACTCCATTTAGCCTCAAAACTTCATTAATATGTAGTCTTTCTAAATGTTCAAGTGATATATCTTCTCTTATAGGTTGAAAATGTGATGACTTGTTAAGACGATCAACAATGACCCATATTGCATCGTTCTTTCTTAGAGTCTTTGGTAGTCCCATGGAATAGTCCATTGTGATATTATCCCATTTCCACTCTGGTATGGGAAGAGGTTGTATGACTCCTCCAGGTTGTTGCCTTACAGCTTTCACTTATTGAAAAACCATACATCTTGACACAAAATCAGAAATCTCCCTCTTCATATTGTCCCACCAAAAATGTTCCTTCAAATATATATACATTTTGGTGCTCCTAGAGTGTATAGAGAAATAGGAACTATGAGCTTAATCCAACAATTCTCTTTTTATATCAGGTATATCGGGAACAGAAATTCTCTTCCCAAACCTCAAAATTCCATCTTCATACACAAAATCACTCAATCTCCCATCATTCACATCTTTAATGTTATTTTGAATCTCTTCACCATCGTTCTGAGAACTCTTTATTTATTATAGTAATGATGGTTTGGAAACCATTTGAAAAAGCATTGATGTTTCACCTCCCATGGTCATTCCCATATCCATCTTTACTATATCCATGTATATAGGATCCCTTTTGACTCTCATCTTCTTCAAAACTCCACGATCCTTTCTACTCAAAGAATCTCCTTCCTTATTTTCCATCCCTATGTGGTATTGTATCGTGCAATGATAATCATTGAGTTGTTCAAGCCATCGACTTCGCCTCATGTTGAGTTCATTCTATGAGAAAATGTACTTCAAACTCTTGTAATTAGTATAAATCTCACATTTTTTACCATGGAGGTAGTATCTCCAAATATTAAAAACAAATACTACAACTGCTAACTCAAGATCATGAGTATGATAGTATTTCTCATTAATTTTCACCTGTCATGATGCATAGGCAATAAATTTATCATTCTTCATAAGCATACAACCATGTCCTTTCATCGATGCATCACTATGAATAACGATACCATCATTCCTCGATGGTAGAGTTAATATAAGAGAATTGAATAATATTATCTCCAGTTCCTCAAAAAATTCTTCACACTATTTTTTCAAAACAAATTTAACCCCTTTACGTGTGAGATTCATTAATTATTTAGTCAATCAAGAAACAATTTTGGACGAAATGCCGATAATAACCTGCTAAACCAATAAAACGTTGTACCTTAGTTATACTCATCGGTTCTGGCCATTCATGGGTTGCTCTTGTCTTAGAATGATCAATATATATTCCATATTAGAGACAATATGGCCATGAAAATAAATATCATGAATCCATAATTCGCACTTACTATACATCCCATATAATTAATTTCTTCTTAGGGTCTTCAGGATAATGTGCAAGCGATTTTCCTGATCTTCGTAGCTTTTGGAGTATACCAAGTTATCATCAATAAATACCACCACAAAATCATCATGATGTTCCTTGAAATCTCTATTCATTAGATCTATGAATACAGAGGGCGCATTAGTCAATCCAAAAGGCATTAATGTGAACTCGTAATTCCCAGACCTGGTTCGAAATGTTGTCTTCGGAATGTCTTCCATCTTCACACAAAACTGTTGGTATCCTAATCGAAGTTCTATATTTCAAAAGTATTGAGCTACATGTAGTTGGTCAAATAAATCATGAATGAGAGGTAGGGGATACTTGTTCTCTATTTTTATATCATTGATTTCCATGTAGTCGATACATAACCTCATAGATCCATCATTATTTTAAACAAAAAGGAAAGGGGTTCCCCATGGTGAAACACTAGGGATAATAAATCCCTTATTAATCAATTCCTCTAGTTGTTTCTTTAGTTCAACTAATTCCACAATGGCCATTCTATAAGGGGTCTTCGATATAGTCCTTGAACCAGGAAATAAATCAATGTAAAACCAAATTTCTCTTTCTAAAGGATGTCCTGATAAATCTTTCGAAACACACCTAAATATTCTTTCACAATAGGTAGATAATCTATTTGAACATTCATTTCCTCACCCATAGTTATTTCATTTCCTTCCACACCGATAATTGAATTTAGTTGAGCTACTGGGGGAGGATCTAGATAAGAATTTGGTTGTGACGATTCTGCTCTAAAGATAAGGTGTTCTTTATCATCATCCAGAAAAAACGTAACCTCCTTCTTCTTACAATAAATCATAGCATCATGGTATGAATTCCAATCCATACCGAGGATTATATCAAATTAAATCATGTGTATGCTGATGATATCAGTATATAAAAAACATTTATATGCCTTAATGGGGACTGATTGACAAAACTTTGTAGCAATGATACTTCTCTCAGGAGTTTTGACTAGAAACTACTTTGTTAAATCAAATTGGAATTATCTAATTTTCTCAGCAAACTGGGAAGATGTGAAAAAATGCGATGATCCAGAATCAAATAATGTATTTTCTAAACATGAAGAAACCACTACATTACCTGCCCCCACGTCTTTCGGTGCTTCTACCTCACCAGTAGTGATAGCATAATCTTGACCTTGATCCATTGTCCTTTTCCAAGGTAAGATCCTCTGATGAATAGGACATTCATTTTCATAATATCTCTTCTTCTTTCAGTTGTATCATTTAACATCGGTAGATTCTTTCTTCCATTTTCAATCAGGAACTTGGTGTCCTTTTACACCACAATTGTAACAGACTCCAATTCCATTCAAGCAGGTATTAGGGTGTTTCTTCCCACATTTACTGCTGGGTGGATATTCAACTTTTCCCTTCTTCCCCATATTTCCATTTCTAGAGTGATCAGAAGATCTCTTCTTCTCTTGTTTTTCTTTAATTTCTTAAGACTTCAAGAATTCTTTTTCTATCTTGATAGTACATGAGACAATATCATCGTATGATGATAAGGATTTTGAGACTAATAAATGATGGATAAATGGTTTTAACCCTTAATAGAAATATCAATCTTACATCTTGGGTTACACATATAATCTGCAGCATTCCCTGCTAACCGTTTAAAGTTATCCGCATACTTTGAGACATTCTCATCATCCATTTGGCTAAAACTCAAAAATTTCCTTTCCATATCTGCTCGAGGGTCACAAGGAAAGTATTTTTTCTAAAAACAGCTCTTTAAACTCCCTACATTCCATATTTGATTCTACATCATCTTCCTTCATGTTTTGAATCAATGAACACCATTGGTCAGCAACTCCAGTGAGGCATTAAACTGCCATGACAATTTTTTCCCTTTCACTACTCCCCAAGGTATGGAATATTTTTTCTAAGGAATTTATCCATTTATCATCTACTAACGGATTTGTACTCCCATTTAATGTTGGTGGTGGATTCCTCATGAAGCGATCTACCATTTATCCTCCATGTTGTGGATCATGGTGCTCCATACGGGTGAGGTTTTTATTCATGACCTAAGTGAGTTGTCCCACTATGGTGATTAGCTGATTAGCACGAGTTGCATAACTAGATCCACTATAATTATCTTGAGCCAGAGGGAAATCCCAACATCGAGTGCATTCATTGATATAGTTTCCATTCCTTTTACTGGGTTCCATTTCAAAAAAATGGCATACACTAGATCAGTTTGTGAATCAAAAGACATAATTCCATACTTTTAAAACATTTAACCTAAATTGAACTATTTATGGATATAATCATTAATCATAAAAAATGTTTTCTTTCAGAAATTATTTACTAATAAACCCTTAATAATTATTTGTAATGAAAATGAGAATTATCCTAAGCATATCCCCCAGGAGTTTTGTAACCAAGAGTACAACAATGCCCTTTGTCGTGCACCAGTTCCCGTTCGAGTCTTTCTCAAAGCAGTGTTTTCGGGTTTTACCCATAGGTACAACTGTGCCAGATCCTCCTCTACTGGCTCGTATCTAGAAAAGTGTGGGTTGCTCGGAAAACTCACAAAATCTCTACAACACCAAAATTCTAGGAAGTTCTTTTATACAAATCATCAAATGAAATCTTAGGTCTATGTTCTCTAATCATAGTTTATCTAAATCTAGCTTCCAAAGGTTGTACTAAACTTCCTCAAATACCAACTGTAACACCCCCGAACCCAGTTACCCAAAGTCACTGAATTATTACATAACATTGGCATCATCACAAAAGATCAAGTCTCGAACGATCTATTAGTTTAGTATCCTTGGAATCATTAGATACATTCATAAAGTTTTCATGACATCATAAAGTGAAAAATACAAAAACATCTTGTCTCCACACTCATATCCTCTAATACTATCCCTGCATGTCATTCTTAAAATATTTCTTCACATCCTAGGAAAAATAAAACATAGAAAGGGGGGATCTCAAATGCCCAGTAAGGATAAAAATATAGTGAAAATTTTCAAAAAGAAGCATAAACACTTAAGGCAATGAATAACTAAAACAAAAGAATTTTAAACATGAACTTCAGCATAATATGGAAGAAATAAAATGAAGAAATTCCATTTACATATTCACATGGGTATTCTACTAGTTGAATAATTACATGCATTATCAATAACCACATTCATAATGATGGAATGCATAATTCCATACTATCATAACCACATAGTCAAGGCCGTGTGCCAAGACTACAAATAAGATTTTGTCAAGGCCTTGTGCAAAGACACTAGTTGGTCTCATGATACCTACTGATGCATCGAGGAGCTATAGCGGGCTACACCCATCACTTATGAATTCAAATTCATTCCTCATATGAATAGTTTTAAACATAACATAAACATTCATATTAAAAATAGCATTTGAAATTTCAATACTTTCTCCATAAACCATGAATGGTATAAAAATAAGACATCCATAGTAAAACATATCACAAAACATTCAATATAATATTAAAGTTTCGTATCATAATAAATCATCTTCAAATATGCTTAAAATCAAACAAAGGCTGTTCACATAGATGAAATCAAAACTATTTGAGAAAAATATCCCTTTTTTAGATCATTTAAAAGTCACATATTGATTAAAGAAAATATTTACATTGAAAATATTATTATAAGATTGTAAGGGAAGCTTCAACTATTTTAATATGGTGGAAAATAGCCTCACCTGCCGTATATGTTAAAAAAGACATTCTTACATTAATTCTATCGAAAAGGTTAAAAAGGACCTTGTTTGGAAAACGACAGAAATATTTCTTTATAAACATCTTATAAAAAGTCAAACAAGGGAATAAATGAATTTAACCCATATTCTGTAAAATAGTAAGAATGTTTTGAAATTCATTTTTATGAAACATGGATGTGGATTATAAAGAGGTTCCAGTAGATAATTACGTATAAAAAACCTCGGATAATGAAGAGATTGTGAAATAAACCCCTACCTTTACTTTTCCTTGGTCAAGGTTAGGTTAACCTCCTATATAATTGTGAAATAGTTTTTATTATATTATACAAGAATCATATACATTAATTATGATATCATACATGATCTTTTAACATTTCTTTGTTAATAATATCTTAGTATTAACGTTGTTTCGGGTGTAAACTGATTCGTTTTCCTTTATATGATTTTTTCCGTAATCCGTGTTTGTTATGGATAGGATGTATATTATTCATATACATAATGATATCAAGTCCATAAACATTATTTTTAATCATCAAATGAAAATTAGTCTAGAATGGATATGATGGGGAACGAATCTCAACGCGTTCGTGGAGACGGTAGTCCGTACGTACGCATGAGTGACAATATCATTATTTGGATATTAAAATAATATATAATTGGATGGTGTATCATATATACAGAATAATTACCATATTATATGTATTATTTACATTAATTACACATCATTATTATACCCATCAAAATAATAATGTTTAGAATAACAATTACACCACGATGTGGAGATGGTAAGCTGTACGTACGCACGCATGGTGACATTTCATTAGAAGGACGGAAATAATACTGAATATGGTTGTACCATATTTATAATAACATCACAGTATGTTGAAGATACTGGAGTTATTATTTTAGAATATAAATAATTGATAACGACGAAGTGGAATAAGAAAGGAACTTGACAGAGGGTGGTGAAAACATTACCTCTTCTTTGGGTTATTTCTTTTGATTTGATCAAAATGGATCATTAGGATGGATTTCTGATCAAACCAAGGAATCTAGTTTGAAGTGAGGGAAGTTGAGAGAATATTTTGGCAGGGTTTGGCTGAGCCAATTGGATTTGATGGTGTGAATTAGTAAGAAGGGGGAGTGCCCTTTTATAATAGGGGTGAGGGGAACGTTATGAAAAGCTAGAAATATTATTTTATAAAAAACGAATATTCGGTTTCTAAAGGCTCCAAAGTTTATTATTTAAAGTTTAATGTGGGTGTATGTTGAAAACTGCTCAAACAATAGGTTTTAGACAGGTTTGGGTCATTATATTAGGTTTATCTTTTTGATTTAACTCTTAGTTAAATAGTTTGACATTTATCATGTCTCTTTGTATTTTTATATTATATAGTTAATAAACGTACTATATATTTCCAAGAGACCCCCCAAGTCATCCATTAATGATACAAATATCATGATATAATTACTTTAGCCGAATAGTAGATTTTTAGAAATAGAATATCAATTAATAATATAATATTTGTTTAAAAAACTCTTTTATGTCAAATTTTACACTATTGGGTATTTTTTTCAAAAATTCATAATAGCATTATTACTTGAAAAAAATCATATAACCAATAATAATTTGTCATAGTAACCTAGAAATTTATTTCAATTCTAAAAAATTATCAAATTACATTTATTTGGATATTTATAATATTAATTATTTTAATATTTCATTAATTAGGTAATTAATGCATCACTAGTGTGTCATAAATAAATTAAATTATTTAATTCCTAAAAATTATAAATAAAATACCATTATTTAGGAAGTATTTTTAGATTTATAATGAATATTTAAAATGTAATTTAACTTATGAGTAACCTTATATTAAAAATGTTTTAGTAATTAAACATTGATTTTAACTCTTTTAACTCTTCTTTGAATTAAATAATAATAAATGTCCTAATCTAATACAAGTGAACCTAAATGATAATATTTTATTCCTGAGGTTTTTTTTGGTAGAGATACACTTGTCATATAGAATTAGGACATGTGTTATGGGAATATTAATATCATTTTTACCCTTAATTACTTTATTTACTTCTAACCGTGGTAAATAAAAGTAAAAAGTTACTATTCAAAAAAATAATTTTTTCTCATTGGACCACATTTTACTCCTTGATATTAACTATGTCTCTCATATTTTATAAATTCCACTCACAGAAGCGTTAAAATTACGTTTCATGTGAATTTTCAAATTCTCCTAGGAGGTGGGTATAAGACGGTGACAAGTTCATTAAAATTTTATATATATAAAATTATTCTCAACTAACTCTAATGAATTACATTGAAAATATTTGAGTATTATGTATATATTTTAACCTTAATTACCTTTAAATAAAATAAATAAACATTTAAATAAATATTCGGTTTTAAACTATAACTCTGTGTTTTTTCACTATTCATCAAAAATTGAATGTTTTCAGAAAAATAACAAAAATTCTCCCTAAGCTAATATAGATATTCTGAATACAAAAATGAAGTCCATTTTGAAAGATAAAATTTATAAAATTTCAAAAATTGGGTATTAATATTCATAACGGTTAGTTTTATTGGGTGTGGTGTGTTAGAACTCGAAGTTGAATACAACACACGCTACTGTATTATTCAAAGAGAAGCGTACCATAGAAGCTTGGGGTGTAACACTAATAATCCTATTTTATTTTTTCTATTTTATGTTTTTATTATTCCTAATTACACAAACATTTCCAATGCCATAATCATCGTGTAAGTGAATACCATACCCATTTCTCAATCAAGGATATTCACCTTTCTGGACAAGTTCTTGTTGATTATGTACTTACATTTATATAGGCCATGCATATTTTTTGTGGAATAAATTAGGAATTTTAATTAATCCATGTTGTATGATCCATTTGGCACACTTATGCATTAAATGAAATGTTTAAAACAGATGGACCCTAATAGCGCTCCAATGCTTCAGGTAAAGATTAGCATCATGATAAATCAAGTGTAATGAGGTTTTACAAATGCTAATTTAAGTGAAATGAAGGTTTACTGATGTTAATTCATGTTCAATGAGGGTTTAATCAACCTCCATGTGCAATGACCCTTGGCTCAGGCTAATATAATGTTAAGGGTTGTTCCCACATTTCCATGTTTTGATAATCATGATATATCAAGACTTTATGTTCATGTTTCTGTTATGCTCCATTGATATGCCTATTGCCTAAACTGTATTGTATTCTTCATTTTATGCCTTGTTTTATCCTCTAATGGGATTTATAGATTACCCCTTTTCTTATTTATATCCTCAGGTTATCCCATGCAATGCCAAGTACGATAAAATTTTGTGGTCATGTAAAAGAAGTTTTACATAAAGATGTCGTTTTTTACATCGTATTTTGTCATGTAGTGTGTCTAATATCCTAAGAAACTATACCTCACGATCCTTAGAGTTTTATTATTTTCATGTTTATGAAACATATCATGTTAATGTTTGTAATAATAAGCGGGGATTTTATAGTTAGTATCCAAGGGTGGTTTAATTATTTATGAGATTTGGAATAGAAAAACCCAATTGAATCCTTATCGATAAGACTATATATAATAAAAACATACCTAATTTTTTTAGTATATAATATGTTTTTATTATGAAAATACATCCCTATATGGACACAAATAATTAGAGGAGATTGTGGAATAAATGTATCTAGGGGTAAAACCTTGAAACACCACATTGAGCTAGACTCGAAAGAGAACTACTGCACAACAATGGGCCTTGATGAACTCTTGGTTATGAAAGTTCTTGGAGATATGCTTGGGTACACTCATAAGGGTAGTATAAACTATTATTAACAGAAGAATGAAATTCTCCTAAGGATATATATTGTGAATTAGATCATAAATAACATAGATTGAATCCTATAAATTCATAAGTTATGGAAATAAATTTAATATATATGTTATCACTTATTTTTCTAGAATCCCCTTAATATGAAAGCCTAACATTACATTTTTTCCTGCCAATGGATGTTAATATGAGGACTCTAGATAACATCCAATGTGATGATCATTATGATGTTTTTTTTTGATGAGATGTTCGATATGATAGGAGAAGTAATCCCAAAAATTGTCCCCATACTATCTTTGCTAACTCCTGTTTTGATTAGAAACATGGGTCAAGAGGAACGTCCACCCCCACCCCCCTTGAAAAATAATCTGCAATTGAGAAATTCATGAGACAAATTCCTCCTAAATTTAATAGATCTTCTAATCCCCCAATCTCCAAACAATGGATGAACTCTATTGAAAATATCTTCCCCATAATTCAATGTTCCATCTAGAGAAGATTCTTCTGGCTGCTTATTGTAAGGATGGTGAAGGTAATCAATGAAGCACAATTATAAAAAATACAATGTCAATGGAATAAATCGAGGTGTTGGAATGTATGGATTTCGGGTAAATGATTTTGAATAAATATTTTCCTCAAATCCCCTATCATAAGATAGAATGGTACTTCCATTCCATCATTAAAAAAGAATATGAATCCATTGGAGTGTATTATGTAAACATTTCAAGGATTGCACAATACACCTCTGTATTTGTCGTTACCCCCAAATACAAGGTTGACTACTTCATGGGTGGGTTAAAACCTAGCCTACAGAAAGGCAAATATATCCATGACTTCAATAGATATGATGACATTGTTCGTTGTACCCTTAAAGGTGAATGGATATAAAATAATCTCAGGGGTATCATGGGGATATGATGTATAAGGTATACATTAATCCTGGTGGTCTGATGAAAAAATCTGACGGTTCTAGGAAATTCTCGCTCCGCACTTGCCAAAGGTGCAGAAAGAAGCACCCTAGAAATTTCTTGAAGGAGATGAGGAAATGCTCTTGGTAAGGAAGTGAAGGGCACTTGGCCGTTAACCGATTACAACAAAAATCCAACTGTTGTGATAGAGGAGGGGAACACACCGTTCGACCATCAACGCATTGTTCATTTCTTCAAATGAAAAGAACAATGGAAATTTGAAAAGTAGTTCCCTAATCCTGGGATTTTTTGAGGAAACCAACAGCCTCCAAGTCAAAAAGGGCAGGATTTTTCCTTCACAATCGCTGAAGTGAACCCCAACAATAATGTGGTGACATGTATTCTAGTTATTTATTCACTTATAGTGAATGTAATTTTGGAATCAAGTTCATCGATTTTTTATATATCAAAAGTTTAGTAAAACAATCCCAACACCATTAGAAATCCTGAAAGTAGAGATGTTGGTGAGAATGATATAAATGGATATTATTACATCTTGTGAATATAACTTCTCCCCTATCACAATTTGTGGATTGAACTACTTGGAGAACCTCGTTATACTCGCTATAGTGTAATTTTATGCCATTATTCTCATGGATTATATTTCCTTATATAGAGCTAAAATAAATTTTCATAAGGGGTAAATCACTCTCCATATGGAGAATTGACCCCTGATTAGGTACTAATGCATGGATGAGGATGAATATTCTTTAGCACCATCATCTCAAGTTTGGATGTTACTGCCTTACGAGAATGCATATCATGCTGAGATGATTGAGTATAAGGAAGCTACAATCCTTGGAGACATGCCTATTGTGAGGGAATTCACTTATGTGTTTCCCAAGTAATTTTATAGTCTTCCTCCTAGAAGAGATTTTGAATTCTCGATTGATATTATACCTGGGGTGTTGCTAATATCAAAGTCATTGTATACAATGGATGCTGTTGAGATTGAGAAGCTAAAGAAATAGCAACATGAGAATCTTGTTAAAGGGGTTGTACGCCCAAGTGATTCAACGTGGGGTGCACTAGTCCACTTCGTCCAGAAGAAATATTGGTCAATTTGAAACACCCCAAGCTTCCACAGTATATTTCCCTTTGAATAATGCAGTAGCTTCGGTTGTATGCAACATGGAGTTTCAACACACCACGACCAATGAAACTAGTAATTATGAATAGTAATACCCACCCTTTTGAAATTTAATAAATTTTAAATTTCAAGATAGGATTCATTTTTGGATTTGAAATATAAAAATTAGTTGGGGTGATTTTTTGGTATTTTTCTGATAACATGCAATTTCTGATGAATAATGAAAAACACTACGTTATTGTTTAAAACTGACTCTTTATTTTAATAATTAGTTATTTTAATTTAATTTATTTTTGATCAAAATAGATACATAATACTGATAAATGTTCAATGTAATTCATTGGAATAATATATAATATGATTATATATATTCAATTTTATTGAACTTCTAATCATCTTTTACCCCCCTTTTAAGAGCATTTACAAATTTGCATAAAACATAATATTACTACTTCTCTGGGTTGAATTTCAAAAATCCACGAAGCATGGTTAACATCAGTATGAAAATTTTTCTTCAATAAGATGAAAATAATTTTTGGTACATAGTAACTTTTGACTTTTATTTACCATGGTTAAAATTAAATACTGTAATTAATGGTAAATATGATATTATAATTACCCTAACAAATGTACTAATTATATTGGATAATTTTAATTCGACCAAAACAGAGTTAGGAATAAAATATGATCCTTTTGGTCCTCTTGGATTATATTTGGACAATTATTGTTATTTTATTTAAAGAAGATTTAAAAGTGTTAAATTCAATGTTTAAAAAATAAACAATTATTAATATTGAAAAAAAAATATAAATTCGACTATATATATTTGTAAGAAAGATTAAAATAATTCCAACATAATTGTTTTTTATTTATAAATTTTAAGAATAAAATAATTTAATTAATTTATGACATAATGATGATGCAATAATTACCTTATTAATGAAATATTAAAATAATTGATATTATAAATATCCAAATAAATGAATATTGATACTTATGATGGATTCCACTAATTTTATTTCTTAATATGAAATGAAAGGTTTTATTAAATATTTTTTTTCGAAGTATTCTTGTTGTTACGATTTTCACAAAAACTAAATACTAAATAGTGTCAAAATTGACATAATTGAGTTTTAAAAAAAATACTATATTAAAAATTGATATAATATTCCTAAAAATATATGAATCTGATTAAGGACTTAGATAATGTTATATATATTAATAATGAACCACTTGGTGCTCTCTTGTCTTGTTATAGTATGTTTATTAACCATATAATATAAAAATAAATAGAGACATGGTAAATGTCAAACTATTAACTAAGAGTTAAATATAAAAGACAAGGTTAATATGGTGACCTAAACCTATCTAAAACATATTTCTTGAGAGGTTTGGGACCCATCCCCACCTTTTACTCTAAATAAATCATTTTGGTTCCATTAGTGTCCAAAAATGATTTTATTATAAAATAATATTTCTAACTTTTCCTAATGTTACCCAGTCCTCTGTTCTAAAAGGTTACTTCCAGTTCTCTTAAATTCACTCCTCCAAATCCATTTGTCATGGAAAACCATACCCAAATATCCTCTCAAATTTAAACCCTTCAACCTATAGGCCTTATGTTGATTAGAAATCCAACCTAATGAGCCCTTTTGATCAACTAAAAAGGAAACACCCGAAGAAGAGGTTATAATTTCACCACCAACTTTGATGTTATTTTCTTCATCAACTTCCTATTTCATTGTTGTTTCCATACCAAACTAATAAATCCAGTACCTTATACATACTATGACTTTATTTTAAATATGTTACAACCATATTCGGTGTTCTATCGATCCTATAAATGACAAAGTCACCATATGTGTGTACGTACAACATAGCATATCCATGTTGTGGTGTAGTTTTTTATTGAAACACCTCATTATTTGTAAGGGCATAATAATGAGTATAACTGATGTAAATAATAAATATAACATTTTGAAATGCACGGCCTATTTTCGCCTATCGACCAGTCAATGTTCCGGTGCTCTACTAATGTGTATAGCATCACTCAGGTCAAATCCTCGGCAATGATACTTTGTAGTAGTCGTTTGTTTTTAGTTGACTGTATTTTGATTATGGGGTTTTTTGCAGAGCTTAATTGAAATGATTGAATGACTATAATTGATTTAAAAAATTGATAAATATTGGGGTGAGTTCATTATTTGGGATTTAAGCTTGTGATATCCTTGAGCTTTGCTTTATATTGCATATAAATTAACACCCACTTCACAAGTTGACGTCGATTAGAATTCATAACTGTTAAAGCTTTAATCCAATCCTTAACATAACTAGGATTATAAACTAAATCAGTAATTGTTTATGGTAGTGTATTTATGGTCCAATAATCCATGGAATCCACATGCTATGAAAAATATGTCATTAATCCATGACATATTAAGTCCAACATAAACAATGTTAAATTAACGAATACTCATCGAGAAAATACTCTCAATCACATAACATCCCTAAATTTTTACTCACCCCAATGAGATATTTATTCATCCATTTAAATTATTAGTAATCTGTTCTATTATGTTTGAGGTGATGAATTACATAGAGAAGAAAAAGAAAGGGATAAGAAAAGAGTTGTGCACCGAACACACACCCGAACGATGATGAGAGTAAAAAAAAGACTTTTTATTGAATAATAAAGTAAGATAAGATAATGGATTTCAGATTGATTTAATCTAACATAATAACATTAATATTGAAATACAGATTTTGGATGATAATAAGAAATTAAGAAGAAGAAAATTTCATTAAAACAGAATTACAAAGACAAACACTTGCAAAATTACAACGAAGTAAAATGCAAAAGTGAATGAAAAAAACTATAGGAGGAAGGGATTATCAAGTGAAAAAATGAGTTTTAAAGATCCTACCAAGACTTTTTAAGGGCCTTGGTACTTCCAATCAATCCTCCTTTTCTATGAAATTCCAACCCTTTTGAAAGGAGAGTAGGAGATGTATTTATAGCCCAAGGTGGTGGACTGTTTACATTCCAGAAACTCCCCTCCACTTGGCTCGCAGATATGGACCTCAAGACATAATAATCTCGAGCAATATCCTTCTTGAAGTTGTAGATAATAAAGTTGGAAGACTAATATCAATATTTGGAGTCATTTGGACTTATG
This sequence comes from Viscum album, assembly GCA_963277665.1. Lineage (NCBI taxonomy): Eukaryota > Viridiplantae > Streptophyta > Magnoliopsida > Santalales > Viscaceae > Viscum > Viscum album. The sequence goes on along the minus strand of OY728153.1, from coordinate 519,702,215 downwards.
TATCAAAAGTTACGGCCGGTTGATTAAACAAAGTAAAACTGTCCATTTCAATCCAGTCTTTTTGAAGTCCAACATGTGAAAGGGTTTGTGAGTATGAAGATTCCTTCGAATACGAATGGATTCTTCAACAAAGTCTGCCTCCTATATCTCCTCTTTCACAATTAAAAATCTCAGCTCGATTTGATTCTTACATCATGATATATTTCATGCATACTATACTAATTTTAATTTTCGTCCAGAATGGTGGGCTGGACTTCAGAGCTTAATTTGGGACCCTTGTATATAGATTTCGGCTAGGAAGATTTTATCCTAGATGACATGTAATGTCCCCCTAATTGATGTTTATATTTAATGTTTTTCGACTTCTGTAATGATCCCAGTAAATCAATCTTCACGGATGGTCCAGTTTGTTCATATATTCTTTGGTCTTGTTTGTGAGGACCGTATGACCCTTCAAATGGCAGAATTGGCTCATGGCACTTTCTAATGAAATGTTGTATATTGAAATTAGAATCCTAAAAACAAGAACCACACAGTTTGGATCTGTATAGTGACAGTTATTATTAAAACATTAAACTAACTTAATTGGACTACATCTAAAAATGATCAAAAATTATACTTAATATTAAAACATTAATATTTCACACAAATTATGAACATTTCATCTAAAATCAGTAAAGGGGGAATATAATAATTCATTAAAATATTAATAACATCAACTCCCCCACACTTTGTTTTGTGCATTTCCTCATGTGAAACAAATATAAAAACATGTCAAAATCATTTTTACTCACCAACAGATTTTAAAATTTTGTTCACCCCAATCAGGGGAGGTTTAGACTATTTCACTCATCCATTTTGAATTCCACCACATGTTGTTACAGAAACAATGTTCCAAAACTAATTCATTTTTTCATGCTCAAATTTAGAAATGGAAAATGTGGACACTCAAAACTCACACCTCTCAGGATGATAAAATTCATTTGTGGAGGCTCACTCGTTCCCCAACCAAACGTGAAAACATAGAGTTTGAAAAGAGTTCATAGCTTCCAATCTCTATACAATGTGAACTAGAATCAAGAGGTATTTTTAAGGTGTTTTTATATGGCTATGGGATGGTAGGAATATAATGTTCAAGAGAGAGAATAAGATGGTCAAAATACCAACATATAAAAAGCAATGCACATTTTTTTTGAAATGAAACATGGAAGGAAATGAAAACACATATTTATAAGGAAATGATTGTGTTAATAAAGACACAATAGAAGAAGAAAAATATTAAGGTAATGAGAAGATGTAATATTTACAAAACAAAAAACTTATCCCAATAAGAATATAATGAAAGTGTTCTTTTTTTCCTTTTTTTCATTGCTTTTTCGAAAGTTGACCTCGAAACAGATCTCACACTCATATCCCAACCCATGATTGATCTCCCCACGACACTAACTGTAATAGTTATAACAAGATAAAATGTTGAGGAAGAGTGATTTTTGACCTACCCAAGACACAACCAATTTTTTGATTTTTTTGATTTTTTTTATTTTGAATTTTATTTTGAATTTCTGTTGAACACTTTTCAATATCATTTGAACAATACATTCCCAAATACCATTGAATGACAACCTCCCACCCACACTAAAATGGATGCTTGCCCTCAAGCATATGATAACACACTAGAATGTAAGGAAATGATACCCAAAAATGAAATCCATCCCCCCCCCCACAGTTAAATTTCAAAAAATTATGAAATGAAAGTCCATGTTGATATTGGGTGGGATAAGGTATTGGCCTTGTAAAGAGGCTATCAAAGAAAAGGTTTTCATAGGCTCGAATGGGCATTCAAAAGGAGGATTAATGTAAGGGAAATGGGAGGCTATTGGGCTATTGTGATTCTCATGTGGTTCCGAAAAATCCTCTATCATATTAATACACACTAAGGTAGTAAATTCAGCTCGAAGTTCCACAATATCAAGACTCAAAAATGAGGGTGAAAACACACATTTTGAAAATATGGCCATAGGTGGCCTTGGCATGAAAGCTAATTTTGCTCCTCACTGGTTGGGAAAATCATTTTCCAAATCAATAATTGAGCATTCAAAATTTGTTAATTCTGACACAATTTTTTTTATCCAAAGTCATGTTGAAAATACAAAATTTTTAATATGGAAACATGTATGTTAAATCCTAAAAATGGTTGGAAAAAATTTCAAAAGTCGATGGTGAGTAAGCATGACTCTTTTTTTTATTTGTTTTAAGTGATTGTGTTTTTTGGTTTTTTTAGTTTTTAAGGTTTTTTTTAAAATACAGACCCACACAATAATGAAAAAAAGGGTTTGACGAAGAAAGTGGTAATAAAAAACGAAAGAGAGAGGAAGAATAAGAAAAGTTAGAGAGATGAAGAGATAGAGAGAGATTTAAAGGGAAAAAGGTTCCCCCTGGTTTAGATTTTGCGGGTCGCCATATCTATCTAGTGGTAGGTCGACTGGAGAAGTTAGAGATCTAGTAGAATTTGACAATGATCCAGGATTGAGCATTGTTATCTGAAAAAGAAAAATCATTATTCATATAATTAAAAACAAAAAAGAAATTGAAATTTAACAAAAGTAAAAGAAAACATGGGTTGCCTCCCAAGAAGCGCTACATTTATTTGTCTACAGCTAGACAGTTGCAGTGGACTACCCATAGTCTGATGGTGGTCATCGTATTTTCTCAACTCTAGTGTGCTTCCAGAAAAACTTCTCCTCTGAGAGGCCTGCTAATTCATTGGATAATTTCTTCCCATCCTTGTTGGTGTGCTTGCAATTCAATGGGGGTCGAAAGAGAATATGACTATCCTCCCTTTGGTCTTCAATGTGAGGAATGATTTTATCCCCAAAGTGATGATTTTCTATACATGTAAATTCAGGAAGATGTCTCAATTCTGATGGTTCATTTATGTAAGATTCAGATAACATGAAAGAAGAGTATGAGATCCCAATTGTTTGAGACTCATTTATTTCATCACTTACCGATGTAGAGTAATGAGGATCACCTGAGTCATAATACTTAATCAAATTTTCAATATATTTTATTTAAATATTTTTCACCAAAGAATTTTCAATTTCAACCTCACCAGTGATCAATTTATTAATTAGGGAACAAATGTCACAACCTTCTCTCCCATCAGGACAATATAAACAAATTGTTTTGGGGTTCACCTCACAAATAATAAGATTTTCTGAATCATGGATAGGAAATGATGAATGTTGGATAAACTGATCTGAATCAACAAATGAGAATTCTAGTTCATTTTCCTCATTACCATCCATGTTGGAGCATTAGAGGTCAGAGGTGAAATGAGATTCCAACGAGTTTTCAATATCCTTTAGATCAATGGAGTTTTCATTTTTAATGTCAACATTTATTTCTCCATTTATGAATTGGTTAATGAGGATGCAATATTCACAAACTCCTCTACTAGTAGAACATGAAGAACATGTTGGATTGAGATTAAAAACACTCTCAGAGAGACTTTCGGAATCATGGATAGAGAATACATATTTATTCTCTAATGGGTATCGCATGGGTTGAAAAATATTAAACTTGACTATTTGGTAACCAAATTCCATGGATAATATGCCAGCATAGACATCAATTTTGGTTTTAGATTTCATAAGGAATGGTCTTCCTAGAATCATAGGAGATTGGAAAGAAGTTGTCTCACCTTCCATGTCAAGGACATAGAGTTGGGAAGATAATATCATTGACTCGAACAATGATATCCTCAATTATTCCCTCAGTACTAGATGTGCATTGATTGGATAACTGAATGAAAACACCTGTTGGATGTAAGGGACCTAGACCAAGGTTGGAGATGATGGATTTGGGCATGACATTAATTGAGGCTCCTAGGTCTATGAGTGAATCATCAAAGTTGGAACATCCAATTTGGCATGGGACTGTAAAGGTCCCTGGATCTTTGCACTTTATGGGAATAGACTACTGGGTGGAAACATTTTCAAAGGACCTAAGTTGCCTCTTGTGGGTGCACAATTCCTTAAGAAACATGGCATACATAGGAATTTATTTTATGGCATCTAAGAGGGGAATGTTTACTTCAACACGTCTAAACATGTTGAGCATTTTAGGATCATGTTCCAAGGACTTCATTGGTTTAGAAATAGCTTGAGGAAAAATAATTGTATTCCTAAGTGGAATGGAAGAAGGTGAGGGAATGGATTTAGGTTCCTTTTCAAGTTTCTTTTTATTTTTGTTTTCTGAGTCAACATTCAAAGGAGGGTTTGAGGATTTATTTTGAGGCATAGCAAGTTGCTTCCCGGATCTAAGTGCAATTGCACTTACATTACCTTGGGGTAGGGTAATGGTTGAGCTTGGAGTTGGGAAGAATTCGATTGTTGTTGCTGGCTCAGGTGGGATTCAAGTTGACCTATTTGAGTTTCAATGTTTTTAAGGCTAGAACGGGTGAAGGAGGCAAGATCTTCCACTGCACCTTCCCATGGTTTCTTGGAATAAAAGGCTTTTCCCTGGTTGGGATTGAATTGATTTTGGTTATTGGGAAATCGATTGTATTGGTTTTGGAATTGGGAAGGCTCACTAGGATAATGGAATCTAGGAGGAGGATTGTTCCTTTGAGGTTGAGGAACAAAAGGATAAGGTTGATGGAAGTTACCACCACCTTGACCATATTGGAATTGGTTTGGGTTTTGAGGAGGGAATTGAGGGGGGTGAGATATGGGATTACAATACCTAAGGCATTGGTTATAGGAAGAAGAGAAGGGCTCAGAGTGAGGTTGGTTAATGGTTCTAACCAACTGACCTGATAGTTGAGGATTGGTGTTGCGCTGAGCATATGCTGCATTGAGCTCCATTGGTCCAGATGAATCGGGTTGATCCTCTTGAAGTTGTGGACATGTGTCAGTTGGATGAGATGGAGAGTTGCAGATTCCACAGTTTTTGACAGGTCCAGGAAACATTGATTTCGGAGAAGATGGGGTTTGGGATTTGGTAGCCACAACTAGTTGTCGCACAAGACATGTAAGTTCACTCATCCACTCAGTCATTTTGTTCAATTCAATTGATTGATTATCTTGGACTTGTTTGACTTGATCATGTGATCGAGTATAGAATTGTTGTGTGTTTACAGCCATGTTACTTATGAGATCTCTTGCAGCTGCAAGAGTTTTATCAACAAGAGCACCACCACTTGCGGCATCAATGAGAGTTCTCTCCATAGCCAATAACCCAGCATAGAAGTATTGGATCAAGAGTTGGTCATGAATTTAGTGTTGTGGGCAGGTTATGACATGCTTTTTGAACCTCTCCTAGTACTCATGGAGTTATTCACTTGGGAATTGGCGTATACCTCTTATTTCCATTCGGATAGAAGCAGTACAAGAAGCAGGAATGAATTTCTCTAAGAATAGTCGCTTCGTGTCATTCCATGTAGTAATGGAACCAGGAGTTAGGTAGTAGAGCCATGACATAGCAGTGTCAGCTAGGGAAAAAGGGAATGCTCGGAGTTTTATTTGTTCTTCAGAAACCCCTTGAGGCTTCATGGTAGAGCATTCTACGTGGAACTCTTTAAGGTGAAGATGTGGATCCTCACCGGCTAGCCCGTGGAAATGAGGAAGAAGATGAATCAAACCCGATTTGAGTTCGATGTCAGCCTCTATATTTGGATATTGAATACCAAGAGGTTGGTAATTCATATCAGGGGAATCAAGTTATTTAAGTGTTTTTCCCTAGGATTGGCCATATCTAATTCGATTGGTTGGACAAGGACTGGTTCTTGAATTATTTGATTATCTCTTTTGTTCCTCCTATTTTGGCGAAGTGTTCGCTCAATTTAAGGGTCAAACAAATCCGATGGATTGTTTGGGAGGCTACGGTGCATTCAGAGATATTTTGGATGAAATAGGAAGACGGGTTTTTCTTTGTAATTTTTTTAATTTCTTTTTAAATTTTTTTTTCTTTTTTTGGTGTTTTTACAATAACCAGAGTCTATCGAATAATTAAAGCACCATCCCCGGAAACAATTCAGTTTGAAATGAATGTCCGATTGTCGCCTATCAACCGGTCAAAGTTCCGGTGCTCTGTTAATGTGTATAGCACCACTCGGGTCGAATCCTCGACGATGATACATTGTAGTAGTAGTTTGTTTTTAGTTGATTGTATTTTGATTATGGGAGTTTGTTTCATATCTTAATTGAAATGATAGATTGACCATAATTGATTTAAAAAATTGATAAATATTGGGGTGAGTTCATTATTAGGGATTTAAGCTTGTGATATCCTTGAACTTTGCTTTATATTGCATTTAAATTAACACCCACTTCACATGTTGACGTCGATTAGAATTCCTAAGTGTTAAATCATTAATCCAATCCTGAACTTAACTAAGATTCGGAACTAAATCATTACTTGTTTATGTTAGTGTATTTATGGTTGAAATAATCCATGGAAACCACATGCTATACAAAATATGTCATTATTCCATGACATATTATGTCCAACATACACAATGTTAAATTAACGAATACTCATAAAGAAAATACTCTCAATCACTTAACGACCATAAATTCTGACTCACCCCAATGAGTTATTTACTCATCCATTTAAATTATTAGTCATATAGTCTATTATGATTGAGGTGATTAATTACAAAGATAAGAAAAATAAAGGGATAAGAAAAGAGTTGTGCGCCGAACACACACACGAACGATGATGAGAGTAAAAATAAACGAACTTTTTACTGAATAATAAAGTAAAAGAAGAGGATGGATTTCAGATTGATTTAATCCAAAATAAGAATATTAATATTGAACTAAAAAATATGGATTAGAATAATAAATTAAGAAAGATGAAAATTGCATTAAAACAGAATTACAAAGACAAACACTAGCAAAATTACAACGAAGAAAAATGCAAAAGTAAGTGAAATCAAAGAGAGGAGGAAGGGATTATAATGTGAAAACCTGAGTTTGTAAGATCCTCCCAAGCCTTTGGAAGGGCCTTGGTACTTCCAATAAATCCTAATTTGCTCTAAAATTCCAACCCTTTTGAAAGGAGAGGAGGGGATGTATTTATAGCCCAAGGTGGGGGACTGTTTATATTCTAGAAATACCCCTCCAACTGGATCGTAGATATGGACATCAAGATAGCAGAATATCGAGCAATATCCTTCTTCAAAGTTGTAGATAACAAAGTTGGAAGACTACTATCAATATTTGGAGTCATTTGGACTTATGAATCAAATGTTATGGCAGGTTGATTAAACAAAGTAAAACTGTCCATTTCAATCCTGTCTTTTTGAAGTCAAGAATGTGAAAGGGTTTTTGAATATGAATATGCCTTCAAATCCGAATAGATTCTTCAAAAAGGTCGGCCGAATATATCTCCTATTTCACACTGCAAATGATCAACGCGATTTTATGCTTACATAATGATATATTTCATGCATACTATACTGATTTTAATTCTCAGCCAGAATGGTGGGCTGGACTTCAGAGTTTCATTTGGGCTAATTGTACTTAGATTTGGGCCTTGAAATTTTTATCCATGATGTAATGTAGTGTCACCCGAATTATTGAGGATAGGTAATGTTTTTGGACTTATGGATTGATCCCACTAAATCAATCTTCAAGGCTGTTCTAGTTTGTTCATAGATTCTTTGGTCTTGTTTGTGAGGACCATATGTCCCTTCAAATGGAAGATTTGGCTCATGGTACCTAATAATGAAATGTTGTATATTGAAATTAGAATACTAAAAAACAAGAACCACACAATTTGTATCAGTATAGTGACAGTTATTGTTAAAACATTAATCTGACTCAATTGGACTACTTCTAAAAATGCTCAAAAAATTATACTTATTATTAAAACATTAATATTTCACACAAATTATGCACATTTCATATAAAATCATTAAAGGGGGAATATAATAAGTCATGAAAATATTAATAACATCACATGTTAAATATTCTGTATATATGATATACCATCCATTTATATATGATTTCACCATCAATATAATGATATTGTCGCTCGTCTGTAAGTACAGATTACCATCTCCATGAACGCGATGAGATTTGTTCCCCATAATAATCATTCAGGAATATTTTTTATGATTAAAAATAATGTTTAAGATCATAATATAACTATGTATATTAATCATATACTTTCTTTCCATAACAAACATGACTTACTTAACTAAGCATATAATGGAAAACGAATCAGTCAACACCCAAAACGATGATACTACTAAAATATTATTAACAAAGAAATATTATAAGATCATATATGAAAAAATATTCATGTGTATGATTATTTTATAATTTAATAACAATTTTTTAACAATTATAAATGATTTTAACATACAATATACTATGGGATATTACAAGGTACGTGTTAATTCTACTATCTCTTTACATATCTGAGCTTGTTAATATGTAAGTATCGATCGGAACATTTTTATCATCCACATTCATGTTTAGTCAAAAATGTAATTCAAAAAATTCTTTCAATTTAATAGACTATAAGTAAAAATCATTTATACCCTTATTTGACCATATGTGTTTTGAAAGGAATCTTTCCGTCATTTTCCAAACAATGTACATTAGGAACTTTTCGACAATATTAAGGTAATAATGTAATTTTTTACATATAAGGCAGGTGTAGATATTTTCCAAAGTTATAACATTGCTGACACTTCACATAAAATCTTATAATAATATTTTCAATATAAATTTTTTCTTTTATTATTATATAACTTTTAAATGATTTCAAAATATAAAGTTATATTTCTATAAAAGAGTATTGATTTCATCTATATCAATATCCTTTGATGGATATTAAGCTCATTGTAATTTGATTCATTATGATAGAAAATATAAAATTTCATTCAAATATTTGTGATATGTTTGACTGGGTAGTGTTATTTTTACACAATTCATGGTTTTTGATTAATTATTGGAATTTTTTATGCTAGTTTTAATACAAATTTTTATGTTACGTTTAAACATTTTCATATGAGGAATGCATTGGACATAGTAAGTGATGGGTGGTGACCACTACAGCACCTTAATACATTAGTAGGTCTCATGATACAAACTAGTGTCTTGGCACAAGTCCTTGAAATAATCATATTTGTAGTCGTGGAACAATGCGTTGACTATATGGTTACAAAGTCTTGCATTATGCATTCCCTCATTATGAAATTGGCTATTGATATTGCATGTGATTATTAGACTAGTATAATATCCACGTGAATAAGTAATTGGAATTATTTGATTTTTAATGGCCATATTATGTGGATGTTTTTGTTTAAAAGTCATATGTTTTAGTCTTGTAATTTTCCTAAATTATTTCTTTTTATTTATAAATGTTTCTACTATATTGTGATCATTACTGAGCATCTGAGCTCACCCCTTTCTTTGTTTTATTATTCCCAGGATGTGAAAAAATATTTTATTGTAGAACTGTATGGATAGAGCGAGGATATAAGTGTGGAAAATAGGGAAAAAATTATAATGATGTTTTTATTTTATGATGTAATGTAAAACATATGAATTTATCTAGTACTTCCAAATCTACTAAACTGATTGGTCTTTTCGGATATGATCCCTTGGGATCATGCCAATGCTATGTAATAATGCACTGACTCTCAAAAACTAGGTTCAAGGCGTTATAGTTTGTATCAAATGAAGTTTATTACAAACCTTGGGAGCCAGATTTTGAAAAACTCTAATTAGAGAACATTACCCTAAGATAGGCATTAAGGATTAGTATAGAATAACTTCCTAAAATTTTGTTAATGTAGATATTTTGTGCGGGTTCCAAAAATAAATCCCTGTTTTGATACGAGCAGGTATAGTTTGACCTGGAAAAGATGTACCTAGGGGTAAAACCCAAAAACACTGCTTTGAGTAAGACTCGAATGGGAACGGGTGCCCGACAACGGGACTTTCAACACTCTTGGTTATGACAATCCTGGGGGATATGCTTTGGAAAATTCAAATTTTGTTTAGAAACCATTATAATGGATTTATGAGTATATACTTACTAAAAGAAAACATTTTTTGGATTAGGGATTATGTCCATAAACTATTCAATTTATGTTAAGGGGTTTACAAGGTTGGAATTATGTATTGTGATTCATAAACTAATATATTTTATGCCATTGTTTAGAAATGGACCCTAGTGGTAGGAATGGAAACTATATTAATTCACGTAATCTGTGTAAGGATTTCCCATATAATCAAGATAATTATAGTGGTGCCGGTAATGCAACTAGTGATTAATAGCTCATCACCATGCTGGGACAAATCACACAGGTTATGCATAATAACCTTATTCGTATGGAGCCCCCTAATCCCCAACGCAGAGGATCAATGTTAGACAGCTTCATGGGGAAGCAACCACTAACATTAAATGGGATTAAAAATACATTAGTGTTTGAGAAATGGATAAATTCCTTAGAGAAAAATATTTCATGCTTTGGTGAGTAGCAAAAGGGAAACTATTTTCATGGTAGTTTATTTCCTCACAAGAGATGCAGATCAATGATGGTAATTAATCCAAAACCCAAAGGAAGATGTAGTAGTATACATGGAATGGAGGGAGTTTAAATATATTTTCTTAGAAAAATACATTCTTCATGACCATCGAAGAGATATGGAAAGAAAATTTCTGAGTGTGAGGAAATAGGGGGATGAGAATGTTGCAAATTATGAGGATAACATGACAAAGTTATCAAGGAATGCAACAAATTATATACATAACCCAATGAGTATGATTGAATTATTCTTTGGTGTGTTATAATCATTTATCCATCATGTTTGTGATTTCAAGTGGAAGAAACACCCCAGTACTTGCCAGAATGGAATGGGAGTCTGTTAAAAGTACGGTGAAAAAGGACACCAAGTTTGTGATTGCAAGGGGAAGAAAGAGGCAGTCAATGTTGAATGCTACAATTGTAGAGAAAAAGGGGCATTATGAAAATTAAGGTCCTAAGCGCCAAGGGAAAGTACCTCAGAAAAGGATAAAGGATCAAGGCCAAGCTTATGTGAACATTACTATTAAGGTTGAAGATCTGTAAGACGTGGTGGCAGGTAATTTAATGGTTTCATCAAGTTTATCCAATGATTTATTTGATTCTGGATCATCGTATTGTTTCATATCTTCCCATTTTTCTAAGAAAATTAGATATTTTCAATTATAAATAACAAGGGATTAGTTAGGCCGAACATCTAAGGGAAGTATCACCACAATAATGTTTTATGAATCAGTACCCATTGGGGAATATAAATTTTATTTATCTGATAATATCATCATTATAACCATGATTGAATTTGATATAATTTTCAGAATGGATTTTATTTTAGACCATGATGAGAAAATTTATTGTAAGAAGAAGGAGGTTACAATTTTCGATGATTATTAAGAGTACCTTATCTTTAGAGAAGAAACATCGCCACATGATTATTATCTAGATCCACCTCAGTAGCTCAAATAAATACAATTATTGAAGAATAAGTTAATGAAATAACCATGGGTGAGAAAACTAATATTTGAATAGAGGACTCACATATTGTATGAGAATATATTAATGTGTTTCTATAAGATTTTCCTAGTCATCAAACAAAATCAGAAATTGAATTTTGAATTGAATTAATTCATTGATCAAGGCTCATATTGAAGACCCTTTATATAATAGACACTGTGGAATTAGTGTAGCTAAATAAACAATTAGAGGAATTGAGTAATAAATGATTTATTCTCCCGAGTGTTTCTCTATGGGGGGCCGCTGTCCTTTTTGTTAAGATGAAATATCAATCTATGAGGTTGTGCATTGACTATAGAGAGATCAATTCTATAAACATTAAGAACATGTATCCCCTACCTTGCATTGAGGATTTATTAGCTCAACATCATGGAGCTCAATATTTTTCAAAGACTGACCATTGATATGGATACTATTATTTGTGCGTGAAGAAAGAAGAAATTCCAAAGACAACATTTTGAACCATGTATGGGAATTATGAGTTTATACTAATGCCTTTTGGATTGACTGATGCACCCTCAGACATCATGGATCTAATTAATAGAGTTTCAAGGAATATCTTGATGACTCTGTAGTGGTATTTATTGATAATCTCTCGGTATAATCTAAAAGCAATGAATAACATGAAAATCACTTTCGCATTTTTATAAATACACTTAGAAGAAATGAATAATATGGGTAGTTTAGCAAGATGGAATTATGGATTCATGTGATTTCTTTTCATGGCCATATTGTCACTAAGGATGGAATCTCAATTGATCCTTCCAAGACCAAGGAAATCCAAGAATGGCCAGCGCCGATGAGTATAACCGAGGTATGCAGTTTTATAGGTTTAGTAGGTTATTATCGACACTTCATCCAGAATTTTTCTCATCTGGCTAACCCATTAACCACGCTCACACGTAAAGGGGATAAATATTTTTGGACAAAAGAGTGTGAAGAATGTTTTGTAGAACTGAAGAGAAGATTAGTCAATGCTCATATATTGACTCTACCATCAGGGAAAGCTAAATTTATAATTTATTATAATTAATCAATGAAAGGACTTTGTTGTGTCCTTATGCAGAATAATAGAGTTATTGCCTATGCATCACAATAGCTCTAAATTCATGAACAAAACTATCCTACTCATGATCTCGAGTTAACAGTTGTAATATTTACTAGGAAAAAATGGAGACACAATCTCTATGGTGAGAAATGTGAGATTTATACAGATAATATGATCTTGGAGTAAACTTTTCTCACAGAATGAACTCAAATGAGGAAAAGATTATGGATTGAACTACACAAGGATTATGATTACAATGTTAATTTCCATAAGGAGGAAGGCCAATAAGGTGGAGGATGCTTTGAGTATAAAGGATCATGCAGTTTTAAACAAGATGAGAGTTGAAATGGATCATATTTTCATGGATCTTGTAAATATAGACCTGGGAATAACCATGGAAGGTAAAACAAAAATACTTTTTAAAATGGATGCCCAGCCATCTTTACTTGGAAGGATGAAGAGTTCTCAAACTGATGATGAGGAGTTTCAAAAGAATATTATAGTTGTGAATGATGGGTGATTGAGGGACTTCATATATGAAGATAGAATTTTTAAATTTGGGATGTTACCTTCTGTTCCTAACATACATGATTTAAAAAGGGAATTGTTGGATGATACTCATTACTCTAATTTCACTATACACCTATGGAGAACCAAGATGTATATAGATTTGAAGGAACATTTTTGGTGGGAACACATGAAGAGGGTGATTGCAGATATTGTGTCAAGATGTTTGGTTTTTCAACAAGTGAACAATGGAAGGGAACAACATGGAAGATTCATGAATCCTATTACAATACCAGAGTGGAAATGAGATAATATTACGATGGACTTTCTCATTGGGCTCCCAATGACTCTTCGAAGGGATGATGAAATATGGGTCATTATTGATCATCTTACCAAGTCAGCACATTATCTTTCTATAAGAGAAGATTTACCACTTGAACGTATTGAAAGACTATATATAAATTAAAATTTAAGACATCATGGAGTACCCCTATTTATTTTTTCTGATTGGGATCCCCATTTGAAGACAAGATTATAGAAAAGTCTTCAGAAGACCCTAAATACTAATCTTCGTTTGGGAACTTACTACTACCCTCAAACTGATGGATAATCGTAATAGACAATTCAAACCATATAATACATGTTCAGATCAATATCAATTTACTTTGATGGTAAGAGGGATTAATTATTACCTTTGGTATAATTTTCCTATAACAATATATTCCACTCAAATATTCATATGGAACCATATGAAGAATTATACAAAAACCGATGTCGCACCCCAACATGTTGGGATGATGTTGGTGAAAGAAAACTCATAGGCCCAGAACATGAAGAGGAAACAATTGAAAAGGTGAAGGTTATCCAAACCCACATCCAAGCAGCCCAAAGTAGGAAAAAGGGCTATGCCAATAACTGAAAGAAGGATTTTGAATTTCAAGTAGGAGACCATGTTTTAATGAAGGTATATTTGTGGAAAGGTGTTATACGTTTCAGTAAGAAAGCTAAATTGAGTCCTAGGTACATCAGACCTTTCTAATTTCTAGAACGAATTGGAGTTGTAGCTTATCGTTTGGAAATTCCTCCACGTCTCTCCAAAGTTCATGATGTTTTCAAATTATCACTATTACGAAAATAAAAGCCTGACCAAATGCATGTACTCAACAATGAGGAAATTGAACTGGTACATTATCTGTCTTATTTTGAAGATCCTGTCAAAATTCTTGATACAATAGAACAAGTTCTAAGCAACCAGATGAGTCTTCTGGTATAGTTTCTATGGAGAAACCATAAGATGGAAGAGGAAACGTGGGAACCCATGGAACAAATGATGAAGCACCACCCAAATATATTTATGCTGTAATATTCTATAAATTTCGAGAATGAACATTTTTTAAGGAGGGGAGAATGTAACACCCTAAGCATCCATAGTAAGTTTCCCTTTGAGTATGGTAGTAGCTTGCGTTGTACGCAACATGGAGTTTTAACACACCACGACCAATGACACAAGCCGTTATGAATATTAATAGCCAATGCTTCAAATTTTATAAATTTTAATTTTCAAAATTGAATTCATTTTTGTATTTGGAATATCAAAATTATCATAGGATGATTTGTTGGTATTTTTCTATGAACTACCAATTTTAGATGAATAGTAAAAAAACACTACGTTATTGTTTAAAAACACCTTTTTATTTAAATACTATGTTAGTTTATTTTAATTTAATTTCGTTCAAAATAGATACACTATACATATATATGTTCAATTTAATTCATTGGAGTAATTTTCAAATAAGTTTAGATATATAAAATTTTATTGAACTTTTTACCGTCTTTGACCCATCTTGTAGGAGCATTTACAAAATTGTGTAAAACAAAATTTTATATCTTCTGTGAGTTGAATTTCAAAAATCCGAGATACAAGGTTGAAATTGGTATGTTAAATGTTGTTCAATAAGATGAAACTAATTTTTTGTGAATAGTAACTGTTGACTTTTGTTTACCACAGTTATAAGTAAATAAGGTAATTAAGGGAAAAAGTGATATTATAATTACCATAATACATGTCCTAATTCTAATGGATAAGTGTAGTTCGACCAAAAAACAAAATTTGGAATAAAATATGATCATTTTGGTCCACATGGATTAGACTAGGACATTTGTTATTATTTTATTTAATAATAAATTAAAATTGTTAAATTCAATGTTTAATAACAAAACCATTTTTAATATAAGGTTACACACAATATAAATTTGACTATAAATATTTATCAGAAAGATAAAAAAATTTCCTACAAAATGAAATTTTATTTATTATTTTTAGACATTAAATAATTTATTTATTTGTGACACAATGATGATAGAGTAATAACTTATTAATGAAATATTAAAATAATTGATATTATAAATATACAAATTAATGTAAATTGAGTCTTCTGATGAATTTCACTAATTTTATAGGTTAATATGACATGTTAGGGTTTGTTAAATATTTTTCTTCAAAGTAATTAAGCTGTTATGATTTTCACAATAACCAAAAACAAAATAGTGTCAAAATGAAAATAATTGAGTTTTTAAAACAAATAATATATTATTAATTGATATAATATTCCTAAAAATATAAGTATCAGGAAAAGAACATAAATAAGGTCATAGATATTAATAATGAACCTCTTTTGATTCTGTTGGATTTTATAGTATGTTTATTGACCATATGATATAAAAAAACCAAGATACATGGTAAATGTCTAACTTTTTAACATAGAGTTAAATCTAAAAATAAGGTTAATATGGTGACCTATAACTATCTAAAACATATTGGTTGAGAGATTTTAGACCCATAACCAAATTAAACTGTATATAAATCATTTTCTATCCATTATAAATAGAAAATGATTTTATTATAAAATAATATTTCATGCTTTTCCTAATGTGATCCGCCCCTCTCTTGTTAGAGGGTACTTCTATTTCTCTTAAATTCACACCTCCAAATCCATTTTGAATTAACAAACCCTACCCAAATATCCTATAAACTATCCTCCCATATATCTAAAGGCCTTACATTGATCATAAATCCAACCTAAGGAGCCATTTTGATCAACTCATAAGGATTCACCCGAAGAAGAGGTAATAATTTCACCAACAACTTTCAAGTTAGTTTCGTCATCCACTTCCTCATTCTTTGTTGTTTCCATACAAGAATAATAAATACAGTACCTTATAAAAACTATTATGACATTATAAATATGATAATACCATATTCTTTAATCTATCCTTCCTATAAATGACAAAGTCACCATACATGTGAACGTACAGATTACCATCTCCACGTTGTGGTGTAGTTTTTTATTCAAACACTTCATTATTTGGAAGGGTATAATAATGAGTATAACTGATTTTAATAATAAATATAACATTTTAATAATTCTATATATATGATATACCATAAAATAACATATGATTTCACCATCAATATAACGATATTGTCGCTCCTGCGTACGTATGGATTACCGTCTCTACGAACGCAATGGGATTCGTTCTCCATTGTAATCATTCAAAAACAATTTTTACGATTAAAAGTAATGTTTATGAACATAATATCATTCAATATATTAATCAAATAAATCCTATCCAAAACAAAAATGGATTACGTAACCAAGCATATAATGCAAAACGAATATGTTAACACACAAAACGATGATAATACTAAAATATTATTTACAAAAAAATATTATAAGATCATATGTGATATCATATTTATGTATATAATTTTAGTATAATTATAAAACAATGTTATAACTATTATACAAGTTGTTAACATACCATTGACTATGGAAAGGTAAAAGCTAATGGTTAATTTTACAATCCCTTTACTTATCCGAGGTCATTAAAACGTAAGTTTCTACTAGGACCTCTTTATCATCCACATCCGTGTTTTCTTAAAAATTTAATTCAAAACATTCCATATATTTACTATATTATGTGAAAAATACATTTATACCCTTATTTGACCATATATGTTTTTAAAGTATAATTTTTTTCATATTCAAAATAAGGTACTTTATGACTTTTTCGACAACATTATGTTAAGAATGTCTTTTTTTACTTATATGACAGGTGTAACTATTTTTTGCCAGTATAACATAATCAAAGCTTCCCTTACAAGATTATAAAAATATTTTAAAAATAAATGTTTTCTTTTATAATTATATAACTTTTAAATGATTTTAAAATAGAAATAGATATTTATCTAATTTTTTTTATTTCATCTATGTGAACATGCTTTGATGGATTTTATGCTTGATGGAAGTTGATTTATTATGATACAAAACATCCATATTGTATTCAAGGATTTGTGATATTATTTACTTTGTATGCGTTATTTTTACACCATTAATGGTTTATGAATAACATATTGACATTTCTTATGATAATTTTAATCAGAATGTTAATGTTATGTTTAAATATTTTCATATGGGGAATGCATTGGACATAGAAAGTGATGGGTGGAACCCGCTATAGCTACTCAATGCATTTTAGGTCTCATAAGACAAACTATTGTCTTGGAAGAAGGTCTTGAAAAAATATTATTATTAGTCTTGACACAAGGCCTTTACTAAGTGGTTATAATTTCCAACATTATGCATTCCATCATTATGAAATTGGCAATTGATATTGCATGTGATTATTAAACTTGTAGAATTTACATGTGAATAAGTTAATGGAATTATTTGATTTATATTTTCCGTATTCTGCAGATGTTTTTGTTTAAAAGTCTTATGTTCTAGTATTATACATTTCCTTAATTGTTTATTATTATTAAAGAAAGTTTCTGCTATATTATTTTCCTTACTGAGAATTTGAGCTCACCCCTTTCTATTATTGATTTTACCCAGGATGTGAAGAAATATTTTTTGGTTGACATGAAGGGATAGGCTAAGGATATAAGTGTGTTCAATGGGGAAAAAATGTTGTTAATGTTTTTATTTCATGTTGTAATGTAAAACTTTTGAAGTATATAGTACATCCAAGGCTACTAAACTAATCTTTCATTCTGGATTTGATCCCTTATGATCATGCCAATGTTATGTAATAATGCACCGACTATGGGTAGTAGGGCTCGAGGTGTTACAGTTGGTATTAGAGAACGTTTAGTACAAACCATAGAAGATAGATTTAAAACTAATCTGATTAGAGAACATTACCCTAAGACATACTTTTATGATTAGTATAGAAGAACTTCATAGAATTTCAGTAGTGTAGAGATTTTGTGAGTTTTCCAAGAAATACAACCCTGTCTGGTTACAAGTAGGTAGAGGCAGCTCTAGCACAAATGTACGTAGGGGTAAAACATAAAAACACTAATTTGAGCTAGACTCGAACAATAACTGGTGCACAACCACGAGCCTTGATGCACTCTTTTTTACGACACTCCAGGGGGATATGATTAGGATACATCACAATTTTTTTAAAACCATATTAAATATTTATGAGTATATACCTCCTAAAAAGAACATTTTTGTGATTATGGATTATATCACTAAATGGTCAAATTTATGTTAAGTGTATTAAATGTTTGGAATTATGTATTCCAATTCACAAAAAAATCTACTATATTCTATTGTTTATAAATGGCACTAAGTAGAAGGAATTGAAACTGTATCAATGCAAATAATACTTGAAGGGGTTTCCCTCCTGCTCAAGATAATTATAGTGGATCTAGTGATGCAACTACTGTTTATTATCTCATAACCATATTGAGACATCCCACTGAGGTTATGAATAAAAACTTTACTCATATGGAGCACCCTGATCCACAACACAGAGGATCAATGTTAGACCACTTCATGAGGCAAAAACCACCAACATTCAATTAGTGTAAAGATCTATTAGTAGCTGAGAAATTGATAAATGTTTTTGAAAAAATATTTCATGCTTTAGGTAGTAGAGAAAGGGAAAAAGTTGTCATGGTAGTTTATCAAATCATGGGTGATGAAAATCAATGGTGGCCATTAATCCAAAACAAAATGGAAGATGAAGAAGTATCGAACCTGGAATTGGGAGAGTTTAAAGAGATTTTATTAGAAAAATTCGTTCATTGTTCCCATCAAGCAGATACTGAAAAAAAATTTCGGAGTCGTAGGAAAAAGGAGGATGAGAATGTCATAAAGTATGAGGCTATCTTTACAAGGAGAATGAGGCATTAAAAAAATTACATACATAACCCAAGGAGTACGATTGATCAATTATTTTATGGGTTAATACCATTTCTCGGTCGAGCATTAGTCTCTCAACCCTTCTCATCGTACGAAGATATAGTCTCACATGCTATCAAGAAAGAAAAGGAATTATCTAAGTCATATGAATTTAATGCAAATTAAGAAAAAATGAGATCTGTTAAACACTCATGAAATGAAAATAATTGGAAGAAGGGAATAGTTGAATATCTATCCTACGGTAAATGTGGGAAGAAACACTCCGGTAATTTCATGAAGGGAATGTGAGTCTGTTACAAGTTTAATGAACAAGGACACCGAGCTAGTGATTTCAACTAGAAAAAAGATACTCTCAATGATGAATGCTACAATTTTATATAAAAGGGGAATTATGCAATTTTTTGTTCTAAGATCCAAGGTAACATATCTCATAAAAGGCCAAGGTATCAAGACCAAGCATATGTGATCACTACTGTTGAGGATGAAGCTTCAAAGACATGGTGGTAGGAAATTTAATGGTTTCCTCATGTTTAGAAAATGCTTTATTGGATTTTGGGCCATCTCATTGTTTCATATCATCCAAGATTCTTAAGAAAATTAGATATTTTCAATTTGATGAAACAATGAAGTTGTCAGTCAAAACCCCTAAGGGAAGTATCATCATAATAATGTTTTGTGAATCAGTTCTAATTAGGTAATATAAATGTTCTTTATCTTCTGATCTAACTGTCATAACCATGATTGAATTATATATAATTCTCGGAATGGATTGGATTTCAGACCATGATGCAAAAATTTGTTATTAGAAGAACATGGTTACAATTTTTGATGATTCAGAGGAGTACCTTATCTTAAGAACAGAAACATCACCACATGATTCTTATATAGATCCACCCCTAGTAGCTCTACTAAGTAAAATTATTTGGGAATAAGAAAATTAAATAACTATGGGTGAGAAAACTAATGTTCTAAAAGAGGACATAAATATTATTCAAGAGTATATGGAAGTGATTCCAGAAGATTTACCTAGACATCCTCTCGAATGAGAAATTGATTTTTCCATTGATTTAATTCCTTATTCCAGGCCCATATCAAAGAACCCTTATAGAATGGAAACTATGTAATTAGTGTAACAAAATAAGAAACTAGAGTAATTGAGTAATAAGGAATTTATTTTCCCTAGTGGTTCTCCATGGGGAGCCCCTATACTTTTTGTTAAGAATATATATGGATCTATGAGGATGCGCATTGACTACAGGGAGATCAAGGATATAACCATAAAGAACAAGTATCTCATACCCCGCATTGAATATTTATTTGATCAACTTTATAGAGCTCAATATTTTACATAATTTGACCTTCGATCTGGTTACCATTAGTTTTGCATTAAGAAAGAATACACTCTGAAGAAAGCATTTCGAACCAGGTATGGAAATTATGAGTTTACAGAAATGCCTCATGGATAGACTAATGCACCCTCTATCTTCATGGATTTAATGAATAGTTTTTTCAAGGAATATCTAGATGACATTGAACTGGTATTTATTGATGATATCATGGTATACTCCAAAAGCTACGAATGTCATGAAAATCACTTGCGCATTATTCTGAAGAATCATTGAATAAATGAATTATATGGGAAGTGTAGGATGTGTGAATTCATGCTTTATGAGATTTCCCTTCTTGGAAATATTGTCTCTATGGATAAAATATATGTTTATACATCAATGACCAAGGCAATCAAAGAATGGACAGCCCCAATGAGTATAACAGAGGTACACATTTTTATTGGTTTAGCAGGTTATTATCGACGTTTCATCCATAGTTTTTCATAGTTGGATATCTCATTAACCAAGCTCACATGTAAAGTGGTTAAAAATGTTTGGAAAAAAGAATGTGATGACTGTTTTGAATAACTAAAGAGAAGATTAGTCAATTATTTAATCATGAATCTACCATCAGAGAACGATGGGTTTGTTATTTATAGTGATGCTTCAATGAATAGACTTGTTTGTGTCCTTATGCAAAATTATGGAGTTATTTACAATGTATCAAGAGAGCTAAAAATTCATGAGCAAAACTATCTTATTCATGATCATGAGTTAGTAGATATAATCATTCCTATGAAAATATGGATATATTTTCTCTATGGTGAAAAATGTGAGATTTATACTGATCCCAAGAGTTAGAAGAAGATTTTATCCTAGAAATAACTCATCATGAGGCCAAGATGATGGCTTGAACTACTTAAGGATTATGATTTCACTATACACTACCTCCCGGGAAAGGTAAATATGTTGGCAGATGCATTGAGTTGACAGGATCAGGGAGTTTTGAACAAGATGAGAGTTGAAAGGGATCCTATTTCCATGGATCTAGTAAATATGGATATGTGAATAACCTTGGATGGTGAAACATTAATACCTTTTCAAATGGTTTCCAAACCATCTTTACTAGAAAGGATAATGAGTTCTCAGATTGATGATGAAAAGTTTCAAAAGAAGATTAATTCTATGAATGATGGTAGATTGAGTGATTTCATATATGAAGTTGTGATTTTGAAATTTGGGAAGAGACATTGTGTTCCTAACATACATGATCTAAAAAGTGAATTGTTAGATGACTCTCGTATCTCCAATTCCGTTATACACCCTTGGAGTATGAAGATGTTTAAATACTTGAAGGAACATTTTTGGTTACACCACATTAAGAGGGAGATTGCTGATTTTGTGACAAGATGTATGGTTTTTCAATAGGTGAAAGCTGGAAGAGAAGATCATGGAGTATTCATGAAACCTCTTCGCATACCTGAGTGGAAATTGGATAATATTATGATGGACTTGGTCATGGGGATACCAAAGACTCCTAGAAGGAATGGGGCAATATATGTCATTATTGATCGTCTTACAAAGGAAAAACATTTTCTTGATATAAGAGAAGATTTTTCACTTGAACGTATGGAATGGCTATATATTGTTGATTTTGTATGACTACATAGAGTACCACTATAGATTGTTTCTGATTGTGGTCCCTATTTTACATCAGGATTCTGGAAAAGCCTTCAGAAGGCCATGTATACTGAATGTTTTTTGAGCACTTCTTACCAACCTCAAACTGATGGACAATCAGAATGGACTATTCAAGCCTTAGAAGACATGTTGAGATGTTTCTCACTTGAATTTGAAGTTAAGTGGGATCAATTTTTACCTATGGTAGAATTTTCCTATAAAAATAGCTTCCTTTCAAGTATTCAGATGGCACCATATGAAGTGTTATATAGAAATAGATGCCACACACCAACATGTTAGGATGATGTTGGTGAAAGAAAATTCGTAGGCCCAGAAAATGTTGAGGAAACAATGGAAGATGTGAAGGTTAACCAAATCCACATCAATACAGCCCAAACTAGGTAAAAGAGATATACTGATAACCGAAGGAATGACATGGAATTTCAAGTAGGAGACCATGTTTTATTGAAGGTATCTCCATGGAAGGGAGTAATATGTTTCGGTAAGAAGGGTATATTGAGTCCCAGGTACATCAAACCTTTCGAAATTTTAGAACTAATTGGAGTTGTAGATTTTCCTTTGGAAATTTCTATAGGTTTCTCCAATGTTCATGATGTGTTCCACATATCAATATTGAGAAAATACATGCCTAAACAAATACATGTACTCACCTATGATAAAATTGAACTGGAACCTGATCTGTCTTATTTTGAAGAGCCTGTCAAAATTCATGATATAGGAGAACAAGTGCTGAGAAAAAAAGAAAACTTGTCGGGTAAAAGTTCTATGGAGAAAACATAAGATATAAGAGGCAACATGGGAACCCGAGGAACATATGATGAGGAACCACTATGAACTTTTTATGCAGTAATATTTTAGAAAATTTTAGGATGAGATTATTTTAAGGATGTGAGGATGTAACACCCCAAGCTTCCACTGTATGTTTCCTTTTGAATAATGCAATAGCTTGCGTTGTATGAAATATAGAGTTTTAACACACCATGACCAATGAAACAATCCTAAGTGAATATTAATAACCACTTTTTTAAATTTTATAAATTTTCATATTCAAAATCGACTACATTTTTGGATTTAGAATATAAAAACTATCATAGGTTAAATTTTTTATATTTTTCTGAGAACATTCCATTTTATATAGATAGTGAAAAACATTGTGTTATTATTTAGAATACAATTTTCTTTTAAATAATTAGTTATTTTATTTTAATGTATTTTAGTTCAAAATAAATATATAATACCTATATATGTTTAATGTAATTCATTGGAGTCATTTTATAACATGTTTAGATATATAAAATTTTATTGAACTTTTTACAGTCCATTACCCACTTTCTACGAGCATTTACAAATTTGCATAAAACCTAATTTTACCACTTCTGTGTGTTGAATTTCGAAAATCAATGAGACAAAGTTGACATCAGTAAGTAAAATGTGGTTCGATAAGATGAAAATAATTTTGGGGTGAATGGAAACTTTTGACTTTTTTTACCACGATTATAAGTAAATTGGGTAATTAAGGGTAAAATGATATTATAATTTCACTAAAACATGTCCTAAATATATTGGATAAATGTAATTTGACCAAAAAACATAGGAATAAAATATGATTCTTTTTGTCCACATGGAGTATACTAGAAAATTTATTATTATTTTATTTAAAGAAGAGTTAAATGTGTAAAATTCAATGATTAATAACTATACCATTTTTTATATAGGGTTACACATATATAAAATTCTTCTATAAAATTGGTTTAAAAATATAATATTATTTCCTACATAATGATATTTTATTTATAATTTTTAGACATTAAATATATTAATTTATTTAAGACACAATGATGATCCAGTAATCACCTTATTAATGAAAAATTAAAATAAATTATATTTTAAATATCTAAATACATGAAAATTGAGACTTGTCATGAATTTTAGTACTTTTATAGAATAATATGACATGTTGGGTCTGATTAATTTTTTTGATGTTATCATTCTGTTATTATTTTCACAAAAATGAAATACTAAATTGTGTTAAAATGAAATAATTGAGTCTTTAAACAAATACTATATTATTAATTGATATAATATTCCTAAAAATATAAGGATTGGAAAAGTTACTAAGCTAAGGTTATATATATTAATAATGATCCACATGGGGTTTGGTTTTCTTGTTATATTTTTTTTATTAACCATATAATACTAAAATAAATAGAGGCATGGTAAATGTAAAACTATTTAACTAAATGTTAAATCTAAAAGATAAGGTTAATATATTGACATAAATAGTTCTAAAACCTATTTGTTGATTGGTTCTGATCCACCTCTACCCTATCCTCTAAATAAATTATTTTGGAGCCAATAGAAACCGGAAATGATTCTATTATAAAATAATATTTCAAGCTCTACCTAAAGTGACCATCACCTCTCTTATAAAAAGGTATGTCACTTTCTCTTAAATTCACACCTCCACAGAAATTTGGATGGGCCAACCCCTAACCAAATATCCTCTCAAAAATCCTCTCTTAAACCTAGAGGCCTTACTTTGATTATAAAGCCATCCTATGGAGTGTTTTAGGTCAACCCAAAAGGACACACCCAGAGAAGAGGTAAAAATTTCACCCCCGCACTTTCAAAGTTAATTTCTTCTTCCACTTCCTATATATTTGTTGTTTCCATACCAAAATAATAAATCCAATACCTTCTACATACTGTGGTGTTATTATATATATTGTACCACCATATTCTTTATTCTATCCATCCTATAAATGACAAAGTCACCATATGTGCGTACGTACGTCTTACCCTCTCCATGTCGTGGTGTAGTTAGTTATTCAAACACATTATTATTTGGATGGTTATAATAATGAGTATAAAATATTTAAATAATAAATATAACATTATAATTATTCTCTATATATTATATACCATCCAATTAAGTGCGATTTTCCCATCAATATAATGATATTGTTGCTCGTGAGTACGTATGTATTACCATCTCCATGAACGCGATTATAGTCATTCCACATCGTAATCATTAAAGAATAATTTTTATGATTAAAAATAATTTCTATGAACATAATATCATTATGTTTTTGAATAAAATAAAGAACATCCAAAACCAACATGTCTTATGTAACCAAGCATATAATGGAAAACAAATCAGTTAACACAAAAAACGATGATACTAAAAAAATATTATTAAAAATAAATATTATAAAACGATATATGACATCATTTTATTTGTATATGATTGTAGTATATTTTACTAAAAATGTTCTAACTGTTACATAGGAGGTTAGCATACCATCGACTAAATAAAATTACAAGCTAAGGTTTAATTCTACAACCTCTTCCCTTATTTGAGGTTGCTAATATGTATGTATATATTGGGACCTATTTACCATCCACATCCTTTTTTTAATAAAAATGTAACTCAAAACATTCTTACTATTTATTGTATTGTGGGTAAAATTCATTTATACCCTTATTTGGCCATAAAGGTTTTGAAATAAATCATCTCGTCATTTTCCAAACACGGTACATTATGACCTTTTCGACAAAATTAATGAAAGAATGTCCTTTTTTAACATATGCGGTGGGTGCAGCTATTTTTTCCATTATAATATCGTTGAATCTTCCCATACAATATTATATTAATTTTTCCAAAATAAATTTTTTCATTTATAATTATATAACTTTTAAATGATTTCACTATAGAAAGGGATATTTCTCTAAAAATGTTTTGATATCATCTATGTCAATATCCTTTGATGGATTTTAGTCTTGTTGGAAGTTGATTTATTTTGATAAAAAACATCCATATTTTATAGAATTATTTGTGATATGTTTGACTGTGGATGTGTTATTTTTACACCATTCATGGTTTATGGATAATGTATTGAAATTACGAATTCTAGTTTTAATATGAATGATTTTGTTATGTTTAAACTTTTTCATATGAGGAATGAATTGGACTTAGTAAGTGATGGGTGGAGCCCACTATAGCTCCTCGATACATTGGTAGGTCTCATGAGACAAAATAGTTACTTGGACCAAGACCTTGAAAACATATTATTAGTAGTCTTTCCACAAGGCCTTGACTATATGATTATGATGTCTGTAATTATTCATCACATCATTTTGAAAATGGCTATTGATATTGCATGTAATTATTTGACTAGTAGAATATCCATATGTATATGTAAATGGTATTATTTAATTTATATTTTCCATATTATGCGTATTTTTATGACTAAAAGACTTATTTTTTAGTGTTATACAATTCCTTAATTGTTTATGATTAATTATGAATGTTTCCACTATATTCTTATCCTTACTGTGAATCTGAGCTCACCCCTTTCCATGTTTTATTTTCCCAATGACGTGACGATATATGTTATGGTTGAACTACACAAGTAGGTTAAGAATATAAGTGTAGTGAATGGGGAAAAATTTTGTAGATTTTTTTATTTTATGATGCAATTTAAAACTTATGAATATATCTAGTACTTCTAGGGCTACTAAACTGATCGGTCTTTTGGGATTTGATCCCTTGTGATGATAAAAATGTTATGTAATAATGCAAAAATTTTGGGCAACTGGGGTCAATGAATTATAGTTGGTATTAGAGGAATTGTTGTACAAACATTGGAAGATAGATTTATAAAAACTATGATTAGAGAACATTACCCTAAGATAGACATTGAGGATTAGTATAGATGAACTTTCTAGAATTTTTTTAATGTGGACGTTTTGTGAGTTTTCCATGAAATATATCCCTATATGGATATGATTAGGTAGACTCGGATCTAGAATAGATGTACATAAGGTTAAAACCCAAAAACACAGCTTTGGGCTGGACTCGAACGGGTACTGGTGCACGACAACAGGCTTGATTGCACTCTGGGTTATGAAACACCTAGGGGATATGGTTAGAATAATTCAAATTTCGATTAGAAACCATTATGAAGGATTTATGAGTATATACCTCCTCAAAGAAAACATTTTTTTGATTATGGATTATATCCATAAACTGTTCAATTTAAGTTATGTGTTTTACAAGTTTAATTTTCTTATTGCAATTCATAAACTAATATACTGTATGCCATTGTTTAGAAATGGAACCTAGTGGAAGTAATGGAAACTATATCAATGCACGTAACCCATGTATGGATTTCCATACAACTAAAGATAATTATAGTTGAGCTAGTGAATTAACTGGTGCTGATTAGCTTATCACCATACTGGGATAACTCACTCAGGTTATGAAAAATAACCTTACCCATTGGAGAACCGTAATCTATAACGGAGAGGATCAATGTTAGACCGATTCATGAGGAAACAACCACCAAAATTGAATTGGCGTAAAAATATATTCTTTTCTGAGAAATGGATAAATTACTTCGAGAAAATATTTCATGCTTTGCGGAGTAGCGAAAGGGAAAAAGTTGTCATGGATGTTTTTTCGCCTCACGGGAGAAGAAAATAAATGATGGTCATTAATAAAAAACACAAATGAATATGAATAATTATATAACATGGAATGGAGGATGTATAATGAGATTTTATTATAAAAATACTTTCCTCATGACCATCGAGCGGATATGGAAAGACATGTTCTAAGTCTAAGGAAAAAGGAGGATGATAATATCGCAATGTATGAGGCCAACTTTACAAGTATAGCAAGGCATGCATCATATTATATACATAACCCAAGGAGTAAGATTGATCGATTATTTGATGGGTTAAAACCATTTCTCCATCGAGCATCAGTCTCACAACCCTTCTCATCATACAATGATATAGACTCATGTGCTATCAAGACAGAAAATGAATTCTCTATGTATTATGACTTTGATGAAAAGAAAGAGAAATAAAGATCTTCTGAACACTATGGAAACAAAAATATGGGGAAGAAGGTAAATGATGAATATACATCGAGTTGTAAATTTGGGATGAAACACCCTGGTACTTTCTGGAAGGGAGTGGGAGTCTGTTACAAGTGTGGTAAAAATGGACACCAAGATTGTGATTGCAAGGGGAAGAAAGAGGTTGTCAGTGATGAATGATACAATTACAGAGAATGGGTCATTATGCAATTGAATTTACAATGTTCCAAGTGAACATAGCTCAGAAAATTCCAAGGGAGCAAGGCCAAGATTATGTGATCACTACTACTTAAGTTGAAGCTCAGGAAGACGTAGTGTCATGTAATTTAATGGTTTCTTCAAGTTTAGACAATGCTTTATTTTATTCATGATCATCACATTGTTTCATATCATCCCAGTTTTCTATGAAAATTAGATATTTTCAATTTGTATTAATAAGGGAGTTGTCTGTCAAAACACTTAAGGGAAGTATCATCACAATAATGATTTGGGAATCAGTTCAAATTAGGGCATATACATGTTCTTTATCTACTGATCTCATTATCCTAACTATGATTGAATTTGATATAACCCTCAGAATAGATTGGATTTAGGACCATTATGTGAAAAATTATTATACGAAGAAGGAGGTTACAATTTTGTATGATGATAAGGAGTACCATATCATTAGAGTAGAAACGTCACTACATGATACTTATCTAGATCCACTCGCAGTAGCTCTACTAAATAAAATTATTAGGGAAGAAGAGAATGAAATAACTATGGTTGAGAAAAAAAATGTTCGACTAGAGGAAGCACCTATTTTGAAAGAATATGTTGATGTGTTTCCAGAGGATTTACCAGGACATCCGCCAAATAAAGAAATTGAGTTTTCCAATGATTTAATTCCTATTTCAAGGCCCATATCGTAGACCCCTTATAGAATGGCCACTGTGGAATTAGTTTAACTAAAGAAACAACTAGTGTAATTGAGTAATAAGGGATTTATTCACCGTAGTGTTTCACCATGGGGTTCCCCTGTCCTTTTTTTGAAGATAGATTGAGCTATGAGGTTGTGCAGTGACTACATAGAGAACAATGCTATTACAATAATAAACATATATCTCGTACCTCACATTGATGATTTATTTGATAAAATTCATGGAGATCAATATTTTTATAAGATTTACCTCTGATCTAGATACAATCATTTGTGCATGAAGAACAAATACATTACAAAGACCACATTTCATAATATGTACGGGCATTATTAGTTTATAGAAATTCCTTCTGGATTGACTATTGCACCCTCTATCATCATCGATCTAATGAATAGAGTTTTTAAGGAATATCTTGATGACATTTTTGTGGTATTTATTAATAATATCTAGGTATACTCCAAATTCTATGAATATCATGAAAATAACTTGCACACTTTTCTAAAGATTCTTAGAAGAAATGAATTATATGGGAAGTTTAGAAAGTGTGAATTTTGGATTCAGGAGATTTCATTTCTTGTCCATGCTATCTCTAAGGATGGAATCTCTAATAATCCATCGATGAGAAAGGCAGTCCATGACTGGCCAGCCCCAAGGAGTATAACTAAGGTAGGCAATTTTATTGTTTTTGCAGGTTATTATATATGTTTCATCCAAAAGTTTTCCTGGTTGGGTAACCCCTTAACCATGTTCACACATAAAGGTGTTAAATTTGTATGGACTGAAGAGTGTGAAATTTTTTTTGAATAACTGAAGAGAATATTTGACAATTCTCTAATATTGACTCTAACATTAGGGAACGGTGGGTTTGTAATTTTTAGTGATGCTTCAAAGAAATAACTTGGTTGTGTCCTTTTGCAGAATGATAGTGTTTTTGCATATGCATCTCAAAAGCTAAAAATCCATGAACAAAATAATAATACTCATGATCTTGAGTTAGCAGCTATAATCATGGCTCTAAAAATATGAAGTCATTTTCTCTATGGTGAATAATGTGAGATTTATCCTAATCACAAGAGTTTGAAGTATATTTTCTCATAGAAATATATCAACATGAGGAAAATACGATGGATTGAACTACTCAGGATTATGATTTCACTCTACACTACCACTTGGGGAAGGAAAATAAAGTGGATAATGCTCTGAGTACGAAGGATCATGTAGTTTTGAACAAGAATACATATAAAAGGGATTTTATTTTCATTAATCTAGTAAAGATGTATTTGTGAATAACCATGTAAGGTGAAGCATCAATACTTTTTCAAATGGTTTCCAAACCATATTTAATAGAACGGATAAAGAATTCATAGACTGATGATTAGGAGTATCAAAAAAGGATTAAAGTTTTGAATGATTAGATAATGAGTGACTTCATATATAAAGATGGAATTTTGAAATTTGGGATGAGACTTTGTGTTCCTGACATACTTGATCTAAAAGGGAATTGTTGGATGATGCTCATAGCTCAAATTTCTCTATACACCATGGGAGCACCAAGATGTATAGATATTTGAAGGAACATTTTTGGTGGGACCACATAAAGAGGGAGAATGTGGATTTTTTTTCCAAGATGTATGGTTTTTCAACTTGTGAAATATATAAGGGAACAACCTAAAGGATTCATGAATCCTCTTCCAATACCTGATTGGAAATGGGATAATATTATGATGGAATTTGTCATGGGTCTACCAAGGACTCCTAGAAGGAATGATGCAATATGGGTCATTGATTATCGTCTAACCAAGACATCACATTTTCTTTCTATAAGGGAAGATTTACCACACGAAGGTATGGAAAAACTATATATTAATGATGTTTTAAGACTTCATTGAGTAACCCTATCGATTATTTATGATCATGATCCCCATTTTACATCATGATTCTGGAAAAGTCTTCAGTAGGCCCTGGATACTGAACTTCGTTGGAGAATTTCCTACCACCCTCAAACTGATGGACAATCAAAACACACTATTCAAACAATAGAAGACATGTTAATATCTTGCTCACTTGACTTTCATGGTTCATGGGAATAATTTTTACATTTGGTCGAATTTTCCTATAACAATAGCTTCCATTAAATTTTTCAGATGGAAACATATGAAGCATTATATGGAAATAGAAGCCACAAACCAACATGATGGTATTATGTTGGTGAATTAAAACTCATAGGCCCCAAACATGTGGATAAAGCAATGGAAAATGTGAAGGTTATCCCAACCCAATCAAAACATCCCAATGTAGGAAAAAAAGATACACCGATAACTGAGGGAATGATTTGGAATTTTAAATAGGATACCTTGTTTTCTTGAAGGTTTCTCCATGGAATGGTGTTATACATTTCAGTATGAAGGATAAATTGAGTCCTAGGTACATCAAACCTTTTTAAATTCTAGAATGGATTGGAGTTATAGATTATCGTTTGGAAATGCCTCTAAGTCTCTCCAATGTTCATGATGTGTTCCACGTATCACTATTTAGAAAATAATGCCTGAACAAATGCATGTACTCCCCTATGGGAAAATTGAAATGGAACCCTATCTATCTTATTCTGAAGTACCTATTATAATTCGTGATACTAGAGAAAAAGTGCTTAGAAACCGGACTACTTGTCTGTTAAAAGTTCTATGGAGAAACCATAAGATGGAAGAGGCAACATGGGAGCCCGAGGAACATATGATGAAGAACCACCCAAATATTTTTATGCAGTAATATTATAGAAATTTTGAGGAATAAGTTATTTTAAGGAGGTGAGAATGTAATGCCCTAGGCTTCAACAATATGTTTCCCTTTGAATAATGTTGTAGCTTGCATTGTACACAACTTGGAGTATTAACACACCACAACAAATGAAACTACCCTTTAGGAATATTAATACCCACTTTTTGAAATTTTATAAATTTTAATTCTCCAAATGGGATTCATTTTTGGATTCAGAATATCAAAATTTTCTCCAGGTGAATTTTTTATATTTTTGTGAGAAATTTCAATTTTAGATGAATAGTGAAATGCACTGCGTTATTATTTAAAACCAAAATTTTATTTAAATAAATATTTATTTTATTTTAATTTATTTTAGGTCAAAATACATACAAAATACCTATATATGTTCAATGTAATTCATTTGAGTCATTTTATAATATGTTTCTATATATAAAATTTTATTGAATTTTTTACCATCTATTACCCACCTTACAATAGAATTTGAAAATTTTCATAAAACATAATATTACCACTTCTTTGGGTGGAAATTCAAAAATTTGAGAGACACAGTTGACATTAGTAAGTAGAATGTGGTTCAAAATGATGAATTTTTTTGGTAAATAGTAACTTTTGGCCTTTATTTACCAGAGTTACAAATAAATAGAGTAATTAATGGTAAAAATGATATTATAATTATCCTAACACATTTACTAATTCTATTAGATATGCGTAATTCGACCAAAAAACCTTAGGAAGAAAATATTATCCTTTTGGTCCACTTGGATTAGAATAAGACATATATTATTATTTTATTTAAAGAAGCATTTAAAGTGTTAAATTCAATATTTAATAACTAAACCATTTTTAATATAGGGTTTAACATAATATGAATACTTCTATAAATAATTATTATATAGATAAAAATATTATATACATAATGATATTTTTGTTATATTATTTAGGAACTAAATAATTTAATTTTTTAAGACACATTGATGATGTAGTAGTTACTTTATTAATAAAATATTAAAATAATTTATATTATAAATAACCAAATAAAAGTAAACTGAGTTTTTAGATTAATTCCACTAATTTTCTAGGTTAACATGACATGTTGGGGTTGATTAAATAAATTTTTTCGAAGTAATCATGATGTTATGATTTTCACAAAAACTAAATACTAATTCGTGTCAAGATTGAAATAATTGAGTTTATAAAACAAATACTATTTTATTAATAGATATAATATTAATAAAAATATAAGGTTCGATCAAAAAACAAAGAGAAGGTTGTATATATTAATAATGAACCACTTTGGGTTCATTTTTCTTGTTATAGTATGTTTATTAACCATATAATATAAAAATACCATGAGACATTGTGAATGACATACTATTTAACTACAAGTTAAATCAAAATGATAAGGTTAATATGGTATCCTAAACCTATCTAAAACCTATTGGTTGAAATTTTTTCAACCCATACCCACCATATTCTCTAAATAAATCATTTTGGAGCCATTAGAAACCGAAAATGATTTTATTATAAAATAACATTTCAAGCTTTTCTTAAAGTTACCCTCACCTCTTTTATAAAAGGGTAATTCCATTTATGTTAAATTCACGCCACAAATTCCATTTGGATCGGCCAAAACCTGCCCAAATATTCTCTTAAATATCCTCCCTTTGACCTAGAGTCGATAAATTGATAAAAATCCAACCTATGTAGCACTTTTGATCAACTCAATAGAAAACACCCTGAGAAGAAATAATAATTTCACCACCCTCATTCGCATTCTTTTCTTCTTCCACATCCTCTTTCATTGTTGTTTCCAAACCAAAATAATAAATCTAGTACCTTTTACAAACTGTGATGTTATTATAAATTTTGGTACAACCATATTCTTTATTCTATCAACCGTATAAATGAAAAAGTCAACATACGTGCGTACGTACGAGTTACCATCTCCATATCGTGGTGTAGTATGTTATTCAAACACATCATTATTTTGATGGGTATAATAATGAGTATAATGGATTTAAATAATAAATATAACATTTTAATGATTATATATATATGATATAGCATCCAATTGTGTATTATTTCACCATAAATATAATGATATTGATGTTTGTGTGTATATATGAATTACCATCTCCATGAACATGATGACATTCATTCCCCATCATAATCAATCAAGAATAATTTTTATGATTAAAAATAATGTTTATGAACATAATATCATTATTTATATGAATCAAATACATCATATCAATAATAGACATGGCTTATGTAACCAATTATATAAAGGAAAATGAATCCGTTAACACCAGACACGATGATACTACTAAAATATTATTAGCAAATCAATGTTATACGATCATATATGATATCATATTTCTATATATGATTTTTGCATAATTTATTAATAATGTTTTAACTATTTCACATGAGGTTAACATACCATCGACTACAGAAAAGTACATGGTAATGTTTAATTCTACTATCTCTTTACTTATCTGAGGTTGTTAATACATAAGTATCTATTAGGGCCTCATTATCATCCACATCATTGTTTTCTTAAAAATGTTATTCAAAACATTCTTAAAATTTACTAGACTATCCGTCAAAGTAATTTATTCCCTAATTTGACCTTATATGTTTTCATAAGAATCATTCTATCATTTTCCAAACATAGTACTTTATGACCATTTTGACCAAATTAAGGTAAGAACATCGTTTATAACTTATATGGTGGGCACAACTATTTTACAACATTAAAACATCATCGAAGCTTCCCATACAAGAATATAGGAATATTTTCTAAATAAATGTATTCTTTTATAGTTAAATTTTTTTTAATTGATTTCACAATTGAAAGAGATATTTCTCTAAGGAAGTTTCAATTCCATATATGTCAACATCTTTTGAAGGATTTTAAGCTTGTTGGAAGTAAATTTATTATGATACAAAAAATCCATATTGTATTCAAGGATTCTTGATATGTTTTACTGTGGATGTGTTATTTTTACACCATTCGTTGTTTATGGTTAATGTATTGACATTTCATATGATATTTTTAATATGTATGTTTATGTTTTGTTTAAAACTATTCATATGTGGAATGCATTGGACCAAGTAAGTGAAAGGTGGATCCCACTATTGCTCCTCGATGCATTGGTTGGTCTCATGAAACAAACTAGTGTCCTGGAACAAGACGTTGAATAAATATTATTTGTAGTTTTGGCACAAGTCCTTGACTATATGGTTATGATGTCTGGAATTACACATTCCATCATTATGAAATTCTCCATTGATATTGCATATGATTATTAGACTAGTAGAATATCCAAGTGAATAAATAAATGTAATTGTTTGATTTATATTTTCCATATTATGAAGAAGTTTAGGTTTAAAAGTCTTATGCTTTTATCTTATACATTGCCTTAACTGTTTATGATTATTTATAAAACCTTCCATTATATTCTTATCCTTACCGGGCATCTGAGATAACCCCTTTCTATGTATTAGTTTTCCTATGATGTGAAGAAATATTTTATGGTTGACCAGCAGGGATAGGCTAATGATATATGTGTTGTCAATGGGGACAAAATGTTGTTGATGTTTTTATTTCATGATGTAATGTAAAACATATGAGTATATCTAGTACTTACAAGGCTACTAAACTGATAGGTCTTTTGGGATTTGATCCCTTGTGATCAAAACAATGTTATGTAATAATGCACCGACTCAGGGTAACTAGGGTCAGGACCTTATAGTTGGTATTAGTGGAAGTTTAGTACAATCATTACATGCTAGATTTAGAAAAACTCTGATTAGAGAACATTACCCTAAGATAGACTTTGGGGATTAGTATAGAATAATTTCCTATAATTTTGGTAATGTAGATATTTTCAATGTTTTCCAAGAAATACATCCCTATATGGACACAAGAATGTAGAGGTGGCTCTCGTATGGATGTACCAAGTGGTAAAACCCAAAAACACTACATTGAGCTAGACATGAACGGGAACTGGTCCATGAAAACGGGCCTTTCTGCACTCTTGGTTACGACACTCCCAGGGGATATGATTAAGATAATTCACATTTTGTTTAGAAACAGTTATGAAGTATTTATGACTATAAATCTCTTCAAAGAAAACATTTTTATGATTATGGATTATATCAATAAACTGTTCAATTTATGTTAAGTGTTTTACAAGTTCAGAATTTTGTATTACGATTCATAAACTAATCTACTATATTCCATTTTTTAGAAATGGCACTTAGAGGAAGGAATAAAAACTTTATCAATGTACTTAATCAATTTAGGGATTTCCCTTCAAATCAAGATAATTATAGTAGAGCTAGTGATGCAACTGGTGCAGATATTCTTATCACCATACTGGGACAAATCACTTAGGTTATGAATAAGAACCTTACCCATATAATGTATCTTGATCCACAACACAGATGATCAATGTTAGGCTGCTTCATGGGGAAACAACCACAAAAATTTAATGGGAGTACAAATACCTTAGTAGATTAGAAATGGAGAAATTCCGTACAGAAAATATTGCATGCTTTGCGGAGTTGCGAAAGGGAAAAAATGTTCATTGTAGTTTATCGCCCCACGGTAGATGCAAATCAATGGTGTTCATTAATTAAAAAAACAAATGTAGTTGAAGAAGTATCGAACATGAAATGTATGGAGTATAAAGATATTATATTTGAAAAATAATTTCCTTGTCACCATTGAGCAGATATGGAAATACAATTTCTTAGTCTGAGGAAAAAGCAGGATAAGAATGTCGCAAAGAATGAGGCTAACTTTACCAGGATAGCGAGGCAGACAAAAAATTATATATATAACCTAATATGTAAGATTGATAGATTATTTTATGGGTTAAAACAATTTATCTATCGATAATTAGTCCCACATTCATTCTCATCATACAAAGATATAGTAGCTTGCTCTATCAAGACATAAAAAGAATTTTCTATTTCTTACGACTATAATTAAATGAAAGAGAAAAAGAGATCTTCTGAACACTCTAGAAATAAAAATAAGGTGAATAAGGGAAATTTCTAATATCCATCATGTGTTAAATGTTGGATGAAGAACCCTGGTACGTGCTTGAAGGGAATGTGAATTTGTTACAAGTGTGGTGGAAAATCACACCATGTTCGTGATTTCCAGGGGAAGAAAGAGTCTTTCAATGATGAATGATGCAATTATAGTGAAAATGGGAATTATTAAAATGAATTTCCAAAGAACCAAAGGAGAACACCTCAGAAAAGGCCAAGGGAGAAAGTCCACGCTGATGTGATCAATACTAATGAGGATGAAGCTCTGAAAGACATGGTGGTAGCCAATTTAATGGATTCCTCATGTTTTTTCAATGCTTTATTTGATTATGGATCCTCACATTGTTTCATATCATCCCAGTTTTCTATGAAAATTAGATAATTTCAATTTGACTTAACAAGGGAGTTGTCTCTCAAAACACCTAAAGGAAGTATCATAACAATAATGTTTTGTGAATCAGTTTTCATTAGGGAATAAAAATGTTCTTTATCTGATGTTCTCATTTTCATACACATGTTTGAATTTGATATAATCATCATAATTGATTGGATTTTGGACCATGATGAGAGAATTGATTATAAGAATAAGGAGGTTACAATTTTCTATGATGATAAGGTGTACCTTATCTTTAATTCAAAAACATCACACATGATTCATATTAAGATCCACCCCCGGTAGCTTTACTAGATACAATTATTGGGGAAGAAGAGAATAAAATAACTATGGATGAGAAAAATATTGTTCAAATAGAGGATGTACCTATTGTGAAAGAATATGTTGATGTCTTTCTAGAGGATTTACCATTACATCCTCCAGAATGAGAAATTGAGTTTTCCATTGATTTAATTCCTTGTTAAAGGACCATATCAAATACCCCTTATAGAATGACCACTATGGAATTAGTGTATCTAAAGAAAAAAATAGAGGAATTGAGTAATGAGGTATTTTTTCTCCCTATTGTTTCACCATGGGGAGCCCCTGACCTTTATGTTAAGAAGATTGACGGTTCTATGAGGTTGTGCATTGACTATAGGGTGATCAATGCTATAAAAATAAATAACATGTATATAATAACTCACATTGTTGATTTATTTTATCAACATCATGGAGCTCAATATTTTTAAAAGATTGACCTTCAATCAGGTTACCATCATTTGTGCATGAAAAAGTAAGACATTCTGAAGATAGCAATTCGAACCAGGTAAAGTCAATACGAGTTTACATAAATTCCTTTTAGAATGATTAATGCACCCTCAGTCTTCATGGATTTAATGAATAGAGTTTTCAAGGAACATCTTGATGACATTGTAGTGGTATTTATTGGTGATATATTGGTATAATCAGAAAGCTACAAATATCATTGAAATAAATTATGCATTATTCTAAAGACTCTTAGAGGAAATGAAATTTATGGGAAGTTCAGCAAGTGTGAATTCTAGCTTGATGATATTTCTTTTCTTAGATATATTGTCTCTATGGATGGAATCACTTTTGATTCTTTAAAGACCATGGCAGTCCATGAATGGCCAGCATCGATGAGTATAACTGAGGTACACTATTTTATTGGTTTAGCAGGTTATTATTGACGTTTCATCCAAAATTTTTCCCAGTTGGCAAACCCATTAATCAAGCTTACAGGTAAAGGGGAAAATTTTGTTCGGACAAAGGAGTGTGAAGATTGTTTTGATGAACTGAAGAGAAGATTAATCAACTCTCCAATATTGACTCTATAATCAAGGAATGATGGGTTTTTTATTTATTGTGATGCTTCAAAGAAAGGACTAGGTTGTGTCCTAATGCCGAATGACAGAGTTATTTCTTATGCATCACGATAACTAAAAATTCCTAAGAATAATTATCCCACTAATCATCATGAGTTTGCATCAATATTATTTTCTTTGAAAATATGGAGACACTAACTCTATGGTGAAAAATGTGGGATTTATATTGATAACAAGAGATTAAAGTATATTTTCTCATAGAAATAACTCAACATTAGGAAAATATGATGGATTGAACTACTCAATGATTATGATTTCACTATACACTACCTCAACGAGAAGGCAAATAAGATGGAAGATGCATTGAGTAGAAATGATCCTGGAGTTTTAAAAAAGATGATCGTTGAAAGAGATCATATTTTCATGGATCTAGTAAATATGGATATGTGAATAACAATGGATGGTGGAACATTATTACATTTTCAAATGGTTTCCAAACCATCATTACTATAAAGGATAAAGAGTTCTCAGATTGATGGTGAGGAGTTTAAAAATAAAATTAAAGCTATGAATGATGGGAGATTTAGGGACTTCATATATAAAGATTGAATTTTGAAATTTGGGAAGAAACTTTGTGTTCCTAACATACCTCAACTAAAAAGGGATTTTTTGGTTGATGGTCATAGCTCCAATTTATAAATACACTATATGAGAACCAAGATCTATAGATATTTGAAGGAATTTTTTGGTGGGACCCCATGAAGAGGATGATTTCTGATTTGGTATCAAGATGTATGGTTTTTCAACTAGTGAAAGTTAGATGGGAACAACCAGGAGAATTCATGCAACCTATTCCCATACCTAAGTGGAAATTGGATGATATTATAATGGACTTCATCATGGGAATCCAAAGACTCCTTAATGGAATGATGCAATATGGGTCATTGTTTATTTTCTTACCAGGACATCACATTTTCTTTCTGTAAGGGATGATTTTCCAGTTGAACGTATGGAAAGACT
Organism: Viscum album; assembly: GCA_963277665.1. Classification (NCBI taxonomy): domain Eukaryota; kingdom Viridiplantae; phylum Streptophyta; class Magnoliopsida; order Santalales; family Viscaceae; genus Viscum; species Viscum album. The sequence continues at coordinate 519,662,464 of OY728153.1, read as the reverse complement.
ATATATTAATGATGTTGTAAGACTTCATGAAGTACCCCTATCGATTGTTTCTGATAGTGATCCATATTTTACATCAACATTTTTGAAATGTTTTCATAAGGCACTGGATACTGCACTTCATTTGAGCACTGCCTATAACCCTCAAACTGATGTACAGTAAGAATAGAATATTAAAACCCTAAAAGACAAGTTGAGATCTTGCAAACTTGAATTTCAAGGTTAGTGGGATCGATTTTTACCTCCGGTATAATTTTCCTATAACAACAGCTTCAATTAATGTATTTAGATGGCCCCATATGAAGCTTTATATGGAAATAGATTTTGCACACCAACATGTTGGGATGATGTTAGAGAATGAAAACTCGTAAGCCTATAACATGTTGAAGAAACAATGTAAACGAACCAGGTTATCCAAACCCACATCAAAGTAGCCCAAAGTAGGCAGAAGAGCTATATTGATAACCGTAGGAAGGATTTGAAATTTCACATAGGAGTCTATGTTTTATTAAATGTATCTTCATGGAAAGGTGTTATATGTTTCGGTAAGAATGGTAATGTGAGTACCAGGTACATAAGACATTTTGAAATTATAAATTGAATTAGATTTATATTTTATCGTTTGGAAATTCCTCCATGTCTCTCCAAAGTTCATGATGTCTTCCATGTATCTATATTGAGAAAATACATGCCTGATCAAATTCATGCACTAAACTATGAGGAAGTTTTACTAGTACCTGATCCATCTTATTGTGAAGAGCCTATCAAAATTCATGATACAAGAGGAAAAATGTTGAGATACCGGACGACTCGTCTGGTAAAATTTCTATGGATAAACCATATGATGGAAGAGGTAACGTGGGAACCCGAGGAATGTATGATGAAGAACCACCCGAATATTTTTATGTAGTAATATTATGTAATTTTTGAGGAAGAAATTATTTTATGGAAGGGAGAATGTAACACCCCAAGCTTCCAAGGTATGTTTCCCTTTGAATAATGTAGTAGCTTGTGTTGTACGCAACATGAAGTTCTAACTCACCACGACAAATGAAACTAGCCATTATCAATATTAATATACACTTTTTGAAAATTTATAATTTTTACTTTTCAAAATTGACTTCATTTTCGGATTTAGAATATCAAAATTAGCTTCGGGTGAATTTTTATATTCTCTGAGAACATTCAATTTTAGATGAATAGTGAAAACCTTGCGTTAGTGTTTAAAACCAAATTTTTATTTAAATAATTAATTATTTTATATTATTTTATTTTAGGTCAAAATATATTCAAAATAACTATATATTTTCAATGTAATTTATTGGTGTCATTTTATAATAAGTTTAGATATATAAAATTTAATTGAAGTTTTTACCGTCTTTTACCCACCCTCTAAGAGAATTTAAAAATATGCATAAAACATAATTTTACCGCTTCTGTGAGATTAATTTAAAAAATAAAAAAGACATGGTTGACATCAGTAAGTAAAATGTATTTCAATAAGATGAAAATAATGTTTGGTGAATAGTAATTATTTACTTTTATTTACCACAGTTACATGTAAATAGGGTAATTAAAGATAAAAATGATAATGTAATTACCCTAAAACATGCCCTAATTAAATTGGAAAAGTGAAATTAGACCGAAAACAACCTTTGAAATAACATATGATTCATTTGTTCCACTTGGATTAGATTCAGACATTTATTATTATGTTATTTAATGAAGAGTTAAAAGTTTTAAATTCAATGTTTAATAAATTAACCATTTTGAATATATGGTTACAGAAAATATAAATTCGTCTATAAATATTCCTTAAAAATAATAAAATATTTCCTATATAATGGTATTCTATTTATAATTTTTAGAAATTGAAAATTTTAATTTATTTATGACACAATGATGATCCAGTAATTACCTTTTTAATGAAATATTAAATTAATTGATATTATAAATATACAAATGAAATTAAATTTTGTATTATGATTATTACAATAATTTTATAGGTTAATATGACATGTTTCAATTTATTAAATAGTTTTTTTTTCATTGTAATCATCCTATTATGATTTTCACAAAAACTAAATACTAAATAGTGTCAAAATTGAAATAATTGAGTTTTTAAAACAAATACTATATTATTAATTGAGATAACATTCCAAAAAATCTAAGGATCATCAAAAAGTCTTAGATAAGGTTATATATATTAATAATGAACCACTTGGGGTTCTATTTTCTTGTTATAGAATTTTTTTTAACCATGTAATATAAAAATATAAAGAGACATGGTAAATGTCAAACTATTTAACTAAGAGTTAAATCTAAAAGATAAGGTTAATATGTTGACCTAAACCTGTATAAAACATATTGGTTTAAATGTCTTCAACACATAACCACCTTAGCCTCTATATAAATCATTTTGGAACTATTAAAACCGAAAATGATTTTATTATAAAAGAATATTTCAAGCATTTGTTAAAGTGACCAATGCCTCTCTTATAAAAGGTTACTTCTCGTTCTCTTAAATTCACACCTCCAAATCCATTTGTTTTGGAAAACCACTACACCAATATCCTATAAACTATCCCACCTTCAAACTAGAGACCTTACTTTGATCATAAATCCATCCTATAGATCCCTTTTGATCAACTCTATTGTAAACACTAGGAGAAGAAGTAATAATTCCCCCACCCTCTTTCAAGTTATTTTCTTCTTCCACTTCTAATTTATTTTTTGTTTCCATACCAAAAAAATAAATGAAGTATATTATATATACTGTGATTTTAATATAAATATTATACAACCATATTCTTTATTCTATCCTTCTGATAATTGACAATGTCACCAAACGTGCGTACATACGGCTTACCGTCTCCACGTCATTGTGTAGTTTGTTATTGAAACACCACATTATTAGGATGGTTATAATAATGAGTATAAAGGATGTAAATAATAAATATAACATGTTAATTATTATGTATATATAATATATCATCAAATTATGTACGATTTCACCATCAATATATTGATATTTCCGCTCATGCGTACGTACAGATTACCGTCTCCACGAATGAGATGAGATTAATTATCAAAGATAATCATTCAAAAATAAATCTTATGATTAAAAATAATGTTTATAAACATAATATTATTTTTTATATGAATCAAATACATCATATCCATAACAATAATGGATTACTTAACCATGAATATAATGGAAAACGAATCAGTTAACACCTGAGACGATGATATTTACTAAAATATTATTAACAAAGCAATAGTATAAGATCATATATGATATCATATTTTTTTATATGATTCTTGAATAACTTTATAATGATGTTTTAACTATTACAAATGAGTTTTACAAACCATCATCTATGGAAAAGTAGAAGTTAAAGGTTAATTCTATAATCTCTTTACTTATCTGAGGTTGTTAACAAGTAAGTATCTACTCGAACCTCTATATCATCCACATCCTTGTTTCCTTAAAATTTTAATTCGGAACATTATTAATATTTTCTAGACTATGAGATAAACTAATTTATAAACTTATTTTCCCCTATATGTCCTGAAATGAATCTTTCCATTATTTTCCAAATATGGTACTTTATAAAATTTTCAAAAATAATAAGGTTAGAATGTATCTTTTTAACTTATACAATGGGTGCAACTATTTTATACCGTTATAACATCTTGGAAGCTTCACATAAAATACTATAATAATATTATAAAAATAAATGTTTTCTTTTATAATTATATAACCTTTAAATGATTTCAAAATAGAAAGAGATATTTCTCTAAAAAAGATTTGATTTCATCTATGTCAACATCATTTGATGGATTTTAATATTGTTTAAAGTTGATTTATTATTATACAAAACATCCATATAGTATTGAAGGATTTGTGATATGTTTGAATGTGGATGTCTTATTTTTACACCATTCATGGATTACAGATAAAGTATTTACCTTTCATAATGATAGTTTTAATACGAATGTTTATGTTATGTTTAAACCTTTTGATATAAGGAATGCATTGGACTTAGTAAGTGATGAGTGGAGACCTCTATAGATCCTAGATAAATCATTGGGTCTAATGAGAGATACTAGTGACTTGTCATATGGCCTTGAAAAAATATTATTTTTCGTCATGGCATAAGGCCTTGACTATGTGGTTATGAAGTCTGGCATTATGAATTCCGTAATTTTGAAATTGGCTATTGATAATGCATGTGATTATTCAAATTGTAGAATATCAATGTGAATAAGTAAATGGAATTATTTTATTTTTATTGGCCATATTATGCAGAATTTTATTTTTAAAAGGATTATTTTTTCGTCTTATACATTGCCTTAGTTGTTTATACTTATTTAAGAATGTTTCCGCTATATTATTATCCTTAGTGAGCATCTGGGATGACCCCTTTCTATATTTCATTTTTTACAGGATGTGAGAAAATATTTTATGGTTGTCCTGGAGGGATAAGGTAAGGATATACGTGTAATCAATGGGGAAAAATGATGTGGATGTGTTTAGTTCATGATGTGATGTAAAACATATGAATATATCTATTATTTTCAAGGCTACTAAAATGATTGGTGTATCGGGATTTGAACCCTTGTAATCATGCAAGTGTAATGTAATAATGCACCGACTCTGAGAAACTAGGGTTGCGGCATTTCAAAATTACCCTTTACAATGATTATCGTGAGCTTGAAAAATTCATTCAAATGAGTAAGTATCCTATGCCATGAATTGATGACTTGTTCGATCAGATACGTGGAGAACAATACATCCCCAAAGAGGATTTGTGGTCGGGAAATTACCATGTAAATGTGAAGAAGGAGGATATCACCAAGACTACTTTTCATAAAATTTACAAGCACTATGAATTCACAGTAATTCCTTTTGGACTCACTAATTCTTGCAAAAAACATCATGGACTGGATGAATTGAGTCTTTAGTGATTAAACCACAAGATTTTGATAGTGTTCATAGACGATATTATAATATATTACAAGACAAAGGAGGAGCATTAAAAGAATTTATGAATAGTACTAGAGACCATCCGAAATGATAATCTCTTTGAAATGTACAACAAGTGTGAGTTCTGGATGAATGAAGTCTCTTTCATGGGTCATATCTTCACAAGTAATGGGATATTTGTGGTTCAATCCATGAAAAATAACATTGAGGGATGGATGAGGCCAAAATTTGTGATAGATATTTATAGATTCCATGGGTTAATTTGATATTATCACCGATTTTTTAGAAAATTCTCATGATTTTCAAACCCTCACACCATGCTAACACGGAAGGGAGTCATGTTTTCTTCGAGTGATGAATGAAAATATAGCTTCAATGAGTTGAAAAAGAGGATTATCATTCTTTATGTACTCACACTACCCAATGTGGATACACTTTTGTGGTATTTAGGGATTATTTGAATAGGGTCATGGTTTATGTATTGAAAATAAATGTCAATGTCATTTCCTATGCTTCACGGAAATTGATTGTTACGAGGAAAAACTATCCAACACATGATCTGGAGTTGGTTGCTGTAGTATTCACATTGAAAATTTGGAAGCATTACCTCATTGTGTAGAAGTGTGAAATATATATGGATCACAAAATCCTCAAGTGTGTATTCACACTTAAAGATATAAATATGTGACAATGAAGATGGTTAGAGGAGATCATAGACTATGACTATGCAATTCACTGCCATCCAGGTAATGCGAACAAGGTGGCAGACGCTCTATGCAGAATGGATCGAGAAACACTTTTATTGATTAGAATTAAAAAGGATACAATCTTCTTATAATTTATGATGATGGACATGGGAATCATAAATAAGGGAACAACATCATTCCATTCACTACTTGTTTCTTAGTAATCTCTTTTAGAAAGTATAAAGGATGCTCCAAAGTACGATGTGGAAATTCAGTAGAAAAAGGAAACTATCAAAAAGGGAAATCATCAGAGATCAATGATTATGAAGAAGGAATTGTGATATTTGGAACAAGACATTGGTTTGCATCTAATTAAGAGTTATGGAAAGAACATTTGGATGATTCACATTGTTATAATTTCTCTATTCACCCAGGAAACACAAAGATGTACCAAGATCTCTGAGAGAATTATTGGTGAGATAACATGAAGAAGGAAATTGATGAGTATACATCAAATTGACTGGTATGTCAGCAGGTGAAGGATGAGTGAATGATTTCTAAAGAGATGATGCAACCATTACCCATACAACATTTGAATTGGGAAAACATCACCATGGGCTTTTTCACCAGACATCTGAAGACATCCAAAGTAAACTATGCTATTTGGGTTGTTGTGGATCATCTTAAAAAGACTACAAAATTAATTAAAATATTGGAGGATTTATCATTAGATCAACCTGCATGGATATACATCAGAGAATTTGTAAGCATGCATGGAGTACAACAATCTATTGTATCTGATCCACAACCAATATTCACCTATAATTTATGAAAGTGTCTTCAACATGCTCTAAATACAGAGCTAAACTTATGTACGACATATCATCCTCAAAATGATGTCCAATATGAACGGATTATCCAAACACTTGAGGAAAAGTTGAGATAATTCTCAATGGACTTAAAAAGAGGATGAGATCATCATCTTTCCCTAGTTTAGATATCTACAATAACAGTTTCCACTGAACCATCTTAATGAATCCTTATAAATCCCTTTATGGGAAGAGTTGCAGAACACTGGTATGTTGGGATGATGTTGGGGAGAAATAAATACAAGGTCTAGAAAGGGTCTATGAAATGGTGGAGAGGTTTAACACCATACAACAACCCATTAATGCTTGTTAGAGTTGACAAAAAATCTATGCTGACAGTCGCCACCGAGACTTATAGTTTGATGTTGGATATATGGTATTCCTTTGAATATCACCATAGAAGATATTTATGAGATCTGGGAAGAATTGAAAGCTTAGTGAAAGGAACATCATCCCTTTTTGGATACATGATAACATTGGAGAAGTGTCATATCGACTAGAACAACCACTGTAGCAATCTCATGTACATGATGCATTCCATTTATAACTCTTGATGAATTACATAACTAATTCATCACATGAACTCAATCTTGACGTGTTACCTTTGATTAAAGATGTCTTCTATAAATAAAAAAAGCTGAAGATCATAGATCATTGGGAAACGTTTCTACAAAATAAGACAATTCCCCTCGTCAAGGTGTTGTGGAAAAACCAAATGTTTGAAGAAGCAATGTTGGAATGAGAGCAAGTGATGAAGTAGAGTTACCCTCAAATTCTTTTTTATGGGAATTTTTTTGAGGGAAAATTTTCATAAGGGGGTATGATTGTAATGAACCAAAATATTATTAATAAAAATTTCTCATGGACTTATTAATACCCTTATTATATAAAATGGATATATAAAACATATGTACTTCCTTGGTTTTTCTGTTTTTTTTTTGTTCTTTAAAAACCGTTAACAATTGTTACTAATGCTTATATATCATTTGAAATGTGATCACATGATTAGTATAAATACAGGTCTTAAAAAACAATTTACTCAGACAAAGGAAGTGATGAACTCATCTAGTACAATTTATCCATATGAAGCCCATTTGTCAGAGCTAAAAAATGAGGTAGAATCACTAGGATTCTCACGTGGACATACCCATGTTAATATTCAAGATGATAATCTAAAACATAGACACATGTGGTAGAAGTGGAAGTTAATAGAGAATACCACATGAGAGAAGATATTTGAGCCACCCCAAGAGTCTTCCACCATTTGACACCTTACCCTTTGGTCTTATGCGGGTGTTATAAGGAATTATGTTACAATACACTAGCACTATGATCAGGTGAATTGTTTTTTTATATAAAATATACTTTAATATTATTATTCTTTACAATTAAGGTTATTTTTATTGAAAAAATAAAATTTTTATTTAATATTAAAATTCAATTAAGAAATATATCTTGACTAATTAATGAAATTTTTTATTAAATAATATTTTTAAAAAATATTTTTGTCAACAAATTACTTTTTATAAAATATAAATGATCGTATACTTTTTATGAATACACTTGTAATTTTTATTAGGGTTTGGAAACTGTTTTTGTCAAAACCGTTGAATTTTCAATAAATTTGTGTTTTTTTAATATGAAAATTTACATATTTCGAAAGTTATTTAGATAAAATGAAATTTTTTTTGAATCATGATTTTGAAAATATTCAATGGTGTATTTTTCTTAATATTCTGAGACAGTCCAAATTTTGGGTAAAAATTAAATACCATTTAAATATAAAATGTGTTTTACAACATCATAATGATCTAGTAGTGATATAATAAAATACTAACAATGAGTTACTCGACCAAAATATGTTCAACCTTTAAAATAGTGAGATTTTAGATTTTTTGATTTATTTTACAATTCCTTAGTGGGCCCTCCAAAACATATAAAATATTTTTTCTTCTTAAAATGATTTCAATGAGAGTGTGACTCCCCTCCACATAAGAAAGAAAAATATTTTAATAAGTTCAACCATTATCCATATAAAATAATGTTTCCCACTACCTTTTCTCAAAAAAAAATGGGCAAAAACCATGGGTTGGTTTGTGGGTTTGATTAGTTTAATGTGTAGTGTCCAAAACCTGAATAATAATGAATTCCCTCACTTTCCCTATATAAACTCACTCAGGATCCCGCTTCTATTTAATCAAAACCATTGGATAACATCCCAAATCATCCCTAAACTCTCTATAATATTCCCAAGGCTCCCCAATCTCCCTTTAGGTCACTCTACAAGTCTATCCCAATCATTTTGGGTCATACTTCCGTGTAAGGGATTTCTTCCTTTCTTATTTTTGTCCAAATTTATTTATGTTGTTAAACCCTTTTATTTTCAATTACAAATTATTGGGTATGATATTTCTCCTTTATCATACTGGCCTTTTAATGTTTTAATGATGAGATAAATCTTTCTCTTTAATTAATTCCTTCCATTTTGACCTGTTACAATGAAAAAATTCCGTAAGTAATTTCACTATTCTCATTTACATTAAAGAAATTATTTTATTTTATGCATCTAAATTTCATTACACATGTAGGGATATTATATTACATTACCCGATTACTGTACATTTCAAGTTTAAATGATGAGAGACACATTTCTCTTGCATCAAACCATTTTATGATTTCTATTTGACCTTGTTATGCTACCGAAGTTGCACCAAATCATCCCATGCTAAAATCATTATAGAAGTGAATATCATACACATTTTTCTATTAATAGTATACAAATTTATGCACACAAACAAGTTTATTTGTGACTTATATTTATGTATTCTACATATCTCAATCATGAATTAAATTAGTAATTTTAATGAATCCATGTTCTATGATCCATGTGGTACACTTATGCATGAAATGAAATGTTTATAAAGGGTACACCCTAATAGCACTCCAACAAATTGAGTAAAGATTACTATAATGATACCTCAAGTGCAATGAGGGATTAATCATGATTATTCATGTAAAATGAGGTTTTACACAGGATAATTCAATTTCAATGAGTATTTACTCATGGCCTATGTGCAGTGAGCCTTGGATCATGGTAATATAATGTTAAGTGTTGTTTCCACATTTCCATGTTAAGATAATAATGCTCAATCATGCCTTAATGTTCGTTTTTCTCTTATCATCCATTAATATGCAAATTTCTTAACCTTTATTGTATTCTTCGTGTTATTCATTTTTTACTCCATTAATGATCTTTATATCTATCCCTTTTCTTGTGTCTGTCCTCAGGTTATCCAAGGAAATTCTACATACGAGGGAATGTTTTTGTCATGTAAAGATGTTTTCAATAAGGATGTTGTTTTTTATGTCTTATGTTTTCATGTAATGTCCCATATTTCTCAAGACACTAGACCTATTGATCGTCAGAGTTGTTTTAAGTGCATTTTAGGAAATAAATCATGTTAATGTGTGTAATAATGATCATGGTTTTTATATTTGGTATCAGATGGGGGTTTATTTTTTTAGGGATATTTATTAGAAAACACTAGTGAAAGCCTTATGGACGAGACTAAGTATAATAAAAACGTCCCTATATTTTGGTGAGTATATATTAAGTTGTTTATAAATTAAATACATAAATATCATGATATGAACAAGTAGAGTCGACTCTTGCACGGATGTATTTAGGGGTAAAAACTGAAAACACCGCTTAGATATACAATTGAATAGAAACATGTGCATAACAGCGGGACTTGCTGCACTCTTGGTTACAACACTCCAAGTGGATATGATTTTGTAATTTCATTATCTTAGTATGAACCATTATTAATAGAATTTCACAATTCCACTAAGGATATAGGTTGGGATGTAGATCACGGATAACATTGATTGAATCCTATAAATTCATTACTTATGGAAATAAATGTAATTTATGTGTTATCCCTTATTTTATTTGGAATCACCTTTATGTGATACCTATAACATTTCATTTCTTCCGAACAATGGTTGATAATAGGGGGTCTCATGCTAAAAACCTATGTGAAGATCAATTTGATGACTGTTATAATGAGATGACCAATCTGATGGGAGTGGTAATCCCAAACTTTTCCAAGATACTCTCTCAGGTAACTCTTATTTTTAATTGAGAAATGGGTCAATAGAAATGTCAACCCCCCCCCCCCCGGTGATAAAATAAGATGAAATTGAGAGCTTTATGAGGAAATGGCCTCCAAATTTTAATGTATTATCTAATCCCTCAATCACCGAACAATAGATCATCTCCCTTGAATTGATCATTTCCATTAATCAATGTTCCAAAAAAGAAAAGATTATTTTGTATTCTTATCATATGGAGAGTAAAGATGATCAATGATGAAAATTGATCAAAATTACAATTTCTGAGGTAGAAATCGAGGTATTGGAATGAAAGGATTTATGATAAATGTTTTTTAGATATATATTTTTCTCACACCCTCTGAATTAATAATGAATAGGACTTCCTTCCCCTTAAGCCAAAATATGAATATTATATCATAACATACAATGAAAACATCATAAGGATTTCATGATATGCCTATGGCTATGTCATTACCCCCAAATACATGGTTGACCATTTCTTTTTCGAGATTAAACCAAGCCTAAAAAATGCCCTAGAGATCCATGACTTTGACAGTTATAAGGAAATTTTTTGATATACCCACAAAGTGAAAAGGGAGATCAAATAATATTAGGGGTATCATGGGGATAATATGAATAAGGTGGAATTTAATTCTGGAGGACTGATGGATAAATCTAATGATGCATTGAAATTCAAGAACCCCACATTCCAATGGTGTGGAAAGAAGCACGATATTAATTGCCTGAAAGGGGACGAGAAATGCTTTAGGTGTGGAAGAGAAGGAAACCTAGCCATTTACTACTGACAACAAAAACCCACTATTTTGACAGAGAAGAGGGATACCCTATTTGACCCTTAACATATTCTTCTTTGTTTCAACATTAATGAACCATGGAACTTTGAAACCCAGTGCCCAAAGACATGAGTTTTTATAGGCAACCAACAACCTCAAATGTAGGAAGGTAGAGATTCATTCCATCCCTAACAATGATGTGAACCCCAAAAATGAAGTGGTGATAGGTACACTAGTTATTTATTCATGAATAGAGATCAAAATTTTTGATTCTAGTTCTTTCAATTTTTCTCTATCTGAAAATTTAGGGGAACAATATCGACCCCATCATAAATCATTGAAGTAGAGATGTTGGTGAGAATGAAAAACGGATAAATTATTACATCCCTAGAATATAAACTATTCCATGTCACAATTTTTGGACTAAACTTCCTATTGATCCTTTTCATACTACCAATGGGGTAATTTGATGCAATTATTGGCATGGCTTGGCTATCCATATATAATGCCAACATAAACATCAATGAGAGGTAAATAACTCTCAATATGGAGAACTGACCCCCGATTCTATAAAAGTGCAAGGAGGTAGGGGAATATTATTTAGAATCATCATCTCAAGAATGGATATTAATTCCATATGAGAACAAGTATCTTTCTCAGATCATTGATTATAAGAAATAAACAATCCATTAATACATTACTACTGTGAGGTAATATGTTGTAGTGTTTCTCGAGATATTTTCTGGTCTTACTCTTAGAAGAGATGTTCAATTATCGATTGATCTTATACCTGTGGAGTTTCCAATATCTCAAACCTTGTATAGAATGGATGTTGTAGATATTGAAGATCTAAAGAACAATCTACTAAAGAATTTGGATAAATGGTTTATACTCCCATGTGCTTCACCATGGGGCGCACCGGTCCTCTTCATCATGATGAATGATGGGTCAATACACCTTTGTAAGGATTATCGTGATCTCAACAAAATGATGATAACGAATAAGTTTCATCTTCTATGAATGGATGACTTGTTAGATCAGCTGCATGGAGAAAATTAATTCTCCAAGGTGGATTTTCAGTCGGGATATTTCAATGTAAGGGAAATGATTGAAGATATTCCCAAAGCTTCCTTTAATACAAGGTATGAGAACAATGAATTAAAAGTAATTCCTTTTGTACTCAATAACTCTCAAGAAATCTTCATGGAATTAATGAATATTGTATTTAGGGATTACCTTGACAAATTAGTGGTTGTATCCAAAGATTATATTCAAATATACTCTAAATCCAAGAGGGATCAAGAGGATCATCTATAAACTGTACTAGAGCACATGAGAAAGGATAATCACTATGAAATGTACAATAGGTGTGAGTTCTGGTTGAAGGAAGTCTCATTCTTGGGTCATATCATCATAATAAAATGGATATCCGTGTATCCATACAAGACAAAATCAATAGAGGGATGTCCAAGGCCAACATCCATGATTTATATTCGTATCTTCCATGGGAAAGTTGGATATTATCGCTAATTTATGAGAAATTTCTCATGATTGTAAAACCCTCTTACTGAGAAAACATGGAAGGGAGTCATGTTTTCTTTGAGTTATCTATACAATGAGAGCATCACAGAGTGGAAAAGGAGGCTTATAACTGCACTTGTCCTCACACTACCCATAGTGGAGAACATTTTGTAGTATTTATTGATGTGTCGAAGAAGGTCATGGGAAGTATGTTCATAAAATATGAAAATTTCATTTCTTATGATTCACATAAATTGTGTGTTATTTGGGAAAACTATCCAAGAAATGATCTGGAGTTGGCTGCAGTAATCTTCGATTTGATAATTTGGCATGATTACCTCTTTGGGGAGATGTGAGAAATATATACAGATCAAAAAATCCCCAAGAGTATATTCACATAGAAAGAGCTGAATTTGTGCCAATGATGATTATTAAAGCTAATGAAATACTACGAAATCTCAATTAACTATCTCGGGGGAAATCAAAAAAGGTGGTAGATGCTCTATGAATAAAGGATATAACAACTCTTTCATTAATGATAATTAAAAAGGACCCTATATTCTCTGATTTGATTAAGAAGGACATGAGAATCATATAGAATTGTACATCATCAATCCATTAAAAATGATTTATAAACCATCTCTTTTTGAAAGGATAAATGATGATCAAAAGGATGAAGTTTGTAACACCCGAGATTTTTATAAGAAATATTTTGTTTTTATTTTATGTAAATCATCAATGGAATCTTTCACTACATAAAACACTAGCTTGTATTGCTTTACACGCAATCACGACCTTCCTTGATAGCTTGCGTCATAAGCAATACCGAGTTTCACTAAACAACGATATGCTATAAAATTATTTTTCAAACAAGCCGTTATGAATAGTAATAACCACTTTTTGAAATTTTATAATTTATATTTTTCAAAATGGACTTCGTTTTTGGATTCAGAATATTGAAATTAGCCTAGGGTGAAATTTTGGTAATTTTATGGAAACGTTCAATTTTTTATGAATAGTGAAAACACTGGGGTATTATTTAAAAACCGAATTTTTGTTTAAATAATTATTTATTTTATTAAAATTTATTTTAGGTCAAAACTGATACATAATATCTATATAAGTTCAATGAAATTCATTGGAGTAATTTTATAATAATTTAGGATATATAAAAATTTTATTGAACTTTTCATCGTCTTTTACCCACCTCCTAGGAAAATTTGCATATTTATATAAAACATAATTTTAACGCTTCTTTGAGTGGAATTTCAAAAATCTGAGAGACACGATTGATTTCATTAAGTAAAATTTCGTTCAATGAGATGAAAATAATTTTTGGTGAATAGTAACTTTTTACTTTTATTTACCACCATTAAAATTAAATAGGGTAATTAAGAGTAAAAATGATATTTTTATTACCCTAACATATATACTAATTCTATTTGATAAGTGTAATTCGACCAAAAACAACTTTAGGAATAAAATATGACCATTTAGGCCCACTTGGATTAGATTTGGACATTTATTATTAATTTATTTAATGAAGGGTTAAAATAGTTCAAATGAAAGTTTAATAAGTAAATAATTTTTAATATAGGGTTATACATGAGATAAATTCAACTATAAATATTAAATAGATAGATAAAACGATTTCCAAAATAATGGTATTTTATTTGTAATTTTTAGACATTATATAATTTAATTTAATTATGACACAAAGATGATGTAGTAATTATCTTATTAATGAAATATTGACATAATTTATATTATAAATACCCAAATAAATGTAATTTGAGACTTTTTATGAATTCCACTAATTTTATAGGTTAATATGACATGTTAGTATTTATTTAATTAACTTTATTCGAATTTTTTCCTTCTGTTATGATTTTCACAAAAATCAATTACTAAATAGTGTCAAAATTGACATAAAATAGTTTTAAAAAAAAATATTATATTATTAATTATAATTTTATTCCTAAAAATCTAACGTTCCGCCATATGACTTATATAATGTTATATATATTAATAATAAACAACTTGGGGTTTTTTTTGACTTCTTATAGTAAGTTTATTAACCTTGTATAGTAAGAACACAAAAAGACACGGTAAATGAAAAATTATCTAACTTAAAGTAAAATCTAAATGATAAGATTACAATAGTAAAATAAACTTGTCCAAATTCTATTTTATGAGAGTCTTTCGACCTATCCCCACCTTAGCTTCGAAATAAATCAAATTGGAGCTATTTAAACCCGAATATGGGTTTATAATAAAATAGTATTTTTAGTTTTTCCAAAGGAGCCCCTCTCCTCCCTTATAAAAGGGCACCACCTCCCTCTCTTCCTCACACCACTTTGATCCTTCAGGATCGGCCAACCCCTGCCAATTGTTCCTCTCCACTTCCCTAGAAACATCCTAGAGTTCCTGGTATTCTTCAAAGACCAAATTTAGTGCCCTAAAAGAGGTCTCAAAGAAGCGCTTCAAAGAAGCGGTAATGTCTGTTACCGATTCTTTCAACTTTATTTCTTCTTCCACTTCTTCTTCTGTAGTTGTATCATTATGAATAATAACATAAGTATCTCTAATATAATTATATGTTATTATAAGTATGAAAAAACCCTATTTCACCTACTATCTATCCTACGGAAAAAGAAATCATCGCACGTGCGTACATACAGAATACCGTCTCCAGGTCGTGGTGTAATCTATTTTCTACCACCACCTTACTTGGAAGGGTATAATGGTGTAAATAATGAATATATATGATTATTGTAAAGTTATATTGATTCTGAAATAGTATACATACACTCCAATATAATTACACGATCATGGGAACGATATCATCGCTCGTGCGCACGTACGGAATATTGTCTCCCCGATGTGATGCGACTCGTTCTACATGATTTTCATTGAATAATGATTACATAAATGAATTGAGTGAATAATTATGAAATATATTACACTAAAACCATTATATAAATAAGGTATCTATAACCGAAAAAGAATAATAAGAATTTATTCGACCAAACACGCATAAGGACAAAAAGTAATAAACACCTGAATAAAAAGTAGCAATGAAATATTACTAATAATAAGCAAACAATATGACCATATACGATATCATAAAAATTAGTATGATTATGGAATAAGTCAATGACAATATTTAAATCATTATACAGGAGGTTCGGACACTTACGAAGCAAATCAGACCTAAGGTAAGGGAAAATATCACAATCTAATTTTTATCCGAGATTGTTTAAACTTTGGTATTTACGGGGGTGTATTTTATCATCACAATCCATGTTTCCTCAATATGTAATATTATTTCCATCCACCTAAAATTTTTTAAATCCAATTTTACCCTTTGGTTAGTTTTTATTAAAAGATATGAAAGGTATCTTTTGTCGTTTTTCTTACGAGGTACTTTTTGACTTTTCCGACAAAAGCACGAGAAAAATGTTTTTTTAACTTATACAACATGAATGGATTTTTAAAACATTATTTCCAAGAAGAATCATTTACAAGTTTTCATTTTTATTTTTTATCAAATAATTTTAGTTTAAAATTGTAGGACATGTTAATAAAGGAAAAGTGTTTTTGATGTAGAAAGGATATTTTCCTCAAGAATGGAGTTCAAGTGTTTTATCAAAATTATTTTCCATATAAGATAATAAAGGGTTATGTTTCTATCCCTATTATTACATTGATTTGATTATTTTGTGATGGAATGATTTTTATGAATTCCTTTATCTTATATGAATTGTTTTATGATGTCACGATGTTTAAGAATCCCATTTTTATTACATGGGTTATGCAATGATGTATGATTTTTTTGATTTTGTGGCAGACATAAGAATGGTATCATTATGAGATGGGTGGGACCTATATCTCCCTCCAATGCATTGGGTAATGATTTTATATCTCATGAGATAGACATGGCTGGAACGATAGGTTAAACCGGTTCAGTGAAACATGACTGAAACGAGGAATGAAATCGGTTCAGTAATGGACTTTGTCCACTAAGATAATCTTGAAAATAAGTCTTGACTAATAAGAAATGATTCTCTATGTTTATGTGTGTATGATACAAAGATTCAGGTTTTATGTTATGATTATTGTGATTACATTTCACTTCCATGATTTATCCCATGTTATGAAATTATGATCTCTTTTACAGGGTAAGATTTACAAAATGTTAAGTTCTTATGAATATGATGTGATTGATATTTCTTTTGTTTACCCTTACTGAGCATTTGAGCTCACCCTTTTGTATGTTTTCTTTTCCCAGGTCAGGATGAAGGTTATTAAGTAAGATATTCCAAAAGGGACTATATATATGATGAAATAAATGGGAGACAGTGTAGATGCTTTATTAACCAGTTGTTTATGTTACCCAGTTTCTAAAGACACTATACCTATACGGTCCTTTCATGGTTTTGTTATATGTTGTAATAAGTTTACTTCAATTTTGAAGTACTAAAAATTTATGTAATGTATGGGTCGTTATAGTTGGTATCAGAGGAAAGGTATAGATAACCTTTGGAAACTAGGATGTGAAAGACTTAGTAAGAACCCTAAGGATAAGTCTAAGCATAGAACACAATCTTAGTATTTTAGAAATGGCCATGAATAACCTATGATAAGACCTTTAGTGTGAAATTTTATTCTTTATTATGTGGTTTTCATATTATAATTAGTTTTTCTCACACTATTGTTCTTGGTTATAGTCAATGGATGGAACCTGAAGGAACCGTGTTAATACCGAATGCAACGGGAAATGCAATGACTGTCCCCCTAAGAAACCAAACGTTATGGGAGCTGGAATGAAAAATATGGTAGCCAACTCACACAACTTTCTCAATCTATGAATCATATAGGACTTCCAAACGAGCAAAGGAAGGAGCAACATTATGTTGAATCCTTCATGAGACAACGTCTACCTTCAATCCGCGGGTCTACTAATCCATTAGTTGCTGAACAATGGATCAGTACTACTAAAATGTTATTTTCAGTTCTTCAATGTTCTGAACATGATAAATTCATCTTAGCAGTGTATCGTTTGGAAGGTGATGCTGATCAATGGTGGAATCTTATCAAGAATATGAGGGAAAGAGACGAAATTGATTCCATGGAATGGGACGAGTTCAAGAACTTAATTTTCAATAAGTACTTCCCTCGTATTCTCCGAACAAAGATGGAGAAGGAGTTTCTTGAACGAAAGAAAAAGGATGATGAATATGTTGCTACCTATGAAGAAAATTATACAAGACTTGTAAAGTACACTTCTGGTATTATTATCCAACCTGATAGTAAGATCAATCGATTCTTTAGTGGCTTAAAACCATTTCTTCAAAGGGCGTTAGCCATAAGGGAATTCAATAGCTACGAGGAAATTGTTCTATGTGCTCTCAAGGTTGACATGGAGATTGGAGTAACCCATCAATCATATGGGTTTGATAAGAAGAGGAAAATGGAATTCAAAGGAAAATCTAAAGAGCACACTGAAAAGAAGATGAGTTTTCCCTTATTCTCAAAGTGTTGAATGAAACATGGATGGAGGTGTTTTACTGGGTCAAGTAAATGTTTCAAATGTGGAAAGGAATTTCATCGGGTATTTGAATGATTCAATGATGGGAAGAAGATGTCTAGTGATGTGAACAATGAAAAGGATACACAGAGTGCACCTCCTATACATTAATGTTACAAGTGCAATGAAATGGGGAATTATGCCAATCAATGAACTAATCCATGGATTGTTGATGATGGTCAACGTCAACAAACTCTTTAGGATAAAGAAAAAGGAAAGTCACATGAAATTTCTATCAGCGATGTGGAGTACGATAACGATGTGGTAAAAGGTACACTTACAATCCACTATAAAGTAGAAATTTTTTTATTTGATTCTGGATCCACCCACACCTATATTTCTGAAGAATTTTCTAAGTGTATCACCATATTACCTCAACAATTAGATGTTGAGTTAGTTTTCACAACCCTTAATGGCACAGCAGTCGCATAAAAAATTTATAATTCTTCTCCGATTGAAGCTTGTGGGAAAGTGCTTCCTGCAAATCTTGTGATCCTTTCTATAGGGGAATTTGTTGTGATTATTGGCATGGAATGGCTTTCTCTATATGGAGCTCATATCAATTGACAAATCAGGGAAGTCAGATTTCATATTCTAGATCAATTTTTGATCATCTATCGATGCAAGGATGAACATAAACTTCCAGTGGAAATTTCTTCCATCTTATAGGACTTGATTCCACTAAATGAAGGTTATTTATCTTAAATGGTTTGTGAGAAACTCATGTTTAAGAATATGCCCATTGTACGAGAGTTTGATGATGTCTTTCCAATGGAATTTCTGGGTCTTCCACCAAATCATGAAGTTGAGTTTTCAATAGAACATTTACCAGGTGCTTTACCTATTTCAAAGACACCTTATAGAATGGCCCCAATTGAGTTGCAGGAATTGAAGAGGCAACTCCAAGATAATCTTGATAAGGGGTTCATACGCCCTAGCACATCACCTTGGGGATCACCTATTCCGTTTTTTAAGAAGAAAGATGGATTAATGAGACTCTGCATTGATTATCGATAACATAACAAGATCACTATCAAGAACAAATATCATCTCCCGCGCATTGATGACTTATTTGACCAACTACGTGGAGATCCATACTTTTCCAAGATTGAACATTGTTCAGGGTATCACCAATTAATGGTCAAAAGGGAAGATATACCAAGGACCTCTTTCCGTACAAGGTATGGACACTATGAATTTATAGTGATTCCATTTGTTCTTACTAATTCCCCTTCTATCTTCATGGATCTGATGAATAGAGTCCATAGAGAATATATTGATCAGTTTTTGGTAGTCTTTATAGACGATATTATTATATATTCAAAGAGCAAGGATGAACATGAAGATAACTTGAAAATTATATTTAAGTCCCTGAGAAAGGAGAAGCATTATGCCAAACTTACCAATTGTGAATTTTGGCATCAAAAAGTATCATTGTTGGGTCACATAATCTCAAAAGTGGGAATATCTGTGGATCCAGCAAAAATAGAGGTTATCGAAAGATGGTCGAGACCAACATCAGAAACTGAGATCCGATGTTTTCTTGGTTTGGGTGGATATTATCGACGTTTTGTGAAAGATTTTTCACGATTTTCTAATCCACTCACCAGGTTGACTCGGAAAGTAGTTAAGTTTCTTTGGAGTGAGTAATGTGAATAGAATTTAAAGGAGTTTAAAAGTAGGTTATCCAGTGCACTAGTGCTCACACTACCTTGTAGTGGGGAAAGGTTTGTGATCTACAGTGGTACATCCAAGATAGGATTTGGGGTGTGTTCTTATGAAAAATGATATGGTGATATCTTATGCCTCACAACAGTTGAAAATCCATTAGTAAAATTACCCAACTCATGATTTGGAGTTAGTTGTGGTAATCATTACATTAATGATTTGGAGGCATTATCTTTATGGAGAAAGGTGTGACATTTATACTGATCATAAAATTTTAAAGTATATTTTCACACAAAAGGAGCTGAATATGCGCCAAAGAAGATGGTTGAAGCTGATTAAGGATTACGACTGCTCAATTCATTACCACCCTGGGAAAGCAAAATAGGTGGAAGATGCATTAAGTCGACAAGACCATTCCAGTTTATCCATGATGAGGATCACAAAAGATTCAATATTTATGGATTTACAAAGGATGGATCTTGGAATTATAATAAAATGGGAAAAATCATATCTTTCTCAAATGAATGTTCAACCATCTATATATGTTAAGATTAAAGAGGCACATAAAGAAGATGCAGAGTTACAAATGAATGTGAAAAATGTTCCTGAATTCAACCTTGATTGTGATGAGATAATAAAGATCAGGAATCGGGTTTGTGTTCCTCCCATCCCCGAATTAAATAAGGAGCTTCTAGATGAGGCTCATAGTTCTTCATTACCTATTCATCTTGGAATCACAAAGATATATAGGGAACTGAAAGAGTGCTTCTAGTGGGATGGCATGAAAAGAGATGTTGCTGAATATGTCTCTTGATGCTTGGTTTTTCGGTAAGTTAAAGTTGAGAGATAGATGTTTAAGGGGATGTTACAACCATTACCCATACCCGAATGGAAATGGGAAAACATCACTATGGACTTTATCACAGGACTTCCTAAAACATCCAAAGGCTATAATTATATCTGGGTCACAGTTGATCGTCTTACAAAGTCTACACAGTTCATTGCTATTAGAGAGGATTTCTCTCTAGATCAGCTTTCCAGGATATATGTAAAGGAAGTGGTAAGATTACATGGAGTACCACTTTATATTATATCTGATCGGGATCCGAGGATTACCTCAACATTCTGGAGAAGTATTCAGCATACTCTGGATACAGAGTTGAGTTTCAGCACTGCTTATCATCCTCAGACAGACAGTCAGTCTGAGGGAACAATTCAAACTCTAGAAGATATGTTGACAGCTTTCTCTATGGATTTAAATGGTGGTTGGGATCAACACCTACCTTGGGTGGAAGTTTCTTATAATAATAGCTTTCACTCCAGTATTTAGATGGATCCTTATGAAACTCTCTATGGAAAGTAATGCAGGACTCCAACTTGCTGGGATGAAGTTGGGGAAATAAAGCTATTAGGACCTGATCTTGTTGATGATATGGACGAAAAGGTCCTATCTATTCAACAACACATAAGAGAAGCTCAGAGTCGACAAAAAATTTATGCCGACAACCGAAGAAAAGACTTAGAGTTTGAAGTGGGTGATAAAGTGTTCTTACGAATATCTCCTTGGAAGAGAGTAATGAGATTTGGAAAAAACGGAAAGCTGAGCCCTAGGTATATCGTTCCTTTCGAAATACTGGATCATGTTGGAAAGGTAGCTTACCGATTGGCGCTTCCACTGAATCTCTCTCTCGTTCATGATGTGTTCCATGTATCTCTCCTGATAATGTACATACCTGATCCTTCACATGTACTCAGCTTAGAAGATGTACAGCTGGAACATGATCTTTCTTATGAAGAATAGCCGATAGAGATTCTCGATCATAGTGAAAAATTCCTATGGAACAAGACCACTCTCTTGGTGAATGTTTTATGGAGGATCCACCAATATAAAGAAGCTACATGGGATCTTGAGGATATGATGAGGGAGAGGTATCCTCATCTATTTGTTACAAGTGACGAATTTCGAGGGCGAAATTCATTTTAAGGGGGGTAGAATGTATCACCCGAGACTTTTATAAGAAATATTTTGTTTTTATTTTATATAAATCATCAAAATAATCTTTCACTACACACAACACCAGCATGGCTTTCTTTACACGTTATCGTGACCTTCCTTGATAGCTTGCATCATACGCAATACTGAGTTTCACTAAACAACGATATGCTATTAAAATATTATTCAAACTAGCCGTTGTGAATAGTAATAACCACTTTTTGAAATTTTGTAAATTTTATTTTTAAAAAAGGAATTAATTTTTGGATTTGAAATATTGAAATTATCCTAGGGTGAAATTTTTGTATTTTTCTGGAAACATTCAATTTTTGATGAATAGTGAAAACACAGGGTTATTATTTAAAAACTGACTTTTTATTTAAATAATTATTTATTTTATTTAAATTTATTTTAGGTCAAAATTGATACATAATACCTATATATGATCAATGTAATTCATTGTAGTAATTTTATAATAATTTTATATATATAAAAATTTTATTGAACTTTTCACCGTCTTTTACCCACCTCCTAGGAGAATTTGCAAATTTACATAAAACATAGTTTTTCCGCTTATGTGAGTGGAATTTCAAAAATCCGAGAGACATTGTTGATGTTAGTAAGTAAAATGTGGTTCAATGAGATTAAAATAATTTTTGATGAGTAGTAACTTTTTACTTTTATTTACCATGGTAAAAAGTAAATAGTGTAATTAAGAGTAAAAAAGATATTATTATTACCCTAAAACATGTCCAAATTCTATTGGATAAGTTTAAGTCGACCAAAAAAACCTTAGGAATATGATATGACCATTTAGGCCCACTTGGATTAGATTAGTACATTTATTATTAATTTATTTAAACAAGGGTTAAAATAGTTAAAATCAAAGTTTAATAAATAAATAATTATTAATATAGGGTTATACATGAGATAAATTCGACTATAAATATTCATTAGAAAACTAAAAATATTTCCTATATAATGGTATTTTATTTTTAATTTTTAGACATTAAATAATTTAATTTATTTATGACAAAAAAATTATGCAGTAATTATCTTATTAATGAAATATTGACATAATTGATGTTATAAATACCCAAATAAATGTAATTTTAGATTTTTTATGAATTCCACTAATTTTATAGGTTAATATGACATGTTATTATTTATTTAATTAACTTTTATAGAATTAATCATTCTGTTATAAGTTCCACAAAAATCAACTACTAAATTGTGTCAAAATTGGCATAAAATTGTTTTTGAAAGATATATTATATTATTAATTGTTATTTTATTCCTAAAAATCATCGGTTCAGTGAAATGACTTTGATAATGTTATATATAATAATAATAATCAACTTGGGGTTCGTTTGTCTTGTTATAGTATGTTTATTAACTTTATAGTGTAAGAACACAAAAAAACACGGTAAAAGTAAAATTATCTAACTTAAAGTTAAATATAAATGATAAGGCTAAAATAGAAGTCTAAACTTGTCCAAAATCTATTTGATTAGAGGATGTAGACCCATACCCACCTTAGCTTCGAAATATATCAATTTGGAGCTATTTAAATACGAATATGGATTTATAATAAAATAATATTTTTAGTTTTTCCAAACAAGCCCCTCTCCTCCCTTATAAAAGGGCACCTCATCCATCTCTTCCTCACACCACTTTGAGCCTTCAAGATCGGCCAAAACCTGCCAATTTCTCCTCTCAACATCCCTAGAAACATCCTAGAGGTCCTGGTCTTCTTCAAAGACCAATGTTAGTGCCCTAAAAGGAGGTCTCAATGAATCGCTTCAAAGAAGAGGTCATGTCTGTTACTAATTTTTCAACTTTATTTCTTCTTACACATCTTTTTCTTTAGTTGTTTCATTATGAATTAATAACATTAGTATCACTCATATACTGATATGTTATTATATTTATGAAACAACCCTATTTCACCATCTATCCATCCTACAGAAAACGACATTGCCTCCCTTGCATACGTACGGAATACCGTCTCCACGCCGTGGTGTAATATATTTTCCACCGCCACCTTAGTTGGATGGTTATAATGATGTAAAGAATGAATATATATGATTATTGTAAAGTTATATTGATTCTTAAATATTATACATACACTCCAATACAATTTCATGATCATGGGAACGATATCATCGCTCGTGTGAACGTACGGAATACCGTCTCCCCAATGTGATGCGACTCGTTCTACATGATTTTCATTCCATAATGATTACATAAATGAATTGAGTGAATAAATAAGATATATATTACACTAATACCATTCTGCAAATGAGGTATCTATATCCTAAAAAGAATAATAAGAATTTATCTGACAAAACACGGGTATGAACAAAAAGTAATAAACACCCGAATAACAAGTAGCAATGAAATATTACTAATAATAAGCTAAGAATATGACCATATATGAAATCATATCAATTAGTATGATTCTGGAATAAGTCAATGACATTGTTTAAATCATTATACAAGAGGTTCGGACACTTTCAAAGAAAATTGGACCTAAGGTAAGGGAAAATATCACAATGTCATTTTTATCCAAGATTGTTTATACATTGGTATTTACTAGGGGATGTATTTTATCATCCACATCCATGTTTCCTCAATATGTAATATTATTTCCTTCCACATACAATTGTTTAAATCCAATTTTACCCTTCTAGGAGTTTTTAGTAAAAGATATGAAATGAATCTTTTGTAGCTTTTCGTATAATGTACTTTTTGACATTTCCGACAAAAGTACGAGAAGAATGTTTTATTAAACTTATACGGCATGAATGGAATTTTAAAACATTATTTCAAGAAGCTTCCATTACTGGTTTTCATGTTTATTTTTAATCAACATCTTCAGGGGACCTATAGATTATTGTTTTATCTGAAAATTCCTTTTGTATTGAATATATCTGGTGCCACATACCAAAATTTCCTACATTTCATATTCACGCCATTCTTGGGGAAATTTTTAGAAGGCCGCATTGAAGATCAAGAGGTAAATTAGAAATAGTTTTCTAAACACCTAAATAATATGGAATCCACCTAAAAAATCGATGACATCATATCCCGATGATGAATCCCTTGAAATGTATTTTCGAGGTATCCTTGGTAAAATATATCAATTTCATCATATTCCATTATGGTAGCAATGTTAACCTGGATAAAATAGTTGTTATCCTTAACATGTCACCTCCATGGAACCTTAATAAGTTAAGAGAACTTCAAGGACCCTTTTTCTACATAAAATTCTTCATATCCAACCATGAAGGAAAGTGTTTTCTCTTCATGAAATTGATTAATAATGGGGTTTCATATCATTGTAAAAATGTCTTTCGGGAATCATTTGACGATATCATGAAATATATCATGATCCCACAATGGATAATTCCCCATATTGAGAGAACATCACTCATTCTATATGTGATAGAATTATAAATATCACTATGAACTTTTCTCAAGAATATAAAGAATGATATGAGTGAAAATAAACTTTATTATCCCCTTTAAACTATGTATGAAACATATACTCATTATTCATAAATCATGAAGAGATACATGGAATTTATCTTTTCAGTTCATTAATTGAGGAATTACCTAGATCACCATGAGGTCCATTTTGTCTCTCACAATAAACTTATTAAATATAACTCATTCATCATAAATTGATAAGATATTTGGCATGGTGGTCAGTTATCCTATATTAGTTTGATATACTATTTCTTCCCTAGAAATAAGTGATAGGACAGAATTTGGTTTATTTTCATGAAAAACACCCTTCTGCAGAAGAAATGTTGTTAAATATTATATATATTTCTAAATATGTATATATTTTTTATTCAAGATGACCCCAATATGTGGAAAACATATTTTGGAAACCCATCAAGGAGCCAAAAAAGAAAGATAATAAAATACCTTAAGCCCCGAAAAGTAGGGTTTGGGATGGTTTCCATATATCTAGAAAAAGATATTTTCACTCTACCTTAGTATTGTTATAAGGATACACAAATAATGAAGCTCAATATTATCCCCTCATTGAAGGAATGAAAAGGAACTCCAAATACTGGCAGTCCATCTAGAGTGGAAACATGCTTCCAAATTTGTAATCAATTAAACCAATGGGGATTATGACACTAGAAAATAAGATCGAATCCCCATGTTTGATTATGTATGAGGGTTAATGGAATAGTTCCCCATGGAGACAACATTGAATCATGTAAATAAATAACAATATTCATAGGAATATGTATTGTAAAATGCTTCTTCAACTTTAACAAATCCAAATAAAGATGAAACAGTATCAACATATTTCATCATTGAATGTTATCCCCTTTTTCTAATATAAAAATGTTAGAGATAAATTAAATTAGTCTTCTTGAAAAACTGTATGTTCCTAACATTGAATGGATGATACCCCTCATGGAATACATATAAAATGGAGTTATCCCATAAAAAGTGACAATATAAAGAAAATATGATGGTAGGAAACCAACATCTCCCTTTATGAAAGCCCAAATCACCATAAATTATACAAAAATGAGGTTTTGATGACATCATTCTTAGATGCATCGATAGAGAAGAGGTTGTTGATATCATGAAAGAAGAACACAAAGGATCCAATGCATACCAATAGTTATGGTGTCATAATTGTAGTAAAATGTAGAGGTTGGGGTATTATTGGCCTTTTCTGATGTGTGATTTCATAAAGATTACCAAAATCTGTCATTAATAATGGGTGGTGGGAAACATCATTCATTAACCCCCTCCCCTAGAGTTTTTGAATACATCCAAAAATGCCTCCACAATTATCATATGGGTAAAATATTTTGTCAGACCATATCCTCCTACCATAACCAAAAAATTACAATACATCCCATATAGTATAGAATTTTTCACCAATTGTGATGAGTTAGTACCGCTCAATGAAGTTGGATCCAAAAGCATTGTCAACATCATGAAATCCCAAATCATTACTTTATTTTTTTGTCCCTCATTAAATATTTAATGAAAATGATAGGATTTATGTTCTATAAGTTAGAAAATATTTATCAAGATTATGATATCAAATCAAACCACTCATCCCACCAGCATACAGTGGATGATGGATAGATATTTCCCTTCAAGAAGTCTCGATCAAAAAAAATGTAGAGTATAAAGGGTAAAGAAAAAAACTCTTGTTCTGAAATGAAATTATGATCAAGAATGACTTGATGAGATAATATATCAAACCTTTCATACTTTTTAAGTCCAAAAAAATTATATATACTGATATTTTAACAATAACATGTGCTGGTCCTTAAGACTCCAATAATACTATGGAAGAAGCCTCTAAATTAGGAACCGAAGTGGAAATAAATTTATTTTATACACAAGTTCCACTATAAAGTATATTATTATCAAATTTTAGTGTATGGGTATCTCATTAATTTACTATTCAATGTGTGGTTTTTCAAAAATTTCTTCAGGTAAGAGATTCCTACATGTCTCAGCTCCATGATGTTATACTGCATAGTTAGACATTATCACATTACATTAAAATAATTGATAGTTATCCACACCACAAGATGATAAAATATATGGGTCTTATGTCATAATCACATATAATTAAAGTTTATGACAATTTTCTTCCCGAATGATGGAAAACTGCATGGTTCATGTCATTGTTTCATGACGTAAAACTGTGTTACATTTTGGTCAGTGTTTGAGAGGATAAAAATATCTGGTGATGGAATCCCACCACATCTTTTTTAATGAACTATGTATGGATTTATTTTCATTCCCATGAGATATTTAGTGACACTAGTATATCTAATCATAAGTCCAACCACAACAAAAAAATCCCCACTCCCATGGTACGAGTCAGACCAAAATGGTGAACCTTTCAATAACTATGTGTATCTTTATTCTCATTATAATGATATATGTAATAATGAATAGTCATAAATTATTTTTCATAACAATAATTTTGGAAAATGATAATGTATTCATTTTCTCACATTAATACTTAATTAATGTGAGTAAATATTTTCAAAAACTATAAGTGGCATGATTCCTACCATCACAAGATATGTATTGATGCCCAAATTTCTATTATGGGGCCCATCCACAACATTAATCCTATTTCACATCATATTATCTTCATCCTCACCACATGAAATGAAATTTAATGGGATTTCAAATATACATATATCATTATTCTCAATCTAATAAGATACATAGTGATTCATGCATCTCACATCCTGGTCTATCCACCACAAAATCTGAATGCTCAAATAAATCACATATAACACCTTTGTATAGTGGAAGAAAAATTTTCCAATCCCTATTTCCAAAATGAGAATAGATCACAATATATTTGGTGTTTTGGAAAAATATTTCCTATCATAAATTAGTTATATCATTCCACATCTGGTTTATCACAGTCCAAGATGAAAACCCATAAAGGGAAAACCCGACGGCTTCAATTCTTGAATTAAATGTGCATGGTTCCCGATGATGTATGTATTTATTAATACTCATTCCAATGATATATATTGAAATAAATTTATCCTACATCCTGATATAGAAATAATACAATAAATACCACCACTCTCATCTATTTGAGTCATATCTACATGAGAGGATCCAATATGGGTTTTCACCCCACGTGTGAGCCAATATTAAAAAAACTGTTTTCTCCACACAGAAATACAATATGTGATTAGAATCCACTAGAGAACAATATGTATATTTATTCTTACTCTAAAAAGATATATAGTGATTCATGGGTCTTATACCTTTTTTTAACAACATTATTCATTTTCCACCTCGAGACACCTTCATCCTTAACACATGGAATTAAATTGAATTACTGATATCCTCACTTCATTGCATTAAACTAGATGGTTCCCTGATAACTACTTGTGGATTGATTCTTAATCCAATGAAATACATAGTGATTCCTTGATTTATTTCACAATTCAAATCATATATCAAAGATAAATTATACCTCTCTAGCTTTAAAAAATGATCTACGTAAGAGATATTAATTTGTGTCCTATCATTCAGGAGTCCACATTTAAAACATAGATGTTCCCATAATACAATTGATTCAGATATATCCATCAGACTCTACCATTCGTTGATTATTTTGGTTCAAAAAATTCCTTTTTTTTCTTATACATAACACCTACTTGTTATATTTTCTATATTGTCCCACACAAATGGTCTATCTTCCAGAGGATTCCACTATCTACCTATGTTGTGACATTCACTAGTTGTCATTGAATAAATTCACCCACAAATGGGTTTGTCAACCATTAGTATTTTTTACCTCAATATAATCCTCTACTAATTATGTAAGATTTGATGAAAATATATTTGAACCCACTATTTTAATTTGGTCCATTTTTATCCCCCACAAAATGTAATGACCCAATCTTTCTGAATAGTATATTAATTTAATCATAACAATTTAATAGAGATGTTAATTATTAATGTAGAATGAATAGTCTATGGCTTCATCCAGTAGACTTGAACCATATGAAGCACACCTATCAGAGCTTGGGAAGGAGGTGGCATCTTTGGGGTTCGCTTTGGACCAAGCCCAAGACGAACTCCAGTGTGTCAGGATTGAACGGAACCACCTACGGTAGAAGTTCAAGGTAGTGGAGATTACTACTAGGGAAATTTTTTTCAAGCCTCCCACATATTCCATCACCTTATCACACCTTACACATAGGTCATATACTGGTGTTATAAGGGGCTATATAATGAGACCATACCTACTTTGTTTAATCCTTTGATATAAATATAATTCTGATTTATTGTTGTGGTGAAGTTAGTGAATTTTCAGATGTCTGGATAGAAATAGGATGTATCTTATGGATGGATGTTTAAAAAATGGATATATTAAAATATTCTTGTAAAACTAATATAATTAATGAGATGTATGGATTTTCAAAAAATGGTCTTCTGCAAATGTGTTCAGTATGAAATTTAGAGTATAATAAGATCAACTTAATTTTTGGTGAATAGTAAATTAGGAATTGTGATTTTACGCTTTGGATTAGTAATATGACCAAATAGATTAGTAATATCACTTAATGAAAGTATTAATATAATTTAGGCACCTTGATTAAGTAATGTGATTCAATAAAATAGGCAATTAACAGTTTTAGAAATTTTTAGTTCAATATTAGTTTTTTTGGTGAATAATGATATTTAATTTTGAAATTAAATTAAAAATATTTAAAAAATTATTTTCATAAAATGGATTTCATTTTTCAATTCAGAGAATTGATACTATATTAATATATTTTTCTTGGGATTTTTCTGAAAAAGTTGAATTTTCGGTGAATAGTGAATTTTCAGTTTAGAGTTTCGGGTGTTTAATGACATCATTAATGAAGTAATAATTATGAAATATTTCTAGTAGACATATTAATATTAAGATAAGGTATGAGGTTTCCCGAGAGGCCAATACCACGAGAAAATACCATTGGATAGCCCATAGTTTTTCCAATACCACCAATGAGGTGTCCCTTGGCCATTAATGCCTTGTCCCCTCACTTCCTCTATAAATACCAATCCATTATTTCATCCTTTCCATTAAAAAGACCTCATCAACTATGTTCTGGCCTCTTTAACTCCCATGGAGTCCCCCCAAGGTGCCCTCGATCCCTCAAGGACCCGACCACAGAGTTTTCAGAGTTACGTTTTAAAGTAAGGGATCCCACATTTCTTTCTTTTAATATATTGTCCTTTATGTCATTTATTTAATGCTCCATGTTCTTATGTTGGGGATGTTCTTTTATATTCATCCTACTTTCTTTTTTATTTTCATATGATGAGATACCCTCTCTTGCTATCATCAATTCATTTTAAGAATATTTAAGTGGCGTCGTTAGGCTGCCGGATTTTTGTAGGTGATTTTATCTCCGTTCTCATTTTCATGTTCTATTTTCATGTCAAGTCTTTCATTTTCCATTTTATTATTTTGGGGTAAAATATCAATATCCATCATACTGTACCATTATTTTCATATGATGAGAGACCCTATTTGATCTCATAAAATTATTTTTTAATGTTTAAGTGACGTCGTTAAGCTGTTGAATTCTCATAAGGGAAATATTATTTTTGCATTCCTTACATTTTTTTCATTTCATACGGCATTTCTTTAAAATTTCATTACCATGTTATTATATCCTTTATATTATGTCCCTATACTATTTTATGGATTATTTATGAGTGGGTGACCCATGTCCTTTCTCTTTTCAATATTTTCTAATACCCTGTAACATATCTGTTATGCTGCAGAATTTTCGTATCAAAATGTCTCTCTATTTTTCTGAAGTTCTTTTATTTTATTAAATGAATAGTCAAATCACTTTCTTCTATAGGGGTATTAAAATATATATCAAAATGTTCTATTTTTCAGGGATTTATATACACGAAACCCGCTTTCCTTTTCATGGGATTAAAATGACATAAAGAAACTCTCTTAAAAGCAGTTTTTAAAAAGTTTTGATTATGAAATGAAAACAATTTCTTTTATTTTATATGGGTAATTTATGAAATTTTTGATGATGATATATGTGGCTCACATGATAATAAATAAAAATTAATGGTGTGCCCTAATAACACTCTAATTCATTGGGTAATGATGTGATCTCTAGGGATTACAATTTTAATGATACCTTGGTGAATAACCTCGGTAATTTTTTTAAAATGACAACATGGGGACAGACCATGGTGATATGTTCATGATTGTCTAAAATAAATGTTGTAGCCACATCTTCAAGTTATAAATAATTTTCATTTCATTATGATATGACTCATGATCTCTTTCTCATGTCTTAAAGCTATTTATCATGAATATATTGATGTATATCAAGTTCACATGTAAAAGTTTATCTTGTTTCCCTTACTAGGCCTTCTGCTCACCCTTTCCTTTGATTTATTCTCCTAGGTTATGAGACTATGTAATGAACTTAGTATGAACAATTGATAATCCATTGAAGTGTTTATGAAGAATGTTATATGTTTTTTTCATGTATTATTTTTGTAATTTCCATGTCAATAGACATTAAAGTTCCTCTGTTTTGTAAGATGTAATGAAAAGTTATGTTATAAAAAGTCAGGATGCAATAGATTGGTTTCAAAGGATAGTTTAGTTATTTTTGGGAATTAATCTATAAAAACATTAGGAAGAACCCTATATAAAAGATTAAATATAGTAAAACTTCCTGGTATTTTGGTGAGTATTGAGTGAGTGGTTTATCCAACAAATACATCCATTTCTGGATACGATCAGGTAGAGGAGTCTCTAGCACATATGTACATAATGGTAAAACCCGAAAACTCCGCTTTGAGCTTGAATCAAACGGGAAATGGTGCATGACAACAGGCATTGATTCACTATTGGTCACGACACTCCCATGGGATATGGTTGGTTAATCTAATTCTTTTTATGAATCATTATGAAGGAATTATAGAGAAATATAATTGTTTAAGAATGAGGTTTTATGATGTAGAATCCTTTATAGTTAAAATAGTCATAAACGAATCAAGTTTCTCACTAAGATTTTTTTATTTTAGAAAATGGCGGGCAGTAGGAGGAACCGTGAAAATGGTGATCGCAATGGACCATGCGCTGAAGGCCCTCCGATGGAAGCCAGAATGCAAACATTCATGTGAATGATGAACCAACTGACTCAAGTTATGAATAATAACATGAATCAAGATGTGAGACCAATCTCAACACGAAGGGAAAACATTCTATTGAGTCCTTTATTCGCCAACGACCACCAACCTTCAGTGGATCAACTGAACCATTGATTGATGAGAAATGGATAAGATCTATAGAGAAGATCTTTTATGTTCTTCTTTGTTCAGAACAAGAAAAAGTCACCCTTGATGTCTACCGCCTAAAGGTAGAATGTGATCAGTGGTGGTCACTGATAAAAAACATGAAGCCAAGAGGGGAGATGGAAGCTATGTATTGGAAAGTGATCAGGGGAATATTCTTCAATATGTATTCCCCTCGTTCAATGAGAACGATAATGGAGAAAGAATTTATCAAGATGATGTAGAAGAATAATGAATATGTTGGAATGTACGAGACGAACTTCACATGGATTTCCCGTTATACCTAAAGCGTTGTCATGGACCCTAATGGGGATTATGATAGATTCTTTGGTGGACTACGACCTCATCTATAGAAGAATCAAGCCAACTGGGACTATGAAAGCTATAATGAAATAGTTCGAAGTGCTATGAAAGTTGAACTGGAGTTTGGTGAGACACAGTGGTCTCATACATATAATGAGAAGAATAGATCTCTAGAACCAATCCTAGGAAGACGATTGGATCAGGAAAGAGGTTGAAAGAAAATGTGACATGGAACATGCAATAAATGTGGGAAGAAGAATTCTGGGAACTTCTTTATTGGAAGTGTTAAGTGCTACATGTGTGGAAGAGAAGGCCATATTGCTCAGAATTTTCGTAGTGATGTTAAGCATGAACTCCCCAACACTAACGACAGAGTAAAAATGTTTCTGGCCCTGACTGAAGTCCAATGCATTAAGTGTGTACAACTTGGGAACTTTTCTAATCATTGTCCACATCTGAGGGCAGTGGAGGGGAATTGCCATCATCCTCAGAAAAGGCCATGGGAGAAATGTCATGCTTTTGCTATCATAAAAACTGAAGTTGAATATCAAAATGATGTTGTAGAAGGTACTCTTATTGTCCTATGAAATGTAGCAAGTACTTTGTTTGATTCTGGTTCTACACATTCCTTTATTTCGTCCAAGTTTTCAAAGAATATAGAATCAATCCCCGAACTGCTAGAGGTAGAGTTGTCAGTCAAGACTCCATGTGGGATTATCCATGAATCAACAGTGTTTAGAGACTCTAGTGTTTAATTTAGTGAGCAGAATCTTATCGCAAATCTTCTAGTCATTCCCATGATGAAATTTGAAATTATACTAGGGATGGACTGTCTCTCAATGTATTATTCTAGGATCAAATGAAGAAGTAAGGAAATCTCAGTAGTCATGAATGAATGATCTAAAATTATCTTGCATAGAGAGATATCCCGACCTGATACTTGTCTAGAGGCACCTCCTATATCCTTCTTTATGGAGTTAATCAGTGAGGATGAATAAGGTAAAGGGAGTATACAAATAGAAGATGTTTTGATTGTTCATTAATACATGGACGTATTTCCGGAGGAGTTACCTGGACCTCCCCTGGAAAGACAGGTAGATTTATCCATTGATCTCATACCTGGATCTCAACCGATATCAAAGAACCCATATAAAATGGAAAATGTGGAGCCAGATGAGTTAAAGAAACAAATCCAAGACTTGTTGAAGAAGGGGTTTATCCGACCAAGTGTGTCTCCTTGGGTATCACTAGTTCTCTTTGCGAAGAAGAAGGATGGATCAATGCGGGTATGCATTGATTATAGAGAACTGAATAGGATCACAATGAAGATCCAATAACCTCTTCCATGAATTGATGACTTATTTGACCAACTTCGTGGGGCTAAATTCTCCTCCAATATTGATCTTTGATCTGGTTTTCATCAACTGAGGGTGAATAAATAAGATATTCCAAATACTGCCTTACGATGAAGATATGGGATTATGATTTTACTGTTATTCCCTTCGGCTTGACTAATGCTCCTTCTATTTTGATGGATTTGATAAATAGAGTCTTTAAGGACTACCTTGATAACATTGTGGTAGTTTTTATTGATGATATTTTGAAATATTCAAAAAGTCATGAGGAACATGAAGATCTTATGAGGGGTATTTTGCAGACTCTGCGGATGGAGAGGCTCTTTGGATAGTTCATCAAGTGTGATTTTTGGTTACAACAGGTTAATTTCTTGGGGCACATCGTAACCAATGAAGGAATCTCAGTTGACCCTGCAGAGAAAAAGTTTGTGGAGGGGTGGCCTCAACCCACAATAGTAACTGATATTCGTGGATTCATTGGTTTAGAAGGATATTATAGGGGGTTTGTGAAAAATAGTTCACGACATTCTAATCCACTAACCAAGTTGGCTTGAAATGGGGTTAAGTTCATCATGATAATGGAATTCGAGGAATGTTTCCAAGAGCTGAAGAAGATATTGGTTACTACACCTGTGTTAACACTACCCTCTATCGGAGAAGGATTAATTATTTTTAGCGATGAATCTATTAAATTACATGGGTGTTTCCTCATGATAAATGACATGGTAATTGCATATGCATATCGTCAGCTGAGGCAACATGAGTAGAATTATTCTACGCATGATCTAGAGATGGCGTCAGTTGTATTTTCTCCAAAGATATAGAGGCACTATCTTTAGGGGGAGAAACGTGATATATACACTGACCAAAAAATTGTAAAGTATATTTTCACGTATAATGAATTGAAAATGAGACAAAGGAGATGGTTGTTTCTTTTTATAGACTATGATTGTTCAATTTATTATCACCCAGGAAGAGAAAACAAAGTCGTAGATGCGTTATCCAGGAAAGACCTTGTTTTTTTGGAATCAATGAGGATCCTCGGAGATCCCTTGATTAAAAATATAGTAAAACTAGACATGTGTATTTTATAGTATGGGACATCATCATCCCTATCCCAAATGATTTGTCAACCTTCATTACTAGAGAAGATCAAGAAGGCTAAAAAAGAAGATCTTTTGTTGCAGGAGATGTTTGAGGCTGTAAAGGATGGGAGGTTTCATAAAATCAATATTGATCAAGAAGGTGTATTGAAATCCCGTACAAGACTATGTGTTCCATCTATTCTAGAGAAAAAGTAATAACTGATAGATGAATCTCATATCTCTACTTTCTCTATACACCCAAGAAGCACTAAAATGTATTGAGACCTCCGTGATCATTATTGGTGGGATAACATGGAGAGGGAGATTTCTGATTACACTACAAGGTTCCCAGTGTGTCAACATGTAAAGGCAGAATGACAACTTCCTAAGGTGGTATTACAACCGCTACCCATACCAACAAGGAAGTGGGATAATATCACTATAGACTTTTTCACTAGTTCCCAGAAAACATCCAAAGGGAACAATGCGATATGGGTTATAGTGGACCGTCTCACCAAGACCACCCATTTTATCTCTTTTCGGGAAGATTTCTCTCTAGATTGACTTGCCAATATATATGTAAAGGATGTGGTAAGGCTGCATGGGGTACCACTATCCATCGTATCTGATCGTGATCTTGTATTCTCATCAAAATTCTGGAGAAGTCTTCAACATGATCTGAATACTGAATTGAATTTTAGTACAACCTATCAACATCAAACTGATGTCTAATCTGAACGGACATTTCAAACACTTGAGGAAATTCTATGATTATGCTCAATGGAATATAATGGTTGATGGGATCAAAACCACTCATTATTTGAGTTCTCATACAATAAAAGATTCCATTCAAGTATTCAGATGGCACCCTATGAAGCTCTGTATGGAAAGTGATGTAGAACTCCATGTTTTTGTGATGAAGCTAGTGATAGAAAGAGTCTTGGGCCTGATCTTGTGCAAGAGATGTGAGAAATGGTTTATGGAATCAAACAACACATAAGGCTGCTCAGAGTTGGAAGAAGAGCTATGCTGACAACCGTCAAAGGGACTTGGAGTTTGGTGTTGGCGACAAAGTCATTATTCAAATTTGTCCATGGAACAGAGTCATGCAGTTTGGGAAGAAAGGGAATCTCAATAATAGGTATATTGGCCCCTATGAAATCCTTGATTGCATAGGAGCAGTGTCATATCGTCTAGGACTTCCAAAAAATCTATCTCAAGTTCACAATATCTACCATGTATCTCTCTTGATGAAGTACATACCTGACCATTGGCTGGTATTGAACCAATAGGTGGAACAACTGGAACATGACCTCTCTTATGAGGAGCATCTAGTGGAGATCTTAGAACGTAGATAAAAGGTTATATACAATAAGACTACCAACCTTGTGAATGTGTTACGGATGAATCATAAGTATGATGAAGCGACATGGGAGCCTGAGGAAACAATGAAGAAAAAGTACCCTCAGCTTTTCGACTAGGCCTTTATTTAAAAATTTCGGGGATAAAATTTCTTAATGGGGGGAAGAATGTAACAACCCAAAAATTTTTAATAGTATATTAATTTACTCTTAACGATTTAACAGAGATGTTAATGGTTAGTGTATAAAGAAGAGTCGATGGCTTCATCCAGTAGACTCGAACCATATGAAGCCCATTTATCAAAGCTTGGGAAGGAGGTGGCATCTTTGGGTTCGCTATGAACCAAGCCCAAGCCGAACTCTAGCATGTCAAGCTTGAACGGAACCGCCTACAGGAGAAGTTCAGGATAGTAGATAATACTACTAGGGAAATGTTATCCGAGACTCCCTCAAATTCTATCGCCTTAGCACACCTTACACTTAGTTTATATACTGGTGTTATAAGGGGAAATGTAACGAGACCGTAGATACTTTGTGTAATCCTTTGAGATAAATAAAATTGTGATTTCTTCCTATAGTGATGTTTGTGAATTCTCAGATGTCTGGATAAAAATAGGTTGTGTCTTATGGTTGAATTTTGAAAAAAGGGATATTTTAAAACATTTATGTAAACCATAAATAATTAATGATGTGTAAGGATTCTCAAAAAATTGTCTTCTGCAAATGTGTTTAGTAAGAAATTTAGAGTCCAAAAAGATCAACTTAATTTTTGGGGAATAGTAAATTATGAATAGTGATTTTATGCTTAAGATTAGTAATATGACCAAATATATTAGTAATCTCACTTAAAAAAGTATTAATATAATTTATACACCTTGATTAATTAATGTGATTCAATAAAATAGGTAATTAACTATTTTAGAAATTATTTGTCAAGTATTAGTTTTTTTTGGGTGAATAGTGTTTTTTATTTAAAGATTAAATTAAAAATATTTAGAAAATTATTTTTATAAAATGGATTTAATTTCTAAATTCAGAGAATCAATATTATGTTAAGATTTTTTTTGGGATTTTTCTGAAAAAGATCAATTTTCAGTGAATAGTGAATTTTCAGTTTAGAGTTTCGGGTGTTTAATGACATCATTATGGATGTAATAATTATGAAATATCTCTGGTCTACATATGTATAGTACGAAAAGGTATGAGGTGTCCCATGTGGCCAATACCATGAAAAAATACCATTGAATTTCCCATAGTTTTTCCAGTTCCACCAATGAGGTTTCCCTTGGCCATTAATGCCTTGTCCCCTCATTTCCCCTATAAATACGAAGACATTATCTCAACCTTTCCATTCAAAAATCATCCTCAACGAATTTCCGGCCTTTTAACCTCCCACATATTTCTCCCATGGTGCCCCCAATCCCTCAAGGTCCCAACCTTCGAGTTTTAAGAGTTACATTTTAAGGTAAGGGATCATACCTCTCTCTTTCTTTTCATGTATTCTCCTTTAGGCCATTTATTTTAAGATACATGTTCATATGGTGGGGATGATATTTTATATTTATCCTACTATCCTTTTTATGTTAATATGATTAGAGACCCCTTTTGCAATCATCAATTCATTTTATGAATGTTTAAGTTGCACCATTAGGCTGCTGAATTTTTGTAAGGGATTCTTTATAAATTATCATTTTCAAGTTATATTTTCATGTCAAGTATTTCAAGTTTATTTTTATTATGTTGGGGTATGATCTCAATATCCATCATACTTTTCCTTTATGTTCATATGATAAGATACCCTCTTGGATATCATGAAATCATTTTTTGATGTTTTTGTGATGTCGTTAGGCTGTCGAATTTTCATAAGGGAAATCTTATTTTTTCCTTCCTTCAATGTTTTTCATTTCATATGGTATGTATTTAAAATTTCATTACCATGTTATTATATCCTTTATATTCTGTCCCTATACAGTTTTATGGATCATTTATGAGTGGGTTACCCATATCCCCTCTCTTTTCAATATCTTCTAAAACCTTGTAACATAGCAGTTATGTTGTCGAATTTTCATCTCAAAATGTCACTCTCCTTTCCTCAAGTTCTTTTATTTTATTAAGTGAATAATCAAAGAATATTCTACTATAAGTGTATTAAAATATATATCAAAATCATATATTTTTCTGCGATTTACATACATGAAACCCACTTTCCCTTTCATGGGTTTAAAATGACATAATGATCATGTCTTAAAAGTAGTTTTTAAAATGTTATGATTATGAAATGATACCCATTTCTTTTCTACTATATCGGTTATTAATGAAATTTTTTATGATGACATATGTGGTTCACATGATAATAAATAAAAATTAAGGGTGTGCCCTAATAGTACACCAATGCATTGTCTAATGATGTGATCTCTAGGGATTGCAATTTTAATGATACCTTGGTGAATAACCTTGGTAATTTTTTTAAAATGACTCCTTGGGGAAGGACCTTGGTGATATGTTAATGATTGTCTAAGTTAAATGTTTTAGCCACATATTCAAGTTATGAATCATGTTCTTTTTATTATGATATGCCTCATGATCTCATTCTCATGCCTTAAAGCTATTTATCATGACTTTATTGATGTATATCAAGTTCACATGTAAAAGTTTCTATTGTTTCCCTTACTAGGCATTCTACTCACCCTTTCCTCTGATATATGCTCCTAAGTTATGAGATGTTGTAATGAACATAGTATTAACAAAGAGAAGTCCTTGGAATTATTTAATAAGAATGGTATATTTTGTTTTCAATTATTATGTCCCTAATTTCTATGACACTAGACATTAATGATCCTCTGTTTGGAAGGATGTAACGAAAATTTTTGTTTTAAAAAGGCGGGATGAAACACAAAACATTACTATACCATTTCTATTGATATTGGATCCCAAATAATCATGGTTTACAATTTCCCATCTCATTTTTTAAGATTTTCAGAATTACCTTTTTCCATTGGGCACCATATTACCTATCATTTTCATAATGCTATGGTCTTATTCATATGATGTAAAAATACATGGAAAATGTTTCCTAGATTTTCATTAGACATACATAGGAAATATATTCCCCCATTGTTGGTTAATTTTAAAATGAAATTTTCCTGCAATGTTCATGCACTTTTCTTCAACAAACAAGACTATTTGTTAAGGGAATTCCAAATCTGTATAAACGTCGTTGGGAAATTGGAAATTCAATTTGGGAATTAATGAGAATTATTTTTCCTGAATATGTAGTAACACTTCACACTTTACATTTCATAATAATCCCACATAAAGGGACTTTACACCAGAACATTCCATTTTTTGACAATGCTGTAACAGGTCGTTGTTTTCTTTTCATAAAGTGACCAAAAAATAAAATTTTCAACTACTGGTAATTTCACCCTCATGAGAGACATCCTTTATTTCCATAACCCCTTTCTAACATTCCACTCATTGGATTTGGAGATATGCATATTGTAGCTTACAATTTTCCCCTTCATACCTGAATGTGATAGAACACTCCCAAACAGATTATCATGAAATAGGAGAATTTCCATACTTTATGTCAAAGATAAATTATTTAAATTATTTCCCCCAATTACCTTGTTGTATGTCATTAAACCAAATTTCATTTTTTCCTATTCATAATACATTAAATATTATAACAGATTACTTTCCACAATATGTTAAAAATGTGTTGTCCATGTATAGGTTGTGTGATATTATCCTCCACGATGCTTCAACCTCTATCAAGAAGGGGGCCTACCCTATATCATCAGTCCCTTTACAAAAATCACCCTAGTTCAAAAAATTAAAATTTGTATAGGAGAGTATTCTCATAAATGCAAAATTTCTATTAAAATAACAATTCCATTCCATGATATCCCCCTTAGATAACCCCCATCCATGTTCATGAGAAATCTGGATCTTTACAAACATTCTGATCAAAGGTCATAGAATGTCAAAATTACTAAGGATTAATCTTTCCCAATATGTAGTTACATACCATAGTTGAATTTGAATAATTTTTCCACTAAATATAAGGTCAAGTAAGCTAGAGGATTCCACTAATTGACTAGGTAGTAACATTACCTAGTTGGATCTCCATAATGTCACCCACAAAATTGGTTTTACAACTACTAGTTCATTCATCATAAAGAGAGACCTCATATAATATCCTAAAACCAAAAAAATATTGGGAAAGTTTTTTTTTAACTTTTCATATCGTTCTTTATGAAATTCATTCCTCACATCATGTTTTATATTCAGAAATTAAAATAAAATTACTCAAAATTCCCCTTTTAGTATTAGAATAATGCTAGAACATTTTTGGCCCACAATCCTTGTATGGTTCATCTTTTAAAAATAGATGGTCAATGTTGTTAAACTAGAAACCACTGTTAAATTATTCTAAATTTTAGAACATTAAACTACTCCAAAATGACACATTACTCACTAGGTTGAAAAATCTCATTGGGGAACATAGATAATAATAAAATCATATCTCGTCAAACCCACACTCAGTATGGTTTAGGAAAGAATCGAGTAGTGAAATGATAAAAGGTACACAACATGTTAGGATAAGAACTAAAAAGTGTTCACTAAAATCATTTTCTATCCCAATAAGTCTTATTAATCATGTACTTTTTCTTAAATTGGAGTTTTGAGACAAAATATATTATATTTTCTTTTGGTTTTCAACAAGGACTAATTGATTGTGTAACTATGCTCACTAGGCCCAATGTATTTGGGAAAAAATAGTGTGCTCTTTCACCCTTATAATATTAATTACAATGTTATGATATTTACTCAAAATAATCATTTAAAAAATTATATTAAAATTAATATAATGTTATAAACGTAGGAGATAGTGATCACAAGAAAAAAAACATTTTCATTTATGTTCAAAATGGAATATGAACTCCTATATGACGGAACCTATCCATTAAATATTACATTATTTCCCCAACATGAAATTTTATAGGATAAACTTTTTATTTATCT
Source organism: Viscum album (assembly GCA_963277665.1). Classification (NCBI taxonomy): domain Eukaryota; kingdom Viridiplantae; phylum Streptophyta; class Magnoliopsida; order Santalales; family Viscaceae; genus Viscum; species Viscum album. Next base: position 519,620,239 of record OY728153.1, on the reverse strand, counting down.
TAATTTGTAGCTTGATAGAAACTACTTATGTTTGGTAGAGATGGATTCTTCAATGTTAATATGTTTCTATTTCTCCACATCTTTATAATATTCACCTCCCACCAAGGTCGTATTCATGGATTGGTGAATTTGAAAATTCTCCCCCACCATAATCATTAGTTCTTATAGAAGATATTCCTTTTAGATATACTAAAAACATCACTGATGATGATAGTCATATATCTCTTTTCAATTATTCTTATCTAACTAGGACATGGTAGCCCTGAGATCTTGAAACAGGTATGCTAACTATGCCTTAGTTTGCTATGATCTCCATTCCTCTTTCATTTTCTCTATGATCGAATTCACTGAATCATGAATCTCATGGTAATTAAATATGAAATATCCCAAAATGAATATATTTAACAAAAATAATTGAATTCATGACGACAGGTCTTTAAGTGGATTCTCTACTACTGTATTCCATTTTTCTCACCAGACGATAGACTTTGTAGTATGCAATGCCTCTTACATCTATAGGATAGACTCAAAACTATTATTAGAGGGATATACTTGTTCATATATGAGTGCATTAAATGATTAACCTTTATATAATCCCCCATGATATCCTCAGTTTCATCTAGAGATATTGGTGGAACAGAAATATAATCCCCCATCTCAGGCTCATTCACTGATGTCGATAGCACCATATAACATGTGATGCCACTAATCAATATCGTGAGTTCAATTGAAAAAAAAGTGATGCAACCAAAATGGTTATTAACACTCACCCATTTCTAGTTAAATGTTGGGTCTTGATAGATCCCCATTACTCTAAAAATCAATAATTGGAGAAAGGTATACCTAACAAGAAGAATCCTCTTGAGCATTCTCAATAACTTGGATCAAAGGATCTCTGGAGTCCCACATCATAATTCTCACCTATAAACTCCTAAAAAATATAAGAAGGGTGGACTTGGATTCCTCGTCTCTGAAGGGACATCGAAAAATTATCTACAAATAATCTTTTACATATCAAAAATTGATGCGAGGCATAAAATAAAAAGAGGGAGACTATACTTGAAAATAATGATATAAAGAGTGAACTAGCATTTGGGGAATAACGTACTAAATTCCACAAACTCCTCGACATAGTCAATAATATTAAAAAATTTATGAAATTGTTCCCATGGACTATAGATTCACCAAATATTTAATTATATAATCCCTCATAGATTGCATCATCCTCACCTTTAGGGGTGTGTGAGACTCATTTCTCAGGACCAAACATGGTAACGTAATCGATTACCTCTGTCGACATCTCTATATGCACAACAACATCAAGTCCTACGGATTCAGGTTCAACATCGCCCCTTTTTCAGTACATTAGATATACCTCTTAAACCTTATCGGAGAGACAATGGGGTAAAAATTGACTAATATAAGGTCCTCTTGTGTAGGTTATAGTTCTCAAATATCGTAGGAGAGGACATTAAAAATGGAACATGAAACATTATGGTGTGCATTAGATAATATAATGACCCTCTCTCCTTTGTATATGAATGGAGGTAGTCACAGATGTATCTCTTGAGGAATTATCCATCAATATGACATATTCATCAGTATGGATATGTCCCTCATCGAGAATTTCCACCATGATCCTCAAAGGACCAGTGCTTGATCTTTTAAGTGAGAAAAACAATGAATCATTTGATAAATATATGCCAAATAAAAATAGTATAGCAATCTAATAAAGAGATCATGTTACATCACTAATACATACAATGTATTATTTGTTGAATCAACTTTACCACCTGATTTTGCTTCCATTCTCGAGTCATAGAGGGTCCCATATCAGTCCCTTTGGTAATGTCTAGTTGAGTTTGTGGTCTAGGAGTCCCCCAATAATTCCTCCATAATCATCCACCAACTTGGGTATAGTTCCCAGAATTCAGGATACTCAGCTACTACTCCAATGGGGGTTCCCATGGGCCCATTACATAGTTACCATAGCACCTATAATGATAGTAAATGGTTTTCATATTCTTATTCATAAACTCGTCTAGACATAAAGATAGATCCCTTAAAAATTAAGGATGTTGGTTGAAATAGTAAAAGATAAGGAAGAAGAAAGAGGTACATCAGTCAGGTCAAGTTTGTTGTCCCATCCCTTTTTGGTATGACCATATACCCCCTAAAACATTCCTTAGTCAGACATATAATACAACTACATAATTGATTGGGATCTAATCATCTGTTGCATATATCGACATTTACAACAGCTGAATATATCACCTCACCTCTGTCAAATCATTGTCAGGGTGGATATCAAAGGGTGTTTGGATATCACCTAAGCTCAGGAATGTGCAAGAAAGTCTATGGAAATACGCACATGTCTCTAACACCATGGGATATACACTTCCAAGCATTCATTAAATGTGGGTACACATAATTTGGTGTTAATACAACTGACTGTGAGGACAATTAGACATCTTTTGACATGGATGTCTTTTCATACCACCTAATCCCATAGAAGACTAGGTGACTAGAGCATGTGTCTCCTCTTAGAAATGATGAATGGGCCACATTGGATCATAAGGTTTGGTTTTATAATTTTTGGCCAACTCGGTGGTCTCCACGTAAGATCACCATTATGACATTAGAGATTCAATATCGCCACCTTCTATTTGAACAATTTTGTCATTCATTCCAAGTCTATTAGTTTTTATTATCATGAAATTGTGAATAAATATCATTAAAACCCCTTAGGGGTATTTCACAATCCACATAGTAGAATATATATCCTCTAATATGATTTATTCACCCATCATAATGTATTTCATTTTACAATTTAGTCACCTGTATGGCTATCATGATCCAGAAATACAGCGCAAACATCTGTTTTTTATAGAGATACATGTTTATGGGTGGAAATATTTGTGGCTGTTTTAGGAATTTGAACTAGCATGTAAATCAATATAGAGAATAGTCATCATAGATGATCTCAATCTTAATGTGAGTCGATAGTATACTCTCTACATGACATCATGTATGTCCTCAATTCCTCATTAGTTATTCTGTTATTGATGAATGTCATTGTCGGTGGATCACCATACGAGATGAAGTTGAATTATCTTGACATGTAAATAATCCTCATAACTTAAACATACCCCATAAATAGTGGATTGGTTTTATAACCATACTAATGAAATGGTTAAAATCAACCCTTATAAATTTCAACAATACATGGTATATCATATGAACTAAATCATTATACAATCCACCCCCAAAACACTCTAAATGATGATGAAATTATAAATGGAGTCTTATAATTATACACATGAAACAAAAACCTATAGATCATCAACATGACAAGGAAAAATATCCTGATATATCATCCTTATGTTAGTTTAGGTTCTATAAAAAAAGTCTCGGGTCTCCCATCACCATTAGATTTAGTGTCTCAAAGAAAATAAGTACTCCTCCACATCATGGAGATGATGACTTGGTAAGGCTTGAAAAACTTCATGATTGACCTTGTAACAACAATGGGTATACTAGACATTCTCCAATATAGTCCATTATGTGTTACGAGATCCCTGATACTTGGATGTGGGGTAACCTATAGGGTGTTAGATAGTAGGAAATTAAATGTCTTGCATCAATAAACGAATAATCCAAATTATTGGTTTGATTTAACTGTAGGAAGAGGATCTATCATCCAAAATATTATATCATCTTTAGAAAGATCATGGGATAAGGTTTGTGTCCTTCCATCATCATCCCACATTGTCATTAGTTGGATAAACTGATCATACATATCCTCAGGAATATGGGCTTCTAATATTTTTTAGAAATCCCAAAGTCTAATACCAAATTATCCATGATTCCAATAGAAAGAATTTTTATAAGGACTCCATAATCTATGAAGCTTTGGGATTTATTTATGGTTATGGTGAATGTATGTTTCTCATTCCAAAATAGCATTTTAAATTCAGAAATCTTGTCACTCTTTCTTAAACTGTGCACAATTTTAGGGCACCATATATTCCCACATCCACTCCATCCCAACTCCCCCTCTAGAATAGAAATCTCATTCCCTCTTTTTTTCTTGTGACTGGTTGTTGTGGGAAGCATATAATTTTTTTCCATAAAAGTAATGCTTTGATTCCTTGATATGTGGCCTCAGATCAGGGATACAATATCGATGATGAAATAAAATTTATTCATTCTTTCCTTGATGTTGAATCCCATAGAAGAGAAATATGTGGTAGGTAAATTGGTGTGTTCAACCAACCAAGAAATTATAAAATAACTCAACGCCTTTGGAATGAGATAATCCCAATGAAGTTCATGATTATTCATGGTTAGATTGTCACATTTTGTATAATCTTGTTGAGACAACACCAAATGCTTTTCCAAATCAATTAGTCTAGAATAAACCATGTAATAATAATATAGATTAATTTCCTTGATCATCTCTAATGTATATAAATCAGATTGCATGGGAGTATCCTTTAAGGAATCAATTGGAAACATATAAAAAGATGTTGTGATATTTTTCATTAGTTAAAATTATTGATTTCAAGAAATGAAAAATATTGGAAAAGGAAAATGAAAATGTAGGACCTTTAACTAGGATCCTTTCACAGGACCCTAACCCATGTTTTTAGGCCCCTCAAACAGACACCACACATAGGCTCCTCGATGAGGCGATTCCATGAAGAATGGCTACATAAGAGGTGGTTACTTGTAATTTTGTGGTGATATTTCTTTATAATAACTACTTAATGAAAATAATAGAATATCTGGGAGAAGGATTTGTGCAAAGAGAGCATGAGATCCGAGTGTGGAATGGATGAAATCAGAAAACGGGTCATCGAAATTCATAAACACTATTGGCCTGTGTATAGAGCCTACACACCAAACCTACATTGTAGACCTGCGCAGAGGATCTGCACACCAGGCCTTTGTCTCTGACCTATGAGTTTTCCGTATGCTTCTGAACTATTCCACCATAATAATTTTTTCATTGGTCTACCTTAAGACTAGACCATATTATTTTTATTAGATCCGTTTCTAAGGGGGGGATTTTTTTGAAATAATCTTCTTTTCACGTGGGATAAAATGACTATGAAGAGAACCTCATATATGCAGAGGCCTAAGAAGATCTAAAGATACTTTCTGAATACAGAATGCCCACACCACCCCTATAAACCATAAAGATATCACAACACATGTAATATCATGATGTTAACAATGATACAAAAATCAAGCTTTTGAACAATTATTAATACTTAATGAGAAAAATGAATAATTGATCAGTTAAAATAACTTAAAATGGGTTAATTTTTTTTCAGAACTGTAAAATCTGAGATAACTCTTTGAAATATTCAATTTAATATTTTAAGTCACATAATAAGTTAATGAATGATTCTAAGGCCAAAAAATCTGTAGTGAAGACTGACTAAATATAATCAATATATTATATTTAGCAGGCAATATTTCTTCAAAATATATGAATAAGACCAAAATGGTGCATCGTATGAGAAATCCTCGATAAAAATTAGGTCTAAAACATGATTTTTACCCTATGAAAAGTATAAATGTCAATGTCTTTAGATGTTTTTGATGCCACACTCATGATATAAATTTATTAAATAATATTTATTATATTATTTTATTTAAAATAATTAAATATATCTGAAAAAATGTGTTGTATGAGAAATCTAATACCACCGTTGTGTCCGTAAAGAGGGTTTACCATAGGTAGGGTATAATGATTATACTCAACGGGCATTTGGCTAACATTAACATAAAAATAATCATGTTTTTTATAATTTAATTAAATAATTAAATTTATTAATTTAATTAAATGTAAGAAACAATATTCATATGTCTTCAACCTTTGACACACCTCCATTATCACTTATAGTGTATTTTTAAATCTCTATTTGTTAACCCGTTCTGACAGTAAAATAATGGAAATAACTCTGTATCTCAAATCTATTGACTCTACATTAATTTTTTGGATGAATCGTATATTAAAATATATGATATAATTTGTGGGTTAAAATGATGTTCTTTTGGGGACATAAAATACCTAATCCACAAGCTCTTTCACAATTGGTAGATCATATCGAGATTGAATATCCTGAAATTCCTTGTATTCGATCAATCCAATGACGGGTTCAGAATATCTTGTTCAACTGGTGTGTGAGACCCCCATTATGGATATACCTTTTACTAAACCTGGGAAGCATTCCTGATTGTTTTTTTTTCATTTTTTTTTTATTTTTCTTCTAATATTCAAAATTCAATATCTTATATGTCATTGATCGAAATTACACATCATCAGTTTTGTTGGAATCACTTTGACAAGAAAAATCTAAATAATAATTTTGATTTGAATACAATAATGAATTGTTTAATCTTCTTTTTTTTTCTTTTTCAAATAGACCAATTAAAATAAATTAACATAGAATAATCACATAGATTTATAGTGCGATAATTTATAAATTTTTCATATGATAATTCCTTAAAATTATTAAAGTAAAAGTACACGTCTTATCAAATATAATAAACTAAAAATTTTAGTGGACAATTGCATCAAATTATCAAATGATAATTTATGTGCAAAATCATCATAAAATAATTGAAAAATGATAATTTGTATGGAATAAAAATTATAATAATATAATTATACTAGTTATATAATGATAATTATAAGTTAATTATCACATGAAAAAAACTATCAAAATTATCATAGGATAATTACATATATTTTCACTGTATTATAATTAAAATTATAAAATATAATTTGAAAATTATCTATGAGAGATAAAATATTATCCCATGTAGTATTTTAATTGATAAACAAAAAATCATAATAGAGAGAAAATATATTATCACATGTAATATTTCAATTGATTGTTTGAAATTATGCTTTAGATATAAAATATTTTAACATTTAATATTTTAACAGAGAATTTGAAATTATACATGAGAGATAAAATACTTTTTCACGTAATACATTAATCGATAATTTGAAAATTATCAAGGAAATTGAATGAAACAATGAATGTGATATTTTATTTCTTATTGAAATAATGTAGATGTGTTTTTTAGGGACCATTTACATTCCTTTATTATTGATGTGCTAGCAAATTGAGATTCTGACATATCACCTTTGACAATAATAAAATTGTTATGTTGTTTTTCTGACTTTTGATGTAGTAGGTTCAGTGCCATTTTGAGAGATATATATGTGTGTGTGTGTTGTTATCACATTGTGATGATTTTATTAGATTAACCCATGATTGTGAAGAATTTTATATGGGTGTGTGAGTAGCAATTATAGTACTTTTTATATATGATTTTCCAAACGTTGATCTTGTTTGGGATTATCGTTCCTTATTACGACATGTTTTGTTTGTGTATTGCATTGTTGTTAGATGGAAGATACCAAGATACACATGTGGATCTTTGGGGTGGGAGTTACATGGTCAAGGGGATAGATGCCAAAACCTAATGTGGTTTGAACATCCTTAATGGAGGTCTAGGAAACCCCTCTAAAGTGGAATGCATAGTGAATAGCATGTGGATTCTCAAAAACATAGGTCGAGCCTTGAGGGATAGAGTTATGTAGTCCAGTGGTGAGTCACCCATCCTGATTCATTCTTATCGTCCTTAATGGAAGTTGTGGCTACCCCTGTAGTGGGTAAATCATGGTGGCTTTCTCGCAAAAACTAGTTATGGATTCCTATAAACTTGTATCACGGGTGATTAAAAGGATAAAATGAAAAATGATAGACCCTATGGAAGATATTATTTTTATGTAACAACCACTGAATGGATGGGTTTGCCTATGTGATATTGATGTATGCACATGTGTTATTGACATTATTACCAGAAATGTGTCAAAGAAGGTGCTTTCGGGGTTCATGGAGGGTTGGATAACACATGATGACTTGGGGTATGTATGTTTACTAAGAATTTAAATATGTCATGAAATACACTTTAATTTATATTTTCTGAAATTCTAGAAAGAATTCATTGGTTGTTCCCAATTGAGTCTTATTCTCACACCCAACTTGGGCATTTCAGTGCGCTTTCAGTTTTTTTTATTGGAGTTCTGGTGAAGTGGAAGGGCTCTATGGAATACAGCTGAGTAGTGGATCATAGAGCAGCAATAGATTGGAAAAAACACTTGAGTACCCTGATAATGGCAATTTATTTACTTTTATCTTGTATTTTTCTGTTACTCTATACTCTGGAACGGCTGACCACTTTTGTGGCTCTTCTATGTATGTCATTATTCTATTTCTGCATTTCACTCTGATTTTTTATCAATTATTTTATTCATTATTATTGATCATGTGACATGATAAATTTTGTATAGTCTTCCCAAATTTTCACATGAGACCCTCACTACTAGTCGGAAACCAATTCTGTACGGAGAGGTGTGCATGTGGTCATATAGCATTCTAACTAACACCTGGTGGTTTGGGTTTGAATGATACAAAATGGTATCAGAGGACATGATTTACTTACTTGTTTCTATTATTTGTCCTGGTTTGGGACATGATTGATAGGAGTTGTGAAATTGGGACACGGGCAGGGGAACTATGATAGTTCTCGGCCAACAATGAATAGTGGACATCTGAGCTTCAATAAATAGGGGAATCTATATTTTGTTAAAACTATTGATTCACCAGTACCACCAAATCAACATTACACAATGGAACCGTTCAACATTTCTACAAAAGGATTGTTAAAGGGGGTATAATTATGAGTGCTAAAAAAGTGCAGTTAAAAGGTTATTTTATCTACGCTAAAAAACTGCTAACAAATGTACCCCATTATTATTAATTTTTTGTCATAGATATAAGGTATATTTCAAAAAAATAATTAATTATCATTAATGAGAATATATTAATATATGAATATATTTATATTTATATAAATATAGTATATCTTATAAAATTTGATTCAAAAATTGCTTAATATGCATTCAGACGTAATGTATAAGATATTTAGAAATAATGGATTATAAAGTAAAAAAATTATTAATATAAATTAATAATTATCAAATTATTACTAAGTAATAGTCATATAATAATATTTTGATGACAGAAAAACAGTTAATAAGTAAACAAAAATAGTTTTAAAATGAGACACATACTTCAAACAACCATAACATTTGAACTAGTTTTTTTGTCTCTACAATATATAAAATCAATTATTATATTGAGTACTACATCTTAATGACCAAGGGGAACCCTATTAATTATTTTCTCGATGCCAAAAAGGCCTAGAAGGCCTCTAAAAGTTAGTTTATAGTCATGGTACTACAGTTTGGTTAACATGTAATGGAATTTCAGCCTTTTTTAAGGAGGTGTTATTATCATTTTTCTATAGACACTCAATTTATTTTATTGTCTTACAAACATATGGATGATATGAAATTGAAATATTTTCATTAATCATAATTTAAAATTTTTTATAATTAAGTATACACACTTATATACATATTTGTATACAATTTCACATAGAAATTTAATTTTATAAATCAATATGTTTACATATTCACATATAAAAAATATTTATAAATATATAAACCATACATAAGAATAAAAATAATCATTTTTTAGAAAATAAAAAATATATGAATATATATATACCTATACAGTGTCTGTGTGCGTATATTTGTGTGTGTCTGTATTAAGAATGTGATATATATTATCTATATATTTTAATATATGTATATAAATGCTAATATATAATATATTTAAACCAATAAAAATTTGAATAAATATATTTATTGATACACATATATATAATATATATCTGTATGTTATATATGTATGTATTTATTTAATTATTTTTTAAAAAAACACGCACACACACACATATTTTAGACATGTATTTAAAAATTATCTTAAAAATGTATATATTTACCTATTAATAAATATATATATATATATAACAGAACTAGATATATATAAATATATATATATATCATAAATTGGAGAAAAAAGAAACCTAGAGGAGTTGTATGGGTCCAGGAGCGCAATGGAGGGGACATGGATTCGAATCTAGGGGTGGAAGGGGCGTTCTTGTGGATGGGTGAAGGGGGCGCCTAGAAATATCAAATTGGGTGGAACATCTAGATCTATTAGGGGGTGGAACATTTAATGTGGGATTTGAGCACTAATGGGGGGTGACCACCTTTCGTAATGATTCTTTTTTATTTTCAAACATAATAAGATGGATTTTATCAGCACTTTTTTTGTGATGATAAATAACCAATTTATCAATGCTTATATAGCATTGATAAAATGGTCCTTCAGCCATGCCAGTTTTAGAACTGATAAAAGGGACCTCCATGTTAATAAATATTAAATTATAATATATTCTTTTATCACAGATTATGGATTTTTAGCACTATAAAAACCATAAGATATAGTAGTGCACATTTGGTGAAATCCAAGATGTCATATGAGAAATATGAGATTTGGTGTATGTTCATGCATCCTGAATAAAAATGTAGGTTCTCAAGCAATATATATACCTGTTGTTGGGATGTATAGTAGTTCTATAATTAAATTCCTTGATTTATGCTATTTGTTACTAATAGTTCCTCTGTATGATATACTTGTGTTTCCATTTTGTGCGATATATCTTTATTAGTGTTAATTAGTTGAACAAATCATGCTGATGTGTTAATATATAAATGATGATTTTGACTAAATTTCAGGGAAAATCTTGGGTTAATTTTAGGAGGGGTATTAATTGGGTTAACGGTAGAATAATTGGATAACCATGACTGATCCCATTGAATGTTAGAAATTTTTGTGTAACAAATTCTTCTTTTTTGGAGATATTTTACCTTGGTGACATTTGATGTAACCACTTACTGTGGTAACCTAGGATGCTATCATGACACCACCTATAGTACAATGGGATATAACAAAGCATTATCTAGTACCTTCATTTGTACTCAAGGCCATAGATCTAACTCATTCGAGACTTGTTTGGTTGGTTCCTATCCAATGTGGATCACTTTAGAGGACTATGACCGATGATGTGGGGGATTTATAGCTTCATCATCTTTATACATTATAGGTTATTGGTGACCCACATGATTTATAGGATTGTAAAATCTAAATTGAAATTATTTTCATGCCTTTCCAGACCCCTAGGGAAGGACGAGTGATTATGGAAACCATTATGTTCCAAGGACCTACCAGGAGATGGTAGACTTCTATAAATTAACTTAGGATATGAGATGGTATTACTGGGATGACCATTAAGGAGTTGTTACTAGAATATTAATTCTATGAAATGTTGAAGTTGGAGCATACCCGATATCACATTTAATTTTGAAAAGTTTCTACAACTATCTCTACTTGTATTTTACTTTTTACGGAGTTACTTCACTTTGATCCTTAATTAGCTGGGAACGAGGACCATAAATATAGGATGGCTGAGATAAGTTTACGATATGAGATCATATATATTGTTAGTGTAATTTACCTGTGGGAATTGTCTCAAGTGCTTCACTTGTCCCTTACATTTGAGAAGCTTTTAGTGGATGATGATATTGTAGCCTTACTACCAACTTAGGGTGGCCCAATGATTGAGTATTACCTTTATACTATAGTAGTCCCTTGAAATGGTATGAAAATAAAGGAAAACCATGAGCATCGGATTAATGGATAGCCAGGCTAGAACCAAAAAATGTCTTATAGGTTCTAATATTTTTAGAAATATAGTAAATAGTACATCACTTATATGAATCCATCAGTGGACTACCCCAAATGTGACAAGAATGAGATTCTTCGACAATTTTTAGCAACGGTTTCCTAGAAGAGTGCTAGGAAGTCAAAAAAATATCAGAATAGCGAAATCCATTAGAGGATATAGAATCCCCTGATGAACATGACTTTGGAATGTCAAAGATATGATCATGGCGGTGAGGAAGGCTATTTCTATGCAATGGAACTATCACAAATAGATGGTGATAAAGAACCTGTTACGGTACGAGGTACGAAAAATAACACATATTTGATCTTCTATGTTGTTTTAATAAAAATGGATTCCTTATTTCTACGGTCCATGAAGGGACTTGACATAAAAGAATTGTTTTTTTTTCAAAACATAACAACCTCAAATACATCATTGAATGATGACAGGAAACCCTAGTATATGAGGGGATGTTATTTAGTGTTCTTATTTAGAAAATGATGAGGTACTCACTCAGGGGAGAGGGGTAATATCAAATCATATGGGTCTCCCTTCTTCGAATTGAGATATCCATGATGTTTTATAAATTTTGTAGATTCCGGGGTATTTTCCTAAACGTTTGCATATTGTAGATTACAAGGACCCTCAGTTAGAACCTATTACCTATTATGATGATTTTGTTATGTGAATTATATATCAAAGAGATGAAGGAATCTAAGGTAAAATAAATAAGATCGTATAGTTTCAGTGGAATCATGGAATAATCCAGTAAGAGATGTGGAAACAAAATTTTGATGTTCGAGCTCAGGGGTATGAGAATTCTAAGTAAGACCACTAAAGAAGATACACAAGGGTGAGAAGTTGATAGAGGAGGAGAATTGTGATTAATTAATTTTTAAATTGATAATAAAAGACCAAATTTGATAAATTATAAACGTTTTATTCAGAAAAAAATAATTTAACATAAAAAATAACAGAAAATCGGTTAAATTAATTTTGGAAGGTAAAAAGCATATAAAAAACATTTAAATATTCAATAAAATATTTTCAAAGATAGAAGATGAATTTTTACAATACTACATGGCCTGAAAAGCCTCTGGGTAGACCAAATAAAAATATAGATTATAATATTTTATTTGCATGAAATTTATTTAAAATATTTGAATAAATCTACAATGGTGTGTCTTATGAGAATTCTAAGACCACTGTTATGTCCAAAATGGGATTTTTACCCTAGGAGGGTTATAAATATCGAATGTTTAAGACATTTTGATGCATCTCCTTTGAGATAAAGTTATTAAACAATATTTAATATATTATTTTGTTGAAAATAATTAAATATCTCCAAAAATTGTGTATCTTACATGAAATATGAGACAATCGTTGGGGTATGAATGGGGGGAAGGGGGTTACCCTAAGAATGGTATAATTTTTAAATGCATTAATTATTCAGTTATAATTCCCATAAAAGCAACCATGTTTTTGATAATTAAATTAATATTTTTTATTTAATAATTTAATTAAAATCTGAAAACATTGTTCATCTGCCTTCATTCTTTGGCGCACCTCCATTGGTGGGTATGGAGGTCATCTAAAGCTCTTTTTTCTTCATGAATTTTTATTATATAATAATGTTATTAAATATATATCACTAATTTATTGAATCTACATTAATTTTTAGGTGGAATAACAGATTAATGATGTTTTTAAAATTTTGGCATTTAAATGTTTCATTTCTGGGATTACAAATAGCCAACACGTCACCTTTATCATCGATGGTTGATATTTTTGATAAAAAATAAATTGACCTCCCTTATTATCAATCAATACAGTGATGGGTTCTGAATATCATGTCTAACCGGCATGTGTGACCCCTCATTTTGGATCATCCTTTCTATACACTTGGTAAGGAGTCTGGGTTGTTGAATTTCTATTTATATTATATTTAATCTAATCTTCTTAATTCAATATCTTCTATGTTATTGATTTGAATTACACACCTTTTATGTCGTTGGAATTGTATTGATGAGAAAAACCAAAATCATATTTTTCATTTGAAGACAATAATATTTTGTTCAATTTAATTTTTTTAAATGGATCAATTAAAATAAATCATAAAAGCATAATCACATGGATTTATTGAGTGATAATTTATAAATTTATGATATAATAATATCTATGAATTATAAAAAGAAAATTATAGATCTTGTGAAAAATAATTATTGGAAAATTTAAATGGATAATTTCATAAAATTTTCAAATGATAATTAATGGAAAGAAATCATCAATTGATTACTTCAAAAAAATCATACGTATAGTATAATTATTATAATATAATTATATATATTACCTAATGATGATTATAAGGTCACTATCACGTGAAAAGGGTATCAAAACTATCATTGGATAATTAATTTTATTGTCAATGGATAATTTTTTAAATTATATAAAGAAAATTTGAAAAATATTCAAGAGAGATAAAATATTATCGCATGTAATATATTAATCACTAATATGAAAATTATCCTATATAGATAAAATATTTTTTTCATTTTATTTTATAATGAATAAAGCTCAATTATCCATGAGAGATAAAAAATATTAGACCATGTAATATTTGAAATGATAGTTTTAAATTATGTAGGAGAGATTAAATGTTATCATAAGTAATATTTTAACCAGTAAATTAAAATTTTCCATGATAGAAAAAATATTATCACATGAAATATTTTAATCAATAATTAAAAAATTATTGTGGATATTAAATGTATAATCAATGTTAAATATTATTAATTTTTTAAATAAAGTAGCCGGTTTTTCATTTTAGGACCCTTGATATACCTCAAGCATTGACACGTCGACAACATGAGACTTTTATGTGTCTCCATGGACAATAATAAAACCACAAAGTTGGTTTTATAGATTCTGAGGTATGAGGTTCCCTGTCATATGGGATATATATATATATTATGATATCATTTTGTGATGATTAATTTAAATTAACACGTTCTTATGATGAATTGCATGTGGTTTAATTAGTAGATAGGGGTGTAATTTTTGTGAGTGATTATCTTGAATTGGATCTTGTTGTGGCTTATCATTTCGTGCTATGAATGATATTTTTTATGTTTTGCATAGTTAATAGGTGGGAGATACTAAGATACATAGGTGGAGCCCTAAGGGTAGGAGTTACGTTGTCCAATAACATATTAATCATCCTGATGCAGTCATAAAATCCTTAAATGCAGGTGTTGCTACCCCCATAGAGAAGAAATGATACTGGTTAGCCGGTGTATACATAGATGAATAGGTGGACCCTTAAGGGTAGGAGTTACATAAAATCATTTCCTATTATACATCCTGATTCATTGCTCACATCATTAAAGGAAGACATGGATACCCGTATAGTGGGGGAATCAGAGTGGCTTTTTGGGGGATACTGGTCATGGATTCCTACAAACATAGATCATGGTTGATAAAAATGATAAGAGGACCAACATTAGACCTAAAGGAACATATAACATTCATATAAAAACCATTGAAAGGGTGAGTTGAGAAGTATGACCTTGATGGATGTTCATGGGATCCTGATAGTCATTCCTTCAATGAGATTAAGTAGTTGGGTTAGGGATTCATGGGGTCATGGTCAGCGCATGATGACTGGGATATTTTATGTTTTTTGATAATTTATTTATTCCATGATATACACTGTTATATATATTTTGTGCAGTTATGGTAAGGATTCATCGGTTGTGTCATACTGATTCTTGTAATCACACCTTACATAGCCATTTGGGAACACTTTTTAGATTTCGTGACATGAGATCAGGAGAAGGGAATGGACACTATGACATATAGTTGAGCAGTGGATCATTGAGCTAGAGAAGATAGGGAGAAACACTGGATTAACCCATAGATGTTTTTGATTTACTTTTATATTTTATTTTTCTATTACATTATACTCTGGACAGCCTTTCCACATTGTGTTATCTTATGTGTATGTCATTATTATATTTCCACATTTACTCTAATTGTTTATTATTTGGTTTATTCATTATTTGCAATACTAATATGTGATTCATAGGGTATAGTATCCTGAAGGTTTCAATTGAAATCCTTATTACTATTTGAAATCCTCTTGTGTACGGGGAGGCCCACATAAGGTCATGTATCCTTCCGACTTAGACCCTGTGGTCTGGGTCGGTATTTTACAACACACAAATGTTGAATGTAAAGGATTTAAACACCTTAGTGTGGTACCATAAATGTTTACATATTACAGGTTTTTGTGTTGGGTAACTCCTGTTATTAAGGAATACATGTTTCGTATAAATGAGACATTTGTGTTCCCCATTTTTACAACTGAAAAATAAAAAGAATCCTTATAGCCCTGGTCGTGTATCCCATTATCTCAAGTCTTACAAAACTCATAATGTTGAAATCCAAAACCCAATGGAAGATGGAAATAAGGCGTATATGGAGTTCAATTCCACTTTGGTTTTGAAACAAAAAGGCACATGTGTTTGGACCTCTTCCCCCCTAGTTCACAAAACCTTTTTTGAAGGACCCATTTTCCGGAGACCATTGTGAAACTCTTCGTTAGACACCTGAGGATACCTTTGGCGACACGGCAAAGCATAATCCAAGTGTTGTTTCCCAATTGGTCTATTTCCCAATGAATATTCTTCCCACATATGCCTAATCTCTTACATGAATCGCCTCCAACTCTTCCACCACCCCACACGAAGCCCCTTTTATTCCTAATCCAATACCAGTGTAAATAACTACTAGATCCCCTAAAACCCTATGCAATACACCTTTACATTCCATGAAAGGACCTCCATGAGTCTCTTGTCAACAACAATTCTATTCCACAAATGGGACTGATGCTCTTCCTTTGGATCCATCATCAAAGGGAGACCAATGTGATACCTCCACTGAAGCCTCCGGACATGAAAAAACATGCGAATAGGCACAAAATAATGTCTCACATTTGGATATGTGTTCTTTATGTCAGAGGATTCTATAACTTATACTACCAAGTGGGTAGGATTCTCAGAGTTTATGTGGGTATGAATTCCTTTGGGTATAATGACCCCAATCCAAAATTCAGTTCCAGTCACATCCTGGTCTTAGAAATGATGGATAAGGTCATTACCTTCCCTCATTGTCTCTATTATGAGAGACCTCTTGTTCCATAGGGGAGGGAGATGATCATGATTTAAATTTCATTTATGGGATAATGGCATCTTCCCTTTCTTCCCTAGGAACCAGATAAGGGGAATCCCTCCTAGATGCATCCTATATCTATGCTTTCATAGCCTATCATGATTAATTATTTTCTCTTTCTCTATGACCATGGATGTATCTAGTTGGGTATTCATATCTTACAATCCTGGAAAAAATGATCGGAGTGAAGGGGAACATCAAATCCCTTTATTATTCTCTCATCACTACGACCTCTTCTACCAGTGGTCGAATGATCATGTGGGATGGGGGTATTTTGATTCCTATTGTTTCTCACATTAATGCATGATTAATGTGGGGTTATAGGATATCTATTATCATAATGTTTTCATATCCTAATTCATGTTTTCCTTAAGAATAATTTCCTTGATCTTTCAGTCAGGTTTCTTCAATAGGATTCTATAACTATAAGACCTAAAGGTCATGCATCCACCAAGGGAATCCCTCCTAGAGTAACCCCTTAGTATTTTTGTTGGAGGTTAAACTCATGGTCATCTACTCCTTCCTAGGTCATTTCTGGATAGATAATCAGATATGCCTATCCTAGACAAAAAATAGAATTAAAGACAAGGACATAAAAATTTCTTTCTCTTCCATTTGAGCACTAGCATCCATCCACCAGCGGAAATTGAAGATTGTGTGGTTTCATGGATCTACCTCATCCCCTTATTTATCACATCTATCACGACTCTTGTGTAATTAGAGGTTTGTGATGATCATGATATTAGCAAGATACCAAACCTTATAGGGATATATTCCAATTGTGTGCCCCAACCAAAAAAGGAAATCATATTTTAGAGTTTGACCCAACCAAACCATGTCACGATACAACCTAGGAACATCTTTATTAAGAGAAATCCCAAACACAATCCTCATGAATGTCAATATTCCCATATGGGAAAATCTTTCATTGGGCCTCCATCAGCGTGGGTCCTCACATATTAACTATGTGGGATTTGATTCCCATCCAAATGGGATATATAGGACTCCTCCATTTGGTCCATACCCAAGAAACCAAATAAACCATAATACTATATGGTCCAGATTCCCTGTAGATCCTTAATGAACATGGAATTTCATACCCATTACAGGTTCCCTAAGATATTTCCTCATAAACCCACACTGAAAAATGACATGAAATATTTTTCCTAGGAATTCATGCCTCAAGAATTTAAACTACATGTTTTGGACCTTATCACATGAGAATCAAAGATATTTGTGTCTGGTTAAGTGGTATCGATGTATGTAGGTTCTAATTCATTTTTTAAGGACACATAAGAAGCCCGTTCATGGGTCTGATCTTAACATCAAAATAACCCCATCTTCCTGGATGATGTTACACTCAAGATAACCCCACAATGTGGCTCAAAACCAACATTGTGATAAAAATTGACCCTGGAAACACAAATCAGATTATTTTAGTGTATTATTGGTTAAAAAACATGGATACATATATATGTATAAATTTATGATAAACCTTGGATACATAAAGATGATAAAATATTATATACAATCTAATAATTTTATTGTTATTTTAGGTGGAATTATGTCATACAAGTGAGTTAATGAAGGATACTAAAACATATCATAAATCTATGAGAGAGCATGATGGTTGGAAATAATTCCCCCCCAAATGGTTGTGATGAGGTTGATCTCCCATCCACCAAAAAATATGAGTTATAAAGAATCATTGGACAAATTTCCCAATGAAAACTTTTTTTTTTAATTTGGAAATTGATTCATTATGGATATATAAACATTGGGAACTTTTTTCTCCATGAATATACCTCATTTGAGACCTCTCAAAAGGGACATGGGTGTATGGTTCTGAGGTGATATATGTTCCACCAACTCCCATAAACACAATTCTAACCCATGTGTCCTAAAGGAATAAAAATAATATAGTGGATTAATTATTTTAGATTGGTTGGAATATATTATTTGGAAATAAAAGTGGAAATAATTAGGAATGAGTTATTAAATATGATTACCTGTTCATTGAGAGACCTCTATTGTCTTACACATTATGTATTGAATGATTTTTACAAAGAGAATACATGGGGTACTATGATGATGTGAAGGAATATACTAAGGTATTAGGGTTGGTATTAGAAAACCTAGAAGGATCAAACTTTTATAAAATGGTGGGATCATAGATTTCCTTTTATAAGTCTAAGACATGACTCACATGAAATTTCTTAGATGTTTTAAAAATAAATAATGTCACTATCTTGGATAGAGATTCAAAACATACAAAATTTTTATTAATACATTATAGGGTCTAAATATCTTCAATAAATAATAATTATACATGTTTTTGTGGTAGTAATTCACTTATATCTTAGTTAACCCCCAGGTAAACATGTATTAACCTTAATCCCAATAATAAAATTTTATTTTATTTATTATTCATTTTGAGAAAATATTAATTAAACCATATAAACAAATATTAATAATTTTTAATAAAAAATGAAATTTATTTTTAAATATTATCTTTCAAGATGTAGATGAAGTGAATTTTAATATAAATTTGAAAGGCAGAATGATAACAATTTTTTAGAAAAATGTATATTGTAAACATAAAAATGATTTTAGAGAAAAATAAATAATAAATATTTTTAAAATAGAATTAATTAGATTCATTAAAATAAAAAATTTATTATATTTATTTAAAAACAAACTAAATCTGAAAGAAACCTTCTTTATAAGTGATTTTGAGAAAAAAAGTAAAAATGGTTTCATTTGAACAAATACATAATTTAGATTTAAAAAATGATTAGAATATATTTCTACGTTAAAAAATTATTTTTATATTTATTATATTCATTATTTATTAAATTTTAGATCTATAATAATAATTTCATTAACATTCATTTAAATCTTATATCATCAGAAAATCGTAATCGTGATAGTTTTGTAAAATAAATAATTTCACTACTCTTAAAAATAATTTATTTCTAAAAAATATATGATGTTTATACTATGATAATTTTGACATGATAAATTAAAAAATGAATTTAATTTCTTCAAAATAAACTTGTAAAATTTGATAATTTAGTTTCAAATCACATTCATGAAAAATGTTATGTGAATTATACTATTTATTATTTTGGATTGAAAAATTAATTAATATTATTGAATTTTGTGTGTCATTGTGTTGATGGGAATGGGTTATTACCAAGATTTAATCTACTATATGTTATGAAGAATCAATAACTAATCAGAATAACTAGTTTTAGTTAGGATTAGTTATTTTGACCAAACCTTTTAAAATCTTTTTTTCTGCTCTGTATATTACTATTACTTAGATAGTGAGGATGAGAGAAGTTTCCAGTTAATTGAATTTGTATTCAATGACTATTTAGATAGAGATAATAATATGTTTTATGGTTTTAATGCAATGAATATAGATTTGTATTGTAGTTAAAAAAAATTTTAATTGGTTTTCTGTGGTAGAAAAAGTGTTTACAAATTTCAAAAATAAAAGTGGAGAGTTGAAATTTATTGAATTACAAATATAAAAGGCATAGAATTGTTTATTTGAGTTTGGTTGAGGTTTTATGTTATGGAAAATATTTTAATGTTGTGTTTTAGTAAAAAAAATCCAAATTATAGACGAAGCTATTGCTTCTTGAACATCACCATATGTGGGACCCAGTATAGTTGAAAACTTCATAGGAAAATAGGTAAGGAGAAACCCTCAAGTGTATGTGTGGAAATGAGTGGACCATTATGATCTCATGTAGGAAAGGAAGAAACACTATTTGGGGGGGCATGAAACTAGAGGATCACTGACATAAGACAGTTCCATGGTGATGAGGGAGTATCCTGTAAATGAATTTTGGAAAACTATCACCACATCTTAGATTACAATAGAGTGATATTTTGGTGGAGGGTTCGATGTGGGAATGGATTTTTTCAGGTTACTATTTCCATGAATTATGTTGAACCATCCAATTTATTAATTTATGTTTTATGGTTGTCCAATCACCTTCTTTATGTTTTGAAATAGTTAAATTTATTGATATGATGATTCAGGTTGCCCAAACTATTTAGTAGTGTCATATTTGTCATCAGCTATGCTTTGGGGTTTTATTCATCAAGGATCCATGCATTGTCAACCGAAGGTCCCATCGAGCATTCTGTTCAACATTAAGGACTCTTGAAAATATAATGATGACCACAATCATTATAAAATTCCATTTTTATAAAATTAAGATGAAAAAACCAAATATCTATGGTGTGAATATGTTTGATTTATTTGAGACAATGATTCATGGTGTCAAAGAAATGGTATATTTTTTACTTTCTAGGTTGGTTACTCATTTCCAATAAATAATGAGGCCTACACCCCGGAGTGGTTGCTACGTTATGAGAGGATCTTATTTCCAGACTAATTTTTTCCATCATGAACATCTGTTTCTTCAATGAAATGCTCCACACAACTATGTTTTTTTGGAAAAATTTTAGAACCCACTATTGTTTGAATATTTGTTTTCACACTTGGATATCATTATGATGAAACTTTTTTCTACTAAGTAATTAGATTAGCACGCATCACATTACTCCATTGTCTTCTATGAAGAAACAAAGAACCCACACATTATTTTGAAAAGGCTTTGATATTGTCAGTATATTTCTTTCATGATGAAAGATGAAACATTGAATACATTAAATAGATTAAATTTATATAAGAATAATATATGTTACGCATGTTGTAATCTAACACCCATTAAGTTTTTCTTGCAATAATGAAAAAGTAATGAGAATACCATGCACTTGAGATTGTTATTTTCATAAAGACATTATCATGGTTTAGAAAGGGTAGTATGCATAGTAAACATGTTTAAATAATGAAAAATATAATGCTATACCCACATGAGTAGTAAGAAAAATGATGCAACATGTATCATAAAAAACATATCATAATGAGATACCTTGCATATATCTTTGTGTATGAAGAATGAAGTGGAAAATATATATGACCTTGCATTCGTGAAGAGGACTAGATAGTGTGAGAATAAATAGAACCATTGAATTTTTTTTCCCAATTATATGTAAAAAATTACATGCACACATGATTGGTTAATCATTAAAATATTTAATAAGGAAGTGCATTTTATGGCTAGACAGTGTTGGTTTAGGTAATAAAAACTAACAATTAAGGTATTATATTTGTTCAACATGAAATTAATTAGAAAAAAATAATGAAAGTTCCATGAATTTTTTATACATTCATGATTAATAACTCATCGATGCATTTATGTTTACTCAAGATAGTTTCATAGATTCAGATGAAATATATATTCTTCATGTATATAGTGTGTTGTTATTTTTGAGACTAAAACCACAAATATCATTATTTTAGTGATTTGGTATATTCTTAATCTTATTTTTTAGGGTTTAGTAATGCCATGGATTTAGTATAATATATAATTATTTCCTAAACCGTGTTGTACTAAGGATATTGATTATATACAATGATTAGATATTACTCGAGTAAGTCCAACATCATTGCAACGGTACTTTAATGATATGCTAGCCAGTGTGATCCAATGAGATTTTAGGGGAGGATCTTCAATTGATATTTCTATAGTTGATATAGCCATCTGAAATTCATGTATATATTTGGGGGTATAAGTACTTTCTTGATCATTGTGATGGGGGGTTCTAACATTTCACTATGAGGAAGGTGTGGTTAGGGGTCTTACCTACTATTAAAGGATTATTGAAATGGGGGTATAATCTATTTTTAATTGGTGGATATACCCAATTTCTATAATAATAGCCTTCTAATATAGTGATGTATCCATGTTGCGGGGTCTAACCAATATGGAATGGAGTATGTATTTTTACCAAAACTTTTAAATCCAAATGTTAAATGCTTTCTTTGTTGTTATTACATACATGGTGATGCTGAATATTTATGATGAGGGATCAAAACGATAATTAGTTATAGAGGTTGAATCAAATATAAATTAATTTGTAAAAATATTATACCTCTAATTCAACCCATCTCAATTGTATATATCCGATCCTTATCAACAATAATAGGTATCAATGTACCAGGTACAATTTATTGATTCATGAAACTTCTTACGAAATTTTTTATATTAACTCAATGAAATTCTTTGTAATTCATACTTTTAATTTCACAAAGTAATATAGTTGGAAGAATTTGAGGCTTCAATTCATCTAATCTCTTGGTCTAGAAATTAGGGATGCAAAAATAGTGGGTTTCCCTCCAATTAATGATGTTGTTTCTAGGACTCAAGTTGGCTAGTGAAATCATGAAGTTTATAGAAAGTATCTAAAATCAATCAAGATGGATTTATCGAAAAAAAAATTATACTAATGTGTTGGTTCTCCAAACATCCATCGAGATCTAGGATAAATTGGGAGGATGTTATGAAAGATATCTTAACTTCATAGAGTCCATGTTGGAAATATGTAGAAGCATGTTCTAGGATATAAAAATGGTGTATGATATATTATTTGAGGACTATTTATAAGTGAAAATGATTATTTTAGCAATATCAGAGTTTATGGAGAAATGATGGATGATTCTACTAATGTAAAGAAGAATATGAGAAATTTATGAGATAGATTTGACTCAAATTGTTCTGCATTAGAAGAGAGAGAATATCTACCATTAGATGAAATTATAAATACTCTCATATGTGATGAAATGATAAAAGAGACAACATAAATGAAAATGGAAAGAGACGAGAAAATCATTGAAGCCATGAAGAAAGGTATAAGTATAATTAATGATGAATCAGAATCAAGTGATTCTGAGGAAGAAGAATCCCATCAATTATTTAGTAAAATGATGGAATTTTTTAAAAGAATGTTCAAAATGGGTATATAGAAAAGATATATAAAAAATCCCCCATGTCGCTATAATTTCCATAATATTGGAAATTTTTACTGTTACATTTCAAAGAAGAAGGCTGAGGATACATAATCAGATGATGAGGATAAGAAGTATTAGAAAATGATGTAAATGAATTATATAAATATTATTACTTACAATAAATGTAATATTTTTAGTATATAAATTGATTAATCTATATCATGATATTGGGAGATAGAATATGCATGATATTCTAATAATCTAATATATTTTATGGGTAACTCCATGAAATTTAAGGATCTATTTGAAGGAAATGATTTTGATGACAATAATTATTTAGAATTGATTTTAGAAGGAAATTTAGAAGATTCTCTTGTGGTCAATATGAAACTCAATAAGGAAAAGAGTAAACTAAAGGAATAAATTGACACGATATCCTTTGAGAATAAAGAACGTGTCTAGAAGTATGAGTTTCATCTTAATTTTATAATAGAAAATAATATAAAGATAAATAAGTAAAAAAGGAAAAATAGAATATATTGTAATGAAAGATATTGACAAGGGAGAATCACCATTTGTTTAATTTAATAACCAAAATAATTTCAAATTATATGAATTTGAAAAAAATGATGAATGATTTGGAAAAATGATTTACCAATAAAGTGTAAGAATCATATACGTCAAAATATGTTTTCCCTATATATCAATGTGAAATGAAGAATATGACAATATATTTCATCAAAGATGTTGAGATTAATGGTGTATCATCAAAAGATTCTAATCAAAAGGGTTAAAAAAGGATGATTCTAAGACATATGAAAATAAAAAAAAATTTAGTATTATTAACAATGTGGTCTTGAATTACAAGACTAAAGGAATACAACCCAAAATATAATTGTGAAATCACATACACAAAGGAAGAGTGTACCTATTCATCCATAATATTTCACACTAAAAAGATACATCCGTAGCCCATGAAGAAAGTAAAAACTAAAATCCTCAGAGCCAAATTTTTAGCATTGTTGAAGATAAATGTATAGAGGATACTATTGGTGTTTTGGAGTGTTTGGTAATAAATAATATTCATGCTAGTATAACATGTCACTACCACGAACTAGTAATTAATTAATGGGTATAAATACTTATCATATGTTATTTGAGCAAAAAAAGTTAATCATGGGATCATGACATCATCCAAACATTCAATGATGATCTTATATAAATGTTTTAATGACGTCCGTGGATGATGTGGTCATGAAGGAAAAAAACTGAGAAATTAAGATTTTATTTATCTAGTAATATTCGTTATACTAAATATGAGATGTTATGTAAAATAGTGAAGAATGATAAAGAACTTTTTAATTGTGTGAGAAGCTAAATCAATTTGAAAAACATCATCAAATTTTCAGAGAAAAATAAAAACAAGTTTTTAAATATGAAAGAATGCAATAATAATGAGGAGTAAACGATAGTTGATGAAATGAAATATTGAAGTGTAAAATGTGTGAAAAAAGTGGGAATGACAAAAAAACATTTTACGACACTTCTAAAAACTAAAGTGATAATGGATAACACTTCTAAATATTAAATTAAATGGAATAAGTCAAAATTAAGGATATGTAGAAACTCTCAGCCAAATGAATATTTCAATGAAACAAATAGGTTCCTCTTTATTCCATTATAAAAATTCTTTGGTGCAAAAATGTAGGGTATTTTAGGAAATGGATTTATCTCTTGTGGGAGGGAATATATATTATAAAACTACTTAATATTCAAAAATTTGTAAAAATATTGATCTCTCTCAAATTATATACACTTAATTTAATAGGGGACGATATTTGTTTTTTTAATTGATCATTCCGAATAGTTTGATGAGTTGTGTGTAGGAAATATATTCGAAATCGTTTTCAATTTTTGTCCCCAAGATGAAGCTGTTGAATCAAGATTAAATATGTTATCTTATTATTGTAATTGGATATATTTTATGCATAGGTGACAACTCTCTTATTTTATACACCATGATTTCCCACATTGACCTGGAGTAGATTAAATGAAATCTAATTTATTCTGTTATGTGAGGATTCATAATACTAAAAAAATGTTGAGAAAATGATAAATGAATTTTTAAATCCTAAATTCACTTTTGTATTGATTTTTAATAACAGGGAGAATGAAATGTAAATAAATTGACATAATTTGAGTATTGAAAACAAAATACAAATGGGGATATTTATATATCTGGTGAATTTCATTTGTAGTCGATGAGTATTTGGTAAAATAATTCCATATGTTTTATGGATTTAATGTGATGATTTCAGAGCCTGTTTGTAGTTCATAAAAACATATATCATTGGTTATTCATGGTTGAAACATGTTTTTCCATGATTCTAAAATTGTAGGTGAGAGTTATAATTTATTTAATTACAAATAATTACAAAATTTTTGAGATTTGGTTATTTGAGTTTGGTTGGATTTATTTATTTTGGAAATGTTTTTGAAAGGCATGTTTTACTAAAAAAATTCCAAACTATAGACAAGGACCAATCCAACTCAACCATCACCATATGTGGGACCCCAAAGGGTCTGCCACAACTGAATGAACTATCTCTGGAAAAACCTATATCTAACATTATGAGTGGATGAGATTTTCCACATGAGCTTATAAAGGCTTGCGGGAACCACCGTGCATGGTAGCACATCAGTGGAAGAGCTCCGAAACAAGGTAGTACCCATGGGAGTGGGGAGCGTATAGTAACAAATTTATGGACTCCTCTCTCAACACTATTCCTTATAAGGTATAATTTTTTTTCTTTCCTATTGGATGTCAGAATGGGTTTTTGCATGTTGTTGTAGCTATGAATGAACTCCAACCATCCGATCACTCGAATGATTTCTCATGGTTTCCTAATTTCCTAAGAAATGTTACACAACTATTTGATCTTTTGATATGAAGATCTTGGTTGGATGAACTCTTCAACATCATCATCATCAACCTCAGTTGTGATCGAGGGTTTTGTTCATCCATGTTCGATGCATCATCATTAGAAGTTCCAATCTATATATTTGGTTATCATTTGAATCTATTAAAAATTTGATCATGGTCAAAATCATTATGAATATTTATTTGTGTAATATTAAATGAATAAAATCTCATTATTCTGAAGAAGATTATTTTATCGAGGAGTTTTGTTCTTGGAGCCATAGAAGTGAGCCAGTGTGTTCTTACAGGGTCTTTTATTCTTTTCCAATTAATACATAGGTCCACTTCCATGATAAGTTTTGTAGTATTGAGATAATTTTATTTCTCAAATAAATTTCACCATCATTACATATAGTTCATGTAACAAATGTTCCACACTACATCAATTTGTGAAAAGACTATTTGAATCAGTGAGCATTTGACTTATTCTATTAACACATGAATTACTTCATGATGAAGCTTGTTTAAGTAAAGAAATAGGGGTATCATAGAATGTGTTAATCCTTTATCTTTAAGGAATGTTTGTAGATCCCATGAATTCGTACATGATGGCTTTGATAATGTCAATATATTTATTCCATGAATAAAGAGAAAATGATTCATACATTGAAAAGATAATTTTTTTAGAATCTATGTACCATGGATTATGATCTTTCACCAATTCCTATTTATGCATAATAAAAGAAGATAGGTTAATCACATGCACTTGAGATCTTTATTTTAATAAAGAAAATATTGTGTTTATTTTCACAGGTAAAATATGTTATATATGTGTGTATTAATGAGAAATACAGGGGTATGCATGAGGGAGTAGTAAGAAAAATGTAGAAATTTGTATCATAAAAAAAATACACTTATGAGATCCCATACATACATCTTTTTTTAAGAATAATGAAGTGAATGGTATATTGGTACATTCATATGTGAATAGGGTTGGAAAATATGTGAATAAATAGAAACAAACTGGTTTCTGTGTTTTCCCATGTATATGGAAATGAGTACATACACACATGATTTATTATTCTTTTAATGAATCAAGATGTTATTTCATTTTATATTTAGAGAGTATTTATTTGGGAAGTAGATAATAACACATGGGGCGTTGTATTTTGGTATGCATTCAATAACACCTTCATAATAATAAATTAATTATATCACAATGTATTGTTTATAATTGATTGAATAATGAGTCATCCATGAATTTAGGTTTATGAATGATTGTTTCTTAGTTTCACACGAAATATAAACATTTATTTTATAAAGTGTGTTGTGATATTTGAGAGTGAATGTAGGAAATTTTTCTAAAAATGTTTCATTAGATTTTAGCATCTAATTTTTAATTGTATAGTGTGGCTCTATCATTAAGGGAAGAAAGAATTATTTCCAAGATATTTTTGTTTAGATGTTTCTAATTATATAATGTGATCTGATATTACATGAGTTAGTACAACATCAGTGTAAAGGTACATTAATTATGCCAAAGTCAGTGTGATCCTAAGAGATTATAGAGATTGGTTTTCAATTGATCTTTCAACAGTGGATCATACCCTTAAAAATTGATGGTTCCAACTGGGGGATCAAACCATGTGCATAATGATTGTGAATGGGGGGGGTCCAACCGATCACTATGATCAAGGCGTAGTTGGGGGAGGGTCTAACCAAATGTCAAATGATTATTGGAAATAGGGTTAAAAGTAATTTATAATTGGGTGGTCTGACCAATTACTATTGAAATCACCGATTGATATAGTATGGAATCTATGTTGGGGGTCATGCCAACATTGAGAGGAGTAGGTCTTTGTACCAACCCTTTTAAATCCTTGTGTGTTGTTTTTTTCTTTATTTTTATTTCTTACAGGATGAGGCTGAGAATTTGAGACAAGGGATCCCATCATTATTCAATCAAATAGGATTAATAAAAAAATTAAATAATTTTTAAAAATAGAATACCATTTATTACCCAACCACCACCAATGTTATCTAAATAATTATTGTCCACATAGCTGAGAAAAAAATAATGAATCATGACATTAATTAGTTACACAGGATAAAATAAATCGAAATAATTGGTAAAAATATCATGCCACTGATTCTCCCCCCATCTTAGTGGAACCAAACAATTTCATAGATATATTAATTTGTATAAAATCATGGTTAATTCTAATAATTTGAGAAATATGTGAGAAATTGAGTGTCAAAATTTAACAAATTTCCAAGAAAAACCTTCTTTTAAGGGAATGAACAACCACAATAAGAGGATCATAATACCTCCTTACATGCATTCTCAAGATTTGGAATAGAAAGATATAGAAATTGTTGGATTCCAATTTATTACTGAGGATGTTTCTATGAATAAAAATTATATGATAAATCATAATTTTAATGTCAATGATCAAAATGGAATATTGATTACTATATTAGAAATGGGGTATGATAATGTTATGGGTCTCCAAACTATCAGAAAGGTATATAATAAACATGTGAGTAGTTATGAAGGAACTCTTAATGTTAATAAATTAAATTAAAATTTCAAAATCATGTTTGAGGATATTAAAATAGAAGACTTTTGAAACATTGAATACTATTTTATTATATTCAATCTGATAGTTAGTAATATATGTTTAATTGATAAGATAATATAATATTCCATAGTTCCTAAGAAAACTATGATAAATTTATATGTTTTATTTGATCCCAAGGATTAAATATTTAAAAATATGGAAGATATTTCATTGGATGAATTAGATAAAATAATAATAGAGTAAATAATAATAATAGATATGGCTTTCAAAACGTAAATAAAAATGAGATATAATTTAAGGATGAATGAAAATTCAATTTCAAAGAGGGGGAAGGTGTGAAATCAAAAGATTATGATGATGATGAAGCAGATTATGGCCATAGTGAAATTAATTATCTTATTTCATGAGGGTTCAAAAAAGTAAAATGGAATGTAAAATGAATGAAACAAATAAAATTTTAAAAATGTGAGAGAATTGGATACTTTTCCATAACATTTCCAAATAAAATATCTAAATTGGATTCTATTGAGTAAAACGTGAAAACTCAAAACAAAAAAAATGGATAAAAATAATACTAATTATTCATACAAAAGAAGGATTAATTTGATAAGAAGTTAGGAATAATCCAATTCATTAAATAATATTTCATTAGATTGTGACATCAATAAAATTTATTATGCTAAGAAAGTATTCGATTCTTCAAGTAGAAATAACGATGAAAATGTGATCACTGATCCGAAGTATAGTATAATATAAGTTTTTTATTAATATCATTATAAAACACGTATATCAATAACGATAAAAGGAGTGTTGTAAAAATAAAAAAAAATTATAAAATAGGAGTACTATAGAAAAGTAATGTCTTTTTAATGAGAGTATGAAGCATAAATCAAAGGTTTCCGAGGTTGAAAAGATAATAATTGATATTTAGGAAAAACTAACTCACAAATAGGAATGAAATTTTGAGACATAAAAAATGTATTTAATAGTATAAACTGAATTGAACCAGAATAGATAAACACCAAAAGATTAGTTGAGGTAAAAGTTGAGACCTCCCAATTGAGTGAGATGAATGGTTCATACAAATAAGGTATATATTCACTTAATTAGATTAAAAATAGATATGTCATCACTTACTATGCAAGTGAATCTATATAGACAGATAAGTGATGTGAGAGGAATTCTACTAGATCAAATGATGAAAAAGAGTTTTCTGGAAGACCATTCCCCCTATAAATAATCATGCATGGTTTACTACTAGACGAAATTATGAATTTTAGGGATATGTTCATCAAAAAATTGGACGATCATAGCTCATATGATTTTTCATGTGTTCTCGAAATATTGACATAAATCATACTCTTGATGGTATAACATGTCATTTCCATGAAAGAAGCTTGAAAAAAGGGGGATCCATGGAGAACTGGTGGGAAAAAATTATCAATTAAATAAAGAAAAGAACGTAAATCCATCCACACTTATAGAACAAAACATATTTGAATACTTAGGAGATATGTGTGTATGATGTGAATTATAATCTAATAGAGTTTAGATACACATTAAAAAAATTATGGAGAAGTTTTATACGATATGAAATGAAATAAAATTGAGAATAAAGATGAGAGGAATCCATTTACATCAGAAAAGTAGTATGAGACACTCATGAATCTGAGCATGGAAAGAAGGAATGTTTTATGGGTTGGATAGTTCAAATGAAAATTTATTAACAAATGGAGAAATCAAAAATAGATTTTATAGCTAATGGTTTGTTGGTTGTTTTAAAATAATGGATTTAATATCATAAGATGTAATTTACCAGTGAAAATCATGATAATCAAAGGAATCTATGTGAGCACGTTATGTATGATTTGTTGAACTGTATACCTATAATCCAAGAACAATATATATCAATAAAAATTTATATTAAATAAGAATAAAATAATTTTTCTTTAAATATATAATAGTAGGAGTCATCACCATATAAATAAAAAATTCGTGGTATGAAATTGAGCATGCATCTTTCAAGGGTATGAATGAGAATGGAAAATATTCCTAATCTAAAACAAAAATGAATAAGGATAAAACAATGTTCAAAGAAATCTATAAACATGGATTTTATTTATGAGGAACAAATTGGTCCATCCTTAGTCACTTATATATATATTCATATTCATTGAAATGTGGGGAATTAAAAGATGTTAATAGATCCCTTGATTGGGGGGTATAAGTGATTTTAAGCTATCCAATATTCACAACCCTGTAAATATGATATTTCAAAACATATTTATAAATTAATTAGTATAATCACTCTCAAATTAATAATTTTAATATTTTTTATAACTTTTAATCAAAATAGAGTAAATATTTTGTTATAAAGGGTAAGCTATTTGTTTTTATAGCTGGAAAATTAGTAGGTGTTTTTTTATATGATTGTAGGATACAAATAGTTCATGATTTGACTATTTTTTTAATATGCAAGGTATAATACTGTATTTATCTAAGATTTATGTCATGTGAATGTTTTTTAGGGATATAATTGACCATCATTGTTATGCACTCATGTTTTCTACTATATTATAGCCTCTGTATACATCACATTTTCTAGATAAAGGATCGTTGTTGAAGAAAATATATGGTATCATCATAAAGGGATATGGAGATGATTATTGATGAGGATTTAGGGAGAGATGAAATCTATTGAATCTTTGTATTCATTGTAAATAAAGGAGTGAAATAGAAGAAAACATATTGAAATATTAATGTTTTTTGTGTTATTAACAACAAAATCAATGGGGTATAATGAAGTTAAATTTAAGTGAATAGTATTTTTTTCAACAAGGATTGTTAAATTGGTTTAGAGAATATGTCAATATGTATTTAGGTTAGCGATGATTCTTATAAATTTTTATGGAATCATACTCAGATTATTGTGATGATTGAGTGAGGTTCTAAATGTTCTGAACATGTGAGATAGGTGTTTCAAGATTTCAGATTAACTATAAAAAAACTGAAGTGAATATTGATTTTAAATTTATGATTTAATTCCAAAATATAAAAATGGAATAATTCAGAGTATAGTGTTTTGAATATTGAAATAATTGTAAATGTAATTTGATATTGATGATTTTGGATAATTATTTTTATAATACATTACCTACAAAAAGGGTTATCCATTTTAATCCACGTAATGATGGATCAACCATACATTTGAGAGGCATTCCCAATCATGTGGGAATAATCATAACAAATCAAGCCATGTAGAATGAGTATAGAGTGGGAATAGTACATGAATAACATTTGATATATGCACTTGGGTGGTAAGAATATGGAATACATGTTAGTGCTCCCCATATGAGTGTATGAAGTGTATCTGACCTCTAAAATTATTGTTGACATTTGTGGTGGATGTCCTATAGTGGATAATTAAGGATATAAAGGCTGATTGTAAAAATCAATGTGGGTACAAACTATTATAGGTATTATTACATCGTTTAAAAAACATGTGCATATAACATGTGTCGTCAGATCTGATTGATCAATGATATCTGATCAAGGATATGAATTTCATATACCTATTGCACTTGTGAAGGATTTTTTATGTCAAGTGTTTTCATGTCGTGATTCCCGTGACCACATTGAGAGCGTGAGGGCATCAATATTCATGTGAGTAGCTCAAAAATTATTAGAAGAGATGGAATGTGTTCTCATTCATAAATGAAGTGCCTCAAACCAAAGTGGAAATATGATTTTCATTAATTTTGTTGTCTAATTCTATAAATAAAATCACTTCATGCTAAGAATATGATTTCTTGGGAAAAGAGTTATGTATTTTGAAATGATGGTGGTAATATTTTCATTGTCGCTTAAGAATTTAAGTCAACTACAAAGATAGAGGTCGAGCAATGCATGTCAATGTGCATAACAATTATTTTGATAGAGAGATGATAAGATTGTGTGGATTCCTATGAAGAAGAAGTAAGACTAACTATAAAACATCTTTCCATGTTTTTAGGAATAGTAAGTCAGTTTTCCTTTTCAATAAAATTATTATAAAGGTTATTTGGTCGTGGTACCTATTGAGGTATAAGATAGAGAAAAATCGAGCCTCAAGAGTGCTTAAATTTCATGTTATTATTTCAATTGTTTTTATGTATATCATATCTAATCCCTCATTATCACATGATGAAGAACATGGTTCTAAAATCCATTGGTTTTCATAACCATAATTAATATTTTATCAAATATAGTTTGTGATTTTTTCTATTTATTATGATCTTTAAATTTACTTTTCAATTCATTTGAATTTGTGTTGAACATTTATAATCATTCACTATCATATGATGAATAAAATGGTTATATGATCCTTTTCTTGTCTTACTAAAAATTCATGTTGTTTCATTTATAACTTGTAATTATTTCATGAAACTATCATCATTATATTGAATTTTGAATCCATGTTATGGTTAACCTGAAAGATTAATAGTGATTTTGTGTATCCATATTACATAAATTGGTTCTCCATTAAGATAGTGTTATGAGAGTTTATTTCAAAAAGAAAAAGTTGAAATGTACCATGAGTTATTCATGCATCAAAGACTGTATTTGATTTAGTGTTTTAGAATGTGTACTAAGGTATTATACAATCTATATATTCATGAAATACAATGGTAAAATAAAATATTGAGTTTCTATTATGTGCAATGTACATTGTTAAAGGAGAAGAGAACACAAATAAATTTATTTATTACAACATCGGTGCAGAAAGTTCACATGAAACTATTGAGTTGATTTGGAATATTTATAGTACATTGCGTAGTGAATGTTTATACATTAATAATAATACTTGTGGTTTTTATTCTTCTTTGAGAGAAAAATATTTTGTATTCACAAGAATTTAAAATTTTGAGACAAATGTCGGTTTATTATACCAATTATAAATTAAAATTTATTACTAATTAC
Organism: Viscum album; assembly: GCA_963277665.1. NCBI lineage: Eukaryota > Viridiplantae > Streptophyta > Magnoliopsida > Santalales > Viscaceae > Viscum > Viscum album. The sequence goes on along the minus strand of OY728153.1, from coordinate 519,585,948 downwards.
ATGGTGAGATGATAAAAACTATGTCATATAAATATTAGTGGATATTATATCATCCCATACTGTATATACTTAAATATTGAAACATTTTTTATTGATATCTTGTATATGACATCATGATCGTTTCCAGAATCATAATGGTTTAGTGTCTTGGGAGACTTTATACATGAACATATTATTTTGATACATTATTCAACGTCACACATAATATTTTTCCCATTATAACCATGTTGACATAACATACATAAAAACATTCTTTATACCCTAAGGAAGGTAAACTTAAGAAATGTAAAAACACAGATTCTAAGAATGTGTTAACATCAGAGATATCAATCGATGTCTATAAATAGACATATGTTTAGAAAGAGGGTATGAGTCCATGATCCAGGATTAAAATGTTTGTATCTATTAGATCATGGACCAAAATCTTTTTTCAGGGAATTAACTTTATCAATTAAAAATATAGGAATAATAAATATGATAAATTATCATAAATCAATCATAATACATAAGATCAATTCATAAAAGTGTGTCACCATCATCTCTATAGAAACTATTTCGTATGTCATGGTTAACTACTAAAACCCTAAAATCATAGTTGATCAGGATTGAAAATCTATTTCACATATCATAAAAGATCATACATCTCCACCTATTTCCTAGAGTTTTAAATGAATACCAATCTATTTTCTATAGTGCATCAATCACCTCAACTCATTTCCCATAACACTCTCATGAGATGTAAAACATCACAGAATGCATTTATGGATATATAATATCTGTACCACCCATCATGTAATGAAAACCATACATATTTGTTCTACTAGACCATATAACATTCATTTTGTCATGATATCATGACTCGTGAAAATAAACGAGTGTTTATAACAAATTTATAAAATCATTATAGCATTAACCATTTAAAATAAATGGGATTCATTGGAATCTCATCAAAAAAATCATAAAAAATATAAGGAAATAATATATATAGTATTAATGGATAATATCCTCAATAATTTATAAACAACACACTAAGATATCAACTTTGACAAAAATACATTAAAATATCATTCGAATATTTCTTGTTGAAAATATTTTATTTATTTCAGAATCAATTATTTAAAATCAAACAATTTATGAAATATTATTGATAATATTTTATTTGAATATAAAAATTTAAGCTTGTAAATTATGTTTCAACACATTTAGTGGTCATAATAGTGGGAAATTATTTTTTTGTTGTATATATTAAAAAAATGATTCAATAAAAATTTTCTGTAAATATTCAAAAGTACCTAATTTGTAAAATGAAATGAATATTACATTGAATATTTTATTATATAAATTAACAAATTGTGAGTATCTAATTTTATAAATAATTAGATAATAATTGAAAACAATTTTAAAAACATTTTCACGATAACTTGGACATGGATGGAAATGATTCTTAACTGAAAAGTAAAACATAATTTGTTTTCCTAAAATGTATTATTTCAGTCTCTTGTGTTCTTAATGATAGTAAAATTAATTATAAAATGTCTTTGACATAAATAAATAAATTATAATAAAAAACAAATAATTTTTTATATTATTTTCACATAACATCCTCAATTCAAATTCACGCATAACCAATCTAGAATAAAATAAGATTATGACGTAAATACCATACCTCAACCCTTTTCTTGTTTCATACATGTTTAAACCACATGTATAATATATATCGATTTATTATAATACTATTTCAACACCATAATCATTTATATTATACCATATATGTTTATTTATGACATATTATCACCCATTTGTTATCAAATCGTTATTAAAATCATTATTTCTGCTGATAATTGCTTCATCAATCTATCATTTTTATATTCGGATGTCACAATCCTTATACATTGATCTGGTTCAAATAATAAATATAATTTGAATTATGTAATGATATTAATATTTAATAATTATTTAATCTTTTATGACTATTTATATTAATTGGTGAATTAAAATTAATTACATCACATCACAAAGATGGTAGTTTATACGTACACAGAAGTGATGTTTCCATTTTTCTGTGGATGGAATGAAATAAAGGTAAATTATAATTCAGAATTATGATTAATTATCATATCATGTATATATTATATATTAATTAAATATATCTTTAAAAAATTCAACATAATATAAAAGAAAAAAATTAATCTGGTCGCTTTGTGGAGGTGGCAGTACACACGTACACACGCACGATGTTAACATTTTCAAGTTGATGGGATAAAGGTGGAAAATTTTTTTTACACAATTAAAAAAATTAGTATATTTATGTTTCTGAATTATGTATTTTATAAATGGAATAATATATTTATTGGATATATAATAAGAAATAAAATTGAGAATTCTCAATTAATATGTATACCTCATTGTTGAGAAACCTTATATGGATTTAAACATTAATCCTTGAAAGGAAGGTATTTTGGAAAGATAATAATCCACACTATTTGTTTATGAAATATATAATCATATTAGGATAGGTATTTTGGTCCCTATAAGGCTAAATCAATGTGAATAATGAAGGATGTGGTGCCCTTAAAATTTTTATTGGTGGGGCATTATTGGAATTATATAAAAGATTAAATTATTATATATTAATTTCCATGAAAAATTGATCCAAATTGATTTAATTAAAATATATGATGAGTATTAGTATAAACCCAATCTTATTATAAAATTAATACCAGTTTTGGTATCATTTACCGATTGGACATAGTGTTACACCATTTTGACAATTATCGTAAGATCAATATTCTGAAATATTTGTGTGTTAATAATGATACAATAAAAGGATAAGTCGATAATAAATGGTCCATTATTAATATTTTAAACCATAGAACATTAAATTTTTCAATTATATGATTACTATTAATTTTAAATTATTTCATACATTATTATTTATTGTAAAATATCAGAAATGTTTTTTTGGGAATGCATGAAATATTATAATATAATATGTTTCTAACTCATGTCCAATAGTTCTAAAATTCAAGGTATTCAAATATAAGGAATGTATGGTGTTAATATTAACATAAAATAAATTTTTTATAGATTCACATATCAATTTGAATCTTATTTTTTGGCTTAACTACTTGGTAAACCAATTTCAACCTTAACTATGGTAATTCTGTTTTCCATATTAACGGGTTATAATTTTATTTATAACTTGAAAATTGGATAATAAATAGAAAATGATTGAAATTTGACTCCATTTATAATCCTTATTGTCCTCTTCAAATTTATTTACTATTATGTAAAATTTTATCTAATAATTATTTATAAAAAATTATTATTAATTTAATGTTAAGAATAAGAAAAACAACTTCTCCTTGAAAACAAAATGACAGTAATAAAACTCGAATATAATACATTATAACATCTCTAAATTTTAATATATATTAAAAAATTTGGGGATAATAAATTACACAAAAATATTATTTTTGGAATTTTTAAAATAATTTATAATATTTTTCTATAGTTTTCACTATCACCATGTTAGTGTTGTGTAAACATTTAAAGTAATTATTTCAACACAAAAAATTAGGACTAAAATAAAATTAAAATTTCAATATAAATTATTTAATATATGAAATGAAATTTTATAACTGAACATATGTTGTTTTTATTTCTCTCAGAAATAATTATAGGTGGTATAAGAAATTATAATTTTTGACGTTATATTTTACTTAAATATTATAAAGTTCAAAATATAAGTAAAATAAAAATGTTATATTTATGAATTTTGGATTATTGTGGATGATATAAGATCATATAATTGAATTTATTAAATTTAGTTTTTTAATTTGAATTTTTATCACTGTGGGTTTATCCCTAATTATCTGATTTTACCATTTCCATGGTAAACACATTTTTATTGTTACTATTAATATTGAAGTCAAATAAAAGGAATCTATTTAAAATATTTCATTATATTGAATTTAAATATAGAATAAAAGTCAATTATATAATTTGTATATGTGGTAAAAATTAATTTCGTCTAAAACCCCAAAATGAAAAGAAAAATAGTTTTTAGAAAAAATATTCTTTCTAAGTGTAAGCACATTTTATACCAAATTAAACTATATCATTGATTTCAATGAAAATTATTTGATTACTAATAATATAATAAAACAAATAGTACTTTTAAACTATTTTAATAAATTAAAAATTCTAAATTCCTTAAATATAAATAATTTTTTCCATAAAAATCAGTTTTTTTTACTATTCTGTAAAAAATCAATCGTTTCAGAATAATATAAAAAACACTAAGATAATTTTGATTCATTTATTTAAAAAACTAAATGTATTGTTTAAAATATAATTGTTAATAGTTTCAAAAAATAATTATACAATTCTATCAAAAAATTCCCTAAAAACCAATTTTGAATATAATGTAATTTTGAAGAATAAAATTACTTTTCAAAAAATGAAATTATTATTTACTAATAAGTAATTATTATATATGTATTCAGTAAAATATTTATATATTTAATAATTTTTTAATCCATTTATACACAGTTTTTCAATGACTAGGCCATAAAATTCACAATAAATAAAAATATTTCAATATTATAATGTGGTATGTATAAACTCAATGTTTCATGTAATGAAATATAATTAATGAAATCAAATTTCTTTATATTAAACTATTTCATAAAAGAATATGTTATAAAATTATACCCCACCTAATAAATTACATAATCACAATTTGAACTTTTGATAGGTTATCAGGGGTATAATATTTAAACATTCAGTTCTTGGAATCCAATATTGAAAATAGGATAATAAAAAATCACCTTAAAAAGATTGAAATGAAAATATGAAAGCCATTGGAAATAAAACATAACTAGGATTCCAAATAGGATAAAATTACTCTGATGTTAAAATACTGACAATTTAGAAAATCAATGTCTAAACAATTATGAAGAGTGAAAAAGATCATTGATCACAAGAATGTAAATGATCATTTGAATGTTAATAAGCACCAAAAAATACACCAATGAGTTGTGAAAAATAGTCTTGATTCATTTTAAATTAGGGTAATAGGATTTTTTTGTATTAATATCATTTTATTTGAGTTTATAATTCCATTATCATTTTCTTCAGAATATTTGTAAATATAATTTCATGATAAGTTGAATATAAAACTTAATCAATTTCCACTCAAATATCATCATTCGTTCCAAAAAATGAGTAATCCAGATTAATATTACAATCATTAAGATATAAAATCAACTTGTAATGGATCTAAGAATTCTATAAAAGGATATCAAGATATTATTATTGTATTTAGAAACCAACTGAAACCAAAAAAAATTATCACAATATATAATAATTACGAAATTGAATAAATCGTCAAATTAATATCCGAACACAATGTTCAACTAAAATAATTCTATTAATAAATAACCCTATATCCCAAAAAACATCAAAATTAAATAAATTTTTGACATCAAAGTCTATATCCGAACCTTCGGCTTATATATTCCAAAATTTTATTATATTCTTACAAAATAATATTTCTTATTAAATATAATTTTAAACCTAATAGTTAATTATACATTAACTTAGTGAAACATCTATAAAGTATCATTAAAAAATTTTATAAATCACTATATAATGATATAATGTAGTTAAATTTACCAAAATATCATTAATAAAACATGGATACAAAGCGGAATGGTAATCATCTTCTTGACCATAAATATCTTGAATATATCCCCATGTAAGGGATGTATTTTTCAACCACTAATTTTATCTATATTCTGTTTTACAAAAAATTATATTTCACTTAACACAATACCATATAATAAAACAAAGGGTTATTTATAACTCAATATAGTTATCCTACCAAACCTAGAAAAATATTATAATTACCTGAAAATGTCATCATTAAAAACATCATTTTCATGTATCTATTCCTTTTAAATAATGATAAAACCTAAACATATGATCCCATGATGGTATCCATACCTATTAATTTAACCTCATATGAAAACATACATGATATCAAAATTTAATACAATCAGTATTCTAAAAATATAATCTAAGGATAATCAATATATTCTACAAATCAAAAAATGAAACAAACTTCATCTATGATGATTTAAATCAATCATTCATCAAATAACTAACCAATTATAAGGTCACCAATATTTTCAAATATACTTCACTAATATAAATTATATCTTTATACCAATTAATTATGATCACTATACAACTAAACCGATTTTATTTGTCATTGGTATAATAAAACAACTATTTTAAAATCATTAATGAAAATCTAATGCAGATCTATCTGTTAATGTTTCATGGGTCTTAGATCTATAATATCATAGATATAAAACTTCTAATATAAAATTCACATAAATAGTTAAATATATTCAAATCAATGATTGGAAAATATTTTTCATTCACTTCCATGGGTGTTAACTCTTGTATTAGATAATTGACTCAAATAAGGCTTTTGTGCCCCAAACAAAATACATTGAGCTATAAATAAAACCAAAAGATGAAAAAAAATATCCCTCCATCAAAATCATCATTTTACTCAATAATTTCATTCTATATGACCTTAGTTTCAACAAATATGACAACTTATGAATCATCGAAGATATTCTCTTTAGTTAGTTTTACCAGATTCTCAATATATAAGAAAATGAATCTTCTTTTCTACATGGTCTTCAGAAAACTCTATCATTAACATATTTGGTATGTCAGGAAACTCACCCAATTTTATGTTTTTTTCATATAGTGGGATAAATGATTAGGAAAAATCACAAGGTTTCACATTCCATATCCCATTTAATTTGGTTTCTCATGAAGTCAATTGTTCCATTATCCATCGTATATATTGTTAACATGAATCCTCTATGTCCCAAAAATTGACTAAAACCAAAAACCCATATTTTGAGAAACAATATTCATAGTGGGAAACCACATAAAAATAGGAAATAAATTTATTGTATGTATAAATAATTAATGAATCATTTAAATATATTAAAAGATAGGATTAACATGGACCATCCTTGGGTTTTTATATATTAAAATACTTCATAAAAATTCCTTAGGAAGTTGTGAGTTAACCAAAGATGAACCTTCACGTGTGTCAAACTAGGGGGATGAAAGTTGAAATTCACCATGAAACAGAATGATCAACAATATATTTTTGATCACCACTTTTTAGGGTTATTACCCCAAAATTGATTTGTCTCAAAACCACCTCCACAAGTTTTTTCAAGATAGGGATGAATTTCTAAGACAACCACCAAATTTATATCTTAGAAAAAACCGTAGGATTATATCATATTATAAATATTATCCTTATTTTTTTCTCTGAATTTATCTATCAAATGTCTCTATTGAAAATCAAAAATATACTCTTATACTAACTTCATAATCCCATATATTTTATACTTATATATTAGATCATTTTATGTGAATATTCAATACAAAACTTTATGATCCACACTAAAATCTTAAATAATTAGTAAATTTCGAGACAACATCCATGAACAATTTATTTAATAACATTATTTATCATTAATAATAGAGCTCTCCCCACTTTTTACCCTTTTTTACAAAACCTACATAAAATCCTTTTTCATAACTAGGGGAAATAAAAAATAAGAATGTGTGAGATATGATACTAAGTTAGGTTTAAGATGGATGATATAAATCGATAATACTAAACAATTATAATTTATGTATAAGAGAATGCATTCTTGATGGGTGTACTTTGTCTAGTGTGGCCTAAGTGTGACCATTTGGATGGGAGTTCGAGTCGGCAACAAATCATTTTTATTTATTCTTATATTATAGGATTATAGAATAATAAAAATTAATATAACATGATGAAATTAAAACACAAAAAGGGTTCCTAGAGTTTTGGAAGTGTGAGGAACCAAATACGGCATGAGGGGAATGACTTTTTCACAACCAGGCATGGTTTTCAGAACACAGAGCATTGTGGCCAATCTGGTCCAATTTTTCAAAATAATGGATGGATCACCCTAACTGATAAATCTCATGGTTGAAATTAGTAAATCTTACATAGCCCATAATCCTTATAGGTAAATGAGATTCTTGATATAGAACCCTTCAGGAAGTGGATTTAAACTCAAGGTGGACAACCCATATATACATGTGGTCATGATTGGGGGGGGGGTTGTGTTCATCAAGGTTTTGTGATTATATATTTTAGTGATTTATTTGTGAAGATTGAATCACTAATGATAGATAATTTATTTATGATGAAGGGTATTGATTTGTACAAATCTCGAAACATTATGATTGAGTCAGTGGCAGAAAACGTAACTTTTATCCATGGTTCGATACTGGGGAAGCTTCAAGATCCATGGACCATCAATCACATTGTCCTCAAATGAATAAGTATTTTGGATTTTCATGCGTTCCTTAGTCATACTATGTGTGAGGGGAACAAGGTTACAAATTTCCATTTTTTGAGGGAAACTAATGGGGATCGCAATTTTTTGTTTTGCTGGTTAGGGTATCTCCCGTTAATATGTGGTAGTTTTTATATGGTGGGATCAATCGATATAGTTTATTTTAGAGAACCCTAATTTTTTTATTTATTGGGAAATTCCCAACCATAAAATAAAAAATATATAATTAGATGGAAAAATATCCCTAAATAATAACTAACCATAAATTCATCTTATAAAAATTTGAAAACAACATATGTATAGAAACCATTTCACATTACATTTTTAATGAATGAGACCATAAAATAATAGTGGATCAGGCATGAAAACATGTTTCCTATATCATAATAGATCATAGATCCATATATGTTTCCTGTAGTGGATGTGTCATTCAACAGATTCCCTTAATTGATTGATAACATAAACTCATTTCACTAATTATCTCATGAGATATAAAACATTTCACAAATAATTGGGGGGATATATAATCATGCGAACTCCTATCACAAAATAAAAACTATAAATGTGTGTGTCCTAATATCATAAAACATTCATCTTATCATTATATGAAAACTAGTGAAAAGAAAATGGGCTTCATAAAAATTTCATAAATTCATCATAGCATAACCCATGGAAAATAATCAGGTTTTTAAAACATCTCATCACAATCATTATAAACCTTCAAGAGAAATATTAAGGATGGTATCATTTCATAATATCCCTAATAATGAAGAATTAATGTCAGGTGATATTATATTAGTTAAAAATTCATTTTGTAATATCTATTGAATATTTCTGGTGGAAAATACCCTTTTCATTTTGAAATAAATTATTTTAAATAATAATCTATAAAATATTTTGGGAAAATTTTATATGAAAATAACCATTTAAAATTGGGGTTTAATCTTCAATACATTGAGTTTTTGTGATAGAGGGAATTTTTTTCAAGTAGTTCATGTTAAAACAACGTTTGTATTCTAATATTTAGTAAAAGTTCCTTCTTCATAAAATGATTGTATGATTCCATTTAATTTTTTTATAGAATATAAAACATGGGTAAAAATGTATTTTAAAAATCACTGGACAATAATTTAAAACATTTTTGTAAATATTATAATGATAAATTGACATGGAAAAATATTCTTTGCCGAATAGAAATTCTTAATCGGGTTTCCTTAAAAATAATTTGGTCTCTTTAGTATATAAAGTGAGGAAAACAAAAGTAAAATAAGAATTTTACATAAATAATAATATTACTGTAAAATTGGAAGATATTTGTCAAATACGTATTATATAATTTCATTAATGGAAATTCAAGAATAATCAATCACAAATAAATTGGGATGGAGATGTAAATCCCTTACCTCATGTATCTATTATCTTGGTACATGGTAGAAACAACTATATAATAATTTTATATTTATTATAAAAATATTATAGAAAATTGTGATATATATAATACAATATTTTATTTAATTATCACATGTTATCCCTATTAGTTAATAATATGTTGTTAAAATCATTGTTCTATTGTGAACTATTCCGTTTTTCATGCATGTTTTGGTTTGGCAGTCCAGATCCAAATAAAGTAATCATTATTCCATCATCTCAAAAATATTAATCATTACAATAAAATAATATTTCACCACTATATATACTTTTATTACTATTCATATAAATTTTTTATGGAAAATTAATTAAAACACTTCATGGTGACAATTGGTCTAACGTGCTCATTAGCGATGCTTCCATTTTTTGATGGATTGAACAAAAGAATAGAAAAAATAATTCAACTATATAGAATAATTATAATATAATATATATAATATATATTAATTATATTTCACCTTATTATAATCCATGTAATGAAAAAAAAATGAATCACACCGCTTCGAAGAGGAAATGAATTACATGTATGAACGAGAAACATTATCATCCTCCAATATATAGAAAGAAGGTGGATAGTGGTTATTACATAGTCAATATAAATATTTAGTATATTTAATATAATTAATTCATTTTTTATAATGGTTACCATGGATTTATAGTTAGAATGAGAAGAAATAAATACTTAAATTCTATGTTAAGGGTTGTAAATCTTCGTTTAGAATTATTCTTCTGGTTAAACCGTAAGCCCTTAAATGATCATATTATATAAAGAAAAGAATATATAGGATGTTTTTAAGGATTATATGATGAAATTAGTGTTTTTATTTTCTAATATTGAAGTCTTAGAACATTGTGAACAAATGATGCATGGAGATACCCTTTTATAATTGATGGTGTGAATTTATTGGAATTACTTAATGTATTAAATTAAAAAAATCAATTTTAATTGAATGATGGATCAAAATTAATATAATTCCATAATATGGAAAGTAAGAGTCTAAATACAGTAATAGAATTAATTTTGGACATGTTTTGGGTATGGTATTAAATTTATCTCTTTGTTTAAACCTCATGTTAACCATATTGACAAATATGACAATATCAAATTTATTTACACTTTATGTGTTATGATGTTTTCTATAAAATGGAATAAAACATGTAAATTTACCATGGTTGAAATTTCCCACCATATCACTTTCCATTTTACCAGTATAGTATTTTTTTTAACTTTTATACCATATAATAAAAAATCACTAATTTCATTATTTGAGATACACGAAATATTATAATACAATATGTGCCTAACTAATTTTAGATGGTTAAAAATTTATTTTCAAAGGAAATGAATATGTGGTGTTAATATAATAATAGTACCGAATATTGATAATTTTATATATCATTTTAACCCTTATCTTTTTTAACCCCTGGTTATCAAATTTTAACTTTAACAATGATAATGATTTTTTAAATGTTAAAAGGCTATGATTATAAATATATGGATATAATTTTATATTAAATGTAAAAATGAATAAATTTTATCCCATTTTCATCCTATTTTTCACCTGTAATGATTTTTTAAATTTTTTTTAAAAATCTAATAATAAATTATTTAACATGAAATACTATTAATATCATTATATTAACTATTCTCTGAGTTTAAATTTGAAACCAATATGGAAAAAATTGAATTTGAATATAAAACATTAATCTTCTGTAATATGATATATTTATCTTAAATATTCTTGGGATATGTTATCATTCCAAAAAAATATATTTGGAGCTTTTTAAAAAAATCAAGATTTTTCTACTACATGAAAATGAATTGTGTCAGTAATGCAGAAAAATATAAGGTAATTATTTTATTACTATAATGTAAAACTAAATTACCATTATTAAAATTCATTAATATTTAAAATAAAAAGTAATAAATGAAAATAATTTTTTCTTATCCCTTTCATGAAAATATAAAAAAATTTAAAAAATGTTAAAAATTTTTACTTTATCTTTTACTTAAATATTATATATTCGAAAATAGAATTTAAATCGAAGAAATTACATATTTTATACATTTTCAGGATTTTGAATTAAATTTAACCATAAATTGAAATAAATACAAATGTTTTAAGGAATTTTTTGACTTATCACTTTAGATTTAACCCTAATTAATCCATTTTTCATTTACCCTGATAATAAAAATTTACAATGATTACTATTTGTATTGGCAATAAATAAATTTGACCGATTTACCAATTTTGGACCTCATGTTCAAAAATATGTAATTTATTTTTCATGATTCATTTTGTAGTACTGGTATAAAATAATAGAATAAAAAAGAATAATAAGAAATGAAAATTAGTTTTCCATAAAAATGCCTTTATGTATAAATATATTTTAGATGAAAATCCTGTAATAAGATTGATTTCATTGAACTAAGTTAGATTATTAATAACATAGTGGATCATATTTTACTTTTAAATAATTTTTAATATAATCTAGAACATTTTAAATGTTAGATACAAATTTAATGGTTTTAATAAAAATCATATTTTTAACTATTCACTATAAAATTAAAATTTTCTAATAAATCTCAAACAAATCACCCTAATAAAATTTTGACATGATAATTTGAAAAATAATATCATATTTGTCAAATAAATTTTCTAAAATTTCTGAAATTTATTTATAACATTCACTCACAAAATTCAATATAAATAATTTATGATGAAGTAATTTTGACGAATAAAATGACTTTTCTAAAAATGAAGTGTTTATTTTATAATTATTATAAAATGAGTAATATTCAGTAGAAAACATTAATATATTATATTGTATTGAATCCTTTTTATAACTACCAATTCAATTACTATGGGATAATTTTCACATTTAATAATAATTATTCCGTAGTATAACATAGTTTTTTAAACACTGTGTTGCATATAAAGAATGATATCAATGAAATAATATTTACTTATAGAGAATTATATCATAAAATTTCAATTTGTTTTAGAAAATGTCCAAGATTGAAAAGTTTATAATCAATATTTGAGGTTCTTGATGTTTTATGTGAGCTGATCAAGAGATCTATTTTGGTCATCAAAGATGATTTTATCTCAAGGATGTCCTGAAACAATCAGAATCCAAAACTGATCTTTCTTATTAGAAAATCATATTTTAAGGGAATATGAATATTCCAATATGATTATAGAGCTGGAGAAGACACACTGACACTTTTTTTGATCACATGTGTATGTGGGAACTTGTTATCTCAAGTGGGACTCTAGAATGGAAATATTATGGGACTTAATGTTGATGTGAATGGGACTTCTCTTAGAGGTAATCGCAAACTTATTGTAAAGAATTCTTAAGAGTTATAAATTACCAATTTCAAAAAGGAGTATGTTATTTGACCAAACCAAGTAAAATACATATGTTTTTTTTCTTTTTTTTACTATTTTATTACATATAGTGTTTTCAAAATAATGACAAGTCATCTATACATTAATTAGACATCGAGGATGAATTAAAATGAATAAATACGAAAAAATACCATTATTTCACCCCCATTGGATCCTAACACGTCCTTGGCTACATTAAAAAGTTTTTTTGGTAGATAAATTCTATCACACCTTGATTGAAGAAACTAATTTTGGGAAATTGTGGGTTGATTGTCTTTGAGGGGACCAATGGGTTCCACATGTTGGAAAAGTGGAGGGAGTATTCCAATAGTTATCATATGGAAGAGAATGTCGTTAGTATTTTATTCTTTTAGGAAAATGTGGAGGATGGGGTATACTATTAATATGTAGTATATGGTGAGAGGAAGGCGGGGATAAAATTATTGGAAATATGATACTTGTCATGGGTGAAGCTACATCTTGGGAGGGAGTGCAAACATCAAGAGGTCTATCCTCTATATCATTCTTTTATCCCAGATTTGGTTTCTAAACAAATTTAACTTAATAGAAATTATAAATCCCCAATTAATTATCAATTGGTATGAATTTATAGATACATTTAGGTTGATGTGGGGAAACTTAATTTTATTTCTACCAATCAAGGCACAAAAAATGATATTTTTACTCAAACTAACTACTATAATTTTTTTAGTGCTAGCGCATGCTACCAGCTTTCGAACCAAGGAGATGCACTGATCTTAGTTTTGAATATAAAATGAGACCTTCCAAATTATATTATTTATTTGCCTCCTCAAATTCAACAACTTTCATTCTCAATCCTCTCACTTTGATGTGTGACATTTCGTGTTACTTCTGCAATTTGCATCCATTTATAGGTGAATCATTTTGTATGATTATCCTGCTATAGACTACCAATAATTTGCTCTGTGGACACACCGTCAACTGAATCATGTCCATTGTGGTGAACTAGTGGATAAATGTGACTTCTATAGAATGATATACTCTTTTTCGATACTCCATTTAACAAACCATTGTGGTGGACTCCATGCCCTTCCCCCTCATCTTCACTGGTATTTCCCCCTTAATGTTTAGCCATGCACTGTTGTTCTTCCACTCAGTTGAGGCCCACAAGACTAATTAATTAAAGTCACACAGCCATCCCTACATTATAGGGTAGTTACAATGTTTTCATTATGGTAGGGTAAAATGAGTAAAAAAAAGGATAAACGAAAATGAAATGAAAAAGGAAATATCTCATTATACAAGATGTTGGGTTAGACTCAACAACCTATTTTTCTTGGGGATGGAAAATCACATGAAAATTATTTTCACATCCTATATTGGCTAGATAAATTATTTGAAAATAGATATGTCCAACTCAATCTATAGGAATTTCCTATAAGAGATATTGAAACTTGGATACAGAAATATGAGGATTATTTATTGAACTACGAAACTCCATGAGAGAATAAAATTCTGATTTCATGACCCTACATAATGGGTAGGAATAAAATTTAGATTTTTACTATCCAAGGGACTTCATTATGAGTTCAACAAGATAAAACATAAAGAAGGGATTCATGAGGATTTTAGAAGAACCATTGAGGAAGCTCATGTGACATAGATGAAAAAAGTATAAGAGTTTAAAATAGAAAGTTGGAATGATATTGATTATTTCTAAGTGACATGTAGTTTGTTTAGGACATGGATAATGGAGAACGGTAGAATTTCAATTCAATTGGAATGTATGGTGTTTTATTCTGTCATTTTCGAGCACACACTGGGCTCATAACCATTTAAATGAATTAGCACTAAATCATTTGTTGGAACCATAAAAGGTGTTCCCCTATTAATACAAAGAAGGTTCTATCCCTTTCTACATCAACCACACAACACGAGGCACATTAGAAGTGTTTAGAGCATGTCAACGTAATGATGTACATTCTAGAAAAGGAATGCGCATAGTTTACAGTGTATATAAAAGAGCTAGTATCATTGGGGGTTAACCGACTTGGATGGGACTAGGATTATTTGACGGGCCACACATGTTCATTCCACAAAGAGAGAAGGACTATCGGGTAGATTTCATAGAAGGTAGTCAAAGGCAGGTTTTGTAAAAAATATTTTTTCTAGGACCATGAATTAGGGGGAACCAAAAAAATTTTTTTGGAAAAACTATCTAAACAAAACCAATTTTCCTCTATTTCCTAGAGCATAACTATTATAGGAGATCTCTTGGCATGTCTTTAAGATACACTACCTTGATAAAAAGGAGAATTTTGGGGACCATGTCAGATATAGAGACATGTTATTTCACCTTCATATAATAAAAGAAAATTGTGTAATAATGGTTTCAATTTGATTAGGGGGGATATGAGTTACATGTGTATATAAAGAAGATAGAGTATTCAATTAGTTGTTAGATGGGGAGAGAATTAGATTAGTGTTTTATTAGGTTGGGACCATGTGGAGGTGCTGGATCCATTATAAATAAGTATCAATGGTGATAATGAACTACCAGATAAATCAAGGAGTGATATGAGGCAACGTTTTTCATGCATGGATTACTAAGATGAAGACCATGGTCAAAAAATATCAAAGGACATTGTGGTCCTGGGTAACAATTCAATAGGATCCATGTAAAGGAGAGAAAAATCATAGAATCAAGGTAGATTGATCTACCAAAAACATGAAAAATGATAATCGTTCCAGGCTGCATAAGTGTCTTGATATCCCCAATGTATGGGTAATGAAATCGAGGATCCCAGGAATGAAATCTAAAACATTTCAACCAATCGAAGAACCTTCAAAACCTACGAAATTAAAGAAATTCTCATAAATGATCCCATAAGATTATCAAACAATTATAGGAAGACCACTTCTATACCTTTTATAGAATTCAATGATAGTAGCATTCAAATCACCCACTAATCCAACATAGTCCATTTTTTCATGGATTTTTAGTAAAAATTAATAATATTATATGTAGGTTTACATTTGTTTTTCAAAAATATGGATTTTAAGGTTGTTAAAGACTTATTTTTTTTGTTTCAGAATGTATATTTTTATTTGTTTGAGATATATATATATATGGCATAATTTTTTTGCAGAATTTCACTACTTTTTTATCAGGAAATACTTTTGTTAGTGTAATCTGAAAACATATCTAAAACTATTCCCTAGACTTTTTTATAAGGAAGCATGCCTTGTAAATCCTCATGTATTTCCAATGTGGGATTCAATTTCCCTCATTCATGCGTATAAATATTAATATATCATTATTAATAACAGATTATTAGTAATTAGTCATTATTAGATATAAATATTAATTACTAATTAATTAGTAATAAATAATATTTTTATTATGTAAATAATAATAAAATATTAATAAGTGAACTTAAATATTAAATATTAATAATAAAAAACAAATTATTAAATAAATAGTATTTATTATCAATGACTATTATTAATTACTAATTAATAATAATTAATTGTTAATATTTATCACAAATAAATATTTAATATTATCGAGTAGTCAGTAATTAAAATTATTATTCTGTTTTGTTGACGATGGGGATTATGGTTCCCAAAATGACCCCCACCAATGGAAGGATGTGAAAACCATCAAATTTCCCCACCTCACATATGAATCACAACATAACTTATGTTACAATAGAGAAACCAAATGGGGATGTTCAAATAAATCCAGGTCAAGAGTTACTTGATGATCATCCCAACCCATGGTAGTTTCCTAAATATAGGGGAAGGATTTACCATATAAACTGAGGTGGATCTCAATATTGGGTAGAATACCAATTTATTACATCTCTTGGATGGTTGTTGTGATGGATTTATGTCTGTCTTCTAGGTATGATCTTTTCCACTAGTTCTAATTTTCACCCTCATGTATCGATGTGGGCGTATTTGTGTGTTCACTTATTTATGAAATTAGTTTTATCATGGATTTGGGTCATCTAGTGCATTGTATGACCCATCATCGAATAATAATAATAATTATTTAATTGCTAAAAACTAATATATCATTTAGTTACTAATTAAATAATAAATATTAATACATATTATAAAAAAATACCACCAAATATTTAAAAAATTCTATTTAGTTACACATTATTAAATTTATTTGTATTTTTTTTCTACAGAATTAATAAGTATAAATTATTAATAAATATAATGAATAATAGAAACTATTATTATTATGGAATTTTAATTTATTAATAAGAATTTATAAATATTAGTAATTAATTAATATCTTGTAATTACAATAGGAAGAAGAAATATATTTGATGTAATGAAAATTATTTAGTAATAAAAAATATAATCATCATTTAGAAATTTACATTAAATAATAATTTTTAAATAATTTTAATAAATTAATAATGAAAAATAAATATTAGAAATTAAATAAAAAATAATATTTAACAATAAAACAATAAAAATAAAATTTATTTATTTATTATTAACTACTAATGAATTTTAATTAAATGATACTAATATATAAATGTTAGTAATTATTTAATATTAATTATTAGTAATTATAAATTTTTTAGTTGTTAACTAATAAACAATTAATTAATAATTATAAATTAATTAAAAGTAAATGTTAATTTATAAATAACAGTAGTAATTTAGTTAATTAATAATTTTATATTTTAATAATAATTAATAATATAAATAATTATCAATTACTTAGTTAATTACTAATATAATTAATTATAAAGTGATATTTAATAGAAAATAATAATATTGAGTATAAATTAATTTTACTTAAAAATTATTATTTATTAATTAGAAATTATTAATATCTATTTATATTTATTTATATTTATTAATTATTTAGATATTAGTTATATTTAAATTATTAAATAATTATTAATTAGTTATTATTATTAAATAATTAATAATTTCTAATAAATTTTTATCGATAAAAATGTAATAATATTTCTATACATGAATTATAGAAAATTAATACAACATTTTAATGCTATAAAGAATTATATGGAATCATCCCTATTAAATGGGTCCCATCAGGGACAATTGTAGTTATATTTTCAAATTACTTTAATATAAGTAATAGTAGATATAATCGCCATTAAATTATATAAAATCCACACATTCCCACAAAAAAATAAAAAGATACCAAATAAAAAATAATTTTTTTAAAACAAAATAAATTATTTTATTGTAAACGAAAGGTGTTTAAGCCTCAAATGACAATTCCCTTAAATATTATCAAAATAATTTAGGTTTTCAATGACATTCACTAACTTTTTAATGTTAAATAGGCATTAAGGATTTAAATATTTTCAACCTTAGTTTAAAAAAAATTAATCTTTTATATTTTTTCTTGAAAAACATAAAAAAACCACACTGGCATAACCTAGGGACACATGAAAATTGTGTTTTAGAGGATTTTTTTAAAAAATACATATAAATATGTTTAGGTTACTTTTTTATCAATGTGGTGGATTCCTGTTAAAACCTTAAACACCTTTTACATTTTTGAAAGTCGTTAGGTATTGTAATGCTTTTACTCAAAACATTTAACTAAAGATGCTAAGAGAACTAACACCTTCTAGAAAAAAATTAACCATTTTCTAGTTTTTAAAATACATTATTTTATATTTAACATTTTTATATTATATTATATATATATATATGTAAATATATTACAAACATTTGAGCATAATTTCACTGCTATTATATTCAACCTAGTTGTTAAGTCTTTGTGGGGTCTTAATTACATATCTAGGTGGAGTCTCCATTAGTGTGTTTTAGGAACCCATATTCTGTAATTAAATCTTCCCAACAATTTGAAATAATTTTTTTTAAATAAAATGTTTATCTAATTGAAGCCTCCAACGATGATAGCTTTTTATAGAAGAGGGTTCCCTTGAAATCCTTATGGATTTATAATGTCGGATTCAGCATCCAATTCTTTTAGTAATAGAGTAATAATAATAATAAAGTATTATTATCAAAAAATTAGCAATAATAAGTAATTATTTTCATATGTTGGAGAAGAACCCTTTTTTATCAAACCAATGAAACACTTATTTTCTACTAGGTAAGGAGAACCCATTACAAGACCTTTAAGACATAGAGGTAATTAATATGAATACATCTAACCTATAGGCCTGGGCTCATAGGTCTAATTGGTATCCTAAAATACCATATATATATTTATAATATTTTAGTGAAATCCCATCCATTGTAGAGGTTGTCCGCCTCTGGTCACCTCCTAATGACATTCCTCACCATTCCATCCTTCGTTATTGCATCCCAAGCCTTTTATGCAAATTATTACATTGTTTTTAGCATAAAAATTCATTAATCTCATCCCAAAGATCATGATCCCTAGTATCATTACTATACCATGTTCATAAATAAATCAAAGTGAAAATAAAGTAAAAAAAATATTTCATCATCTATAATGGGTGCCTAAATTCATTCGATATCATAAACAGTATGGTATAACATAAAAAATACATAGAGAAAATGTTTGACATAAAATCACAAAAATATGAATAAACATGATAAGGAAGAATAATATTACATCCCGAACCGGGTGCCACTAAATGGTTCCCTAAATCTAGTGGGCCACAGGGACTCAAACATGCCTCCCCGTACTCCAGAGACTTTTGACTAACTGAGAGGTCTTGAGGTCTATTTGTGGGTAGTCTCTTCCCTCAAAAATAATGTGGATAACAACAGATAAATAATAATAGGTAATTTATAAAGGCATATGTAAATTGATGGAACAATGAGAGAAAATACTATAAACAATGGACTAGTAACAAGTCGTAGTATAAGTAGCATAACAATGAATAAAAAAATAAATCAACTAATAATAATACACAATACTGGAAATTGAATCATATATAGAATCTAATGAAAATGTATATCATGTCTCTACAAAACCCAAAAATAGGTATACCGAGAAATAATCAATACATGCTATAAAAAACAAGAAAAATTTAACCTCAAATTACCCATCTTTTTTAGCACTAACATTGAAATATAGTACCAATATCCACCCTAAATTATATAATCATTATCAGTTTTCCAATATGAGATTCTTCCCATTATCATCACCTACATACATATAATCTTCCTGGGTACCAATGGATGTTTGGAAAGGATCTGACATAGAAATTACTAGGCCACCACCAGTGGAATCTATACAATCCAGTATATGAAATCTAAACTGGAATAGTGTGAAGGTATATTTATATATATATATGTAAATACTTTAATGAAATGTAAATACTCACTTAACTAATTCATCCTCTATTGGTATTTCTCCAATGATATAATCATGTAATTGGTTCATTTATTTTATGTTCATTTAATTATGTCATGTGATGTATTACCAAAACTCACAAGGTATCAATATAATGATTACAATAATAATGTATCCAACGTATAACATGTAATCCTTTAATGATTTTGATATTATGATTAAAATCAATGTAATAAAAAATGTGTGCTTTATGATGATAATAATAATGAGGGTCTAAGGTAGTTTCCATGTCATCCTTGACTATAGGTGGTTAATCCGAATAAATAACCAATGGCCATGCAATAAGGGGGTATAAGTGTGATCCAAGGGGAATCACCAATGGAATTCCATTAGATATAAGTATATCCATATTCAATGGAATCATTTGAGGTAACTATGAGATAAGAACAATTTGGACCAGCTGAGTGTATCGTTGGTTCCACATGTATGGAGAAAACCAGATGAATCCAAGGATTGTATCCAATGAAATCTACTCTCCACATAGGATAAGGGATCAAATTACATCATTTCGGGGATCGAATAATCAAAAAGAGAAAGTTTCCAAATTAGATTTCTCCAATGGTAACCGACTCCTTGAATTAGAATTTTATTATTGATTTCATGACGAATTCCCTCTAGAAACTAAGGCATTCCCAAGTCTAAATACTCAGATAATAATGAACAGGTCCACATGAAATAAAAATCCAATACTTGTTTCATTTATAAAATTAATCCATATAAAACTCATTAGATTTAATATGCCATTTTCATTAATTATATTCCTTTCATTTTGTGAGAATTCATAATAATTTCTTGCTACAATTTAGCATTTTTGTTGCTAAATCATTAATTTGGTTCACTCTACTGTCTTCCATTAAGCATAAAATTGTGTTCTACGTACTTGAAACCATGTCATTTGATTCCCTTCAGTTATGTAAAGTTATACCTTTGTTATAACATCAATTTATCATTTTCAGGGTTCGTTAATTAATAGTAACACATACCATAGAACGGTCAAATGGTACTATTAAGGGATAACCATTTAGCAATTTATAATCATTGTAATTTGAGACGGATTATGATTAAATGAGTTAATACACATACCAAAATGGGTTTAATGGTAATTCTAAATAGGCTTCCATGAAATAAGGGAAGAAACACCCTATTGGGGTGGATGACATTGAGGTATCCTCAACCAATTGAGTGGTAATACTATATATCAAGGGATATATAATATGATCATTATGAATATAAGAATGGTTCATGAATTAAGTAGGAAACATCCAATGAAATATTCAAGAACACAATTATAGGCGGTTTCAAAAACATTATACATAAAGGACGAATCAAAAACAACCTAACATATGAACATAAAACTATCCTAAAAAATAATTAGCATTTATATTGGCCTAGATCAGAAGAAAACTAACATTTGAATAAACACCCCGAAAATTGCTCATTAGATATAGCACCATGAAAAATACATCAAGGAGAAGGGTAATGAGAAAAGGCACAAGATGAATAAATTAATTATCGATGTTCATCCAATGAGTTTGATGGATATAGAATCAAAGTTTATATTGATAATTTATCCAATAACCTAGGTTATGGCTTTAAGGGAGTTCAAAAAAGGAGTTCCTCCTATGTGACAGAGAGAAAGAAATAATAGAGGGAATGGAAAAACGAAAGGGGTACACCCCTTTAAAAAAATTCCCAAAATTTACATGGAGTGTAATTTTTTATGCATAATGTGATGCTCGGGGTCTTCCTCCCACTAAAAAAACCCTTACATGACATGATTGTTTTGGCCAGGCCATTACACATTGTGTAATGTCACATGTCATTTATTCCAATTTAACATCGTGTGACTGCCCTTCATTATTCCTCAATCCTTCATGCTCCTTCCTTTCCTAAAACAAAGACCCACATTATGGAATGGTATCTGATTAAATCAAAATATAAAATGTTAAAAAATATTGGAATAGAAACCAAAATGATCCATATGTGAAGAAAAAAATGGGTTCTTTCAGTGTTCTTCCATTAAAGGAACTCACCAGAAGTTCACCTTCAAAGTACAGTGAAAAACTATTTAAAAATAACACTTTCCAATGGGGATATATTCTGGTCTCCCGCTCCTATGTCTCATCCTATACAAGGTTGTTCTATAATAACAATCATATTAAAGGGAATGACCAGCCTAACATATACTTTGTGCTTTGGTAAAGGGCACATATATAATACTCCTCAAAAGAATCATCAGCATCTAGCACAAAATTATTCATACCAAAATCACAATCCAGGTCTACCAGATAACAATGAAGCTATGAAAAGTGGAAGATGTCATGAATGTAACTATACCTCTATGTTAGTAACAATTGATATGTTGAAAACCTAATTATATCAAAATCTCATATGACCCTCCAAAATTATTCAAAAACTTCCCATACCATATAATCCATCTACTATGATGTCTAGGTGATACCAAAAGAAAATAATATCACTGACCTCAAACAATAATGTTCATCTACAACAATTGGTATAATATTTTTATCTAGAACGAGTTGTAGACATGTTCTTCCTAAGAAGTAGAACCAACTCTGAGGACTCGTATATGAGATGTGGACTTAGAAGCTCTACATCTCATATCTCCAACCAATAATGGGGTGAACAACATGTCCAACCATAGAATTCCTCATAAGAAGACATATTAATCATCTTTTAGAGGATATCATTGTTAGTGAACTCAATGAGAGGGATACTCTCATCAATAGAAAAATTGAAAATAGGGATGGATGATTAGATAATGTCCTCTAACACTTAGATTATCCATTCTTGTTGGACATTAGTATGAGGTGGAAAGTATGTGCTTATAAGAAACTATGTACCCATATCCTTATAGAACCATAACTAATGATCATCACTATATGAAATGATAGTATAAGGTAAACTTTACAGGGGTATGATCTCATTGGCATAAAATCTACCTAGTTCATCAAAATATAATGACACATGAATAGGAAGGATGTGGGATAATTGCTGTAATATGTCAATGACTTCCCAAACCGTGTCACTACCACGATGAGACCTTATAATGATGAAAACAAATTCCATCCAAACATCTCCCCATTCCCATTCCAAGATGAGAAATGACTCTAAAACGATTGAAGGCTATTGGTTCCCCAAATACACCTACTGATAGGTGGAACAACTTGTGATAAAAATATCTATATGATTTTTCATCTTAGGCCTCCAATATTGTCATGACATTTATCACTAAATCTAGGATATTCTGGGATGAAATACCCATTAAGAAGCATGGGATTGACACATCAGTTCACCAATCGTATCATTTGTAACACACACACTCCCATGTCTATTGAGTTAATACACTCCATCAATTGACCACCCCCAAGATGGGTCCTCTCGAGCAATACTATCTCGGATAACCAAGACATCAGAATTAGATAACAACATACTCTTCACCCTATCATGGTTAGAAGAGGTAACCACCCAGGTAGTAAGAGAAGATTAACCAAGAATAACATTAATATCTAGAATCATATCATATAAGATGTCCATAAATTTCCATTCATCACTAGATTCATATACATCAAGTCCTTTAGTCTTTTGACAAGCACATCTGCTATTGCATTGCCTTTGATTGGTGTATAGAAACGGTCAAAATCAATTAAATGAAGATATAAAACCCATATTTTTGTTTTGAGAATTATGTCATGTGGTTTAATGGGATATTTTTGTCTCTTCTGATCCGTATAAACCATAATGTGATCACCCATCAGATAGTGACTTCAGTGGCATAAGGCATGGAAAAATGAAGCTAGATCGAGATCATGCTTTGGATAATATCTCCAATGAGGCCTTAACTATTGATAAATGTTCACAAAGTATCTATCCCCCTAAATAAAAAATATGCCCAGAATGATGCTGGTTACATCATAGAACATTGTATAACCTATTCCAGTTTCTAGAAGAATCATTATATGTTCCAAAATAAGCCTCCATTTTATATCCTTATAAAATTTCTCATATGATTCAGACCACATGAACAAAAAAATCATCTTAGTAAAACTAGAATGTGGTGCATAAAGGCATGATATGTCCAATATGAAACACCTGTAATGTAAATCAATTCCCAAGAATCTCCATAAAACGATCATGTTAATGGTATTCTCCAAGGAAACCCCAAAACTCATCTTCTATAGGATAATATATATTCCCGATTCTATGATAATATGACCCAATAAGTTAATATTTTGATCTAGAAGTGGCACAAAAAACATAGAATAAAGATTATTATCTAACAGTGTATTCAATAATATATCAAGATGTCTATCAGGGTCCCTTTGAGTTTTAGAATACAATAAGATTTTTTCTAATACAATCGTTGAAAAATAGTCTGAATAAGAATGGAAAATTCTATTAATCAAATCCATGAAAATAGATTGAGTATTTTTGATACCGAACAAAATAACTGGATACTATTGTAGACCATAACATCTATTTAAGGATTTACAACATATTCTTAATGGTTTGACTCACACATGATGGTAGCATGATATTAGGTCGTTCTTTGAGAGTCCCCTAGCTCTTCATACCTAGTCAAAGTGATCATCTATTCAAGGAAGTGGATATTGGTTCTAAAATTTTTATTGGTTCCATATGGATTAATCCGTGAAATTACCAAGGGTTTCATCATCCTTCTTGGTGAAAAGCATAGGTGAACCACAAGAATAAGTACTGGGTCAAATAAAACCTTTATAATATAGATCTTAAAACTATCTATTGAGTTCATGGATCTCATATATTTCAGTACTATAATGATGAATTTACAAAGGATCTTCCCCAGAAACAATATCATTCTTAATCCCTCCATCTCTCTCAGGAGGTGAGATAAAAAAATCATTCAAAAAGACGTACGTAAAATTATCTACTATGAATGGAAAATATGTCTGAGGAGATCCCTAATATTCCTTTAAAATACTAGATTTCTTGGGTGGTCCCTACACATACACTATTATTCTCTAGTCCATATCTACAAGCCTTAAAATACCACTCACCCATGTTTTGATAACTACTTCCCTTAGTTGAGATAAAAAAGCACCATACATAGATAGAAGTCTATAAAGGCGTGATAGGAAACCAACCAATCCATCCAAAGAATGAAATAAAATATTTTAATCTCAAGGAAAAAAAGGACCCATTGAAATAGATATCTTTATACCTCAAGTGGACGATCAGTGCATTGGTGTATTCCATCTAACTTTTCACCCATCGATGTATCTTGGGTTATCACCCCACAAAAATAGAGAATTTATAGGATGAGTCATTCCATCGTTAATTAATATATAATGGATTGTAAAATAGTTGTATTGAATAAATAATATACAATATTGGAGGCTATTAAAATATTACCCCATACTTTCGAAGATACTTCCATCGTATCCTTGGATATCAAATATATATCATGGAAATGAATTGATCCATGTCCTGATGTTACAGTTGGACTACCCTAACTATAACTTCTCTACTTGTTTCGGTGATAAAAAATCTGGGTACCACAGCCACGACCTCCTCTTTAACTAGTCTCAATAGTGCTACTAAAAATCCCTACCCAACATAGTATTAAAGTCCACTACTCGGTGGGTGGTTTTTGAACAAATCCTCTTCCACTAGAATAAAATGGAATGGTCCGAGAAAATCTCTCAATATTCCCCATAAAGCTGCAAGAATAGAACTCTATTAGGTTTCTATCACACTAAGGATTCATATTCCCCTTTTGTCCACTCTAATGACATATAACATACCTGGTAGTGTGAATTCATTGACCGCCAATACACTAACATGAAGCCTCAGGGGAATGATTCCTACTAACATAATAATTATTTCCCCACCTCAACAATTAACATATTTTATTAATTCTATTGCCATCCCTCATGATTTTCTTATTGATAAGAGACTGATAGAAAATAAAAGAAAATGTAGGTTGGCGGAATACATTTACCTATGTATGTAAGGAAGACTAGTTCCAATCATCAAATCATCTTTCACGTGAGAGTTAATCACCAACATGAGGTTGTGAAAATCATTTTAACTCATTAAAACCCACTAAATAGTCCTTGACTCACATAATAACCAACTATAGAAGCACATAATCTATGTCTCGGCTAGATATCACCTTATATGTAAAGAAGTGATCATAGAAGGGAGTCAAAAATTCATCCCATACCATGAATTTATGATAACTATCCTTGGTAATCACATCCCACTAGTTCTTGGACGAATCACATAATATATAGGTGGAATTATTGATCATCAACTCTATATGAATCACTACTTGCTCAATGAAAGATATAGTGGCCTATATGCAAGACTCATCTTCTTGTGGTCCAACATGCCCCAAAAACGTGGGAGGATGTGACTACAAGAACTCATTTGATAGATCATACATATTAGGCTTAGGTCAATGAGAACCCTACATAGAAAATATCATATATTGGAAAATATCCCTATATTGAGCATCGATGCCCAGATCATGTATAATAGGTGATGACTCAAGTAGTACTCTTGGGAATACGACTAGAAGCACATGGGCCAATATCTCTGGAGTTTATTTTTCACCACCCTCCAAGAATACAATATGATGTTTTCATGGTTGGATAAATCTAAAAGTATCGATTACACTCCTTAGATCAGGATTTGGAAATAAATAAAAGTACCAGGAATAGTAAAATATATGAATAATGTCTCACTACACAGTGTACAACCCCAACTACCTATATATATGGATAATGTATTTTTCAGAATGTAGGATTAAATTATAGAAGTTCCAGTAGATTAGGGGTCAATTGTACCTTTCCAAATCATTTAATGAAAACCATTAAACTTTTATGAATCATGTTTTATATTTTATGTCATAATTTTATTATATAAAGATATCTATGTAAAATTAAATGAATCAAAATTACCATTGAATAAGGCCTTTACACCATATCACTAAAATTGACACACATTTAATTTATATTTATCCTAATATTCAATCAGTTTATGAATGTAACAGGTATATACCATGGTGTGAAATAGAATACTACCCATTTGAATCCAAGAGGTCCCATAACCCTCATGAAATGAAACTATAAATCCCTCAATCATTCCCAAAGAAAAGCTCATAAATAAATATAACAACCATGTATCACCTAACAATCATAAGAAATAGATGAAATGAAAGTAGTAAAATGAACCTATATTGTCTAATGTATGCATAGAATGTGAATTTTAGGTACCTATAATGATGAATGTTAAAATGGTCCCCTCTATAATCTCATTGGGCCAAGGATCAAATGAATGTTTCTAAAATATTAAAAATAGTAATAACCATCAGATTGCATGTGCATCACCCTATGGTGAAATGAGATCAATTGTAATAAGAAAAAACCTAAACAACAATTTATATTTTCAAAAACTCTGTACTTACCCAAAAATGGATAACTACTCCCAAGAAGGGCTTATAAAAAATTTCAAATGTGGTCATAATCTCCAATATATTAACTGAAAAATGTTTGGAATGAAAATAAATACACACATAGCATTTTGTGATGTCCTGACCTGGGTTACACTCAAAGGTTCTTCAATGTTAGTTGGCCACATGTCCTCAGGCGCACCTCCCAGTATGCTTGGGGATACCGAACAGAAGTGAAGACCTAGAGTGTGTTAATGGGGAGACTATTCCCCAATAACAAAAGTGGTTCAAAATAGATAAATAATTATAGGTAAATAGTAAATGCAAATGTAATTAGATGATGTAGTTATTGTATAAACTAAAAACACGAGACCAGTATCCTGTCGTAACAGAAGAAATATAGAAATGAATAACTACTGAAGAAGCTATTAATAATACTAAAATATGAAAATGAATCATATACAAATATTTATGATAGTTTATTTCATGTCTCTAAAAAATAGGGAAAAATGTATACATGAATGAAAGCAATATATTATATGAAAAAGATGCATAAAGAAGCTAAAAATTATCTTTCATCCTGAGTGATGTCTCTATCATCTAATACCATGATTTATCATAAATCTATATAACATGATCATGTGTTCAAAAAAGGACTCTTCCCCTTGTCAGGACATATATACATTTAATATTATTGGGTACCAATGAACCATCCTAGTTCTTCGATGGTTAGTTGCTTAAGAAAATTTTTAACTGAATGGTTTTTTATGAGTGATTCTAAATAGAAGGATTTTTATGTGATGAATTTGGAAGTAGGGTAACCCAATGAGGATAAACACCAACATAATTCTTTGGGATCTTTATGGTGGATGTTTCTACCCTTTTGAATCGGTGCGTTGCTTCTTAATTTTTGAGTCTGGGTGGAATATAAAGATGCAATTTTTTATGATTATATACAAAAAGTTTACGTGATTCGTTTTGGTGAATGAGAACCTTATGCGGCTAAAAAACCAATTCATATTTTGGGTACATTTAAGGTGTATTTTCCTAATCATGTTGACATGAATGATGCTTCTAAATTTAGTGTTTTTGTGGAACACTAGGATGGTTCATTGAATGGTTCTAAATAGAAGGTTGATGTAATGAACTTAGATGATGGTTCACCAAATTTGATTAATGAATGGAGAACTCATTATTGTTTTGAAAGAACTAATGGTGACTAAATTGATAGTTCAGGAGATTTTGATTCATTGGAGGAGTGTGTAGAGAATGTGGGCTCCTCCGATGATGTTCTACAGTCCTGGCTGAGAGCGATGTTTTGGAAATGAAGTTGAAATTATATAAGAAGACCCCCTCATGATATAATATTAATGTATATAATTACATACATAAATATATAATATAAATTTATTTATTATAATATATATATATATAATATAAATTGTGAAATATATAAATATGTAGTATTTTTAAATCCATCATATACTTTTTATTGTTTAAAAAATAGGGGTATGAATAATATTAATTAATGATGTCATTGTCACACACACACACACACATATATATATATATATATAAGTATATAAGAATTATTATATATATATATTTATATATATATTTCCATTATATCATATTCAAAAATATTATAGGAATAAATTAATTTACACACACAAACACATGTAAATATAAATGTATTTTTAGAGATATATGTAAATATATATATATATATATATATATATTATATACATATATAAAATATATATATTATATAAAAATTATATTATACATAAATATTATACCCAAATGTATTATATGTAAACTAGTAAATTATATTATTTTTATTTCTACACCCAAATATATGTATATATACTATTTAATATTTTTGTATACCAATAAATATAATGTATTGTATATAACAAATAAATGAACATTAACCATAGTTGTTAAGGTACATAGAATGCTTAGG
The DNA here is from genome assembly GCA_963277665.1 of Viscum album. Taxonomy (NCBI): domain Eukaryota; kingdom Viridiplantae; phylum Streptophyta; class Magnoliopsida; order Santalales; family Viscaceae; genus Viscum; species Viscum album. The sequence goes on along the minus strand of OY728153.1, from coordinate 519,555,920 downwards.
AGGATCCCCTATTTGAATCCATGTAGAAGGATTTAGGTTCTTATGTTTGGGCATTATAGGAAAGGCACACTACACTCACGTGAGGGTCATCGTTGACGCGGGTGTTGGGCATGTGGTCATAGGGGTGTCGACAATGTGGTTTTTCAAGTGCATGAATTTATTTCTATTTTTATTTCAATTTATATTCTATTTATTAATATTAAAAACTCATCATTATATAGAAGTTTTTTTTAAAACGCATCAATGTTTTACTTATATAAGGAGTGTTAGGGATAAGAAATTTATAATTTTAATTTCATTTGAAATATAAAACGTTTATATTACTTTTATTCAAATACAATGAATTCAAATTCTTTGTCTATCATGATTTCATTTTGATACAAAGATAATACCTGCTTTTGGAAACCCGAAATTTTTTCATTCTAAACTACATAATAGTTTTATTTCGTTATTTAGTTATAGCATGATCTATACTGAACGTATTCTTATAAAACCAATTCTGTTTAAAATAAAACTCATTTATATAAATTTAATTAAAATAAATAAATGTATAATTTTACTCTTAATGGGTTCTCCACAGGTCTGAAAATCATGAATAGTTCTAGAATTATGAATTTTATTGAATTAAAAATTATTATAGTTTTTTCATTATCACATTCAATACACATAAGAATCACTTGGAATTCCATTGGTCATAAATCTAATTTTATTTTATTTTTTTGATTCAAATAAATGAATATTTGATAATGTAATTTAGGTACCTTAAAAATTGGCTGAAATTTACCTTTTTTTTGCAGTTTATATTTAGTTTTTTCACTATTTTTGATCACATCATTTAACATTCTTGTTAGATTGAAGAGGTTCTTGATTATTGATAAATTTTTTAATATTATATTCATTTAATTCATATGAACTAATTTCTAATTTATATATATATATGGTTGAAAAATTCACCAATTTTCTGTGTTCGACATGTACAATAAATAATTCACCCTGAATTAATTAATATTCTTTTAAAAACCATTATAGTTTTTTAAATTATTAATTTTTCTAAAGGGAATTATTTTTAATTTCAAATGGTGAGTTAAATTTTAATTTATAATAGTCACTTAATATTTTTTATCAGGGAACTAATATTTTATTTCTAACTAAGAATTAATTTAAATTTGTAACAGTGAATTAATTATATATTTTTTATTGTTAATTATAATTTTTATTTAAAATAATTAAATAATTTTTATTTATAAAAGTGAATCAATTTTTTAATTCAATGATGGATCAATGCTTTTTTCTAATTATTGGATATTCTTACTAATAGTACATAAAATAATATTATTCTATATTTTTTTCGCAAAATATTTTTCGTCATTTTTTGATGAACTACAAACATATTAAAATTATTTTAAGTATTTTTTGATTTTTAAAGTCAATATATTATATTTAAGATCATGAAATTTTTTAAATATTTTTTATTGTTCTATAAAAATTTTATTAATTTATTGTTTATTCATGCATGTAGTTATAACAAATATCTGAAATATTTATGTTATAATATTTTGAGTTAATTTCAATAATGTCATCTTTTTAAAATTATTATTTAATGAAATTGAGTTTATTCAAATCATCATGTATTGTATTTACACCAATAATATTAATTTTTAAATTACACACTATATTAAAATAGGATTTTTTAATATTTTAATTTGAAAATTCAAATTAACTTATTATTTTTATGGAATTACCATTGAATTATTATTATCATTTAATAGGTTATTCAAATTATATTTAATTGTTGTTTAGGTTTTCAATTCAAATAATTTAGTTGGGAAAAATCTTTCTATCTCTTATACAATTATAATAATGATAAATTCACTATCTTATATTAATTTATTATTATTATTATTATATAATTTTTTAACCAATGGAATGTGTTTTAAATTTTTTTTTGGAATTTAAATATTTTTAAAGTAGACCTGAATGGAATCAAACCCTGTAGTTAACATATTCAATATTCTTTTTTTCACAATGAAAAAAACTGTCATCTCTCCACATTCTATAGAATTTAAAGTCATGTATGATACCCTGTATCGTTATTTCGACGATATTTCAAGTGCCGGATTTCATCTACATCATCTAATACATCCTTGATGAGGGGAGTTGATCCATTGTTCATTAACCTATAATTGTGTTTTTATTCATTTTCTATCTATATCATCTGATTCAGTGAGTCTCTAACACTACTTCTAACCTTTCACTCACACTCTATTTTTCTATTTATGTTTTTTCATACAAAATCATTTCTTCTTCTCATCCTTAGGTTTTGACTTCATGATTCTAAATTTAAGACTGTTTGAGTTTTCAATCACAGTTTCAATAGTTATGTTGTAATTGGATTGTGACTCACAATAAAAAAGTATGTTTCATAGTTATTCATCCACTAGAAATGGATTCTGTAATTGGCTTTTAATTTTCTTAAAAATTGTATTAGTGCACTACATATATCTTACTGAGTAGAGTGGTAAAATAGTAGATTATTACAATTTTGGACAAAACAAATATTAATAAATCCATGTGTTATTTACATTTTCCACTCCAAAATAACTATAATAAATAACATTAAAATTGAAATTAAATAATAAATTTATTTAATTAAAATTTTAAATTGGTCTATTAATCCCCCCCTCTATACCATCATCTATTACCCAATACGACCTAAAATTTTTAATCAAAGGATAAACTTATTTATAATAGTTGAGCTCTATAATTCTTTTTTTCAATACCTAAAATTGGTATGAGAGGATGTTACTTTTGAAATAATCTATTCTCTCTATGGATCGTTCTTTTATCATAGTTGTGCTAACATATAGATTGAACTAAAATTCTGATGATAATGATAATATATGATGGCATGATTGAACAAAAATGATGCATGGATTCCTAAAAAAGCCACCACACTTTGTTGACAAATATTATTTCTATAGGAGCTCCCAAATAAAGGCACAACTTAAAAAGTTGAGTATTGGGAAGTGGTCAGTCATTGAAAAACTATAAACAATAGTGTAAGGTGATTTAGAAATATTTTCTAGAGATGATGATACTAGATATGTTATGAATTAAAAAGTTGTTAATATTTTTAATATTTCTATTAATAGAAGTAGTTTTAGTCATGTGTTTTCATGTATGAAAAATCATGAAATTTGGATGATTCTACAATTCACTCACCTTGCATCTGAAAAATAAATCCAAACCAAATATTTAATACATATAGTAGTGTTCCCTGATATATGGATGAGTGAAGAAGAAAATATAAACCAAATGTTCCACTGATTCAAATGCATTTTGAATAGAATGAATTTACTTGGAGAAGAATTGGATAACCCAATAATTGTTCAAAAATACCTATAAGAAATAAAAAATAAATTGCATGAAAATATGGTTTCTATTGATGAATGAAATATCTTAAAAGAGTATACCCTCTTTGTGTTGATTCGATAACAAATTCATTATGAACAGGAACTGAAGAACATTTATGATGTAGTGAAAACTAAAAGAAATAGCGTAACTTTTAAATCTGTGAATGTTATTTATATTAACTATTTTTATTATAATATATATGATATTTAGATAGAATTAATTGATAAAAATTGGATTGTTTTATATAAAATAATTAAATATATTGATTTCATGAACCTATTTAGAATAAACCCTCAAAAAGAAAAAAACTGGGGAGATATGAAAGGATCTACAAATTAAAATTCTTCTGAAGAAACATGTTATGAGTGTATGAATAAAGGGAATATTAAGCTTGACATTAAAAAACTAAATGAAAAATAAAAGAAACAATATGAAGGAGCAAAAGTAACTGATAACAACTTGGAGTTATACAGTACAATCAAATTCTAGAAAGCATTATTTGAATGAGAAATAATATTTTAACTCAACCTTCGTGATATCATTAGATATTGATAGTGAATCTAGTTTTTATTATATATGTTATTATTAGGAATATGTTTCTAAAAGCCCAAATTATTCTAAATTAAATGAATAAATTGAAATATTAAGAAAAATAATTTCAAATTTATGTATTTATATAATAATATAAAGGAAAATATTGAGAAACATAAATATAAAAATAAAGTAATTTTACAGGGAAATGAAAAAAGATGGAATGATTATTATTCATATCAATACATTGTTTATGAAATTATTAAATCTACATATAATTTGAATTAAAAATTTAACAATGATGTTAAGAGTGTTAAATAATGTTTATATTATTTTATTGAAGGTATTGAAAAATATCATAAAATTATTTCTTTGGTCAACATAAATAAAAATAAAGATTGTTTTTATATGATCAAAGATTGCCTCAAATGTTAAATACACATTTTGTTAAAAGTGAAAATGGTTTTACATATATTGTTACGTGTTTTAGAAGTGGCATGTGTGGTAACTATGACAATGTTTGTTCTCTAATATTCAAATTTTCTTTGGTATTTAAAAATAATAATATTTAAAAATCATTATTATCAAGAGTACTATTCAATAATAGTTTAATTTCTGTATTAGTACCTTATAATTTTGTTACTAATCCAATTGGATCAAATGTATCTTGGATACCAAAATTTTAATGTAGTTGATTTTTTAAGAAAATATTCCTTAGATATATCAATAAAGAATTATGGTACAAGGATAGTGTATTGTCTACTAATATGACTACATAACCATCAAATTTTATCACTCACTACACATGTGATAGAGGAACTGTTACATTTAGAGGTAAGTACAAAGGAAATGTAAATTGTTTTATTTTGTATATTTGGTATTTACAAATATACTTTTATTCATATAGTTTCATATGTTAGAGGATTAATACATAATTCAATTATTATATCATAATTATGGCATGATGTAATGGAATATAAATTTTAAAATGATAAATATTTAGTTTTTTAAAAATTAATTTTATCAGTGTATGGTAATTAGAAGAAGAATATTTAAGCTACTGATTTTTATAAATTGACATTCTAATATGTTTAGTGTTTTAATACTGCACAGAGTGGTAGAATCCATTAGCGTCTATGTTTAGGACATGTAAATGGTAGAATGATAAATAAGTTCTCTAAATATGAGATTGTTTTTCAATTTCATTCCATGAATAAAGAATCACTCCATGTTTGTGATGCTTTCATGAAAGGCAATCAAATGAAAATATTTTTTGCCTATAAATCTGATAATTACTAATATAACATTAATTTTAGTACATATTGATTTATTTTCTTGAACATAAATTTATTACCATGATGGAATGAAATATACTCGAGTTATTTTTGTTGATTATAGTAGATTTTCATGGTTATTATTTATTCATCAAAAAATGATTATTTATATCAATTTAATGTTATTTATAAATTATGATAGAAATATTGTTTGTCCATTGGTAGAATTTCCATAGGATAAGCTGGTAATCCGAACAAAGTTCATATATGGAAACAAGCTAGATGAATCTGGATAGATTTTCAAAAACAAATCAATACTTATTACTCAAGGATACTCCCATGAAGACGATATAGACATTTAATATCAATTTTCACCAATTTCCTAGATAGAGGCCATCATAATATATTTTTATTTTGTTTATTTTAATGGTTTTTAATTATATCAATTAGATATAAAATTCCTCTATTAAATAGTTTTATAACTTAACAATTTTATGCTTTTAAACCACTTATTTTGAAAATGAAAAAAAGTTAAACATATTTTAAAATTATCTATATCTGTTTAAGGTCTCAAAAAAAACTCTTGCCTAGTATAAAATGATTTAATTGTTTTTGTTAAATATTGGTATCAGTAATGGAAATGTTGATCCAATAATTTTAATTTAAATAATTTCAAATTATATTTTAAATAAAAAAAATTATTGTGACAAAATTTGTTTATATTCTTCTAGTTAAATTAATTGTAATGTTTTTTTTACTTCGATGAATTCTATGTTTGACTTCTATAAAATGGGATACTAATTTACTTTCTTGTCATTCAAATATTTCAATGAAAATACAGAACATTTATTTATCAATTTAATTATTTGAAAGAGTTGGTTAAATGATTTGGTGTTGATTCCTCTAAACATATAAAAGTCTTATGGGTAATAATTGTAAATTAGATACTGATGATTCTAGTAAAACATTTGATTATAAAGTTAATAGTGTCATGATAAGTATCATGATATATTGAAATGCATCTAGACCCGATATCATGTCAAATTTTTATTTATGAGAAGGATTTCACATTGATACTAAATAGATTCATATTAAAGATATAAAAACAAAGATTAGATATATTTAGAAAGTGTTAATTCAGGGTTATTTTATCAAATATATTTGTGTATTGATTTAATATACTATTCAATCTCGAATTTTTTGGGCTGTATAATTAACTAAAAAACACGAAATATTATTCATTTTATGGGAAAATTTAAATTTATTGGTCTTCTAAGAATAAAATATCGATTTATCTATCAATTCTAGATGATAATTATATCTTTGCTGCTAGTATTTTTTTCTCAATGCTAATGGATAATTATAAAATAATGATATTTTGGTATTTATTTTTATTTGTATCCAATTTATTTTTAGAATAGATTTATAATTTATATTTTTAAAAATCCATTACTTCATTCTGTAAATATTTATATCTATCTAAGATTATATATTATTAGAGACCACATACATAAGGGAGATATTGTTTTATAATTTATCCATATTAAAAATCTTTTGGAATACATCTATGTTAAGCCTTTATATATTTCTCAATTTAGATGAAAATAAATTTGAACTTGGACTTTTAGAAATTTAATTATTTAATTATTTAATTTTTTGATGGTTACTTTTTGTTATATATATATTTTTTAAAAAATTGGTGGGGGAATTGGATTCAATTTTTTCTGTTTTTGTAATATAAAAATGGTATATTATTTGTGTGTATACATTCATATAAAATTTGAACAATTTATTTTATGTTTTTAAATATTACAATCCCTATTGAAATTTTATGTGAAAATTTGTATTTAAAACCACAATCTATTTTTATTATAAATTTATTTTTAATAATAGCAATTTTATAATTATAATTTCATATCCTAGAAAACAATTTTATCAATCTTTTATTAAAATTTGATGATGTCTAATTTTATCTTTATAATGTAATTGTTTTTATCAGAACCTGATACATGATTTTTGGATTCCCGAAATTGTTTCAATATATAATTGTTTTCAGTTTTCATTCATTATTCAATTATATAATTAACTATAAAGATAATATTCTTACATAATGAAGTAATTGTAGATAAAAAAATTTAAATACATTACCATAGAATAGATGAAATTTTAATTATATTATTTATGGGGTGTGCAATATATCCGAATATCTATCAACAATTTTGGAATTTTGAATTTTTTAGAATTCACAATCTATAGTGTTTATTCAATATATCATTCAATTCACATCAGAATTGTAGGACCCCGGGAAACCCTGAGAGGGGAGGGGTGAATCAGGGTGACCACATTTTCTTTTAAAGTGATGAATCTTGTTCCCACGTTGGTAGGAACTTTTTGAACCTGTATGATGATTATGATTAGAAAGAAAACATTCACATGCACAGATAAGACACAGCCCTTCTTACTTGGTTCACCACTAAGGGCTACGTCCAAGGAGCATACGCCGACAGGTTGTCGATCATACCAAAATCCACTATGCTTCACTAGCTGTAGATTACAAAGGTTCGTGTACAGTCACTCTGTCCCAGGCTCACTGCCTTTACAATTGTTCAGGGATAGCTCACTGCGTCCCTCGGGTCACTCCCGTTGACTCCCCCTGGCTCACTGTCGTTGGTGAAGTCCCACTCAGTTTATAGATGTGAAGGTCTCTTCATAATTTTCATAAGAATGAATCATTTGTTGTATGTAGATGCTCTATTGAAGTCTGATTCTCACCAGAAGAAGAATATCACTTTTCCTCGAATGTATCGGGTAGTATCTCGGCTTCCGTGCAGCTCCAAACAGGACGATGGGATTCAGCAAAACCAGGCGCGCTTCTCCAAGACAGTCGCGCAAGTCCCACTATGGCACGCAAGTCCAAACTGGCGCGCAAGTGTCATCAACGAACCTGCACGAATCTTCCTTCCCTGACTACAAACTTGCGGGGTCCACTTCTTTTCTCTTCCAAACCGCCTTGGTCGCACAACCAACAACCGGCGCGCAAGCTCTACTTGCACGACAAAACTACCTCCTGCGTGGCTCGACCACATGCGCGATGAGAGCTCAAACAATCTTGAAGTCTTGAGCTCCGTGAGAAATGAGAAGGGGTGGTCCAGTATTTATAGGCAAATTGGACCCCCTGCACGGCGGCGCACAAGTCCCTCGACGGCGCCCAAGTCTTGTCTCCAGAACCTCTGTCGCGCAACTCACTTGCGCAACCCAACCAATACTTGTGCGACCTTCATTCCTTAGCCAAATTTTGATGTTTTTATCCTCAAAAACATATGGCGCGAAAGTCTTTTATCCTCCACGATCACGGAGCACAAGTACCTTTGCCAAAAACACATTACTTTATTGACCGATTTTTAGGCCCCAAAATTTGGCAAACACTAGGAAACATCGCCACCTTCACTACTGTTTTCTGCTTGAACAGTATGATCACTTTGTTGGTACACATCCTGAACTTCCACTGAGGATTGACAAAAAACAAAAACCATATGCCAAATCATGCTTTGAAGACCCTGGTTCCAACAATCTCCCCCTTTGGGTTTGTTGGCAATCAGAATAAATTCAATAGATCTCCAACCATGAGAAAATCGAAAATTCAAGAATCAACACAGCCAACACTCTAAGTCTACTTGAGCAATGCTCGGTGTAGAAAACAAGAGAGGAATCTTGAATTGGGTTCCAGTGTTTTGAAATTCTCCATGATGCCTGATGTTATCCTTATTAAACTTCTCATCACAATCTTACACTTCTCATCACAGAAGAATTTCTTGCGTTGAATTTCTTGCCTTGAATTTATTCCTTTCTCCCCCATTGACAATAAATCCAAAGACCAAAAAGTTTGTTCAACATTCAGCTCAAGCCATACTCCCCCTGGATAGTATCTCCCCCATAAACCTACATCACAGCCATAAGCAGATAAAAATAGTTAAATCAAATGGGGAGAGGGGATTTTCGGATCCTCCTTATGAAGTAGGAGGTGGTTGAACACCGAGGTTAAACCGATGCTTCTCAAACACAACCGCGGACAATGGCTTGTTCAGGATATCAGCCACTTTCTCATCAGTTCCAACATGATCCAGTCTAATCACGCCTTGTTCAACCTTTTCATTGATAAAATGATACCGTATTTCAATATGTTTTGTACGAGAATGCTGAACCGGATTCTTCATATGATCAATTGCACTTTTGTTATCACAGTAAATCACCATTGGATGCTGCACCTTATCACCAATATCTATTAGTTGCTGCTTCATCCAAAGCAGTTGAGTGCATGCCTTTGTGGAGAGATATACTCAGCTTCAGCAGTGCTAAGAGAAGTACTTTCTTGTTTTTTGCTCATCCAGCCAACACATTTCTTCCCAATATAGAAAGCTCCACCACTAGTGGACTTTATTTCTACCACATCACCAGCCCAGTCAGCATTAGCAAATGCGGATAATTCACTGTCCCTGCCTGCAGCAAAAAATTACCCAAAATTATTTGTACCTTGAATGTACCTCATGATTCTTTTTACTGCTGCCATATGTTCCTCTTTTGGATTACTCTGAAAGCGGGCCGCAAGGCATGTGGAAAAGACAATATCTGGCCTTGTCGCTGTCAGATACAGTAGGCTTCCAATGATACTCCTATACATGGTGGGATCAACAGAGTCCCCATCATCATGATTTCCGAGTTTAGTTCCAACTTCAACCGGAGTTGACATTGGTTTGGAGTCTTGCATATTGAACTTCTTCAGTAGCTCTCTTGCATATTTTTCCAGAGAAATGAAAGTGTATTCCTTCTTTTGAATCACCTGCATCCCCACGAAATATGTGAGCTCCCCAATCATAGACATTTCAAATTCTGATTTCATGTGGTTGGAAAATTCATCCACTGATTTCTGCATACTGCCACCAAATATGATATCATCATCGTAGACAAGAACCATGAATTGATCTTTTGGAGAATTCTTCACATAGATATTGTGATCAACTCCTCCTCTTTTGAATTCCAACTTCTTGAGATATGAATCCAGCCGTGAGTACCATGCCCGTGGTGCCTGCTTCAAACCATAGAGAGCTTTCTTCAGTTTACAGACCTTTGTTTCATCAGTACCCAAAAAAACCCCACTGGTTGTTCAATGTGGACTTCTTATTCGTGTACACCATTCAAGAATGTTGGCTTAACATCCATTTGATATTCTTTATATCCTCTATGGAGTTCCATGGCAAGGAAAAGCCTGATTGACTCCAGTCTAGCCACTGGAGAAAAGGTTTCTTCAACATCAATGCCTTCAATCTGAGAGTATTCTTTACATACTAGATGTGCCTTGTTTCTGATGACACTTCCATGTTCATCAAATTATTTTTGAAGATCAATTTGGTACCAATCAAAATTTGACCTTCAGGTCTCTGGACAAGATCCCATGTCTGATTCTTTTCAATCTGATCTAGTTCATCATTCATGGATTTCACCCAAGATTCATCATTAGCAGCTTCTTCGAATGAGGATGGCTCTACAACTGATAGAAATACAAATTGCGTGTTATTCCTCATTCTCCTTGTTTGAGTAGGTGCACTCCTGTCCCCAATTATGTTGGATGGATCAATCTCATCTCTTCGATTTCTCCTGCAAGGTTCAGTAGCATTTTCTTCAGTCATAGTTTCTTCTTCAGATTCTTCTTCTGAGTCAATATCATGATGTGACTGCTGAGAGTTTTGAACAACATCATCTATTTCTGCATTCGTATTTTCTTCACGTTCACATTCTTCCTGACTTTCTATCACATCAGTATATGACATCCTTGAAGCATTCGTAGTTTTCTCTTCAATTATCTTAACATCATTGCTTTCCACAATTCTTCCCAAACGCTTGTTGAAGCATTTGTAGGATTTACTGTTCATTGAGTAACCAAGGAAAATTCATTCATCTGCATTGTCGCCATATTTCCCTTGATTTCCTGCTTTGTTCCTGATGAAGAATTTACTTCCAAAGACACGAAAGTATTTTAGAGAAGGCTTCCGTCCATGCCACAATTCATATGATGTATTCTTCTCACCCATATAGAGTCCTATTCGATTCTGAATGTACAATGCAGCTTGAACAGCCTCTTTCCAGTAATGTCATGGAATACGACTCTCAATTAGCATAGTTCGGGCCATGTTGTTCACCTGTCGATTCCTACGTTCAACAACTACATTTTGTTGTGGAGTTCTCACAGCAGCTACCTCATGCTGTATCTCATGCTTCTCTAGATAATTCTCAAATTCAATGGATGTGTATTCTCCTCCATTGTCAGATCGCAATACTTTGATTGTTCATCCAGTATTATTCTCAGCGATTCACCGATATGTTTTCATGCAGTCAAGGACTTGTCGTTTCCTGTGAATGACCATCACACATGCCAGTCTACTGTAATCATCTATGAAAAGGACAAAGTACCTTTCTCCATGTGTTCCAGCAACATTTATTGGACCACAAACATCTGTACGAATCAGATCAGGAAGGTGAGATTCCATTTTCTTCTTTGTCTGATATGAACTGCAGACCAGCTTCCCACAAATACAAGTATCCCAATATTTTTCATGCTCACGCTTCAGGTTGGGGATGTTCATGACAATTCTCAATTTTGATATTTTCTCCATGTCTTGTTGATTGATGTGTCCCAATCTCCGATGCCACAAATTTTTTTCTTCTTCAACAGTCATGTAACATACATTTTCTTCACAATCAACCTTATACAATTTTCCTTCTGTTCTGCATCCTTTCATAAGTGAATTGCCGATTTTTCCCTTGATAGTGCAGCCTTTCTGATTAAAATTAACTATAAGTCCTGAGTCACAGAGTTGACTCACGCTGAGGAGATTATGATGCAGACCATCTACGTAAAGGACTTCAGTCTTCTTTAGTTCTCCATTAGCTAATTGGTTACTTCCACTCCCTTTGATTTTTAGAGCCCTATCATTACCTAATATTACTGTACCATCAACATTATTTATGATATTAGTTAGTAGTCCGGCATTACCCGTCATATGAGATGAACAACCGCTATCCAGAATCCAGGTATTGTTGTTCTTTGTAGCTTTGAGGGATACCTCTGCAAGGTTCGATTTCTCAATCTTCTTCCATTCCTTCCATGAGACATTAGATTGAGTATATAGAACTTATGGCCTTTCAACTATCTCTTCCGCGTACCTAGGTTCTTCATAGTCAAAGTCTTCTTTGAGAGGTGAGAACCTGTTTCAAAGAGAAACACTTTCTTGCTGACAAGACTTGACTTGTCTTGAACTTCAGTATGAGTTGTCTATGTCCCTTCTCTGCCTGCAATTAATGGCCTTATGACCAAAGTTAGAAAAACAAAAACAATATCCATAGAAATAATTTCTTCTATGAGAATTAGGATATGATATTGTTCTCCTTCGTTGAGCATCTATATCTTCTCCATTCAGATAGCTTCATGACTCTTCACAATAAAAAATGGTATGGCCCAGATAGCCACAGAACTGACACTTCATGAGAGGAAATGTCTTATCACATGAATTTCTCCTGATATCTTCTTCCATGAGAGAATAGTAAGACTGTCTGTCATTTTTGAATGTTTGAGGATAATTTTCTGGTCTCCTCTTAGTTTGGATTGAGGGTTCCTTTTTCAGCACTCTAGGTAACATTTCATCATGTTCAACTTTCATATTATCATTCTTTTGGATCTTTTCACTTCCAGCAGTTGATGACTCAGCCTCATAGCCAATTCCACTCTTTCCCATGCAAGCAGGTCTTTGATTACTCAATATTTTTCCAACCCCATTTGAACCACACTTGGCTCTTGCTAGTAATTCTGCATCTGATAATCTTTCGAACTGTATTTTATTCCTCGATTATTTTGGAATTGATTCAGTCTCTAGTTTACTCCTTAGAGTAACTACTTCCTCCTCAATACCCCCAGCAGTATTGGATTTTTCATCCAGTCTGGATGTGAGGTCATTGATGACCTTTGCCTGCTCTTCAATTCTCAGCTTCAGATCAACTACATCATCATTGCTTTCAATTATTTTAGACTGTACCTTCAGAAATTCTTCCAGTCGTTCAATTTCATCTTCAAGTTGATCAACATATTCAGTTTATTCTTCAACAATTGATTTCCACTTATTGCAGCTCTTACATTTATTCTTAAGCTTACTAACCGCATCCTTAAGTTGCATCTCAGGATCTACACAAGTTCTCAGTTGTTTTTCTTCATCAGTATCTTCTGACTTTTCAACAGTGGCCATCATAGAAGAATGGTTCCCAGTTTTGAATTCCGGTTCTTCTTCATCAAAGAATTAATTGTCATCTTCTTCCTCTTCACAGAAAAAACTCTTCCTTTGCATTTTCTTACCAGATTTGAAGTCTCCCTTTTTGAAGAACCTTCTCAGAGGCTTCTTGATGTTTTCATCTTCACTGTCATCATCATTGATATTCATCAAGCACTGAGAGGAAATGTGCCCAACTTTTCCACAACGAAAACATTCAAGAGGTATCTTCCCTTTGAATTTCCCTTTCCCCTTCTGGAACTTCATTTCAATGAGAGAAAGAATTTCTTTCTCTTCGTCATCATCACCGCTACTATCCTTTGAGAGTTTCAATTTATCCATGGCCTTGAATGCCATTTCCTTGCTCACCCGAGTCGTAGCATCTTCTGGTTTGACTCTCATTTCATATGCTACCAAGCTACTCAGTAGATCATCTAGGGAAAGTTTGGAAAGATCTCTTTCCTCAAGGGCTGACACCTTCGCATTATACAGAGGTGGAAGTCTTCTTAATATTTTCTTTACAATATCAATGTATTTGATTTCTTCGCCTAGACTCCTAATTTCTCCAACCACTTCAGTAATTCGATTGAAGAAAGAGTCTGCATTCTCGTCTGGAAGCATCTTCAGATCATCAAACCGATTGTGTAGCACTTGTAGTTTCGCCTCCTTCACTTCGCTATCTCCTTCATAAATTTTCTCAAGTTTATCCCACATGGATTTTGCTGAGGTGCAATTCATCACCTTTAGGTAGATCTGATCAGAGAGGGATGCAGTGAGAGAATTCTGTACATTAGCATCTGCATCAAGAAGTTTCCTGTCTATTTCAGTCATAGCTAGACCTGTTGGATCAGTGACGTGTATTCCTCGCACAGTAGAAAAAATAACTTACATTCCAATAGATCTTAGATGAGATCTCATTCTGTTCTTCCAGATCTGGAAATTGCTTCCATCGATGTCAGGGACTCCCCTGACATTGACCGCGTTTTCCATGACGAAGAAGGTCAGATTCAACACCAGCAACCTTTACCCTCTGATAACACTTGTAGGACCTCGGGACACCCTGAGAGGGGAGGGGTGAATCAGGGTGACCACTTTTTCTTTTAAAGTGATGGATGTTGTTCCCACGTTGGTAGGAACTTTTTGAACCTGTATGATGATTATGATTAGAAAGAAAACATTCACATGCACAGAGAAGACACGACCCTTTTTACTTTGTTCACCTCTAAGGGCTACGTCCAAGGAGCATACGCCGACAGGTTGTCGGTCGTAAAAAAATCCACTATGCTTCACTAGCTGTAGATTATAAAGGTTCGGGTACAGTCACTCTATCCCAGGCTCACTGCCTTTATACAATTGTTTAGGGATAGCTCACTGCGTCCCTCGGGTCACTCCCGTTTACTCCCCCTAGCTCACTGCCGTTGGTTAAGTCCCACTCAGTTTATATACGTGAAGGTCTCGTCATCATTTTCATAAGAATGCATCCTTTGTTGTATGTAGATGATCTATTGATGTGCGATTCTCACCAGAAGAAGAATATCACTTTTCCTCGAATGTATCGGGTAGTCTCTCGGCGTTCGTACAGCTCCAAATAGGTTGATGGGAATCAGCAAAACCAGGCGCGCTTCTCCAAGACAGTCGCGCAAGTCCCACTACGGCGTGCAAGTCCAAAATGGCGCGCAAGTGTCATCAACGCACCTGCGTGACTCTTCCTTCCCTGACTACAAACTTGCGCGGTCCACTTCTTTTCTCTTCCAAACCGCCTTGGGCGTAGAGCCAACAACCGGCGCACAAGCTCTACTTGCACGACAAAACTACCACCTGCGCGGCTCGACCGCCTGCACGACGAGAGCTCGAACAATCTTGAAGTCTTGAGCTCCGTGAGAAATGAGAAGGGGTGGTCCAGTATTTATAGGCAAACTGGACCCCCTGCGCGGCGGCGCACAAGTCCCTCGACGGCGCGCAAGTCTTGTCTCCAAAACCTCTGTCGCGCAACTCACTTGCGCGACCCAACCAATACTTGCGCGACCTTCTTTCCATAGCCAAATTTTGGTGTTCTAATCCTCAAAAACATATGGCGCGCAAGTCTTTTATCCTCCAAGAGCACGGCGTGCAAGTACCTTTGCCAAAAACACTTTACTTTATTGACCGATTTTTAGGCCCCAAAATTTGGCAAACACTAGGAAACATCGCCACCTTCACTACTGTTTTCTGCTTGAACAGTATGATCACTTTGTTGGTACACATCCTGAACTTCCACTGAGGATTGACAAAAAACACAAACCATATGCCAAATCATGCTTTGAAGACCCTGGTTCCAACAATCTCCCCCTTTGGGTTTGTTGGCAATCAGAATAAATTCAATAGATCTCCAACCATGAGAAAATCGAAAATTCAAGAATCAACACAGCCAACACTCTAAGTCTACTTGAGCAATGCTCGGTGTAGAAAACAAGAGAGGAATCTTGAATTGGGTTCCAGTGTTTTGAAATTCTCCATGATGCCTGATGTTATCCTTATTAAACTTCTCATCACAATCTTACACTTCTCATCACAGAAGAATTTCTTGCGTTGAATTTCTTGCCTTGAATTTATTCCTTTCTCCCCCATTGACAATAAATCCAAAGACCAAAAAGTTTGTTCAACATTCAGCTCAAGCCATACTCCCCCTGGATAGTATCTCCCCCATAAACCTACATCACAGCCATAAGCAGATAAAAATAGTTAAATCAAATGGGGAGAGGGGATTTTCGGATCCTCCTTATGAAGTAGGAGGTGGTTGAACACCGAGGTTAAACCGATGCTTCTCAAACACAACCGCGGACAATGGCTTGTTCAGGATATCAGCCACTTTCTCATCAGTTCCAACATGATCCAGTCTAATCACGCCTTGTTCAACCTTTTCATTGATAAAATGATACCGTATTTCAATATGTTTTGTACGAGAATGCTGAACCGGATTCTTCATATGATCAATTGCGCTTTTGTTATCACAGTAAATCACCATTGGATGCTGCACCTTATCACCAATATCTATTAGTTGCTGCTTCATCCAAAGCAGTTGAGTGCATGCCTTTGTGGAGAGATATACTCAGCTTCAGCAGTGCTAAGAGAAGTACTTTCTTGTTTTTTGCTCATCCAGCCAACACATTTCTTCCCAATATAGAAAGCTCCACCACTAGTGGACTTTATTTCTACCACATCACCAGCCCAGTCAGCATTAGCAAATGCGGATAATTCAATGTCCCTGCCTGCAGGAAAAAATTACCCAAAATTATTTGTACCTTGAATGTACCTCATGATTCTTTTTACTGCTGCCATATGTTCCTCTTTTGGATTACACTGAAAGCGGGCCGCAAGGCATGTGGCAAAGACAATATCTGGCCTTGTCGCTGTCAGATACAGTAGGCTTCCAATGATACTCCTATACATGGTGGGATCAACAGAGTCCCCATCATCATGATTTCCGAGTTTAGTTCCAACTTCAACCGGAGTTGACATTGGTTTGGAGTCTTGCATATTGAACTTCTTCAGTAGCTCTCTTGCATATTTTTCCAGAGAAATGAAAGTGTATTCCTTCTTTTGAATCACCTGCATCCCCACGAAATATGTGAGCTCCCCAATCATAGACATTTCAAATTCTGATTTCATGTGGTTGGAAAATTCATCCACTGATTTCTGCATACTGCCACCAAATATGATATCATCATCGTAGACAAGAACCATGAATTGATCTTTTGGAGAATTCTTCACATAGATATTGTGATCAACTCCTCCTCTTTTGAATTCCAACTTCTTGAGATATGAATCCAGCCGTGAGTACCATGCCCGTGGTGCCTGCTTCAAACCATAGAGAGCTTTCTTCAGTTTACAGACCTTTGTTTCATCAGTACCCAAAAAAACCCCACTGGTTGTTCAATGTGGACTTCTTATTCGTGTACACCATTCAAGAATGTTGGCTTAACATCCATTTGATATTCTTTATATCCTCTATGGAGTTCCATGGCAAGGAAAAGCCTGATTGACTCCAGTCTAGCCACTGGAGAAAAGGTTTCTTCAACATCAATGCCTTCAATCTGAGAGTATTCTTTACATACTAGATGTGCCTTGTTTCTGATGACACTTCCATGTTCATCAAATTATTTTTGAAGATCAATTTGGTACCAATCAAAATTTGACCTTCAGGTCTCTGGACAAGATCCCATGTCTGATTCTTTTCAATCTGATCTAGTTCATCATTCATGGATTTCACCCAAGATTCATCATTAGCAGCTTCTTCGAATGAGGATGGCTCTACAACTGATAGAAATACAAATTGCGTGTTATTCCTCATTCTCCTTGTTTGAGTAGGTGCACTCCTGTCCCCAATTTTGTTGGATGGATCAATATCATCTCTTCGATTTCTCCTGCAAGGTTCAGTAGCATTTTCTTCAGTCATAGTTTCTTCTTCAGATTCTTCTTCTGAGTCAATATCATGATGTGACTGCTGAGAGTTTTGAACAACATCATCTATTTCTGCATTCGTATTTTCTTCACGTTCACATTCTTCCTGACTTTCTATCACATCAGTATATGACATCCTTGAAGCATTCGTAGTTTTCTCTTCAATTATCTTAACATCATTGCTTTCCACAATTCTTCCCAAACGCTTGTTGAAGCATTTGTAGGATTTACTGTTCATTGAGTAACCAAGGAAAATTCATTCATCTGCATTGTCGCCATATTTCCCTTGATTTCCTGCTTTGTTCCTGATGAAGAATTTACTTCCAAAGACACGAAAGTATTTTAGAGAAGGCTTCCGTCCATGCCACAATTCATATGGTGTATTCTTCTCACCCATATAGAGTCCTATTCAATTCTGAATGTACAATGCAGCTTGAACAGCCTCTTTCCAGTAATGTCATGGAATACGACTCTCAATTAGCATAGTTCGGGCCATGTTGTTCACCTGTCGATTCCTACGTTCAACAACTACATTTTGTTGTGGAGTTCTCACAGCAGCTACCTCATGCTGTATCTCATGCTTCTCTAGATAATTCTCAAATTCAATGGATGTGTATTCTCCTCCATTGTCAGATCGCAATACTTTGATTGTTCATCCAGTATTATTCTCAGCGATTCACCGATATGTTTTCATGCAGTCAAGGACTTGTCGTTTCCTGTGAATGACCATCACACATGCCAGTCTACTGTAATCATCTATGAAAAGGAAAAAGTACCTTTCTCCATGTGTTCCAGCAACATTTATTGGACCACAAACATCTGTACGAATCAGATCAGGAAGGTGAGATTCCATTTTCTTCTTTGTCTGATATGAACTGCAGACCAGCTTCCCACAAATACAAGTATCCCAATATTTTTCATGCTCACTCTTCAGGTTGGGGATGTTCATGACAATTCTCAATTTTGATATTTTCTCCATGTCTTGTTGATTGATGTGTCCCAATCTCCGATGCCACAAATTTTTTTCTTCTTCAACAGTCATGTAACATACATTTTCTTCACAATCAACCTTATACAATTTTCCTTCTGTTCTGCATCCTTTCATAAGTGAATTGCCGATTTTTCCCTTGATAGTGCAGCCTTTCTGATTAAAATTAACTATAAGTCCTGAGTCACAGAGTTGACTCACGCTGAGGAGATTATGATGCAGACCATCTACGTAAAGGACTTCAGTCTTCTTTAGTTCTCCATTAGCTAATTGGGTACTTCCACTCCCTTTGATTTTTAGAGCCCTATCATTACCTAATATTACTGTACCATCAACATTATTTATGATATTAGTTAGTAGTCCGGCATTACCCGTCATATGAGATGAACAACCGCTATCCAGAATCCAGGTATTGTTGTTCTTTGTAGCTTTGAGGGATACCTCTGCAAGGTTCGATTTCTCAATCTTCTTCCATTCCTTCCATGAGACATTAGATTGAGTATATAGAACTTATGGCCTTTCAACTATCTCTTCCGCGTACCTAGGTTCTTCATAGTCAAAGTCTTCTTTGAGAGGTGAGAACCTGTTTCAAAGAGAAACACTTTCTTGCTGACAAGATTTGACTTGTCTTGAACTTCAGTATGAGTTGTCTATGTCCCTTCTCTGCCTGCAATTAATGGCCTTATGACCAAAGTTAGAAAAACAAAAACAATATCCATAGAAATAATTTCTTCTATGAGAATTAGGATATGAGATTGTTCTCCTTCGTTGAGCATCTATATCTTCTCCATTCAGATAGCTTCATGACTCTTCACAATAAAAAATGGTATGGCCCAGATAGCCACAGAACTGACACTTCATGAGAGGAAATGTCTTATCACATGAATTTCTCCTGATATCTTCTTCCATGAGAGAATAGTAAGACTGTCTGTCATTTTTGAATGTTTGAGGATAATTTTCGGGTCTCCTCTTAGTTTGGATTGAGGGTTCCTTTTTCAGCACTCTAGGTAACATTTCATCATGTTCAACTTTCATATTATCATTCTTTTGGATCTTTTCACTTCCAGCAGTTGATGACTCAGCCTCATAGCCAATTCCACTCTTTCCCATGCAAGCAGGTCTTTGATTACTCAATATTTTTCCAACCCCATTTGAACCACACTTGGCTCTTGCTAGTAATTCTGCATCTGAGAATCTTTCGAACTGTATTTTATTCCTCGATTATTTTGGAATTGATTCAGTCTCTAGTTTACTCCTTAGAGTAACTACTTCCTCCTCAATACCCCCAGCAGTATTGGATTTTTCATCCAGTCTGGATGTGAGGTCATTGATGACCTTTGCCTGCTCTTCAATTCTCAGCTTCAGATCAACTACATCATCATTGCTTTCAATTATTTTAGACTGTACCTTCAGAAATTCTTCCAGTCGTTCAATTTCATCTTCAAGTTGATCAACATATTCAGTTTATTCTTCAACAATTGATTTCCACTTATTGCAGCTCTTACATTTATTCTTAAGCTTACTAACCGCATCCTTAAGTTGCATCTCAGGATCTACACAAGTTCTCAGTTGTTTTTCTTCATCAGTATCTTCTGACTTTTCAACAGTGGCCATCATAGAAGAATGGTTCCCAGTTTTGAATTCCGGTTCTTCTTCATCAAAGAATTAATTGTCATCTTCTTCCTCTTCACAGAAAAAACTCTTCCTTTGCATTTTCTTACCAGATTTGAAGTCTCCCTTTTTGAAGAACCTTCTCAGAGGCTTCTTGATGTTTTCATCTTCACTGTCATCATCATTGATATTCATCAAGCACTGAGAGGAAATGTGCCCAACTTTTCCACAACGAAAACATTCAAGAGGTATCTTCCCTTTGAATTTCCCTTTCCCCTTCTGGAACTTCATTTCAATGAGAGAAAGAATTTCTTTCTCTTCGTCATCATCACCGCTACTATCCTTTGAGAGTTTCAATTTATCCATGGCCTTGAATGCCATTTCCTTGCTCACCCGAGTCGTAGCATCTTCTGGTTTGACTCTCATTTCATATGCTACCAAGCTACTCAGTAGATCATCTAGGGAAAGTTTGTAAAGATCTCTTTCCTCAAGGGCTGACACCTTCGCATTATACAGAGGTGGAAGTCTTCTTAATATTTTCTTTAAAATATCAATGTATTTGATTTCTTCGCCTAGACTCCTAATTTCTCCAACCACTTCAGTAATTCGATTGAAGAAAGAGTCTGCATTCTCATCTGGAAGCATCTTCAGATCATCAAACCGATTGTGTAGCACTTGTAGTTTCGCCTCCTTCACTTCGCTATCTCCTTCATAAATTTTCTCAAGTTTATCCCACATGGATTTTGCTGAGGTGCAATTCATCACCTTTAGGTAGATCTGATCAGAGAGGGATGCAGTGAGAGCATTCTGTACTTTAGCATCTGCATCAAGAAGTTTCCTGTCTATTTCAGTCATAGCTAGACCTGTTGGATCAGTGACGTGTATTCCTCGCACAGTAGAAAAAATAACTTACATTCCAATAGATCTTAGATGAGATCTCATTCTGTTCTTCCAGATCTGGAAATTGCTTCCATCGATGTCAGGGACTCCCCTGACATTGACCGCGTTTTCCATGACGAAGAAGGTCAGATTCAACACCAGCAACCTTTACCCTCTGATAACACTTGTAGGACCTCGGGACACCCTGAGAGGGGAGGGGTGAATCAGGGTGACCAATTTTTCTTTTAAAGTGATGGATGTTGTTCCCACGTTGGTAGGAACTTTTTGAACCTGTATGATGATTATGATTAGAAAGAAAACATTCACATGCACAGAGAAGACACGACCCTTTTTACTTTGTTCACCTCTAAGGGCTACGTCCAAGGAGCATACGCCGACAGGTTGTCGGTCGTAAAAAAATCCACTATGCTTCACTAGCTGTAGATTATAAAGGTTCGGGTACAGTCACTCTATCCCAGGCTCACTGCCTTTATACAATTGTTTAGGGATAGCTCACTGCGTCCCTCGGGTCACTCCCGTTTACTCCCCCTAGCTCACTGCCGTTGGTTAAGTCCCACTCAGTTTATATACGTGAAGGTCTCGTCATCATTTTCATAAGAATGCATCCTTTGTTGTATGTAGATGATCTATTGATGTGCGATTCTCACCAGAAGAAGAATATCACTTTTCCTCGAATGTATCGGGTAGTCTCTCGGCTTTCGTACAGCTCCAAACAGGTTGATGGGAATCAGCAAAACCAGGCGCGCTTCTCCAAGACAGTCGCGCAAGTCCCACTACGGCGTGCAAGTCCAAAATGGCGCGCAAGTGTCATCAACGCACCTGCGTGACTCTTCCTTCCCTGACTACAAACTTGCGCGGTCCACTTCTTTTCTCTTCCAAACCGCCTTGGGCGCAGAGCCAACAACCGGCGCACAAGCTCTACTTGCACGACAAAACTACCACCTGCGCGGCTCGACTGCCTGCACGACGAGAGCTCGAACAATCTTGAAGTCTTGAGCTCCGTGAGAAATGAGAAGGGGTGGTCCAGTATTTATAGGCAAACTGGACCCCCTGCGCGGCGGCGCACAAGTCCCTCGACGGCGCGCAAGTCTTGTCTCCAAAACCTCTGTCGCGCAACTCACTTGCGCGACCCAACCAATACTTGCGCGACCTTCTTTCCATAGCCAAATTTTGGTGTTCTAATCCTCAAAAACATATGGCGCGCAAGTCTTTTATCCTCCAAGAGCACGGCGTGCAAGTACCTTTTCCAAAAACACTTTACTTTATTGACCGATTTTTAGGCCCCAAAATTTGGCAAACACTAGGAAACAACGCCACCTTCACTACTGTTTTCTGCTCGAACGGTGTGATCACTTTGTTGGTACACATCCTGAACTTCCACTGAGGATTGACAAAAAACACAAACCATACGCCAAATCATGCTTTGAAGATCCTGGTTCCAACAAGAATAACTCATATTCTATTAAGACACAAACATAACTTGTTTTATTCATTTAATAAAACTACAAAATAATACGAAATTATAATATAGGTACAATGAAAAATTGATGAATTTCGTAATTTTTTTGGGAGTTTCAATTTCCAGATTTCACTTTTCTGATCTTGTATTTTAACATTCCTATATTAATTATATATTTATTGATTAGTTGAAAATATATAGAAATTTTCTTCATTTAATTCTTCTGTAAAAACATTAATAAATTCATTTATGTATCTTACAAATTAAAAAATGTTTGGTTGTTCACCTTGTACATGAAATAATGAATTATTCATCAATTAATTTAATTAAACATAATTTAAGTTAATTAAAACCATCAAATAAAATTTTTAAACACCATTTTGATAATTTAAGTCTAATAGTGAACAATTTTTTATATTTCTAATGGTGAATTGATTTTTTATTTCTAATGGATAATTAATTTTTATAACAAAAAGTGAATTAATATTTCATTTATAACTGTGAATTATGATCCCATTTCTAATGATGAAATAATTGTTATTTCTAATGATGAATTAAATTTTTATTTATAATGCTGAAATAATTTTTTATTTCAATGATGGATTAAATTTTTATTTCAAAAGATGATGATTCTTACATGTGTCTATTAAAATATTATTATATTAATAATTGTTATACTCTCTATTTTAATAACATATTTTGATGAACTATATACCCATTATATTTTCTTAAGTATTTTATTTATTTAATAAATTAAAATTTTATATTTAATCCAATAGAATTTATTTAAATATAAATTTTGAAATTATTTAAATAAATCTATTAATTTACACTTTATTCATCCAGAGAATTTCTATATATATCTAAAATATATATGTTTTAATATTGAGACATAATTTCATTAATATATTATTTTATGAATTATTATATAATGAAATAGAATTTATTAATATAAATTTTATTATATTTATAGAAGTATAATAAATTTTAAATTACTATATGAATTCAATTAATTATTTTTTTAATCATTAAATTTAAAATTTAAAATTAAATTATTATTTCAATGGGATTACAATATAATTGTTATTATAATTTGTCACACTATTAAAATTATTTTGAATTTTTGTTTGAGTTTTAAATTCAAAAAATTATCGTTAATATTATTGTGGGTGATAAGTTTCTCTCTCCTAAACAATTATTATAATGAAAACTTTTCTCTCTGATATTTATTGTTAATAATAATAATAATAAATTATTTTACCTGTGAAAGGTTTTGTCTATTCTTTGAAGTTATATATTTATAGTTTCTTCAAGTATCTTTGAAGGGAATTTAACACACTGGTTAACATCATCAATACTCTGTTTTGCATCAAGAAATAATAAATAAAGAAATTCAAATTTTTGTAATATTTGTAATGTACTGTGTGTTGCGCTGTCTCATAATTTGTATGATCTCATAAGTGGGAAATTATATATTTTTAAATTTAAATTAACATGATGAGACTTCCCTATCTATTTCTCTCGAACTGGTACCTCTCTTTTTATTATTCTTCTATCTACATCGTTTTTTTCTTGAGTATGTTAAACTACTTCCATTCTTTAATGAACACTCTATTTTTTTATTATTTTACATAAAAATGTATTTAATATTTTATTTTTAGGGTTTTTACTAATGGATTTTAATGCTACTACTATTCAGATTGTGACTCCCAATGTCTAAAGTGAGGTTACAATTGAGTTGTGAATCCTAAAAAAAGTCACTTACATTATTATCCGTCCACTAAAAAGGGATTATATAACATGGTCATGATTAATAAAAAATCATATTGGTGCACAACATATCTCTCACTATGAATAGAGGTATTAATATAGAGAATACCCACTTTGAACCAAAGTTATATAAAAAATATTATGTTATTTACTTTTTTAGCAATAAATATGCATCAAATAATTAACTTTAATAATAAAGTGAGTAATAAATAAATTATATTAAACTATTATTATGTTTTATTAATCCCTTTTAGTCAATCTATCATTAACCTATATAACCTAAAAATGGGATGTCCCAAATCATCTTGGGTAGTTAGGGGCGTCTGGGCGTTGTTGGAGAGGGTTTTCTTGGCCGTTTGGGGGTTTTTGGAGTGTGGTTTATTGGGTGTTGTCTAAGGTGCTGGGGTGGGGTTTATTTGAGTGGAGGTGTTCTCCATAGAAATTTTCCTCTATTTTGATGTGGGTTTTCTTAGGGTCAAGTGGGTTGTTCAGGGGTTCGGGGGTTGTCTGTGTGGTTTAAAACTATAATATTTTTAAACAAAAAATTGAAGTATATGAGAATTTATAGGAAAACATACAATAAATATGGTGTTTGAACATCATTTAGGAGACGTTCAAATATCCCCTAATTCGATGATTATATTATGGGATGTTAGATACATTCCTAGTCAATCCCTATTTAGTGAATTTAGGGAGAAATTATAGGGGTAACCCCCCTAATTTAATTACTGCTAAATATAACTATATTTTACCATCCCTTATAAAACACCCTCTTACCATAGTATGCTAAAACATTAGTAAGAGTTACATATAACTATCACATCGGTGTTAAGAGGGATCAAAACCCCCTCTAAATAACAAAACTCCCTCAAAAAAGCCTATTTTTATACAATGACATGGTATCATAAGAACACATAATCATAAGAAATGTTATATAAACATATAAAATGACATAAACAATAGTCAAGTCAAACTGCATAGAAAATACCACATGGTAGACAAAGTATCGTAATGTATGTTTACTCCCAAGTTCCATACATGGAACCTAATCATAATAAAGAATTAACCAATAGATTGGAGCAATATTTGGAATCACCCATCATAACATTAAAATGATTTACATGTGTCTCAAAATTAAAATCAACCATAATGGACAAATATAATAATGAAAAATTAAAAAAAACTGGATACATAATCATTTAATATATCTAATTCAAAATAGATTTCATAAATATGAAATTTGATAAATGAACATAAGTCATGTATTACCACATCAATGTTATGGATAATAACCTAGGTATATATATATTATAGAGATATGTGCATAATTAATAAGCAATCCTTAATATCAAAAGTTGTCATTATTGTTGAAAATGTTTAGAAAATATTACAGGGAATATTTTTCAGGAAAATACCTATTTTACATTTTATTCACTTCTATAAAGTCTAAAAATTTGAAAAAATTATAGAAAAAATATAAATGGATAATTATGAAGAAATATTCAATGAATTTATTATTCATGATGGTAGATAATATGGAATATTCTATATAAGCTAAATAACATTTTGTTCCCACTGTTGAAAAAAGATTAAAAAATTAATTGATCCAATAACTATAAAATGGTTCCATTCAAAAAAAATAGTTAAATATTTAATCCTTGGTTAAAAATTCATTAATTAATTATTTTTATAATGTTAATTTTTTTTTAAAAAAAATCATTGAAAACATCGATATGGATGAAAAATAAATTTCAACTGAACATAGATATACTTTTATCTTTCCTTAAAAACATTTTCTCAATCATTTCAAGAAAAAAGTGGAAAATGGTACAATTTCATTATAATTTAAATAATAATTATATGATAATAAAATAAATTTGGTTTTAGATATAAATATCAAACTATTATTCCAAGGGAGACTTGAACACAAATATTCTTGAATAATGATGATTTGATAAAAAACTCTGACCACTTGGATATCTTTTGAACCTTAACCCAAATGAAGGCAGTAACATAAAATTGAAAATTTAAATACCATGAATAGAAAGAGATTCATTATATAAAATTCAATTAGGATTTATTAGCCCCAAAAAATAAATATGTTGTGAATATGACATATGTCTCAATAAAGTAAAAGTGGGATGATAAATCTCATACAATTTATAAAAAATATTAATATACCCTGGTTGAATGAGATAGAGGGTGATAATAAATTTAAAGTTAAAATAACATGAACAAGGATAACACATGATTTAATATAATAAAATTAAATTATAAACACCATTTAAAATAAATTACTGGAATATAAGGTACTGTCTCAATGAAGTATATTTTGAGACCAAAAACTAGAACTTCAATCCTGTTTTTTCATATACGTACTTTATCTCATGTACTATAAAATTAAATTTTTTTTACTAATAACCATTTATTTTTTTTATACATTATAGAATATCTATTTACATTATTTATATTAATGACATAATTATTTACATAATCAGTTTGGTCCATGTTGTTTCTTTTGAGTATGATCAATTCATAATTTCAAAACAGAATCCTTATGTTTACCATGGTAGAAGGGATAATTGTTCCCTAATCTAATGATTAATATTCATGAAATAATTATCATTTTTTAAATCAGTTTTTCTTTTAAAAGAAACCATGAAATATGCATATGAAAAATTAACATTGTTATAATCACAAACACAGTAGGTAGTATGTAGGCATGAATAATATTTCAAATTTTCTATGGTCATGATGGAAATAAGGTAATCTAAATTTTAATTTTATATATTTATAATTACATCATAAATATAATATTATTTATTTAAATACACTTTTAGATACTATCCATGTGATGTGGTAATAAAAAATGAATCAAATCATTTTACGGGGCAGCTGTCAGTTGTGACAAGGATTAATGTTATCATATGTTAATGGATGGTTTGGTAAGCAGGTATATGATATTTTAATTTTCCCTAATTATTTATATTTAATTTATGTCATATATATAAATTAAATCAATCATTATAAATTGATGTGAGAGGAGATGATGGGAATCAAATTACATTAGTTCGTGATGCGCTAGTTCTCTATACACATTATAGACGGTTCTGTTTCCTATTTCAAAGAAGATGATATGTAATTAATTTATTCCCTAATCATAATATAATCCAAAAATGTGGGAAATAATAGGGTCACTATATATTTATTTATATGAAATATTTGAAGGAGGAAAAATTAAATGTAAAAAGATGTAACTCAGTGAAGATGGTTATCTTCACTTAGAAGAAACTATATCAGATCTCTTAATAATTCACCTATGTATGGTATTTTAGTAGTAAAGAATGATCTATAATGTGGATAAGTATTTCAGGGATTTCGTAAGGGTTCTATTGAGGAAATTTTCGTGACAGGTGTGAAGAAGTGAGAGGAGTAGCTATATTTTACAATGGATGAGGAATGGCATTTTTGAAAGTACCCGCAATGTTTTCAATAATGGGAAGTCACTCTCATTATAAGTGATCCAAAATTGTTAAATAATGTATTTTAGTGTGTAATATGGCTTAGATAAACTTACACCATTAAAAAATGATCTTGTTTTAAATATTTTATTCTATTTACCACTTTTGTTTCACCCTCGATAAACCATTTTTTACATTAATCATGGAAACAAATTATCAATTTTTTCTATTAATTACAAAAAAATAAGTAAAAATTAATTCATAATATTATTTATGATGATAAGAAATATATAATACATTTAAAAGATACAATATATTGAATTTTCATAATTTAATTTAATATTAATCTTTTAGAATTCATCGAGAAATATTTTTTCAAGAATTATGTTTTTCAAAATATAAAGATTTTGCCTTAACTATATGACTAGTGATCATCAGTATAAAAATTTAAATTAATTTAACTAGATATTTAATCTAGAAATATCATTTAATTCTTTTTTTAATAGGGTTTTATTTTAGTTAATTAAAATTTATAGTCTTCATGCACATAAAAACATTTTATAGAAAACCACAAGTTTAACCATAAACGCTAATCTTTTAGAAAAGTCACATTAATTATTGAATCATAAGAAAATAGTTTAATTATTCTAATTAAATGTGTCCATGATTAAATTGAAAACCAATCCAAAAACATATTGGTACATTAAAATTAAATTATTTAACAAAAAAATATATTATTTGAAAAAGTGGAAAATTTAATGATTCAGTAAAAATAATTATCTATGAAGAATCCTAAAATCTCACCCTAATACAATATTTAAATTATAATTTCCAAAAATTATGTTAATTTTATAATATAAAAATTCTAACATGTTAAAAAAATCTTTATAATATTTTTCAGAAAAAGAAATAAATTTTTTTTTGAAAAAAACATATTATTAAATAATAAAATAACTAAAAAATTTTGAGTACCTATAATAGTAAATTAATCAATAAATTTATATTATATTAAAACATAAGAGATATATTTCATAATATAGTTATTTTAATTTATACCTCTAGTTTAAATTTCTAGGTTATAACGATCATGTTAAAATAATAATATTTTAAAAATTTATCATGGTTAATTTAATCTATGTGTTACATGTTTTATATGATATATAAAATATAGTTCCATTAAAATATAAATGCGATTCATGTAATCCACCTTTAATGAATTATATCCTCTAAATTTGAACTTGTGATCAGTATGAAATTTGAAAATTCCTTTTTTGAAAACCCACATAATAAATTTTTTTAATAATAACTCCTCTTAAAATATGGAAAGAGAATTATGACGGCCATCGAGAATAGCACATAACGTGGTTTCTTAGTAGGATAAAAATTGTGGGATGTGAAAATGTGTAAATTGAATAAAATCATAAATAAATATGGAGAGAGATAGTGATCATTAATCACAAAAAAATGAATAATTAGAAATACATTAACGACCAAAAAAATTAAATCAATGATGAGTTAAAAGACCATTGATTCATTAGATATGATGGTAATAGGATTATAGTTTTTTGAAGATTCTTTTCCAGGATTTGATGTATAATTTCACAATTAAGATTCATAATAGATGAAAATATACATACTTTATATATATTTATATCATAAACATAGTTTCATCCTTTGGTTGGTCTTAGATCACATTCCAATTCACCGATTAATATAAGGAATTAATATCCAAGATGATTTTTTATTATTTAGGAAGTAAATTTAAATTATAACGAATCATAAAGTTTATAAAATTGTAATAATCTATTTCTCATATATTTATTTAAACCAAAATAGATTCTCATAGAGTAAGATAATACCCCGAAATAGACATGAATATATAAATCTAAAAAATAGACAATAATTCCAAAGGTATAATATAGATGAAAAATAAAATTATTTCCAAAATCAACTAAATCACATTAACCTAAAAAATGGTTTCACCTCAAATGTGATTTCATACGCATCAAATTACATCCACAAAAAAATAATTGAATTATTCCCAAAAATAATTAATGATAAACCTATGTGTTATATATATCCCAACCCAATAAAATTTTCCAAAAATATCTTTATTAACATAAAAATGCTAAAAATTATAATATATTTATCATATAACAGGTTTTCCAAAATATAATTTATATTTATCCACTAAAAAGTATAATTAAAAACAAGGTCAGGCTGACCAGTACATCATGTAGGTCAACAATAGGCATTGTACCATTGTCGCATTTATATTGCGAGTTCAATACCTACAACCTTGTTGGATATGATGATTTTTCACCCCATATGTTAGTCTTACTTTTTTTGGATTTTTATGAATATAATTCAAATAATGTACTTAAAAATATGATTGACATCCTAAAAATATAATTAATCATCAAATCAATTTGTAACTACAAATGTGTTATATATATATATATTTCCCCACAAAATCAAATAATATTAATTGAATATTATTTCTCTAACATCAAAGATGATATGAAAACTAAATTTTACCAATACTATTAAACGTATATCTCAAAAATTCAAATTCATTATTCCTCAAATATGTTTTTTTTCAATAAAACCTATATGAAAACCAATTTACATATTACCAAAATGTCTCTAAAATGCTCTTATTCTGATTATAATTACATAATATAAAACTAAAAAATGGGTATTTATTCCATTAAACATATGATCAACCATGTAAGTATCAACCATAGACACTTGAGGTTTAAACTAGGTTATACATGGTTATCATATTTTAATGACATTCAAGATGGTTCGTAAAGAGAGTGTGAATTTCTAAAACATATCTCTTATGAGTTTAAAACATGGAGTGCAATAGGGTATGTTGTCATGCAATAGATTGAAATCGATTCAGTGATCAATGAGCCCTTTTTAGAGTTATTACCTCTTAATAATACTATTCTAGAGCCATATACACATATAAAATACAATAAAAGGTGTAATTTCTTGGAAAATAATCACTCTATTCTTTACCCAAAATTTTGGATATATTCCTATACTTATACTTTTTCTTATAACTATACATATTTTTTTTAGTAAATTATTATATTCTGAATCCCTGAAATAAATCTATCATTGTTGGATACAAACTATAGTTACAAAATAATTTTACACATATTATTATATGATTTTTCATATAAAAATCCACCAATTAAAACCCCAAAACAATGAGGCCTAATGTGTTTTGAAGACAAGATTAATAAATAAATAAATGTGAGACTAAAATAAAACCGTTTTATTTTATTATTAATAATGATATTCTAAATAAAATTGGCATCCTAAATTTCATGAAATCACATGGAAAAAACATAGAAAAAAGGGAGGGTTAAAAATCATTATATGGGAATAAAAATGATATTGAAGCATAACTTTTTTTTCAAATGTTTAAGAAGATATCATAAAAGAGAAGGATTTAGAGTAATTACATATAATAATAACATAAATTACATGATATTATAAGGTAATGTCTTCATATGAAATGTGGAAACAACATATAACATGAAATTAACACGAGTCAAGACAGAATTCCAAATATCATATCAAATGGTAGAAAAAGTCTCACAATGGAATAGGTTTACACTCTAATCCCATACTCAATGCCTTGTAAAAATTGTGTTTTACCAAATGATTTGGAGTAATTTCTGGTCACATCCATCACAACATGTTCATTATCTTTGTGTTCCTAAAAATTGCATGAATCATAAGTCATAATAATAATAATTTACTATAGAATAAAAAATGGTTTTATATTTTTGTCTCATATGATAATAAAAATATATTTCATAAAGAAGGCATTTTATAAATGAACATAATAAATGTATTAAACTATATAATTAAGGGAGAATAAGTTTGGAGAATATGTTCTATTCATATATACATAACTTAGTAAAACTTAAAAACATTAATGTTTTTCTCCATGGAAAAAAATACTTAAAAGATTACATGGAATTTTTCATAAGGGAAATTCCACATTCACTTGAAAATCACTTCTTCAAAATATAATATTTTTTAAAAAATTAGATAAAATAATTTATTATAAATAACATGTGATATAAAAAAAATATTCATAGAATTAATTACTCATTATGGTACTTAAGTCTGTACATGTCGTATAAGTTATAAAATACAAGTTTCATAGTATCTTGAAAAAGGTTAAAATATACCATGTTCAAAAAATGAAAATTATATTTCCATCAAATTGTTACATCCCGTTTTTAATTGGAAAATGTTATAATGTAATTTGAAAATTTTATTTGGATGATGGGTAATATCATAAAACCAGATTAAAAATGTAATTCCATGAGTTATACCACTTAAAATTATTGTTATTGGATGTGGTTTATGGCCTAAGAGTGGTCTCAAGAGTCCAGAAGAGTTGTAGGAGAATTATTCTTCATAAAATCACTTTCATTGAGAAGGAGGAAGTGTCACATGGTTTTTAAAATAGTTTGTCCCTTTATACTAAATTGTGAATCCCTTAAGGGGGTGGGGTTACACGATTTGTTAAACTATGGGTGGTGTGGTGCATGGAAATGCAAGTGGTCTATAGAAAATTGTAGTGGTAGGGGAATGTGTTGCAGATGGTTTTCCAAATGGTGCACTTATCCCACATGGTTCATGCCACTTAACCAGTAGCAACACATGGTGGGTCATGGTTATCCAAAAACAAACAACCTGATAGTGTAGGATGTGGTTCTTTGGTAGTGAGAGCTACATGGTTGGTTCATGGTTTGGGAAACCTTCCTACCTAACCAATATCCTCAATAAAAGGTGGAAAATTATTTATTTTCCCCATTTACTTTAAATGGGATGTCCCCATTTTCCTCCAACATTTTTCTAAGAGTTCCATGAACACAACTCTCCTTCCTCTCCTATCTCTTTAGTACATCTCCCTTGTTCCATGTCTAATTGATGTATAGTCAAATTAAATAGAATAGAATCAATTATTCTAACACCCCCTTCATATTTCATATCTCTCTTACTATATCAGATGAAATTTTTCGGTGAGCTCATTTTCCCTTTTTTATGGGATTTGAATATTTGACAATTTGTATAATTTCATTCCCTATAGATTGAATCAAATCCCAATAATAGATGCATGGATCATCCTAAGAATATGGTCGGTGGACCAGTTCCTTTTCTCTAATATCTCACCCATTTATATGATATTACTCCTATATTTTATCCCTTACATTCTGTACATTTCTCATGAATATTTAATATAATTAAATTAAATACCTATAGATCCCGGTAATATTCCTTAGACCCCTTATCATGGATGGAGGTTGAAAACGCCAACTCAAGCCACCAAATTCAATGCATTCTATTAAATCCTATTCTAATTTATTATGTTATTATGTTTAAAATTCCTCACATTCACATTAAATTTCATTTTTATGTGAGTGGAATTATACCTCCAAGAAGAGGTGGTTAAACTAAAATTAATGGGGGTGGTATGTTGATCATGCATTATTTTATGATAAAACCACATTTTCAGTGAAATTTATAAAAATGAAAAGTAATGAGTAAATTTGTAATAATTGTTTTATTCATCACATGGGGGCATCCCTATTCCTCCTTGTTTTTAAATGAATTGTATACTATGGAACTTTTGGATATTATAGAATGATTATGTACATGCCACTTTTTACGATTTATTCTTAAACATGAATTGTATGATCATGATGACTTACATTGTGGAATTTCCTGTTTTAGATGTTAAATGAAATATGTAAAAGAATTTACATTAA
Organism: Viscum album; assembly: GCA_963277665.1. NCBI lineage: Eukaryota > Viridiplantae > Streptophyta > Magnoliopsida > Santalales > Viscaceae > Viscum > Viscum album. The sequence continues at coordinate 519,521,956 of OY728153.1, read as the reverse complement.
GAATTCACGGTACATTGGATTCCCATGTAGGAATACCTTGGATCAACTCATAGGATGATTGATATTATAATACCCCTAAAGGATACCAGGTTCTCTAGTGTATTTCCATGGATGGGCTCTGAGGGAAATGCTATTATAGCATTCCTTGAAATAATATTGTCCACATATATATCACCATAGGTGGGACCAGATGGTTACTCTTTTAAAACATATTGTGAGTGGTACCTATGTTTATACAGGAATCTAGGGATGACCTCATTGGTTCAATGAGACTATGCCACACCTTGGGTGATACAGGGTTCCTAATATTTATTTTTCTGGATAGACACATTAGTTTCATGATGTGAAATATTCCATGAGTAACACATGGACTCTTGATATAGATATACATGGATGGCCTCATAGGAAAAATGAAATTATGAAATGTTGTTGGCAATACATTGGAACCCTACATAGAATTCCTTATACCTTCTCACATGTCATATGATTTTACATTATGCTGGAGTGACAATAAATCCACCAAATTATTCTAAAATTTAAAAATTTTAAACTTGTGGGGAATTTTATGATAAAAAATATATAGTAATGTATTTGGTTCACCTTTTCTACCTCCTTGACTATTGCTTGGTAGGTACTACATAATTAAGCCTTAGTTCTGAGCGAGTATCATGTATCAATATATATAATACAATTTCTGTTATTTTTTATAATGTAAATATATATACAAACATACCCTTATATATGTATATATATTTCTAAATATATGTAACCTTATAACCATGAGAATAATTATCTAGAGACATTCATTCATAGGATAACAAAAATATGGATAACTATGTGGCCTTGTGGAACCTAGGTCCGACTTAGTCGCATTTACTTTTACTTCACCGGTTTACTTATTATTCATTATACCTGAAAACATCATTTATTTTATAATCATAGAATGGATTGAATTAGATTCCATTGATGGTGTACATATGAGAATATCTGAAACCTTGTTTGAGCCACTAATTGGTACCTAAATAGACCTCATGGTTACATTTTGAAGATCATGGATTGTGTTACGTGTTTTCACTCATGTATTCATATCCTAGAAGCACAAGAATGAGTCGGTGCACAAGATACTCATGGGGTTAGTTTTGGTGGATTTGTTTTACATATAATGTGTTGTATATTGACTTCAAACATTTCATGTTTATGTCGATACATTGTATCATGTTCATGGATGGTTATTTATTCATTTATAAGTATATATTTGTTGTTATTATATACCACTTTTTGTGACTTTTTTATTTTTAGGTAATTTTATTTTATTCCATTATGATACTATGATCATAAGTGAATAATCTCCCCACCATTCAGCCATAAGACCCACACTATTTGTTGGAATACTTTTCCATATGGGGTGGTGCACTGGATAGAATTCGATTGACTGACCTAGAGCACCATTTTAGTGGCTCCCATGTTGGTACATTAAAAAGTTGTATCATGGGTTATTTTTCTTTTTTATTATTGTTTGAGATGGTATACATGATACCAGGAACATGTAGGCACATGATAAATATATCATCTCTAGGTTCATCAAACCCACACATGAGGGAAAGATCGAGTTTCCATGGATGGGATGATTTTTAAAGTGTCTGTTACTGTAGATTGTTATTTCACATTGGGTAATTTCGAATCATACACTAGTTAGTGATTTACTGAATTAAGAGATATCACAATTTATCCAATACAAAATGTTAGGAGTTCTGTTCAAGAATCATTAGAGATTCCAATGCTAGGCATATTCCATGCCATGCTGACTTCGTTGCTGATTTCCTGATTCATGAAGATATTTATACATACATAGGTGATTATTATTGAATTCATGGTTATATTCAATGATTGTGTGTTTAATCATCATGGAAACTCACAAAACATACTTCCATGGATTCCTTCTTACAAGTCTATATTCTCTACTTGTGTAGTTTAGTACCATGATTTTTATTGTTTTTATGATTATTATTATTTGATTTCATTCCTTGTTATACTAAAATAAAAAAAATTGTTTTTAATGTTTCTATATCATTATAAAAGGTGTATAATTTTATAGATTAATGGTTGAAAAGCACATAAACAATTGTAACATGTTAGATCCTTTGACCATTGGTCCCATGTGTTGAAACACTATAGGTTTCAATTAAATGGGTTTGAATTATCCAATTTATAATTTTTATAGGCATTTTTAAATAGGATATTGGGGACCCATAAAATTAAACAATCATATATTGAAATTCAATATTTGATACTAAAAATGAAAACATAGTTTCATTTACATGAATGCCAATTGTAACTTATAATATAAGGCAAATTTTTAATTTTGGTATGGTTATTCAACTAACAGAACCATGATTCTTATATATATATGAAAAAAAATTAATATATAACATTATTTCTTATAAATGTAGTGAAAAATTGTAAAATTATAGAGTCTTTTACATCTATATCATGGGAATGATGACTCGTATGAAGAATTTCTAAATACACAACTGGACCCATGTATGCCATTTTTGGCATGATTCATATAGGATAAACCCAGAAAGGATGTTTTAAATGACGAATAAAAGAACTGTTATGGGTATCAGTTAACCAAAAATAGTTTGATTTTATTGGATCCTCATAGGTCACCTTTTCTCATTTACGTGATTGGATATTAACCTCATGGGGGTATATTCATGATAATGGGATGGTTATAAAAATTTTCTACAACAACATATAATTTTTTACCTATAATCTTATGATGGCAACTCCCTTGGTCAGCAACCTTTTAAATTAATAAAATGCTTCTCAACAACATTAGAGATATATAATTATTATGAGGATTTAGTTAATTAAAATCTCAATTACAACCTAAAGTGTTCATTCTTCTATAGATGGGAATGGAAATTTGCATTAACTATAAATTTTTTGAAAATCATGAAAATAAATAAATGTTTAATGAGGAGATTACGTGATGATTTTCCTATTGTGTTTCATGGTTCATCAAAGTAATGAGATTAGTATATTAGATTATAATACTAGAACATTTTTCCATTATATTTGAGAAATATAATATTTCAAAAACAAATGGTAATCTATTAAATTCCTTAAATTAATCCTTGTATAAGTGTTTATAGGGTGACCCCTAATGTAAGGTTTGGCTTTATTCTTCTTCAATAGATCAATTTAGTGGGAATGTGAGCATTTCCCAAAGGTATCAATTGGCCGTTAAATTATTTTTTCTAAAACCTAAATGATGGGGGGTAAGTACTAGTAAATTTTTGTGGTGAATCTATTATAAAAGTTGATGCATTATCCTAAACATATGGGTTGGCTGATGTTGATGCACCCTTGATGATAGGAAATTGATTGAGCTTTGGGTCGAGTATATAATCATAGTTGGTGATATTCATTGGATCTGATTGATTCAGGTAGAAATCTAAGTTGAGGAAACGAAACCCCGATGTATAAGAGACATTTCTATTTAGATGAACTTGGAGGGGGTATTACCATATACGAATACCCAATGAGTGTTATCTGCTCATCTCCTTTTTCACTGATGCTGTAACCATTAAAATTGAACTCCCAAATTATGACACATAGAGATGATATGGGTCTTATAGCCCAATGTTTGTAGTTTTGTTTCATATATGTGATAGGTTTTGACACTTCTAGGTAGAAACTTACTAGCATTTTCTAGTTTAACCCTATATAAAATATTGTTTTCATGCCTGTAAGAAGTTGTATCATAAATTCGATAAAATGGAATGTGTTTGTAAGGATATAGATCATAGGGATAAGTGGTATGGGATAGATACATTCACATTGACATAGACTATAATAGTTTAGTAATGTTTTTCTATTAATGATAGCATATAGACAAGGTTAGAAAATAACTATTTTGTAGTAATCATTGTTTATTGCTCATATCCAGACTATTGAACTGTATATTTGTAACACTCGAGGCTTTTATGAGAAATATCTTGTTTTTATGTTATAAATCATGAAAGAAATCTTTCACTACAAACAACACTAGCTTGTCTAACTTTATACGCAACCGGGTCCTTCCTCGATAGCTTGAAATGTACGCAATACCGAGTTTCACTAAACAACGATATGCTATTAAAATATTATTAAAAATAGACATTACGAATAGTAATACACACTTTCTGAAATTTTATTAAATTTTATCTTTCAAAATGGGCTTCACTTTTGGATTCAGAATATCAAAATTAGCCTAAGGTGAAATTTTGGTATTTTTCTGAAAACATTCAATTTTTTATGAATAGTGAAAACACTAGGTTACTATTTAAAAACTGACTTTTTTTAATAATTATTTATTTTATATAAATTTATTTTAGGTCAAAATTGATAGATAATACCTAGATAAGTTCAATGCAATTCATTGGAGTCATGTTATAATAATTTTAGATATATAAAACTTTTATTGAACTTTTCACCGTCTTTTACTCACCTCCTAGGAGAATTTGGAAATTCACATAAAAGTTAATTTTATCGCTTCTGTGAGTGGAATTTCTAAAATCCGAGAGACACAATTAATATCAAGGACTAAAATTTGGTTCAATGAGATGATTTTTTTGGTGAATAGTTTCTTTTTTACTTTTATTACCACTGTTAAAATTAAATAGGGTAATTAAGGGTAAACACGATATTATTATTACACTAACACATGTACTAATTATATTGGATAAATTTAATTCGACTAAAAACAACCTTAGGAATAAAATATGACCATTTAGTCTCGCTTGGATTAGATTAGGACATTTATTATTAATTTATTTAAAGAAGGGGTAAAATAGATAAAATCAATGTTTAATAACTAATTCATTTTTAATATAGAGTTATACATCAGATAAATTAGACTATAAATATTCACTAGAAATCTAAAACGATTTCCTACATAAATATATTTTATTTGTAATTTTTATACATTAAATAATTTAATTTATTTATGACACAATGATGATACAATAATTATCTTGTTAGTGAAATATTGACATAATTGATGTTATAAATACCGAAATAAATGTAATTTGAAAATTTTAATGAATTAAAATAATTTTCCAGGTTAAAATGACAGTTTGTATTGATTTAATTTATTTTTTCGAACAACTCAATATATTATGATGTTTACAAAAATCAATTACCAAATAGTGTCAAAATTGACATAAAATAGTTTTTAAAACAAATATTATATTATTAATTGTTATTTTATTCATAAAAAACTATGGGTATGCCAAATGCCTTAGGTATGGATATATATATATTAATAATAAACAACTTTGGGTTCGTTTGGATTGTTATAGTATGTTTAGTAACCTTATAGTGTAAGAAAACAAGAAGACACGGTAAAAGTAAAATTATTTAATGTAAAGTTAAATCTAAATGATAAGGTTAAAATAAATACCTAAACTTTTCTAAATTCTATTTGATGAAAGGATTTCGACCCATCCCCACCTTATCTTCGAAATAAATCAATTTTGAGATATTAAAAACCGATTATGGCTTTATGATAAAATAATATTTTTAGTTCTTCCAAGGGTTCCCCTCTCCTCCCCTATAAAAGGGCACCTCCTCCCTCCCTTCCACACACCACATTGAGCTTTCATGCTTGGCCAAACCCTGAAATATTATTTTCTCCACTTCCCTAGAAACGTTATAGAGGTCCTGGACTTATTCAAAGACCAATTTTAGTTCCCTAATAGGAGGTCTCAAAGAGGAGCTTCAAAGAAGAGGTAATGTTTGTTACCGATTCTTTCAACTTTATTTCTTCTTCCACTTATTCTTCTTCAGTTGTTTCACTATGAAGTAATAACATAATTATCAATAATATACTTTTATTTTATTATAATTATGAAACAACTCTATTTCACAATCTATCCATCCTACAAAAAACGAAATAACTGCGCGTGCGTACGTAAAGAATACAGTCTCCACGCCGTGGTGTAATCTATTTTCCACCGCCACCTTACTTAGATGGGTATAATGTTGTAAATAATTACTATATATGATTATTGTAAATTGATATTTATTCTTAAATAGTATACATACACTTCAATACAATTCCACGATCATGGGAACAATATCATCGCTCGTGCGTACGTATGGAATACTGTCTCCACAATGTGATGCGACTCGTTCTACATGATCTTCATTGAATAATGATTATATAAATAAATTTAACGAATAAATATGATATATATTACACTAATACCATTCTGTAAATGAGGTATCTATAACATCAAAATAATAATGAGAATTTATTCGACAAAACATGCATAGAAACAAAAAGTAATAAACACCCGAATAAGAAGTAGCAATGAGATATTACTAATAAGAATCTAAGAATATGTCTATATATGATATCATTACAATGAGTATGATTCTTGAATAAGTCAATGTAATTATTTAAATCACTATACAGGTGGTTCAGACACTTAAGAAGAAAATCAGACCTAAGGTAAGGGAAAATCTCACAATCTCATTTTCATCCGAGATTGTTTATACATCATAATTTACTGGGGAATTTTTATCATCCACATCCATGTTTCATCAATATGTGATATTTATATCCATATACAATTTTTAAGTCCAATTTTACCCTTTGGTGAGTTATCAGTAAATGATATGAAATAAATCTTTTGTCGTTTTTCATACGAGTTATTTTTTGACTTTTCCGGAAAAAGTACGAGAAGAATGTTTTTTTAACTTATATGGTATGAATGGATTCATAGAACATTATTTCCTCACGAATGGAAAAATTTTAAGAAAGGAAATATGTTTTTGAAGTAGAAAGGATATTTACCTTAAGAATCCACTTCATGTTTTTTATCAAAATTATTATCTATCTAAGATTATACTGGGTTCTGTTAATATCCCTATTTTTACATTGATTTTATTATGTTATGATGGAATTATTTTTTTAGGTATCCTTTTATGGATTATGTTATGATGACATGATGTTTAAGAATCCCATTTTTATTACATGTGTTATGCTATAATGTATGGATTATGATTTTGTGGCACACATAAGAATGGTATCATTATGAGATGGGTGGGACATATATCTCCCTCCAATGCATTGGGTAAAGATTTATATCTTATGAGATAGACATGGATAGAATGGAAGGTTAATCTGGTTCAGTGAAACATGACTGAAACGAGGAGTGAACTCGTTTCAGAAATTGAGTTTGTCCACTAAGATATTCTTGACTACTAAGAAATGATTCTCTATGATTATGTTTGTATGCCACAAATTTTCATGTTTTATGTTATGATTATTGGGATTACATTTAACTACTATGATTTATCCCATGTTATGAAATTATGATCTATTTTTCAGGTTAAGAATTCCAAAATTCTATGTTTATATGAATATGATGTCATTGATATTTCTTTTGTTTACCCTTATAGAGCATTTGAGCTCACCCTTTTGTATGTTTTCTTTCCCCAGGTCAGGAATAAGGTTATTATGTAGGATATGCCTAAAGGGACTCTAGATATGATGAAATAAATGGGAGACAATGTAGATGCTTTATGAACTAGTTGATTATGTTTCCCAGTTTCTAAAGACTCTATACTTATACGGTCCTTTCCGAGTTTTGTTATATGTTGTAATAAGTGAGCTTCAATTCTGACGTAATAACAATGTATGTAATGTATTGGTCGTTATAGTTGGTATCAGATGAAAGGTATAGTCAACCATTGGAAACTAGGATGTGAATGCCTTATTAAGAACCCTAAGGATAAGTCTAAGCATAGAACACAATCTTAGTTTTTTAAAAATGGCCATGAACAACCTATGATAAGTCCTTAAGTGTGAAATTTTATTCTTGATTATGTCATTTTCCTATTATAATTAGTGTTGCTCAAACTATTATTCTTGGTTTTAGTCAATGGATAGAACTTTAAGGAACCATGTTAATGCGGAATGTGATGGGCAATGCAATGATTTTCCTCCTGAGAAACCAAACGTTATGGGAGCTGGAATGAAATATCTTGTAGCCATGCTCACACAACTTTCTCAAGCTATGAATCATGTAGGACTTCCAAACGAGAAAAGTAAGGAGAAATATTCTATTGAATCCTTCATGAGGTAGCGTCCACCCTCATTCAGCGGGTCTACTGATCCATTAGTGGCTGAACAATGGATCAGTAACACTGAAAATATATTTTCATTTCTTCAATTTTCTGAACATGATAAAGTCATCTTAGCAGTTTATCTTTTTGAAGGTGAATCTGATCAATGGTGTAATATTATCAAGAATATGAGGCCAAGAGATGAAATTGAGTCCATGGAATGGGACGAGTTCAACAACTTATTTTTCAATAAGTACTTCTCTCGTATTCTTCGAACAAAGATGGAGAAGGAGTTTCTTGAACTGAAGCAAAAGGATGATGAATATGTTGGTACCTACAAAGAAAATTTTACAATACTTGTAAGGTACGCTTCTGGTATTATTATCCAACTTGAGAGTAAGATCGATCGATTCATTAGTGGCTTAAATCCAAGTCTTTGAAGGGCATTAGCCATAAGGGACTTCAATAGGTACGAGAAAATCGTTTAATGTGATCTAAAAGTTGAGATGGATATTGGAGTAATCCATCAGTCATATGGGTTTGATAAGAAGAGGAAAATGGAATTCAAAGGAAAATCTCATGAGCACACTGAATAGAAGATGAGTTTTCCCTAATGCTATATGTGTGGAAAGAAACACTGAGGGAGTTGTCTTAAAGGGACAAAAAAATGTTTCAAATGTGGAAAGGAAGGTCATCGGAAATTTGAATGCCGCAATGATGGGAAGAAGATGTACAGTGATACGATCAAAGAAAATGCTACACAGAGTTCACCTCCTAAACTTCAATGTTACAAGTGAAAAGAAATGGATCATTATGCCAATCAATGCCATAATCCAAGGGTTGTTGGTGATGATCGACATCAAAAAACTCTTAAGGATAAAGACAATGTAATTCCACATGCAATTTCTATCAACAATGTGGAGTATGATAACGAAGTGGTGAAAGTTACACTTACCACCCACTATAAAGTAGAAAATGTTTTATTTGATTCTGGATCCACCCACTCATTCATTTCTAAATAATTTTCTAAGGGTATCGTCGTATTACCTCAACAATTAGATATTGAGCTTGCTGTGAAAACCCCTAATGGCAAACGGTCGCATCAAATGTTTATAATTCTTCTCTGATTGAAGTTTCTGGTAAAGTGCTTCCAACAAATATTGTGATCCTTCCTAGAGTGGAATTTTATGTGATTCTTGGCATTGATTTTATTTCTTTATATGGAGCTCATATCAATTTCCAAAGAAGGGAAGTCACATTTCATATTCCAGATCAATCTATGATTGCCTATCGATTCAAGGATGAACATAACCTTCCAGAAGAAATTCCATCCATATTATGGGTCTTGATTCAACTAAATGAAAGTTATTTATCTCAAATGGTTGGTGAGAAACTCACGATTAAGAATATGCCCATTGTATGGTAGTTTGACGATGAGTTTCCGGAGGAATTTCCAGGTCTTCCACCAAATCATGAAGTTGAATTTCTAATAGAACTCATACCAGGTGATTTACCTTTTTCAAAGACACCTTATAGAATGCCCCAATTGAGTTGCAGGAACTGAAGAAGCAACTCCAAGAGAATCTTGATAAAGGATTAATACGCCCTACTGCGTCACCTTGGGGAGAACCTGTTCTGTTTGTTAAGAAGAAAGATGGATCAATGAGACTCTGCATTGATTATCGAGAACTTAACAATATCACTATTAAAAACAAATATCCTCTCTCACGCATTGATGACTTATTTGACCAACTACGTGGAGCTCAATACTTTTACAAGATTGATCTTCATTAAGGGTATCATCAATTAAGGGTCAAAAGGGAGTATATACCAAAGACGTCATTCTGTACAAGGTATGGACACTATGAATTTATAGTTATTCCATTTGGTCTTACTAATGCCCCTGCTATCTTAATGGATCTGATGAATAGAGTCTTTAGAGACTATCTTGATCAGTTTGTGGTAGTCTTTATAAATGATATTCCTATCTATTCAAAGAGCACGGAAGAACATGAAGATAACTTGAAAATTATATTGAAGACCCTGAGAAAGGAGAAGCTTTATGCAAAATTTATCAAGTGTGCATTTTGGCTTAAAAAGTTTCATTTTTGGGTCATATTATCTCAAAAGAGTGGATATCTGTGGATCCAGAAAAAACAGAGGTTATCGAAAGATGGTCGAGACCAACAACAGTAACTGAGATATGAAGTTTTCTTGGTTTGGATGGATATTATCGACATTTTGTGATAGATTTTTCATGATTATCTAATCCACTCACCAGGTTGACTTGGAAGGGAGTTAAGTTTGTTTGGATAGAGGAATGTGAAGAGAATTTCAAGGAGTTAAAAATAAAGTTATCCAGTGTAACTGTGCTCACACTTCCTTGTAGTGAAGAAAGGTTTCTGATCTACAGTGATGCATCCAATAAGGGATTGGGGTGTGTTCTCATGCATATCGATATGGTGATATGTTATGCCTCATGACAGTTGAAAATCCATGAGCAAAATTACCCAACTCATGATTTGGAGTTAGCCGCGGTAATATTTGCATTAAAGATTTGGAGGCATTAACTTTATGGAGAAAGGTGTGATATTTATACTGATAATAAAAGTTTATAGTATATTTTCACACAAAAGGAGCTAAATATGCGCCAAAGAAGATGGTTGGAGCTGATTAAGGATTACGACTTCTCAATTCATTACCATCATGGGAAAGAAAACAAGGTGGCAGATGCATTAGGTAGACAAGAACATGCTAGATAATCCATGATGAGGATCAAAAAAGATCCAATATTTATGGATTTACAAAGGATATATCTTGGAATTATAATGGAAGGGGAAAATCGTATCATTCTCAAATGAATGTTCAACCATCTATACATGTGAAGATTAAATAGGCACGGAAAGAAGGTGTAGAGTTACAAAAGAAGGTGAGAAATGTTCCTGAATTCATTCTTGATTGTGATGGAATAATAAGGTTCTTGAATTGGGTTTGTGTTCCTCCCATCCCAGAATTAAATAATGAGATGCTGGATGAGGCACATAGTTCTTCATTATCTATTCATCCTGTAAGCACGAAGATGTATAGGGACCTGAATGAGTACTTCTGGTGGGATGGAATTAAAGGAGATGTTTCTGAATATGTCTTTTGATTCTTGGTTTGTCAGCAAGTTAAAGCTGAGATACAGAACTCTAAGGGGGTGTTACAACAGTTACCCATACCCGAATGGAAATGGGAAAACATCACTATGGACTTTCTCATCGGACTTCCTAAAACATCCAAAGGAAATAATGCTATATGGTTCATAGTTGACCGTCTTGCAATGTCTACACACATTATTGCTATTAGAGGATATTTCTCTATGGATCAGCTTTCCAGGATATATGTAAAAGAAGTGGTAAGATTTCATTGAGTACCACTTTTTATTATATCTGATCGGGATCCGAGGTTTACCTCAATGTTCTGGCGAAGTATTCAGCATACTCCGGATACAGAGTTGAGTAGCATCACTGCATAACATCATCAAACAAACGGTCACTCTAAGTGGAAAACTAAAACTCTAGAAGATATGTTGAGATCTTTCTTTATTGATTTCAACGGTGGTTGGGATCAACACCTACCATTGGTGGAATTTTATTATAATAATAACTTTCAATCCAGTATTCAGATGGCTCCTTATGAATCTCTCTATGGAAAGAAATGCAGGACTCCAACTTTATTGGATGAAGTTGGGGAAAGAAAGCTATTAGGACCAGATCATGTTGATGGGATGGCAGAAAGGTATGATCTATTCAACAACACATAAGAGAAGCTCAGAGTCGAAAAAAAAGTTATGCCGACAACCGAAAAAAATACCTAGAGTTTGAAGTGGGTGATAAAGTGTTATTACAAATATCTCATTGGAAGAGAGTAATGAGATTTGGAAAGAAGGGAAAGTTGAGCGCTAGGTATATCGGTCCTTTCAAAATAATGGATCATGTTGGGAAGGTAGCTTACCGATTGGCACTTCCACCGGATCTCTCTCAAGTTCATGATGTCTTCCATGTATCTCTCCTGAGAAATTATATACATGATCATTCACATGTACTCAGCTTAGAAGTTGTACTGCTAGAGCAAGATTTTTCTTATGAAGAACATCCAATAGAGATTCTGGATCATAGAGAAAAAGTCTTAAGGAACAAGACCACACGCTTGGTGATAGTTTTATGGAGGAACCACCAATTAGAAGAAGCTACATGGGAGCTTGAGGATATGATGAGAGAGAGGTATCCTCATCTGTTTGTTACAAAGTGACGAATTTTTAGGGCAAAATTAATTTTAAGTGGGGTAGAATGTAACACCCAAGACATTTATGAGAAATATTTTTTATGTAATATAAATCATCAACGGAATCTTTCACTACACACAACACTAGCATGTCTTGCTTTATACGCAACTGCGTCCTTCCTCGATAGCTTGCATTGTACGCAATACTGAGTTTTACTAAACAACGATATGCTATTAAAATATTATTAAAACTATCCATTATGAATAGTAATACCCACATTTTTAAATTCTATAAATTTTATCTTTCAAAATGGACTTCATTTTTTTATTCGAAATATTGAAATTATCCTAGGGTGAAATTTTGTTATTATTCTGAAAACATTCAATTTTTGATGATTAGTGAAAACACTGGGTTACTATTTAAAAACCAACTTTTTATTTAAATAATTATTTATTTTATTTAAATTTATTTTAGGTCAAAATTGATACATAATACGTATATACGTTCAATGAAATTCATTGGAGTCATTTTATAATAATTGTATATATATAAAAAATTTATTGAACATTTCACTGTCTTTTAACCACCTCCTAGGAGAATTTGGAAATTCACATAAAACATAATTTTACCGCTTCTGTGAGTGGAATTTCTTAAATCCAAAAGACATGGATAATATCAAGGACTAAAATGTGGTTCAATGAGATAAAAATAATTTTTTGTGAATAGTAACTTTTTACTTTTTTCCCACGGTAAAAAGTAAATAGAGTAATTAAGGGTATGAATGATATTATTATTACCCTAAGACATGTCTTAATTCTATTGGATAAGTGTAATTCGACCAAAAACAACATTAGGAATAAAATATGACCATTTTGGACCACTTGTATTAGATTAGGACATTTATTATTAATTTATTTAAAGAAGGGTTAAAATAGTTAAAATCAAAGTTTAATAACTAAATAATTTTTAATATAGAGTTATACACAAGATAAATTCGACTATAAATATTCATTAGAATGCTAAAAATATTTCCTACATAATTATATTTTATTTGTAATTTTTAGACATTAAATAATTTAATTTATTTATGACGTAATGGTGATGCAATAATTATATTATTAATGAAATATTGACATAATTGATGTTATAAATACCCAAATAAATGTAATTTGAGACTTTTTATGAATTAAAATAATTTTCTAGGTTAAAATTACATATTAATATGGAATTAATTAACTTTTTTCGAGCTAAAAATTCTGTTTTGATTTTCACAAAAAGCATTTATCAAATAGTGTCAAAATTGACATAAAATAGTTTTTAAAACAAATATTATATTATTATTTGTTATTTTTTTCCTAAAAATATATGGTTCTGCCAAATGACTTATATAAGGTTTTATATATTACTAATAAACAACTTGGAGTCCGTTTGGAGTTTTATAGTAAGTTTATTTACCTAATAGTGTAAGAAAACAAGACGACACGGTAAAAGTAAAATTATTTAACTTAATGTTAACTCTAAATGATAAGGTTAAAATAGATACCTAAACATGCCTAAATTCAATTTTATAACAGGCTTTCGACCCATCCCCACCATAGCTTCTAAATAAATCAATTTGGAGCTATTAAAAACCGAATATGGCTTAAAAAAATAATATTTTTTTGTTTTTCCAAAGGTGCCCCTCTCCCCACTATAAAAGAGAACCTCCCCCCTCTCGTCCTCACACCACATTGAGCCTTCAAGCTTGACCAACCCCTGCCAAATTATTTTATCCACTTCCTAAAAAACTTTCTATAGGTCCTGGTCTTTTTCAAAGAACAATTTTAGTGCCCTAAGGGGAGGTCTCAAAGATGCGCTTCAAAGAAGAGGTAATGTCAGTTACCGATTCATTCAACTCTATTTCTTCTTCCACTTCTTCTTCTTTAGTTGTTTTATTATGAAGTAATAAAATCCGTATCACTAATATACAGATATGTTATTATATGTATGAAAGAAACCTATTTCACCATCTATCCATCCTACGGAAAACAAAATCACCGCGCATGCGTACGTAAAAAATACCTTCTCTGTTGGGAAAAAATCCCTCAAGGTAACATTGCAGTATTTTTTGGGTTGATTGTGTTTGTTGACAAAGTAGGTTTTCATGGATATTTGTCGAGTTCCTGAGAAGTTGTTGACATTACATGTTGACAAAGAACTATGACAAAGGAAAGGACAATCTGGAGGCGGTACAAAAGAGCAGTACAAGGTGGCGCCGTTTCCCAGTGTTTGCCAAATTTTTGGGGTCCAAAATTTGGAGTTTGGTGAGCATCGCGAAAAGAGGATTTCAATGAAGAGCACAATTTAATATGGCAAAGGCATGAATTTCGCGAAGATAGGATGCATGGTTTGGAAATCGCGAAGACCAGAAGAATGGAGGCGGTGATGCTTCGCGATTACGTCAAGCTTCGCGAATGGCAGAGGCTGAAGCGCATCGCGGCGGAGAAGGGCTTTGCGAGAGAACATCGCAGCGAAGGCGCGAAGGAATGTTGGGCTTCGCGAGGGAGCTTCGCGGCGAAGGCGCGAGCCGCGAAGGTAAGTTGACGGTGATTCATCGCGACTACGTCAAGCTCCGCGAACAGAAGATTACCGTGGAGCTTCGCGATTTGGACAGAATTCCGACAGAAACATTGGAGCTTCGCGATGTGAGATGACGTGGAGTTGACTTCGCGCGGAAAGTACGAGGGTCGGTAGAATCGCCTATAAATAGAGGCCGACCCCTTCAGGCGAAGTAGAGAGAATTTTCAGAGAAAATACTTTGCTCTCGATTTGCGAAGGTGGTTCGCGGAGCCAGTGTGCTTCGCGAAAAAGGTGCTTCGCGGCGGCTATTGTAGCTCCGCGAAACCTGCGAGCTCCGCGTTGGCTTACTTAGCTTCGCAAGGGTCGTTGCTTTGCGACGGTTTGAGCATCGCGAAAGAGCTTCGCGAGTGAGCTTCGCGAGTGAGCTTCGCGAAAAGGCAAGAGCTTCGCGAAGGCTTGTTTGAGCTTCGCGAAATTGGGAGCCTCGCATTGTAGGGTGCTTTGCGAAGGTCTTTCCAAAGGTTGGTTGCCCAGTGGATAGTGGCAAAGGGGTATTCATCTACGGGTGAAAGTTGAACTTCAAAAGAGCATCTACATACAGAGGAAGATGCACTTCTTAAGGAAAATGAAGAGACCTACAGGTCTATAAACTGTGAGTGGATTCCATCCAAGAGCAGTGAGCTCAGGAAGAGGAAGAAGGTGATCCTCTCCACCGGCAGTGAGCCAGAGAGAGAGAAATAGGGAGTGACCCTTGGGAAAGCAGTGAGCTGACCCTAAACATTGTATAGGCAGTGAGCCTGGGCATAGAAGTGATCTAGCCCGAACATTGTAATCCACAGCTAGTGAAGTCTAGTGGAATTTGGTACGAACCGGCAACTTGTCGGCGTATGCTCCTTGGACGTAGCCCTTAGCGGTGAACCAAGTAAAAATCTATGTGTCTGCCTGCTTACATTCCTGCATTGCATTCAAAGCATCATCATCAGGTAAAGGAGACAAGTGATCATAGTAACCACACAAGTTCATACAAAGTGACCCTTGTAACAAAGAGGTCAAGATCCAGTGGGGCAGGAAGAACTTGAAAAAGAATATCCATACCCTGATTCACCCCCCCCCCCTCTCAGGGTATATTGGCCCCTATTGGCCCTGACAATTGGTATCAGAGGGATAGGTTGCTTTTATCAGATTTGTTTGCTTCGACATAGTGTAGTCGATCTGTGTGGTTGAAGATACATTTTTCTATTATCTCTCAATCTGCCATGGGAAAAGGAAAAGCATCAAAGAAGAATCAGAAGTCAGGTAAATTCCCTCAGTGTGGAAGTGTTTTCGGAAAAAGTGTGATTCAACTAAAAGAATCAAACAGCTTACTGAAGGAAGGTCTGGATGAATCTGATAGGGAAAAGATTGATTCACTCAATCATGATGTTAGAATGAGTGAAGTACATGAGCATCAGAGTGATGCTGATACAGAAGAAGAAATTGAAGGAAGAATAGACATGCGAGCTGAGTTGGAGGCTGCTCTTGAGGAGATAGATGTTTGGAGAGCAAAAACAAAGAAATCCAACAAAGTTGTTCATGATGCCAAACTCTACATGCAGCAGCAGGAAGAAGAGAAGTCTGAGTTGATGGAAGAAATTGAGAAACTCAAGTTATCAACACGAGAGAACTCAGAATCGGTTAGTGAGTATAAGATTAAAATTGAAGAACAGAAAAGGGAGATCGATGGCTTGAACAGAAAAGTGAAAGATCAATTCAAAAGCATCGAAGAACCTAATATTCCAAGTGACGTTGGAAACACTGAAGAAGCCAAATCTAAAGATATCCGGATCAAGGGATTGGAGATTGAGGTCAACAAGCTAAAAGGATTAAATCAAAGGCTTATTGATATAGTTACTGACCTAACAGAGAAGAATGATTCAAATGCTGAAGAGCTGCAGAAGATGGCTAGAATGAAAGGAAAACAAAAGGATGGTGATTATGAAGAGAGTCAAAATTCAGATGAAGCACGAAATCTTAAAGCCAGAAATAATGATCTAGCAGCACAGTTGACTGCAGAAGTTCATAAGAATCAAAGGCTACAACAAGAGAATGCATGTTGCTCTGACTCTGTCGCTCAAGAAAAATTGAAGGTAAAGGAGCAAAATGACATGGTTGATAAGATGAAGCATGAACTGGAAGATGAGGTGAGTAGAGGGAAGCTTCTCAAGGAAGAACTTGATGTCCAACTTGAATCAAGGGATATGAAGATTCAAAAGTTGGTAGAAGAGCTAGAATCAGTCAAGAAGGAAATAGAGAAGTCTAAATCCAAAGGAAAGCCTTAAATGAAGGATGCCTTGCATTTACTATTTGATCATCCTTCGACAAGTGATGATAAAATGAAGAACAGATATGCTATTTCTGAAGAGAAACAACAGAATATTTTCTCAGCTCAAAGACCAGCAAGTTTCGGAAAAGCTGGTATTGGATTTTATGAATCACCACCCATGCATGATAAGAAGAGAGTCGTGAATAGTTCTAGGAGTGGAGGAAAACCTATAGGTGCTGGAGATAGGCCTAAGAGGTCAGTTACAAAAAGAAGTGACGACATGTGCTATTTCTGTGGGATTCATGGCCACACATCAAGCTTCTGTACAGAGGCTCTGGAGTACATTTCAGGCTGTGAAAAGAGAAACATTAATAAATCTGAGAACAAGAAGAAGCATCATGAGAAATTAGAAAGAAGAGCTTCTCAGAGGAAATCATATATTAGATGCTATTACTGCGGAAGAATGGGACACACCATGAGCATGTGTCAGGAAGCTCAGGAGAACAATATCAGAGGAAGAACTCAACGTGCATCAACATCTCAGCAGAGAGATGATAAAATGAGGTATGCCCTTGAGGGAAAATGTTTTATATGTTCTCACTATGGACACATGGCGAGACATTGCAGTAAGAAGAAAGCAGGAAAGGGAAAGGAACAAGAAAAGAGATCTCCACCACAGGAAGTGTACAAGAAAGAAGCATGTACTGGGAGACAAAGTGGTAAGGAGAAGAATAGGCTTCGAGCCTCCGGGAAATCACATGGAGCTGAACGAAAGGTGTATCAGTCACCTCCTCTGTCATACTCACAACAGCTCTCAAGGAGAGAATGTGAGCAAACCTGGAAGATTAAGGGGATATCTACTCCAGCGGTGATAAAGAAGAATATACGTTCAATGGAGGACCCACCACCAATGAAAAATACGGCGGTGACTCATAAATCTGATAAAAGGCAGATAAGCAAAGAATGCATCGAAAAATCCACATGTCATGTTTTGCAACGAGAAGTGGAAGAAAAAGGCAGATCCCTACAATGGACAAAGAAGACAGGGAAGATGACAAGAAAGGAGATTCCTGCACCGAGAAACAATCAAGGGAAATGGAATTTCGGTAGAACATCAAAGATCGAAATGTGTACCAGTTGCTCTAAACCCCAGATTGTGAGAAAGGCCATGTCTGCAGAATCTTCATATCAGAAAAAGGCTCAGAATGTGAGCAAAGAATGCCTAGTCATATGGCCAGAACAGTTGAAGTTGGTCAGGCAGTTGGAGGAAGCAAGAAAGGAGTGTGATGCGCTCCAAGAAAGAATCAAAGGGTTGACCCATCAGGATCAACCATCATCCTCATGTTGAGGATTCTAGAAGAAACACCCCTCTCCCTATATATTTAAATGCTATTAACTGATGATTCATGTGTTTCAGGATTTAGGGAGATACGATCCATGGGGTAGTGGCATCTAAGGATGCGAAGTGGAGAAGTGATTTGCTCTAGAATTTCAATTGATTCAAATCAGGTACTAGAGTTGATGAAGGAAGGAGAGCAACAGAGCACAATAGGAAGTGATTTTGTTATTAACTTTATCTCTTGTTTCCTACACCGAGTTTCAACTCCGTAGGCTTAGAGATTTTGTTAGTGGCTCAAATCTGATTGGAAGATGAGAACGAATGATGTAGGAGGAAAATACGTGTTATGGGTCTAAACTGTTGGGCCTAACCCCAGGAAGTGTTGCATAACATAGGGGGAGCATTCAACAGCAAAATCAGATGCCAGATCCATCAAGGAAATAATTGGATGACCCAGCTCAAGAGTTGTCTATCGAGAGAAGACATACTATGAGAGAAGAAGCAGTGATCAAGCATTTCATGCTTATTTATTTTGATCTAACATTGTGGTATCAGCTGACTGTTTTTCAGGATACCAAGAAGCTGCGAAAAGTAGCTGAAAGAAATGAAGCCACTGAAAAATGAGTCAGTGAACAATTTCCTGACGAAAGTGTTGAGGAAGAAAGCAACACAGGGGGAGAAGAAGTGGCTGAGGGTGACTCAGAATAAGATACTGATGATGAGTACAAGGATGTAAAATCCTTATCTGCACAAAATACAAAGAATCGAGCTGAAATTGACAGGCAGACTATCATCAGTGATCAGTGAGATCCAGTTCAGACAAAGAGAATGAAATCACTACAGCAGACATCATTACTATCTCAGGTTGAGTCAAAATGCTTTGCTGATGCAGCTGAAGATGAAAACTGGGATCATGCCATGAATGAAGAGATAGGTCAAAATTGAGAAGAATCAGACCTGGGAAATTGTTTCGAGGCCAGATGATAAAAACGTCATCAGGACAAAATGGGTCTATTTAGACAAGATGAACGAAGATGACACAATGATTCGAAACAAAGCACGACTGGTGTGCAAAGCATACACCCCAAGAGAATGGTACTGAAGGCTATATCAGTATTTGAAGAAGATTGGTTTTCAGTGTGGGGGATTTGATTACAATCTTTATTTCAACAACAATAGTAATCAAAGGATGGTGAGGCTGGTCAAGGAAGAAGACATAATATTTGGAAAATCAGATGAAGCATAGTTACACAAGGCAGGAATAGAACATTCATTTCTGAATTCGAGTATGCCAAGGATGCTTTGGAATGATTTGGAATGGAAAATTCCAAGGAGATGAAGACTCCGGTTTCTACCCGGATGAAATCATCAAAAGATGACAGTGGCAGGGCAGTTAATATCACAGAATACAGGCAAATCATTGGAAGTCTGTTGTACTTAACCGCAACAAGGCCTGATATTGTTTTCGCCACATGCCAAGCAGTAAGATACCAGAGTAGTCCCAAGGAAAGTCGCATGCTTGTAGTGAAAAGAATACTTCGGTATATCAAGGGCACAGTGGACTTCGGCTTGACCTACAACGACAAATCTCAGACAGAGTTATTGGGGTACACTGATGCAGACTGGGCCGGTTCAATGGATGATAGAAAATCAACGTCCGTTGGTGCATTCTATCTTGGTGGATTGTGTATTTCTTGGCTAAGCAAGAAGCAAGATTGCATTTCATTAAGCACCGCAGAAGCTGAGTATATTGCGGCCACTCAAGCCTGCACACAGTTATTGTGGATGAAGCAGCAGCTTGAAGATATGGGAGTTGAAGTGAAGTCTCCGATCGGAATCCAGTGCGACAACTCAAGTGCTATAAATCTTAGCAAAAATCCCGTCCATCATTCAAGGACAAAGCACATTGAGATTAAGTATCATTTTATCAAGGAGAAGGTTGAGCAGGGGATCGTGAAGTTGGAGTATGTGCCTACAGAGCTACAGGTTGCAGACATTCTGACCAAGGCCTTACCCAAGGAAGCTTTTGAGAGGCATCGACTGGCTCTAGGAGTTCAGTCGATTCCCCGCACTTGAAATAGTGTGGATATGGGACCCCAACACCCCCCCTCTCCCCGAGGTATGGTGTGTTTTTCCCTAATGTGCTGATATGTGTTCTCTACTATGTTACAGACTACAAAGGCGTGACCTTTGGGTTCGTTGACAAAGGGGGAGAAAAGTGCTTGAACAGTGCTTGACAAAGGGGGAGAAAAGTGTTAGTTCAAGAGAGAAAATAGTGCGGAGATTTGATAAATCATAATTGATACGGGGAGAAGCTGACAGGTAGAGCAGCCAGAAAGGGGGAGCAATGAGAAAGGGGGAGTGTATGAAATCTGACGATGCTAAAAGTGATCGATCAAATCATAGAAATCACGACAGCTGAGGATCGTGATAAAGGCAGATCAGTGGTGTTGGAATGGTGTGAGACGGTGTCCAGCTATCAACAATTGGTATCAACTAAAGAATTCACCAATTGGTATCAGTGTGGTTCTACAACTGGTTTTATTTTAAGAATTGGTATCAGGGTGGAATCGACAATTGGGGTGTGACATGAAGTGATTCATTGATGAACTTTTCATACTACTCTTGTTTCTCACGCCGAGCATTGCTCATGTGGGCTTAGAGTACATGTTAAGTGAATCCTTGAACGCTATCATAATCGCAAGAGGCGAATGGTGGTAGAAGCTGGAAGAAGACTCAGTGAGATATCAAAGTGCAGAAAATCATCCTGAGCAGAATTGTGAAGAGTTGTCAACAAACCCAAAGGGGGAGATTGTTGGGAAAAAATCCCTCAAGGTAACATTGCAGTATTTTTTGGGTTGATTGTGTTTGTTGACAAAGCAGGTTTTCATGGATATTTGTCGAGTTCCCGAGAAGTTGTTGACATTACATGTTGACAAAGAACTATGACAAAGGAAAGGACAATCTGGAGGCGGTACAAAAGAGCAGTACAAGGTGGCGCCGTTTCCCAGTGTTTGCCAAATTTTTGGGGTCCAAAATTTGGAGTTTGGTGAGCATCGCGAAAAGAGGATTTCAATGAAGAGCACAATTTAATATGGCAAAGGCATGAATTTCGCAAAATAGGATGCATGGTTTGGAAATCGCGAAGACCAGAAGAATGGAGGCGGTGATGCTTCGCGATTACGTCAAGCTTCGCGAATGGCAGAGGCTGAAGCGCATCGCGGCGGAGAAGGGCTTTGCGAGAGAACATCGCAGCGAAGGCGCGAAGGAATGTTGGGCTTCGCGAGGGAGCTTCGCGGCGAAGGCGCGAGCCGCGAAGGTAAGTTGACGGTGATTCATCGCGACTACGTCAAGCTCCGCGAACAGAAGATTACCGTGGAGCTTCGCGATTTGGACAGAATTCCGACAGAAACATTGGAGCTTCGCGATGTGAGATGACGTGGCGTTGACTTCGCGCGGAAAGTACGAGGGTCGGTAGAATCGCCTATAAATAGAGGCCGACCCCTTCAGGCGAAGTAGAGAGAATTTTCAGAGAAAATACTTTGCTCTCGATTTGCGAAGGTGGTTCGCGGAGCCAGTGTGCTTCGCGAAAAAGGTGCTTCGCGGCGGCTATTGTAGCTCCGCGAAACCTGCGAGCTCCGCGTTGGCTTACTTAGCTTCGCAAGGGTCGTTGCTTTGCGACGGTTTGAGCATCGCGAAAGAGCTTCGCGAGTGAGCTTCGCGAGTGAGCTTCGCGAAAAGGCAAGAGCTTCGCGAAGGCTTGTTTGAGCTTCGCGAAATTGGGAGCCTCGCATTTTAGGGTGCTTTGCGAAGGTCTTTCCAAAGGTTGGTTGCCCAGTGGATAGTGGCAAAGGGGTATTCATCTACGGGTGAAAGTTGAACTTCAAAAGAGCATCTACATACAGAGGAAGATGCACTTCTTAAGGAAAATGAAGAGACCAACAGGTCTATAAACTGTGAGTGGATTCCATCCAAGAGCAGTGAGCTCAGGAAGAGGAAGAAGGTGATCCTCTCCACCGGCAGTGAGCCAGAGAGAGAGAAATAGGGAGTGACCCTTGGGAAAGCAGTGAGCTGACCCTAAACATTGTATAGGCAGTGAGCCTGGGCATAGAAGTGATCTAGCCCGAACATTGTAATCCACAGCTAGTGAAGTCTAGTGGAATTTGGTACGAACCGGCAACTTGCCGGCGTATGCTCCTTGGACGTAGCCCTTAGCGGTGAACCAAGTAAAAATCTCTGTGTCTGCCTGCTTACATTCCTGCATTGCATTCAAAGCATCATCATCAGGTAAAGGAGACAAGTGATCATAGTAACCACACAAGTTCATACAAAGTGACCCTTGTAACAAAGAGGTCAAGATCCAGTGGGGCAGGAAGAACTTGAAAAAGAATATCCATACCCTGATTCACCCCCCCCCCTCTCAGGGTATATTGGCCCCTATTGGCCCTGACATTCTCCACACCGCGATGTAATCTATTTTCCACCACCACCTTACTTGGAGGGTTATAATGGTGTAAATAATAACTATATATGATTATTGTAAATTGATATTGATTCTGAAATAGTATACATACACTCCAATAAAATTCAATGATCATGGGAACGATATCATCGCTCGTGTGTACGTACGGAATACCGTCTCCACGATGTGATGTGACTCGTTCTACATGATCTTCATTGCATCATGATTATATAAATGAATTTAATGAATAAATATTATATATATTACACTAATACCATTCTGTAAATTAGGTATCTATAACCTAAAAATATGATTTAGAATTTATTCGACAAAACACCCATAAGAACAAAAATTAATAAACACCCGAATAACAAGTAACAATAAAAAATTACTAATATGAAGCTAAGAATATGACCATATATGATATCATAACAATGTCTATGATTCTGGAATAAGTCAATAACATTATTTAAATCATTATAAAGAAGGTTTAGACACTTACGAAGCAAATCAGACCTAAGGTAAGGGAAAATCTCATAATCTCATTTTCATCCGAGATTGTTTATACATCAGAATTTGCTGGGGAATATTTATCATCCACATCCATTTTTCCTCAATATGTAATATCTATATACTTATAATACTGTTTATGTACAATTTTAACATTCAGTGAGTTTTTAGTAAAAGATATGAATGGAATCTTTTGTCGTTTTTCATACGAGGTATTTTTTGACTTCTCCGGCTAAAGTATGAGAAGAATGTTTTTTTAACTTATACAGCATGAATGGATTCATAGAACATTATTTCCATGATGCTTAATTTACAATTTTTCAGGTTTATTTTTAATAAAATTCTTTTAGTTTAAAATTGTATGACATGTTATGAAAGGAAAAAAAAATTGAATTAGAAAGGATATTTTCCTCATGAATGGAGTACAAGTGTTTTATCAAAATTATTTTCCATCTAAGATAATATAGGGTTCTTTTTATATCACTATTTTTAAATTGATTTGATTATTTTATGATGGAATTATTTTTTACGATATCCTTTTATGTATTATGTTATAATAATGTGATGTTTAAGAATCCCATTTTTATTAGATGAGTTATGCTATGATGTATGGTTTATGATTTTGTGGCACACATAAGAATGGTATCATTATGAGATGGGTGGGACCTATATCTCCCTCCAATGAATTGGGTAATGATTTATATCTTATGAGATAGACATGGCTAGAATGGCAGGCTAATCCGGTTTAGTGAAATAGGACTGAAACGAGGAGTGAACTCGGTTCCGAAATGGACATTGTCGGCTAAGATAGTCTTGGCTATGAGTCTTGACTACTAAGAAATGATTCTATATGATTATCTGTGTATTCCACAAAGTTTCATGTTTTATGTTATTATTATTGGGATTACATTTCACTACTATGATTTATCCCATGTTATGAAATTATGATCTCTTTTGCTGGTTATGATTTCCAAAATGTTATGTTCTTATGAATATGATGTGATTGATATTTCTATTGTTTACCCTTACTGAGCATTTGAGCTCACCCTCTTGTATGTTTTCTTTCCCCAGGTCAGGAAGATGGTTATTAAGTAGGATATTCCAAAAGGGACTCTAGATATAATGAAATAAATGGGAGACAATGTAGATGATTTATGAACCTGTTGTTTATGTTTCCCAGTTTCTAAAGACTCTATAGCTATACAGTCCTTTCCTGGTTTTGTTATATGTTGTAATAGGTGTGATTTAATTATTATGTTATAACAATGTATGTAAAGTATGGGTCGTTATAATGTTCTTGGGTTTTCCATATTGTCATGGTGATTCATAGGTTATCATGGATGCACCATGGGTGATTGGTTTTTGAAACTGGATAAAATGGGTAGGGACATTTAGGTGTCTGTCCTAGTTTACCAGTGGTTGTGTGCTTGATTCATTAACCTAAATAACGATCCACTCAGGTAGGCATAGGTATAATAAATAATGGCATAGTAAGGTTCTTGATTTTGAAGAGGAGTTCAAAGGGACCCAGTAATGTGATTATAATTTAATTTCCATGTATCATAACTATATTGAGTTTTTCATGGATGACACATGGAAGTGGGAGTCAGGTATCAAACTAAGCGGTATTGGTTAGTACTCCAATTTAGATTGATAAGATTTTTTACATCGATTTTTTGACGTATCTATTTAATAATTGAATGTCTATGAGCGGTCGAGTGAGAGTCGATGACTAATGGCTGTGATGATGTAAAAATGATGTCCAAGAAGACCCAAATATGTAAAAAAATAATGTATTTTACCATGAAATGTGATTACTATAGAGTAACTTGGTGTTATAAGGTGGGTGAATCATATGTGAACCATGATAATAATGGTCCATAGATATGGTCATAGGGGTTTTGGACAGCAGGTATAGTTTTATTTAATGTGAACGTGGCTCTAGAGGAGTGATACACACATGTTTATTGAATGTTTTTGTACTCCTAGTTTAAAGGAGATGATACCCCATGTTTTAACATCACCTAGGGTACCCTATGGAAGACTCAACTATACATAGATCTATTTATCCAAATAGATTTTATGAGTTAATGGATAAAATATTTTAGAGTTGTGGTGGTGATGTTGTCCAATAGAAAGATAGATGGTTTGTGGTGAACTAATTTCCATTGGAGGGTGATGATCACCATCATGATTCAATTTTGGGGTCTCTATAGGGAACTAACCTATAGAATCTAGAACAAGTGATGAATGCAAAATTCGTTGTCCCATATTATGAGAATATTCGTAACCATCCCATCTATTATATCTGGGCATGTATGGTGGTAATTTATTTGGTTTATCATTATATTGATGACATGGATGCTTCAAAAAAGGGGGATTAAATTTCAGTCAATGGAAGGTGACCATTATGTGTGTACGGTCATGGAATTTTGATTTAATACATTAGATGAACTTTTTGGCACTATCATTCCTGTAAAAAATGGATAAATACACTGCTTTATTCAATATTAAATTCTACGTACGGGTTCGATTAAGGATTTGGATAAAATACAAAAGAGGTTGTTAAGACGATAATATATTAAGGGGATCCCTAGATGTTGGATCATGATTATAATTCCCTGACCCCAGTTACCTAGATTTGGTGCATTATTACCTATCATTGGTATGATCAAAAGGGATAAAATCACGAATGATCGATCAATTTAGTAGCCTTGTATGTACTAGATACATTCATAAGATTTACATTACATCATGAAATAAATACATCAACAACATTATGTCCCCATTGAAAACACATATATCCCTAGCCTATCCCTGATGGTTAACCATAAAATATTTCTTCACAACCTTGAAAAACTAAAACAAAGAAATGGGTGAGCTCAGATGCTCGGTAAGGATAATAATATAGAAAAAACATTCCTAAATAATCAAAAACAATTAAGGGAATGTATAAGAATAAAACATAATCCTTTTAAACATAAACTAATGAATAATACGGCCAATATAAATAACATAATTCTATTTACTTATTCACATTGATATTCTACTAGTTAAATAATCACATGGCATGTCAATAGCCAATTTCATAATGATGGAATGTATAATGACAGACTTCATAACAACAAATTCAAGGATTTTTGCAAAGAATACAAAAAATATTTTTTAAAGGCCTTGTTCTAGGAAACTTTCTTGACTCATAAGACCTATCGATGCATCACGAAGCTATATCGGGCTGCACCTGTCACATATTATGTCTAATTCATTCCTCATATGAAAAGGTTTAAACATAACATAAACATTCATATTAAAACTTGTATACGAAATGTCATAACTTTATCCATAAACCATGAATGGTGTAAAAATTACACATCCAAAGACAAATATATCAGAAATCCTTCAATACAATATGGATTTTTTGTTTCATAATAAATCAACTTCAAACAGTCTTAAAATCTATCAAAGGATGTTGACATATATGAAATCAAATATTTGTCAGGGAAATATCTCGTTATATTTTGAAATAATTTAAAAATTATATAATTATAAAGAAAAAATTCATTTTGAAAATATTCTTATCAAATTGTATGGGAAGCATCGAAGATGTTATAATTGTGGAAAATAGGTTCACCTATTGTGTAAGTTAAAAAAAATACATTCTTACCTTAATTTTATCGAAAAGGTCATAAAGTTCCTTGTTTGGAAAATGATGGAAAGATTCCTTTCAAAATATATGTGGTAAAATAAGGGTATAAATGACATTGAACAATAGTCTATTAAAATGTAATAATTTTTTGAATTACATTTTTAAGAAAACGCGGATGTGGATGATAAAGAGGTCCTAGTAGATACTTACGTATTAATAACCTCAGATAAGTAAAGAGATTCTAGAATTATCCCTTACCTTGTACTTTTCCTTAGTTTATGGTATGTTAACATCTTGTATAATTGTTAATAAATTTCTATTAAATTATAAAATAATCATATACATAAACATCATATAATATATGATATTATAATATTGATTTTTTAATAATATTTTAGTAGTATCATCGTTTCCTATGTTAAATGACTCATTTTCCTTTATATGATTGGTTATGTATTCCATGTTTGTTATGGATAGGATGTATTTGAATCATTTACCAAATTATATTGTGTTCCTAAAAATTATTTTTAATAATAAAAATTATTCTTGAATGATTATGATGGGCAATGAATCTCATCGCGTTTGTGGGGACGATAATCTGTATGTACTCATGAGCGACAATATCAATATATTGATGGTTAAATAATATGTAATTGGATGGTATATAATAAATAAATAATCATTAAAATGTTATATTTATTATTTAAATCTGTTATTCTCCTTATTATACCCATACAAATAATTAAGTTTTTGAATAACAAACAACACCACGACGTGGAGATGGTAAGCCGTATGTACGCACGTATGGTGACTTTTTCATTTATAGGATGGATAGAATAACGAATATGGTTTTAAGATATTTAAAATAACATCACATTATGTAGAGGGTAATGGATTTATTATTTTGGTATGGTAACAACAAAGAAAGAGGAAGTGTAAGAAGAAAATAACATGAAAGAGGCCGATGAAATTATTATCTCTTCTTCAGGTGTTTCCTTTTGAGATGATTGAAAGGGATCCATAGGTTGGATTGTTGATAAAAGTAATGACACTTTTTATAAAAAAGGATAGTAGATAGGATATTTGGGTAGGGTTTGGTAGAGCCAAATGGCTCTGGAGTTTTGAATTTAAGAGAATGAGAAGTACCCTTTGAAAACAGGGGTGAGGGTCATATTACGAAAAACCTGAAATATTATTATATAATAAAATAATTTCTTGTTTATAATGGCTCCAAAATTATTTATTTAGTGGATAAGGTGTTGGTGGATCTCAGAACACTCAAGCAATAGGTTTTAGAGTGTTTTAGGTAACCATATTAACCTTATCTGTTATATTTAACTCTTAGTTAAATAGTTTGTCATTTACGATATCTCATTGTATTTTAATATTATATGGTTAATAAAAATATTTTAAAAATCCAAATGAACCCCAAGTGGTTCATTATTAATATATATAACCTTAAAAACTTCCTTTGGATGATCCTTATATTTTTAGGAATATTATATAACTTAATATTATATTACTTGTTTTAAAAACTCAATTATATCAATTTTGAGACTATTTAGTATTTGGTTTTGGTGAAAATTATTACATTACAATGAATTCAAGCCAAAAATATTTAGTGAACCCTATAATGTCATATTAACCTGGAAAATAAGTGGAATTCAATAGAAGTATCAATTTACCTTTATTTGGATATTTATAATATCAATTATTTTTATATTTCATTGAAAAAGTAATAAATGCATCATCATTGAGTCATAAATAAGTTAAATTATTTAATGTATAAAAATTATAAATAAAATACCATTATGTAGGAAATATTTTTCTCTTTCTAAATAATATTTTATATTCCAATTTTTATTGTGTGTAACCCTATAATTAAAATGGTTTTGTTATTAATCATTCATTTTATCACATTTAACTCATCTTTAACTAAAATAATAATAAAAGACCGCATATAATCCAAGTGGATCAAAAGGATATTATTTTCTTCCTAAGGTTGTTTTTGGTAGAATTAAACTTATCCAATAGAATTGGGACACGTGTTTGGGTAATTATGATATCATTTTTACCATTAATTACCCTATCTACTTTTAACCATGGTAAATAAAACTCAAAAGATATAATTCACCAAAATAATTTCATCTAATTGAACCAAATTTTAAAAAGGAATTTAAACCGCGTCCCACGGAATTTGGATATTTAACTCACAAAAGTGGTAAATTTATGTTTTATGCAAATTTCTAAATTCTCTTAAAAGGAGGGTAAAAGACCGTAAAAAGTTCAATAACATTTTATATATCTAAACTTATCATAAAAAGACTCCAATTAATTACATTAAACATATATAGGTATTATGAATCTATTTTTACCTAATATAAAATAAAATTAAATGACTACTTATTTAAATAAAAGTCAGTTTTAAATAATAACGTAGTGTTTTTCACTATTCATCAAAAAAATGAATGTTTTCCGAAAAATACCAAAAATTAACCGTAAGTTAATTTTGATATTCCAAATCCAAATATAAAGTCCATTTTGAAAATTAAAATTTATTAAAATACAATATTTCTGTATTACTATTCATAACGGCTAGTTTCATTTGTTGTGGTGTGTTAAAACTCCACGTTATGTACAATGAAATCAGCTACATTATTCGAAGGGAAACGTACTATAGAATTTTGGCGTGTTACATTCTCCCCTCCATAAAATAATTTCATCCTCCAAATTTCTAGAACATTACTACCTAAAAATATTTTTGTGTTTCTTCTTCATATGTACCTCGAGTTCCCACTTTTCCAATTCCATCTTATTTTTCTCCATAAAACTTTTACCAGACGAGTCTTCCGGTTTCTCGTCACTTGTTCTCTTGTATTAAGAATTTTTACTGGCTCATCACAATAAGAAAGATCAGGTTCCAATTAAATTTTCTCATTGATTAGTACATGTGATGGGTTAGGCATGTATTTTCTCAACAATGATACATGGAACACATCATGAACATTGAAGAGACTTAGATTCATTGCCAAACGATAAGCTATAACTCTATTTATTTCTAGAATTTCAAAAGGTCCAATGCACCTGGGACTAAATTTTCACTTTATACCAAAACGTATAACTCCCTTCCATGGAGATACGTTCCAGAAAACATGGTCTCCAACTTGAAATTCCAAATCCTTCATTTGGTTATCGGCATTTTCCTTTTTCCTACTTTGGGCTACATTGAGATGGGTTTGGATAACCTTCACCTTTTCCATTGTTTCCTCAAAATGTTCTAGGCCTAAGAGTTTTCTTTCACTAACATCTTGCCAACAAGTTGGTGTGTGACATCACATTCCACATAAGGCTTCATATGGTGCCATCTGAATACTTGAATGAAAGATATTGTTATAAAAAAATTCATGAGAGGTAAATTTTGATCCCACATACCTTGAAATTCAAGTGAGAAAGATCTCAACATGTCTTCTATGGTTTCAATAGTCAGTTCTGATTCTCCATCTGTTTAAGGGTGGGGGGCAGTGCTCAAACGATGTTCAGTATCAAGGGCCTTCTGATGACTTTTCCAGAATTATGATGTAAAACAAGGATCATGATCAGAAACAATCAGTAGGGGTACTCCATTAAGTCTTACAACATCATTAATATATTGTATTTCTATTAGTTCAAGTGGAAAATATTCTCTTACAGCAGGAAAATGTGCAGACATGGTAAGAGGATCCACAATGACACCTATTCCATCATTACTTATAGGAGCCTTTGGTAACACCATGATAATGTCCATCGTAATATTATCCTTTTTCCACACAGGTGTGGGAAGAGGTTGCATAAATCCTCCAGGATTTTACCTTCTATCTTTCACTTGTTGACAAACCATACATCTTGATACAAAATCAGAAATCTCCCTCTTCATGTTGTCCCACAAAAAATTATCCTTAAAATCTATTTAAATCGTGGTGCTCTTAGAGTGTATACAGAAATTGGAGCTATGAGCATCATCCGACAATTCCATTTTTAGATCAGCTATGTTTTGAACACAAATTCTATTCCCAAATTTCAAAATTTCATCTTTGTATATGATGTCACTCAATCTCCAATCATTCACACCATTAATCATCTTTTGAAACTCCTCATCATTCATGTATGAACTCTTTATCCTTTCTTATAAATATGTTTTGGATAAAAATTTGAAAAAGTATTCATTTTTCACCTTTCATGGTTATTCTTGTTGGTCGGAGAGTGATGGCAAGAGGGGGGGTGAATTGCCTTTTTAAAAATTAATTTACAAATTAAAAACAATTTATAAATGCAGCGGAAATAAAAAGAGGCAAGTCACAATTTGATAACGGAGTTCGGCTTAAACCAAAGCCTACGTCTCCGCTCCCAACTCAACCGTTGAGAGATTTACTTCAGCTTGCTTTTTAATGGTTGTACCAAGAAACCCACTAGCCGTTTTAAGGTAGTCTAGATCACCTTCGTATAGCTTGCTTTTTTATTATGGTTGTAGCAAGAAACCCAAAATGAAAGTGAGGAAGAAAATGATGGTTTGTTTTAATTCAAAACCAATGAAGAACTAAACAATTGAAATAAATAAATTACAACAAACTTGAGGAAGCCTTGAGCGCCAAGAGTGTGAGAGTAGTTGATGTAGAGGCAGCCCAAGCTTCAAGGATGGAGGTGGATCACAAGTATCCTTTGAGGTTTGACGTTTAGAGCTTCAAGGGATCAAAATATCATTCCAATGTTTCGGGATTGTTCCCGGCATCCATCCTCGTCTATTTATAGGAGAAATATCCCCAAATACTTCAATATGGCCGTTGGAGGGATTCTGGAGCCGTTGGGGGTCAAAAGTACAAGTCCAGTCAAAGCCCAACGGCTAGTTTGACTGGGCTTACCGGCTGACCGGTGCTTCTCCACCGGCTGGCCGGTGCCTTGGAATCTGGAGAGTGCTTCTGCCCAGGAGCCACCGGCTGGCCGGTGAGAAGGCCACCGGTTGGCCGGTGGTGAGACAGTAGGTCTCACTATTTGAAGGAGTTCCACCGGCTGGCCGGTGAGGAGGCCACCAGCTGGCCAGTGGTGAGACAGTAGGTCTCACTATTTGATGGAGTTCCACCGGCTGACCGGTGGTGGGGCACCGGTTGGCCGGTGGTCTTGACAGAGGGAAGATCCTTCTGTCCAGCCTCCACCGGTTGGCCGGTGCTGAGGCCACCGGTTGGCCGGTGGACATGAAAACAGTCCACTTTTCCTCCTTTGCCACTTCTTGCTCCTGAAATCATGCCTATTAACAAGAACACTTGAAAAAATATTAGATCACGATGAGAGTGATTGTGATCATTAAAATCCAGGAGAGAGGGGTACAACAATCTCCCCCTATTTTGATGATCACAATCACAAATGAGAAAGCTATTAAAAAGGATATGCCAAGTAAAAAGAAATAAGAAACTTGGACATGAAAAATTTTAGATAACATGTTAATACAAGAATTTCATAGAGGTATCATGTTAATACAAGAATTTCATAGATGTATCATGTTAATACAAGAATTTCATAGATGTATCATGTATTGAAAATTATATTAATCTTGAAAGGATTGAAATAAAGAGAATGGTTCATTTTGAAATTGTAACCATATGTCATTTAAAAGAAACAACTGAAATCAATAACTTAACCATTTAAAAAACAGATCTTGATGAAAGTACTAAATTAAAATTGAACTTTTAAAAAGAGAACTTAATTAAATGAAATAAGTAACTAAGTATGTAATAGAGAGTTTTTCTCCCCCTTTGGGATTATCAAAATAGGAGGAAAAGTATGAAAGAAAAGTAGAAAAAAAATAATAAGGTAGTAAGTAATGACAAAAAGGATAAGACAACTTGAATTTCATAAAAGATGAAATGTTACATAGAAAGTTCAAAATACAAATACAAAGACAAGTCAAAAAACAGGAACGTCTCTATTCACTCCTAGCGGGCCGAGAGTGACGGTGACGCCTGAAGGTCGGAGGAGCTGGAGGAGCCTGGACCGCCTCAAAGCGACGATCTAGAGAATCAATCCGAGAGTGGAGCTGATCAAACTGAGAGCTGAAGTAAGAAAACTGTAAGTCGAGCCGGGTCTCAATCTGATCCTGGAAGTGAAGGAACTGATCAGCCGTCACCGACAAGCTACTAGTATCAGCGGGAGGGGGCACAGCCTCAGCAGGCTCCGATGCACCATCACCAGCTCCATCTCCCTCATCAGCAGCAGCAGCAGCCTCACCTTCGTCGTCACCACTCCCTTCCTCTTCATCATCACCACTGTCCTCACTATCTGAAAGAGGATAGGCAGCAGCAATGGCAGGAGGCATGGCATGGGTAGGAGGGTGTGAATGTGTCTGAGGGGAGTAAGCCTTGAGAAGGCCCTCCTTGGCAGTAATCCACTCCTGACGCCAAGGATGCCAACGAATGTTCATCTGTTGCACCATCATAAAATTGATGATGCTATCCTTCTTTGGCTGCTCGAAGGAGGTAGCACGGAGAGGGATATCAAGGAAGGTAAAGATTTTGGTCAACAAGCGCCCGTGAGGTAGAGTTTTGGACCGGCGCGGGTGCTCAGCCACATAAGACATGGCCCGGAACAGGAACCGGACCAAATTGAAATGAACGCCTCTGGTGATAAAAGAGAGAAGATAAATGTCAATAAATTTCACCGTATCGTGATCACCGATACGGGGTGCAAGAGTGGTCTGAATGAGGCGCTCAATGATGCGATGGTTTGGGGTGAGCTGGGAGAGCTTGACAATGGGATCGGTGGGCTGCCCTGTGAGATGCTCAAGAGTGACAGCAAGATCAAATTCAGAGTCCCGAGGAAACCCCCCCTGAGCAAATGCATGAGGTCCAACATGAGGAACCCCGAGCATCCGGGCAATCTCCAAAGAAGTGATAGTGATGGGTTGCCCAAGAGCAGTGGTGGTAATGGTATCGATGTCGTCAGAGACCGACCACGTCAGGTGAGCATAAAATTCTTTGACAAGAAGGGGATAAATGACATCCTTCTCAGGAGGTTCAAAAAACGAATGCCAGTGTTGATATTCAATGATTGAGAAAAGCTTGAGTCGAGCAGTAGAAAGCCAAGAATAGTCAATTACCCTACCCGGCAGAATGACTTTGTCATGCCAAATGTCCGGAAGTTGAGGGATTGAAGGAGGAGGAGGTGCCTCTTGAGCGATGCCCTTTCCCTTGCGTGAAGATCGAGGACCTATAATGGAAAAAGGAAGAAAACAATGAGAGATTGAGAGAAGAAAGAGTTTGAGAGAGCAAGGAGGAGGTTAGGGAAAGAAGGGGCCACTGGTCTGGAGGTGCCGCACGAGAGGGAGAGAAAGAGAAGGGAGGGGAAGGGTTTAAATTAAATTTTAACCCTTTCCCCGGCCGGCCCAACAAAATAAAACCCGACACCACCGGTTAACCGGTGATGTACCACCAGTTGACCGGTGGTATGAAAATTCATAAAAAAAAAAAAAAAAAAAAGAGTTTGAATAACTTAAAAAAAATATAAGCAATCCAAAATAGTCAAATATTTAATAGTGCTCATTGACGAATCATTCCTAACTCCCCCTTAATAAAATCAAAACGTTCAACCGGGAGCGGTTTGGTAAAAATATCAGCTAATTGGAAATCAGTAGAAATGAAGTCCAAAGTGATATCCCCTTTTTGAAAATGGTCACGAAGGAAATGATGCCTTAAATCTATATGCTTTGTCCTAGAATGTTGTATTGGATTCTTAGAGATACTAATGGCACTAGTGTTGTCACACCGTATAGGGACATGATCGTAGGAAAGGCCATAATCCCAGAGAGTGTGCTGCATCCAAATAATTTGGGCACAACAATTACCAGCTGCTACGTACTCGGCCTCGGCAGTAGAAAGAGCAACACAATTTTGCTTTTTGCTACTCCATGAAACAAGGGACTTGCCTAGCAGATGACAGGTTCCACTAGTACTCTTACGATCTAATTGACATCCGCCAAAATCAGCATCCGAATATGAAGAAAGTTCAAAAGATGTATTAGAGGGATAAAACAGACCAATGTTTTTGGATCCTTATAAATACTTAAAAATTCTTTTGACCGATTTAAAATGAGATTCTTTGGGATTGGCTTGAAAACGAGCACAAAGACATACACTGAACATGATGTCAGGACGGGTCGCAGTTAGGTAAAGTAGACTCCCGATCATACTCCTATAAATCTTGTTATCCACCGGTTTCCCGGCTTCATCTAACGTAAGTTTACAAGAAGTACTCATGGGGGTACTAATTTCCTTTACTTGATCCATACCAAAACGACATAAAAGTTCATTTGTTTATTTGCCTTGGTTTAGAAAAATACCATTTGAATTTTGAAAGATTTGAAAACCAAGAAAAAATTTTAATTCCCCCATAAAGCTCATTTCAAATTCTTTTCTCATTAAATTAGAAAAATCAGTACAAAGAGATTCTTTGGTTGAACCAAAGATAACGTCATCAACGTAAATTTGGACAATTAAAATATCTTTAGAAGTGTGTTTTAAAAATAGGGTACAATCATCTTGACCCATTTTAAAATCATTTTCTAAAAGAAATTTTGTTAACCGCTCATACCAAGCCCGAGGGGCTTATTTTAAGCCATATAGAGCCTTGGTTAACTTAAAAACATGATTTGGAAATTTTGGATCTTCAAAACCGGGGGTTGTTAAACAAATATTTTTTCTGAAATAAAACCATTTAAAAAAGAACTTTTAACATCCATTTGAAAAAGTTTGAAATTTAAGTGAGCGGAGAATGCCAACAAGATCCTAATGGATTCCAATCTAGCAACGGGCGCAAAGGTTTCACCATAATCAATTCCTTCTTCTTGATTATAGCCCTTAGCTACTTGGCGAGCCTTGTTCTGGGTTATATTTCCTTGATCATCAAGTTTGTTCCTAAAAACCCATTTAGTGCCAATAATTGGATGATCATTGGGTCTTTCAACAGGAGTCCAAAAATCATTTCTAGAGAATTGATTTAGTTCCTCTTGCATTGCAAGAACCCAATTCTCATCATTAATGGCATCATTAATGGTTTGAGGATCTAGTTGAGAAAGAAAGGCTTGATGTTCAACCTCGGTGAGGATTGATCTTCTAGTTCGAGTACCGGCTTGAAGATCACCTATAACATTTTCTAAAGGATGGTCTCTAGAAGGTTTCCAAACCTTAGGCAAGGTGGAAGGCGAAGAAGGTGAAGAGGGTTCTTGATGGTCATCCTCCTTGGGAGGAGAAGAGGAATCATTCAAATGAAGCTTATCAAGCTTATCTTCAACATCTTCAATGACCGGGTGAGGTTTTGGAAGAGTTTCATCAAATTTGACATGAGATGATTCTTCGATGGTTTTTGAACGTTTATTGAAGACAAGATAGGCTTTGCTTTAGTTGGAGTACCAAAGAAAAATACCTTCATCGGATTTGGCATCAAGTTTCCCTAGGTTATCTTTTGTGTTAAGGATAAAGCATTTACAACCAAACACTTTAAAATAACCAACTTTGGGCAATTTGCCTTTCCAAAGTTCATAGGGGGTTTTCTTAAGAAGGGGTCTTACAAGGACTCTATTGATAGTATAACAAGCAGTGTTTACCGCCTCGGCCCAAAAATATTGAGGAAGATTGAATTCACTAAGGAGGGTTCGAGCAATTTCTTGGAGAGTTCGGTTTCTCCTTTCAACCACTCCATTTTGTTGTGGAGTCCTAGGGGAAGAGAAGGTGTGATTGTATCCTTGAGAGGAACACAATTCATCGAATTCTTTGTTCTCGAATTCACCTCCATGGTCACTAAAGAGCGATATAATTTTATATCCTTTTTCGTTTTCTACTTTCCTAGAGAATTTCAAAAAGGTTCTACAAGCATCATTTTTATGAGCTAAAAAGAAAACCCAAGTGAAACGAGAAAAGTCATCTACTAGAACAAAGGTATAGGATTTTCCACCTAGACTTGCTACAGGGGTAGGACCAAAAAGATCAAGATGAAGGAGCTCAAGAGATTTTGAGGTGGACACTTCTTTCTTAGATTTGAAAGAATATTTGTGTTGCTTGCCAAGTTGGCATGGCTCACAAATCAAATATTTCTTAAACTTAAGTTTAGGAAGGTCACGGATGAGCTTGTTCTTATTAAGCTTTAGAAGTGAATGAGAGCTACAATGCCCCAACCTTCTATGCCAAATCCAAGACTCATTGTCAAGAGCACTTAAACATTTAACATTTTGGCTTGCTAAAGACTTTAAATCAATAATGTAAACATTTTGAAAACGGGAAGCAGAAAATATCAATTTGTTTTGAAAATCAAACACATTGCATAAATCATTTTGAAAATTTACCTAAAAACCACTATCACAAAGTTGACTAATGATAATTAAATTATTCTTTAAAACTTTAGAAAATAAAACATCTTTAATTAAGGAGGTGCTACCAAGACCAATGGTACCTATTCCGACGATCTTGCTTTTTGAATTGTCACCGAAGGTGACGTATCCTCTATCGAATTCTTCAAGGGAGTTGAACTCGGAGGGATCGCCACACATGTGCCTCGAGCATCTGCTGTCGAGATACCACGAGCCTTTCGAAGTCCTACTTCTTTGTTGTTTATCCTACAAAATCAAGAAAGAATAGATTTTGGTACCCATATAAGTTTGGGTCCGGAAAGATTAGCTAAAAGTGACTTTTGAACCCATACTTGTATAGAGGGATACATCCTAAGATATTTATCCGAGTAGGTAATGATTTTGGGGCGGCCATATCTAGCATTTTTAGAATTACATTCATAAATCATATGTCCGGTTTTTCTACAATAATTACAGAATTTATTTTGAGAGATCCCCCTTACAAAAGTAGTGGGTTCTCTAGAAGACGTGGCTTGCTTGTTAAATCCAAGTCCATATGTGGTTCTAGCCGAACGTTGAGAACCTAGCAATTTGGTCAAATTTTGTTCACCTTGGGTGAACTTGGCAAGAGATTCCCTTAAATATTTAATAGTTGAATTCAAAGAATCAACATTTGGAATATCTTGGACCTTAAGGGAAAGTTCCTCATTCTTTTTTAGAAGTTGATCTTTTTCAGAAATTAGAATTTTATGTTTCTTTTCTAAGGCCAAAAATTTAGAGGTAAGTTCATGAAAACCTTCCTCTAATTGATCTCTCTCATTTTGGAGATCTTCATAAGACATATCATTATTAAAAGAAGAAGATGAGGAAGAGGAGTTGGAAGAAGATACCTCGTCAAATGCCATTAGGAATTTTCCACCTTCATCGCTTGACTCGCTTGAAGACATGGAGTCATCGCTTTCACTCCATGTTGATGCTTTGAAAGCCTTCTTGTTTTTCTTTTCCTTTAACCTTTTCATGAAAAGAGAGCACTCTGGTTTGATGTGGCCTTTCTTTCCACATTCAAAGCATGTAACTTCTTTTTCTGCTTTTGGCTCTTCCTTTCGTGCCCTTTGAAAATTCTTCTTTTTCTTCATGAACTTGCTCATTTTTCTTGCAAGTTGAGCAATATCGGATCCGCTATCATCGGAGGAGCTTTCTTGCTTTGCTTTGAATGCTATGTTCTTTTTCTCCTTGAAGATGTTACCTTCTTTATCGGCTTGCCTCTTCATCGTAATCTCATAGGTCATAAGTGATCCAATGAGTTCTTCAACCGGCATCTTCTTGACATCTTTCGCTTCTTGGATTACCGTCACCTTTGGAGCCCATGAGCTTGGTAGAACCCAAAGAATCATCTTGACCATCGTCTCTGTAGAAACATCATCTCCAAGAGACTTTCTCCCATTACACACATCAGTGAAGCGAGTAAACATCTCCGTAATAGATTCGTGTGGGTGCATGGTGAAACTTTCAAAGTATTGACGATACATATCTAATCTAGTGTCTTTGACTTTGTTCGTGCCCTCATGGGTCACTTCCAAAAGCTTCCAAATTTCATGAGAAGTGGTGCAAGTAGAAATACGATTAAATTCATTACGGTCTAACCCACAATGAAGAGAATTCATGGCTTTTCCATCAAGCTCAAAATTAGCAATGTCTTCGGGGGTCCATTTAGACTCATCTTTGCTAGAGAGAGTATAGCCTTGCAAAAAAAATCTATATATAGGATAGCCAATACTTCTAAGAAATGTAATCATGCGAGTTTTCCAATAATTGTAGTCGGTTCCATCAAAGAATGGAGCCCGAGTGATGGAATACCCTTCGGGTGCTTGTGAGGAAGAAGCCATCACTATGGATTTTGAGTTTGTAACCGGTTAAGGTATTACACAAACTCTCACTCTGATACCAATTGTTGGTCGGAGAGTGATGGCAAGAGGGGGGGTGAATTGCCTTTTAAAAAATTAATTAGCAAATTAAAAACACTTTATAAATGCAGCGGAAATAAAAAGAGGCAAGTCACAATTTGATAACGGAGTTCGGCTTAAACCAAAGCCTACGTCTCCGCTCCCAACTCAACCGTTGAGAGATTTATTTCAGCTTGCTTTTTAATGGTTGTAGCAAGAAACCCACTAGCCGTTTTATGGTAGGCTAGATCACCTTCGTACAGCTTGCTTTTTTATTATGGTTGTAGCAAGAAACCCAAAATGAAAGTGAGGAAGAAAAGGATGGTTTGTTTTAATGCAAACCCAATGAAGAACTAAACAATTAAAATAAATAAATTAAAACAAACTTGAGGAAGCCTTGAGCGCCAAGAGTGTGAGAGTAGTTGATGTAGAGGTAGCCCAAGCTTCAAGGATGGAGGTGGATCACTAGTAGCCTTTGAGGTTTGTCGTTTAGAGCTTCAAGGGATCAAAATATCATTACAATGTTTCGGGATTGTTCCCGGCATCCATCCTCGTCTATTTATAGGAGAAATATCCCCAAATACTTCAATATGGCCGTTGGAGGGCTTCCGGAGCCGTTGGGGGTCAAAAGTACAAGTCCAGTCAAAGCCCAACGACTAGTTTGACTGGGCTTACCGGCTGACCGGTGCTTCTCCACCGGCTGGCCGGTGCCTTGGAATGTGGAGAGTGCTTCTGCCCAGGAGCCACCGGCTGGCCGGTGAGAAGGCCACCGGTTGGCCGGTGGTGAGACAGTAGGTCTCACTATTTGAAGGAGTTCCACCGGCTGGCCGGTGGTGAGACAGTAGGTCTCACTATTTGATGGAGTTCCACCAGCTGACCGGTGGTGGGACACCGGTTGGCCGGTGGTCTTGACAGAGAGAAGATCCTTCTGTCCAGCCTCCACCGGCTGGCCGGTGCTGAGGCCACCGGTTGGCCGGTGGACATGAAAACAGTCCACTTTTCCTCCTTTGCCACTTCTTGCTCCTGAAATCATGCCTATTAACAAGAACACTTGAAACAATATTAGATCACGATGAGAGTGATTGTGATCATTAAAATCCAAGAGAGAGGGGTACAACAATTCTCATATCCATCATTACTAGATCCAATAAAATATGACCTCTTTAGACACTCATCTTCTTCAGAACTCCATTATCATTTCTACTCAAATCATTTTCCACCTTATTATCCTACCCCGGGTGGTAGTGTATAGTGTAATCTTAATCATTGAGTGGTTCAAGACATCTTCTTTTCCTCATGTTGATTTCTTTCTGTGATAAAATATACTTCAAACTCTTTTGATCGGTATAAATCTCACATTTTTCAACATAGAGATAGTGTCACCATAATTTTAGACTAATGATTACAGCTCAAAACTCTAGATCTGGAGTATGATTGTTTTTCTTAATATTTATTATCTGTCATGATACATAGGAAACAAATCTATCATTATTCATAAGGACACAAACAAGTCCATTGTTAAAGCATTACTATAAATAACAAACCCATCATTCCTTGATAGTAGAGTCATGATAGGAGTATTGAAAAATCTTATCTTCAGTTCTTAAAAACATTCTTCACTATCTTTTGTGTAAACAAATTTAACCCCATTACATGTGAGCTTTGTTAATGGGTTTTCCAACCATGAAAAATTATGGACGAAACGTCGATAATAACCTATAAAATCAATAAAACTGTGTATCGTAGTTATACTCATTGTTGATGGATATCCGTGGATTTCACTGGTCTTTGAAAGATCAATAGAGATTTAATCCTTAGAGATAATATGTCCAAGAAAAGAAATCTCTTGGAGACAGAATTCACACTTGCAAAACATCCCATATAACTCATTTATTCTAACATTCATTAGAATAATGAACAAGAGATTTTCATGATCTTTGAAACTTTTTTACTATACCATGATATCATCAATAAATATCACTAAAAAGTCATCAAGATATTCATTTAACACTCAATTAATTAGATCCATGAAGACATTGGGTTAATTAGTCAATCCAAAAGGCATTACTGTATACTCATAATTCTCGTACCTGGTTTGAAAAGCTGTATTTAAAATGTCTTCCGTGTTCACACAAAACTGATGGTATCCATATCAAAGGAAAATCTGTGAAAAATATTATGCACCATGAATTTGATCAAATAAATCATCAATGAAAGGTAAGGGATACATATTCATTATTGCTATAGCATTGATCTCCTTATAGTCAATGCACAACCTCATAGATCCATATATTTTCTTAACAATAAGGAATGGGGCTCCCCATAGAGAAACACTAGTGAGAATAAATCCCTTATTACTCAATTCCTCTAGTTGATTCTTTAGTTCCACAAATTCCATAGTGGGCATTTTATACGGAGTCTTTAATATGGTCCTTGAACCACGGATTAAATCAATGGAAAAATCAATTTCTCATTTTAGAGGATGTCTATGTAAATCCTCTAGAAACAAATCAACATATTCTTGCACAATAGTTACGTCCTCTATTGGAACATTATTTTTCCCACCAATAGTTATTTAATACTCTTCTTCCCTAATAATTGAATTATGTAGAGCTACTGGGGGTGCCTCTAGATAATAATCAGGTGGTGACGTTTTTGCACTAAAGATAAGTTACTCTTTATTATCATCGAAAATTGTAACCTCATTCTTCTTAAAATAAATTTTCACATAATGGTCCGAAAGCCAATCCATTATGAGTGTTATATCAAATTAAATCAAGTGTACGATGATGATATCATCAGATAAAGAACATTTATATGACCTAATGGGAAGTAATTCACAAAACATTGTTGCGATGAAACTACCCTTAGGTGTTTTGACCGACAAATTCCTAGTTAAGTCAAATTGAAAATATCTAATTTTATTAGCAAACTGGGAAGATATGAAATAACGAGATGATCCAAAAAAAAAAATTACTAAACTTCTGGAAATCATTAAATTACGAGCCATCATGTCTTTTGGAGCTTCAATCTCAGTAGTACTGATCGCATAAGTTTGACCTTGATCCCTTGGCCTTTTTTAAGGTAAGTTCCCCGGGATCTTAGGATATTTATTTTCATAATTCCCATTTTCTCTACAATTGTTTCTTTCAACATTGACAGCCTCTTTCATCCCCATACAATCACGATCATGGTGGCCTTTTCACCACACTTTTAACAGACTCACATTCCCTTCAAGAATGTACCATGTTGTTTCATCCCACATTTACCATAGGGTGGATATTCAACATTTTCCATATTCCCATTATTTCCATTTTCCAGAATTTCCAATAGATATCGTTTTCTCTTACATTCAATTAATTTTGTATGAAATGGAGAATAATATAACTGTCTTGATAGTGCATGATAATATATATTTGTACTATTAAAAGGATTGTGAGACTAATTCTCGTTGGAGAAATGGTTTTAACCCATTAAGTAATCGGTCTATATTACTAATTAGGTTACATATAAAATATGTTGCATGCCTTTCTAACCTTGTAATGTTAACTCATACTTTGTGACATACTCATCCTCCTTTTTCCTCAGATTCAAAAATTGTATTTCCATATCCACTCGATGGTTATGAGGAAATTATTTTTATAAGAAAAACTATTTAAACATCCTCTATTCCATGTTATATACTTATTAATCTTCCTTGGTGTTTTGGATTAACCACCAACATTGATATGCATCTCCAGTGAGAAGATAAACTGCCATGACAACTTTTTCCCTTTCGCTACACCCCCAAGCATGAAATATTTTCTCTATGGAATTTATCCATTACTCAACTACTAATTGATTTGTACTCCCATTGAATGATTCTGTTTGTTTTCTCATGAAGAGGTATGCCATTAATCCTATGTGTTTTGGATCAGGGTCCTCTCTATAGGTATGGTTATTATTCATAACTTGAGTGAGTTGTCCTAGAATGGTGATAAGCTGATCAGCACCAGTTGCATAACAAACACCACTATAATTATCTTGAGTATGAGGTAAATCCCTACATATATTACATTAGTTGATATGATTTCCATTATTTCTACTAGGCTCCATTTATAAAGTATGGCATACAGTAGATTAGTTTATGAATCACAATACAAAATTCCAAACGTGTAAAACACATAACATAAGTTGAACAATTTATGGATATAATCCATAATCATAAAAAACATCATTGAGGAGGTATATACTCATAAATCCTTCCTAATGGATTGTAAACAAAATGTAAATTATGCTAACCATACCCCCAAGAGTATCATAACCAAAAGTGAAGCAACGCCCATTGTTGTGCACTAGTTTTTGTTCGAGTCTAGTTTAAAGCAATGTTTTCAGGTTTTACCCTTAGGTACATCTGTGCCAGAGCCGCCAATACCTTCTTGTATCTGGGAATGGATGTATTTCTGGGAAGTCTCACAAAATCTCTACATTACTAAAATTATAGGATGTTAATCTATAATAATCCCCATTATCTATCTATGGTTAATGTTCTCTAATCAGAGTTTTTCTAAATATAATTTCCAAGGCATATATTAAACATCCTCTGATACAAAATGTAACACCACTACACTAGTTACATAGTTTCTGTGCATTATTACATTACATTGGCATGATCACAATGGATCAAATCCCAAACGATCGTTCAATTTAGTAGCCTTGGATGTACTGTATATATTAATATGTTTTACATAACATAGTGAAATAAAATGATCAACTAAATTTTTGCCCAATTTCCCACAATTAAATACTTAGCCTATCTCTGTCGTTCAACCAAAAAATATTTCTCACATCCTGGAAAAAACAAAACATAGTAATGGGTGAGATCAGATCCTTAGTAAGGATAACAATATACCGAAAACATTAATAAATAAGAATAAATAATTAAGGCAATATATAGGACTAAAACATAATCCTTTTAAACATAGACTTCTGCATAATATATACCATATAAATCAAATAATTCCTTTTAATTATACAAATAGATATTCTATTAGTCGAATAATCACATGCAATATCAATATCCAATTTCATAATGATGGAATGCATAATACCAGACTTCATAGCCACGTAGTCAAGGCCATGGGCTAAGACTTCAAAACATATTTCATCAAGTCCTCATGACAAGACACCAGTTTGTCTCATTAGACCTATCGATGCATCGAGGGGATATAGTGGGCTCCATCCATCACTTAATATGTCCAATGCATTCCTCATATGAAAATGTTTAAACATAATGTAAACAT
Source organism: Viscum album (assembly GCA_963277665.1). Taxonomy (NCBI): domain Eukaryota; kingdom Viridiplantae; phylum Streptophyta; class Magnoliopsida; order Santalales; family Viscaceae; genus Viscum; species Viscum album. The sequence continues at coordinate 519,477,162 of OY728153.1, read as the reverse complement.
TCTTATTTAAACAATCATACCAAATGTCAAATACATTATCCATAAACCATGAATGGTTTAAAAATTAAAAATCCACAATAAAACATATCAAAAATCCTTTAATACAATATGGATGTTTTGTATCATAACAAATCAAATTCAAACAAGCTTAAATTCAATCAAGGGTTGTTTCCATTGATGAAATCATAACTTTTTGAGAGAAATATCTCTTTAAATTTTGAAATCATTTAAAACTTATATAATTATAAAATAAAACATTTATTTCAAAAATATTCTTATAATCCTATATTGGATGCTTCGACAATGTTATAACTGAGGAAAATAGACTCACCTACCATATAAGTTAAATAAATACTCACTTACTATAATTTTGTCGAAAAGGTTAAAAAGTAATTTGATTAGAAAACAATAGAAAGATTACATTCAAAAAAATATGTGGTCAAATAAGGGTATACATGACATTTACCCATATTCTATATAATAGTAGGAATGTTTTGAATTACATTTTTACGAAAACACAGTTGTGGATGATAAAATGGTCCCACTAGATAGTTACCTATTGACAACCTCGGATAAGTTAAGAAATTGTAGAATTAACCATTACCTTGTACTATTACTTATTCGATGGTATGTTAACCACATTTATAATAGTTGAAACATTGTTATTATATTATAAGATAATCATATACATAAATATGATATCATATATGATCTTATAATAATGACTTGATAATAATATGTTATTAGTATCATTGTTTCGGGTGTAAACTGATTCATTTTCTATTATATTCTTGATTACGTAAGACATGTTTGTTATGGATAGGATGTATTTGATTCATATACATAATGATATTATGTTCATGATCATTATTTTTAATCATAAAAATTATTCTTCAATAATTATGAAGGTGAATGAATCTCTTCATGTTCGTGGATACGGTAATCCGTACGTACGCACGAGCAAAAATATAATTATATTAATGGTGAAATCGTATTTAATTTGATGGTATATCATATATAAATATTCATTAAAATTTTATATTTATTATTTACCAATGTTATACACATTATTATACCCATCCAAATAATGCATTTTTTGAATAAAAAACTACACCATGACGTGGAGATAGTAAGTTGTACGTACGCATGTATGGTGACTTTGTAATTTATAGGGTGGATAAAATAATGAATATGGTTTTACATATTTATAATAACATAAAATTATGTATAATTTACTGTATTTATTATTTCGGTATTGAAATAACAAATATAGAAGAAGTAGATGTAGAAATGAACTCGAAAGAAGGAGGTGAAATTATTACGTCTTCTTCAAGTGTTTCTTTTTGAGTTGATCAAAAAGTCTCCATAGGTTGGCATTCAGATCCAAGTAATTCCTTTATGTATAATTTAGGTTTTCTAGAGGATATTTGGGTAGGTTTTGGATGATCCAAATGGCTTTGTAGGTGTGAATTTAACAAAAATGGAAGTACCGTTTTATAAGAGGGGTAAGGGTCACTTTTGGAAAAGTATTAAATATTTTTTTATAATATTTTTTTTTTCAGTTTATAAAGGTCTAAAAATGATTTATATAGATGATAAGGTGGTAATGGGTCGAAAACGTATCAACCAATAGGTTTCAGAGAGGTTTTGGTCACCAAATTGACCTTTTATTTTAGATTTTACTCTTAATTAAATAGTTTGACATTTACCATTTCTCTTTATATTTTTATATAATATGGTTAATAAGAATAATATAAAAAGACAAGAGAACCCCATGTGGTTCATTATTATTTTATCTAACCTTATCTATGTACTTTTTCTTAACATTATATTTTTAATAATGTTTTATCAATTAAAAATATAGAATTTGTTTTAAAAACAAAATTATGTCAAATTTGACACTATTTAGTATTTGGTTATTGTGAAAATCATAACAACATCTTTACTTCAAACAAAAAATATTTAATCAACTCTAATATTTCAAATTATCCTAGAAAATTAGTGTAATTCATCATAAGACTCAATTTAAATTTATTTGGATATTTTAAATATCCATTACATTAATATTTTATTAATAAAGTAATTTTGGCATCATAATTGTATCATAAATAAGTTAAATTATATAATGTCTAAAAAATATAAATAAAATACCATTATGTAAGAAATATTTTTATCATTCTAATAATATTTATGTCCGGATTGATATTGTGAGAAACTATATATTAATATTGATTTAGTTATTAAAATTTGAATTTAACACTTTTAACTTTTCTTCAAATAAAATAATAATAAATGTCCTAATAAAATAAAAGTATACCAAAAGGATCTTATGTTATTCCTAAGGTTGTTTTTGTCTAATTACTCTTATATAATATAACTAGGACTTGTGTTACGGTAATTATAATATAATTTTTACCCTATTTAATTTTCACCATGGTAAATAAAAGTCAAAAGATACTATTCACCAAAAAAAAATTTTATCTTATCAACCCACATTTTACTTACTGATGTAAAATGTGTCTCTTTGATTTATGAAATTCAACTGACAGATGTAGTAAAATTGTGTTTTTAGAAAATTTGAAAATTCCACTAGAAGGTGGGTAAAAGACTGTAGAAAGATCAATAAAATTATATATATATATATATATACTTATTATAAAATGACTCGGTATGATCAAAATAATTATGTAGATGCTTAAAATACAATATGCGGTGAATTATATACATAAAAAATTTCCTTAATCAAGGAAAGATATAAGTTAAACAAAGGTAAACTACGAAAATTCACAACACCTCTAACACAAATTGGAGAATTGGAATATGGTATGGAGTTACAATCTTCTCGTTCTACACACATGCTTGAATCATGAAAGTGATTCCGAAAAACAGGTTCTAGAAATATGGATCCAGAAATTGAAACTTAACCAAATATTAAAATATGATATTCAACCTTAAAGAGTATAGAATCTAAATGAATCAGAGTACATGTGTAGTAAATATAATAAAATTATACATTCCTTACAATACAAAATGCAGCGGAAAGAAAAGTAGTAAAACTAAAAGAAACAAGATAAATGTCTTTTAACCCAAAGAGAAGGGTATCCAACAACCTTGGATAAAGGTCCCTTTATTTTTTATAATTTCAAGAAAGTCTGTCTTACCCACACCAGGGTATGCCCCCAATACGAATATCGGTGTCTCTATCTTGATATCCCCACAAGCCCTCAACTTCAAGGTTGTTGGAACCTCTATCTCCCTCATTAAGGAAGCCCTTGAACTTCAAGGTAGTTGACACCTCTATCATCCTATCCCAGGAAGCCCTCTAATGTAATCACCAACATTCAGAGTCGCACAATGAAATATGAACGAGCAGTTCAGTATGCACAAATAATGAAAATATTCTCTCTCTAGAAATCACCTTAACAGAGTGTGGTCTATAGAGTGATCAACTTTTTGTTGATCTCTTTCAAATGAGCTATTATTTATTGGCTCGGTTGGAAGGGTCGGCTCCCTCCTCCAACGGTCATATTTTCCTTAAATTTTGGAGGGACCTGTACACGTTTCACTAAACAAAGTGTTAGTTAGAAACAGAATGGAAGACATTGTTTTATAATGAATTAAGTATAAGTAGAAGAAAAACTAAATTTCGGAGTGTACATAAATATAAGTTTGGATTCTAACCCATAATGAATTCGGAGTCTTTGATAAAAAGGATATTCGGATTTTTTTTTATAACAATTCAGAACCTAAATTCTGTCGAAATCTGGAGACTGAATTTCTATGGAAATTCGGAGTCTAGTTTCACCAGAGTTAAGAATATGAACTTACAATGTTCGGACTAAAACTTATATATGTTCAAAGTCGAAATAGTAAATGTTCGGAGTCGAACATAGTAAAAGTTCGGAGTCAAACTTAGTAAAAGTTTGGAGTCAAACTATTAAATGTTCGGAGTCGAACTTAGTAAAAGTTCAGAGTCGATCTAGTAAATGTTTGGAGTCGAACTTAGTAAATGTTCGGAGTCGAACTAGTAAAAGTTCGGAGTCCAGAATTCGGATTTGAACTTTGTTACAGTTCATATCCGGAATTCGGAGTGAAACTTTATCAGACTTCATATCCAGAATTCAGAGTGGAACTTTATTAGAGTTCATATCCAGAATTCAGATCCTAAAACAGAATTCTTCATATCTAATCCTTATATCATTCCGAGGTTTTTACATGAATCCGATTTTCATACTTAATAAAAATATTGCTATGTATAAGAAAAATCTAGGTTAGGGTAAATTTCTTTAAGGTAGTAAATTTTACTTATATAAGTAATATAGATATTTTCATAAGTATAAGGTGTTTGTGATTTTCAAAACATGAAGGAATGGAAAAGTAATATGGAAAACCTTATTTACTCAAAAATCTCCCCCTTTTTGGAAATCAAAAACATCCTTACGAAAAAGAATATATGGACTTTGAAAAATTTCATTACACTCTGAAATTAAAACTTATCTCCCTTTGTTCATGGATGATAGTGAATACAACTAACTCCCCCTTGGGAATTGAAAGACTATGGATTGTATTCTGAATTTCCAGTGTAGAGTTTTAATTATCATGGGAATGGAAAAATTCGTAATGTGAAAGTCCCCCTTACATTAATGATTTCTATACTTAGAAATATTTCATTCTAATCTTTTCTTTCTCCCCTTTTGAGTAGTTCTTTTTTCTTCTCCCCATTTGTGATTTTCAAAACGAATTTAGGGAATGGAAACGAAATATGGTACCTAAAACATTAGTGTATAAAAAACAAGATACAACCAACCAAATATTTCATTAGTGTTGAGAAAATATTATAGAAGGAATGAAAAATACAACAAAAGATCGTAGTGTGTTTATTTGTCTTCCTTTTCCTTTGGGATCAGCTTCTTCAACAAGGTTTTGAGCTTCTTCAAATCTCTTTGGTCTTCCTAAGCTTGCCTCTCCATGGATTTTATTCTTTCATTATGGGATTTCAAAGATTCTGCCTAAGCCTTTATGGCCTCTTCCTGCATCTTTAGTAACTCATCTTGCATTTCCAGCTTCTCTTTAAACTCAAACTGGAAATCTCTTTCCCCATTCCAGTTTTGAGCTACCGAGTTAATCTTCCCATTCAAGTCTCTTAAACTGTTGATTTCGAGTGATTTGATCAACGATCATCTCTTCTTGATGATTCTAGATCTTGTTATCTTCAGTGTTAAAAACTGCTTTCACCTCATTCTGAAAATTATCATAGCCATCCATGTATTCTTCAACATTATTATACCACATGGTTATTTTTCTGCTTGATTTTATATGCACATCATAATTGATATGAAAAAATCTATTGTTAGACTCAATCTTTATACACTTATCCATCCCCATATATAAGGCTTCTGATTTCTGATTCAAACTATGCTACATCATCTGGCATCTAGAGTCTATAGTTGGAAAAATTGGAATGGTGTCCACCAATATCTTCAGGGATTCAACCACAAAATCATGACCATGTGCTGATGACTCCGAATCTCATAATTTACTTGGAGATTTTTCTTCTTCAGTTTTCACCAGTTTCCTTTAATAAGAACCACCAACCTCCTTCTTCCTGAAAATCTCTTTTGTTGGAGTATCCATCAAAACTTGATTCCCCTTTTCAGCTTTCATAATGGGTTGATCATCTGGAGATTCTTCCTCACTTTCTGATAATTGAAAAATCAGATCTTCATCTGGTTTTTCCTTTTCTGTCCATTCTTTAAGGAAATTCATGTCATAAGATTCTTCCTCATCATAAAGAACATTTTCCTTCTCTTCCTCTTGATCATCATTATCCTACCCACTTTCATTATCAACTTCTTTTCCCGAAGTGGTTAATTTTTCAAATTCATCCTTTTCTTGATACTTTTATACATGTTTGATCAAATCATCATGATCATCACATCCTTGTTCTTATTCTTCTTCTTCTTGAACAACTTCTTCGTCTTGTTTTTTAACATCTTCTTTTTCTAATTCTTCAACATCCTCTTTACCCTTGGATTTTTCCGTAGTGACATAGTTATTTACTGGAGTCTCTGGTAAAGATGGTTGGACATCAATGGTTTCTGGAATGGGAATCTTCTTAGAGGCTATATTAGTATCTCTTATCATGGATTGCACAAGCTCAGCTTCAGACACTTTTTTCTTCATCTTTTCTCTTTTTCCTCTTTTTCTATCACATCCGCAACTTTTTCCCTTAAGGGCTTAGCCTAGCAGGGTCCAATCTGAACTGTGGATCCCCTTCTTTTATCTTCTCTTTGTCTTCCCTCCACTTGGCTGCCACTTCATCTATATAGGATTTCTGTTTCTTTGGATTGGTTGGTGTGGATTGAGTTTCCTTAGATTTGGGGGATCTGTCATCACCAACCACATCATTAAGCTTCCTCTTCATAGAAGATTTCTTCACCAGTTCAGCCTTCTCGACATTTTCAGGAATGGCCTCAGCCTCTCCCTCTGGTAAGGGGTATAATTCTCTAGATTCAGTAGAAATTCACATCTTTATCCTTTTCAAAGTATCATCACTAATGAGCATAAGCTTACAATTCTGAACTTTTGACTTACAAGAAACTTTGAATGAATCTAAGCACCGAACTATCTACTTTGATAATAAGGCGAGGTACATAATGATTTGGGCTCTCAATTTCCCTTCTTTTATATTCTTGACTGTAATTAAAACATGCCTCATCAAATTTATCTTCCTTAGATTTACCAGGAAATCTAGGATGTAAATATCACTCTTCTTCAGATTATCCTTGTCACCCCTTCTTGGTATGAGAAAACCTTGTACCCACAACTGTAGAATCCGATTATTCGGAGTGATATGAGCAATCTTAGTAGTATTGGTATCTTTAAGTCCAAGACATTTCAATGCCTTCAACTTGTTGAAACTTACTTGCTCATATGAATGATTATGTGTGCAAAATTCAGTTTCCCCTTCATAAGATTAACCCACCAAGCATGAAGCCTTGGTGTAAGATAATTTATAAGTCTTACCATAAGACTTTAAGGAAAGTAACTCTCTTCCCTCTTCCTACAGGAAGGAAATAGACTCGTAAAAATCAACAAGTAAATCTGTATAAAACGGATCCTGTTTTTCTAACTTGACAAGAAAACATCTTCCCAGCCATTCAATATGATATTCTTAGATATAAGAGAATCAAACTTATAGAAATCTAGATTCACTAATGTTTCCCTGAAGACTAACCAATTTGAGAGTGGATTTGAGTTAGACATGTCTTGAGATGTAGCTTCAACAGACATTCAGAGTTGAGAGTTATGGAAGATTTGGAACGGCTTTGAAAAAGATTGGAACGGTCCTTAAGAAGAGAGTCAGGGCTTCGAGACGTGAAAGCTTTGAAAAACCGATGTGGGATGACTTTCAGGGTCCCCTTTATATACACGATGGAGGTGACCTTTGGTCTTGCAAAAACCATCTAACGGTTGAAAATCCTTTTAATATGATCTGATAGTTGAGAACATTCCGTCAAGGAAAACTTGACTCAATTATTTTGAAGTTTTTTAATAAAAAACACTAGAATCTGAAATTACTTAAAACTCATAGAGAAATACCAGCAAGCAAAAGATGACTACAAAAACTTAAGTAAGGAAATCATACCTTTCGGATTGGCTAGAAATATTTTTCGTGATTGGTAAAGTTCTTCTTCAGAAAAAAAATCACTAAGAAAAACTCACTATGAAAATCATCATTACGAAAGTTCATTACCAAAATTCACATTACAGAAAATTCATTACGAAAATTTTTGTTCCAGAAATTTTCCATACGATAATATCATTTCTAAAAATTTCCATTTCGAAATTTCTTTTCCGAAATTTCCATTCCGAGAATTTCCATTCCGAGAATTTTCATTCCAAAATTTTTCCAAAACTTGTTACAAAAAAAATTTACATACATAAGTTTGAAATGAAAAACTGACAATGAATATTTTGATTAAAATAACTTGAAAATGTACTTCCCCTGTGAAAAAGAGGTTATTACGGTAAGGATAATTTTTCAACAAGGAGTTAATAAAGATGTATAACCTCATGATTATCATTCCTAACTTCTATTTAATGTATTAAAATCTATCGGAGTGTAAAGATTTTGTGAACATATCATCAAGTTGATCTTGTGTTCCAATAAACTGAAGAATGATATCTCCTTTAAGTGTGTGATCCCTAAGAAAGTGATTTCTAATATCTATGTTCTTTTCATGAGAGTGATGTGATAGGTTATTAATAAGGGAAATGGAACTTGTGTGATCACACAAAATTTGAGTCTTTGTAAAACTCAAGCCATTGTTTGTGAGTGTGTGTTGCATCCACAACACTTGAGCACAACAACTTTTAGCTGATTCATATTCAGCTTTAGCAGTGGAGAGTGCTACAGAATGTTGCTTCTTGCAGGACCAAGAAACTAATTAATCTCCTAAGAAAAGGCAAGTTCCAGATATACTCTTTCTATCCATTCTACAACCACCAATGTCTATATCCGAAATTCTTTTTAAGATAAAACCATTTCCAGATGTATAAAATAATCCTATATCCATGGTTCCATTTAAACAGTGAAAAATTCTTTTCACTGCCTTTATTTTAGATCACTTAGGATTGGATTGATATCTTGCACATAAGAATACTGAAAACATCAAGTCTAGATGACTAGCTTTCAAGTAAATTGGGCTTCCTATCATACATCTAAAAGATGATTGATCTACTGGTTTCCCAGCTTCATCAAGATCAAGTGTGTTTGAGGTATCGATAGGAGTACTAATACTTTTAGTTCTGTCAAATCCATACTTTTTAAGTATATATTTAATATACTTATGTCGGGATATATAGGTTCCTTCTTGTTTTTGAGAAATTTGAAAACCAAGGAAAAATGTTAACTCACCCATCATACTCATTTCAAACTCATATTTCATTAGACATGAAAAAGAATCAGTTAAAGATTGCTGAGTTGAGACAAATATGATGTCATCAACATAAATTTGAACAATAAAAACATTTTTCTTATCTTTCTTCATAAAAAGGGTTGGATCTACATTTCCCTTAACATAGTTATTTTGAAGCAAAAATATTGTAAGTCTATCATACCAAGCTCATGGGGATTGTATAAGGCCATACAAAGCTTTGGTAAGTTTAAAAACATAATCAGGATGTTTTTTATCTTCAAAGCCAGGAGTTTATTCAACAAAAACTTCCTCTTGAACATAACCATTAAGGAAAGCACATTTCACATCAATTTTAAATAGTTCAAAATTGAAGAATGCTGCAAAGGCATGTAAGATACGAATAGATTCAAGTCTAGCTACTCGAGCATAGGTTTCTTCATAGTCTGTTCCCTCCTGCTGATTATAGCCTTTAGCAACTAGTCTATCTTTATTTCTAACTATGACTCCGTTTTCATCACACTTGTTTGTGAAGACCCACTTTACTCTGATAACAGTGGTTTCGTTAGGTCTTTCAACTAAGGTCCAGACTTTATTCCATTCAAATTCATTTAGTTCATCTTGCATGGCTTTGATCCAATCATCATCACCTAAAGCTTCATCAGTTCTTTTTGGTTCTAAGTGGTAATGAAATTCTAGATGTTCTACTTCATTTCTCAAGAAACTTCTAGTCCTTACAGGTTGATTTACATCACCAATGATACTATCACTAGGATGATTCTTAAGAAACACCTGGTTTGGGTTTTGTAAAACCTGTTCATCAACATAGGGTAGGAAATCTTCTGGGGTAAATGTTTTAGAAATATCTTCTTGAACATTTTCCTTATCTGAAGGATTTTCTATCAAAGGTTGATAATCAGTTTTTGAAAACACATCTGACGTTGTAGGTTTTTATGGTTTAAAATCAGAAGGATCAGATTCAACAAATTTTACATGCAGTGTTTCCTCAATAGTACAAGTGTTTTTATTGAAAACACTATAAGCCTTAGAAGTTGTGGAGTAGCCTAAGAAAATTCATTCATCATATTTTGGTGCAAATTTGTGTATATTATCATTAGTATTCAGGATGAATACCCTGCAACCAAAAACCTTGAAGTAGGAAAGTCATGGTTTTATACCATTCCATAACTCATAAAGTGTTTTATTAAGAAAAGTTCTAATAAAAAATATATTTATAGTATAACATGCAGTACTTACAGTTCAGCCCAAAAATTTATAGCTATAGAATATTCACTCAACATGGTTCTAGTTATCTCTTGAAGAATTCAATTTCTTCTTTCTACTACACCATTTTGTTGAGGAGTTCTAGGTGATGAAAAGTTGAGAGTAATACCTTTTCTACTACAAAAAGTATCAAAATCAGAATTTTTAAATTCTCCTCCATGATCACTATGAATAGTTTTCAGTGGAAGGTTATTCTTATTTTTAACATGGGCTCTAAAACTTTTACAATAAGAAAAAGCTTCAGACTTCTTTGTTAGAAAATAGACCCATGTAAATCTAGTGTATTCATCAACTAGAACAAACACATAGTATATGCCTCCAATTCTTCCAGTTTGTGTTGTACCAAAAAGATCCATGTGCACTAACTGTAATGCATCAGTTTTTGAGACTTCACTGATTGATTTAAAACTAGATTTTTGTTGCTTTCCACAATGACAAGAATCACAAACATTAGAAGAATAAAATCTATGCTCTGGGAGATCTTTAAGTAGTCTATTCATAGATTGTTTACATAAGTTTCTAAGGTTACAGTGACCTAGTCTTCTATGCCTTAATGAAGAATGATCTTCCATTGCACTAAGGAAAAGTAAATCTTGGCTCCTATGGTCTTCTATGTTTATAGTGTAAACATTATCTTTCTTGTTGGCAGAGAGGATAAACTCTTCCTTGTAATTGTGTACTAAACATTTACCATTCCTAAAATTCACATGGTATCATTCATCAAATAATTGACTAATGGTAATGAGGTTGTGCTTAAGAACCTTAACAAAAAAAATGATTCAAATCATTGTTTTACCAAGAAGAACAATATTACCTATACCAACAATTTCTCCCTGAGCATTATCTCTGAAAATTACCTTTCCTCCTTTCGTCTTGATAATCTTTTCAAAATAGCTTTTGTTACCAGTCATATGTCGGGAACATCAACTATCCATGTACCATGTATTATTGTCGGTACTTATTTTACCTTCATCAAAACATGAAAAGAGTGGCACTTTCGGAATCCAAACTTTTTTGGATCCGAGATTTCTAGATAGCAATATTTTGGATACCCACATCTTCCTAGAAAAATAAGCCTTATGAAAACCTAATGATTGGGTTTTGTTTAAAGAACAATTCTTTTCCCAGTGACCACCACATTGACACTTATTACAAAATGGGGAACTTTGTGGAACAAAATAATTGTTACTAAAATTTGGATGTGCATGGGTATAACCAAATCCAGATTTGTTTCTTAAAGGTCGTATTTGTGAATACATCATATCAAAATTTTATTTACCAGTAGTAATGTTTGACAAACACTTATTTAAGGAAAAACTTTCGGACTTGAGTTTTACAACCATGTTTTTATCTTAAAAATAATTAGATTTGGAACTAGATCTAGGCTCGAAAAAACTTTTCTTATGAATTACTTTTTCTAGATCTTTATAAATCTTATCCTTTTCAGAATCACTTCTTAACAATTTTTTTGAAATACTTATGATATCAGCATTTTTCTTGTCAAGATCTTTAGAAAGATATGATATTTCTTTTGTATGAATATAATTCATAGAGTTTTCCTTATCAAGATTTTTATTGAGTTTAGAATTCTCAATCTCAAGAAGTTCAGAAATACTAGAAACTATTTCATAGGTAGGTAAAGTATTTTCTTCATCAAAAGAAGATTCTTCATCTGAAGAGTTATAAAATTTGTTATTATTATAATTTAAAGAAACATTGGTCAACGATTCAGCATTGTGTACCTTAGCCATGAAGATATGATTTATAATTGGTATACTCTCTATAAGACCTGGATTCTTCTGTCCAGAAGATTCATAATCTGAAGATTCATTTGAAGAGTCACGACCACTGGCACTCAAGTGTCAATGGATTTCAGAACATTCTTAGCTTTGGACATATAATAATTCTTTCTATTCCTTTCATAATGCCTCCCTTTCCTTTCTTTATTCTTAAGAAAAGGACAATCTGGTTTAATATTTCCATCTATCTTGAATTCATAACAAATAACTTCTCCATATTTCTATTCCTTTTTCCTATACATGGATTGGAAATTTTTTTGACCAGCTATCTGGTTCATCCTTTGAGAAATATTTTCTATCTCATTCTCTGAGACTTCACTATCACTAGATTCTAATTGAATAACCACCTTCTTAAACATAGATCTAGTTACTCTCTCAGGATTCTTAGCTTTCATATGATTTGATGTTGTTGTCAAAGAAACAGTACCATTCCCATTATTCTTTTTGATGTTGTCAACATCTCTCTTCATTCTTGTTTCATGTTGGAGAAGAGTTCCAAACAACTCATCTAACGAAATTTTAGTGACCTTCCTGTTCTCATCAATATCATTTCTCTTTGAATCCCACTCATTGGGCATACTACCTATAATTTTATCCACAAGAGCTTCATCATTCAGTCATTTCTCTCCCATAGATTGTATACTGTTCACAATTGTCATAAATGTCTGTTGAACTTTCAAAATGGGTTCACCGTAAGGATAATTGAAACCATGATATTATGCTATTAACATAGCTCTTCTTATCTCTATCATTTTGGATGTACCAAAATGAGTAACATAAAGTTTCATCCATATCCAATTAGTTGTTCCTCATGAAGAAATTTGGCTATATATATTCTTATTCAATGAACAAAGTATAATATTGCGTACCTTAAATTTCAATTGATAATCATGCTTTCCTTGGTTTGTGAGGGAACTTACTTCTTTATCAGGAAATTTTAAAACGTCCAGTAAGCATAACGAAATTTTCTATTCCAGTATTTATAACGAATGTCTTCATTCGATCTCACCAATACTCATAATCATTTCCATAAAAAATTGGTGGTCTTGCAGGATTAAGGTTATCAATGAAACCAACATTTATACCTTCCATATCTAAGAAAAACATTGACACAAAAACTTATTAGATGTATAAGCATGTAAACAAGAGAAAATATTCTAAGCAAGGGAAAAAAATTGTATATCTATGCAAAAAATTGAATCTGAACTATGATTTCAAAAAATATGAATCCGAAAAATATGAATCTGAGAAATATGATATTACACCAGATTTAACCAAACCCTCTGATACCAATTGTAGGATCGAAATAATTATGTAGATGCTTAAAATACAAGGGGGGGGGGGTGAATTGTATAATTTAAAATTTTCATTAAACAAGGAATGATATATGTTTAACAAAGTTAAACTATAAAAATTCAAAACACCTCTAGAACCAATTGGATAATTGGAACAAGGTATGATGTTACAAACATCTAGTTCTACACACTTTCTTGAATTAAGAAAGAGATTCCGAAAAATAGATTCTAGAAATATTGATCCGTAAATTGAAACATAACCAGAGTTTACAATATGAGATTCAACCTTAAATCATATAGAATCTAAATGAATCAGAGTATAAGTGTAAATAAATATAAGAAAATTATACTATCCTTACAATACAAAATGTAGTTGAAAACCCATTTGTAAAACTACAAGTAACAAGATAAAATTCTTTTAACACAAAGAGAAGGGTATCCAACGACCTTGGATAAAGGTCCCTTGATTTATACTTTCAAGCAAGTCTATCTTACCCACACCATGGTAGGCCCTCGATACGAAGATCGGTGTCGATGTATTGTTATCCCCGAAAGACCTCAACTTCAATGTAGTTGGAACCTCTGTCTCCCTTAGCAAGGAAGTCCTCGAACATCAAGGTAGTCAACACCTCTGTCTTCCTATCCCCAGAAGCCCTGAAATATAATCACCAACATTCGAAGTCACACAAAGAAATCTGAACAAGAGGTTCAGTACACACAAAGCATGAAAAGCATCTCTCTCTAGAAAAAATATTAATAGTGTGTGGTCTCTAGAGTGATCAACTTGTTGTTGAGCTCTTTCAAATGAGATCCTATTTATAGGCTCGGTTAGAATGGTCGGCTCCCACCTCTAACGGTCATATTTTCCTTAAATTTTGTAGTGACCTGTACACGTTTCACTAAACCAACGATTAGTTAGAAACAGAATGTACGACATCGTTTTATAATGAAATAAGTGTAAGTGTAAGAAAAAATAAATTTCAGTGTGTATGTAAATAAAATTTCGGAGTCTAACCAAAAAGGAATTAAGAGTCTATGATAAAAAGGATATTAGGATTATATTTTATAGGAATTCGGAACCTGAATTTTGTAGAAATATAGAGTCTGATTTTCTATGGAAATTCGGAGTCTGGTTTCACCAGAGTTCAGAATCCGAACATACTATGTTCGAAGTCGAACATGTACAGGTTCGGAGGTGAACTATTAAAAGTTCAAGGTAGAACATAGTAAAATTTCAGAGTCTAACTAGTAAAAGTTTAGAGTCAATCATAGTAAAACATTGGAGTCGAACTAGTAAAAGTTCAGAATCAAACTTAGTAAATGATCGGAGTCGAACTTGTAAAAGTTCAGAGTCAAAATTAGTAAAAGTTCAAAGTCGTACTAGTAAAAGTTCAGAGTCGAACATAGTAAATGTTCGAAGTCAAAATAGTAAATGTTCGGAGTCCATAATTCGGAGTTGAACTTTATTAGAGTTTGTATCTGGAATTCGGAGTGGAACTTTATCAGACTTCGTATCCATAATTTGGAGTGGAACTTTATTAGAGTTCGTATCCAGAATTCAGATCCTAAAACAGAATGCTTCATATCTAATCATTATATGATTCTGAGGTTTTGACATGAATCCGATTTTCATACTTAAGAAAAATATTTCTATGTATAAGAAAAAACTAGGTTAGGGTAAATTTCTTTAAGGTATGAAATTTTCCTTATAGAAGTAAAATAGAGATTGTCTTATGTATATGGTGTTTGTGATTTTCAAAACAAGAAGGAATGGAAAAGTCATAAGAAAACCTTATTGGCTCAACAGACTCAAATTAATTAAATTATACATATATAGGTATTATGTATCTAATTTGGACTAAATTAAATTAAAATAAAATAACTAATTATTTACTAAAAAATTCGGTTTTAAACACAACGTAGTGTTTTCACTATTCATCAAATATTGAATGTTCTCTGAAAATTACCAAAAATCCACCCTGAGATAATTTTTATTTTCCAAATCCAAAAATGAAGTCCATTTTGAAAATTAAAATTTAAGAAATTTAAAAAGTCGATATTACTATTCATACCGGCTAGTTTCATTGGTTAGTGGTGTGTTAAAACATCAAGTTGTGTACAACGCAAGCTTCTACATTATTCAATGGGAAACGTACCATGAAATCTTTGGGTGTTACAAATATAGATTTAGAGATGGTGTTATGACATTATGTTGCTTTTTCATGGGGGATAGTTTATGTAGGAGACACAATCGAAATCCAGATACATACCCTCATGATCATTCACATAATGACCACATTATACCTTGGAAGGTGGTTATGGAATGTAGTAATGGAAAATACAAGGAATCCAAAATCAGATCTTCTCAAATATTGTCAAATGAAAGTGTCCTGACTTGTATATCCTTATTAAACTGGATTTGATGGGTTAGTAAATCTCCTAAGGCAAAACATCAAGGAAGATGAGTGTAGATTAAAGGGTCGACTGAGGATTTTCATGGAAATATTGGAGTGACTAGTTTGAGATTGGTTGGTTGTAGTTCCACCCATGCAATCAGATCAAGTACTAAGGGTAGTGTTTACAATTTTAATTGGATAAATGAGTGTGGAGTGACACTATAATGCTACATACCTCTTTTCATCGGATATTTCATTGTGGGGGTATTCTCACATGGAATTTTCCATTTAGAACTAGAACCTATTGGGGGATAAACATAAGCTAGAAATGTAAGAGATGATAAAATGATCATTTCTTGAGTTTCTTGGTATCACATAAGCATTTTATTGATGTTTTGTTAGTGGGTATGAGTTTTGCCTTGGGTTTTGTGAAGTTGAAGAACCATGTGATTAAGGTAGTAGTTGTAGGTGAATTGGGAATTTGTAAATGCATGATGGTCGTCATAGTGATAGTTCCCAACAAATGTTGGCCAGGTTATGTTTTTTTTAACACAGGGATTCATGGGAATGAGAATATCAAACATGGGGTGGTTATAGGATCTCTTGTTTTTTGACTGAGAAAATTTTATAAATAGATTTGAAGATTACATTTGGGTTACACGTCAAATATTAAACTAATCATAGGAACATAATTATATGAGTTTGAACAGTTATTTTTTTTGTTTTTGGATGTGGTTTAAAGGCAAATAATTTCCATGAGAGTTCAAATGAGTTTAAGGTGAATCAAGACATAAAAATCACATTCCAAGAGATGTTGGATGGGGGAGAGGATTTGTTTAAATAGTGAATACCTCTAGAAGGAACCATGTCATCCATAAAGAGGTTTCACCTGATATGTTAAACCACACATGGTGGGGTCCAAAATTTTGTAAAAGGATTGTAGTAAATTTCATAGGGTAGAACATAGGATGAGTTTGGTTTTCAAAATCATTTGAATGGACTTCATGGTTAGTTCTACATAACTAGTCATAGTATATGGTTAGTGCACATGTATCCCAAACCATGCATCCAAACCACAAAGGATGTGGATCATTTGATGTGAGAGCTACATGGTTGACACATGTGTTTTGAAACCATGTTTCCAAACTGCACGCCACTTTAAAATGAAAATTATTATAAGTTTTCACCTCAAAAAATATATGATATTTAACCCATTTTCCTACTATATTAGGCCTACATCTCCACACACACACCTCTAATTCATCCCATCTCCATTTAGTGAATCTCCCTTATTTCTAGTATAATTAAATCATTGTCTGGGTGTATGGAAGTGTATCAATAAGTAGAATAGTCCTATTATTTCATATATATGTATTTTATCTTATCGAATGTTATTTCCAAGTGAGATATTTGTCCCTATTTATTGGGAATTTGATGATTGTTATGATTTCAATCATTGATACTCAATCCAATTACTGATATCCAATGAATGGTACATTCTTTTTCATGAGGTCGGTGGTCTAGTTTCAATTCCCTAAAGGATTTCCTATTTATATTTTATTTTCATTGTTCTATATACCAAACATTATTTATGTTGCTCTTATATATTTCAATGGAAAAAATTAAATGTCTATACCACTCTGAAAATTTTTCTTAGACCCCTTTGCATTTTTGATGTTGATGACTCCAAGCTGAGCAACAACATGTGTTGAGTTTTATTAAAGTATAATATAATTTTATAAGTTCTTGTGATTAAAGTGGCATGATTTTATTTTAAATAACCATTTTTGGTTAGTAAAGATATCCCTAATGGAAGATGTGGTTAAAATAAAATTAATTAGGTGGTATGTTGATAATGAACCATTTTATAATAACTGAACCTTTTTAGAGCACTATCATAAAATTAATCCGAATCAGTAAATTGGTAATTTTTATTATACTATGTCATGGGTTCTTCCCTTAGACTCCTTATTTTTAAAGGAATTGCATTCTATGTATTATTTTTATGTTATTGAACTATTAATTACATGGCCCCTTTTTCAAGTTATTCAGCATCTTAAACTAAATGATCTGGATGACTTAAATTATTAAAAGGCCTATTTTAAATTTTAACTCAAAATCATATTTAAATTACATGTTGCCTTTGATAAATCCATTGATTCCCATGTAGGGATTCCTTGTATAGCCACAGTTAATGATTGATATTATAATACCCATGAGATATAATATGTTCTCTAGTTGATTACCATGTAATAGCTTGGATAGAAATGCTATTGAACAATTATATGAGAAATTCATGGTTCCCAAGTGGATCATCATAGATGAGATCCAATTTTCATTACTTCATACCATGTCATGAGTGATATTGCATTCATACACACAACTAGGGATGGTCACATTGGTTCAATGAGATTATACCTCACTTTGAGTTATACTGGGTTCCTAATACATAATTCCCTTGATTGATTAATAGGTTATTTATGTGTTATATGCCATGGGTGAAACTTGTACTCTTGGTATAGATTACATGGATATGATCATGGGTTAAATGAAATTATAATGTTCTTTTGGTGATAATCTATTTCTGAATATAGAATTCCATGGATGCAGTCATAGTTGATACGATTTTACTATATGTTGTAGTGTTAATTAATTCAACCATTTCTATTTAACCTTAAATATTATGGAATATATGGGGTCTTTTAAGATCAAATTTATATAGGGTTTCCTTTCGTTCACTTTGATTCCTTCCCAACTAGTACTAGGAATTGATTTCTGAGTACACCTTAGGTACAAGTTAGTATAATGTATATATTTTCTTATATATGTTATGTCGTAAATAGTTCATATATATAAATAACTCTATATAATTTATATTTACTAATAAATATAATAATGATAATACTTATTCTTAGACATTCAATATTAAGATGAAATAGATATGGTTGACAATGTTTCCTTGCGGTACTTGAGCCCGATTTAGTTGAATTTTCTTTTACAGCACTTCTTTAAAAATTATTCATTATACCTGCATAATGATTTATTTTATACTCATGGATTGGATTGAATTAGATGCTATTAGTGGTATCCTGTTTTTTATATCTCATAGCCTATTCGAGACACATGTTGGTACCCAAAAATAACTCATGGGTTCTAGTCTAGGATCACATATTATACTATATGTTGTTACTTGTGTACTTATAGCTTAAGAGCTCTAAATTGAACTAGTTCTTAAGATTCTCATGGATTTAGTCTTGGTGGATTTTGGTCTTATCATTGTACATGTATTTTATTTTATCTACAACCTTTTATTCATATTTTTTTCAATACATTCGATAATGTTTTTGCATGGTTATTTATTAATTTATGATTATCCATCGTTAGTTATTATATTTCGATGCTATGTAATTATTTTTCATCTAATATTGATTTATATTATAAAATACTATTTTTTATGATAAATAGGGTATAGTAAAAACACCATATAATAATATCACCATTGATTATATTTAATAGTCTCTAGCATACCAGGAGGCACACATGAGGTCATGTGACCTATTGGCTCAGGGTACTATTTCCGGGGAACCTGGGTGAGGATGTCATAAAACCAATTTTTTAAAAAGTAAAAAATGTGAAAAATTTTAATTGACAAATAATTTGGAGTACTATAATTACATTTTGAAAATATTATTATAAAACATGAATATATAAGAAAAAAATTGACCGACGAGAAAAATTATGTTAGT
Source organism: Viscum album (assembly GCA_963277665.1). Lineage (NCBI taxonomy): Eukaryota > Viridiplantae > Streptophyta > Magnoliopsida > Santalales > Viscaceae > Viscum > Viscum album. The sequence continues at coordinate 519,457,724 of OY728153.1, read as the reverse complement.
TTTTGTTAAAAAACATTCTCAATCATTTTATGTTCCAAAGAAGGGGAAATTAAACTATTACATGAGAATTAAATGAATGAAAATAGGATAATAAAATAGATTAGGTTTAATATAGAAATTTAATATGATTCCTTAATTGGATACTTAATCATAAACATTCCTGAATAATGATGAGATTATGAAATAATCCATTACCACATTGGTAAAATATGAATCTAAATCCCCCTGAAATAAGAAACATAAAATAAAACATCACTCACCGTGAATATAGATATATTAATGTTATAACATAAAAAGTGGTAGTATACACCACTGAAAATAAATAAGTGGTGAATATGGAATACGTCACTGAATTATAACTAATATACTAAATCCATACAGTTTAAGAAATGTTTTAATAATAACCCACTTAAAATTGACAGAGCGAGAATGAAGCTGAAGATAAAATACCTTCAATAAGGTTAAAAATGATGTTAAATAATAAATTGTTAGAATATAAAACTTTTAAAATAAATAATATTCATAAATGGAAATTTGTTAAATAGTAGGATTTTTTTGAAAAAAACCATTACATCTAGTCCAGACATGAAGTGTATTTTGATTATATCATTTATATTATACATATAGAAATTTCAAATTTTATTAAGAATTTATTCCAGGTTTAATAAAATATAAATAAAATATTTACATAATTTTATTAATTAGATATTTATTATGTAACACCACATGCTTCCACAGTATGTCTCTCTTTGAATAATACAGTCGTGTGTGTTGTACGCAACTTTGAGTTTTAACACACACCACAACCAATCAAACTAGCCATTATGAATAGTAATACTCGCTTTTTGAAATTTTATAAATACTATCTTTCAAAATGGACTTCATTTTTTGATATTAAATATCAAAATTATCTAGGGGTTAATTTTTGGTATTTTTCTGGAAACATTAAATTTTTTATGAATAGTTAAAAACACTAAGTTATAGTTTTAAAAAAAATTTCTGTCAATAATTACTTATTTTATTTAAATTTTTCAATGTCCAAAATAGAAAAATAATACAAATGTAAGTTAAATTTAATTCATTGGAGTCAGTTTATAATAATTTTAGACATATAACAATTTTATTGAACTTCTCACCATCTTTTACCCATCTCCTAGGAGAATTTCCAAATTAAAATAAAACAAAATTTTACACGCTTCTGTGAGTGGAATTTTGAAAATCCAAGAGACATGGTTAATATCAAGGAATATAATGTGGTTCAATACAATATAATTAATTTACAGTGAATAGTAACTTTTTTCTTTTATTTACCACGGTTAAATATAAATATGGTAATTAAGGATAAAAATGATATTATTATTACCATAACACAAGTACTAATTCTATTGGATAAGTATAATTCTACCAAAAACAACCCCATGAGTAGAATATGAACCTATTTGGTCCACTTGGATTAGATTAGGACATTTATTATTATTTAATCAAAGAATATTTAAAAGAGTTAATATCATTGTTTAATAACTAAAACAATTTTAATATCGGGTTATACATAAGATAAATTCGATTATAAATATTCATTAGAAAGATAAAAAGATTTAATACATAATTTAATTTAATTTATAATTTTTAGATATTAAATAATTTAATTTTTTTTGACTCAATAACGATGAAGTAATTACCTTATTACTAAAATATTAAAATACGTTATATTATAAATACCCAAATACATATAATTTGATACTTTTAATTAATTCGACGAATTTTATTGGTTAATTCATATAAATAATAAATATAACATGATAATGATTCTGTATATTTGATATACCATCCAATTATATATTATTTTGATATCAAAAAATTGATATTGTCGCTCGTGCGTATGTACGGATTACCGTCTGCACGAACGCGATGCGATTCATTCCGCATCATATCCATTGAAGATAAAACGTCATTTGAAGATTAAAAATAAGGTTTAGAGACATGATATCATTCTGGATATGAATATAATATATCCCATCCAAAATAGGTATGGCTCACATAACAAAGAATATAAAGGAAAACAAATCCGTTAACACCCGAAACGATGATAATACTAAGATATTATCAACAAATCAATGTTAAAAGATCATATATGATATCATATTAATGTATATGATTCTTGTATAATTAAATAAATATTATTTCACCATTATACCTGAGGTTGAACTACCCTCGACCAAGGAAAAAGTACAATGTTAGGGGTTTCTTTTCCCACATTTAATTCTGCGAGATTTCCATTGTTCACCACTTATTTATTGCATGTGTTGTGTGTACTGCCCATGATTGTACTAATTGTGTAATTTACATTAATTTATGGATATTTACATCATCATTGTATGATCCTTATTTCATGGTTATATGATTCCTATGTTACCAAATCAATAAGGGTATTTGAAATTTCAATTTCCACTCATTCGGCTTTACACATAATTCATTGATTATTTTACTCCAAGATTATGTGTGGAATCACTTTTCATTTTCATAAGTCAAAATTTACACTCCCCTTTTTGTGGATACACATTTGATACACATAATCACTCCATTGATAAATTCTTAAATCATAGACATGAACTTGACCAGAGTAATTTCAACCCAATCTACATTTGTTGAGTCAAATATCCAATTCATTGGTTGTGTTTTTACAAGAATATGTGGGAATGTCCTCTGATTGATTTACACTGAATATCCAACCATATTGGGTGTATTTATATTTTCACACATAATTATGTCATTTAATTATCCTTAACCCAATGATATGGTCTTTATAAGAGAGTTCATCTCTATTTACATTCCATTGAGACTTCTTTGTTGTTATACACCAAATCACTTTTATATGGGGTATATAATATACTTTGACATAGTGTATCATGAATCCCTTTATTCTCATGATATTACAAATTTTTTATTACCTCAATTATTTTTATTCAAGTTTCTCTATTTTGGTTATAAACTCTAACTAAAATATCATTTTTAAATGTTTAAAAGATTTATTCTTCTAACTCTTTCACAATAATGTCCATGTTTTAAAAATGGTTTTAAGAATTTATTTATATATACATTAATGTTTTAAAATTAAAATTACATTTAAAATTTTCATAGTGGTATGGTACATTATTATTAAAAAATTTATTTTAAAATGGCTTCTTGACCAGTACTTTGACATTTAATTGTTTTCAAGAAAATGAGGGATATTCCTCTCAATTAGTTTTGATGATTATTTTAAACTATATCAATATCCTTCATTATTATCGATTGAGGTTAATATATTACAATAAAATCTTCCATATTGTATTTAATTAGTTATTTTTGACTGTGAATGTGCTATTTTTATACCATTCATGGTTTGTGGATAAAGTATTGACATTTTGTATGCTAGTTTTAATAAGAATATTTATGTTATGTTTCAAACTTTTCATATGAGGGATGCATTGGACTTATTAAGTGATGTGTGGATCCCTCTATTGATCCACGATGCATCGGTAGGTCTCATGTGACAAACTAGTGTCTTGGCACAAGGTTTTGGCAAAATATTATTTGTAGTCTTGGCACAAGGACTTGAATATGTGGTTATAATAGTCTAGAATTATGCATTCCATCATTATGAAAGTGGTTATTGATATTGCATGTGATTAGTGGCCTAGTTGAATATCCATGTCATTAATTAAATGGAATTATTTCATTTTATTTTTTCCATATTATGTTGAAGTTCATGTTTAAATGGCATTTATTTTAGTTATACATTGCCTTAAATTTTTATGCTTATTTATGAAATTTTAAACTATAATGTTATCCTTACTGAGCATCTTAGCTCACCCCTTTCAATGATTTATTTTTTCCAGGATGCAAAGATGTATATGATGACTAACCTCCAGGTATATTCTATGGGATATTAGTGTTGTCTATGGTTACAATGTTGTTGTAGTTTTCAATTTTATGATGTAATGTAAACCTTATGAATGTATCTAGTACTTCCATGGCTACTAAACTAATCGGACATTCGAGACTTGATCCTTTATGATCATCCCAATGATACGTAATAGTTCACTGACTCTGGGATTCTTGGGTCGGGGCGTTAAAGTTGGTATTATATAATGTTTAGTACAAACCTTGGAAACTAGATTTAGATAAAAAATGATTAGAACACATAACCCTATGATAGAGTTTGCGTATTACTATAGGGAAAATTCCTTAAATTTTGATATTGTAGGGATTTTGTGAGTTTTCCAAGCAATACATCCATGTCTGGATCCAAGAAAGTAGAGGTGGCTCTATCATATATGTACCTAGGTCTAAAACCCAAAAACACTGCTCTGAGCTAGACTTGAATGGGAACTGGTGCACGACAATGGGCCTTGCTGCACTCTTTTTTACGACACTCCCAGGAGATATGCTTAGGATAACATACATTTTATTTAAAAAACTGATTTGAATTATTTTAATATATGATGAAAATAAATGACCTTGGTTAATTTTAAGGTGTTTAAAATTGAAAATATGGTGTCAGGATATTTTCTAAATGATTTTATGACTACTGTTACTCACACAATGATTTCTCGTTTTAGTCAATGGATGGATTCCAAGGAATTCATAGTAACTTTAACAATGATGTACAAGGTGGGAACAATGGATGAAATGAGAAACTAAATGGAATTTGGATTGGCGTAAGAGATATTTTATTCATGCCGAATCAGTTTCCCAAAAATATGATCAACAACATATATATTAACCAACTTCCAGACTCAACAATTAAGAGAAAGGCAATGAATGATAAGAGATCCAGCTGTAGAGACCATGGAGAGAAGAAAGCTCAATTTTTTTTCATGCCAGAAATGTGGAAGGAGACACCAAGGAATGGGTATCAATGGAACAAAGAAATTCTTTATGTGTGGGAAAGAAGGGAATAATGTAATGAATTATCATGGAATAATTAAGAGTACTAAGGAAGAAAATAAAAAGGATCCTAGGATTCGAATTAATGTCATTCGTCGTAAATGTAAGGGACCATGGCATCACTCAAGTCAATGCCCTATTCTATAGGATAACCACTTGGCCAAGGAAGAACCTATGTGGAAATAAATTCATAAAAAAATATTTTAATGTATTAGTGAACTTTATTTTTGAGATTACTTTGGGTGAATTTTCTCTTATATCTGTAACCCTGAAATTTATCTTTTGAAAATCATATTTGAGTAAGAATTATCTTTTCTCTTCTGTATATAGTTATAAATAACCATTTGGTTTTATATGATCATTGGTTTGAGGAAATTACAAGTTATTATATTATTGGATGGAAATGAAAGGTATGAGATAAAATTTGTGATCAAATTATTTTATTGTTATTTGGAGGAATTTATCTAATTTTGGAAATGTTATAAAATATTGTTTTTGAAAAACAACAACATGCAGACCATTTGACATCCCGTCGCGTCGGACAAAGTTGTTGGAATCGAACCCAAAACCAGAGTGCGATTGAGATTTATCTCCAACCACTGGACTACGTGAAGTCCCTATTTAGTGTTATTAATTATTTTTAGTTAAATGATTTTATTGATCAATAATAAGTTGATTTGAGATCTTATATCTTATCAAATGAAAAACCATAGTATAGTAAAATTATTTGGTGATTAATTGATAACTGTTATTATGGAAGATGTTCTATTTTATGGGAACACTATATAACCAAGGGAAATAGATTACTATGGGATTTCATTTGGGGAGTAATGGTGGATTTTTATCTTTGTTTTTATTGTGTATTTATGGTGATTTGGGTTATTTATAGAAATGATTAACCTAAAATGGATAATATGGGATTAGTTTAATTAATTTTAAGTATGTGAATTTAAGAGTAGTTGATGTCATATGGATATACAATTTAATGTGGAAGACTACATAACCAAATTATTCTATTTTTTGGATTTGAATATTATTTTGGATTATATTGAAATATTTTAAGGACAATTGTTTATTGAATTCTATTTTCTGATCTTTGCGGTATTGTACGATTAATTTTAGAAATTAAGATTACTGTTTATTTCTCTTATAGAATATCCTTTTGGGGGATCATCAGATCTTATACTAACCATTTTAGTTTTTATTAATCTCTAAAGATAAGGTAAATATACAGTCTATCCATCGGGGATCATGTGATTCTATAAGAAGTATATTCTACCTCTTCTAGTGTGACCAATTCTTCTTGAATACTCTTAATTTAAAAATGATTTTGTAGTAGAAATTTATTAAAGAATGAAACTTTACTTAAAAAGTAAGTATATATCTTTATGTTCTTAGTAAATCTCAAAAATTAATTCCTCATCTTTATGTAATGTAACTTAAAAAAAATGTTGTCCGTTTACTTTTCCTACTGTGAAACTAATGATCATTTCTCCCATCACAAGTTTGTGGTTTTCTTGTTGATAACATTCTCATGATCATGTTTTCTATGCCTCTCCATTAGAACGTGGCACTTAGTTTATCATCCTTATCAATTGTTTTCTACATGGAATCCTTGTATAGGTTATATCGGGTGACCTTTGTACTTCTCTATCGTTCTTTTAAAGTGATAGTTTTATTGACTCTTTATCCGATGTGGGACATTCCATTATATTCCCAAGCACAATTTAAAAAATTTCAAGTTCACAATTTATTGACGGAGGGGAGAATGTAACACCCCAGGCTTCCACGGTACGCTTCTCTTTGAATAACACAATAGCGTGTGTTATACGAAACTTCGAGATCTAACACACACCACAACCATTCAAACTAGATGTTATGAATAGTAATACCCACTTTTTGAAATTTTATAAATATCATCTTTCAAAATGGACTTCATTCTTGGATTCAGAATATCGAAATTAGCTTAGGGTGAATTTTTGGTATTTTTCTGAAAACATTAAATTTTTGATGAATAGGCAAAAACTCTAAGTTATTGTTTAAAACCGAATTTTTATGTCAATAATTATTTATATTTTTTAAATTTATTTTAGGTAAAAATAGATACATAATAACTATATAAATTCAATGTAATTCATTGGGGTCTGTTTTTAATAAATTTAGATATATAAAAATTTTATTGAACTTTTCACGGTATTTTACCAATCTCCTAGGAGAATTTGAAATTTCACATAAAACATAATTTTACCATTTCTATGAGTGAAATTTAGAAAATCCAAGAGACACGGTTAATATCAAGGAGTAATATGTTGTTCCACAAGATAAAAATAATTTTAGGTGACTAATAACTTTTTTACTTTTATTTACCTCGGTTAAATGTAAATATGGTAATTAAGGGAAAAAATTATATTATTACTACCTTATCACATGAACTAATTCAATCGGATAAGTATAATTCGACCAAAAACGACCATAGGAATAATATATGAACCACTTTGGTCAACATGGATTAGATTAGGATATTTATTATTATTTAATTCAAAGAAGAGTTAAAAGAGTTAAAATCAATGTTTAATAAATAAATCATTTTTTATATTGGTTTATACATAAGATAAATTAGATTATAAATATTAATTTGAAAACTAAAAATATTTCTTACATAATTGTATTTTATATATAATTTTTAGACATTAAATAATTTTATTTATTTATGACACAATAATGACGCAGTCATTACGTTATTAGTGAAATATTTAAATAGTTGATATTAGAAATACCAAAATACATATAATTTGAGACTTTTAATGAATTAAAATAATTATATGGTTAATATGACATGTTAGTGTTGATTAAATAAATTAGGTTCGATGTAATAATTTAGGTATGAATTTAGAAAAAACAAAATACCAAATAGTGTCAAAATTGTCGTAAAAGTGTTTTTAAAAGAAATAGTATACTATTAATTGATATCCAATGTCTAAAAAAATAAGTTTCGTCAAAAAGACTTATCTAATGATAGATGTATCATTAATGAACCACTTGGGGTTCTCTTAGAAGTTTATAGTAAGTCTATTAACCATATAATATAAAAATACAAAGAGACATGGTAAATGTGAAACTAATTAACTAAGAGTTAAAACTAAAATATGATGTTAATATATTGACCCAAACCTGCATAAAACCTATTGTTTGGGTGTTTTTCGACCCATCCCCACCTTATCCTCGAAATAAGCTACTTTGGGGCCATTATAAATCGAATATTAATTTATTATAAAATAATATTTCTAGATTTTCCTAAGGTGCCCATCACCTCTCTTATAAAAGGGCATTCCCCCTTCACTCAATTTAACACCTTCAAAGCCTTTTGGCTCGGAAAAACCTTTCCAAAATATCCTCTCAACTGAGATCACACCATCCTATAGGCCCCCAATTAGTTATAAAGCCATCTTAAGAGCTCTTTTTATCAAATCAAAAAGAAGAACCTGAAAAAAGAGGTAATGATTTCACCACCCTTTTTCAAGTTCTATTCTTCTTACACTTATTCTTTCTTTGTTATTTACATTCTAAAATAATAACTATAGTATCTTATATATAATGTTATGTAATTATAAATATGGTACAATTATATTTTTTATTCTATCTATTCGTTGAATGACATGACACCATACATGCTTATGTACGACCTACCGTCTCCACGTCGTAGTGTAATTGTTACTAAATATATTATTATTTGGATAGGTATAATAATGACGTGTAATTAATTTAAATAATAATTATAAAATTATAATTATTCTGTATTTTTGATATACCATCCAATTATATATTATTTTAATATCAAAAGAATGATATTGTCGCTCGTGCGTACGTACGGATTACCGTCTCCACGAACATGATGAGATTCATTTCCCATCATATCCATTCAAGAATAAATTTCATCTGATGACTAAAAATAATGTTTAGAGACATGATATCATTCTATATATGAATAATATACATACCATCCATTACATATATGGATCACATAACAAATAATATAAAGGAAAACGAATCTATTAACACCAGAAACGAAAATAATACTAAAATATTATCAAAAACACTATGTTAAAATATCATATATGATATCATATTAATGTATATGATTCTCGTAAAATTCAATAAAAATTATTTCACCATTATACATAAGGTTAACCTACCCTCTTCCAAAGAAAAAGTACAATGTAAGGGGTTTCTTATATATCTTTTAATTCCGTGAGATTTCCATTGTTCACACCTTATTTATTGCATGTGGTGTGTGTACTTCCCATGATTGTATTCATTGTGTAATATACATTAGTTTATGGATATTTAAATCATCATTGTATTATCTTTCTTTCATGGGTGTATGTTTTGTATGTTACTTAATCTATAAGGGAATTTGAAATTTCAATTTCCACTCATTCGGCTTTACGCATACATCATTGATTATTTTACTCCATGATTATGTGTGGAATCACACTTCATTTGATTACGTCATAATTTATACCCCCCCCCCTTTAGGTGGATATACATTTGATACAAACAATCACTCCATTGATAAATTCTAAAGTCATCGACATGAACTTGACAAATGTAATTTTAACTCAATATCCATTTGTTGAGTCAAATATCTAATTGATTGGTTTTGTTTTTATAAGAATATGTGTTAAGGTCCTCTGATTGATTTACCTTGAATATCCCATCACATTTAATGTATTTATATTTTTCACACATAATTATTTCGTTGATTTATCCTTATCCTAAGGATATAGTCTTTATTATATATTTCATCTCAATTTACATCCAATCGAGACTTCTTTGTTGTTCTACACCAAATCACTTTTATATGGTGTATATAATGTAATTGGACATAGTATATCATGAATCTCATTATTCTCATGATATTATAATTTTTTGATTACCTCAATTATTTTTATTCAAGTGTCTCTCTTTTGGTTAGAAAATCTAACTAAAATATCATTTTTAAATGTTTTAAATATTTATTCTTTTAAATATTTATCATTAATGTCCATGTTTTAAAAATGGTTTGAAGGATTTATTTATATGGAATGTAATGTTTTAAAATAAAAATTCCTTTTTAGAGTTTCAATGTTTTATGGGAAAATTTTATTCAAAAATATATATTAAAATAGCTTCTTGAAAAGTAGTGTGACTTTTAAATGTTTTCAAGAAAAAGGGGGATATTCCTCTCAAATAGTTTTGATGATTATTTTAATCTATGTGTATATCCGTCATTATTCTCAATTGAGGTTAATATGTTACAATAAAATCTTCCATATTGTTTTGAATGAGTTATGATTGACTGTGGATGTGCTATTTTTATAACATTCAAGGTTTTTGGATAAAGTATTATCATTTCATATGCTAGTATTAAAACGAATGATTATGTTATGATTCAAACTCATCATATGAAAAATTCATTGGAATTAGTAAGTGATAGGTGGAGCCCTCTATAGCCCCTAGATGCATCAGTAGGTCTCATTAGAAAAACTAGTGTCTTAGCACAAGGACTGGACAAAATTTTATTTGTAGCCTTCGCACAATCCTTGACTATGTTGTTATGATAGTCTGGAATTATGCATTCCATTATTATGAAAGTGGTTATTTATATTCCATGTGATTATTCGACTTGTTGAATATCCATGTGAATAATTAAATGGCATTATTTCATTTTATTTATTCCATATTATGCTGAAGTTCATGTTTAAAAGGATTTTGTTTTACCTATACATTGAATTAAATGTTTGTTCTTATTTATGAATGTTTCCACTATAATGTTATCCTTAATGAGCATCTAAGATCACCCATTTCTATTTTTTATTTTTCCTAGGATTCAATGATTTATATTATTACTGACCTCCAGGGATAGTCTGTGGGATCTCAGTGTTGTCTATGGGAACAATGTTTTTGTAGCATTCCATGTTATGATGTAATGTAAACCTTATGAATGTATCTAGTACATCCAAGGCTACAAAACTAATAGGTATTTTGAGAATTGATCATTTATGATCATGCCAATGAAATGTAATAATGAAGAGACTATATGATTCAGTGGTCGGGGCGTTACATATTACTTATTATATTATTATCACATTTGGTGTTTTGAGGATGCTCTGTTCATAATTTAAAAACGACACTGTTGTATTGACAATGGTAAAAGGGTTTATTATTCCATAATCCCAATAATAATAATAATCAAATAATTATAATTTTATAAATAAATTATACATTTAAAACCATCCATGAAATTTGGCTATGTAAATTGAAATTGGCTACAATTATGGATATGGTTGGTTATACATACGCATGAGTAACATTTACATTTTTCATTGACCATGATGGAAATAAAGAAAGAGTTATATTTTCATTATATAATGATAATAATATCATTATTATAAAATTATTTATTTAAATATTCATACACATACCATCCATGATATGTTGTAATACTAAAATTAATCATATCACATTATGAGGTTGTAGTCCACCATACAGAGGAACGTTGTTGCCATTTTTCAATGAATGGTATGGAAAAAAGGTATTTGATATGTTATTTTACCAAAATGAATAATATTTCATTAATTTTATACATAAAAATTAGAACCATCATCGTAAATAGTCATCTGAATGGATGATGGAAAATGAACTAAATCAGTTTTTGAGGAAGTAGTCCATAATGCATACAAATGATGGTTTCGTATCCCATTTGATGGAAGTTGTGATGGATTGTATTTATGGAATTTGAATAATAATAACTTATTATATAAGATATAATATTTTATTTATATTTTAATTTTTAACACATAATATATGGTGGATAATGAATAAACAAAAAGGATCTTGGTGAATATGATTTCTATCGGTTAGAAGAACCTCTATTAGATCACTTATTAAGGATTCTAAAGTTGGTATTTTGTGATGACCAGAAGCATTGGATGGTGGATTATGTTATCGGTTAAATATTTTTTTTTATTAATCCAAATCACTTTAGTGGCATGAGGTTGTGAGGGTATGTCATTCCAATTTATAATTGGGGAGTGAAATTTTTGTAAATACCCAAAAAAATCATTAATAGGAAGACACTCTTGAGAAAAGTGTCTCCAAATTTGTTAAATAATGGATTTAATAAATCATATGGCGGATCCAAACATCCAAAAATAAAAAATAAACATTTTTTTAAACATGTTACTCATGTTACCTCCTATTTTTAACCCCACATTAATGCAATTTTATCACTAACCATGGTAACATATTTTTACTGCTTTTATAACTTATTATAAATAAAAAATACATTGGACATATTATATAATATTATTAATGATGATTCCAAATATGCAATATATTCTACCATTTTAAATTAAATTAATTATTAGAATTTAATTTAAAATTAAACCCACAAAACATATTGAAATAATATGTTTTCAAGAAATTTATTTTTGATGAATATGATGATATTACAATGCTATATGACTAGTGATAACAAATACATGAAATTAAATTAATGTAACAAGATATATAATCTATAAAATTCATTTTAATATTCATTTACTATGTTTTATTTTAATTAATTAATATAGATAGACTTCATGAAGGTAAAAATGTTTTATTGAAAATAGTTTTTTAAGCATAATGATATCCATTTACCAAAATCATTATAACATCTGATAAAAATAAAATTAATTAGATTTTTTAAAATATAATGGTTTATTTGTATCATTAAAAAAAAGTATGTTAGGACTTTTTAATTATATTATTTAATGAATAAAAATAATAATATTTGAAATATCATTATTTGTTACTATTCACTAAAAATAATCATTTTTTAGACAAAAAACTAAAATTAACCCTAAGATTAAAATTGTATTTTCATTTAAAATTTTTATGTTTTTTTATGAAATCTAATTCCAAAATGTTAAAAATATTAGTTATAATAGTTATTTTACAAAAAAAACAATAAATATTATTTTGATGATAATATATTGAATGTCTTAAAAACATTTAGTACTTGAGTGTGTTATGGTATTACTCTGACGGGATATCTTAGTTAACATTAATATCTAGTTTATATCCACAAACTTGATCATATCTCATATTCATTTTTTCTCAATCTATGTTTATTGAAACAATATGTTGGGTTAGTCAAGGGAGAACCCATGTTACTCTACCTCCCCCCCAAGTTCAAATAAAATTGCTTCGAAAGGTAAGATAACAATAATTTATTCCATCTTTTATCCCTTATAGACTAGTAGAAGAATGGTTTTTAACACCAAATGTTAAATGTTGGTTCTTGTAGAAACTACGTTAAAAGTCATACAAAATGACTTATAAAATTGGTTCATTAGGAACTGATGTTAAAAGTAACATGTTTACGTCAATTTGAGAACAACGAATATTACATGACATTTTTTATGACTTTTAATGTCCGTTCTTAAGGAACTTACGTTATGAATGTTTGAAAAATATATTAACTTTTTTTAAGTAACATACATTGAAAATATTTTTTAGAACATTTTACCTTAGTTTCTTGAAATAAACAATGTTAAAATATGGTTAAAATGAAACATGGGAACCTAGATCTTTTCATAGAGTTATTTTAGACTCGTGGTAGAGATATATCGGATGTAAAGATAAAAAAATCGGTCATTAGATGTTGAAATTATATAGACATTTACATTATAAAGACATCACAATGTTAAAACAGTAACCATAACCCTCTCCTCTTCTTCAATGGTGTTTCTGTACCCTAAAAACGATGAAACCAAAAAATAATTGAACCTCAACTATCCTAAAAATGGCCACCCCCTAACTGTATTGACCTAACAAGAGACAAAAAAATTGAGATTCATCCATGTATATGAAGGGTTCCAGCTAACCCACCTCCCCTGGTAGCTCTTTTCTCTTACTTATACATTGAAGACCACCCATGGGGTAATTTTTTAGAGTGAAATTAAAGAAACCCCCCTTCAAATGGGATCATCCAGTTATACCACAAAGGATATTACTCAGACCTAAATAAATAGGTGGGAGAAGTATCCATTTTCTCTCTACTTATTTCTATCCTCCAAAAATAATCCAACACACAACTTCTAATTTCATGTTTCAAGAATTAATATCAACACCATTATGGGAATCCCCTAGAAACCAATATTTAATGAACTCCAAATCAGAATCCATATGCCCATCAATTACCCTGGAGTGTCCAAAAAATCTCTAGATACCACGAACCTAGCTCCTCTAAATAATCTACTACATTACTATTCAATATTAAGAGAACCATGGAACCAAAAACGAGATTCCAGGAAGACCCCTTTCTTTTTTACATTATCATATGTGGGAAAATAATGAATCCCAAAAAAAGGAAGTTCCTCCATGAAGAAATATGCTTACACCGATTCTTAGAATCCAACTCATTAGTTTTACTTATTGCGTCCACCCTCTCTCAAATGTCCCAATGACCGAACTATCTAGTTGTAGATTCTGTAAAAATACATTTTTCTGGCTCATTGACAAGACTGATATTGTAATGGGTGATTCTTTTTTTATTGATCAATAGTTTCATTAATAAAATCAATTAAAAAAACTATCTTTCGAAAATAAAATCTATAGAACTGAACAACCCGAACAGAATAATATTTTTCCACCCTCATTCATCTTCTAGATGATTATCTCCCAACAACCCACAACCAAAAGCACACTATACCTTCCCTTCAACTGTTTCCAGTTGATCCATCATACCCATTTTCAATAACGAAGATATCCCAAAATGATCACCCAATTCAATAAAGTCTTCATAATAATTGTTTCTCAAAAAATTTCCCAAAAGGTGTCCCCTCATTAATAATATCCTATTCTAAATTGGCTTTCAAGACATGCATCGCCTTTGAAAAAATTCATAAGATAACTCCATTGTATTCCATCAGCTTTCATATCCACTTACTTGACACCCAATGACATCATACACTATGGATATCATCCCATATTAAAGTTTTCATTATATTATCATGTAGAAATTTTTTCCCATTTTTCCATAATGATCCAAAAAAAGGAATTTGAATAAATGTGATTATAATATTTAGTTCTGTGATGTTTCCTAAAATAGAGGGAAAAAATATTCCAGTTACTGATTTGTATCTATATCATATTGATTATTCATTATAATATGTCCTCATTTATTCTTCCATCTAAAATGGGTACACCATGATAATCCCTAAAATGTTGAATAATTTTCATGCAAATAATTTAATGGATAATCTAATTTCACCCATTCAATCATTTCATTGAAATGTCAACACTATTCTTCCCCAGTTTGATATGTTGGTGGCATTGGTTTCCATATGTGTTGATGATTTTATTAATCCTATTGACGAAACATTTCCTTCTATTAATGATGAATATAATGTCATCAGAAAGCATGAGATGAGAATCAATTTTATCCCCAAAACTAATTTTTATGGAAGAATTGACATATCCTCTAAACCCCATTCCGTGTTTATTTTGAGCGCCTCATGAGACGTACCAAAATGGAATATAGAGTAAGGGTCACCATTCTTTAGTATGTTCACAGTCTTGAAAAAAACAAATATCTTCAAAAGAGTAGAAATTGAGATCCAAGGGAGGTGAGTAATATGATAAAACTGGTAGCAAACCCATTCATTGAACACAAATTTCCTAATTACTCTAACAATTTGTCTCCACTATAACCTTTCAAATTAACGGTTAATATCCAATTTGATAATAATATGGGGCATGAGGGTCTTCTAATTAACATCATCTACCATTTCCATCTCCATCACCGCCTCTCATTCAGAACTCCTTCCTAGAATGAAGCCCTATGGGTCCTATCCCTATAAAAAATCTAATCATATATAACATCAAATTCATGATATTAATCAATTATATCATAGAGATAAACTCCATATTTATTGCAATAGTTGATCTTTCCAAAATTGAGGCACTATTAACAACACAATCCGTATGTTGTTCCATAACCACTTTAGGAATAGTATTTGAAGAATCTATTGTATTATTCCAACAAGGTGGATATTATAGAACATGGTGATCATTATCAATCACTCATATTACTTATGAGAATATTTCATAAAACAAGAATCCTCACACCCAACCCATTATACAACTTTATTCTAAATCATATTAGATTCTATGGATGATTCCACCTTGACATCCTTATCCACTACTTGCATGAAAATTACAGATTTCATTCCACTCACATGAAGAAAAATGAATATCTTATTGATAAACATGGGAGAAAATTTTCTTTTAAAATAAGAATACTCCACTCACATAACAATGGATAAACCCATGGGAACATGATAAAGAGAAACCAGAATGAATATTATCTTCATGAATTTTTCCAACATTCTTTCAATATTTCCATGAATTTATGTTAAAAAACTACCAGCATATAGAAATTCATTGGTAGGATTATTACAATCCATGGACCGCAAACACTCTATATCAATGGAGAAAACAAAATCATGTTTTTATTTCTCCAATGAATTATCATCCTTATCTTTGCGGATAAAAGAATTAATAACATAATTTCATGTAGTATTACCATGGTTAACATTATTGGGCACTATGAAATATTCATCATCAACCACAATTTTTCCATTAATAGTAGCCACAATCATGGACTGATCCCAACAACCATTATAAGGATTAAAATCAAAAATAGTGCACCTTTGAATATCTTAGTTCATCCTAGAAAGGGTGACCCTATCCAAAGTGGTTGTTTATGACTAGAAACATCAGAAGACTCGTGGTCTTCATTTTACTCAATGATTAGATTGATGATGATCCCACTTGGTCAATATCCTTTTTACCCTTTCATCCACAAAATTTCAATAATCTATCCTCATACAAATATACAATGTCTATTTCATCTGCACTGAATTACCTTGTGCAATATATTCCCTTTTCCTCCACATGATCTTCCTAAGTGGACATATCCATGCTCAGATCCATATAATACCATTTTACATTATGTTGACATCATATGAATTAATCTTAGGATTAGACTAAATGGAGGAAGTGCTGGAATCCTTATAATTTTTGTGTCCACCATGTCTTGATAGATACTTATTAATTATATAAGAAGCCTACCTATCTTGCCTAGTTCCATCCTTTAATGGATTACCCAAATAATTAATTTCATTAAACAATACATTATCTAATGTAGTATCCATGAATTTATATACATACCTTTAAGCATACATTACTGATAAAATAATTTCTATAACATGTTCAAATGAAACATGAGATTGGTATGGACATCTCCTAACACCACTAACAAGTAATTTTAATTTTTCAATTTTCAATAGAATGAAACCAATTTTTTTTAATTACAATACTCCAAATTCTTTCCAAAGTGATTTATTTCATCCTTTATTTAATGCAACAAACATAAAAATTAATTAAATCTAAAAAAATCAACAATGAGGTAATCTTTATCACCACTAAAAATTAGAAAAATATTATGAATAATGTGTGAACACAAATCAACCACACCATACACTATAACCTAATTACCATACCATGCACACTTAGATTCCTACTTAAATTATATAGGTATAATCACACAAGATGCATCATCCCATAGAATATTCACATGATATATGAATCAGTATAACCCCCCAAAAAACATATTCAGGATTTTTTGATTGAATTATTTATGAAATTCAAATGAAAAAGTTGTTCTGAATCTTGAAAACATGGGATTTTAGGATTCAGGGATAAAATCTGAAGCCTCATTCCCTTTATTTGGGTTCAAATAAAGAGTATAATAAATGGAGAATACCTGAAAAGCATTGTTAAATTCCACTAAAAAAATCCCCAATATTTATTAAACACAATTTTGGAGGTATAAAAAATTTAACATTAATTAGAAATAAGTGGGATTTTCATACACCAACATATTGTGTGGTTTTATTAGTCTAGGTTCTCTTCAAGTAACATTTAGTTCACCTAAATAAAATACAATAATCATTTATGAAGAAATATTTTATTCCAATATAGAGAATATGATTTAATATATGATGAATTCCTCTGATTCATTAATTTCATAGTAGAAGATAATGATTCGTTAACAGAACAACTTATGCATCCTTCATATGACCAAAGACATCCCAATTCACCGATCATGGATCATGTAATGTTTAATCTATCATATTCATACCATCTCAAGTATAAATATTTTTCAATTATTCAATGAAAACCCCATTTTCTTTAAAATAACAGTTTAAAATAAAATATCATGCACAACTGATTCTAGAGATGCGCACCTCAATGGAAATATTGGATAATATTTCATGTGATTATTTCAATGAAAATTTAATTAGGGAACCTAATTTGACATAGATTCCAAAACATATATACTTCTTTTGGAGGAATATCATTGTTGTAGACTTGACACCACAAATCAACCACTGTAGAAGTACACCTTAGCATAAAAACCCAATATCATGATTTAACAGTGTATTTACAATGACTTGTAAAACACTGATGTACCTGATGACATCCTAAACTCAAGAGAAAATTTAATGACAAAAAAATCCTTTTCTACCTTACATAGAGACACATTCAAAAAGAAATTCTTCTATCCTAAATAATAACCCACCATTTATCCAAGAATAGTACCCAAATTCATGTTTTAATGTAAATTTCAAATTACCATACCATGGTGTTTTTAAAAATAGAAATGGGTTATTTGTTCTGGTATTTTGAAAAATATAATTTAAAATGAATGAACTCTATCCACACTATAAATTTATCCAGAAAATATGGAAAAGAAACATGATTCATCCACCGCTTAGTACGAAGCATGAAAAATGTGCACACTAATTAGTTTTTATTTAATAATTAGGAAAATTTTTTTCAAATTTTTTTTAAATATATATATATGTGCGTGTCTGTGTCTGTTGATTAAATAATTAATATTATAAAAAATCAAGGAGAACCGTTAACCATTAGTTTGGAGGTCAACACCATCGATCACTTTAATTAAATAAAATACAACTATCACTATGGAAACTGATGTGTGTAAACTAGTGAAATTTCACTACCACAAAGTGACAAAAATAAAACAGATTAAAAAATAGAAACATATTTAGAGAAGAATCCACACTAAAATAGTTTTAAAATATTATTCATTAATCATAATAATACTAGCCACCCCCTTGACCTATCATGTGGCTTCCCCTCATTTAGGATTTGATATTTTTTCAAGGTTTATCATCATCAATTTGGAATTGGATTTATCATTGAATGTATGGTTTTATTAATTGATTTACATAAATGAATAATTACTAAAAGATTTTTTATATTCCCAAAATAATTATTCCCTTATAGAACATCATTTTAGATTTTAAATAATTCTAAATATATACATTGTCCTAGAACAAGTGTGCGGATCCAACATAATCATAATAGTTTAAACCTATGACTCTATTAGGGACTACCTCGACATCTGAGAAAGATTAACCTACTCCTTCAATTGATCCTATCAAACATCCAAGGAAATAGAATACTTAGAGTTCAAAAAAATCATATATATTCATCCATATTGCAACAATAGATTTTAGGAATCATGTTTAGGAACCACATGCTTATATAATGGATCATGTCCTTTTACAGAACACGTAGAAATAAAAATGTCATTCTGGACCAAATAAAGACCATCTTGAACCCCCTATTTTGTTAGGGGGATGTCAAAATTCTTATTTTATGCCACCTGAAAACTAGAAATCCGACTTAATTATTTCAATAGCTCCTTGATTTAGTGGTTTTCCGTTGGAACCTGCAACAACAATTTTAAATATCAACTCCTTCATTATCCCCCATAGGTTGTGAATAATACAATAATCTATTAATTTATTCTTATGAGAGGGTTTACATGTATCATTCCC
Organism: Viscum album; assembly: GCA_963277665.1. Taxonomy (NCBI): domain Eukaryota; kingdom Viridiplantae; phylum Streptophyta; class Magnoliopsida; order Santalales; family Viscaceae; genus Viscum; species Viscum album. Next base: position 519,437,835 of record OY728153.1, on the reverse strand, counting down.
AAAAAATACGAAACCATCCAATGTTTCCATCAAATGGGAAGTATAATTTTTGTGTCCTAATCTATATATGATGTTGTTAATTGGGTTACCAGCTTCAATAATTGAGATATTATTGTCTTGATTAAAATACTGAGTTAGGAAATACTCATAAAAACCATCAAAAACATTCCATAATTAGGATTATTCATGGGAACATCCAATATCACCCTTAGTATGTGATTTTAAGTTATAAATTTAAATATCGTATCTTGATTTGGATTTCTCTAGGGACCTATATTTCCCCACTACCATAAGATTATAGGAATTTATCAATAGAACAAGGGTCCCCATCGGTTTATTTCCCTTACTATCACCAACTATGTTGTAAAAGTCTTCTTGGGGATCAGCTTCAGGTTTACTCTCAGAAAACCAATACTCAATAGAAACATTTATATAACCCCCACCATTCTAAGAGAGTATTGGGAATTTTTTCACACCATTATTGGGAATGTTGGAATAAGGACCTATCTTTTATCCATTCATATGGTTGTCTTCCCTTTCACCATTATTATAATATGATTTTAATAAACCCCACCATTCTGATTTAACAAAATCAAATACATATTTTGATTGAATTATCCAAAGTCTCAAAAACCAAGTGACTATCTTATATGGTCATGTGGATTTAGATCCATCTTTTTTATGACATTCTCTACCTAGGTGAGTACCCTAATACATCTATTTTGACATTGATTAGTAAAATTACCCCTAATTCGACTAGAGATTCAATCCAATTTCCTACATAATTTATCATAAGAGTTCCCTATATTATAACATCATTTAGAATTCAATGAAAACGATTAACAATTAATATAAATAAAAAAATTATGATAATTAGAAGATAAGACTACTTTTTCAATGAGTGTAATTCTTCGATCTATTTCTACAAAAAAGTAAAATGTCTATACTTGGTATTTTCATTTTATTTTCCTATATTAATTGGGAACCTGAATACTGAATAAATAATCCATAATTTTATGGGGTTCCATAAAACGCATCTTAGTACAAAAATACTAATAAAAATCTAGATGAAAATATTTTTCAAAATTAGGGGATTAAAAAGTGGCTCCCAATCATGAATCATGATAACCACAGGCTTTATGTAAATAAAACCATATCTCTAGGATCCAAATTTCATTGTTGATGATGGGAAAACAACATGGTTGTATCCCAATACTATATATTTTATTATAAATTTATCAAAGCCCCATGAATCAATGAGGTGAAACATTATGTCAAATACTTCAATATTACCATTCCTTTTGTATACTTCATTGCTGGGTAGAAGGGAAGAGTATGAATTTAAGGCCCTTCCACTAGTAAAATAGAAATTATGATTGTTACTAAAATTGATACGGATCTTCCCTCCATTAAATCCATATCATACATATGAGAAAGGGTAACACCTCCCCCCCTCATCGTCCACTTTTGAATTAATGGGAAAGAGGCCATCGCAGTCAATGTGACCTAAATCCCCTAAAAATACGATATCGCTAGACCTTCAACATCATCGTCTCAAAACAACATACAATAATTAATTAATAATATATTTAGCAGTAATAAATATTTAAAAAAATAAAACAATTAACATTTTACAATTAGAACTATTTAACAGAAATGTCAAGGTGTGATGCACTTACACCATAAAAAATTTACAGAAAGAACATAATGAAATATTTAAATTTAAATAGAAATGAAAATCTTCCAACCTGATTCACCTTCACTCCAAGAAATATGAAGGCCCCATGAGACAACCTCAACTAGAGATGTTACAGTTCGACATTCGCATCCCAAAAATTTACATATGCTATCCATTCACTTCATCTATGAAATAGTCTATCTGTGATAGAAGAGTAGAGATAATCTCATCAACAAAAATCCAAAAAAATGATATGCAAACAAATAAGGAATCGGTTTTCCAATGAAACAAAAAAACAAAGTAGTAGAAGAGATGGAATTAAATCAAGAAAACCACATGCAAAGAATAAAACTATAGAGGGGGAATAAAAGAACCTACAAAAACTAAATCAAGAAAAATTAATTTAACCAGAGTCCACTAAAATGATTCATTTCTAGGGTATATGATCAAAATTGAATCTTCAATTTTTTTTAAATTTCTCAACCACATTGAGGAACATCTTCTTCAAGAGATCAAGATAAGTATCAATTATCATATCTCTATTTTTATACAATATAAATGTAGTTTTATATTTATCTTTCATCAATGAGTCAAGGTCATTTGGAAAATAGATTTTTTTTCAGAATTATATAGTCATCCGTATATGCAGGTTTGTTTTCATCATCCTCACTAGATGACACTTCTATGTATAAATAATCGTAAGTGTTCACTGAAGCATTTTAGGAGGCATACACATAATCAGTAGGGGTTGGTTGTTGGTGAATTGTGTTTTATTCCTTCATTATGATATATATGGAACACATAACAATTATTCTTTCAACATTGGTATTATCCTAAAATTTTGGGGAGTTTCTAGCACTCGGAATGATAAAGTTATCTAAATCAATCATTGATTTTCCATTTTTCTATAACTCTATTTTAATATGTATTCCTAAAATAGGATAGGCTTCTAATGATCTACTAGTAATTATTTTTCATGGCCAGATTTTATAAATTACTTATCTACTTTCATATATTTACATGCCTCAATAATGGATGATACAACATTAGAGATATATTTTTTTCTTCTTTAGAAGGATCAAGGTTTTGCAACGTCTCAACATCACATCGATTGGGGGAATGAGTGTTAGATAGTTCAAAGGAATTCATGATGTTAGAGAAGTCAGTATGGTTATCTGTCTGAGTAATAGGGGCTCGTTGGAGGATTCTTTTCCACCCAATGAGTTTTGAGGAGAGGGGGAGGCTGAGGACTATTACATTGATTTGCACATTAATTCATTGAATGACTAGAACATATGATTTTTTTTTCAGAATGGTGGGAAATTCTCAAAGGCTGCATTCTTTATGAAACAATTATCCCTATTTGGATTCCAGAATCACAAAGGAAGGGATTTAGAAATATCGACCTCAATGAAAATTCAAGTGACATTGGTATGTGTTAGGATTAAAGGGGAAGATTCAGTCTTCATGGGTTAACAAAAAAGACCGACAATGGAAATTAAGGCATTCTATTAAAATATCTACAAAGGTATGTTTGGGAACCCTATCTGGAGAGAAAAAATGGGGAGATCAAAATCTAAAATAATTATGGATACCATTTTAGAACCATCATTCAGGACCCCCAAGAGAATAGTAACCTCGAGCCCAAAATCAATAATAACCATCCTCTGATGAGAATCAAAACAGAACCTAAAATGAATTCAATAATCCAATGTGAATTTTTATAAATCTGATGCATTCCTTGTTCTTGCGATAAAATTGATGTGAGTGTAATACAAATCAAAAAATATAAAATCACCAGGCAATCAAGTAGGTGAAAATTCATCCGTCCTTATGAAATGAAAAAAAAATACTTGAACTATTTTATTATATAGTAATGACATGAAGTCCATGAATTTTGGTAGCATGAATATCTATATGATTGTTGCTAAGGGCCCATCAAGAAGATGATCTGATTTCCTAAAGGAAATTCCTATATAATGTAGTGTCACTAAAATTATACCATGGGGACCCCCAATTTGTGGAAATTATACCTTGATATCAGCATGGAAGCGACATAACCCCCCCCCCCCCACAAATAATCATTGTGTCATTCTACCCTCTCAAACATCATGGTAGTGAAACCATTCACAACACAATGGAAATTCATGTGTTTTGAGGGTAAGATAATAGGTGTTATGAAACCCATCTATATATCATGTACTCCCATAGAGTGACATTTAATGAAATTGCCTCTAAACTATCATATGTGGTAGGTTGTGGAACTAATGTCTCCTAATGAGTACCCCACCTTAGCTAGAGGCAAGATGACTATTTTCTATAACTCTCTCGTGTGTTGGATAAAGAAGGTTGATAGAAAAAAGACAATCAATTATATGGGGAGAAAATGAAAGATATGAAATGAGTTTCTCCTAACAAGGGAAAAATGTTGAATCATATATGTTGCAGTTTCATGATATAATTTAATATATTATTCTATAATAAGGAAATGTGAAATGAAATCTTTAGGAGAGGTAGAATGAACCATTGAAATCATAATGCACATCTATATCCCATGTTTTGAATGAATTAAGGTTCCATATGGATGATCATGCAATATATCCCCTTATCTGCCACATCATCATGTGGAAAATCCATATGAGTCTCTTCACCCTTTGGAAAATATACATGTGACTCAACATCGTGTTTTACATAAAATAAAATCCAATGATAAATATAAACCATGGGATGACATAGCTCTTCATGTTTTCTATGAAAATGGCCCTGATAAATTGTGAACCTCTATATGTGATTAGATATGTGTATGATGTTTTTTATACAATATTCCTCGAAAAACAATTGTACTATTAACTACTTTTAAAAAAGTTATTTTTAAAATTGAATGTGCAATTAATATGTCATGAAAACCCCACTCTTGTAATATATGATAATATAATAAGATCATGTGGTACCAAGGATCATAATCTTGTTTCTCTTATAAATACATACATATTGTGCCTACCCCTATAGTTGGAACTGAGGACATCTTTCACAAAATATAATATATTACACATAATCTCACATATAGTCAATGTCTTACTTACCTTACATATTTATGAAAAAATGTAAAGTTAAATGAAGGGCTGGCATGGGGATATGATGATGGGATCCATACGACATCATAAAACCTTTGAAATGGTTAAAATAAACCATATAAAATGAATTATTTGCACGATGAATATACTGGTGGAAAGCATTGCACTGTAGTAATGTGGGATACTTTAGAGAACCGGTCTGGCATATGACATTCTTGAACATTGAATACGAAAAATGAATATAAAATTAATAAATGAAATCATTTACGATATATTATAATAATTTCAGTATATAAATGAAAAACATATACAACATCACATCAATAATTATCCCACATAGGCCTATAGTTGTGGATACCATGTCTGGAAGAATCTAATTGTCTATGGGCCCGACTCCACCGACAGATAAAATTATTGTTGTTATAGTTTCACATATATGAATATAAATATTAGAAATTCACAAAAAAATGGAAGATAAACATACTACCATCCCCATGGTGATTTCTGTATAATATTCTTGTCCAATGGTGCAAAGACAAGCTGAGTATATTAGGGTTTTCACTTTTACACACAGATCCAAATAACAATAACACATCCTATAATCATTATCTAATTTTTGAATCAATCACATCATAACACTATCTATGTATATGAAATACATATTGAACGCTATATATATATATATCCCAGTATGGTCTTAGCCCTCATGTAAAGGTAAATATATTTGATGGAATAATGATTTAAAAGGATTGAAAAAGGTCATATAACCAATAATCTAGAAAATGTATTAGTTTGGGAATAATTTGATAATTATATTTCTAAAACCATTAATTATATGGGTGATGCGATGGTATATCCATTGAGTGGCTATTTTTTTGTGATGAGGTACAAATATGTTTTCTAAACCTCAATTCCTAACAACCTTTTTAAAAAAAATTACCAATCATAAATAATATGTCCTGTTAGATCTACATCATTCATAGTGATTCCTATCGTCATAGATACATCCTTAGGGGTAATGTTCATATATTTCTATATTAAATGGAAAGAATGTGACTCCAAAATCAATATCTCTAGAAGAGTTGTTATAATCTGTGGTAAATAAATTTGATGTAAAACATAACTACACCTTAGAACCCTACATATTTCTTATGGGGATTATTTAATCTAAAACAGGTTTCATGGAGATGGTGGGATCTTTATTATATAGAAAATAGAATAAAAGTTTTTACATTATAATTATGAAGGTGTTGTACATAAGAGACTAGATATAAGATACATACATTATAATTTCATATTATACAATATAGTAGTACAAATATTTATTCTTAGCTACTATATTTAGAGATATTTAATAATAGTGTTCCACTTAACTACCCGATGAATTGAAAAAATAGTGTAAATGTGGTGAATGTAAACATATACTAGTGAAAATCAAACAACAACAAAAATAATGTATAAATATGGGACATGTAACATCATGAGTGAAAAAATGCATAATTATTATCCATGGAAGGATGAAAAATAAAAAATCACATGGATCAAATAATAATAAAAAACAAGAAATTTAATAATTTCAAACATCATAATCATTTCTTCAATTCCTTAAATAATGAAATTGTACCTAATGTGTACGGAAACTCCAATCACCATATCTTAGATATCCAATGAGACATACTCGTGTGCTATGGGGATATATAATTTAGGGCGCCACCCCTAAAATAAAATTAAAATTTATTCAATCACATACCAAATAATTATAGGTTATACATGGAAGAATATTCAAGGATAAACAACTGATACATACTTCGCATGTTTTCCCAATGGAAATTATCATATATGACAACCCTATATGGAAAAAAAGATTATATAGGTCACTAATATATTATTGTACTTAATGAATTAATTATAATGTCTATGTGAATTCCCTCAACACATATGAGGAATAATATGTGATTAACAATTTTAAAAAAGTTCATACAAAAATATTATTATTACAGAGTTGTAACTAACATTTAGTTATTAAGATTAATTATTTTCAATGAGTTTAGAAAATATTTTTTGAAAATTTATTGGAATAAATCAACAAATTTGTAACCACCATGATTTTGTTATTTTTTTCAATATAATTGAAATCGATAGATAACATTCATCACATGAAACAACAATTTTATTTAATTTCATGTCTAACATGAGACACCAATCATTAGTAAACCCTGAAATAATATTATTTTAAATATATATGTTATAACCTAGATATTAAATATATGGGTATAAACATTACTAACTATTTTATGGTATATATTTATATAATTACTACTGAATATAAATTTAATTATAATAAATTTTATAGAATCTGTCAATTTTAAGTAAAATAATCATATTCATCAAAAACATGTTTTCATATAAATGATTTTTTTGTGAGAAAATAAAAAAACAATTTATTGAAATTTTAGAAAAATAATTTGACAAAATGAAGTTATTTTTTTGAAACATTATATCTTTATTCAGTTATGGTAAATGTTTGTGATTTTTTTAGAAAACATATATTTTTCAACAAATAGAAAAAATAGATTATTATAATAATATCATTTATTTTTAATTAATTATGTAATTTAAATTAAAAATTATTTTTAATGATAAATAATAATTATTTTATAATATTTAATAAAATAAATTTATTTTGAATCAATTTTATGATGTATTTTTAAAAAAGTTTATTTTTGGGATTAAAAAAGGTGCTTTATTGTAGACTAATTTAAAGTGCATAACGTTTATACATTATATTTAATAAATATAACACCTACTCAGTAATTATATAATGAAACATTTGGGGACATAATATTTCCTTATAACTCCTATTATTTATAATGTTCCACTATTGGAGCCTTTGGTCATGAAAAAAACATGCTGGGAACTCTTTCTTTCAATGAAATTACATGTGTGTCACTCACCTCACGTATAAAAGGCCACACGTTCTCCAATAATATTGATACCTTCACCCACTTTCTCCAGCCAATAAAATCACAAATTAATAATAAAATCCCCTAATCCCATCATATAAACCTTATTAGGGTCATCATCGAATCCAATGATGGTTTTTGGTGCTAACATAAGCAGGATACCTGAGGAAGAGGTAACATTCTTCAACCAGAATTTTCATTTTATTTCATACAACATATCATTAAATTATTAGTAAAACATTAGTATATTATAATATATATCTATAATATATATATATACTTATATATTTTTACTTTATGTTCATGAAAACAAACTCTCCACTCTCCCATGATGGGTTACAAAATCATCGTTCGTTTATATGGAAGACTACATCCTCATGAACTGTTATCAATTGGTTTTCCATTAAAACATCACTCAGTTGGTCATGATTATAGATATAATGTATATATATTATATTTATAAAATTATAATTTTTATATATCCATTATATCATATATTACTTTTTTTACACTCCTTTCAATAGTGTATAGAATAACATTGCCCTTGTGTGTCACAGACTACCGCCTAAAAAAGTGATATGAATCATTTTCTATTAATGCTTTACATTGAATATAATAAGGATAAATATATTTGATGTTAAATACCTAATTATGGTATTAGTGAAATTTTTTCTCATTATGAAAAAATAATATATCATTTTATTTATTTAAATTCCTCTCAGTGAAACATGATAACATCATTTGTGTACGTGTGGACTACATCCTTCACGAAGCACTGTGACACTATATCTTATTTAATTCACCATGTGTATGATATGATTTAGTATATTTATGTAAATTATAAGTAATTTATTATATTAATATAAATATTTAATTATTAATTATTACTTACTTCTTTTCAATAATGTTTTCTTGAAAATGGAAGTGTTAATCATAGGTATGTATGACCTACCGTCTCCATGATCATCACATTCTTCATTTCTCAAAACCCTCAATAATGATTTATTTTAAAAGAATAATTGATGTATAAATATGATAATTATTTCATTATTATTAGTATTATGTATAATATATAACCATGATCATATTAACAGTACTAAAAATTACTAATCATTACATATTTGAAAAACAAAGCTATTATTACAAAAAATGTGATTTTTACTAGGAATTTTGAATAAACAATAAATAAATTGAAATAAGTAAAATATATGAGGTATTATATATATAAGTATGGTTATGATATATATTTATAATAAAATCAATTTTTATTATAAAGTGGTTTCAAACAAGAATAATGGATCACAAGACTTACGATAAGGGGTTTTTTGTCACACTTTTTACTTGTGTGAGTCACATTCCATATTCACAATTTATTTCATTAATGTGGGGTATATACATCAGAAGAATTTAATTTTTTTTTCCCATGAATAATTGTTATTTACAAATAACTTTTATGATTTCTATTTCATTGGATTTATAGTTCAAAATATATCAAATCAGTAAGATATTTTAGTCTCAATTTTTATTGTTTTAGACATTTGTTATTTTATGTGACTATATTTTTTTTGAGGTGTATACACAGCCCTTTTTATATGTAATTTCATGAATCTATTTATCCTCATGATATTTTAGGTTTCATTTAACAATATTCCTTTATTGGGATTACATTTCAATGTTACCAATTAGTAATGATTTTATGGTACAATCTCATCATTTACAGAGAATTTTTATGATTATGATTTTTATGATAAAATATTATGATATAAATATATATATATATATAAGATATTTAATTTTATTCTACACTAAATATATTAGTATTATTCAATTTTCCCTTCAATTTTTTCTCTTTATGTACTCTAGAGTTCAAGAATAGTTTTTTAATTAAATTTTTTGGTCGAAAATCATTTTTATTCTAAAACCATGTATTCTAAAAATGTTTTTTGAAATCATTTTAACATTTTACAATGTTTTAATACAAAAGTTTTATCCAATATTCGGTACCAAAATTATTGGCCTTGAAATAAATCGGCAAATGAACAAAATATTTCATAAAAGGTTTGCCTTGTAAAGAACTTTCCAAAAACTCCTCCAGCATCTTGATGACTAAAAAGACAGCTAGAAGAATTATCTACGACCTCCATAAAAGAAATGATAAAATCCACTATGAGCCCAAGAAACTTTACCAGATCCTCTACGACCACCATAGAACAATGTTATGCTGTTTGCGAGTCTATCAAATGTGATGGATTATCCTCTAATATTTAAGCATCATATTCTTCAAAGATCATGCTCATATAATTGTGATACAAAATTCTTGTAAATAATATGCTCACCCCCCGCCCCTCTAAAAGAATGAAAACCTTAACTTTCACCTTCCACACTCTTTATTTTTTAATCCCCATTTACACTGTGATCCATAGAGAAAATGTACCATCTGATGTACTTAACCTATGAGAAACCACTTTTCCATTGATCCATTTCACATCAGCTTCAAGTGGGGATGCCCTTTGTGAATCCATTTGGTCATTGCAAAGGAAGGATACAACTATTGTTACATATAAAATAATGAACAACTTATTCTTTATGAATCTACCTCTAACAAAATATAGACTCCATGCCTATGTTGGGTCACAATTCTTCCTAAAGAACCCTCCTTCACGAAGCACATTCATATCACAAAGCACCAGAGATTCAAGAAGCATATCTCTATGAGGACTTTTTCTTCATGAACTCATCTTCTTAAGAGACTGAAAGGAAATTAAATAGTGATTTTATGGTCCCCCCAGTGTTAATTCATTATTCATTATCATACCACATGCTACTTCTCATATGTAAGGAATAACTATTTCATCATTGTATAGCAATGCTAATGTGGACCCCTTAATGGATTACTCTACAACTGGAAATATATAGTGTTTCATGTGCCTTCTCTTCTCCAATGGTGAGATAGAACATTTTATATATGTCCTAGGGGTTCAATGTTAGCCCTCATCATATGATATACAAGAAATAAAACTACAAAGAACCCCATGTCCACAACACACAATGATAAAGTATGATCACTGCATGAGTGAGAAGACCAAGTGCACCAAGAAGGGGATATGAACTAGTTACACCTCACTCCTCCTCTCCTATTGAAATTTCACTCCACTTATGCCTCATACATCTTTTCCATAAACCCCAACGCACCTTGGTATGTTTCCCCCTATAAGATGGCCATATCATCCTCATAAAGCTGGACACCCTCTTGAAAGTTCCCAATTGTCCTCTCCTAAGGATAATAACTACACATAAGCCTCCATGTACTACTTACAGATCCTCATTTTCCTTGTGATTTGTGGGTATATTGTTATATCTTGTTTCTTAGATCGATCATGACTCAAGTGGTCTTTATGTGATCATTGAATATTTCATTTTCTTTGGGACTCCTTAGCATGTAATCTCCACCACCCTCTTCACCGGACAATGTGGACTTTTATTCTCCATAATAGTGATACGTAGGAAGCCTCCCTAATGTTCAAGACCGTCACCCAACAATTTTTTGAATTTTGAATTGATTCACTCCTCATCATTCAATATGTTAAACTATATCTTCCATATACCGTGTAGATTTTTATCTATTTCGGGTACGTAGTATGCCTTTTCGATTTTCAATCCCAATAAATGGAAAACATCGGCACTCACCCATAGGGATATACCCTACTGATGTGACATCTTCATTTTTTGGGACACATCACCCTAATATATCTCATTTAGGTGTCTTGATCCATCTATATATGATACTAACCACACAGAATCCCCATGCCACATTTCACTGAACCACGTGGACATTGATCCTTTCCCTTTTCAATAATGGTATGTAGTAATCCTCTATGAGTATTAAGACCATAAACCATTAGTCCCGACCACTTCACATCAGTTTACCCTCATCCCACATGACATAAACTATATATCACTTTTCATCTTGAGTGACGATAAATTGTATGCTTTAACACTATGTGGGTTTTGATCACTATTACAAGGCATTGTACATAGGAAGCCTCCAAGAGGTTCAACCCCAAACACTGTTAAACATAGGTGTTCCCCTTTTGGGGTCCATATCCTTGGTCCACCATGTAGTGGTGTCAGACCCTTTCCCATGCTATCTCAGTGCATATAACCCACACTCAATCCATACTCATCCATCCAAGAGTGTACCTCTTGCGAAGGGCGAGCAACGATGCATAATCCCCAACATTTCTCTAGGTTGTTGTCCTTTGTGTAACCAAAATTTTGTACCCCATCATGATCTATGTGTATATTGATTCCCTACCATGGGGATACTTAAGAATCATCCCTAATGTTGGATCTCTTCATCCATTTCCCATCTCGTTCTCTCCCAAGAGCCTTTGTGATTCGTCAGGGTTATTCCCCATACTAGAGGTTTTACATCCTTTGGGGATTGATCCATTATTCCATTCAAATGGGTCTCCTCATTAGGTGTCATATCACCCCATATCCATAACTATGTGGACATAGATTCCCTTCCATAGGGATACATCGGAAGCATCCATGAGGTTCAATCACAAAATAGTCAACATCACACTAGTTCTCAATCCATCACTATTCATCACAACCATTGAAACATCACACATATCCTTCGTTATTTTACCCAAGCCTCTACATTCCCGTGAAATCATGCTATCTATACGCGCATATAAACATGTATACAACCCATTCATCTCATTTATATTTTCAAAACTACGGCATCTAACCTTGTAAAAGCCTCAGCATGTATCTAGTTTGTTTTCCATTGTGTACACCTGAATTCAATGACTCATATTCTCAAACTATATTAGTTTTAACCATGTCTTCATAATATTGTATGTATGAATCCTATATTTGGTTCAGGCGAAACCAATGGTAAAACTTTGTTTCCCCGTTGTAGGGACCCATCCTACTTCTATGATCCTCAATTTGCAGTGCCAAGATCAACCTTCATGATGTGACATTTTCCATTTCTTGGAAACAACACTCTAGGTCCAGTCCTCATTTGGAATTATGATCCTCCCATGTAGTAAAGATTCCACGTAATCCCTTATTGGTAATTACCCATCTGATCCACTTTTATGAGTGTTATGATAAGTCTTACCCATCTTCAATAGATGTTAAACTCAAGGCATACCCCATGTTAAACATGGGAAGATGAGGAAAACATCAGAGGAATTATTCTGACATAAAATACCTAACATTAGATATGGGATGCCTCAAGATTTCATGCCCTCTAAACGCCCTATTATAACAGAAACTCCAAGTGTACATGTGTTTAGCATCCATACATGCCAGTGGCACACAACATGACTACTCTCCTGATCGATGTTCGTTGCCCAGAAATAACCCATTTGGGATGTCTAGACATAAGTATCATAATTTACCAGCATCCACGATGATATGGAATTAGAAAGAGCTTCATGAACAATTTATTAATCATTAAGAGAGACCCGGAGTAAGAACATAATTCTACGGAGGAATTCAACGACATAAGTACTGATATACCATCATCCAATTTCAATCATGGAGAAATCAACCCTCAAGAGGTGATAGATTCCACCCGCCTTTATAAAGTTGTATTTTGGGGAAACAATATCACCATTCTAGCCAAAGTATCTGACACATGTGGAAGGACATGGTAGGACCAAAAGGAATAGAGTTAGAGAAAGATATGGTGAACCTGATGGGAAATTCATATCCTCAATAAGGGGTTTTTTAGTATTCAGGGTATCGACAGATAATCATTTCAGCAGATCCAGATATCTTGTACGATGTCCCATCAAGAAAACTATGGGTCTAGTGTGACACTTAATTAGATTTGTGATACTTAATCATTGGGCATCATGGTCTATGGCGTTGTCAGTGTGGGTCTTTCTATCTTTCTATGGTCGACTAAACAATGTTGGGGAACTGGGCATTGCATTCCTATTGTCAATAATGATGGTTTAATCATTATGATTTGCAGTACCCAGGATATATAAGAATGAAACCAATCTCCTACTTCTTGTAGTCACATGTTAATGGGAAATTCTAATGCATAAATCCCACATAGCTCCACCTCCACCATGAAATCATCCACTACAACAACTATCGGGCAGCCAAACCCCATCTCACATTCTGAAATTGACGAAAGGAGGGTAATGTAAAATCATGTCTATATATTTAAATAATAGGGGTCTTCTTGAAGTGAGATATTTTCAACCAAGATAAAGAGGCCTTAGTTCACCACCATAAACATCACCCCTAATGGTCGTGCATTGAGCCACTTATCCCCAATCCAACCTCAATTGTTTCAGGAACCACTCCTCAGAGCAATATTTTGACTCACTCTGTAGAACAGATGAAGTAAGGGTTGAAAAATTCCTACACTATGACTTTGTCCTAGGAGACACAGTGGAGGGATACAACTAGCCCACATAATCACCACCAGTTGGTCATGTAGTTCATGGATTAGGTGGTCCATACACCTATATTTCCATCTGATGCTTGGTAGACCAAAGCCAACATTGGGAACATGCACATGAGGATGTCTGCCTAGGGGAATCATCTTCTATAGATTTAGTGGCCTGAGCCACCACCTACATGTTCTATCACTTCCATGTTATGATCGAATAGGGGAACCTCTACACCCTATTATTATTGATGCCTCAAGAACCCCATGGGAAAGATGGGTTGTCTCTCCCGGACATCAACATAAGAGGCATCCATAAAGGGTTGACCCATGATAATGAGATTTGGTATGGAATCCCTCCCTGTAACATCATTATCCATAGTATATTTCATCCCCACACCAGCATTCATTAGGAATCTCCTTACCACACCACCATTACTAGTCAAAAAAGAGGTACTACCCATGTCCATGATCCCACATATGGAGGTTTTCCTCATATTTCAGGTAATCAACATGAAGTTACACATTGTATCAACACCACCATAGGTGGTGGCCCTCCCCACGGTGACATTAATCAGAGTGATGTTTTTCCTCACATTTCACCCATCAATATAGATGTCATCCATGTGTTTTCACCATCTCCAGAAATGGACATACATATGTTCCCTTCAACATTTTCTGGGGTTCTCCCTACTGCCCAGTTCATCCAAACGAAGGTCATCCCTGCTCCAACCCCAACCTGCATGGTGGTCCTCTCTATGACCAATCTACCCAACCATAAAGAACCGTCACAGGGATGGTGTATGGGCCATTTATTCTAATGAAAAAATAATGAGAAGACATGGATGGTATTCAAAACTAGCCATTTTTAGACTACGAAGAAGAGTGAAACTCAATGAAAGTTTCCTCACCCTGATCCTCAATCATGGGGGTTGGGATAAGAACTTAGCATATCATCCTTGTCCTCTTAGAAAGTGAGACAAACCAGATCCCACAATCGCACCATTGATATATACAAGGGGTATAATATTTTTCTCATTTCTATGGTCATACATTGAAATCCGCTTTATCATTATCAAGATTATTTTCTTCCTTGAAAAGTTATCTTGGATTATTGTTCATGGGATTGATCGATGATGTGCACCAGTCTGTTCCACCGCCAATGACTGCCACCCCAACAAAAGAAGTAGTTCCCAGTACCCATTCCTACTGGGATGTGGTAAAATTTTAGTTGCATTACCTAGGAAATTGCAAAAGATGCAGGGGGTTAGCTCGCAAGTAGTACACTCCATAGACTAGTTTACCACTACAACAGTCCATGTTAGTGGTGTTACTGATCCACCCAACCAACCATAGTTGATGAATGGGAAAACCAATGGCCAGATACCATGTATGAGTGGGGATGTTTCTCATACATTCTTACAGTAGAATATCTCTCTGATATGTTCTGGACAATTTCAACTACAAGCTTCAATATCCCGGAGTTACTCACCATGGATGAGGTTGTCTACTTGAACAGAACCTTTAGGGATGACCCATTTTGTCACCTCCATCAATGGTTGGATTAACCCATGTACCAGGAACAGTTCAACAACCATGTACAGTACTGATTCCTGGTTTATTTTACTATACACACTATTTCTCAGCACCCTACGTTACCTGGTTATCATCAGACTCTCCAGCAATGATGCATCAAGAGTATTACTGTGCTCTATGGAGTCATTAAGGAGGCTTCCTCATATATCCAGATCCATGGATGAGGGAAGTATGATGTCCTGAATTTCAGTACTATCCATTTCCAACCTAGTTCACCTAATGATATCGAGTTTATTCCTTCAGGTATTTACATACTAAACATTGTCATTCTGTAAATATACATGGAAGGGGGAATTATCATAGGTTATTGAGAAAATGATCATCTCATGGGGGAAAAAACACTCAACAGACCCTACAGGTGTCCACACTTTTGAATAATGGAGGAAACACACTCTTAGAGAACCCATCAACTCATTTCCATTTGGTTGAGTTTTTAAGAAGGGGAATGCACACACTGGGATAGTCAAGCACTCTGACACATCTAATTCAATGCAGAAGATGGAAGAGAATCCCGAAAAGACCACACTATTCAAAAAAACAAATTTAATAGAGAAGATTAATTGAGGATATCCTCACTGAGTTCTCAATTTAATAACATCCGTAATATGGTGATCCTCAATATAATCACATCCTCCCTCAACTAGGGCAGTAATGGCAAGCACAAATTCCCCCTAGCGAGTTTTCCTCCCATTGATCTTGATAACACTACATTTCCCGACCAGGTAGAGGCTAGTGTTTATTGAAAAATACCCATTTTAGTGTCACATGATCATCTAAAGATGCAGTGAAACCTCCTCAAGACAAGCTCAGGTTCCCAAAGTTACTCCATACATCCAATCGTCCGCTCAGTAGGCCCTACCAGCTACTTCGTAGGCCCTATGGGTCATTCATCTGGATACTCCAGGAGCCACTGAGCTTGGTTATTATGATCATGAACCTACCAATGTGGTTTTATTTAATAATACAAACTATTATAAGAATCCTCATCAAGATGACAGAACAGATCCTCTCATTACTTGCCTCATGGCTCTTGAATCTGGATAGGTGGTGATTCCCCCTGATGAAAATCAATATTTAGCATGGGTGGATGTTATACAAGCAACCAAGGGCATCAATAATCCTACCCTCTCCCATTTTAATGGTATGGGAGATCCAATGTATCAACTAACACATTCTATATCAAGGTGCATACCCATTATGTGAACTTCAGTTTAGTAGGAAGTTGTGAATCACTAGTGTTTTGTAAATACAATTCGAGTGCCTGCATTTGTCTAGTATAACCTGTTACTCATTGGTTCTATAGATTGTTGGGAGGATCACCATAGGAATTTTTTGTATCAGTTCAGTTCTACCACCCACAAGACTTGTATTTTTGACCTCTTCATTGAAATCAATGATATATGAGAGAGTCATTTACTTTGTCTCTTGGTGGAAGGGCCTCAAATATACACTTGACATGTCATTTACATTGGAATAGTATATTATGATAGTTGGATAGAATATGAATGCTCAACTAGTTCTTTATCTCATCACTCAAAACATCCCAGGTGGGATTCATGATTTCCCTCTCAAGGTTCATCATCTAGAGGATCCTTGGAGGAAGCATACTTTGCACGCCCGTTTCCTCTTGAAACTCCCGCAAGATGTGCCGCCAAGGCCAATAACACTATTGTGGAATATATAGAGGACCCTAGATAGTTTGAATTTTTACCAGAACATCCACCTCTAAAGCCATTCTGAGGTCACCACCATAATATCAGCCTCTAGCCCATAATTTCCAACCATATAATCGGTATACACCACCACATAATTCACCACCACATAATTCACCACCACTAACTATGTGAGACTTTTAGGTTCCAACTCCTCTCTATTATGCAGCCCCTCATCTGAGCCAGGCTCCCAGAGTCCCTTTCCCAGATTCAAGAAACTAGACCAACTCATTTAATAAATCTCATGTCCCCGACTATTTCTGGAGTGAAACAGTCCATGGAATCAAGCAGTTTCTAGAATAAAAGAGGCTTGAGGAGGCAGATATCACTGATCAACCTAATTTTATCCCATATAACCAGTTCATTGGGAACACTATCAAGCAGTGTCATGTGTTCAAAGACTAGCACCAGGAAAAAGTCAATAACAATATAGTCTGGTTGGGTCTATCCCTAACACATGTAAAATGTGTGTTTGCAATGTATGATAGTGATAGTGGGGGTGAATGTCAATAAGTGTCCAGACATGGGTCTCTGAAGCATGAAGATTCAATATCATGAAAGGTAGTTCTTCATTCGAATTGTATTATGGTTTCTAATTTGAATCATCCCAAGCCTCCCAAATGAATCTTGTTACCCCTATGTACTACTTCTTCATTTAAATATCTGCCTTTTCCATATCATGAGAGTATGAGCTGCAGGAATAGGGAGAAGCAAAGTTGCCTATCAGTATAAAAGTCATACCATACTCTTGGTGATTTCATACCCTCAAGGATGGTGATTTCCCATTTAATTTTCCCATCATGGTTGGAATCCTCAGGTGATTATCTAGAGTATGACTTAATGAATACCATCAATCTTGTGGACCCATACAGGGTCGCATGAGATGAGTAATTCCAAGAAACCCCTCATAATCTCTAGATGTTTCCAGCATCGAAGAAATCAGGGATATGTAAACCATCAAAGTGAATCGGCCAATAATACAAACTAGGTCATCCATGACACTAAGACCACACAATAGGATAAATTCATGACTCTTCATGTATAGTATTCTCACCTGGTTTCACAGAATCAACTTCCCCATTATTTTGTGCTTTTAGACAATGAAGAGCCTACCTAACCATGTTATGATCATTCACACTTAGTTGTTCAAATATCACAGTCATTCAAAAATTAGATAATACTAATTATAAAAGATTCATCTTGTGAGTAGCATGATACCCTCATCACTAGTTGAAATCTGCTGATCTGATCTGCAATGTCTTCCATACCACCAAACATAGAGAAACCTCATATCGATTGATATGTGCACCTATCACGAATGTCTTTTTTTCTCAATAACCATTCCACAATTCAAGAAAAAATCCTTACTCTAATGATTCTAATCTTGTCTAAAAATATTCATGAATCCCTCATCTAGGATTTGAGGACCCCCCCCCTACAATTTTAAACAGAGGTAGTGCCCGCAGAGGTCTTCAAAGTTGTGGAGGATGAACAAGATGAATGTTAGGTAATCATCTCATTCTTAGGATAATATAAGGTTATCCTATACAATGGAACATCGACCCAATATACATCCTTAGTAAGTTAAATGGCATGGACGAACACAGTTGTCTCATCAACAAGTGTTTTGGGATCAATCGCATCCCGAACTAAATGATCTGCATGCTGGGGATATCTGAAATAGATCTGAATTCTTTATGACTTGGTGATTCAAGTTTATAATAGGACTGAGCAGACATCAGTTTGAAAAATCTACTTGAATACCCAATTCGGTAGAATGATTTCTTACATGGAGTACATGTTTTTATCATTGGAAGCATACTATAATGCACTTATGGCATGAACCTGGATCCATATCCATGAAATAGTACCCTCCTTGTATCCCCAATGCCTCGATTACTGTTGTAATGGTCGTGTGGGAAGGCTCCATGGTGAGGTGTCTCAATTTTCCTCTTGGGAAGCTTGCTACCTCAAGGCCGACTACTACAAGATAAAGTAAAATCATGTTTTTTACAATGAGGTTGAGAATAATAATGTTTGTTGTTGGAAAATGGGAAGATTTAGATGACTCGTACATACTCCAAATTCACCGATTATTGGCCATGACCTTGGTTAGCGGACATTATTTAGTTGTCAGTGGGAAAAGGGGAAATCACATTCCTAGAGATAAGAATGCTAGAAGATCACATTGTACTCTTATAGGAATTAGGATTCATTGATCCTAGAATCTCTAATCCCTATAAAGTATTGGGATGTTAAACCCATGGCAACAACAATACGTGATAATTTCTTATTTCATGAAGATGGGATTACTCGACTCAGACCGACGTGCTACTACTTATTATATATCATGATGCATGGGGCATTGGGTTTAAGGACAGATGGAATCAGATTTATAGAATTTTTTCTCCATGATTTTAGCAGCCCAGGAGTCCCCAAATGAAGATTCCACAACTACTCATGCTAAAACTAGCAATCCATCAGAGATATCCAACTTAGAAAATTTTCCCATATCGATGACCATCTCGCCGAGGACAATGAAGATGATTTAATGGATTATCCTCTTGTATTTTTGGATGGTTTTTCCACCACCATTGATGAGATGGTATAAGTTAACCATGACATCGAGGAAGATCAGAAACCAACACTGGATTGTGAAACCATGTCTATAGAAGAGTAATAGTTGTGCGTGGATTTCCTTATGCCGCATTGAGATGTATATTTCTGGAGCTATAGAGTGATTCCAAGAATATATCCTTAGTTCAACCTCCACCCCACTGGTCTCTTGATAAACCATTGAGGGTTCGATCAAACTCCTAGAAATATGCCCCCATATCAGGGTTCCATGGTCAAGGAAAATGTTGATAATCTCATTAAATCCATCTTCGTCAAGGCAGTCTAGTTCCTAAATGGATATCCAAAATTGTTCATATTAGAAATAATAATTGATAGAACAGTTACTAAATCTACATTTAGGATCTAAACCATCACTATCTGAAGGATGAATTTCCCTACCTATGACAGATCTATTGATCAGTATGACCACTAGACTTCATGACCTATACATCATTGATTGGTATTCCTGATATAATCAAATACGAATGGCCCTTGATGATTAAGATTCTACCACATTTAGATAAAAAAAAGTACATTATATTACCATGTAATTTCATTCTGTCTTAATAATGCAGGTGCCACCTATCAGCATTCCATGAACTACGTATTCAAACAAATCCTCAGGATATTGGTAGAATGTTATGTGAAAAATTTTGTATTCAAATCCCGCCAGTGTTAGGACCATCTTAGTGATCTTGAGAACGAGTTTTGATTCCTCCAAAATCACTATCTAAGGATGATCCCCATGAATTCTATCTTTGGGGTTACCTCTGGAAAATTCCATGGATTCATCATTATTTATAGATCCATCATGTTCGATCCATAGAAGATCAATACTATTTTCAAGATGCCTCCTCAGAGCAATATTTAAGTGCTCAGAGGAGTTCAAGGGCACATAGCTTACATACACTAATTCACTATGAATCTGGATGGGATGTTTAATTTATTCTCTTGGATCATGAGCATATTTTTCTACTACCACTGGGATAAAGAGTGTCAGACAACTTTTGGGGAGATCAAACAGTCCATATTACAGCCTGTAGTTATGATTCCTCAAATCTTTGGAAATCCACGAGTCCATTATTTATTTCACTAAAATGATTCCTCTGTACCATATTCATCCATAAGAATAATGATGGGATATAAAAAAATTATACTCTATAAGTCACATGCTCCTTGATAGAGAGACTAGATACTCCACTCTCGTGAACATATGCCTTGTTCTAATATTTGTAGTGATGAAATTGTGACATTAACTGCAACACCACAATATATAGTTATTATCTCATGTGGACCCATTAAAATCCATTTGAAACTACACCATGTTGATCAAGAATTTAGACATGCAGGTAGTGATCCATCAAAAGATTAAAATAAGGTTAATTTCATAATAATATGTAAAGGTTCAGGCACTGGGAGAATTCTTTCTTGCCTTTCCCCCCATAGAGTAGTCTCTAGGTCATGATTTTCCATATGAAGCCATACTGTTTACAGATTATGTCATTCTATGTAAGAAGATGAACTTCACTGGTTCTTCATAAATCCATAAATGTGGAAGACATAATGATCCCAATCATAATAGGGTAGGTTCGAAATCATCTTCACCACACGTGAAGAAGTTATACTACCCTATTCTTTCTTTTTTTAGAAGGCTGCAGAAACAATGAGGTGGAGTATCATTCCTTAAACATTAGTCTTGACCTGGAAATTGATATTGATGTTCCCTACCTAAATGTGGAAGGGGACTCTATGATGGTCCTCGTGAAGGACAACATAGACTATATCGTTAGGAATATGGATATTATACCCCTGTTAGAGTGCACTCCCCAAATAATGTCCTATTTATATTCCTAGCCTATGGTCACTCAGGATCCTCAATCAATGAATGGTCCTGATGTTTCCTTGGACAATCTTGCCACATCATTTCAAGTTTCTGAGTAGAATGATTTGATTACCCTTCTGGCGCATCGAAGTGTCATCACCCCCATCACTCTAGACGATGATGATAGTAAGAATTAGTGAGTCATCCTACCACATTTTCATCCATATCATGACCTCCAAGTCCTCCGACTGAAAAATAAGGTACCCCTTGATAGAAAATTTCCTTTTTTGAGTGTCTCCAATTGGTAAATCTCTTGATAAACCAAAAAAATCATGAGAGAAACCATCATCGTGTAGTGTAGTTCACTATCCAGTGTTGTCCTTGTCTTGAGACGATCCTCTACAAATGTGGGTTTGATGAGACTATCCTCTATTGTATTCAAGGTGTTGAGATTCCCCATGTTATATAGGAAGTTCATGTCAATTCATATAGAGCCCAACAGGTAGGGTCAAAACACTATCATTATATTTGAAATTTTGGAATCTTTTGGCCCACCACGGACCATGCATGTCTCATGTTCCCCATGGAGATTCACACGTTCCAAATCCATGATAATTTTATGCATCATATACTATATCCTCTCTATAATACCAAGTACTATTATCCCTTTAAGTTTTGATTATTGATGTCGGGGGAAAATATCCACTAGAAACATCTCACTATTGTTGGTACATCCTGACTGCTACAGATATATATTCCAAGTTTGTAGAGTAAATTCTACATAAGGATGTCAAGGTCCATTCAATCATTGATTTTGTGAGATCCAACATCATCCACCAATTCAGAGTCCCTCATGTTTTCCACCATTATAACAAAACCATATTCTTGGTAGTCGAGCATAACAAATTGTATTCCATGTACAATATTTGATCAATTCATACCTCTTACTATCATTCTCGAGAAAATGGGAGGAGTGAGGTGTTAAAAAAACCCATCTAGAATCCTACAGAATAAGGTTGGTCAGAACAAGAAGATTTGGTCCAAAATCATTCCAACTCTCGCTGGGATTATACGAAAATGTCTTGTAATTCCCCCTAGGTGACCCTATATTCCTAGGTGTACATAATAGAGGTGGTTCATCCCATCAATATTCAGTTTCCATCACTTCAAATAGAAATTTATGATCAAAAGATTCTAGATAATGTAGAAAAAGTTCCTCCGGCCGAACAGGAAGCCCTCGATGAGAATAGGATTCGTGACTTGCGCAATCTGGAGAGACACCCGAACAAGACATCAATATATTTCAATAAGAAATTTCATCTATATTAATTCCTTCAAGTTGACATTTTATTGTCCTGTAGAACACTAATGATATCTGGAAGGAAGCCAGCATTGATGAAAAAAAACTGGGAGACACCCTATATCATTCATAGTGTTTTCCACAACAGTGTATATTCCTTGGTCTCCATAGAAGACGAATAAATCACTCCTATGACAAATTCTAAATAACTCAAGGAATACTATAAATGACCTTTCCCTTTCATCCCGCATGATGATAAACTGAAAATAGTCCATGATTTAGGAATTTAATCTAAGATCTCATTTATCTTCAATCATGATAAACTGTAAGTGGTAAACATACCTCAGGGTCTGAGCTCTACAACCTTAAACAAATATCTCTAAGTCCTTACATCATGATGCAAAACTGCATGACATCTAATAAACTACTTAGGTATTTATTCCCATCCATATGGGATAAATATGAATTCCCAAAAAAAATTCATTTGGTCTTTCCCCAGGTACGATAGATTATGCCTTCTATATTGTCTGTCATACTAGGTATCCCTGAGAATAAGACACCTTGTGGGAATATTTTTTCATCATTCATGTTAGTCTTACAAATATCGGATCATGTACCAATATATGGATCTATCTTTTTCTCTACGTCCTTACCGCATAATGTTAAACTATACATCATTTCAAGAACTAAATATGTTTTTATTTCTTTCGTTGTAGGATACGTAAGAATGCCAAATCATTTTTTATTCAGGTCTAGAAAAGAAGATATTTCCATCTCTTTGATTCCCCATTTGGTTGTAGTTCTTTTTTAAGGGTTACGTATGGGGTGGTGTGGAGTTCTTTAGTCCCGATTCACATCGGATTTACCAAAACTACACCATGTGACCCTCCCTCTAGAAAACGTCCTTTCCTCCACATCCATACCATATAACGTTAAAATACATGAAATTTAACAATAATGTATGTCTTTATTCCCATCCATAAGTGATAGGTAAGAAGCCCCATACCTTTTTCCTCGTGTCTTTCCCAATGTTCCAAATTTTTAGTCTTACAACATGAAATTCATTTTGGAATCATGTGGGGTGTTATGGGACTATTTGGTCTCCATTAACATCTTGTTAACAATATTTACACCATGTACCTCCCGTTGGAATACCTCCATTCTCTCAATGTCCTTACCGTATGACATTAAATTGCATTAAATTCAAAAACAATGAATGGAATGATTCCTACCCTCGTAGGATATATAGTGAATGCATGGATGATTTTTCCCTAATACAGAATAGACTCCTAAAATTATCTCTTTCATTCATCCCCATTTCCATAATTCTTATGGGATTACATGGTATGACATGTGGGCTTCCTTGCATTCATTCATGTTTGATTAGGATTTCCTTACAATGAACACCACCTTTAGGACCACATCAACCAGAGTCGTTACCGCA
The DNA here is from genome assembly GCA_963277665.1 of Viscum album. Classification (NCBI taxonomy): domain Eukaryota; kingdom Viridiplantae; phylum Streptophyta; class Magnoliopsida; order Santalales; family Viscaceae; genus Viscum; species Viscum album. The sequence goes on along the minus strand of OY728153.1, from coordinate 519,413,206 downwards.
TCATGATAAAATACACAACATTTCTTGAACTACATTTGGCTGATTCTGTCCCTCACAGGATATGTAGGAACTCCCAAACAAGTTTTCCTCAGGTGTATCCCTAGATTCTTATTTTCCTTCTCATGGTCCCTTGGCATGGGTTCTCTCATGGGATGGGGAATGGTGTGGTATGTGGACTTCATTCTCCCTTGTTCACATCAAGTTATTCAACCATGCCATACACATTCCTATCTTACGAAACCTAGATCCCATTCCATCCTTACCAACTGAGGATAAACTTCATGGAATTTTAGAAATATGTGTGTCTTGATTTCCATCCTTATGGGATTCATAAAAAATCCTGGACATTTATTCCTCGATACTATCCCCAGGTCCACCAACCTATATTTTTCCATTCCTCCACTCATCTTCTATAGTTGTCCACTCTAAACTGTGCCCCTTCGCATCTGTTGTACACCATAAATGCACTCACATGTACTATGGTCTAAGTCCTAGAGTGTTGGATTATTTATGGACACACTCTTAATCCATTCCCATGCTTCAATCATCCATTTTTTTGGGTCTCAATCATCTCTCACATCTAAGAAGGTCCCACAGGTGGGGTGGATGCATGACCTTATGGATCAGCTACCATATTAGGGCCAACATCCTTGAAGATCTCAAATGACATTTTAGACTAATCTTTCATCAATAAAATGGTCAGTGCTCGACCCTCACTTGATTGTTTCCATCTCACGTCACATGATAATAATGTTGTATTTCAAATATGGTCAACCATTATCCTATATCATTACACCAACCCAATTGCACCTAAAATATTGTTTTCATGATTCACATACCTTTCCATTTCTTTATGTCCACATAGAACCTTAACACCCTCATCGTTATTCCACCCCAAACCATTAAACATTGAGAGGGTAAAACAACATTGTGGGGTCATCCTTGAATCTGTACCTTCATTCCATATCGTGGTCTCCCATGTGTTGTAATGGTATTATCCCCTATTATTTCCCATACTGAGCATGGTTCACGTTGGATTAGGGATATGAGAAATCTGTATGCTGTATGGAAGTACCACACTTCCGTATAGTTCATTATCTATGACCATATACTAGGATATCTTGTATCTTTATTTTATGACGTTAAGAAACACATTTTACATCTATATTGTGTACCGATAAACTACCCAACCATATGATATATTCGGTTGAGAATAATTTTATCCTTTATCATCGAACCTCCACCATGATATTTTCCAGAAATACATTTGACTTGATTCTCACCACATTGAATGACATAGTGATTCCAAGGTAATTTACCCACATGTCTATCTACAGAGCGATGATCCATTTTACCCCATTTGTTATGGGATTTCCTCTTTGGGAAGGCATGTATTGGTGTGGAATTATTTTTTCTACATTCACGTTGGGTTTCCTCAAGACCTTATATTGCATCAAATCACATCATACGATCAGAACTCTATGCCCATTAAAAAAATACTTCAAATGTCATAGTTCACATGAAATTAAAATGTGTAATAACTATGATTTTATTTGCCTAAGAGGGTATCACTCCTTCTTGTATCAGACATCTACTACACCATATTGAAAAACTACATGTGGATTCATTCCTGATTTTATTTGATATGTAGTAATGCATAGACTCTTCTCTTATGGTCCAATAACATCCATGTTCATCCACTTTGTATTTTATCCCAATCCCCTTTTAGGAACCTGTGGTGTCAAATGTGGAGTTATGGTTTCCCCATTCATTATAGGTTATGAACCACAACACATATTTTTTAATTATCTTTCCCACATCCTTACCATAAGATTTTAAATGACCTGAAATTCCAGAACTACGTACAAAATATTCCTTACCTCGTAGAATATATAGGGACACATGAGCATCTTGCCTCGGTCCTAGACACATGTTCATCATCTCTTCCAACTATTTTCACATAATTATGGTCCAAACACTCTAAAAATATACTAGGATTCCCCTATCCTTTTAATATCACTATAATGTGTGACAATTGTCCATGAAATATGAACATGAACTTTGTGTAATATCCAAATTATATGACGATAAACTTTTCCATGAACCCTCCTCATTGAATGTCGTTATACAACATGTATATACTCATCATTTTCATGACGTAAATCTAAAATGAATTATAGGTCATTACCAGATTGTTCCCATCTAGAAAGTGGTTTGATCTCGATTTAGGCCGACACACCCACCAAGTTCACTTTTATCATGGTGGTGTTCTTTCATGATTATTGGTCTCCATTAAAGTAACCCATCACTATATTTCTAAGATTTTCATGCCTTCTATTTCAGATCTACATCTTCTTCCACATATGAAAAATCCATGGATAGTATGGATGCTTGACCTTATTGATCACATAAAATTCTAGGATAACATTCCAGAAGATACCAGACAACTCATCGAGATCTAGTCCCATGTTTTGAATTCGGTCAATGATGGGCCCCCAACAGTTTTCCCCATTTTGGACTAAGATGATATGTATGCTATGTTACAAACACTTCCAATTGTTTTACTCCATATTTATACCACTCTCACAATGACAAACATTTTGGGTATCATGATTTACCCATTCCATTCCCCTTTATTCAGATTGATGCTAACACTTCTCTCATTACCCATGTTGTGCACTAGAGCATATTGGGAAAGGGAAATTAGCCTATTCTGAGAACACTATTCTTGAAGCAAAACCCCATATTTCCTCCTAGGATCACTGAGTGGTCATTCATACCCTGAGTGTCTAGTGGCTGGTTGGCGCCCTCACATTAAAGGTGAATTATTATGTGGTCATCCCTTGTGTCTCACACCGGGCATTGAGAACATTTTTATGTTTATTGATCACTGGTTATTCCACCACTCTATTGTTTTGGGCCTCCTGGATTTGTCACCGGCTGCTAATATCCCTCTATTCATTATTTATTATGTGGTGACGTTCATCAAACCGGATCATTGCTTAGTCCTCATTATCTCCAATTTAAGACATCTATAAGTATTCTCACCTCAGCATCTCAACAACTTCAACTAGTTGTGCCTTCAATTGCGATATGAGTTTTGATTGGGCATTGTTGAAAATAGTGCAGTCACTCACCCACTCCCTCAAAAAATGGACTTCTTGCTCATCCTTGTGATGTTTATGTGTATTGAATGTCATCCTCCACAACCATCCAACATAGAGTCCATCCTCATTGTCCTACTCGTTCTCTTCAAGGTAATATCGAATAAGAATATGAGGGCTTCATGCATCTACTAATCTTGAATAGTGTTCGTGTAGTGGAGAATTAATGTTTCCCCCATCTGGTTTATCCAAAATGCTTGTGGGGTTCTATTAATGAAACACATAATTAGTTTTTATGACCACTGGAAAACAAATTTTCTATCCTATTCGTTTGAAGACATAATTTCCTTCTCCTCTCGATAAGCAGGTTCATACTCAAGGAAAGTCTCTAAATGATCAACAATGGGTTCTTTCCCTATTACAGTATCAGAGAGACTATGTTCCCCATCATAAGGATGATCTTTTTCATTGGATACCTGGTTGAAAAGTTTCTATTCCAGCTTCCCGGTAATGCAACCCATGGACATAGATTCCATGAATTGTTTAGATTGGGACTTTAATCCAATGATAATCAGTATTCCACTTTGGAATGTAGCTTCAAGATCCCAAGACCTCCTCACAAGTATGGTCCATTGATGAACTGTTCATATAAAAAGACAAAAATGTTAGTTATAATAGTATGATTGAAAATAGATATGGATAATATGAGGGAGATGACATATAGAGATTATATAATTCGTCTCATCCTTGGGTTTTTGTTGTCATAATCACATAGTGTTCCCCCCCCCCGTATATTGATTGTATCTCCATTGATTTTTTATGGGAAACCCTGGTCATCGTAGCCCCATTGTATTCTGGACTCACCATCATCATTGGTGCAGAAACCAAACCAATTTCCACTATTGTGTGGTAAGGTGATTTTAATTTAAGGTTATCGTATATAGGATTAATGTTTGAATAGGAATATTAGATGTCCTGAGTAAGTCCCTTAATGGAATGGTTTAGTTTTTACCTCAAGAGTATCGGAAAAATCGTCCAGCTCTGAGATCTTGAATTGATCTTCTTCCTAGGGGAACCCCCTTTCAGGCTCTTCTACCCAGGAATACTCCATTGACTCATTAGGTAAAGGGAGGTTCTCCCTCAGTTCTTTAGTGGTTGGTTTTGGTGGAGATGTTTTATCTTACAATACTTTCCCATGACCCATAAATGGATGCGGGGTTCCTCGAGAATGCAAAAAATCATCAAGATCACCTGTGTATTGTTCCTCTTTCACTCAAGACACTAATAATCTTCCCTTGGAATTGTCGATGTCTGATATATCCATCCAGATATGGTTTAGTTAGTCACACATATCGGAGAGACAGAAAAATTGTATTTTGAATTCCAGGTGTCACAAGCCCTAAAAAAAACATCATGCATAGGTATGTCTATGTGGTGTATCAACTTCCCTATATTTTGAGTATGTATCCAGCATAATCCTCTTGGTGGCCTCCCTTACTTTCATCTCTACTCAGTTAGGACATTCGGGTCTACCACCGCTTCTTGCCTCACGGTTAGTAAAGGACAATGTATTATTTTATTTATCACTATCACAAACACGCCACAACGATGTGGATCAGCTCTACCACCATGACATGATAATTCCTTTATCTGATCTCGATATCGAGGTTATATAGGTACCACATCATCAACATGGATGGTTTTTTGCTTCAACATTTCCCTCAGGTGGGAAATCTCCATGCTTATTTCATACTCCTTAACTAGCTCATATGCGGTTGTGGGTAGAGGGAACCCATTCTGCATTTTTTATCCTCTTGCATGAACATGAGACACATTTAACACACCGCACATGGGAAATCCTCATTAAGTAACTATAGCTACAGTTTCAAGGTCAATATATGCATTCACCAAAACTTACACGCAATGCGATGTTGGGTATATGGCTTGAAGATAGGCTCACAATTGACCCATTCTTCCAAATCTCCACCCCATAAAGTCATGAGATTGAATCGGTGTTCCTAAATTCTCTAGATACCATCACTGAATACCCCTGTCGATTGTCGAAATGGATGGAAGTTGAATTTATCCACCTTCTAGAATATATTCATCATAATCGGTGAAGTCAACTTAACCAGAAATCTCCAAACTGCATTCATGATAGCTGGTCGGACGTCTGACCTATGATGAAAATTAGGGTTCAAATATTCATAGACACTCATGTGATCCAATAACCATTTCAAGAAAAAGTGGGGTTTTCAACATACCTGTATTGGTTTCTTCCCCTCACTAATGTTCCACAACACATTATAATATTTTTCAAGTAGGACGATCCCAAGGTTGATGTGCTTCCCCATCGCCAACACTAACGCCCTAATTAATTTTCTTAGTTTCACACCCATGTTCGTATCATGGAATGGAAACCCACATCCTCAAATAATCATAGAGATAAATCCATCCAATATAGCCACGAGGTGCTTCATAGTGTGGACATTGTACCCCTATTGCTTCCACATGATGTCCTCTATGATTCATGAGTATGAAATTTATTTTCTATGTTGAGATCCATTAAGAAAAGTGGGATTCCTTACAGGAAACTTATTGGGAACCTCGATCCCTTCAGTGGAACTCGCTGGCGGAATGTTTATGAAATTTTTAAAACCAAATTTAAAATTTATTTCCCTCACAGAATGATTATCATGTCATAGAACCATGTCCACCAGTGCCTTTTCTAGCCATCACATCTGCATCGTATCCTCTCATGTGTTCTTTAAATAATAAAACAAATCAGACATCAACCACCGAATTGTAATCCAAGAGATATGATGTAGGTCACAAAGGATGAAGTCAACATCTCAGTGATGGAAATGGAATTTTTTGGTCCTCAAGGAAAAAATGCTCAGAAACACTAGCATCATATGATTCAACTAGTAGAATTTTTTTTTGAAAGGTAACCTCATACATACCTAGCCACATAAATTCTATACCTAATTTTTCATAATATGTGTAGACACAATAATTATAGTCTCATTAATTTTTGAAGTTTTCACATTGGTGAAGGTCCTAATAAGAATTCCACCCTTTCTCAAGGATCTCTAATCCTGCATTCAGGATGGTGTGGTACGATAGGAGAGATACATATGGCTACATGGCGTTCCCAAAATCATTGTTTACATGGTTATAAAGTAATTTATCAATGATAACTGTGTGGTCCAATCATCTATGTCCATCAATCACTCCTAAAAACTGCTATTGATAAGGGGTACTCCTTAACTAGTAAGCTGGTTTAGAAAAAATTGCTTCAGGAATTAAAACATCATCCCTTACACCGAAGCCATATTGTTAAAGTCTCTTGTAGAGGGAGGAATTCCTTTTCCCTTCTAGTAAGAGCTAAACCAGGTACTCGTTATCAATGTGGCTACAAAAATATTCCCTCACCGAAGGATTTTTTGACATTTCCTCCCTTCAAGTAGAATCTGCAAGGACCTCCCGAGCATCATCTTGGTTGCCCATTGTTATCTTACCCTTCTGTTTGTGACTCTCTTTCAAAGATATAATTTTAAGAGACCATCCTTAAATCATACGTCATGGATAATTATGCCACAAAGCCTTGAAATACTCACTTTGATTTGTAGTGTGACATAAGATAGTAAATCACCAGTTCTATAAACATCGTTCGCAGAGCACTGATCCAAAAAAAACCGGTGGAAAAAGAACATTCATGGGGTGTTAAAACATCTTGATTAGATAGTTTAAAGCCTAAATTCATTGTGAGGGATATAAAAAAAATAACAATCATCAATCCTTATTTATATTTTTTCGCCTCATGAGAATTGTGGTACCCTTGGCCACTATGTGCTCTGTGACATTCTCCACTGGTGCTCCACCTACCCCCATCGCATTGCAGCTTCACGATCTGCCTAATTTTGGTGACCAGCCCCCATAATCAATTGATTTTCCCCCCAGATTCTATTATATGGGGGTAAATTTTTGGGAACTAAAATTCATGGCCTTGAAATAAATTAAAAAATGAACAACTGAATTGCTAAAGGATCTGCCTCGCGAAGAGCCTTCATAATGACCCCGAGCAACACAACGACTCAAAACCATCCGACATAAATTATACATGACCACCATAATGGAATTGATGAAAGGCTATAAGATTCTATGAAACATGACCAGAGACACCATGACAGCCATAATGAAAATAATGGAAGACCCTCTGAGTCCGAGAATCCTTACCGGAGCCTCCACTATTGTCATAAAACAATGACTCACTTATCTACGGGTCCAACAAACATGATGAATTATCCTCAAATTTTGAAGCACAATTTTCATCATGGGGAATCCCTAGAGAAATGTAATACCCAGTTCCTATAAATACTCAACTCACCCCCAATACAAAGTAAAAACACCCTGACTTTTCACCTTCCGCACTCTCGATTCACGAAGCACCCTATTCTCTACAAACCATCATGGAAATGAACCATATGAAGTAAATGAGTATTGTGTTCCCAGATTACTTTTGGTCCATTTTTTCCTTCAATTCAAGTAGGGATTTCATTTGGGAATCCCTATGTCCATCTCAATGGAAGGAGACCACATTGGTTACTCATAACATCGTGAAGAAGTCAATATTCACAATCCACCCTCCATGAATATGTATAGTCCATTCCTAGGTTGGGTCACTATGATTCTTCTATCACCTTCCCTCGTGAAGTCCCTTCACTTCAAAAAGAACCAGGGCATCAAATATCAACATTCTAAAAGTCATTATGCTTCGTGAACCCCTATTTGGTGCGGACCTATAGACAAGTATGTAGTAATTTCATGGTCCCACTGAGTGGGGATTCATGTTGCATTGACCTTCATCATGACTTTTTCATAGGCACACTAAAGACTATTGATTCTTCTCACAACCATTATTATTTGGACCACTGAATGTATCACTCTGAAACCCCCAATATATGTCATTTCTCATGCCTTCCCATCCCCAAGTGCATGTTGGTAGAATTTATATAAGTCCTAGGGGTGAGGAGAAAGTCTTCATCATTAGAGGTACATGATGTTAAAATAATAATAAACCTCATGTCTTTAACACATGGTTTTAAACTGTGATCACTACATTAGTGAAAATACCGAGAGGACCATGAAGGGGACAGGAAGTAGTTCCCTCTCACTCTTCTTATCCTGCTGCACTTTGTCCCCATGTGTGCTTCATGTAGCCTTTGTGTAATACCCGTCACACCACGGTTATGTGTCCATTGTATGATGGCCATATCCTCCTTGTAAATTTGGAAAAACCTCCTAAATTTTACCAATATTCAAATCCCTAAGCCTCAAGACATGTATATTCCTCAATCTACTCATCATAGATGCACCTTTTCCTGCACGACTATTAAGTCCATTGCAAACTATTGTTTCTTGCTCTAAGAATGACTCACATTGGTTTAGAGTAAGCATGGACCATGAAAAACTATTTAGGCCAAAATAGCATATAATTTCCACTCTCTTACTTAACAAACAATGTGGGATTGGATTCCCTACAATGGGGATACATACAAAGACTCCATGAAGTTCAGGCCCATCACCCATCTATTCTGGCCATTTCACATTGGCTCACATTTTCTCCCACGTGATGTTAAACTCTATTTTCCCTACAATATGATGGTTTTGATCCATGTCATGTTTATAGGAAACATCATCATGGTTCAATCACATCAATTTGTATAAATTTGCACTCCCTCATCGGGATTCACTCTCCAGATATGACATCATCCATTTTTTGGGACTCATCACCCTCAACCACCTCCCTGAGCTGTCGTGATCCATCTATGTTGGTCATTAATGATGTGTTAGCACCATAACCCATTTCACCAAACTATATATAATTGGATCGTTAACTTGTTCAATAAATGTACATTTGAAGCCTATATGTTGTTCAATCCCATCACCCATCAGTCCCAAGAACATCACATCTATTTATCATCATCTTGTATGATGTTTACCTGTATACACCTTTCTTCTTACATGATTTTAAACTATATGATCTATATCAATGTGGGTTTTGAACCCTATCACCCAGATAGGGTATATAGGACACCTCCATCAGGTTCAACCCAAAACACTGGTAAACATCGGTGTCTACTTTTTTGGGGCCCACATCCTTGGTTTGCCCCATAGTTGAGTCATATTGGTTCTTAGGTTGTCTCAGTGCATAACTACAACACTAAATATATACTAATGAACCAAGAGTGTTCATATTTCAAAGGGACATTAACCATTCATATTCCCCGACATGTCTCTAAGTCAATATGATTTGTGTACAACTCGATTCCATGCACCTTATTGAACTATGTTGACTTTGGTTCCATTCCATGGTCGTACATAGGAATCCCACTTGAGGTTCAAGCCCTTCATATATTTCGCACCCTAGGCTCTCAATAGAGACTATGTGTTCTGTAAAGGTCATTCCCCAACCCAGAAGTTCCACTTCTTTCGGGTCTTGATGCATGCATCCATAATCACAGGTTGCCTCCATAGGTGTCCCATCTCCCCATCCTTTGAACTGCATGAACGTTGATTCCCAGCCGTAGGGATATATAGGAAACCTCACTATGGTTGAAGACCAATATTGTCACCTCCACACCAGTTCTTGTCCCATTTACATTCATTCCATCCTTCGACACTTCAACCATATCAATCCAAATTTTACCTGGGCCGCTATATCCTTGTGAAATAATTCAATCTGAACTGGTAGCAAACCATGTTTAAACCCCATTCATCTCAATGCAATTTTTATAACTTTGACCTCTAACAATGTGTAATCCATAACATACCTTCGTGGTTTTTTCCGTCGTGTACACCCCAATTCCATGACTCAACTTCTCTAACTATGTGGTTTTGGAACCCTAATTTCTAAATTGGGTATGTAGGAAACCTCCATGAGGTTCAATCCTCTCAAATGGTAAACATTATTGTCCCCATTGTAGGGACCGATTATCCCTCTCTAATACAACATTTTTGGTGACCTGATCAGCCTTCACAGTGTGACATATTCCCTTTTTGGGACACAATACACCAGGTTACTTCTTTATTTAGAATTCTGATCCACCCATCAGTTAAACATTCTAGGTGATCCAACCATGGGATATACTATTCTAATCTTCTATCATGACTGTTCTGATCTATCCGATTTGTCTCCACTACATGTTAAACTCATGGAATACCTCATGTGAAACTTGGTAAGATGATGAAAACAACATAGAACTTCCTCTATTATATAGTTCCCCACATTCAATATCAGATGTTGTAGGCTTCTGCACCCTCCAGAACCCTCTTATAATAGAAAATCAAGGTGTACCAGTGTTTTAATGTCAAGACACACTAGTGATGCCCAAGGTGACTACTCTCCTGAATGAATGATGTTTCCCTGACTTGACCCCTTTGGAATGTTCTAAAAGATGCAATGTTATTAACTAACATCCTGAAGATATGGCACCAGGATTGGTTTCAAAAACAATATTTTGAACTATAAGGGAGACCCGGACAACGTGACGTATTTCACGGAGGGATCCACTGAAGGAGAGACTCACATATCATCATCCCATTCTGATAAAAGAGTAAACATACCACAAGAGGTGAGGAATGATGCCAACCATTGGAAAGTGGGAATGCAGAACAACAACACAACACATCCAACTGAAGCATCTCACACACATGAAATGATGATGCACGCCCTGACCAAAAGGCATCTGAAACACCATGATTGAATTTTTACAAAATATTTCAAAAAAAATCATACAAATTATTTCCCAAAAAATTCATGTATGAATTTTACAAGAAATATGAAATGAAATTTATTAACATTCATGAATTGAATTATATTTCTCACAATAATTCCCATTCACATATTTCATAATTACCTTAAAAAATTTCAAAGATAATTTGAATGAAATTATTTCCCCTCATATTTGGTAAATGTTTAGATTAATTATTTCGACGTAAATAGTAATTTTGTAAATGTTTTAAAATGTCTGTTGAAAACCTTGTTTTAATGGTAAAAAAAATTTGGATTCTTATGATGTTAATGATTTTTGTGTTTTAGGACAACATTTTACATTTTATGTAAATTTTGATGGAATTTTGTCTATGTATAGGAAAGATTCACTATTGAGGATAAGTCACTATTATGGATGACTCACCATTGAGTTGGAGCCACTACCTAATATGAACCATCTTTGTGAAAAAATCACCATCAGCACATAAATTTGGCGAAGTACTGAAATCACAAACCATCATTGATGTCTCTCCATGGAGACTGAAATTAATCAATGTTGGAAACATATATCAATGAGAACATTCCACTGCTAGAATGATAAATTATACATGTTTTGATATGACATATCATCAAAGTAGAGTCCCCATTCTACGTGATCTTCAGTCAGAATTAAAATTTGAAAGAGGGTTGGAATTGCCTACCGACAGCCCGAGTCACCACCATATTGACTCACTATCAGTATTCTGTCACCATTCGAAATACTCATTACAATTTTTTTATTTATTTTGAAATAAATATTTATAATGACTATATTATTGAATAAAATGACAAATCTTATTTTAATGATTCTTCTTTATGTTTATTAGAAATATTAATTAAAGAATGTGTCAGCCTTGAGTATGAGGATGAAGAAAATATGAATGACCCTTCTTGCAGGTTGTTGTTAAAATAATAAGAACACTCCCTCATGTGATGATTCATAGGATAAATTCCTAAATATACTAAGTGATATATACATACACGATTTATTCTTAACAACTTCATTATATTCACTTCCCATAGTGTTGGGGAAGTGGTACCTATGTGGCTTGTGCATTGTTTATTCCTGTGAGTTTTGTGGATGTGAACATAAATGACCTAGAATGATTTTATGTTTTAAAATTGATATATTATTATGATCATATATTACATTATATAATATTCATAGTATAGGGGGATTTCCAAATGGAGAGTATTGAGTCTCTGCAAGAGACTGAACCACCCATAATAACTTCCACCGTGTGTTTTTATTATATTATTTAAATACTTTAAAATTGAATCTGATATAAACTATAATGAAAACCACTAAATTGGTATTCAACCATAATTAGTGTTTATATAATATTTTGATTTATTAAATTTATTTAATATGTTTGTTTAATATTATACACATTATTAACTGAGACATAATAAATCATTGATATTTATTTTACATGGTCAATAATTATATCCATATACTATTTTGATTAACCAGGATATAATTAATAAATAGGTTTATCTTATTCAAATCATTTTAATAAAAAAAATTGGGCACTCAATTCACCCCTCCTAAGATCTCACTCAATTAAATATTTTGTATTAGAGGATTTTAAAAATATTTTCAACTGTGTTTTTTAGTAGCTGTAAATATCTTAAATTTCTATCATAATTAAATTTAAATCATTAAATAGAAATTAAATAAGATGTTTCTTATACCAACTAACTCCCATCTTTACTAGAAATAATTTCTCTTAGTGGAAATTCATGATTAAAATGTTTATTAAAATTATGGGTTTTGAATTTTGGACTGATATTAAGGATCGATATGATTTACCTACAACAAATAGATTTATGTGGTTCAAAACATCCTTATAACAATAATTGAAACTCTCTAAAAACTATTTATTATGCTTCAGGATATGAATAATTCAATTTAAAATCTCCTAGAAAAAAACAAATTAGATTTGGGATATATTTTCTGTTTCACATGAAGGAACTATAAATGTGAAAGAAATGAGGTTGAATACATATGTAATTAAATATGATAATTTATGATGTAAATTGAATAGATAATTTTTGATATCTATTTATGGATCAATGAAATAGTCAATAATATGAGCTTTCTAATAAATCTAGTATCTGACCAAGAGAATATTATGAGACAACTTAGATGTGTTCTAGAATTATGGAGAGGAATACGTGTCTCAATAATGGAATTCTATGAAATCGGTAAATTACCTATCAAAGAAGTGATTGGTAAGCTGGTGATGTGTGAGGAAAAGCGTAATGACAAAATGGAATAAGATGGTGAGACAATAATTAAATAACTATATTAAAATACTATTTCATCGAAAAAAATAGAAATAAAATGTAAAAGTTGATAGTACTCGTGATGATGAATCATCACCAAACAATGATGATGGGTAGCTAATACGGAAGGAAGAATTAAAAAATTCTACCTAAAGAAGAAATTATTAAAAATGAGCAACTAAAAAGATATGTATGATAACCTAGGAAAATGGAAAAATAATTGTAACAAATATAAAATGACAAATGATATTACCATCTATGAGTGCAATAAAAAATGACATATTAAGGTAGAATATCCTAAACTGGATTATAAGAAGAAATATGATGAAAATGTTTGGATAAATATGAATTCCATAAAAACCACATGGAGTTCCTCTACGGACAACTCTAATGATTCTAACTCACCTCAGGGGGGGATGTTTGACATAGCCAACATGTTCTTCATGAAAAATGTTTCAATGGTAACTACAACATCATTTATACATAATTATGCTCAATATGGAAATTTAATTTATTGTGACATTCCTATATATGAAATGCTTGTTTATTGTAATCTGATTGAGGACTCATTAAAAGAAATAAAAGATAAATATAACTTCCTAATGATCCAACATGTTCTCTCTGACAGTATTCATACTTATCTTACTATTGATAAGTATAAAATTTATCGGTTGTTAAAGGGGAACACTATTCTGAAAGTTCAAAACTGATACTTTTGAAGGATTTAGAAATATTCACAAATGTTAGTGAATAATGTATAAATATACTATGTAATCATATTTCAACAAAGCATGTTCTAGTTTTAAGATACAAAAATGGACATAGAAGATAAGTTAAGATCTCATTGATTTTAAATTAAAATTTGGGTAATTATTCTTCTTATTACATTTAAAAAGGAAAAAATATTTTTCTTTCATTTCTAAAATTTATGTATCTAAATAGAGGATACCTATAATTAATATAAATCTTCCTAAGTCCCCAATTACTTACATATCAGGACCCATGAAAATTAGTGTACATAAGTCATTTCTTGTACAATTGTTTAATAGGAATGCTATTTGAAGAGATCTTAGAGCAAACTATGGTATATGGACAACAGTTATTCTTGGGATATGACTGGTGACTACAAATGTTTCAGGAACCTCATAATGGTTTTTGGTGTTCATGTTACCTTTGGTGACAATGCATAAATAATGATCATCAACCCTGGCCAAATTGGAAATAATAACTCAGTATTAATTAATAATACATTTTTTATTGACGGTTTGAAGTATAAATTTCATATAATCTCACAATTAAGTGATGATAATTTTCATGTAAATTTTTTTAAAAAATGCATATTATGTTTTTATTTGAATAAATGCTTTAGTGTTTACACTGTTAAAGAATGATAATGTCTACGTTGTTAATCATGATTCACTAATTTGTCAAAATAAAATCCTCTTTGAGTGACTTTCATAAAGAATGTTATACTTGGAATAAGATACTAGGCCACATTTATATTGACTAACTTAAGAAGCTTAATCGAAATGGATTAGTCAACGATCTACCAAAACATGAGTTCCCAAATGAGAAAGTATGCAACCCCTGTCAAAAGTGGAAATAAGACAAGATTACCTTAAAATAAATGATTGATGTTTCAAATTCTCAACCTATAGAGTTAGTTAACATATATTTGTCTGGATCATAAAGAGTGTCTATTTTAAATTGGTAGCACTATGATTATATACTTGTAGATGACATTTCTTGGTATACCTAGGTATTATTTTTAGCTCACAAAAGTGGATTGTACTCCTACATAACCATGTTTAATAAATCTATATAAAAATTAAGCAGTTTTTGAATTAAGACCATAAGAAGTTATCGTGGATGTGAGTTTGAGAATCAATACATTGAATCCTACTTTAAAAAAAAATTTATTGTCATAATTTCTTAGCTTCTAGGACCCCTCAACATAATGGAGTTGTAGAAATATGAAATTGAAAACATCAAGAGATATCCCAAATTATGATTATGTAAAATGATATACTTGTATACATTTTTGAAGATACTATGAACACATCCACTTATATAATAAATAGTGTTTTAATTTGACCTATATTGATGAAACCCCCATATGGACATTGAATTAGTATAAATATTAAGGTTAATTAATTTTGATTTTTTGTCGAAAAGTATTTATTCTTAACAATAAGGATAATCATGAGAAATTTTCCTCTCGAAGTGATGAAGGTATTTTCCTGAGATATTCAGCCTCTCGTAAATCATATATACTTTTCAATAAAAGGACCACGACAGTAGATGAGTCTATTTATGTCAAATTTGATGAATCATAAAAAATGTTCCTATGTTCTCTTAAAAAAATATTATGTTTTTTATATCCACTTTGAATATAAATTATATTCCCAATTCTGGTATGGAGTATGAAGAAAAATCATCTAGTCCTATGAAACCTCCATAACATGAACATGAACTTCTAGAGAACCCTAATGTGACCTGAATCACTTTTACTTGAGATTTTAGCATCCATTAGTACCATCTTTTAGATTATCATATTGGAGACCAAGAAGTAGGTACACAAAATAATGCTTCTGTATGAAATCTAGTCGATCATCATGCATTATTGTCACATCTTGAACCAAAGAGCACAAATTATTTAATCAATTATGAATTATGATTAATATAATTTCAAGAAGAATTAAATTAGTTTTAAATGAAAAATGTATGGTACCTTCTAGACTGACCCAAGACACCATAACTATAGTAACTAACTATATAAAAATAAAAAATCTAGATTAATCGGTCATGATAATAAGAAAAAATTCTATAATTGTTGCATAAGGGTATATTCATGATGAAGAAATAGATTATGAATGTACATTTTCAGCCGTAGAAAAAATGATTCCCTTAGAACACTGCATTCCTTTGTAGTAAATCTAAATTTCATACTTGTTCAAATCGATGCAAAGAGTAGATTTTTAAATGGGTATATAGTTGATGATGTTTCTTTGAGAACCCACCTATATTTCAAAAACCCCATTTTTCTAATCATTTTTTTAATTAAATAATGAATTATTTGATTTAAAAAATATTTTATAGATTAGTTGGGTATGATTGAATATTTTCTTATCAAATATACATTTTCAAATTTAAATGATGATAATATCCAATTTCTAAAATGAATTACAAATTATTTTTTAGTTTTTCAAATTTATTTAGATGATATTAATTTTTGATCTTTTCAAAATTCCTTTCATACTGATTTTTAAAAAATAATGAAAATTGACATTAAAATGATTTTAATGGTTTAAATATAAATATTTATTAGTATTAATATTTTTTAGAATAAATAAAGAATTATAAAAATTAAAATTAAATTAAAAAACTAACTTTTAAATTGTTTTAATCTGGATAACAGTAAGAGTATTGATACTCCTATGAGTACAACCTATTAGTTGGATCTTGGTGATGCAGTAAAATTATTGGATCCAACCTATTATAGATGTATGATTGGAAGAATTGTCTACATAACTACTAGATGACCAAATATTATGTCTATTGTGTGTATGTGTGCTAGTTCTTAAGAAAATTTAAATGATTCTAACTTCGTTGTTATAAAAAAAATTAGATAACTAAAATATACTACATATTTTGGAATATTTTTCCAAATTCAGCAAGAAGTTTACTTAGTTGTTTATTCATATGTTAATTTTTGTGGTAGTAAGTTAGATAAAAAATTAACATCTACAAAATTTAATCTTTTTGGAAAGCTACTAGAATCATGTTATAGTATGAAACAAACATATGTTTTAATTTCTTTTTTAGAAGTTGAACAAATATTTTCCAGTAACTAAAATGTGTTTTTAAGAGAAACACACATTACTAGAATGTTGTTATCAATTCCCACATTTCCCAACCAACAATAAAAAAAAGATCTGAAAATATTTATATGAATATTGTGTCACATTCAAGAACAAAACACATTGATTTAAGACATCACTTTTTTAGAGGTCATTATCAAAAAGGCGATATCATCATTGAATAATTTATTAAATAACATCAGTTTTTCATATATTTTTTATCCCTTAAATTATTATAGTATTAGAAATATAAAACAAGAATTATGCATGATTAATTTATGTGAAGGTTTTTTTGATATCACCATTATGTTTTACCCATTTTTTAGTTTTACCCACTATTTTGTTTTTCTTACCATTGTAAATTTATTCACAATTACATTTTACTACCATGGAAAATATTATTCCATTTTCAATTATTAATATTTATGTTTTAATAATATTTCATTAGGATTATTTATCTAATTTTTATTACAATTCAAATGAAGTTTTGGGTTTTTTTTTCAAATTTCGAAATCCATAAATGATATAAATTTACTATCTGTCTAATTACAATGCACTTCATACCTTGCACGGTTTCTCTCAACACATATTGTGACCTGTTATCTCAAAACCACTGACCATCTATTTCCTTTGACTGAACATTCCATTCTAATATCCATTTTCAAAAAAAATTGATATTTTGAATCTTATCCTAAAAAGTTGCATCTCAAAAAAAATTAAAAGGTGTATTCTAGTCATTCTCCTCTTAGGAATGTAAATCCATAGCTTGGGAAAAGGGTTACAGTACTAACGAATTAATATATAAGAGAATGGTTTCAAATTAAAAATTCACTAGTGTTGAATGTTTAATAGGACCATTAATAGATTTAGTGGTCCTATTATAATGGGATGACACTTTATAATAGGTTAGTACACAAGTTCTACTGGTTTTTAGAGTTATGTTTTGATTAAAAGGTAGGTTTATTAAGAACCAGAATAAATGGATGAAAGGTATATTTTTATTCTAGTCAATGGGTTGAATATATAATAGTTATACATTATAGTGTTTAAAACTATTATCAAGTTTCTATTAATGAGTATAGTGAGAATTTTTATGTAATATGCTTTGGACGAGTTTATAGAAGAAAGAGAATTGAGAATACTGGTTTCCACTGATCTTTATGGTGAATATAAGTTTTATTTCATGTTCATCCAGCATATGATTTTTCCATGGAAGGGGAATTTTTCAACCATGATGTAGTTTTATTTTTACCAGTCATGTCATATGAAGAGTGGTGAGAATGTCAATCTCTAAAAATATATTATGATTCATTTATAATAAAGTACAAATCCATATTCACAGTCAAATTACATAATATATCCTATGTTTTTCTCTGATATTATAGATGAAAATGGTTTAGTTTCTAAAGGTGAAAAATGAATAGTGGGTTGTAGAGGCCTCTGCAACATTAGATTGATTAGTATGAGCCTAAAAATCAATTGAAATCCTTTGAAGAATTAGTGGTTTAATGATAGTGAAGGGTTTTATCATGATTCCAAAATTTGACCATCCTTTGAGATCAAAAGATATTATTGACCATATTTTTGAACTAGATTATGGGGTGGATAATTATGATGAAGAGGATGAGGCTACATCCCTTTCCGATGAGGTGAAAAAAACTTTCTATAGATAAATTAATTGATATAGACTTCTCCAAATGTCTTCATTCTATTATATATGGATCACCTAGCCCTTCATGTTAAATTCATGATATAGAAATGATTTTGAAAGAATGTAACGATGAGGAGGAGATCTAAGTTTTATGTGAAGGGAAATTTATGAGTATATATGAATCCTTTAAATCATCTGAAATGCTGAAAATGATGAGGATGTGGATGATAATGATGATCATGATGATGATGATGATGATGAAAATAGAAAAGGAAATAGAGATAGAGAAGGAGGTGCACATGATGGATATTTTGTCTCTAATGATCATATTGTAATAATTAGAGTTGAGGATGTGTAAATAACTCAAGGAATTTTTCCTTATCATGGAATGATAGGTCCTAGATCAGATTGTTGACCCATATTGTTTAGTTATGTGGATATATCATCTATAGATTAAAATGAAGTATCAGTTGAGGTGGTGAAATCCCCTATTATTTAAAGTCATCTGGTTGAATCTATTTCAGGTAGTGATCTTAGTGTCCCAATAATGTTATACAGTAGACTATTGTTGAACAATTAGTGGATTTTCACATGATGGTTTCTTCTGTTGCTGACCAGTTAGTTTCTAAGAAAATGGAAGCTGATCCAGGTACCATTTTGGAACTAATTGATTTACAACGATCTGATAAGGCCTCAAATGTTATAAAATATGGGGTCATGTTTATAGATCAGGAGCCTATAGTTGTTTAGTCTCTTATATGGTCTTAGAAACATTGGATAGACCATATGTTTGAGGAATGGGGAAAGATTGATTATTAGGATTGAAGTCCATCAATGAATAATGGACCAAATCTTCAAGTATCAAGGGACCCTGAGGGATATTTAGTTCACCAAATTGATGTTTCTATCAAATTAGAGTGGTTTTTATATATGGAAACAACTGCATCCCAGCCTGATCCTACATCTAATTCCGTTCTAGTGTATTTTTTTCATTATATGTTAGATAGACTCATTCAGATAAAATTTGATTTCTAATTTTGGTGTGATTTTGAAGAACCACACAAATATTTTCAAAACATTAAGTGAAAAGGATGAAAGTTATTTATTTTAGATGTTGATATTTAATATTTATCCAAAAATGATGCACCACATTTGAGAGGTTGATATAGAGAATAAGAAACCTTCCAATTAGAAGGATTCTATGAGATCAATTTTTGAAGGACTCCAGATATGCTTTTCTGCCTCTAGGGATTCATTTAAGGAGATGATGGAGAATATTTCATCATTACCTTCTACTTATACAGGTTCTCCTACCTCTCTTGATCTCGAGTTTATTAAATTTGTTGTGAGAGAAGACCATAGAATTGCATTAGCTTGTGAACCCTCCAATCATTAGGAATGTTTAAATAAGTAAAAGTATAATAGTTAACATTTTCACATGATGGCCATAAAGTATATGAAGGAAATGCTTGCTGATGGAGAAACAATAACCCAAGAAATTATGATTTATCATTCAAGGATACATATACTATTAATGATATGTATTCTAATTTTAGGTATCTGGAAGCTAATATATGGATGAATCTAGTTGATCAAGTGTTCAAAGAGAAGTTAAATCAATTAAAGGTGACAAACCCATTGTTGATTTAGTTTGTGAAAGAGAATAATGATTTATTCAGTGCAATGGAGAGTGGTGGGAACATAAATAGTGAATTTATTAATTTAATGAAGCCATTTCTATAGGTGATTGAAAATAATGTATTGGCTCAATACTCCATACAATTTACAGATCACCTAACACCTATAGTTTATGAATGAATGATTTTCGTATCTAGTGGGACATCAATCCCAATAAATCATTACCAACCCATTTCTTACCTTTTCTCCTTTATCCTATAGATTTTATTAGTTCCTTAAACCAATAATCATTACATCAAATCCTTATATATCTAGTGTGTCTACAATTATTCTTATCGATTTTTTTTTAATATATGATACTGATCCTTCTCCTATAAATAAATGGAAGAGAAAATGACATTTGTATCATTCCACACTGCTAGAAAACGCATTGATAATTAGTTTTTTGTGGATGTTTTTATTTAATTGTTTGATTGATTTTTGTTGTTGTTCATTCGGTGACTTTTCTAAATGGAAATGATCTGATTATTTTTATTTTGTTTATTCATATTCTTCTTCTACGAATTCCCGGGTTTCTATTATATTATTGACAATACCAAAAGTGGGATATGAATATGGAATTTCTTATTTTTCTCTTTGTATTCCATTGATATGATGGTATTATTCCCATATCATTTTTAATTTATTATATTGACGAGCAACATTACTTTGATACATTTATTTTATAACCATGTGTATCGTATTATCTTTGAACCCTAGAGTTTCCTTTGATACTATATTATTTAATTTTAATTGATACATTATTTACCTTTTTTGACATGGTCTATGAAATTCAATGAGTTGTGATCATCAAAAGGGGGGATATCTTCGAAACACTAATTTAAAGTTAAAAAAATATAATTCTTTTGTTACTAAAGAGTTTTTGTGGCATGAAAACATTATTTCATTCAAAGGATGATTTGAAGAAATTTTGTCTTTATATGAGAAATACTCATCGTTAAGGTAAAGTCACTACCAATGTTTAATCACCATTGAGGTTGAGTCACTAACAATAATGACTTTCCATTGGTGATAACTAACTATCTGCATAGAAATTTGGATATGTACTAAAATTAGTAACATTGAGTAATGTATCACCATAATGATAGAAATTTAGACCTGCTGAAAATTCTAACTATTGAGGAATTTTCCCCGTCAGAATGAAAAATTGGCTACGTGTCAATATGACCTTCCACCATACTGGATTAAACATTTTTGATGATTATCCTCCATAATGTATATTTGAATAAGTTTTGGAATTACATACCTATTTCATGATTCATTTCCATCTTGACACACTACCAGTATTTCGTCTCCATTCAAAATCCTTGCCTCCATTGTTTTTTAATTAAATATTTCTAATCGATATATTATTGATGTTAATGCTAAAACATATTCATATAAATATTCATAATTTTTATTGAAGAGATGCTTAATATAATTAGTCACCCTTGAGTATGAGGATAATGAATATCTGGATGATTTTTCATGCATTATTCCGTTAAAAGAATGAGCATAATTACTCGTATGAACATGGGTAGAACACATAACTGAACATAATGAGAGAGATATACGTACATGTGAAGTTTTTTATTTCTCTTAAACTGAAAAAGAACATCATTACATGTGATCAACTACAGATGAAGTGATTTATGTGTAAAATGCAGACTACTTCATAAAAAAATCACAAAAAAGAGTTAATGACATTTTGTTTCACAACAACTTTTAGAAACATGACTCGTGATCCTTTTTCAAGATACATTAATGGATTCTAAATAATTTACATAGAAACATAGTATTTATACATATATTTATTTTCATTTTTTGTATTATTCTTACAATATTAGATGTGTGTCTTACTCTATTATTTTAATCCCACACTAACCTTTTCACATCAATAAGAAGATACATGATATCTTCCTATCACCTTCATTATCCATGTTTTCTTATGGTGTTATGAAAGAGGTCCCTATGAGTACTATCCTTTTTTATTCCCAATATAAATTTTGAATAGTTTCTTGGTGACCTAAATTGATTTTCAATTGTATGCCATATCCATGTTGTGGATTATAGATTTTTATATATAATCTACTTAGTGGTGGGTAATTTCTAAGTTGAGAACATTATGTATCTACTAGAGAGTTAATCTCATGAAATAATTTCCTATGTGGGTTTTGTTTATTTTATTTCTATTCATTAAAAATATTTTTTTAAACACTAACCAAAACCATCCATTTGACAGTTATCCTTAATTAGTGTTTCAATAAAATATTGACTGATTAAATTCATGTGAATGGTTAATATAATATAATATATTTATTTAACTAATAAAAAACAATTATATGAGAATTATTTTGAATGTTAATGACTTATATCAATCTATTGTTTTGGTCAAATAAGAAATTAATAATAAATTAGGGATTTTATTTTGACCTAATTTTAACAGGATTTTTTATAGATACTCCATTCACCCCCTTCTAGAGATATTCAGTCTTCCAAATAGTGATTTTTTCAAACTGAAATGTTATTATTACTAATGAAACGTTTTAAATAAATTTATATATTAATTTATATGTTTCAATGTATATTTTTATAGAAAAGGTTTTCAAAATATTTTATGAAAATTTATATTTTGAAAGTTATTTTCAAATAAATCTATTCTTCGTTATGAAATGTTCTAAGTGATTTATCTTTTAATATTGTTCTCTATTTACGAATAATTATTTTGTATGTAACATATTTTTATCGAGGGATATGAACCTAGGATATAATTCTTATTATTTTTTGGAATGGTAATTATTTATAATGAAAAGCTATTTCTGGAACTCTTTTCCCTTCAATGATTTATACCATAATAAAATGTTTATAAAACCCAAATATTTTAATGTGTTATACTATGTTGATATTTTGAATTTATTATAAAACCCATATCTTTTCTATATGTTATGATATATTGAAATGATTATGCAATTCATTTCAATTCATGGGTATTGATTTGTTGAATAATTTAGGTTCTTATGTCACAAATATGTATCATTTCCATTATGTGATGGGGGTTAAATTATAACAAATTATAGTCATTATGTTCTAACTAAAGACATGTGGGGACCTATATCTACCTCCATTTCATTAGGTACTACTTTATATCTAATGAGATAAATAAGACTAGAATAGGGACTGAACCTCATTCCTTAAACGAAATTTTCTATTATGATGGTATTAGGAGTGAACCTTCACTATAAAAATGGTTTGGAGACTGAACCCATTCAACTATGAGGAAATGGGTACTATTGGGATGGTGATGTGTCCCAGCTAGGTGGTATATTCACTGATGGAGTTATCTAATAATTCTTATTAATGAGTATGGACTAATAGGGAAATGATTTTATATGGTTATCAGTATGACACAACTATATGTCTTATGAAAATGATATTCTAAGATGACTCATGTTCTTTTCTCTCCTTATAATTCAGCTAATATGAAATTTTAATCATTATGTCATGAATCATGTTTTTGATCTTCGATATGTAGGAAATTATTTTCAGGTGTTATTTTCATGTTCTCTTACCCATTTTCCCCCATAATGATTAGGTATTTCCCTTTTAACAATTAATGAGAATATAGGGTCACCCATATTATTTCATTCCCTTTTTATGATGAATAGATTTATATGGGTTACGAATATAATGAGTACAAAATTAAAATATCTTTGGAGGAAACTATTACGATCTTTCAATAGATTTTATGATTGTTCTCTATGTTTCTAAATCCACTAAAATATTGTGGTTATCAAGGTTATTTTTTGGTATTATAATTATTATTCATAAAAAATTTAATATCCATGTATGATACTCATATATTTCAATAGTTTTTATTAGAATATTGATTTATTTAACCATTATAAACAAGGAAGATAAAACATTAGTGAGATCATGAGGGATATTTCTAATGATATATCTAAGGTTGTCTATAAGGTTATGTCAAAGGATGACTCAAATTATAGGAGAACGTACTAGAAATTTGGGAAAGGAAAGATAAAATTCCATCTATGAAATTATTTCTCTCTCTAGATAATATTGGTTACTGTTTCACTAGAACAGAGGTTACTTGGGATAAGAACTCTAATAAAGGTTCATTGAGATTGACTCAATAATCACTTAGGTCATGAAAACATTCCTTGTTACACACATGGTTAGGAACACCTGGAGGATATGGTGTTGAAATTATGAATCAATTAATAAATTAGCATGAAGTATTTAAATAGATGATGTTAATGAATGACATAGGATAAACCAATGGTTTCATAGATAAAAAATATGGTGTCATGATTTAGAAATACTATATATATTTTTTCTTGATAATTTGGTTTTCAACTATGATTCGTTGTTTTAACTATATATTTTTCAATTTTATTCAATTATAGGAACCAAAATGAAGTTGGATAAAAATGAATGTTATAGACAATTTGATGATGAGACATTAAATAAGAATATGATTAGAGTATAGGATGTTGTGATTTATCAATGGTAGTTATCATTATATATGATTAACAATGTGAACATCTCATACTCACTAAAGGAGAGAAGGATAATTTTTATTGAGAGTCTGGGTAATGAATAAAATAAAACTAAGAATATTCAATTTCATATATTATGAGAATTTGGGAAGAATCACTCAAAGTAATTTCTTAGAGGGACACGATTATGTTTTGATAATGGAAAAGAAGGACAAAATAATATTATTTTAAAATTAAAATTTATAGTTTGGTTGTATTAATTGATGAGAATAATGGTATCCCTACGATCTCCTTAATGGTTGAATGTTTCAAATATAGAATCTATGGGAGTTAAATAAATCATTGTCTTATTTGGAATGCTCAAGAAGGGAATCATCAAGGCTGTATGGGTAATGGTTTTACTGTTTATGGTGAAGAGACTAAAAATGACATATGAAAGGAATGAGTATGAAGGAATAAATAAATGAATCAGAGTTATTTGGTTGATAAGGTATTGGATTTAATGAGTTATTTTCAATATTGGAATTAAAGAAAATAAGTTACATGAATCATTAAAAATATAATGAATTTTCATCAATTTTTTTCGTTAAGGATTGTAAAAAAATGAATGAGGATAATTTCCATTAAAAGTGATTTAATAGATATGTGATATTTTATTTTTGTGAATATAAACATTAATATGTTAATAAGGTTGAGAAAATGGTGTTTAGTTTGTATAATTAGATGATTGATATGAATAAAATAAATTGAACTGTATTGATGATGTTAGATATATTTAATAAAATTGTTCATTGTAATTTAGGTTATTAACATTTTTCAATATATTAAATAATAAGTGAATATAACCATTAATATGTTACTTCAGTATTTTTTATTATATATATTAAATAATAAGTTGACTTATTTAAAGACAAAGGATTCATATATAGAGACCCGAAGCTTGACGCACATGGACATTACATTACTTTTGCGGAATACTTAGTACATAACAAAAACACACACAAGGACCATAATAGTTTAGTGTCTTTGGAAACTCAGAACGTAATCTTCTAATCATGGTGAAAGATCTTCAACATCTCCCATGAAGATCATCCGTTTTTTTCTTACCTAAAACCTTTCTTTATATCCTGGGGAAACGAAAACATAAAAGGGTGACCTCAAATGCTCAGTAAGGGTAAACAAAATAAAAAAATCAATCACATCATATTCATAAGAACTTAACATTTTGGAAATCTTAACCTGCAAAAGAGATCATAATATCATAACATGGGATAAATCATAGTAGTGAAATGTAATCCCAATAATCATAACTTAAAACATGAAACTTTGTGGAATACACACATAATAATAGAGAATCATTTCTTATTAGTCAAGACTCATTGCCAAGACTATCTTAGTGGACAAAGACCATTTCTGAACCGAGTCACCCTCGTTTCAGTCCTCTTTCACTGAACCGGTATAACCCACCGTTCCAGCCATGTCAATCTCATGAAAAATAAAATCTTTACCCAACGCATTGGAGGGAGATATAGGTCCCACCCATCTCATAATGATACCATTCTTATATGTGCCACAAAATCATAAATCATACATCATTGCATAACCAATGTAATAAAAATGGGATTCCTAAACAACATGACATCATAAAACAATTCATATAAGATAAAGGATTTCATAAAAATAATTCCATCACAACATAATAAAATCAATGTAATAATAGGGATAGAAACAGAAACCTATATTATCATAGATGGAAAATAATTTTGATAAATCACTTGAACTCCATTCTTGAGGAAAATATCATTTCTACTTCAAAAACATTTTTTCTTTCATAAAATGTCATACAATTTTAAACTAAAAGAAGTTGATTAAAAATAAACTTGAAAACTTGTAAAGTAATCTTCTTGGAATTAATTTTTTAAAAATCCATTCATGGCGTATAAGTTAAAAAAACATTCTTCGTACTTTTGTCAGAAAAGTCAAAAAGTACCTTGTACGAAAAACGACAAAATATTCCATTCATATATTTTACTAAAAAATCACCGAAGGGTAAAATTGGATTTAAAAAATTGTAGGTGTATGGAAATAAAATTACTTATTGAGCAAACATGGATGTGGATGATAAAATACACCCCAGTAAATACC
This sequence comes from Viscum album, assembly GCA_963277665.1. Lineage (NCBI taxonomy): Eukaryota > Viridiplantae > Streptophyta > Magnoliopsida > Santalales > Viscaceae > Viscum > Viscum album. The sequence continues at coordinate 519,386,147 of OY728153.1, read as the reverse complement.
AAAGTATAAACATTCTCGGATAAAAATGAGATTGCGATATTTCCCATACCTTATGTCCGATATGCTTTGTACGTATCCGAACCTCCTGTATAATGATATAAATAATGTCATTAACTTATTACAGAATCATATTCATTGTTATGATATCATATATGGTTCACTGATGACTTTATATTACCCGTTCTTTTGTAAATTCCATGTTAAAGAAGCGTTTTGGGTAAAATTGTTTCATTTATCGTAGGTGTTTGGAATTGTTGTTCTTGAGATTATTATCACTTATATCATGATTAACTTACTTCCAGAATATAAAACATGATCTATATATCATATATATTCATTATATATATATATATATAATAGATAGATAAATGAAATGAAACATTCCGTTCATGGAGACGGTAGTTCGTACGTACGCATGAATGCTGTTTTCCTTTCCTTATTATCTTGAATGGAAGTAAGTAGATGACATAAATATATATATATATAAATACAGTAGATTTAACATGTCATATATTTCATTATTATTCATTATATATACTTTATAATCATTCATGAGTGGTTAATGTGGGGAATGAATCTCATCGTGTCCTAGAGATGGTAGTCCGTACGTACGCACGAGCAATGATATCGTTCTCATTATCATGAACTTGGGATGAAGTGTATGTATACTATTTCAGTATCAATATCACTTTATAATAATAATATATAGTTACTCATTACACCATTATACCCATCCAATTAAGGTGGTGGTGGAAAATAGATTACACCACGGCGTGGAGATGGTATTCCGTACGTACGCACACGCGGTGATTTCCTTTCTCCGTAGGATGGATAGAAGGTTAATTAGAGTTGTTTAATATTTATAATAACATATCAGTATATAATAAATACTTATGTTATTACTTTATCATGAAACAACTAAAGAAGAAGAAGTTGAAGAAGAAAGAAATTGAAAAAGATCGGTAATGGATATTATCTATTTTTGACGCGCCTTTTCTTAACCTCCACTTAAAGAACTAAGGATGGTCTTTGAAGAAATCCAGGTCCTCTAGGATGATACTAGGGAAGTTTAGAAGAGATTTTGGAAGGGGTTTGACGAGCTTTAATGCTGAAATTGGTGTGAGGAGGAGAGGGAGGAGGTGCCCTTTTATAAGGGAGGAGAGGGGAACCTTAGGAAAATCTCAAAATATTATTTTATATTAAGGTCAAATTCGGTTTATAATGGTTCCAAAGGGTCTTATTTCGAAGCTAAAGTATGTATGGGTCGACATCCTCTCATACAATAGGATTTAGACAAGTTGAGGTTATTATTTTAAGCTTATCTATTAGATTTAACTCTAAGTTAAATAATTTAACTTTTACCATGTCTTTTTGTTTTTGTACACTATATGGTTAATAAACAAACTATATCAAGCCAAACAAACACCAATTTGTTTATAATCAATATATATACCCTTATCTAAGTCATTTTGCCTAACCTTAGATTTTTAGGAATAAAATAACAATTAATAATATAATATTTGTTTTAAAAACTAATTTATGTCAATTATGACACTATTTGGTACATGATTTTTATGAAATTCATAACAGAATTATAACTTCGAAACAAGTTACTTAAATCAACAATAACATGACATATTAACCTAGAAAATTATTTTATGTCATAAAAAGTCTCAAATTACATTTATTTGGGCATTTATAACATCAATTATGTCAATATTTCATTAATAAGACAATTACTGCATCATCTTTCTGTCATAATAAATGATAAATATTTAATCCCTAAAATTTCTAAATAAATTCAAATTATGTAGATAATTGTATTAAAATTCTGGAGACTATTCATGTTCGAAGTCTCGTGAAGTTTATCACTAAATTAAAATTATTATACTTATAAGATTTAAGAAAGTGACATGTTGTCAAATTCTTTGGTTTTAATAATAATTAAATTATTTTCATGGAAAAAAGTCCATAAAATGATTCTAATCCGACCCTTAGGTTATATGGGTCTTCTTTTATCCATCCAATTGGATTTTTCCAAGTGTTATAGTAATTTTATAATCTTATATTTACCCTTAATTACCCGATTTACCTTTAACTATAGTAAATAAAATTTACCGTAGTAACTATTCACAATGCCCAAAAATAAATAGTAGCTTATTAACATAATTTGGACCCACTGATTCAAAATATGGAATCCATTTTTCCAAATTCAATACACAAAATACGTATAAATTAAATTAAAATTAATCTCGTTGTCGAAAGAAAACGGGTTTTTCTTTAAAACATTGCAAAAGATTGAATTGATTTAACCTATGAATTCAAGGTAAAATCAATGCTAATGACATAAATTATATTAAATGGTATGAATATATTCTATTTATAATTTAAAACCATTCAATATTATAATTTAACCACATAAGATATTACGATGAAAAAATTTGTTTTTAATTAAAATATAGCGTGTTTTTACTATTAATTAAAATATGAAAGTTATCGGAAAAATATCAAAACATTATCTAATGTAAATTTTTATATCCTAATTCAAAAGAAGAATTTTATTTTGTCAAATTGACTTATAAACATGTTAAAAACTTGATTTGATGTGGGTGTGCCATCAAAAGGCCGCAAAACTGCATTTTTTTTAAAATACTTATTTTACCCAAAAATTTTATTTTGTTCTTATACCATGTTCTAGAAATTTGTAAGATGAATAATAATGTAATAAAATTAAATTTTTAGTTAATAATATTCATATCGGCTAGTTCATAATAATATTATAATAATATAACAATGTTTAGTAAAACCCGGTATTGCGTACAACACACGCTATCGAGGAAGGTCGTGATTGCGTGTAATGCAAGCCAAGTCAGGGTTGCATGTAGTGCACAACTCTTTTGTTGTTTCGTATAACAGAATCAAACCATATTTTATTTATAAATTGAATATATATATATATATATATATACACTCAATGTTGCATATAATAACTTTTATCAAATGAACTTGAAATTGTGTGTAACAAGAGCCAAGAAAAGTGTTGCGTATACTGCAAGATAATACAGTGTTGCGTATAGCACAAGAAAATATTGGTGTGTCATACAATAGAAGATATGAATGAAATTAAAAAGAATGTATCTTATAAAATCTTGGGTTGTTACATTCTACCCCCCTTAAAATGAATTTCTCCCTCAAAATTCGTCGGGGTTATAAATCGTTTACTATTCATAAAAACCCACATCGTAAAAAGAAATAGCAAAAATGAACTTTAAAAAACTAAAGTATGAAATATAACGGTTACCCAAATGTACTCATCAGTGGGTTTCCATATAGGAGAAAATATGGACATGGAAGAGAAATCTAACCATCATGTTCTGATGAAGAGTGGTAGAGAACATGGCTATGAAAAATCCAACAATCACAAAGCTATAGATTTGTGATGATACAAGGTACCATCTGATTCATCGGATATAAGGGAACTAGGACAATATTTTTAGTTTTCAAGATTATTTCCCTAAAGTTGATGAATTAAAAGAAATACTTACATGATTTTTGTACAGTCTCAATGTTGTTCGTGAATTGAACAATTTCCACTTCATCCCTTAAAGAAATGAAGTTGAATGTGTTATTCGTGATGTGTTAGTAGATCATGTGATAGAATGATGGGTCATTCTATCTCTTTAAAACAAAAGGTTAGAAAAAGTTATAAGTCCATCTTAAGGTTAGATTAATCGTATATGGTTCAAAAAATGTAATTATACTACATATATCATACCGCATAATAAAACAAAACTAGTTTCTACTAACCAGGGACATACTATAGGCCAGTGCTAGGCGATAATGCCCAGTCACACTTCGGTTGTGGGTTCGATTTCCACAGCCTTGTCCGACGCGATGGGTTGACGCCGGTCCTGTAGGTTGTCTTTTTTCTAATACTAAATTACTATAACATCCCATCAATAATATTGTAAAAATACTAACTTATGTCCAACATAATCCATTCCAATCTTTAGGATTATCCATAATACTTCAGTCCACTTTCATAATATATTGAAAGCGATTAGCAGAGATTTAATACCATCGTTGATCCCCATATATCATAAGATATGTCTTGTTGGTCACATTCTAAACATTCAAGGGCCTTAATCATGTATTCACTTGAATACCCATTGAACCTTAGTGAAAACATGAATGCAGTTAAACGTTAAAACTTTCCACATACCAAAATCCTCAAAATTCTATATACTCAAACCATGATATATCCTTCTCCTTATATCAATCATGAGCTCATGAATACTATCAAACATTTAATTTTCTCCTTATCCCTTCATTATGCGCATATCTTCTACTTTCCAAAAATATCTGAATAACCTTTCATGGTTAATGGTCATACACTTTCGAAACGTAAGGAAAGACAACAGTGGAACAATCCTTAGATGTCTCTTTATTCAATAGTTCCATGAGATTACTTATTCAACATTACACTTGATAAACATGTAATCATTCCACTACATTCTTAAACCATTGACTGAGCTTCAACAATTATTTCATCTCACATATCATTTGTAGTCTCTTCATCATCATCAACATAAATACTTCCCATATGACCATACTGATTCTCTTAATGAGACTTTACCTTAGGGCATTGGTTTGAATAATTCTCGTACATTCCACATTTAAAACATTTAACCATTGTTGATGTCGTAGCAATACCATTATCCTCATCCCTGGTGTTAATTGATCCTTTTACTTTGCACTTACTGGATTTGTGTCCTTCTTTTCCACACCCAAAGCATCTTCCAGTTCCTTTGAAACATTCTCCTTGATGCCTCTTCCCACATGATTTACATAGGGGGAATTGAACTTTCTTTCCTCTATGATCATCATGATACTCCATCATTCTCTTATTAACCGAGTCAGTAAACTTAACAAATTTTACTTTATTGATCATATTATGGGATTTCTGATTCGGCATAATAATGATGTTTGGACTTCCAAATCCCATTTAATTTGGTTTCTCATGAAGAATATCATTCCATTGTCCATCATATCCTCCATTATCGTGAATCATCTTGTTTCCAGCCATTTTCTAAAACCCAAAAAGAATAGTGTGAGAGGAAAAAATCTTAATAAAGGCGGAGTAACTTCAATATATAACATCTTTGGTTTAATCTAATATCGTTACCATAGTTCTAGGACCATATCCTATACGTATACTTATCCTTAGGGACATCCCTAGACATACCTTAGAAATATCTCTAGGGATCTCACTAACGTTTTTGCATCCTAGTTTCCAAAGGTTGACTAAAATTTTCCTATGATACCAACTGTAGAGACCCAAAAATTGACGTACGACATTATGTTACTTTTGCATAACACTTAGTACATAACAAAAACACACAGAAGGACCGTAATAGTTTAGTGTCTTTGGAAACTCAGAACGTAATCTTCTAATCATGGTCAATGATCTTCAACATCTCCCATGAAGATCTTCCATTTTTTTTCTTACCTAAAACATTTCTTTATATCTAGGGGAAAAGAAAAAATAAAAGGGTTAGCTCAAATGCTCAGTAATGGTAAACAAAAGAAAAAAATCAATCACATCATATTCATAAGAACATAACATTTTGGAAATCTTAACCTGCAAAAGAGATCATAAAATCATAACATGGGATAAATCATATTAGTGAAATGTAATCCCAATAATCATAACATAAAACATGAAACTTTTTGGCATACACACAAAATCACAGAGAATCATTTCTTATTAGTCAAGACTCATTGCCATGACTATCTTAGTGGACAAAGTCCATTTCTGAACCGAGTCACCCTCGTTTCAGTCCTGTTTCACTGAACCGGTATAACCTACCGTTCCAGCAATGTCTATCTCATGAGATATAAAATCATTACCCAATGAATTAGAGTGAGATATAGGTCCCACCCATCTCATAATGATACCATTCTTATGTGCGCCACAAAATCATAAATCATACATCATTGCATAACCCATGTAATAAAAATGGGATTCTTAAACAACATGACATCATAAAACAATTCATATAAGATAAAGGATATCATAAAAATAATTCCATCACAACATAATCAAATCAATGTAATAATAGGGATAGAAACAGAACCCTATATTATCATATATGGAAAATAATTTTGATAAAACACTTGAACTCTGTTCTTGAAAAAATAACATTTCTACTTCAAAAACAGTTTTCCTTTCTTAACATGTCATACAATTTTAAAATAAAAGAAGTTGATTAAAAATAAACTTGAAAACAAGTAAAGTAAGATTCTTGAAATTAATTTTTTAAAAATCCATTCATGCTGTATAAGTTAAAAAAACAGTCTTCATACTTTTGTCGGAAAAGTAAAAAAGTACCTCGTACGAAAAACTATAAAAGATTCCTTTCATATATTTTACTAAAAACTCACAAAAGGGTAAAATTGGATTTAAACAATTGTACGTGTATGAAAATAAAATCACATATTTAGCAAACATGGATGTGGATGATAAAATACACCCCAGTAAATACCAAAGTATAAACAATCTCGTATAAAAATGAGATTGCGAAATTTCCATTACCTTATGTCCGATATGCTTTTACGTATCTGAACCTCCTGTATAATGATTTAAATAATGTCATTAACTTATTACAGAATCATATTCATTGTTATGATATCATATATGGTTCACTTATGACTTTATGTTACCCATTCTTCTGTAAATTCCATGTTAATGAAGCGTTTTGGGTAAAATCGTTTCATTTATCGTATGTGTTTGGACTTGTTGTTCTTGACATTATTATTACTTATATAATGATTTACTTACTTCCAGAATATAAAACATGATTTATATATCATATATATTCAGTATATATATATATATATAATAGATAGATACATGAAATGAAACACACCGTTCATGAAGACGGTAGTCCGTACGTACGCACGAACGCTGTTTTCCATTCCTTATTGTCTTGAATGGAAGTAAGTAGATGAAATACATACATATATATATACATAAATCCCGTAGACTTAACATGTCATATATTTCATTATTTTTAATTATATATACTTTATAATCATTCATGAATGGTTAATGTGGAGAATGAATCTCATCACGTCGTGGAGACGGTAGTCCGTACGTACGCACGAGCGATGATATCGTTCTCATGATCATGAAATTGTGTTGAATTGTATGTATACTATTTCAGTATCAATATCACTTTATAATAATCATATATAGTTACTCATTACACCATTATACCAATCCAATTAAGGTGGTGGCGGAAAATAGATTACACCACGGCGTGGAGACGGTATTCCGTACGTACGCACGCGCGGTGATTTCCTTTTTTCGTAGGATGGATAAAAGGATAATTAGATTTGTTTAAAATTTATAATAACATATAAGTATATATGAAATACTGATGTTATTACTTTATCATGAAACAACTAAAGAAGAAGAAGTTGAAGAAGAAAGAAATTGAAAAAGATCGGTAATGGATATTACCTCTTTTTGACGCGCCTTTTCTTAACCTCCACTTAAAGAACTAAGGATGGTCTTTGAAGAAGACCAGGACCTCTAGGATGATACTAGAGAAGTGTAGAAGATATTTTTGCAGGGGTTGGCAGAGCTTGAATGCTCAAATTGGTGTGAGGAGGAGAGGGAGGAGGTTCCCTTTTATAAGGGAGGAGAGGGGCACCTTAGGAAAATCTCAAAATATTATTTTATATTAAGGTCAAATGCGGTTTATAATGGTTTCAAAGGGTCTTATTTCGAAGATAAAGTGGTAATGGGTCGAAATCCTCTCATCCAATAAGATTAAGTCAAGTTTATGTTATTATTTTAACCTTATCAATTAGATTTAACTCTAAGTAAAATAATTTAACTTTTACCGTGTCTTTTTGTTTTCTGACACTATATGGTTAATAAACTTACTATATCAAGCTAAACGAAACCCAAGTTGTTTAATATCAATATATATAACCTTATCTATGTTATTTGGACGAACTGTATATTTTTATGAATAAAATAACAATTTATAGTATAATATTTGTTTTAAAAACTAATTTATGTCAATTTTGACACTATTTGGTACATGATTTTTATGAAATTCATAACAGAATGATACGTTCGAAACAAGTTACTTAAATCAAAAATAACATGTCATAGTAACCTATAAAATTAGTTTAAGTCATAAAAAGTCTCAAATTACATTTATTTGGGCATTTATAACATCAATTATGTTCATATTTCATGAATAAGACAATTACTACATCATTTTTGTGTCATAATAAATGATAATTATTTAATCCCTATAAATTCTAAATAAATTCATATGATGTAGATAATTGTATTATCTTTCTGGAGACTATTCATGTTCGATGTCTCATTAATTTTATCACTAAATTAAAATTATTATATTTATAATATTTAAGAAAGTGACATGTTGTCACATTCTTTGGTTTTAATAATAATTAAATTATTTTCATGGAAAAAAGTCCATAAAATGAATCTAATCCGACCCTTAGGTTATATGGGTATACTTTTAGACATCCAATAGGATTTTTCCAAGTGTTAGGGTAATTTTATAATCTTATATTTACCTGTAATTACCCAATTTATCTTTAACTATAGTAAATAAACATTTACCGTAGTTACTATTCACAATGACAAAAAATAAAAAGTAGCTTATTAACATATTTTGGACCTACTGATTCCAAATATGGAATCCATTTTTCCAAATTCAATACACAAAAGATGCAGAAATTAAATTAAAATTAATCCTGTTGTCGAAAGAAAACGGGTTTTTCTTTAAAACATTGCAAAAGATTGAATTGATTTAACCTACGAATTCAAGGTAAAATCAATGATAATGACATCCATTATATTAAATGGTTAAAATATAATCTATTTATACTTTAAAACCAGTCAATATTATAATTTAACCACATATGATATTACGATAAAAAAAGTTTTTTTTAATTAAAATATAGCGTGTTTTTACTATTCATTAAAATATGAAAGTTATTGGAAAAATATCAAAACTTTCTCTAATGTAAATTATTATATCCTGATTCAAAAGGAGAATTTTATTTTGTCAAATTTAACTTATAAACATGTAAAAACAAGATTTAATGTGGGTGCGCCATCAAAATGCGGCAAAACTGCATTTTTAAAAAAATACTTATTTAACCCGATAAATTTATTTTGTTATTATACCATGTTCTAGAAATGTGTAAGATGAATAATAATGTTATCAAATTCAAAATTTACATAATACTATTCATAACGGCTAGTTCATAAGAATATTGAAATAATATATCATTGTTTAGTAAAACCCGGTATTGCGTACAACACACACTATCGAGGAAGGTCGCGATTGCGTGTAATGCAAGCCAAGTCAGGGTTGTGTGTAGTGCACAACTCCTTTGTTGTTGCATATAACAGAATCCAACCATATTTTATTTATACATTTAATATATATATATATATACACTCAATGTTGCGTAGAATAACTTTTATCAAACAAACTTGAAATTGTGTGTAACAAGAGCCAAGAAAAGTGTTGCATATACTGCAAGCTAATACAGTGTTGCGTATAGCGCAAGATAATCATGGTGTGTCGTACAATAGAAGATATTAATGAAATTAAAAGGAATGTATCTTATAAAATCTCGGGTTGTTACATCATATATCATTAAAAAATGGTTCATTGTAATTTAGGTTATTAACAGTTTTCAATAGAATAATTAATAATGGTGTTCACATGTTTGGTTTGTGAAAATTTATAGAAAATTCATGTTGTTTGGGAGATTAATGTTCTGTTTATTTTGAGAAATATAAATGCCTTATTTATAAATTTTGAATTATGGACGGGTTATAATGATAACCATTTATGGAATGGTTTAAAATGAACATTGGTTGAGGTTTAAGAGACAATTTATTACCTCAATATATGTGGATTTATACCTATTGGATAACCTATGATAAACATTTTATTATGATTATAAACAAAGATAAAAGGATTAAATTTTTATTATATTTATTTATCTCATGATCTGTTATTTCTCTGAGCATAATGAATTCACATTAATTTCTTGTAGTAAGAGATGATGTGGTAATTGATAAAGGCCCAACCAAATGTTCAAATAGTTTTCATGAAATTGAATGAAATTAAGTAAGTGTATCTTTACATGAATATTCATTTCTTATGGAACTGGATAATGAAATAAATTTTTTCATGATATAATCAGTTTTTTATATCAATGACGTTTTCATGCCTCTTGGGTTTATGAATTTATGGTTGTTAATTTCCCCTGACTAAGTTCTCTATCACTCTCCATCTGTATTTGGGTTTCTATATTCTCTAATATGTACATGTTTTCACCTCCCATATATATTTTCTAGAAAAAAAAAATTAGTTTTTCATTATTTCTATAACCTTTATGTTTCCCAATTTCCATTTTTAATGGATGTTTTATTATTTATTAAAACGATGTGGTTTTTTATAAATGTTGTTCCAAGTGTAAATATGGTGATGGTTGAGATGGATTTTTAGGGAAAAAATATTTTTAAGGGGTGTAAAATGTATAATATCTATATTTTTAATTATATATAATTTAAAATTAATTTTAATTTTTTAATTGATTGTATCACACAAAATAATTAGTTTTTTTGATAATGTGCATGACACGTGACAATGATATTCTGTGAACCATGAAATTATATTATTTAAAATATGAAATTAATAAATTAGACATTAAATAGGTGGATGTGAATAATATCAACTAATTTATATAATATATATAAATTTTAGTTACTCAATATAAATTTATTTTAAAACACTTATAATATAATCATTCATTTTTGGGAAAAGTAATTATCTTTATCTAAAATATGTTTTATTATATTTTTTTTATTTAGTTGAGAAATTTATATAATTATTTTTTAGTAAATTTTAAAAATTATTTTGATAAAATTATTATTTTTGGAACCATCAAATATATATTTACATATGGATAAATTTTGGGTTCTTTCATAGAAAACATTGATTTTTAGTGAATTGTAAAAATATCCATTCTTGTGAAACTTTCTTCAAATTTCAATTAATTAATTAATTTAAATTAATAATTATTAATTAATTTATATTAATATTTATTTATTTATATTTAATAAATTTAATTAGTTTTTAATAAAAATTACATTAGATTTTACTATAAGATTATTTATGAGTTTAAAAAGGGATTTTTCTTGAAAATAGTTTTAAATTGCATAGTTTTTCTCTATTTTAATTCATTAAAATAATCCCGGATGAGAAGATATTTTAATGTAATTTATAGATGATATTTAAATAATTTTGAATTTAGTTTCATTTAATTATTAATATGAGACATAGATTTAATGTAAAATCATATTGTGCATGAAAAAAATACACTTCATGAAAATTTGATTTTTTGCCGCATCTCTCGATTTTGATTAAAATTTATATATTAATATTTTAAAATTTTTATTTTAAAATATAAATATCATTATAGAAATAATTATTTGAAAATTATACTATAGTTATGTTTTTATAATTTTTAAAAAGGATTGATTTTTTTGAATGGTTAAAAATAACGAATATTAATAGAGAACTTCCTTTTTTTTGTAAATTATTTATTAAATTATATTATATTTCAAATTATTTTTATTGATTGATTAGAATAATTATAAATCTATTAACCCAATTTTGGTCACTCGACTCAATTTCATATTTAAATTTGATATAAAAACTTTGTATGTTGTTGGACATTTTCTCTTTGATAACTCGCTTTCTCGTCGCGTATGTAGGATTGATTTTAAATTAAATAACAGAAAATATGTGATTTTAATTTGGAAAGAATGATTGAATATTTTTAATATTTATAATTCATATTATATTATATTTTTATATTAATTATTTACCGGAATAAAAAGTGAAAATACAAAAAATTAATTACTGTAATTAAGGTATAAATGAGTATATCGAGGGGTCAAACTTAAAAGATAAGGGTAAAAAATTAACCAAAACATTAATAAACACATTTTATGGACATATATATACCATATATATTATATTATATAAAATTTTATATTATTTTCATATTTTTCATGAAAAATAAATCGTAAAAATCTATATTTTAAAAAAATAAAGGTGTGCCACACACCTCACTTATAAAAGGTCAGCACTTATCATATTCTATTCACAACAAAAGAAATTATTTTTTTAAAATTCTAAAAATATATCTTCCCAAATTATGTAATCTAATCTAAAAAAAATTTATTTTTCATAATTTCATCCCAGGAAGGATTTTGGTGCGAAACCAAGGACTGTACATGAAGAAGAGTTAACGTTTTTCCATAAGATTTTTTATTCTATTTCTACCTCCACCTACATAAAATATTATTTAACCATGTTGATGTGATAAAATAATTATATCATATATAATAATATATTTTATGTAATTACCTGAACTAAAACCATCTCCATCCCCATCAAATGGAGCTCAAAATCACAATTCATGTGTACGGTGGACTACCACCTCGTGAACCATTGTCATTTTATTTTACAACACCACCACTCACAGTTGGGTATGATGATGGAAATAATATATATTTATGATATTTATAAAATTATTATACATGTGGAGTAATTATATAATATATAACTCTTTTACTTTCAATTCTTTAGGGGATGTGATGACATCGATTGTCTGTACGGCATACTACAACCTTGCGAAGTGATGTGAAATGGTTTTCAGTAATGATTTACATGGAATTGATTAAGGATTAAGATATTTGATTTAAATTATATAATTCAGATACTAATGAAATATTTATAATTTTTAAAAGATAATATATCATACTATTTATTAACTTTTTTCTCACAGAATGATGATAACACTAATCATGTATGTGTGGACTATCGCCTTCACAATGCGATGTGACTCTCTCTCTTCATCACCACGCAACATGGAAGATATGTATAAATATATTTAAGCAAATAATATTTATTTATTATATTATTAATATTCATTACTATTAAAATTTTACTTACGTTCATTACATAATGATCATTGAGAAATGTAAATGTTAATCATGCATATGATTAACCTATCGTCTCTATGATCAAAACACACATCTTTTATCAAAACCATACAAAATGAATGTTATTTTACGTATAATTGAAGTATAAAAATTATATTTATTTAATTTTTATTATTATTGTTATTATGTATCCATGATCATCATAATAGTATTGAAAATAAAAAATCAATATATACACGAAAAGAAAAAAAGTTATTACATGAAATTTAATTTTAACACAGACATAGAAATTAATGTGAAAAAATTACATAATTAAATAATATACGATTCCATATAGATATATATATGGTTATTTAATATATTTATAAAAAATTTATGTTTATTATAAAAAAGGTTTGAGGAAGTACAAAGGACGTTATTACTTAATGTAAGGGATTTCCATCTCACTTTTTACATATGTGAGACACATTCCATATAAAACACATATTTTTTGTATGTGGTGTATATACATCAAATGAATTTATTTTATGGTGATTATAAAAAGGATATTTTTTACATATTCAATTTATCCTATCACATCCATGGAGTTTATAGTTCAAAATTTACCCAATCCGTAGAGGATTTTTGTCTCAATTTTCATTATTTAAGAAATATGTTATTATATAAACCAATATCATTTTGAGTGGTTTGTAAAGAAACCCTATGAAATGTAATATAATTAATAAATTTTTCCTTATTACGTTTCAATTTTCCATTAATTATATTCCTTCATGGGGCATACCTTTCAATGTAAACAAAGTGGAATAGATTTTAAGTTACAATCTCATCATTTATCAATATTATTTAAGATCATGTTCAAAATGATACAATATTATGAACCATATCTCAAGAAACTAATGAATTTTAATCTAATTTGGTCATTTAAATATAATACATATTTTCTATCAATTAGCTCACTTTTTTGTGAATGAGTTCAAAATGATTGTTTTTTTATTAAAAATCACTTATTTGGTTGAAAACAAAATTTTTTCGAAAACATTGTTTTAATAAAAATGTATTCAAAAATGATTTTATCATTTTTAAAATGGTTTATTAATTAAATTTTTACCCAAAAATAAATTTCTACGAAATTTTTTGAAAATAATGTTCATGTCATTTTCCATAAAAACCCATATTTCTCTTTTTATGAAAATGAGAAAAGAATAAGTTTTCCATTCATGAAATTAACATTATTTATCAATTTACTGACGATGAATATATTTGTACATTCCCTATAATTATTCATAGTTATTTTCAATAATGTTTTTTGTATTTTATAGATTTATAGATAAATTATATCGAAGTAAAAAATTGATTTGATAATGTTTTAATATGTTTTTTTAATATGGATGTGATATTTTCCTCAAGAAATGTTATAAATTAGTTTAAAATTTATTTATTAGTTTAAAATTATATTTCTTAGAAAATTATTGTCAAAATTATTTATGATTTTTAGTTTTAATATATGATTTTCAAAGAAATTTTATCTTTCATAATAATAATTTCAATTAATTTATCATTTAAAATCAAACTCCATCTAAGTTTAATCTTGTTTAGGTAACTTATAATTTAATGGGTATATAAACCAAAAAAAAAGATTAATATTGTTTTTATGAATTATTTATGTTTATGATGAAAAAATTCATATGAATGACATTTATTCTCTATAGGTTATAACATAAAAACCTATTATTGAAACCCCCATCATTTCATGGGTTGTGGTATGATTAAATATAGAAATAATTAGGAAACCTTCCCCTTTTACATAGGTTATGATATGATAAAAATTTTATAAATCCAAATTCATTTCATGGGTTATGATATGGTAAATGTTTTATGATTTTGTGGCTCACATATATATCATTACCATTTTGTGAAAATGGTTACATTATAATAAAGGATGGTGGATACATTATAAAAAATAAATAATGGTACCAATATCTCACTATAATATATTGAGTAAATATTTAAATCTCATGAGATACACAAAACAATAATGGGTAGTTAACCCTGTTGATTAAGGGACTTTGTCTACTATGATGGTCTTGAGAGTTGAACATGACTGTTGTAATTGATTTAGGGATGATCCCATTTTACTAGGAAGAAATGGATTCTATTGGGGATAGTGGTGTGTCCCCCTAGTATTTGAATCCACCCACAAATTTATATAATAATACTTGAAAATTTCCCTTCACTACAATGTAATGTATATTATAATATTATACCAATTCCACCATTCTAGGAGCTATGTGAATGTTATTCAATATAACTCATGTTCTTTGACTTCCTTATGATTCATGTTTTATAATATTTCAATATTAGTTTTATGATTTAGGATTTTGATATTTGATATATAGTCTATTGTTTTGATATGTTGTTCTCAAATTTTTATACCCTTATGCTCATTTTATTTTTATTTCTTTCCCATGTTTTCCCCTAAAGAGCATATGAGATAACCCTTTCATATATTTTACTTCCCGATGTTATGAAGAATGGTTTTATGCAGTGTATGTGTATAAATATTACTAAATTGTAATATATATATTTTTTAAATATTGAATAAAATTCACTAGAATAAATTATTTTGTTCCATGTTTCGAATGTCACAAAACTATTACGATCCTCATGTGCGTGTTTTTGTAATGTAATGAATATTTATCTAAAAAGAAGTAATATCAGAATAAGGTATGCATGTGTTTCTAAAAAAACACTATAATTCATCATATAAATGCTTTTTTTGGTTTATAATGGTAATTAATCATGTGTTTCTAAATCCACATATTTTTATCCATAAATTGTTGTATTATCTTTGTAAATAACACACTTTTTACTCAACTAATGTATATGATTTCTATATATAGGAGGATGTTTGGTTATAATAATGGCTTATGAAGTTGGAATAGTGTAAGTTAAAGTAATTATAGTTTGGATGAGATATTTTAATGATATAAAATACAATGATATAAACAAAATAATGGGACAAAAACATGTGACTTAAAAAGGATACAACAATGTTAATGTAAATTTGAATTATAAATTGAGTGAAAATCAACATTTATATTAGCATAGTAATGACTAACAAAAAGTGTTCAATTTAAGTGGTTTGGGTAATATATTCATGATAATAGTTCAATATGGAGATGTTAACATGTATATATATCAAAAAATCATATTAAATTAAAAATTAAAAGATATTAAAAATAATGGAATCAAATAAGAAATGAAGAGTGAGAAGTACAAACTGTTACCTATCATGATCTTCCATGATTGGAAACCGAATTTAGATCCAACCAAACACCTCATGAATTAAGAGAGAGTTATATGGGATAGTCACTGAGATATAAATGGATAGGTAACATTGCATTCTTTTTGAAATAATGAAAAGAGGGTTGGATATTTATCAGTTACGTGAGATCAATTTCTTGGAGTAATTTATTAATTATTTAATATTCCTATTTATTTAGTTCCCCATTAAAATCAGTGTCCTCTCCTAATTCCCTTAATGATCCACTATAGTTTTTATGTATAAAATAGTGAAATATAAATTTATTTGTTAAAATAATTCATGATTATATAAATATGATTTAATATAAAACATATTTTACAATACATCGACATTATTATCAATGTTTTCTTTTTTAACAATAAAACTACCAAGTTTTACCATGTGGATAATTTCAATTCCCTAATTTGAATATGAAACATATTTGATCAAATGAATTCTCTAATTCCCAAAATTGTACCATTTATTTCAGGATTATATATTCATCAAAAAAATATTGTACCACTGTAATGAAATTCAAATTTCATAATGAATTTCAATTATGATAAAATATAACCCCTATATACAAAACCTATAATTTTAAAATCATAATCTATAATAGTAATTTGTGAAATGTGTTCACATTCATGATGTGGTTCAGCTATTATTTGTCTTGTGTTGATATCCACTAACCTGAGTTTCTCTTAGAGATAATTGTTCTCCAAATTCACTTGTTAGGGTTTTGACTAGTCTTGGTCAATGGGGAACCCATGTGATAGAAATTCCATACCAATATTTGATAACTAAACATAATGAGATATGTTCCTAATGGTTTAATCCATGATACCTCCTTTCTGTAATAATTTACTCTCATCATTGCACATAATATAGACTAATCCTAACTATTTATTCTTTATCAATATACAACCAACAGTCATATTGCACAATGTTCCTTCTTAAAGATAGTCATAATTCCAAATGATCGTATTAAACAATGTTCTATAATTGTCAATGGGTTTATTAATCCATATCCATATAGCAATATTTTAATCCCTTGATATCATTACCTATGTCCTTACACCATGTCAATTCCAATGTTTATTATTTTCTTATTGAGAAAAATGTATCTCATATAATTTTTATTTTTTATTCTAGTATGATCCACTTGAATACAATATTATGGTGTTTTTGTACATTTTAAGAAGATTAATTGTAACGGTTATATATTTTGTTATAAAAATATTAACATTGAATTTTTATTTTATCAAAATAAGTTTGAAAATAAATATGTAATAATAAAGTCTGATTTAGAAAACAATCCCAAGATAAAAGGTTTATTTATTATTTTTGAACATAGAGTACTACACTATCCACCAAAAAATATTTTCTTCCTAAAAATTATAAATTAATATATATAAAATGTGGATAATAATATTTAATAAAATCCGTTATCTCACATGTTTACTCTTCCAAAATTTTCATATGAAGAACGTTCACCACACAAGACATTCTAATTTATAGCACCTATTCTCTTTTATCAGGATTAAAAATCAGATCTTCATAATATAATTTTAGCTCCAATGGACCAATATCAACTATTATAACATGGGTTGGATCTAGATTCTACTTCCTGAGAATAGATGATTGGAAGACTCCATGAACTTGGGATATGTTTGGTGGCATGGAATAATGATATTCCATGGCTCATATTGGATTCAATATTTCAAATTAAAAAATATATCATGTAAACAAATTATATTTCTTTCTAAATATCCTAAACCCTTTCTATAATGATACCAAAAAAATGAAATATTCTTCCACGTGGAATTTAATATGATTAATTCAATTGTTAGGAAAAAAATTAATATCTACATTGGGATACCATGATATGATTTCTGATGAATGATAAATTTTCTATCGTATATTCCATAAGTTTTCAACACAAAATATTATTTTATTAACTTTATCCCATGATGTTAGAGTTTAACATATCTATCCATAAATGGAATCATATGGTCCCAAATTAATACTATATTGATTACTATTATTGTAGTAAAACCCTAAAAGGAATATTTATTGATCAAAACATCCTTTGATGTCAAGAGTGATTGACCTTAACATGTCCTCCAATGTATGGATAGTCAATTCAGACTGCCTATATATTTAATGTTGATTGGTCATACTGTGATTAATAAATGTATTTAATTACATATAGAATCTACTGATAAAATTTAGTAATCCTTATCTTAAATTTTTTTAAAATTTTAAATGTTTTTATATGATGTCTTATAACATCATTTATATAAAACTACACAAGGGTATCCAAGGAAAAATCATCTCAAATTTTCAAAAAATGTTCTGATGTTTTGAGATGGAAAACAATAACGAATATAAAATTATTACACATATATTTTTAAGGAATAACAATGATGAAATCAATGGTAATATTATCTCACTTATGTTTTAATTTTGATAGAGGTTTCATTATTCAATTGGAATGTTGTCTTACATGCTTCACTTGATCAAATACTAAGAATCTTATCGTATAATATGGCATTTTTCTCTACAAATTTTACCAGTAGGAATGATATTTGATATACCTAGATATCTTAGTAATTTTTTTGGATGTATAATGATGTTTGAGAAATGAGACTAATCCAATATATGCTTCTTAAACTATGGTACATATAGTAGATATAACCTTTTACAAAATCATAATACTCTGTCTTAACAAATATTGAAATCCTGTAATTTTCAATCACTACATCTTCTAACCTCTTTTATAGGACATTGTCATCATATTGAGCCTTTATAATCCCCATTAATAAATATGATTAGCTAGTTTCATAGAATAAGAGTGATTCTTCCCCATCCATTATAATTCCCAAGTCATCCTTAATAGATCATTATGAATTGGATCATTCATAACCCTCATCATGGATAATATATTGTGATCTTTTATAATAAATGCATCTACCACCGTGTTATATTTCCCTAGATGATAATGGATAGGAATATTATAATCCTTCAGTAGTTATAACAATTTTATTTAAATTATATTATTTTGTTTCTATGTAAATATATATCTCAAACTCATATAGTCTATATATATATAAGATTTATCTTCATAGAGTTCATGTCTCCATATCATTAGTGTCAAGAATACATCCTCAAATTATATTTTATGAATTTTATAATTAATCATAGGGGGTTTCATTTGTTGGGACATGTATGAAAAAACTCTATCATTTGAGATAGAATAAATCCATGACCACTCTTTGATGCATCTATACAAATAACAAACTATTATTTACCAGATAGAAGAGTCAAAATAGATGAATTAACATATATATTCTTTAATTCTTCAAAATTATATTCACATTAATTATTCCATGTGAACATACCCCATTATATGCTATCTTGGTTAAATAATAATAAAATGACCAAAATATCCTAATTAAACACCAATATTATCCCACAAAACCATGAAAACATCAAATTTCTGTTATATTGGTGGGTGTTGTGTAATATAACAACCTGAGATCTACTTAACATGTCCCTAGATTTACTAGGTCACATGACCTTAGGATCACCTCCATTTATTCTGGAGGCTTCCAACTAATAGAGAGGGTACAAGGTGGTATATTTTGGAGTCATAACCATATATCAGAGTGGCACAACATGTTATTTAAATAAAAATACAACAAAAGTTTAATATATAAATAGACACTGTGAAAATAAGGCCAGTAACCAAACATAGGAAATGAATAATACAATAGATATAAAAATTAACGTCAAAATCATAAATAACTAATAAATTGTAATAATATTATATTACAATGTTTTATTCATATACATGATGATATCATGGAATGCCAATATACAAAAAGCGACCATTGGGGGAAATAACATGCAAATGCTATAAAAAAATTCAAAAAATTTAAAAATTATAATCTACTATAATATTGATCATATTATCCATTCTCTTATCCTATGGTACGTATTAGAAGTGAAATGAATTTGACATCCATAACAGGGCACTTTCCATTATACATACCTGATGACTAGAAATCTACTCAGGTACCAAAGGCGTCCTAAGGAGGGTGTTATATTAAATCCTAATTGGACACCAAAAAATATGCCAAGATATTATTTAATATATTTATATAAAAAATTAGAGTGTAATTATAATTAATAACAATATCTAAATAAGTAAATAATAGTTGGCTTGGGTTCCAATAATACACTTGGTGTCCCTACTTTCTCTAACATAGGCTAGAAGGAGTCTGATTAGTAACCATATATATAAAGTAATTTATATATATTACAGATATTTAATATATCCACCTATATTAACTATTCACATGGGGAGGTATGTATATATATACTTGGATACTAGGTGCTAGTAAGAACGAGGAATAACATAGGTATCCAAAACGAGTCCAAATGAGAAATAGGCACTAATAGTGTGTACATGCACTAAATCTCATAATGAATGTGGGATTTCATTATCATACCATGATATAGGTGGAATGGTTCTTCATGTATAAATACCTTAAATTAGGAACATGTAACATCAATACCATTTTTCATATTATTGTATAATTATGAGAGACATCATGTTAAACTCTTATTGTAAGGTAGAGTGAAACACCATGGTTAAAATACCAATAACCATCATTTCTCATAAAATTCATATTGAATTATCAATATAATAATAATATGATGATGGGTCACATCATACCCGTTATAATAATCAATCCCAATTTATAAAAATGGTTTTATAACTCAATATGATCTATGTAGTATGGTATGAATCAATTTGAGTGGACTTTCCAAACATTTGCATTTATTCAATTAGTCCATTTAATTATTTTAATAAATTGTATACATGTTGAATAAATACATTCAATATATACACAATCCGTTCAATTAATCATGGATTGTAAAATAATTTTTATGGTTTAAACAATCACATAGAAGGTTCTAATATCAATTATGAAATTACCCCTAAGGGGGAAATCACAATTCCAACCCAAGAAAAATGGTTTATATTGTTTGGTCATTTAAAAAATTAAATTAAAGATGGAAATTCCTTCAAAACACCCTAAGGTTAGCTGTAATCAAATATTAATTCTTCACAAATATATAAAAATGATCATTGGGAGTATATTAAAATGAAAATAGTTATATATAATTAAATAGCATGGTTTTAGGAAACACATGGTAGTGACAAGCATGTGACACAATGGTAAGGCTATGAAAGCATCACCACTTTTAGGAATATTATCAACACCACTGATCGTATGGTTGTAGATGACTTTTCATTCAATATAAGCTTCAGATTTGATGTAGTTAGGATGAAAACTAATACCCTAAAAAATGGAATATGATCATGCACCCAAATCTTCTAAAAGAATGACAGATAAACAAAAATAGTAATTTAGATGAATAGAGACCATACCGATGCAGTTCTAATGATTCATACTATGTTTGATTTGAAGTTCAGATGAGGGAGTTTTTGAATTTCCTAGATAAAGAAAAAGGGAGATCCATTAGAGGTGGAGGAATAATCAAGATGCTAGAAATAGAGGGAAGGAAGGATAAGTAGTATTAAAATATCTTTTAGTGATTAATAGTCGTTTCCTCCTAAAAATTGGGGTGCACAGATTGGCCTCACAATTTGGCCAAATCGTGCATAAATTGTGCATGATTTTCCAAAAACTATGCATACCATGGGAATCACAATGTCATGAAAGTCCTAAATCCTTTCACAGACATGCTATTGTACATAAATGGGTTTATAAAAACCATGATGCCTCTTCCTGCTCGAAAAGTGTCCCACAATGTATACCAACATGATTAGTACTATCTGTTCAGTAAAAATGTTCCCTACATTGTTTTCAATATTCTAAAATATTCATGCTCCAAACAAGACCAGAGTGCTCCCGGATGCTTTCATAAACTGTAACACAAATTTACCAAAATAAAAAGGAATTTAAACTAAAAAAATGTTATACAATTATAATGAAATTGATGTCCTTAGAACCTCCCTTCCTTAAGGTAACTCATTCTTGAATAGGCCTTCTGATGTTAAAGAGGTATCATCTGAGAAGACTTATTTTCATTAAGATCATATATCAATGACCCACCTCTAGGATTAATCGTATACATGGGCGTGCTTTTATAGGACTCATACCAATTAAACTTACCAACATCATTGTTTCTTCAGAATCTGATCCATGATACACTTGGAATATTCCTCGAAGGTAGAATCCAAATCACACTCAACCACATCAAGTAGGAAGATGTACAAACTATCTATATAATACCAATTGTGATGACAAATTTAAAATTCATTTTGAATTCAATTGTATCCCTAAGGATGTTCAATCTAGTAAGCCACTGGTTTGATTCATTTCAAAACCAGAAAGGGTCCAATGAATTGGGGAAAATCATAACCTACCTATCCATTTGTGGATAGAATAACTAGGGAGAAACTGACAAGATGATCCAATATTCTACCTTGATCTCAACAGTTCATCATCTTATATTGGTATACCACTAATATCTAGATTGCGCTCGAAAAATTTTCATTCTGATCAATTGGATTTTCTCTATAGTCTTTGAAGGAGACGTAGTACAATAAAAAAATGTCTCCCCTAACCTTAAATATCACAGAGGTCAATAGAAATTCTGACCAAATAAGACTTCTTAAGGACCCATCTCAGTGGTGTCGTGGGATATTTTATTATTTATGAAATAAACAAGGGGAATGTGTTTCTTTCATGAACTTTCAATGTCAAAGAAACATACATGAAGAATGTAATTCCCCAACCTGAGTTTATTGAATATGGTGCATTATTTCATTATATTACCTTATTAAAAAGGAAGTTGCATCCTGATGAACCAAATAGTTTAGTATTTTTGGAAATCAAGACACAAAAATAAGTTCAACATTGCAACATAATGTGATGTAAAAAAAATAACTTCCATTGGAATCATCCACCACTCCTTGATTACGCAGAAAGTCATTAATAATATGCATATTCACATCCTGGGGAAAACAAAACATATTAAAGGGGTGATATTAGATTCTTAGAATGGGTAAGTTATATAATGGAAGTGATCACATACCTAAAAACTAGGCATGGTGAGAAACTAAAAACACATGCCTTTAAACATTTACTTGATAATATTACAACATGAATAAAAATTGAATGAATAACTCCGTAATAATATAGATCCATGGATATTCTATTATTCATATAATCCATGTACTATAACATAATTTTCCCTCAATGAGGAAATACATAATGCAGGGCATCGAAACTATTTTGTCAATGCCTCGTGCCAAGACCATAAATAAATGGTAAAAACCAAAATGAGTTTTTCTCATGATACCTACCAATGCATTGAGGGGATCTAACAGGCCCCACAAGACACATAAAAATTCCAATACATTCATCATATTAAATCGGTGAAACATATACAATATATACATTCACATTGAAACAAACATATGAAATGTAAATCAATATCAACATTTAATAAACATAACACTAACTGTTCAAAATAATATAGTGAATGGTTTCAAGATATCACATCTATAGTCAAACAAATCATAAACCATTCAATAAAAAATTGCAGATGATATCATAAAATATTTATCCCAAAAAAAAAATTTATTAAAAAAGTGTGATAAAATTGATCAAAATACTCTTATAAAATCATCGATTCATTCCTGATAGAAATATTGATTCATTGTGAAAAGTAGAGTTATTTTTGTAAAGGTCATTGAATAATACCCTAATTAAATTAAAGTAGATTATTAAAAAAATATATCAGAGATTTGATAATAATAATGGTGTCTTATGAATTATTATAGAGTCTATATGAAAATATTTAATTATTTCATATATTCGTTTGAAAAGAGATTTTTTTATCAAGAATATTTTTTGAAAGATCCTTTTAAAAAATGTAATTCCCCTTAATGTAAAGAAGGATTATGATTTGTACACATATATATAACATCCACATATAATTTATGATGATTATATAAAATAAAATATTATTTTCATTAAGGTGTGTAGATAAAAAAATTATCCCAAATGAAAATGGATGTTCGGGAAGAAAACACGTACATTATGTACGAACATGTTTTACATTTGACCATAACATCATAGATAATCAAATCAAACCACTTAATTAATTAATTTATAAACTTATATTAATTTAATTGAATCATTATTATTTTATTATCTTCATTTATGGTCTAATCAATAATTTATATGATATAATTTTATAATTTAGGAGTGTTTCGTTTCATTGATTTCGTGATTGGTTCACATGATTATATGTAATGAAGTTTATTTAAAATTGTTATAAATATCCAAAATTGAAATTGAATGATGTAAATGATAATAAAAAGTGTTATTGGTTATATTTATCATTGGTTACATATTTTGAGGATGATTCATTAGATAATACCTTTAGTGATCATCAATTAGAATATTTCGGCGGTTATTGATCATAATGAACTGATTTTGTATTATCATTTAGTATTAAGAAAATATGTAACTTTATGGAACGAAAAAGATTTATATAACAAAAATATAAATATACTTCAACCATTAACATGGTCTCATGATCATCTTTAAAATTTAATTTGAAGAAAGAAACTTCATTGTCCATTAGTGTGGTAAATTGGCACATCCCAGGAAAAGAGTTTGTTTATAAAAAAAGAGGGAGAGTAATGAGAATGGTAATGGTTAATTTAAAATGAAATAATTTATGTAAATATATGATATTAGATTTATCCTGATCAATTGTAATGATTATGTTATGAATTAATAAGTAATTAAGGTAGGTTGAAATAAAATGAAATGAAAAAAAGAAGACGATTTACCTCATGGAATAAATTCTTTGAGAACATCCTAAATTGAGATGGTTTTGGATATTTGGAAAGACGAAGGATTCCTAGAAATGGGGAGGGAATAGGGAAGTGTGTTTGGGTAAAATATTGAGATGCATCATTTCTTATATGAGTGAAGTGAAGGGGGGATTGAGGGGATGTTTTCAAGTGGAAGATATGAGTTAGTTTTCAATAACATATTCATTATTTTATTATTTTTCACTAAATAAGAAATTATGTTGATTATTATGAAAAAAAATAGTAATATGTAAAAATATGTTCAAACTCATGGCCATTTACATTATCCATGACTAAATCCTGATGTAGAAATTCAAATATTTTTCATATTTCATAAATTATCGAATTTAAATATTAATAAAAAATTCAAGTATTCTATAAAAATACCTAAAAACACCATAACCATTTATTCACTTTAATATTTGAAAAATAAAAATATTTTAATATAAATAATTTTAGAAAGTATAGAAATTTAACTTTTCATTAAAATGGTTTTTTACATGATAAATACAAATTCAAAATTTAAAACTGATTTTATAATACATTCAAAAATTTACTGAGTTCTCATTAAATTGACATAAAATAATTAGACAATAGAAATATTTATTTTTGAATAATTTTTTTGTAAAATTAGTTATAATAAAATTTTAAATTAAAATTATAATTAAATATTTATTACTCAGAAAAATACCAACACTTAATTATTAATTTTTATAATATTCACTATCATTTATATGATGCATAAATTTTATTTTTACCCACATGGGTGAAGTTACTATTCATATGGTTACATTACTATTCATAAGGGTGTGGTACTATTCATAAGGGTATGTTAATATTGGAAAGGGTATGTTAATATTCACCAAAAATGAATGTTGATCTTATCGGACTCAAAATATCATAATAATCGCAACTGTTTTTTTTTTCAAAATTAAAATCATAGAAGTTGATAATTTATGTTCTATGGAATGGTTATACAAAAGTGTTGTATCATATTGGATATATTTTTCTCCCAATCAATATTAAATTTTATTTTAAATTATTCTGGTGCTACATTCATCCCCCATTAAAAACATTTCTTACTTATAATTATAATAATGTTTACCTCATAAAATGATTTTGGCAGTTCATCATAAGTTCCTTAGGCTCCCATGTTGCCACTTAAATTTTACAATTTTTCAAAAGCACCATTACTAATAAGTTGTATGATTCCAAAAAACCTTTTATTTAGTGTACATAATCTTGATAGGCTCCTTATAGTATAATATATATGTTTCCCATTTTATACCTTTCTAAGTGTGGCCGGATGTTGGGTCTAGCATGAACATTATCAATAATGAGAGATGGAACACATTGTCTACCTTAGAAAAGCTAGGTGGAATCTCCAAACAATAATCCAGAAATCCAACTCTCTCTAGAATTTTGAAATGACCAATATAATTGTGGATCAGTTTCCCTTTCTACCCAAATCTTATTACTATATTCCATGGAGAAACATTCCAGAAAAAATAATCTCCATATTGGAATTCCAAATCATTAATTCAATTATCAGTATCACTATTTTTTCTACTTTCACATTTTTGGATATGTTTTGAATAGCCTTTACCATTGATACTTTTTCCTATAGAATCTCTCGTCCCACAAGCTTCCTTTTACCAACTTCATCCTAACCTATTCGTATAAAACATCTTCTTCATACAATGATTCATATTGTGGCCTTTGAATACTATAATGGAAACAATTATTGTAAGAAAACACCAACAAAGGTAATTTATTGTCAACCATACTCTTAAAGTCAGGTGAACAAGATCTCAACATGTCTTCTAATGTTGGGATCATCCTTTCTATTTCCCTATCATATTGAGGCTCATAATAAGTACTCAATCAAAGCTCAGTATCCAATGATTTTTGAAGAGTTTTTAGGAATTTCAATATATTTCATGGATCATGATCAGAATATAATATAATAGGTACTTTAAGAGTACTTAATAAATCACTAATATAGTGTCATTCAAGTTGATCCTTTGGAAAATACACCCTTATAGTGAGGAAAAGCTAATATTTTCTTTGTTATTCAACAAATACCCACATTGAATCATTATTTCTTTATATTTTGGGTAATCCAGTGAAAAAATTAACTGTGATGTCATCCCATTTCCATGTAAGAATAAGTATGGGTTTTATGACACCACTAGCATGTTGTCGTTCATCCATAACTTGTTGACAGACTAAACATATTGATACACAATCACCAATTTCCTGCTTCCTTTTGTCCCACCAAAATGTTCCTCCTAATAACATTATATTCTAATTCTTCCTGGGTGTATATAGAAATTAGAACAGCGGGAATCATCCAATAACTCCCTTTTCATCTCGGGTATATAGGGAACACATAGCGTTTTCACAAGTATTTGAATTCCATCCTCACACATGAAGTTTTCCGACTTACCTTCACGGACACCTCTATGCTTTTTTTGAATATTATCATCATTAGACAGAAAATTATTAATTCCTTACAATAAATATTGTTGTGAAACCAATGGAAAATTTATTGACATTTCAACTTCATTAATAATTCGCATATCCATATATACTAGATCCATGAATATAGTAACCCTTTTAATCCTCATTTTGATTAAAAATCATATACTCTTTCCTTCTTAATGGATCATCTAACATGTTTTTCTTTCCTGGATGGTAGTGTATGAAATTATTGTAATCCTTTTATATCTCAAGTTATCACCTTTGACTTTTGTTGATTTATTTTAGTGAGGAGATGTATTTCCAACTCCAATGATCTATTTATATCTAACATATATCACCATAGAGATCAAGAATCAATATCCTCAGTGAAAGTATAACATATGCTAACTCAATATCATGAGTGGGATAGTTACAATCATTAATTTCCTACTTCCATAATGAAAAGGGAATAAATCTATCATTCTATATGAGGAAACAACAAATTCATTTCCTTAATGCATCACTATAAATAAAAAATCCACCATTTTTTGGGGGTGGAGTTACAACCAGGTCATTCACTAATCTCATATTTAATTCATCGAAACAATATTCATATTCATTTTATCACCTGATCTTAATCCCTTTACAAGTAATCTTGGTAAACAGGTAGGCTAATCATGTAGTGTTTTGGATGAAACATCGATAATAACATGCTAATCCAATAAAACTACATACCTTGAATATGTTCATTAGTGTTGCCCCTTCTTGGTCTACCTTTTTCTTCACAACATCCACTTAAATTACATTCTTAGAGAAAATAAGACCCTTGAAAGAATCATCTAGAAGCCAGAATTCACAATTTATAATCATCCCATACAATTCGTTTCTCATAAGAGTCATCAGAATAATACGCAAATGATTCTCAGGATCTTTGTAGATTTTTTATTATACCACGATATCATCAATAAATACCATAATAAAGTCATCAAGATACTCTGTGGAAACATTATTCGTTAAATACTTGAAAATATAGGGTGTATTGGTCATGAAAAAAGGCATTACTGTAAGCATGAAATGTCCATATTATGTTTGAAATGCTGTTTTGGGAATAAATTACTTCCTAACATAAAATAAATGATATCCAGATCAAAGTTCAATATTCAAAAAAATATTAGTCTCCGTGAATTTGATCAAATAAATCATCAATTAAAGAAAGATGATACTTGTAATTTTATGGGGATTTCATCGATCTCCCAATAGTAAGTGCACAACCTCATACATCTATCCTTCTTGTTGAAAAAAAGAACATGGCGTCCCCAGGAAGTAAAATTAGGTAGTATAAATCCATTATCACCGAATTCCTATAGTTGTTTCATTTGTTATACTAACTCAACAATGGCCTTTCTATAATGAGTTTTTGATATAGGTCTTGACCTAAGAATTTTGTCATGAGTGAAAAGAAGTTCCTACTCTGGGGGATTCCTGGGTAAATCATCTTGAAACACATCAATGAATTTTTTTACAGAATAGGAAAACCTTAATTTTAAGATTCCATTACTTACTCGTAGATATTTTTTTCTCATCCTCCAAAATAATTTCATTTAGTAGAGATACTGTGGGTGGATCTAGATTACAATGAGATTATGATGTTTCTTCTCTAAATATAAGGGACTATACATCATTATCATAATTTGAATCATCCATCTTCTGGAAATAGTTCTTATTATCATAATTTTGAATCCAATTCATAACAAGAATTATATCAATGTAATTCATGGGTATGATGATTACATCATCAACTGATCCACATTTATGTGTCATAAAGAGGACTGATCGACATATCATTGTTGGAATGATAAATCGCATAAGAGTTTTCACTAACAACTACTTAGTAAAATAAAATTGGAAATATCAAAATAATTTTGTAAACTTGGAATATATAAATGAATACATTGCTCCAAAATTAGATAAATAATTTTTAAATTTTGAAGAAACAATTAAAGTACCATCCACCACATCGTTAGGTACTTCAAACTCAACTACTTTTACCACATATGTCTGGCCTTGCTCCTATGTCCTTCTTTGGGAGGGGATTCCATGATGCTTATGAAATTCAGGTGAATAATTTCCAATCTCTTTAAAATTATATAATTGAAGATTTTTAGCTTCATCATATCCCTTTTAATAATGATAAGGGTGTCCAGTTTCTCCCCAATTGTAACAAATACCCATTCCCTTCTAGAAAGTACCTGGTGGATTTTTCCCACTGTTACTATAGGGCGGATTGCCTACTCTTCCCTTATTCCCCATTTCATTACATTCCATTTCGGAGTGATCAAAATCCCTATTCCTCTCTTTTGTTACATTGATTTATTATGAATTATAGAATTGATTTCTATCTTGATAACACATGAAACTATATCTTCATATGATGAGAAATATTGGGAGACTAGTGCCCTTCAGAGGAATGGTTTTAAAACATCAACGAATCGACCATTACTTATCATTAGAATATGTAAGTAGTGTGTGACATGCCTTTCTATTCTTGTGAAGTTGGATTCGTACTTTTCAATATTTTCGTCATCTTTTTTCCTCACATTCAGAAAATGACTCTCCATATCAACAAACTATTCATGAGGAAAGTATTTTTAAAGGAATATTTCCTCAAAATCCGTCCATTCCATATTTTCAATATCATCATACTTTTTTTTGAATTAGTGACAATTGTTGATCATCATCCCCTGATTATTGATAAACAACTATGAAAACATTCTCCCTTTCATTACTTCCCAATGTGAGAAATATATTCTCTAAGAATATTATCAACTGATATAATTAGAATGGTTTTTTAGTATCAACAAATTATGGAGGATGTTTTTTCATAATGTAGCCTAAAATTTATCCCCCATATTTTGGTTTAGGGTGATCCATATAGGTATGTTTATGGGTCATATCCGGGTTCGGTTGTCCCAGTATAGTAATAATTTTCTCTGCACCAGTCGCAGGTCCAGAAATAACCTCATTATCTTGAATAAGGGAAAAATCAATTAATGTGATACACTTTTTAGGTGGATTCAATTACATCCAATAGGAACCATTTCTAAATGATGGTATGCACTAGATAATGTTATGAATCATATTTTGTAATGTAATGAAGATTAATATTTAACATAAATTGAAATCCTTTGCATAGCTAATCCCATAATCATAATCCTGATTTATTTGAGGAATCCTTCACAATGGATTGTAAATATGATCTGAATTATCCTAAACCTACCCACAAAAAGTCTCAAACCAGGAGAATAGTGAGGCTAGTTATCATGTACCTGGTTTCATAAAGTAATTCCAAAAACACTTTGTTGGATTTGTTACACATAAGTATATATGTGCGGGAACCATGTCCACTTGTAGTATTGAAACATGGATGAATTTTCTAGGAATATCCAAATAATATCTTCATTATCAAAATTTATGTATGTTCTTATATTATTATCCTTGAAGTCTATCTTTGAATTTTTTTCCATAATATTAATTTTCTAAATATACTTTCCGTGTTTTCTACCGAACATCCTCTTATTATAACTATAATGCCCCAAACCAAGTTTCCAAATGTCGGTGCATTATTTCATTACATTCGAATGATAAAAAGGAAGGATCATCCCATAGGACCATATAGTTTATTAGTTTTGGAAATCAAGATATATACATAGTAATAACATTACAACATGAAATTAAATAAAACATATAAATTCCATTGGAATTAACAGCAACTCATAGACTATCCATACATGTATTTCAAAATAGAATTCTTCGCATCCTAGGGGAAAATAAAAAATATAAAATGGGTGTGTTCATATTCTTAGTTAGTTTATGTAATACAGTGAAAGTGATTATAATCTAAAACTCTATGTAGGGTGAGAAAATAAAAACAGATGACTTTAAACATATACTTGAGCATAATAAAGTATAAATAAAAAATGAATGTATAATTCCATAAGAAAACTTATCCATGGATATTATACTCTTAGAATAATTACATGGAATATCCAATATTTATTTCATAATGATGGAATTCATAATTTTGGAATTTATTATTATTCTGGCATCATGCCAAGACCTACATAAATATGTAAAAACCCACACTAGTTTGTCTCATTAAACCTACTAATACATCGAGGGGATATAACAAGCCCCACTAGACACATTATAATTCCAATGCATTTCTCAAATGAATGGGGTTAAATATATACAACATATTCATTCATGTGAAACTAACATATGAAATGTAAATCAATTTCCCCAATCATTATACACCACAATAACCTTTCCCTGTAATATGGTGAATGGTTTTAAGATAGCACATCCATAGTGAAATTAATAATAAACCATTTAATACAAAATGGTATAGTATATTATAAAATATTTTCCCATTTTCATATATAAAACAATAATAGTGTTGAAATAGATGAAAATACTCTAATAAAATCATTATGTAATTCTTGATAGAAATACTCTTTTGCATTTAAAAGATGTGTTGTTTTGGGAAATCATTGAATACAACTATAAATAAAATAATGTGTTTTATTCAAAATAAAATCAAATATTTTAGAAATATAATTGTTTCATAAAACATTATATAGTGTATATTTGAAAATTGTTATGAATTTGAGAAGTTCTTTTGAAACAAGATTCTTTATCAGGAAGAATTTTTAACGGATCATTTAAAAACATGTTACTCTCCATAAGGTAAAGAAGGATTATGATTTGTACACTTATATAAAAAATTAAAGAATAACTTATTAGAATATCATAATAATAAATAATAATTTTGTTGAGGAGATTAATGAATAAGAGTAACCCAAATGAAAATGAATGTTCAAGTTGAAAACAAATACCATATCTGTGAATGTGATCTAGATTTGACATTACCTTCCTAGATAATAAAATTAAATCCATTTATTAATTAATTAATCACCATATAAAGATTTATTTTATTAATTTTTGTTTTTTTATTTTCATTTATGGTCTTATTGACAGGAAAAACGATATAACAAAATTTTTATAGAGTGTTCATTTCCTTGATTTCCTGATCGGTTCTCTTGATTATAAGTAATGGAGTTCATTGAAAATTGGTATAACTCTACAAAATGAAAATTGAATGTTTTTAATGAGAATATATAATGTTAAATTTTAATAATTATCATTTGGTTAAATATTATAATGATGAATCATTAGATAATTCATTTTGTGATAATCATTTAGATTATTTTGGTGGTTATTGATCATAAGGAGCTTATTTTGTTTCTTCATTTTTTATTAGGTATATTTGTTACATACAGAATATAAAAATAAATATATTATAAATTTTAAAATAATTCTCAACCATTAAAAGTTTTTCATGAAAATATTTGATGAAAAAAACTATGTCGACCACGAAGGTTGTAAATCGGCACCTCCCAAACAATAATTTCATTTATAAAATAGAGGAAGACTATGTAGATTAATAATAATTAGTAAATTAACATAATATAATTCTAGTATATATATGATACTAAAATTTTCAGGATCTATTGATTAAAAAGGTTAGTAGAGAATAATAAATTAGGGAAAATTGAAATGAAATTAAATGAAAAAATGGAAGAGGATTTACCACTTGAAATAGCCTCCTTGAGATCTTCCTTAAGTGAAAGTGCTTTTGTGTTTTGGAATGAAAAAGGGCTATTTGAAGTGGGGAGGGACTAGTGAAGAGTATCTTGATAGATCATTGATAATCTTCATGGATTGGAGGAGTGAATTGAAGAGGGTGTGAGTGGTTGATTTTATATTAGAATATATGAGTGTTTTTTTAATATATTGTTCATTTTTTATTTTTCTCCTGATAAGAAGTATTGTTGATTATTATGACCTAAATTAATAATAAGTTCTTGAAATTTCAATCCAATGTCAATTTATATCATCTATGACTCATCCATGATATATAAATTCATTTACATAGCATATTTTGTAAATAATTGAATTTCACTATTCACAAAAAAATCAGGTATTCCATAAAAATCCCTAAAATTCAACCTAACATTTTTTCAATGATTATAATTGAAAAATTAAATCATTTTAATAATAATAAATTTCTATGTAAGAGAAATTTAATTTTTAAAAAAACATTATTAACATTGAAATAAACATATTTTAAATTTAGAAATGATTTTATGATTCTTTCAAAAATTAATTAAGGTCTCATAAAATTACAATAAAATCACATGAAAAAATATATATATATTTAGGATTATATTTTTTAAAATTTTGCATTAGTAATTTAGAAATTATAAATTATAATTACATATTTATTACTCATAATAATACCAACACATAATAAATAATTTATAAAATATTCACTCCCATTTATATGGTACCTATATTTCATTTATTTACACATGGGTGAGGTTAATATTCATAACATAACAATAATATTAATAATGGTGTGTTACTATTCATAAGGTTAAGTTACAATTCACTAAAAGTGAATTTGATCCTATTAGAATCTTGATATCATAATGATCACAATTGTGTATATTAGTTTTTCAAAATTCAAACCTCAAGAAACATCAAAATTATGATCATTGGATAGGTTATAAAAAAGTGTTGTTTCATTGAGACTTAATATTTCATGCATTCAATTTCAAATTTATTTTTAAATTATTGGGGTGCTAAAATAAATGTCCTCCAAAACCTGAATCCTACACTATGTATTTTATTAGTCTGAGGGTGAAGGTGCATACTCAGAAGTACATTGTACTCATGGCCTTCTATAACCCCGTCTAGATTCATGATATGATGTTTGAAATGCAGTCTGATATGATAGATCATGGGGAACCATGATGTTTCATTACCACCATGACATATATCCACCCTATATTGTCTATAATGACAGTCTCTCATTGACATAAAAAGTGTGTGACATTTATCAAAATATAACTGACAACCCAAATTGCACCGTTTCCATAAGGTGATCAAGGAAACCCCGTCATAAAATCCATCTAAATAACATCTCATTTACAATTTTGAATGTGAAATAGTTATAAAATTACTCCTGGTTGCTGATGTTTTAACTTCACTGACTGATAGGTGGAACACTGAGTGATAAATCCAAAATATTCTAATCCATAGCAGGCCATAAATACTAGAAGGATATGTCTCAATACATATTTGGGTCACTTGATGAACTACCAATACTGACTCATGAAATTACCATGTGTCATTCTCTACGATTTTTACTAGTACCCATACATGCCTATGAAAGAATAGGGTATCATCTTCATCTAAAAAGATTCCCGAAGATATAGAATCACCTAAGAAGCATTCACATTGGACTAGGCACTCGAGATATGAATTTTACTTTAGTATTACTCATTCTAGAAGGATAGAGGATATAGTTAAGGCTAAGAGGATAGTTTTATCATGATTCTCTAGAACCTTAATGTGAGCCTCTGAATATAGGTCCATGAGCTTCCACTCTCCAATAGCCTCCTGAACCACATTTTTCTAAGTCTTCCATCTTATAGAATTAGATATAACAATAACTTTTCCTGGCATAAAATCAACATAAAAATTATGGACCACATATAATCAACCCATATGAGTAGTCTGAAATTGTGATCAACCTGTATAAAAATATAATTGAGGTTATTATTGGTAGTGAACACCACAAAATGCGATCTATGTAAATTTTTTCTCCAAAAAATCGTTACTTATTACCGATAGTATGAGGTCACGTGGCAGGTAATTCTTCCCCTGCATCCTCAAATAACGATACCCATATGAGATGACCCACGCCTCCTGCATCCAAATATTTCACATCGTGATTCTTGATGCATCACAATAGAATATATAAGTCCTTTTGAGCAGATGAAAAATCTATAAAGATGCTGAAGTTAATCTTTTCCTCATCTCATGAAAGGCTACTTCACAATATTCTGAACATAAGAATTTCACATCCTTCTTAGTTCGGCCAGTATGAGGAATTGAATGGTTTGATAAATCTAGGTTGATTCACATAAAATATATTTCAATCCCTAAGAAACTACATATGTAAAATTATGTCATTGTATTTTTCGTAGAAACAACAACTCTCACTTTCATTGGGTCTATTGAAACTCCTGAGTTCGAGATTCTAAAACAGGGAATGTGAAATTTTTCAATACAATAGTGTAATTTAATGATATTAACAAAAAAATAATTCTTTTTTATTGTATCCACCATGATATCTATATTGTTTTCATGATCATGTTGAGAAGGTGATTACACTAAGATGTCATCAATACAGACTACCAATTATGAATAAAAATGTGTATGATAAAAATTTTCATTTTTTATATTAAACCATAGTTGTGTTCATGAGATTGAATAATATGACTAGGTACACATATACCCCATACATACTCCTGCATCCTTTTTAGGTATTTCTAATACTCGGGCAAGAACATAGTGGTAAAATGACCATAAATTAATAATTCAAACCATTTTCTCTCCTCATAGATGAACAAAGTAGACATCTATTGGAGGCGGGGGATACCAGTTGTTTACCATTATCTAGTTCAACTGTCGATAATTCATGGAAATCATGAGGGTACCATCTGTCTTATTGGAAAAAAGACCGATAAACCCCATCAATATTTTATGGGGTGTATATTTCTTTAGGGTTAAGTTCCTCTAACTATTTCTTTATCTGAGATGTTTTTTGGGTTCTTTCTAGAAATAATTAATTGACACTGGTGCCACTCATGCAACTATATCCATGGTAAATTATACCTCTTTCACTAGAGGTATCATAAAGAAGGTTTTAGGGGATACATCTTTGAAATGTTCCACCAGATGAGGGAAAGAAATGGGTCGTAAATCTTGATCATCCAATAAAGCATGAAAAATATTGGATGTCACACAACCCAACCTCTTCATTCAACGAGATCATATATGAACTGGAGCTTTGTATTTACCATCCTCCCTCACTAATGACATATCAATAATCTACCAGTATATGTAGTTCGATTGTAGCTACCCCCATGAGACACCTTTAGTGATTCTTATGTCCATTAAAATAATCCATGAAAGAACTAAGTGTGGAACCACCTTGTCTCACACCATCAACATCCCTCAAATTCCTCCCAGTAGAAAGGGCATGGTTGAATATCATAGAAATAGTAGTCATCCTAAGAATTTTTACATTTAATTAAATGTTTCATACCATAACATCCACAAATTTCTTGGTGTTTATAAGACCATTAATAGATAGAGTTCTCATGAACTTCTGTAACATAGAAACGATAGGAGAATACTACATGACAAACATGCTTCCCAACTATATGTTCATAAAATCTATTTCATGGTTATCCTCAAGATTATGTGGAAAGAAATAATTATATAAGAACTGATGGAAATTTTCCCTAGCCCAATAGATAGGTCATTATACCATGATATTGACATCATACCATCACTTGGTAGAATAACATAGTATATATGAACTGATATTGACCCTATTCATGAGAGGAATCTCCGAATTCATGAAAATAAAAATAATAGATTCAATATAAGAATCAGCATCATGAGGTCCTCCATAAGCTATAATGAGGGAGGTTACGACTACTAGAACTTCAGAGTTAACTCTTCCATTGTCAAGGCCTATCGAGCGAACTCAGTACTACATCACTTGCCAACTCAGGATTCTTATCTCAGTGGAGAATCACATGCATTGATGGAGAAGGATTTCGAATTTCCCTATCCCACCATCAGTAGGGGGGACCTCATCCTGTTGGCTCCAAAGCCACACCCCTTCATCTCGTTATCTAACCCTAATGCTTCCCCTTGTTCTATATGATTTAACATAGCTTGATGGTTCCTGATCTTCTTCAAAGTACACCACAAAATCCATTGTTGTTGTTGGAGTTCATAAACGATTCAATCATTCTATCTGTCACCCTTGTTGATCATTTTTGGCACCGTATACCATCCATTGATGATTTCATCCAGTATATAATTGAATTATGGGTGTCGCAAGAGCCCATTATTATCGGTCTTCTGGATAATCATCATCTGATGATTCATTTCATCTTGGGGGAGGATATTAGCCATGTATGGTCTAGTTCTATGCGTATGTTCCTTGGATACATGTTCTTTCACATTCACTGGTTTTATTATTTTCATATGAAGCGAGATACTCCCTCTGTTGTGATCTAGGTTAGCTTCCAAAAACATTATTTTCTGTTTCATAACCCCTAAAATAATTGAATGTTAGGCAATATGGTTGGTTTTCATTTTTTCTATAAGAATAGAAAGAACATTGTTAGCCCTATGAATGACCTAAGGATATGTATATAGGTCGATCTCTCCAAAATATGATTGGATTTGGTGAGGATCATTGTTGGTGAAAAATTTAGGTGCAAAAAATTGATATTCGTCATGTATTGGGTGTACTAATGCAAGGAGTGTAAGCACCTGGGGATTTTGGATTCCTATTGTCAGAGGGTTTTCCATGGTGGTAGGGATATTAATATGGGTAGAGATGTGGGAATTGATCATGTGGTGAACTTTTACAACCAACATTCATGGAGGAGAATGTTTTCATGTGGGGACCAGTAGGACTCAACCTGCCATCACTAGTGAGGCTGCTAGTCTATGAGGTGGGGGAAAAAATAAAACATGGTATCTATATAGAAGGAGGGTTATATTGATGAGTTAAATATCAATGTTTTAGATGTGTTTAGAATATTTAATAATGATGTAGATGGTCTAGGTAAACATGATTTTTCTAGGT
This sequence comes from Viscum album, assembly GCA_963277665.1. Lineage (NCBI taxonomy): Eukaryota > Viridiplantae > Streptophyta > Magnoliopsida > Santalales > Viscaceae > Viscum > Viscum album. Next base: position 519,347,563 of record OY728153.1, on the reverse strand, counting down.
CAGGGGGCATGAGGGATTGTATGCCTTTGTTCCCCCTACCTCATCCAATACATCTTCTTCTGTAGAGGTATTAATAGATGGCAGTGGTGCCTAACTCAAGGAAGGACAATAGGGGTCTATCTAATATGCAGATAACAAGGACTCATTTAGAAATTTTGAAAAGAATTTTTTTCTTCATTTCTTTCAGAACACATGGGTTTCTAATTTTAGTGAGGAATAACTAGATCGAATCACAAGACCCTTAATTAAATTGTTCATTGGACTTGAAAGAATATCTGAATAATTATATAATATAGATCAACCAAACTCATTCATGGCCATGGTTTTAGGTCAAGGCATCTTCGAGGATGCTTATAGTGATTTGGTATATGGGAACAAGTTCAGTGAACATAGTTCTAGTTTTCAAGATAGTGATATTCCCATCCTGAGGAGAAATAGGATCCATAATGGAATTAATATAGAGAATTATTATTCATCCTTATTTCCACCTCCAATGGAGACACAGTCAAAAATAAGTTTAACACAATGAAATTAGACAGAGAACCCACTTATTGGCAGAAGGTAAGTTATGATTATTAACTAACATTGGAATTTATTTTGATCTCGGAGGTATAATTGATTGAACAGGTTGTGTTACCAATTTCAACTGAATAAGAATCATCCGAAATGATGGTGAGGTTATAGAAGAGTACTCTTAATGAGGATCTATATACATAGATCAACAAGAAAGACATGATTCTTGTTGGGTGAATCAATAATGCTAATATCATCCTTGAGGAATACTTCTAGTCCAGGGACAAGATATCCATTCAGTTTGATGATTTGATAATGGATGAACCAAAATATCATCTAACCAATATGACGTTGATTTTTAGGGAGTTTAAAACTGGAATAAATATTGTTTCCGTCAATGGATCTGTCATTTCAATTTTTGGTTGATGTCATGGTTTCTATATTTATCCTTAAAAGTGTTTAAAATTATAACAATTTGTTTTTTACTCATTCAGGTCACATCAAGAGACACCTTGTATGTTTATCATCATGTCAAATAAACCATCTTAATATTGAGAATCAGTGCCCATATCAATAACAAGAATAGGTTGAATAGGTGGGATCATAGGTGGGATCAATAGCGGCTCAAGGCCTACCACCTCCAATGCATGTTCATCACCACCTTTAGGGTGTATGACTTGACGCTATCATGATTACATTATAATAAAATGTTAAAATATTTTATAAAGAGGGAATTTACCTATTTTAAATATCACACATAAATATCCTGATAGGTACATAGCATTCCAATGATCAGATCACACCACTCTACCTACATCGAATATTAGTTCTATGTGATGGAGAAAGACCCTAATAGTCTATATGATAATAAAAAACTGACCCAAATACCCACTACTAATGAAATATATGGTTCAAAATCTCATATCACACATATAATATGTCCATTTCATTTTAAAACTCAAATACATTCTGACTTTTTTCTCCTTATATATTCAGATTTCATTAATTTTTTTAATTATATTGATCTTTATTTCAGATTTTTGAGGGCCCATAATCCTTATAAATTAATATGTGGAATCCTTGTAATCCTACCCCTAACACATCCAATACCATGATACCAATTTTCTATGTCTCAACTTTCCATAAACGACTTTCCATGGTGTTTTCATCAACCTATATTGGAAAACATTGTTATGATAAGGTAGAAAATTTATGTGTTAATTATGATTCCTCATAAATGAACGAAAAATCAACAAATTTATATATACAATAATCATTTCATTAAGAAAATCTGAAATCCATATGACTATATAATGAAAATGTGGCCTGCAAAAATACATCACCTATAAGTACTATTGTGTCTATAATGGTGCATCAAATGAACCCCTCATTTCATCAGTCCTAGATTATATAAATCTATTGGAAGGAACACCAATTAAATATTCATAATAAGACATTTGTGTAACCTAATTATGATTTCAAATCCACAATGGAATTCATTATTTTTAATAGAAATCACCCATACCTGACAATTGGGTTTCCACTATACATGGGTTAATTACCCCCAAACATAGGATCACTAATATATTCTGTAATATGATAGCCACTTATCAAATTGAAAAACAGAATAATAACAGAAAATAAACCTCTGATTCCAATTTGAAATGTCTTGACCTGTGATCTAGTTAACACGTTCCCTTATTCAATGGGTCACATGGCCTCAAGCGCATCTCAACATACACAAGAGTCTTATGACATGTAGTTGGGGTCTAAAGTGGTATAGTGGGGAGACAATAACCATGTATCATCATGTCTCATCATATGAGATAAATAATCAATAATAATGAATTAATATATAATAAGACTCTATGATAACTTGACACAGTACCCACAATAACAGAAGTACAATACAACAAATATAATATTCAACCATAGAAGTACAAACAACCAAGAAATTGTAATAATATCGAAATCCAATGTTTATGTCATATACATGATGATATCATATCATGATAATTTCCAAAAATGGGATACTAGTTACAGGAATATACCACATGATATGAAAACATAAAAAATTAAAAATACTACACCAAAAACATCTTGAAGATATTCTTGGTCCAATAATCTCAATCTCCATACAATATCAAATATGAATTAAATATTTTTCACAGGGTTATTTAGATTATTCATACCTACAGATAAGTAATCTACTAGGGTACCATAGGAAGCCCATTAAGGGAGTGAGATAAAATCCTAGTAGGCCAGTAGAAATAATGTTTATAAATATTTTATCTTCTGTAAATATGAACAATAATGTGGAGGTTTAATGAATAATTATCAATACTAAGCATCTAAACATCAGTCGTCACAGTTTTCTATACGACACATAGTTGATCTAATTGTTTATGTATAGGAAAAAATAAGTCTCGTCGGTGATAATATATATATATATATATTATAAATAAATAAATAAATAAATAAATAGTGTAGTAATATACTATATCTACTTGAATTTATTATGTATGTGGGGATGTAAGTATCCTTATACAAGGATACTAGGTGCTGGTTAGACCGGGGTGTAACTCAAGCATTTAAAACAAGTTGAAATGAGATATAGGCTCCATCAGAGGGAACATGCACTAAATGTCATAAGGAAGGTCTAATTTCATCCTCAGCAATCGAGATAAGTTGGGAGAGTCATCATTCCCATTACCCTATAAAGTCAAATTTTGATTGTGATACCCATCATTGAGATAATTGTATAATGGGGAGGGATGTCAGGGTCACCGCTTGATGTAAGGGATAGTGAAAGTTCATTCATAGCATATCCCAAAACCAACATTTTATAAAGGAAGAATTTGTTAATCTAAACAAAAATAATATATACTCATAATGATTATACATTATATGAAATATGGTATTTAGATTATCATACTTCTTAACCATTAACTGATGGCAACCAAAATAAAGATCAATAATAAAAATGCATTGATCCCCTTGAATATTATCAAATATGAGGTTGGAAAGAGTAATGACATATAATCTATGGGGGAGGGGGTGAATATATTATATTTAAAATCATTAAGGAAATAGACAGACAATCTAAATGACTTATTAAAATTTATTTATATATTTAATTTGTACGGGAATAAAATAATGTAAACAATGATGAATTTATAGAAGTATGTTCTAAATTAGGACTATTCAACTCTTATATGACTCTACTCGGTGAGAGATACCTTGTGCAACAATCTAATTTTTTAAGGGGAATCATAACCGAAATATAATATCATTTTTCTCCAAAGTGGAGTGATAAACAAACAGACACGCTTAATTTTGAGTAGGGAGTCACAACCCAAATACAACATTGAATTTAGAAAAAAATTGTCAAAACCAGAATGATCCCTACTTTAGAATTATTATTTCTCAAATTGAAAAAATTACATTTGATATAGAGAGACAAAACCCTCAGATCAAAAATTTAGAATTCAGGAGTCAAAATCTTATAAGAAATAATTCATTTGTAATGATAAAGCATACAAATAGTGTGAGATCATTTGTGGGAGATGGGATGTAGTGTAACAGAATCTATAAAAATGATAAAGCTTAAGATTAATGAAGGAATAATAGGTACTAGTTCTTGACTAATGTATTGGGGTTTATTGTTAAGGAAGTATTATAAGTTAGAATTTTTTTCATTTATTGGTTGAAAGAGTGTACAACAAATGAAAACATGATCTTTTAGTTACAAAACATGAAATTTTGGAGTAACATTCTTTTGATTCTTGATATTTTGGGTTCCCATAATGGTTGTGTATATGTTCTTTGAATGGATCCCAAATACATTAAATATAATATTTAAAACTAATAAAACAATATCCATTGAGAGAAAATATTTCAAATGGAATACACGATTATTATCTTTGAGATTAAAAATTTTCATTCCAAAATAATTGTAATAATTTTATTAAATTCATTAAATAAATTATGTTTCAAAAAAATTAGAATTACGAATTAAATATTTCTAATTACATTAATAATTAACGGTTAAGGTAATCCCATGTATATCCCTATATAATTTTACCATTTAAATTCAAACATTAAAAAACATTCTAATTATAGGCATTGTATAAATTATTCAATGTTAAATTATAAACATTAAATAGAAAGATATATATTTGAATTATTTATAGAACGTTAAATATTTATTTCAAATGTAACTTAAAATTAAAATGAATTCAAAATATAAAAACATTATGATTCGTAAAATATATTATATGTGTAAACATGAATAAAGAATAAAATATAACATATTTTAAAACTAATTAAAATATTTAAATAATACATCTAATAGAATTTATAGAATTATTATTTAATTTATAAATTAATAAAATAAATAAATCAATAAAAATAAAAATTAAATTACTTATTGGATCAAAACACATAAATATTTTACATGTGGAAAATTCTTGATTTAAGAAAAAATAAATAAAGTGTTGAACCGATTTTGTATGCCATGTGGTCATACTGTCAGTATATTTAGTGTGAGAAAATTAAAATGTTAAATCACTATATAAATCATGAAAACAATGCATGGTCACATCTAAATATATCATGCAGTCACTATACTAGACATAAATGAATGGTCGATTGAACTAACAAAATGAGGTAGGTTTAGTTACCATGTGTACAAAAATTTTCATACCACGTGGTTGATGATGAAAAATGAATACTGACATAGTTGTTTATACGTACTAAATAAAACCATCTTTTGGATCACATGGTCCTATAGGAGAAATTACATCACACTGATAATAGAAACTTCTAGAATTATTGTAATATGAAGATGTTGATGATGCACCATTAGGTAGTGGAATGAATGATTAAGGGGAAGATTAAACACAACATCTATATAACCAATAATAAGATTAGATACCCTTATGGTGGATGATATGTGATGATATTACACATTTATTCCATAATGGAAACAATTTTTTCATGATAATGGTGTTTCATTATTGTGACAAGTCTACTAATGAAAATGAACCGATACTGTGTTGAAAAAAGAGCTCGTCAGAGGAATGAAATCCATAGAGAATAGATATTATTTTGATAAAGTTTATTTCAGCTTTTAGTAATTTAATAACTCTTGAAGTGATTAATTGCGGTTCATAATAGATATAAGAGAATCACATTGTCGTTATGTAAGTGAAGAAAACTAGAAAACATAATACAACTTGACAACAATGGATTGTGAAAATTATTACATCCGCTAAACATTAGAATTAGAAAAAATTCTAGTTAAATTAAATATAGATAATTTGTATATATTTCCATACGATTGAATTATTTATTAATCCAAATTCTATATAATGAGATATCAAAAAAATATATAAATAAAAAAACTAAATGTTTTAGAAAAAAATGATTTCAATGCTGCTAAACATTATCCATTTTTAATGCATCTAATTGATATTTTAAGCCTTTCATTTAATTGATTTAAATAATGATAAATCACTTCAAATTTGAAAAATATAAATAATTTTTGATTCCAATTTATATCATATGATTTATGATAGAGTAAATAAATAATTTATATTATGGAAATTATTGAATTCTAAAATTATTGCAATAGATTTGGGATATTTTTAGAGATTTTAAAAATACATCATATGTCCACATAGATTTTTGAAATGAAAAATAATTAATAGATATTCAACAAAAAAAGTTGAACAAATATATAAGATACAAGACTCATGTTATAGTAGAACAACTATGGATTACAATGAAACACTATATATATGAATTAGAAATACATCTAGAGATATGAAATATGTTTTTACCCAAATTAGAATATTATATATATTCATTTAGGCATTGTTGTAGTTGAATAAAAGTTAGATAAACTAATTAAAATTCATTTGAAATAGTATTTATAAAAATAAAACCACTATAAATTAAAATATAATAAAAATATAGTGAGTTAGTAAAAAATTATTTTCAAATAATATATTTAGAGGTCTTATTTAGAGGTCTTGTAATATTAAAAACCTAAAATATTAATATGAAATTTTAAACTCCAAATATAGTCCCACTTTCTGAAAATTAAAAAATTGAATAAAATTTTTATTATATTATCCCACTAGTTGATATTTTTCAAATAGAAAATATTTCCAAATTTAATAATAATTAGTTTAAAAGAAATATAAGATAAAAACATGAGGCATGAATTAGCCCGAACTAGATAATAAAATAATATAAATAAATTCTAAAAACTAAATAAAGTAGAATAATCCCTTCATGAATTTATGATATATTTCAAAAATTGATGACTTCTTGTATACAAAAAATTATTGAATTAATATTATTAATTCAATACCTCTTAAATTTAATGATCCTTTATCAAGGAGATGAAAAATTATTTAAATATAATCCACCACTATATTATCATTGAAATATATGTAAAGAATCCTGTAAAAATAAATCACAGACACATTTTGATACCCATGCTATTTTGGGTCCCATTGGGTTAAAAACAGTATATTTTAGTACCCAATTATATTTAAATTTTTTAATGATCACAATATTAATAGCTTTTGAGATTGAAAATTATGTTATATTGATCGATTGAGGTAACCTGAGAGAAAAATCATCTGCATAATTTCTGTACAACTAGCATTTAAAGAAAGTAAATATTGATACCTTTTTTATAATAATCTTATTAAAATAGGTCTTGAACATCATAGATATTTGATTTTTATAACTAAATAATTATTATCTCTATTTTGATTCATCATAATGACCATCCGAAAAAATGTTTCCTTTCATTGAACTAAGATAGAAAGAATTTCTTTCTAATCGATAACATCCATTTCAAATTAAAATTATCCATCAGAAAAAAACTCAAAATTATCACTTAATATATCTTTTTTGAAGAAATAGAATATATTAAACTGGGAATCTCCATTCAATTATTAAAGATATTATTCTCAATGATCTCCGTTATCTCTTTTCCCTATTCAAATAGAAGGATAGTGTTTTTAAAGAATTTATTTTTGAAAAAGAGATTTTTCTTTTCTTCTTTGTGAATATAATTCTCTTTTATTACATTCTTAATTTACTTAATCAACATATTAATCCCTTATTTAAAAACATTATATAATTTAGTTTCACATAGAACATTTTTTTTATGTTTCTTATTTTCATCATATATCTAATAAATGATATACCCATGACAATGATAATAATTACAAGAATCAGAATCATTACATACCTCACTTGTATATAGTGCCAAAAATCATCGGTTAGCTTTCTCATTCCAACATATGGATTCATTAATCAAATTTATTATTTGGTGAAACTTCATCTTACATGATAGTCATGTTTCATTACATTCTTCTATTTATCAGTTTCCCCTTATTTTTTCAAATTTGGACTACTTGAATAGACAAGGACCTTCTTTAATCATTTGGAATTGGTTATATATTTTCTACATGATGAACCATTATTTTCATTTAAATCATTCCACTAATATTTACTAGGCCTCTTCTTGTACATTTTTGTCTCTTAATTATTTGATAAATACCCATATCTATATGCACTATTTATCTCTTCTCACTTTCCTCTGATTCATATTAAAAAGAGTTAGAGTAAAAAATTTTATGATATTTTAAAGACACCACATTCATATTTGGTGTATATATTAATGAAATATTCATTAAATTATGTTCATATAAAATAAGTGATATGATGAGTTCATTTAATGTGAATTCATTTAAATTCATACATTCATCGATCATTATTATCTATGTGTTACTCTTCTTGTGTAGTTCTATTTGTAAATTTTCAATAAGTATTGGGCTCTCCAACACATCTCCAATGGAATATATTCCATTAAAAATGATTTTAATTCAGTGAAAAATTTATTTTATAGTTTAATATTCACCTATATTGATGAATTTGTACTCAGCTCGAAGAATTCCATGATTTCAAGGAATCAATATTTCGGAGCTATGGTGAGTAACAAGAAGAATCATTATAATCTCATGACCTATCGTACATGATAACACATGACTAAACCCAATTCTGATAACAACCCAATATAAAATATCAATAACATGGTAATTTTAAACATGTATAGTAGAATAAATTCCAATAACAGTATATTGGTTAAATTTTGGTAGTGTATACGACTTTTAATGAACAAACAAGGATATATGATAAACTATTTGAGGTATTCTTAGATTCTAGATAACTAGTATCCATAACCATTTCCATCATAGTGAGATGAATTTTGAGGAATTTGGGAGACATTTTCATTCACTCTATCCAAATTTATGATCATTTCCATATTCTATGAGGTTTAGGAATATGATGGCATAATAAAATATAAACAATATACTCTATAGAAGAATTTCATATATTGAAAAAATAAACAATATATAATAAAAATTATTTTTTTCATGAAAAAAAATGATTGAGATAAACTATCATTAAGAATGGTCCATCCTATGATACACAATTTTATTTCAAAAAGAGTAAAGGATGATTGTCTAGATGGCTGTGAAAATACCTTATGTTTATTTTTTAATAAATATAAAAATAATCTAAAATAATAATTAATGTTATTTTAAATAATTTGTTAGAAATGAAATATAAGAATGAAAACAATGATGTTTTTTATATTAGTTTACACCAAAGTGGACCTAGTCTATCTAATACTTTTATAATCAGCATAACGTATGTTGTACACTAATATGATTTTTCAGGTTGATTCATAACATTATTATAAATCCATTTTATTCAAATTGTATGGATAAACATTCTATCACAATAATTTTGTGGGAGTTTCACAACCTATATTCAATACTAACATTAGATAATATAATCCACAACCAGAATATTTTTATGCTTAAAATTCACGCGTCATAAATCAAAAAACCAAACTTTATATACAGGGAGTTATAAGAATCATATCCCAACATTAGAGTCTGGGAGTCAAAACCCTAGATGAAGAAATTATTTGGAATTGGTGAATCTTAAGATTAATGTGATAGAACTTATGGTAGATATGATACTTTGTTATATAAACTATAATCCAGTATGAGGTAGAAGCTAAATTAAATAAGAAAATGTACAAGTTCATAATTAATGTAATAGTACATCTCATTACGGAAATAGTATAAGTCTTAGAATTTTTCATTTGGCACTTGAAATACTATCGAACAAATGAGAACTTCATTTCACAAATACAACACTTCAACATTCATTGTATGATCTTTTGATTCTCTTATGTTCATTTTCCCAAAACTATTATGTGTTCGAGATTTGAATGAACGCCCAAGAATTTAAATTGAATCAGTAAAACTACCAGACCAATATTTAACATGGTAAAAGAACAGAAATATAAAACATGATTATTATCCAGGATATAGAACATTATCATTCCCAAATAAATCACAATAATATATTTTTTTATTCCAAAAAATAAAAACCAATTCATACAAATTTGAAAAACTAATTAAATAATTAAAATGTTATCCATAACAATAGGTGAAGGTAATCCCATGAATATCACATGATAATTTTACTATTAAAATTCAAAATTCAAAATATATTCCAATTACATGTAGTGAAATAAATATTCCAAGATAAATTAAACTAAATTAAAAATCACCGAAATAAATTTGAATAAATTATAAGACAATAAATATTTATTAAGAAATATCAAAACATGAAAATCAACTCAAAATATAAAAACAAAAATATTTGAAATTTTTGATGATTTTGTACGCATGAATAAATAATAAATTAAAACCTATTTTAATATTGATTAAATTATGTAAACATCATTTTATATTGAATATATATAATATATATTAAATTTAAAAATCAATTAAATAGTTAAAATAATAAAAATGAATTTGGATTTAATTTAAAAAATTGAAAAATAGAGCTTGCTAAAAACTCTGCATTTATGTATGAATAATAAAATTATTGAACTGACCATGCACATAGAGTCGTTATTCATTTTTTGTACTTATTATGTTAAAATTACAATGTGAGGTCAATATATTGACTTTGTGCTAAATGTGTGGGGACTTTAGAATATATCAGGATTTTGATATACTGACTGTGAATCCCTAGTTGTTTGAACTATCTATGAGTAGTAGGCATTTTTACCATGTGAAAAAAGCATAACCAGCACTATAGTTGAATATGTTTAATGAATACTCCCATGAGTGGTTATAAAAAAATACCATACTTCCCATAAATCACATAGTACTATATGGAATCATCATTCACAATAATGATTAGTCTATAATCATTATTTCAATCATTTAATCTTACCCCAAGTTTCCTTATCTATTTTATAAGACAATAATCAATAAATTTCATAATACCATTGTGTACCAATTTCATTATCATGTTGGAATGTAAATAAATAATTAAATTCAATATAAAACACAATTTTCCAATATAGAAATTGAAATTAAAAAATTATATCAATTTAATTAGATTGAATAAAATGTTATTTGAAATTTGTACCACCTACATTATGTTCATTTGAAACACCCCATGCTTCCATTGTACGATTCTCTTTGAATAATTCAGTAGTGTTCGTTGTACGCAACTTTATGTTCTAACACACACCACTACCAATCAAACTAAAAGTAATGAATAGTAATACCGACTTTTTGAAATTTTATAAATTTTATCTTTTAAAATGAACTTCATTTTTGGATTCGTAATATCGAAATTATCTTAAGGTGAAATTTTGATATTTTTTCTGAAAATATTCAATATTTAATGAATAGTGACAAAACACTGACTTATAGTTTAAAACCGAATTTTTATTGAAATAATTATTTAAATTATTTAAATTTAATTAAGGTAAAAAAATGATAGGTAATAACTATATATGTTCAATGTAATTCATTGGTGTTAGTTTAGAATAATATTAGATACATAAAAATTATATTGAACTTGTCATAGTATTTTACCAATCTCATAGAAGAATTATCAAATTCACAGAAAACATAATTTTACCTCTTTTTGGTTTTGAATATAGAAAATCTGAGCGACACAGTTAATATCAAGGAGTAAAAGGTGGTTCAATAAGATAAAAATAATTTTTGGTGAATCCTAAATTTTTACTTTTATTTACCACAGTTAAAAGTTTATTGGGTAATTAAGGGTAAAAATGATATTATTATTATCCTAACACATGTCCTATTTTTATTGGATAAGTATAGTTCGACCAAAAACACCGTTAGGAATAAAATATGAACCTATTTTGTCAACATGGATTATATTAGGACATCTATTATTATTCAATTCAAAGAAGAGTTAAAAGAGTTAAAATCAATGTTTAATAACTAAGACATTATTTAATATATTGTAATACATAAGATAAATTAGATTATAATGATTAATAAGAAAGATAAAAATATTTCCTACATAATGGTATTTTATTTATAATTTTTAGACGTTATATAATTTAATTTATGTATGACATAATAGTGACACAGTAATTACCTAATTTGTCAAATATTAAAATAATTGATATAATAAATATCCAAATAAAATTTATTTCAGAAATTTTATTAATTCAACTAATTTTCTAGGTTAATATGACATGTTAGTATTTCTTAAATGAATTTATATCGAATTAATAATGTTTCTATGTCTTTATCAAAAATAAATTATTAAATAGTGTCAAAATTGACATAAAGGACTATTTTGAACAAATATTATATTATTAATTGATATTATATTCCTAAAAATCTATGGTTCGGCCAAATTACTTAGATAATATTATATATATTAATAATTAACCACTTGGGGTTTGCATGGATTGTTATAGTTTGTTTATTAACCATATAATATAAAAATACAGAGAGACATGTAAATATTAAACAATTTAACTAAGAGTGAAATATAAATGATAAGGTAAATATAGTAACCCAAACCTATGTAAAATCTATTGGTTGAAAGGATTTCGACCCATCCCCACAATATCCTCGTAATAAGTTACTTTTTAGCCATTATAAACCGAATATGAATTTATTGTAAAATAATATTTTATGTTTTTCCTAAGGTGCCCCTCACCCCACTTATAAAAGGGCACTCCACCTTATCTGAAATTCATACCCTCAAAGCCTTTTGGTTCAGACCAAACCTGCCCAAATATCGTCAAATATTACCTCATTTTATCCTAGAGTCCTTCCATTAGTCAGAAAGATACCTTAAGGATCTCTTTTGATCAAATCAAAAGGAAGAACTCGAATAAGAGGTAAAAATCTCACCACCTCCTTCAAGTTAATTTCTTCTTCCAAATCATTTTTCTTTGTTGAATCCATTCTAAAATAATTAATCTTGTATCTTATATGTACGGTGATTTTATTATAAATATGGTACAACCAAATTCATTATTCTATCCATCCCTTGAATGACATGTCACTATACACGTGTATAAACGACTTATTATCTCCATGTCGTGGTGTATTTGTTATTCAATACATTATTATTTGAATGTGTATAATAATGATGTGTAATTCATGTAAATAATAGTTATAACTTGATAATTATTCTGTATATATGATACATCATCCAATTATATATTATTTTAATATCAAAATAATCATATTGTCCCTTGTGCGTACGTACGGACTATCGTCTCCATGAACGCGATGAGATTCATTCACCATCGTATCCATTCAAGACTAATATTCATTTGATGATTAAAAATAATTTTTAAGGATGTTATATCATTCCGAATATGAATAATATAAAACTTATCCATAACAAACACAGCTTACGTAACAAAGCATATAAAGGAAAACAAATTAGTTTACACACGAAACAACGATAATACTAAGATATTATTAACAACGAAATGTAAAAAGATCATATATGATATCATATTAATGTATATGATTCTTTAATAATTTAATAACAACTATTTCACCATTATACAGGAGGTAAACCAACCCACGACCAAGGAAAAGTACATGTTAAGGGTTTATTTCACAATCTCTTCAATATCTGAGGTTGTTTATACGTAATTATCTAATTGGAGCACTTTATCATCCACATCCATGTTTCGTAAAAAAAATTTCAAATCACTCTTGCTATTTTACAGACTATGGGATAAATTCATTTATACCCTTGTTTTAATTTTTTTAAGATGGTTATAATGGAATCTTTCCATTATTTTTGAAACTAGCTCCTTTTTAACCTTTTCGACAGAATTAATGTAAGAATGTCTTTTTAACATATACAGTGGGTGAAGCTATTTTCCACTGTTATAAAATCTTCAAAGATTCCCTTACACGATTATAAGAATATTTTCAAATTAAATTATTGCTTTTATAATTATTTTTATTTTAAATTATTTCAAAATATATATATTTCCCTCACATAGTTTTGATTTCATCTATGTCAACATCCTTTGATGGATTTTAAGCTTACTTGAATTTGATGTATTATGATACAAAACATACATATTATATTAAAGGTTTTGTGATACGTTTGACTATGGGTGTGTTATTTTTATACCATTCATGGTTTATGGAGAAAGTATTGACATTTTGTATGCAAGTTTTAATACTAATGTTTATGTTATGTTTAAACGTGTTCATATGAGGAAGGCATTGGACATAGTCAGTGACGAGTTGAGCCTACAATAACTTTTCAATGCATCAGTAGATCTCATGAGACAAACTAATGTCTTTGCACAAGGCCTTGAAAAAATATTATTTTTAGTCTTGGCACAAGGCCTTGACTATTTGGTTATGATAGTCTGGAATTACGCATTCCATCATTATAAAAGTGGTTAATGATATTGAATGTGATTATTCGTCTAGTAGAATATCCATGTTAATAAGTAAATGACATTTTTTCATTTTATTTTTTCCATATTATGATGAATTTCAAGTTTGAAAGGCTTTTGTTTTATTTATACATTGCCTTAAATGTTTATTATTATTTATGAAAGTTTTCGCTATATTGATATCCTTACTGAGCATCTGAGCTCACCCCTTTCTATGTTTTATTTTTCCCAGGATGTGAAGAAGTATTTTATGAATGACCTATAGGGATTGTCTGAGGGGATATGAGTGTGGACTATGGAGACTACGTTGTTAAAGTTTTTCACTGTATGATGCAATGTAAGAGTTATGAATGTATCTAGTGTTTCCAAGGCTACTAACCTAATCGGTCATTTGATACATGATATTTTCTGATCACACCAATGTTATGTAATAACGCACCGACTCTGGGTAACTGGGTTTGTGGTGTTACAGTTGATATAAAAGGAAGTTTATTACAAACCATTGAAGCTAGATTTAGAAAAACTCTGATTAGGGCACAAATCCCTAAGATAGAATTTGAGGATTAGTATAGTAGAACATCCTAGAATTTTGCTATTCTAGAGATTTTGTGAGTTTTCCACAAAATACATCCTTGTATGGAAATGAGTAGGTAGTGGAAGCTCTGGTACATATGTACCTAGAGGGAAAACCCAAAAAGACTGCTTTGAGCTAGACTCGTGTGGGAATTGGTGCATGACAATGGGCCTTGTTGCACTCTTTCTTACGAAACTTCATGTGGATATGCTTAGGATAATTCTTATTTTATTTACAAACCATCATGAAGGGTTTATGAGTATATACTTCCTCAATGAATTTTTATTTTGATTATGGATTATAACCATTAACATTTCAATTTATGTTTAGTGTTTTACATGTTTGGATTTATGTATAAAGATTCAAAGAATAATTTAGTGTATGCCATTGTTTAAAAATGGCGCCTAGTGGAAGAAATGGAAACTGTATCAATGTACGCACTCCATGTAGGGACTTCCCTCCTACTCAAGATAAATATAGTGGAGCTAGTGATGCAACTGGTGCTGATTAGCGAATCACCATATTGGGAAAACTCACCTAGGTTGTGAATAATAATCTTACCTGTATGGAGCACCCAGATCCACAGCATGAAGGGTAAAGGTTAGATCTCTTCATGAAGAAACAACCACAAACATTCAATTGGTGTAAAAATCTATTAGTATTTGAGAAATGGATAAAATCCTTAGAGAAAATATTCCATGCCTTGGGGAGTAGTGAAAGGGAATGATTTATCATGGCAGTTTACCACCTCATTGGAGATGCTGACCAATGGTGGTCATTGATTCAAAACAAATATGAGCATGATGAAGTATCAAATATGGAATTGAGGCTGTTCAAAGTGATTTTAATAGAAAAATAATTTCATCATGACCATCGGGCAGATATGGAAAGATTATTTCTGAGTCTAAAGCAAAAGGAGGATGAGAATGTTGCAAAGTATGAGTCTAACATTACTAGGTTATCAAGGCATGATGCAGATTATATATGTAACCCAAGAAGTAAGATTGATCATTTCTTTGATGGGTTATACCATTTCTCCATCGAGAATTAGTCTCACAATCCTTCTCATCGTACGAATTTATTGTCTCATGTGCTATAAAGACAGAAAAAGAATTCTCTAAGTCCTTAAACTTTAAAAAAAATGAAATAGAAGAAGAGATCTAATGATCACTATGATAATGGAAATAAGGGGAACAAGGGATGATTTTAATATACATCCTATAGTAAATATGGGAAGAAAAACCATGGTACTTGTTTGAAGGGAATGGGAGTCTGTTACAAGTGTAGTTAAAAAGGCCACCAAGCTAGTGATTGCAATGAGAAGAAAGAAGCTTCGGATGTCCAATTCTTCAAATTCACGGACATGGGACATTAAAAAAATGAATATCCTAAGCACCAGGGGAACATACCTCAGAAAAGGCCATGGGAACACGACCAAGGTTATGATATCACTACTGCTGCGGTAGAAACTCCAAAAGACGTGTTGGTAGGTAATTTAATGGTTTCCTCAAGTTTAGAAAATTCGTTATCTGATTCTGTATCATCGCAATGTTTCAAATCTTCCCAGTTTTCTAAGAAAATTAGATATTTCAAATTTTATTTAACAAGGGATTTGTCAGTCAAAACCTTAAAGGGAAGTATCATTGCAACAATATTTTGTGAATCAGTCCCTAATAGAGCACATATATTTTGATTAATGTACTAATCTGATCATCATACCCATGATTGAATTTGAAATAATCCTCAGTATGGATTGGCTTTTAGACCATGATGCGAAGATTTATTGTAAAAAGAAGGTGGTTACGATTTTTGATGATGATGATAAAGAACACCTTATCTTTAGAGCATAATTATCACCACTTGATTCTTATCTTGATCCACCCCCAGTAGCTCAAATAAATTCAATTAATATAGAGGAAGAGAATGAAATAACTATGGGTTAGGAAATTAATGTTCAAATTGAATATGTACCTATTGTAATAGAATAAATTGATGTTTTTCCAGAGGATTTACCTGGACATCCTCTAGGATGAGAAATTGAGTTTTCACTTGATTTAAATCCTGGATCAAGGCCCATATTGAAGACCCCTTAAAGAGTGGTCACAGTGGAAGTTGTTGAACTAAATAAAAAACTAGATTAAATGAGTAATAAGGGATTTATTCACCCTAGTGTTTCCCCATGTGGAGCCCATGTCCTTTTTGTTATGAAGAAAGATTGATCTATGAGGTTATGTATCGACTATAGGAAAATCAATTCTATAACAATAAATGACAAGTATTCCCTACCATGCATTGATGGTTATTTGACCAACTGCATGGAGCTCAATAATTTTCAATTATTTAACTTCAAAATAGATACCATTAGTTGTGTATAATGAAGGAAGAACTTATGAAGACAGCATTTCGAACCAGGTACGGGCATTACGAGTTTACAGTAATACCTTTTGGATTGACTAATGCACCCTATATATTCAGGGATCTAATGAACAGAGTGTTCAAGGAATATATCTATGATTTTTTAGTGGTATTTAGTGATGATATATTGGTATACTCTAAATTCTAATAAGATCATCAAAATCACTTGCGCATTGTCCTGAAGACTCTAAGAAGACATGAATTATATGGTAAATTTAGCAAGTATGAATTCTAGTTTCAAGAGATTTCTTTTCTTGGCAATACTTCCTCTAAAGATGGAATGTCTATTGATCCTTAAATGACAAATGAAATCCAATAATGGATAGAAATGACGAGTATAACTGAGGTACGCAGTTTTATTGGTTTAGCTGGTTATTATCAGCGTTTCGTCCATAATTTTTCTCGATTGGCTAACCCATTAACGAAGCTCACATTTAAAGGGGTTAAATTTGTTTGGACAAAAGAGTGTGAATAAAGTTTTGAAGAACTAAAGATAAGATTACTCAATTCTCCTATAATGACTCTACCATCGGGGAATGATGAGTTTGTTATTTATAGTGATTCTTAAAAAAGGACTTGGTTATGTACATATAATGAATGATAGGGTTATTGCCTATGAATCACGATAGCTGAAAAATCATGAGAAACACTATCCATGTCATGATCATGAGTTAGCTGTTGTAATCATTGATCTGAATATATAGAGATATTATCAATATGGTAAAAATGTGAGATATATACTGATCACAAGAGTTTGAAGTATATTTTCCCACAGTAATTACTCAACATGAGGCAAAGGAAATGTCTTGAACTACTCAAGGATTACGATTTCACGATACACTATCTCCTGGGGAAGGAAAATAATGTGGAAGATGAATTAAGATTAAATGATCATGTAAATTTTAACAAGATGAGAGATTAATGGGATCCTATTTTCATTGATCTGGTGAAGATGGATATGGGAATTACCATGGAAGGTGAAACATAGATTCTTTTTCAAATGGTTTCCAAACCATATGTACTAGAAAGGATAAAGAGTTCTCAGACAGATAATAAAGAGTTTGAAAAGAATATTAAAGCTTTGAATGATGGAAAATTGAGTGACATTGTTTATGAAGATGGAATTTTGAAATTTTGGAAGAGACTTTGTGTTCATGATATACCTGATCTTAAAAGGGAATTGTAGGACGATGCTCATAGTTACAATTTCTCTATGCACCCTGGGATCACAAAAATGTATAGAGATTTGAAGGAAAATTTTTGGTGGGACAACATGAAGAGGGAGCTTGCTGATTTTGTGTCAAGATGAATGGTTTTTCAACAAGAGAAAGTTGGAAGGAAAAATCCTGGTGGAGTCATGCAACCTCTTCCCTCAGCTGAGTGGAAATGGGATAATATCATGATGGACTTTTTCATAGGACTTCCAAAGACTCCTAGAAGGAACGATGCAATATGGGTCATTGTTGATCGTCTTACCAAGTCATCACATTTTATTTATATAAGAGAAGATTTACCTCTTGAATTTATAGCTAGACTATATATTAATGATGTAGTGAGACCTCATTGAGTACCCTTATCGATTGTATCTGATTGTGATTCACGTTTTACATCATGATTATGGAGAGTCTTTAGAAAGCACTGGATACTGAACTTCGTTTGAACACTGCCTACCACCCTCAAAGAGATAGAAAAAAAATGGACTATTCAAACCTTAAATGACATGTTGAGATCTTTCTCACATGAATTTCATGGTATGTGAGATCAATATTTACCTCTGGTAGAATTTTCCTATAACAATAGCTTCAATTCGAGTATTCAGATCGTACCATACGAAGAGTTATATTGAAATAGATGTCGGTCACCAACCTGTTGGGTTGATGTTGGTGATAGAAAACTCGTAGGCCTAGAACTAGTGGAGAAAATGATATAAATGTTAAAGGTAATCAAAAACCACATCAAAGAAACTCAAAGTAGGAAGAAGAGCTATGCCGATAACCGAAAGAAGGATTTGGAATTTCAGGTAGGAGATCATGCTTTCTTGAAGGTATATCCATGGAATTCAGTTATACATTTCGGTATGAGAGGTAAATTTAGTCTCATGTTCATTGGACCTTTCGAAATTCATGAACGAATTGGGGATGTAGATTACCATTTGGCAATGCTGCCAAATCTCTCTAATGTTCACGATGTGTTCCTCATATCATTGTTGATAAAATACAAGCCTAACCGAATGAATGTACTCACATATGAGGATTTAGAATTTGATCATGATCTATCTTATTATGAAGATCCTATCAAGGTTCTTGATACAAGATAATATGTTCTGAGAAACTGTACGACTTGTCTGGTAAATGTTTTATGGAGAAACCATAAGATGGAAGAGGCAATGTTGGACCCCAAGGAACTAATGATGAAGAACCACCCGAGTCATTTTATGTTGTAATATTCTAGAAATTTCTAGGATACGATTATTTGAAGAAGGGGAGAATGTAACACCCCAAGCATCCATGGTACACTTCTCTTTTAATAATATAGTAGCGTGTGTTGTGCGCAACTTCAAGTTCTAACACACACCACAACCAATCAAACTAGCCATTATGAATAGTAATAACCAATTTTTTAAATTTTATATATTTTATCATTCAAAATGGACTTCAATTTTGGATTTGGAATATTGAAATTATCGTAGGGTGAATTTTTGGTATTTTTCTGAAAACATTCAATTTTTGATGAATAGGGAAAACACTAAGTTATAGTTTAAAACCGAAATTGTATTTAAATAATTATTATATTATTTAAATTTATTTAAGGTCAAAATAGATACATAATACCTATATATGTTCAATGTAATTAAAAGGAGTTATTTTAGAATAATTTATGATATATAAAAATTTTATTGAACTTTTCACCGTCTTTTACCCATCTCTTAGGAGAATTTCCAAATTCACATAAAAATTAATTTTACCGCTTCTGTGAGTTTAGTTTCAAAAATATAAGAGATACGATTAATATCAAGGTGTAAAAATTAATTCAAAAATATAAAAGTAATTTTTGGTGAATAGTAACTTTTTCCTTTTATTAACAACAGTCAAAAGTAAATAGGGTAATTATGGATAAAATAGATATTATTATTATTACCCAAACACATGTACTCATTCTATTGTATAAGTATATTTCGACCAAAAATGACCTTAGAAATAAAATATTAACCTCTTTGGTCCACATGGATTAGATTAGTAAATTTATTATTATTCAATTAAAATAAGAGCTAAAAGAAATAAAATCAAATTGTAATAACTAAAACATATTTAATAATGGGTTATACATAAGATAAATTCGATTATAAAAAATCATTAGAAATATAAAAATATTTCCTACATGATGGAATTTTATTTATAATTTTTAGACATTTAATAATTTAATTTATTTATGACACAATGGGGATGCAGTAATTACCTAATTAATGAAATATTAAAATAATTGATATTATAAATATCCAAATTAATTTGATTTGAGGATTTTTATGAATTCCACGAATTTTATAGCTTAATATGACATGTTCAGATTGTTTAAATGATTTTGGTTCGAATTAAAAAATATGTTAATACTTTAACAAAAATCAATTCTTAAATAGTGCCAATTTGACAAAAAGGAGTATTTAAAACAAATAATATATTATTAATTGATTTTATTTTTCTAAAAATATACAGTTCAGATAAATGACTTAGATAAGGGTATATATATTAATAATAAACCACTTGGGGTTCTCTTGTCTTGTTATAGTATGTTTATTAACCATATAATATAAAAATATAATGAGACATGGTAAATGTTAAACTATTTTACTTAATGATGAATATAAATGATAAGGTTAATATATTGACCCAAACTAGTCTAAAATCTATTGGTTTAAAGTATTTCCACCCATCCCCACCATATCCTAGAAATAAGTCCCTCTGGATCCATTATAAACCGATTATGAGTTTATTATAAAATAATATTTTAAGTTTTTTTCTAAGGTGCCCCTCACCCCTCTTATAAAAGGGCACCCCCCATTCTCTAAAATTCATACGCTAAAAGCCTTTTGGCTTGGCCAAAACCTGACCATATATCCTCTCAAATTACCTCACTTCATCCTAGAGGACTTACTTTTGTCAAAATCCAACTTATGGAGCCCTTTTCATCAAATCAAAAGGAAGAACTCAAAGAAGAGGTAAAAATCTCACCACCTCTTTGAAGTTCCTTTCTTCTTCCACATCCTTTATCTTTATTGCTTCTATTCTAAAATAATTACTCCATTTTCATCTATATACTGTGATGTTATTATAAATATAGTACAACAAAATTCATTATTCTACCTGTCCCTATAATGACATGTCACCATACGTGCGTACGTATAGCTTACTGTCTCCACGTCGTGGTGTAACTGTTATACAATACATTATTATTTGGATGGTTATAATAAGGATGATTAATTAATGTAAATAATAAATATATCATGATAATTATATTATATATATTAACACCATCCAATTATATATTATTTTAATATCAAAAGAATGATATTGTCGCTCGTGCGTATGTACGGACAACCGCCTCCACAAACGTGATGAGATTCATTCCCCACTATATCCATTCAAGAATAATTTTCATTTGATGATTAAAAATAATGTTTAAGGACTTTTTATCATTCTAGATATGAATAATATATAACCTATCCATAACAAACATGGATTACGTAACAAACATATAAAGGAAAACAAATCTTTTAACACACGAAACAACGATAATACTAAGATATTATTAACAAAGCAATGTTAAATGATCATATATGATATCATATTAATGTATATGATTATTTTATAATTTAAAAACAATTATTTTACCATTATACAGGAGGTAAACCAACCCTCGACTAAGTAAAACTACAAGGTAAGCGTTTATTTCACAATCTCTTCATTATAGGAAGTTCTTTATACATAATTATCTACTAGGACCTCTTTATCATACACATCCATGATTCTTAAAAATGTATTTCAAATAATTTTTACTATTTTACAGACTATGGGTTAAACTCATTTATACCCTTGTTTGGATTTTTATAAGATGTTTATTAAGGAATCTTTCGGTTGTTTTCCAAACAATGTCCTTTTTAACCATTTCGACAGAATTAAGGTAAGAATGTCTTTTTTTTTAAATTATACGGTGGGTGCGGCTATTTTCCACCATTATAAAATCGTTCAAGATTCCCCTAAAATCCTATATGAATATTTTCAATGTAATTTTTTTCATTTATAATTATGTGACTTTTTAATGATTTTAAAAAATGATATTTCCCTCAAATAGTTTTGATTTCAGCTATGTCAACATCATTTTATGGATTTTAAGCTTATTTGAAGTTGATTTATTATGATACAAAAAATTACATATTTTATTAAAGGTTTTTTGATATGTTTGACAGTCGATGTGTTATTTTTATACCATTCATGGTTTATAGAGAAAGTATTGACATTTCGTATGCTATTTTTAATATGAATGTTTGTGTTATGATTAAACCTGTTCATAAGAGAAATGCATTGGACTTAGTAAGTGACAGGTGGAGCCCGCTATAGCTCCCCGATGCATCCATAGGTCTCATGAGACAAACTAGTGTCTTTTCACAAGTCCTTGACAAAATATTATTTTTAGTCACGGAATATGGCCTTGACTATGTGGTTATGATACCCTGGCATTACACATTCCATCATTATGAAAGTGGTTATTGATATTTCATTTGATTATTCCACTAGTAAAATATCCATGTGAATAATTAAATTGAATTATTTAATTTTATTGTTTTCATATTATGTTGAAGTTCAACTTTAAGAGGCTTTTCTTTTAGTTATACATTACCTTTAATTTTTATGCTTATTTATTAAAGTTTCCACTATTTTGTTATCCTTACTTAGAATCAGAGGTCACCCCTCTCTATGTATTATTTTTCCATGTATGTGAAGAAGTATTTTATGAAGGACCAATATCGATAGTCTGAGGGGATATGAGTGTGGACTATAGAGACTATGTTGTTGTTGTTTTTTACTGTATGGTGTAATGTAAGACTTATTAATGTATCTAGTGTTTCCAATGCTACTAAACTAATCGGTCTTTCGATACTTGATCTTTTATGAGCATTCCAATGTTATGTAATAATGCACCGACTCTGGGTAACTGGGGTCGGTGTGTTACATTATTGGAATTCATTCGCTAAACCAAAACACACCTAAATTGATTCAATATGTTCAAAAACCACAAGGACAAAAACGATCTTAGACCAATTAATAAGAAAAATATCAATGGAAAAATACCATTATAACCTAGATCTAAACCCCTCAACAACTGTGGAGAAATTAGTCCTCTTCATCTAAAATGGGAGACATGTGAGATAACGAATTAAAATGGGGAAGATAACTTGTATCGTAGTGTGAATATCCTTTCTTTATATCTTATATTCTTAATGAAAGGGGTTTTAGGATCTTTGGAATCCTCTTGAGAGACTCTAAATTTGAATAAATTCATGTTTGGATGAAATATGGGGTTTAGGGATAGTAATCAAAGGTTTTAGACTTTAAAATAAAATTTTTAGTTATTAAAAACCCATATGAACAGTTTCAAAATAATGGATGAATGGTATTCCTTATAATGACCCAGCCTTAAACCATAATTAATATTGAATTAAATGAATAATTCACATTTAGGATCTTTTCAGGTTTAGAGTTTTAGAGAATTTGAACATAACTATTACATCTCAAAAGATTACAAAGTAGACACTTCTACTAAGATTACATAGAATAAAAAACTCTTAAAAAGAAACATGTCTTGTTCCATGTTTTATATAGAATGAATTTCCCTTGATCCCATCCTTGACCCTATTCAATATTATGTCCTTTGGAAAAAAATTTAAAAAAACATGGTGTGAGCATAAAAAGCTCAGTAAGGGATACACAAAGAATGAAATCTATTAGTTTATCAAAACAACAAGTAAACCATGTATACATTATCAATGTAATACCTTTCACCTTTAAAAAGTAGTAAAAACTCTTCACTGAATAAAAGATCATTACTTACCATTTGGTAACAAAAATGTTACCATAAAACCCATATAAAGATCACATAACATATAAAGGTAACTTGGGACATAAACATACTTAAATGGAATAACCATACAGTTGACTTCCACACATATCACTTAATTGAATAGCCATTAGGCCGACTTCCATACCCAATGCATTGGAGGTTATAACATAACCACCCATCCTGGTATTCACGGCAACACCCGTCAAATGGTTTATCACGTAACCACCCGTCAAATATCCAAGTACCCATATAAAATCATAAAACATAAAACAAATATAATGGAAAGAAAACATTTCCACACTTTGATCACAATATATCACATAAATATAATGATATAAAAAATCCATTATAAAAACAATTTTCAATACCAAAATACATAAAATATTATATGGTATTTATTTCATTTTAAAAACATTACGCCTTGTTGAGGAAGCCAAAGACCAAATAATGCTGACGGCGGCGAAGAAGTCGTTGTCGCCGCATAGGTAAAACAAAAACATTCTCTTTTTTCGTTTAGTAAAACACTTCGTATTAAAAGATTACATTTGAGTAAATGTAATAGTCAAAGGGGTTTATACACCGTATTAAAGAAAGTGGTGAATAAAACAAAAATATGCCTCAATGAATGGATTTTGAGACAAATTCCCTTACCTCGAGTCTGACTTGACTCGATCATTCTTTAACGTCGTGAATAATAAAATTGAGTTAATTTATACTTGATTAAGAACCTTTTTCAAGTTCATTATTCCTTTTATATCACTTATTACCATGTTATGAACATTATGTAGTCATTTATGTTTATAATAGTCATTTTTCGATATTTGGCACTTGAGTCAAAAGTGAACTTTTTACAATTACATGTTGTTCATGTGGTCAATGGTTCATTATATCCAGAAAGATATTCATGATTTGGATATCATATATATCATATATATCTAGCACATAAATGTATTTATTATATTACATAATCATTTATAGGTAAGAAATGAAATGCACCATTCATTGAGACGGTAAGCCGTACGTACGCATGAACGCTACTATCATCTCTATGTCATATTAATGGAATTAAAACTAAATGAGAGGTATGTATATTTTAATTCCAGAATTATATTCATCATTTAAATGTAACATACATCATATATAATAACATTAAATCTATCCTTTATACGTCTCATATATGGCATTAACGAATCAAATCACTTTGAGGGGGTGGTAGTCCGCACTTCCTAAAATGACGATATCGTGTATACCCATAATGGAAGCCATAGAGGTGTTCCATAAATAAAAAATGAATAAGCTTAAGGAAGACAAAAACATATTATATATCATATATAAATATAGTTAAATCTAAATGGCCACCTTTGAATGTGTTGGAAGAATATTGAACAATCATCGTTTCGTGAGGCAAAAATTCGCCATCCACAGAAACAGTATGTTATTTTACCATTAGATGTAGGTGTGTATAAGTGTAGCTCAAAAAATTCTTATAACAACATCCCAGTATATTTAATATACTTGAGTTGTTACAAAATAATTGAATAAATAGAATTTAGGGGGTTGGATAAGAAAAATACAACAAAAGGGCACATGTGAAGACATTACCTTAACATCAGGAAACTCTCATAGATTTGAACTCAAAGGCTTCCTTGGGAAGACTTCTGCCCAAATATTGGATTCTAAGAGTTAGAGAGGGATGTGGATAGTAAAAATGGGCAGGGTTTGGCCGAGCCAAAGGGTTTGGAAGTGTGGGTAAGGTGGTAGAGGTGGGGGCCCTTTATAAGAGGAGAGGAGGGGCACTCTTGGAAAGTAAAGAAATGTTACTTTATTTTAAAATGAGATTCAGATTTAAAAGGTCCCAAATTTATATAATTCTAGGATAAGGTGATAAGGGTTCCAAATATACCCAACCAATAGGTGTTTGACAAGTTTAGGTCTTATAGTTTACATTATCATTTCATTTTATATAAATCGATAAATAATGAGGTAATCGTTGCATCATCATAGTGCCATACATAATTTAATTAATTTAAAGTCTAAAAATTATAAAAAACTATAATGATGTAGTAAATATTTTTAGCTTTCTAATGAATATTTATAGTCAAAAATCTGACTTGTATAACCCCATTTAAAAATTATTTTACTAAAACAACTTATGTTTGTGAAATTTTTACTTTAACATTAAATAAAAAGATATTAATGTTATATTCCTTCCAATGTGGATCCATGGGGTCCCCAAGTTGACACATGGATTTTCGTGGTCGGCCATGACATATTCAATAAGGGTAGGACATGTTTATAGGTCATTCCATATTATTAAAACATTATTTTTACCTTAAACTACACTAATTACCTCTAATCGCGATGAAAAACTTAACAGTTACTATTCACCAAAAAATTATTTTATTCCCATTGAACCACATTTTACTTCTTAATGACAACCATGTTTGTCAGATTTTTGAAATTCAAAACTCAGAGGTGGTAAAATTTCATTTAATCGAAAAATCAGTTTTTATAAGTACCACTTAGTGGTTTCACTATTCATCAAAAATTGAAGATTTTCAGAAAAATACCAAAAACATCACCCTGAGATATATTTGATATTCCGAATTCAAAAATGATTTCTTATTTAAAAAATTCAAAACATATAATTTGCATTAATTAATTTAATAATCAATTCCTGTTGTCAGAGCAAATAGGGTGTTTTTATGAAACAATAAGTATCAAAAGATTGACAGTAGTTTAAGTCAGATTTCAAAGTGAAATTAATTCCAACGAAAAATATTGGATTTAATGGTAAAAATATATTCTAATTTCACTTTAAAACCAATTCAAAATATAATCTAATCATATAAATAAATTAGATTAAAAAGAGGTTTTGAATTAAAATACAACATTTTTTGCTATTCATTAAAAAATGAACTTTATCAGGAAAATACTAATAATTTACACAAAGTAAATTTTGATGTCCCAATTCTAAAGAAGAGTTTTATTTGGTCCAATAGAATGTATAAGAGTGGAAAAAACTATATTTAATGATGGTTCTCCATCAAAAGTCCATAAGTGAACGTTTAGTGAAAATTAGGGTATATATGCCTAAAATTGAATTCTTTAAATATTTTAAGCCTTTATCTTTTATTAGATAAATGTAAAAAAATTTAAAAAACGTATATAATCATATTTTAGTTATTTCTATCCATTCCCACCAATACAACGACTATGTGTTAACTACCATTTAAAATAATATAATAATATTACTAGTGTTCAACGTCAATTTTCAATGAAACTCATCGTTGTGTATCAAGTACGCTATCGAACATAGAAACCCCTTTAAAGTAAAATCAATATTTAATTCTCAAATATTAATAAATATGAAAATTTATTATTTTTTATTTACCTGGGATGTTACATCCTTCCCCCCTATTGGGAATTGCATCCTCTCAATTTTATTCAATTATCAAAATAAGTGGGGGTATTATACCCTCATAGCATTTTCATATTCCAACATTGCCTCTTCAACCATATGGGTTTTGCAAAAAACCATTACTTGGTGAATTGCCTTATTTCGTAGCACTTGCTCTCTTCAGTTAATAATCTGGACTGGTTGTTCTTCATAAGAGAGATTCTCTTCCAACTGAACTACCTCTGGGCTCAAAACATGAGATGGATCTGGCATATACATTCTAAACATCGAAACATGAAAAACATTGTGTACCTGAGATAAACTCAGAGGTAAATCCACTCGGTAAGAAACTAATCCAACTCTCTCCAGAATTTCATATGGTCCAATGAACCTTGGACTCATCTTTCCTTTCTTTCCAAATCGCATCACACATTTCCATGGAGAAACCTTGAGAAAAACATGATCACCTACATCGAAAGATAGATCCTTCCTCAGGTTATCCGCATAACTTTTCTGTATTCTCTTAGCTGTTATCATGTGTTTCTGAATCAAAAGAAATTTTTCTACGATCTCTTCTACCAATTCTGGTCCCATCAGCTTCCTTTCGCCCACTTCATCCCAAAAATCTAGAGTTCGACACCGCTTCCCATATAATTCCTCAAATGTTTCCATCTGTATACTGTAATGAAAACTGTTATTATAAGAAAACCCAACCAAAGAAATATGATGGTCCCAACTTCCTTGATAATCCATAGAGAAAGCTCGTAACATATCCTCCAATGTCTGGATCGTTCGTTCTGAATGCCCATCTTATTGAGGATGAAAAGTTGTACTATAATTTAATTTAGTACCAGCGACTTCTGAAGGCCTTTCCAAAAGATAGAAGTAATCCTAGGATCACGGTCAGATACAATAGATAGAGGAAATCCATGTAACCTAACTATCTCTATAAGATACAAACGGGAAAGTTGATCTAGGGAAAAATTATCTCGTATGGCAAGGAAATGAGCAGATTTAGTCAAGCGATCAACAATAACCCAGATTGCATTATTACCTCGAGGTGTCTTCGGCAATCCCACAATGAAGTCTATGGATATATTCTCTCATTTCTACTCTGGAACTGGTAAAGGCTGAAGCATCCCATTCGGTAATTGCTGCTCTGCTTTAACCTGTTGACATGTCAAACACTTCACAGTAAAATCAACAATATCTCTTTTCATTTCATCCCACCAGTAATAGTCCCACAGATCCATGTACATCTTAGTACTGCCAGGATGAACTGAAAACGGGGAACTATGAGCCTCACATAAAAACTCATTCTTAAACTATGAATCACCATGGACAAATAATCTCTTCCCAATCCTCAAAACACAATCATTATCAATGTTGGATTCAGGCAACTTACCCTTCTGAACCAGCTCTACCTTTTTCTGCAACTTACTGTCTTCCATCTGTGCTTGATTAATTCTGTCTGATAGGGATGATCTCACTGATACCTAAAACAAAACAGAAGAACTTCCTACACCAACAACTTTTATTCCAAAGTTCCTCAAATCAAAAACCAAAGGATCTGGTTCCAAACATATCATGGTTAATGAATCATTACTTTTTCAACTCAAAGCATCGACCACATTATTTGCTTTTCCCGGATGGTAATAAATTGTACAATCATAATCCTTGATAAATTTCAGCCATCTCCTCTGTCTCATGTTCAATTCTTTCTGAGTGAATATATACTTTAAACTTCTGTAGGGTAATTTACCTCATGAGTTTTCAACTGATGTGAAGCATATGCCATTACCTGATCATTCTGCATAAGGACACAACCAAGTCCCTTCAACAGAGCATCACTTTAGATAACAAACTCACCATTCTTGGAAGGAAGTTCCAAAACTGAAGCATTCAACAATCTTCTTTTCAACTCCTGAAAAAAATCATCACATTCTTTTGTCTAGATAAACATAACACCCTTTCGAGTTAGCATAGTCATTGGACTAGATAATTATGAAAAAATTTCAACAAACCTTCGTTAGTAACCTTCCAATCCAAGGAAAATATGGATCTCGGTTTCATTTGTGGGTCTTGTCCATTCTTCAACAACTTTTGTTTTAGTAGGATCAACAGTTATGCCATTTTTTGAAACAATGTGACACAGGAATGAAATTTATTGTAACCAAAACACACACTTGTTGAATTGTCCATATAGATTATTTTCTTTTAAGGTTTGAAGGATAACCCTTAAATGACTTTCATACTCCTCTTTTGTTTTAGAAAACACCAAAATATCATCAATGAAAACAACCACAAAAATATCCAAGAACTCATGGAAAATTCAATTCATAAGGTCCATGAATACAGCAGGTGCATTGGTTAACCCAAAAGGCATAACTAAAAATTCATAATGGCCATATCCAGTACGGAACACAGTCTTCGGAACATCTACTTCTTTTACTTTCAACTGATGGTACCCTGACCTCAATTAAATCATCAAAAAATACTGAGCTCCATGGAGCTGATCAAAAAAATCATCAATATGAGGCAACGGATACTTGTTATTAACAGTAATGTTATTTAAGGCTCTATAATCAATGCAAAGTCTCATTGATCCATCTTTCTTTTTAACAAAAAAGACAGGAGCACCCCATAGTGATGTTCTAGGTCGAATGAAACCTTTATCTAACAAGTCCCACAATTGTTTCTTTAAATCTAAAAGTTCAACTTGAGCCATTCGATAAGGGGGTTTTGAAATTGGCTTAGAACCAAGAACTAAGTCAATAGTAAATTCTACATCCTGATCATGAAAAATGCCAGGAAACTCATCAGAAAAAACATGAAGATACTCTTTTACCACTGGCACATCACTACTCTGAACAGTTCCTTTATTTTCAACAATATGTGCAAGGTAAAATTCATTTCCATCTTTTACTAGTTTCTCAACTTCCTGATATGTTATCAAAATCAAGGGTTCATTCCTGTACACAAACTAAAAATTTTTCTGAAAAGAAACCATTTTTTCTCTACAGTCAATCATAGCATGATATACAGAAAGCCAATCCATGCCCAAAATAACATCAAACTCTACTAGAGGAAAATCAATATGGTTTGCTGGATGATTATTTCTGTACACAAGGATATGAAGGTTCTTATAATTCTTTTTTCTCTCAACATTCCCTCTGGGTGTTTTTACCATAAGTTCAGGATTCATATCTTGAGATTGAATTTTCAATTTACTAGAAAAATTCTCATAAATGAAAGAATGTGTAGACCCTAAATCAAACAACACATTGGCATAATTTGAACAAACAAACAGTGTACATGATAGTAGTTCATTCGATGGCCCAAAATCTGCTGAACTAGTTGGAAAGGATTTCACTACCCCTTTCTTCTTGTAATCTGGATTCTTTCCCTCATTTGAGTTCTTTATTAGACACTCATTTGCATAATGACCCATTTAATTACACTTAAAACATCTTACTGCTGACTTTTCATTGCCTTCTTGATCATCTTCCTTACAGTTACAAGCAATATGACCTGACTTACCACACCGAAAGCACATTCCAGACATGGATAAACATTCTGCGGGATCCATTTTACCACATTTCTCACAGGATGGATATTTGGTTTTATTACCTCCTTGCTTCATTGATGAATTCTTCCCCTTTGCCTGCCAACTAGACCTCTTATTCTGTCGTTTGTCAAAGAACACATAATCGTCGGAAAATTCCATTTCCACCTTCTCCACACATCGAACAAGTTTTTCATAACATTTGAAATCACTAGATGGTAAATCCCTTCGATACTTTGGCTTTAACCCTGAGTAAAAATGGTTTATTTTACTATCAAGATCTCATATGATGTTTGGAGCATACCTTGCCAATTGAGTGAACTTTTCTTCATAAGCATCCACTGAGTCATCCTCCTGCTTCATTTCTAGGAACTGTTTTTCCATCCTAAGACGGACCACCTTAGGAAAATATTTCTCAAGAAACATACCTTTGAATTCGTCCCAATGAAGTTTATTAATCTCATTACTATCCCTGATATTTATCACCATCGACCACCACTGATCAGCTTCAACTTCAAAATGGTAAACCACAAGACTAACCTTTTGATGTTCTGAACACCCCCATGACATCAAAAATCTTCTCGAGTGCTTTAATCCACCCTTCAGCTTGCACATGGTCAGATGATCCTCTGAATGATGGGGGGTGTTGCCTCATGAAATGTTCCACCACTGACATGTTCCTCTGCGGTTGATATGACTGATCTCGTGCATTGATAACACCACCATTTATATCCTGAGTCAACTGTGCCATCACTGCAACAAACTGTTCAGTTCCGATTTCGACCATCTCAGGTTGCTGATTTGGAAGGTTGTCTTCCTCCTGATGACGTCTCAACATAGTTGCTTTGTTTCCTCTACGGAAAACCATTCTGAACACAGAAATATCTTAGGCGAAGCAACATGGTAATCTTTAAATGCTATATCATTTTAGTCATACCATAAATTAAATTATAATAAAACAATTTTTTAACTCCTAAAGTTGACTAAACCGACCTCTGATACCAACTATAAGGCTTTGGCCTTAAACCTTACTTAATATTGAATTAAATAAATAATTCACATTGAGGATATTTTCAGGTTTAGAGTTTTAGAGAATTATAACATAACTATTACATCTCAAAATATTACAAAGTAGACACTTCTACTAAGATTCCATAGAATAAAAAAACTCTTAAAAAAGAAACATGTCTAGTTCCATGTTTTATATATCATGACATTCCCTTGATCTCATCCTTGACCCTATTCCACATTAAGTCCTGTGAAAAACATTTCAATAAAACTTGGGGTGAGCATAAAAAGCTTATTAAAGGATACCCAAAGAATGAAAACTATTAGTTTATCAAAACATCATGTAAACCATGTATACATTATCAAAGTAATACATTTCACCTTTATGAAGTAGTAAAAACTCTTCACTGAATAAATGATCATTACATACCCTTTTGTAACCAAAAGATTACCATAAAACCAATATATATATCACATAACATATAAAGGTAACTTGGGACATAAACATACTTAAATGGAATAACCATACGGTCGACTTCCACACATATCACTTAGTGGAATAGCCATACGGCTGACTTCCATACCCAATGCATTGGAGGTTATAACGTAACCACGCGTCTTGGTATTCACGACACCACCCGTTATATGGTTTATCACGTAACCACCCGTCAAATGTCCAAGTACCAATATAAAATCATAAAACATACAACAAATATAATGGAAAGAAAACATTTACACACTTTGATCACAATATATCACATAAATATAATGACATAACAAATAAATTATAAAAACCATTTTCAATACCAAAATACATAAAAGATTATATGGTATTTATTTCATTTTAAAAACATTACGTCTTGTTGAGGAAGCCAAAGACCAAATAATACTCGAGGCGGCGGAGAAGTCGTTGTCGCCGCGTACGTACGACAAAAACATTCCCTTTTGTCGTTTAGTAAAATGGTTCATATAAAAATATTACTTTTGAGTAAACGTAAATGAAAAAGTCGTTTATACACCATATAAAAGAAAGTGGTGTATAACACAAAAATATGCCTCAATGAAAGGAGATTGAGATGAAGTCCCTTACCTCGGGTCCGACTTGACTCGATCGTTCTTTAACGTCCTGAATAATAAACTTGAGATAATTTATTTTTGATTAAGAAACATTTTCAAGTTAATTATTCCTTTTATATCACTTATTAACATTTTATTAACATTATTTAGTCATTTAAGTTTATAACAGTCATTTGTCGATATTTGGTACTTGAGTCAAAAGTGAACTTCTTACAATTACATGTTGTTTGTGTGGTCAATGGTTCATTATATCCAGAATGATATTCATGATTTGGATATCATATATATCATATATATCAAGAATATACATGTATTTATAATATTACATAATATTTTATAGGTATGAAATGAAATGCACCGTTCATGGAGACAGTAAGTCGTACGTACGCATGAACGCTACTTTCATTTCTATGTCATATTTATTGAATTAAAAAAATGAGTGGTATGTATATTTTAATTCTATAATTATATTCATGATGTATATGTAACATAAATCATATATAATAACTTTAAATCTATCCTTTATACATCCCTGATATGACATTAACGAATCAAATCACTTTGAGGGGGTGGTAGTCCGCACTTCCTAAAATGAAGATATCGCGTATACCCATAATGGAAGCCATGAAGGTGTGACATAAATGAAAAATAAAGAAGCTTAAGGAAGACATAAACATATAATATATCATATATAAATATAGTGTCATCTTAATGGCTACCTTTCGATGTGTTGGAAGAATATTGAACAATCATCATTTCGTGAGGCAGAAATTCGCCATCCACGGAAATAGTATGTTATTTAACAATTTGATGTAGGTGTGTGTATGTGTAGCTAGAAATATTCTTATAAAAACATCCTAGTATATTGGAGATACTGGATTTTTTACAAAATAAATGAATAAAAATAATTTATGGGGTTGGAGATGCAAAATAATACAAAAGGACACAAGTGAAGTCATTACCTTAAAATCGGGTAACTCTCTTAGATTTGATCTCAATGGCTTCCTTGGGAAGACTTCCGCCCAATGTGAGGATTATATGAGTTATAGAGGGATGTGGATAGAGAAAATGGGCAGGGTTTGGCTGAGCCAAAGGCTTTGGATGTGTGGGTAAGGTGGTAGAGGTGGGGGCCCTTTATCAGAGGAGAGGAGGGGCACTCTTGGAAAGTAAAGAAATGTTACTTTATTTTAAAATGATTTTCGGATTTAAAAGGTCCAAAATTTATATAATTCGAGTATAAGGTGATAAGGGTTCTAAATATACCCAACCAATAGGTTTTTGATAGGTTTAGGTCTTATATTTTACATTATCTTTTCATTTTATTTAAATCGTTAAATAATGAGGTATCATTGCATCATCATGGTGCCATAAATAATTTAATTTATTTAATTTCTAAAAATAAAAAAACTATAATGATGTAGTGAATATTTTTATCTTTCTAATGAATTTTTATAGTAAAAAATCTGACTTGTATAACCCCATTTAAAAACTGTTTTACTTAAACAACTTATGTTTGTGACATTTTTACTTTAACATTAAATAAAAAGATATTAATGTTATTTTCCTACCATAGTGGATCCATGGGGTCCCCAAGTTGACCCATGGATTTTCATGGTCGGCCATGACATATCCAATATGGGTAGGACATGTGTCTATGTCATTCCATATTATTAAAACATTATTTTTACCTTAAACTACACTAATTACCTCTAATCGCGATTAAAAACATAAAAGTTACTATTCACCAAAAAATTATTTTAATCTCATTGAACCACATTTTACTTCTTAATGAGAACCATGTTTGTCATAATTTTGAAATTCAAAACACAGAGGTGGTAAATTTTCATTTAAACGAAAAATCTGTTTTTATAAGTACCACTTAGTGGTTTCACTATTCATCAAAAATTGTAGTTTTTCAAAAAAGTACCAAAAACATCACCCTAAGCTATATTTGATATTCCGAATTCAAAAATGAAGTCAATTTTACAAAATTAAAAACATATAAGTTGCATTAATTAATTTAATAATTAATTCCCGCTGTCAGAGCAAATAGCGCGTTTTTATGAAACAATAAGTATCAATAGATTGACACAAGTTTAAGTCACATTTCAAAGTAAAATTAATTCCAATGTCCACTATTGGATTTAATGGTAAAAATATATTCTAATTTCACTTTAAATCCAATTTAAAAGATAATCTAATCATATAAATATATTATATTAAAAAGAGTTTTTGAATTAAAATACAACATTTTTCACTATTCATTAAAAAATGAACTTTATCGGAAAAATACCAATAATTTACACAAAGTATATATTGATGTCCTATTCGAAAGAATAGTTTTATTTGGTCCATTATAATGTATAAGTGTGAACAAAACTATATTTAATGATGGTTCTCCATCAAAAGGTGATAAGTGAACCTTTAGTGAAAATTAGTGTATATATGCCTAAAATTGAATTCTTTCCGTATTTTAAGCCATTATCTTTTATTAGATAAATGTAAAACTATTTAAAAAAACATATATAATCATATTTTAGTTATTTCTATCCATTCCCGCCAATACAATGACTATGTGTTAATTACCCTTTAAAATAATATAATTTTATTACTAGTGTGCAACGTAAGTTTTCAAAGAAACTCATCTTTGCGTATAGAGTACGCTATCGAACATAGAAAACCCTTTAAGGTAAAATTAATATTTATTTCACAAATATTAATAAATAAGAAAACTTATTATTCTTTATTTACCTGGGATGTTACATCCTTCTGCCCTTTTGGGAATTTTTTCCTCGTAATTTTATTCACTTATCAAAATAAGTGGGGGTATTTATCCCTCATAGCATTTTCAGATTCCCACGTTGCCTCTTCAACCATAAGGGTTTTCCAAAAAACCTTTACCTGGTGAATTACCTTATTTCGCAACACTTTCTCTCTTCGGTCAAGAATCTGGACTGGTTATTCTTCATAAGAGAGATTCTCTTCCAACTGAACTACCTCTGGGCTCAAAACATGAGATGGATCTGGCGTATAATTTCTCAACATCGAAAAATGAAAAACATTGTGTACCTAGGATAAACTCGGAGGTAAATCCCCTCGGTAAGCAACTATTCCAACTCTCTCCAGAATTTCATATGGTCCAATGATCCTTGGACTCAGCTTTTCTTTCTTCTGAAATCGCGTCACACATTTCCATGGAGAAACCTTGAGAAAAACATGATCACCTACCTCAAAAGATAGATCTTTCCTCCGGTTATCCGCATAACTTTTCTGTATTTTCTGAGATGTTATCATGTGTTTCTGAATCAACAGAACTTTTTCTGCGATCTCTTCTACCAATTCTGGTCCCATCAGCTTCTTTTCACCCACTTCATCCCAAAAAGCTGGAGTTCGACACCGCTTCCCATATAATTCCTCAAATGCTGCCATCTGTATACTAGAATGAAAACTGTTATTATAAGAAAACTCAACAAAAGAAATATGATGGTCCCAACTTCCCTGATAATCCCTCGATCAAGCTCGTAACATATCCTCCAATGTCTGGATCGTTTGTTCTGACTACCCATCTGATTGAGGATGAAAAGCTGTACTAAAATTTAATTCCGTACCCAACGACATCTGAAGGACTTTCCAAAAGTTAGAAGTAATCCTGGGATCATGGTCAGATACAATGGATAGAGTAAATCCATGTAACCTGACTACCTCTTTAAGATACAAACGAGAAAGTTGATCTATGGAAAAATTATCTCGTATGGAAAGGAAATGAGCAGATTTAGTCAAGCGATCAACAATAACCCATATTTCATTATTACCTCGAGGTGTCTTCGGCAATCCCACAACGAATTCCATGTATATATTCTCCCATTTCTACTCTGGAACTGGTAAAGGCTGAAACATCCCATTTGGTAACTGCCACTCTTCTTTAACCTGTTGACATGTCAAACACTTCAGAGTAAAATCAAAAATATCTCTTTTCATTCCATCCCACCAATAGTACTCCCGCAGATCCCTGTATATCTTTGTACTGCCAGGATGAACTGAAAACGGGGAACTATGAGCCTCACATAAAAACTCATTCTTCAACTATGAATCACCAAGGACACATAATCTCTTCCCAAACCACAAAACACAATCATTATCAATGATGAATTCAGGCAACTTACCCTTCTGAACCAGCTCTAATTTTTTCTGCAACTCACTGTCTTCCCTCTGTGCTTGATTAATTATGTCTGATAGGGATGATCTCACTGATACCTGAAACAAAATAGAAGAACTTCCTGCACCAAAAAATTCTATGCCAAAGTTCATCAAATCAAAATCCAAAGGATCTCGTTCCTAATGTAGCATGGTTAATGAAGCATTACCTTTTCGACTCAAAGCATCGGCCAGTTTATTTGCTTTTCCCGGATGGTAATTAATTGTTCAATCATAATCCATGATTAATTTCAGCCATCTCCTCTATCTCATGTTCAATTATTTCTAAGTGAATATATACTTTAAACTTTTGTGATCAGTATATATTTCACACTTTACTCCATACAAAGTATGCCTTCAAATTGATAGAGAAAAAACAACAGCTGATAATTCCAAGTCATGTGTAGGGTAATTTACCTCATGAGTTTTCAACTGACATGAAGCATATGCAATTACCTGATCATTCTGCATAAGGACACAACCTAGTCCCTTCAACAAAGCACTACTGTAGATAACAAACTCATCATTCTTGGAAGGAAGTTCCAAAACTGGAGCATTCAACAATCTTCTTTTCAACTCATGAAAACAATCATCACATTCTTTTGTCCAGATAAACTTAACACCCTTCCGAGTTAGCTTAGTCATTGGACTAGATAACTGGGAAAATTTTTCAACAAACCTTCATTAGTAACCTTCCAAACCATGGAAACTATGGATCGTGGTTACATTTGTGGGTCTTGGCTATTCTTCAACAACTTTTGTTTTAGCAGGATCAATAGTTATTCCATTTTTTGAAACAATGTGACCCAGGAAAAAAATTTGCTGTAACCAAAACCCACACTTGCTGAATTTTCCATACAGTTTCTTTTTTTAAGGTTTGAAAGATAACCCTTAAATGACTTTCATCCTCCTATTTATTTTTAGAAAACACCAAAATATCATCAATGAAAACAACCACAAACATATCCAAGAACTCAATGAAAATTCAATTCATAAGGTCCATGAATACAGCAGGTGCATTGGTTAACCCAAAAGGCATAACTACAAATTCATAATGGCCATATCCAGTATGGAACGTAGTCTTCGGAACGTCTGCTTCTTTTACTTTCAACTGATGGTACCCCGACTTCAAGTAAATCTTCAAAAAATACTGTGCTCCATGGATCTAATCAAAAAAATCATCAATATAAGGCCAAGGATACTTGTTCCTAACAGTAATGTTATTTAAGGCTCTATAATCAATGCAAAGTCACATTGATCCATCATTCTTTTTAACAAACAAGACAAGAGAACCCCATAGTGATGTGCTAGGTCGAATGAAACCTTTATCTAACAAGTCCCAGAATTGCTTCTTTAACTCTAAAAGTTCAACTTGGGCCATTCGATAAGGGGGTTTTTGAAACTGGCTTAGAACCAGGAACAAAGTCAATAGTAAATTCAACATCCTGATCATGAATAATGCCAGGAAACTCATCAGGAAAAAAATCAAGATACTCTTTTACCACTGGCACATAACTACTCTGAACAATTCCTTTATTTTCAACAATATTTGCAAGGTAACATTCATTTCCATCTTTTACTAGTTTCTCAACTTCCTGCTATGTAATCAAAATCAAGGGTTCATTCTTATACACAAACAAAAAATATTTCTGAAAAGAAACCATTTTATCTCTGCAGTCAATCTTAGCATGATATACAGAAAGCCAATCCATGCCCAAAATAACATCAAACTCTACTAGAGGAAAAACAATAAGGTTTGCTGGATGATTATTTCTGCACACAAGGATAGAAAGGTTCTTATAATTCTTTTTTCTCTCAACGTTCCCTCCGGGTGTTTTTACCATAAGTTCAGGATTCATATCTTGAGATTGAATTTTCAATTTACTAGAAAAATTCTCATAAATGAAAGAATGTGTAGACCCTAAATCAAACAACACATTGGCATAATCTGAACAAACAAATAGTGTACATGATACTACTTCATGAGATGGCCCAAAATCTGCTGAACTAGTTGGAAAGGATTTCACTACCCCTTTCTTATTGTAATCTGGCTGCTTTCCCTCAGTCGAGTTCTTTATTAGACACTCATTTGCAAAATGACCCATTTAATTACACTTAAAACATCTTACTGCTGACTTTTCATTGCCTGCTTGATCATCTTCCTTACAGTTACAAGCAATATGACCTGACTTACCACACCGAAAGCACTTTCTAATCATGGAAAATCATTCTTCGGGATCCATTTTACCTCATTTCTCACAGGATGGATATTTGGTTTTCTTACCTCCTTGCTTCTTTGATGAAATCTTCCCCTTTGCCTGCCAACTGGACCTCTTATTCTGTCGTTTGTCAAAGAACACCTGATCATCGGAAAATTCCATTTCCACCTTCTCCACACATCGAACATGTTTTTCATAACATTTGAAATCACTAGATGGTAAATCCCTTAGATACTTTATCTTTAACCCTGATCAAAAATGGTTTATTTTGCTATCAAGATCTCATATGATGTTTGGAGCATACCTTGCCAATTGAGTGAACTTTTCTTCATAAGCAGCCACTGAGTCATCCTCCTACCTCAATTCTAGGAACTGTATTTCCATCCTAAGACGGACCACCTTAGGAAAATATTTCTCAATAAACATACCGTTGAATTCATCCCAGTGAAGATCATCAATCTCCTTATTATCCCAGATATTTTTCACCATCGACCACCACTGATCAGCTTCACCTTCAAAACGGTAAACATCAAGGCTATCCTTTTGATGTTCTGAACACCCCCCATGACATCAAAAATCTTCTCCAGTGATTTAATCCACCCTTCAGCTTGCACAGGGTCAGATGCTCCTCTGAATGATGGGGGATGTTGCCTCATGAAATGTTCCACGACTGACATGTTCCTCTACGGTTGATCTGACTGATCTCGTGCATGGATAAAACCACCATTTTTATCCTGAGACAACTGTTCCATCACTGCAACAAACTGTTCCGTTCCGATTCCGACCATCTCAAGTTGCTGATTTGGAAGGTTGTCTTCCTCCTGATGACGTCTCAACATAGTTTCTTTGTTTCCTCTGCAGAAAACCATTCTGATCACAAAAATATCTTAGGTGAAGCAACATGGTAATCTTTAAATGCTATATCATTTTAGTCATACCATAAATTAACTTATAATAAAACAATTTTCTAACTCTTAAAGTTGACTAAACCGACCTCTGATACCAACTATAAGGCTTTGTACTTAAACCTAACTTAATATTGAATTAAATAAATAATTCACATTGAGTATATTTTCAGGTTTAGAGTTTTAGAGAATTAGAACATAACTATTACATCTCAAAATATTAAAAAGTAGACACTTCTACTAAGTTTCCATAGAATAAAAAAACTCTTAAAAAAGAAACATGTCCAGTTCCATGTTTTATATAGCATGACTTTCCCTTGATCCCATCCTTGACCCTATTCCACATTAAGTCCTGTGAAAAACATTTCAATAAAACTTGGGGTGATCATAAAAAGCTTTGTAAAGTATACCCAAAGAATGAAAACTATTAGTTTATCAAAACATCAAGTAAAACATGTATACTTTATCAAAGTAATGCATTTCACCTTTATGAAGTATTAAAAACTATTCACTGAATAAAAGATCATTACTTACCCTTTTGTAACCAAACGATTACCTTAAAACCAATATAAAGATCACATAACATATAAAGGTAACTTGGGACATAAACATACTTAAATGGAATAACCATACGGTCGACTTCCACACATATCACTTAGTGGAATAGACATACGACCGACTTCCATACCCAATGCATTGGAGGTTATAATGTAACCACACGTCCTGGTATTCATGACACCACCCATCATATGGTTTATCACGTAACCACCCGTCAAATGTCCATGTACCAATATAAAATCATAAAACATACAACAAATATAATGGAATGAAAACATTTACACACTTTGATCAAAATATATCACATAAATATAATGACATAACAAATAAATTATATAAACCTTTTTCAATACAAAAATACATAAAAGAGTATATGGTATTTATTTCATTTTAAAAATATTACGGCTTGTTGAGGAAGCCAAAGACCAAATAATACTCGAGGCGGCGGAGAAGTCGTTGTCGCCGCATACGTACGAAAAAAACATTCCCTTTTGTCGTTTAGTAAAATGATTCATATAAAAAGATTCCTTTTGAGTAAACATAAATTCAAAAGGCGTTTATACACTGTATTAAAGAAAGTGGTGTATAACACAAGAATATGCCTCAATGAAAGGAGATTGAGATGAAGTCCCTTACCTCGGGTCCGACTTGACTCGATCGTTATTTAACGTCCTGAATAATAAACTTGAGTTAATTTATACTTTATTAAGAACCATTTTCAAGTTCATTATTCATTTTTTATCACTTATTACCATTTTATGAACAATATTTAGTCATTTAAGTTTATAACAGTCATTTGTCGATATTTGGTACTTGAGTCAAAAGTGAACTTCATACAATTACATGTTGTTCGTGTGGTCAAAGGTTCATTATATCCAGAATGATATTCATTATTTGGATATCATATATAACATATATATCCAGAATATACATATATTTATAATATTACATAATAATTAATAGTTATGAAATGAAATGCACCGTTCATGGAGATAGTAAGCCGTACATACGCATGAACGCTACTTTCATTTCTATGTCATATTAATTGAATTAAAAATAATAAGAGGTATGTATATTTTAATTCTAGAATTATATTAATGATTTATATGTAACATAAATCATATATAATAACTTTAAATCTATCCTTTATACATCCCAGATATGGCATTAACGAATCAAATCACTTTGAGGGGGTGGTAGTCCGCACTTCCTAAAATGAAGATATCGTGTATACCCATAATGGAAGCCATGAAGGTGTCACATAAATGAAAAATAAAAAAGATTAATGAAGAAATAAACATATAATATATCATATATAAATATAGTGACATCTTAATGGCCACCTTTCGAGGTGTTGGAAGAATATTGAACAATCATCATTTCGTGAGGCAGAAATTCGCCATCCACGGAAATAGTATGTTCCTTAACCATTTGATGTAGGTGTGTGTAAGTGTAGCTAGAAATATTATTATAAAAACATCCTAGTATATTGAAGATACTGTATTTGTTTAAAAAGAAATGAATAAAAATAATTTATGGGGTTGGAGATGCAAAATAATACAAAAGGACACAAGTGAAGACATTACCTTAAAATCATGTAACTCTCTTAGATTTGATATCAAAGGCTTCCTTGGGAAGACTTCCGCCCAATGTGAGGATTCTATGAGTTATAGAGGGATGTGGAGAGTGAAAATGGGTAGGGGTTGGCCGAGCCAAAGGCTTTGGAAGTGTGGGTAAGGTGGTAGAGGTGGGGGCCCTTTATAAGAGGAGAGGAGGGGCACTCTTGGAAAGTAAAGAAATGTTAGCTTATTTTAAAATGCGTTTCGGATTTAAAAGGTCCAAAATTTATATAATTAGAGTATAAGGTGATAAGGGTTCGAAATATACCCAACCAATAGATTTTTGACATGTTTAGGTATTATATTTTACATTATCTTTTCATTTTATTTAAATCGTTAAATAATGAGGTAATCGTTGCATCATCGTGGTGCCATAAATAATATAATTTATTTAATGTCTAAAAATTTTAAAAAAACTATAATTATGTAATAAATATTTTTATCTTTCTAATGAATATTTATAGTCAAAAATCTGACTTGTATAACTTCATATAAATTTTTTTTTACTAAAACAACTTATGTTTGTAACATTTTTACTTTAACAGTAAATAAAAAGATATTAATGTTATTTTCCTACCAAAGTGGCTCCATGGGGTCCCCAAGATGACCCATGGATTTTCGTGATCGGACATGAAATATCCAATAAGGGTAGGACATGTGTCTAGGTCATTCCATATTATTAAAACATTATTTTTACCATAAACTACACTAATTACCTCTAATGACGATTAAAAACTTAAAAGTTACTATTCACCAAAAAATTATTTTAATCCCATTGAACCACATTTTACTTCATAATGACAACCATGTTTGTCATATTTTTGAAAATAAAAACACAGAGGTGGTAAAATTTCATTTAAACGAAAAATCAGTTTTTATAAGTACCACTTAGTGGTTTCACTATTAATAAAAAATTGATGTTTTTCAGAAAAATACCAAAAACATCACCCTGAGCTATATTTGATATTCCGAATTCAAAAATGAA
The DNA here is from genome assembly GCA_963277665.1 of Viscum album. Classification (NCBI taxonomy): domain Eukaryota; kingdom Viridiplantae; phylum Streptophyta; class Magnoliopsida; order Santalales; family Viscaceae; genus Viscum; species Viscum album. The sequence continues at coordinate 519,303,584 of OY728153.1, read as the reverse complement.
GTCAATTTTACAAAATTCAATACATATAAGTTGCATTAATTAATTTAATAATTAATTCCCGCTGTCGGAGCAAATAGCGTGTTTTTATGAACCAATAAGTATCAAAAGATTGACACTAGTTTAAGTAACATTTCAAAGTGAAATTAATTCCAACGACCACTATTGGATTTAATGGTAAAAATATATTCTAATTTCACTTTAAAACCAATTCAAAAGATAATATAATCATATAAATAAATTATATTAAAAAGAGGGTTTGAATTAAAATACAACATTTTCACTATTCATTAAAAACTGAACTTTATCGGAAAAATACCAATAATTTACACAAAATAAATTTTAATGTCCTTATTCTAAAGAAGAGTTTTATTTGGTCCAATAGAATGTATAAGAGTGAACAAAACTATATTTAATGACGGTTCGCCATCAAAAGGCGATAAGTGAACCTTTAGTGAAAATTAGTGTATATATGCCTAAAATTGAATTCTTTCCGTATTTTAAGCCTTTAACTTTTATTAGATAAATGTAAAAAAATTTAAAAAACATAAATGATCATATTTTAGTTATTTATATCCATTTCCGAGAGTACAATGCCTATATGTTAACTACCATTTAAAATAATATAATTTTATTACTAGTGTGCAACGTATGTTTTCAAAGAAACTCATCGTTGCCTATCGAGTACGCTATCGAACATAGAAAACCCTTTAAGGTAAAATTAATATTAATTTCGAAAATATTAATAAATATGAAAATTTATTATTCTTTATTTACCTGGGATGTTACATCCTTCCCCCCTTTTGGGAATTGCGTCCTCGCAATTTTATTCACTTATCAAAATAAGTGGGGGTATCTATCCCTCATAGCATTTTCAGATTCCCATGTTGCCTCTTCAACCATATGTGTTTTCCACAAAACCTTTACCTGGTGAATTACCTTATTTATCAACACTTGCTCTCTTCGGTCAAGAATCTGGACTGGCTGTTCTTCATAAGAGAGATTCTCTTCCAACTGAACTACCTCTGGGCTCAAAACATGAGATGGATCTGGCATATACTTTATCAACATCGAAACATGAAAAACATTGTGTACCTGAGATAAACTCGGAGGTAAAGCCACTCGGTAAGCAACTATTCAAACTCTCTCAAGAATTTCATATGGTCCAATGAACCTTGGACTCACCTTTCCTTTCTTACCAAATCGCATCACACATTTACATTGAGCCACATTGAGAAAAACATGATCACCTACCTCGAAAGATAGATCCTTCCTCCAGTTATCCGCATAACTTTTCTGTATTCTCTGATCTGTTATCATGTGTTTCTGAATCAACAGAACTTTTTATGCGATCTCTTCTACCAATTCTGGTCCCATCAACTTCCTTTCACCCACTTCATCCCAAAAAAGCTACAGTTCGACACCGCTTCCCATATAATTTCTCAAATGCTTCCATCTGTATACTGGAATGAAAACTGTTATTATAAGAATACTCAACCAAAGAAATATGATAGTCCCAACTTCCCTGATAATCCATAGATCAAGATCGTATCATATCCTCCAATTTCTGGATCATTCGTTCTGACTACCCATCTGATTGAGGATGAAAAGCTGTAATAAAATTTAATTCAGTAGCCAACGACTTCTGAAGGCCTTTCCAAAAGTTAGAAGTAAACCTGGGATCATGGTCAGATACAATGGAGAGTGGAAATCCATGTAACCAGACTACCTCTTTAAGATACAAACGGGAAAGTTGATCTAGGGAAAAAATATCTCTTATGGCAAGGAAATGAGTAGATTTAGTCAACTGATCAACAATAACCCAGATAGCATTATTACCTCGAGGTGTCTTCGGCAATCCCACAACGAAGTCCATGTATATATTCTCCCATTTCTACTCTGTCACTAGTAAAGGCTGAAGCATCCCATTCGGGAACTGCCGCTCTACTTTAACCTGTTGACATGTCAAACACTTCATAGTAAAATCAACAATATCTCTTTTCATTCCATCCCACCAGTAATACTCCCGCAGATCCCTGTATATCTTAGTACTACCAGGATGAAATGAAAACGGGGAACTATGAGACTCACACAAAAACACATTCTTCAACTATGAATCACCAGGGACACATAATCTCTTCCCAAACCTCAAAACACAATCAGTATCAATAATGAATTCAGGAAACTTACGCTTCTGAACCAACTCTACCTATTTCTGCAACTCACTATCATCCCTCTGTGCTTGATTAATTCTGTATGATAGGGATGATCTCACTGATACCTGAAACAAAACAGAAGAACTTCCTGCACCAACAAATTCTATTCCAAATTTCATCAAATCAAAAACCAAAGGATCTCGTTCCAAACGTAGCATTGTTAATGAAGCATTACTTTTTCGACTCAAAGCATCGGCCAATTTATTTTCTTTTCACAGATGGTAATGAATTATAAAATCATAATCCTTGATTAATTTCATCCATCTCCTCTATCTCATGTTCAATTCTTTCAGAGTGAATATATACTTTAAACTTTTGTGATCAGTATATATTTCACACTTTACTCCATACAAATTATGCCTCAAAATTTTTAGAGAAAAAACAACAGCAGCTAATTCCAAGTAATGTGTAGGGTAATTTAACTAATGAGTTTTCAACTGATATGAAGCATATGCAATTACCTGATCATTCTACATAAGGAAACAACCTAGTCCCTTCAACAAAGCATTACTGTAGAAAACAAACTCACCATTCTTGGAAGGATGTTCCAAAACTAGAGCATTCAATAATCTTCTTTTCAACTCCTGAAAACAATCATCACATTTGTTTTCAGATAAACATAACACCCGTCCGAGTTAGCTTAGTCATTGGACTAGATAACTGTGAAAATTTTTCAACAAAACTTCATTAGTAACCTTCCAAACCAAGGAAACTATGGATTGTGGTTACATTTGTGGGTCTTGGCCATTCTTCAACAACTTTTTTTAGCAGGATCAACAGTTATGCCATTTTTTGATACAATCTGACCCGGGAAAGAAATTTGTTGTAACCAAAACTCACACTTACTGAATTGTCCATACAGTTTCTTTACTTTTAAGGTTTGCAAGATAACCCATAAATGACTTTCATCCTCCTCTTTAGTTGTTGAAATCACCAAAATATCATCAATGAAAACAACCACAATCTTATCCAATAACTCATGGAAAATTCTATTCATAAGGTCCATGAATACAGCAGGTGGATTGGTTAACCCAAAAGGCATAACTACAAATTCATAATGGCCATATCAAGTACGGAACGCAGTATTCGAAACGTCTACTTCTTTTACTTTCAACCGATGGTACCCCGACCTCAAGTAAATCTTCAAAAAATACTGAGCTTCATGGAGCTGATCAGAAAAATCATCAATATGAGGCAAAGGATACTTGTTCTTAACAGTAATGTTATTTAAGGCTCTATAATCAATGAAAAGTCTCATTGAGCCATCTTTCTTTTTAACAAACAAGATAGGATCACCCCAAAGTTATGTTCTAGGTCGAATGAAACCTTTATCTAACAAGTCCCACAATTTCTTCTTTAACTCTAAAAGTTCAACTTAAGCCATTCGATAAGGGGGTTTTGAAATTGGCATAGAACCAGGAACTAGGTCAACAGTAAATTCAACATCCTGATCATGAATAATGCAAGTCAACTCATCATAAAAACATCAACATACTCTTTTACCACTGGCACATCATTACTCTAAACAGTTCCTTCATTTTCAACAATATGTGCAAGGTAACATTCATTTCCATCTTTTACTATTTTCTAAACGTCCTGATATGTTATCAAAATAAAGGGTTCATTCTTGTACACAAACTAAAAATCTTTCTAAAAATAAACCATTTTAGCTCTGCAGTCAATCTTAGCATGATAAACAGAAATCCAATTCGTCACCAAAATAACATCAAACTCTACTAGAGGAAAAACAATAGGGTTTTCAGGTTGATTCTTTCTACACACAAGGATAAGAAGGTTCTTATAATTCTTTCTTCTTTCAACGTTCCCTCCGGGTGTTTTTACCATAAGTTCAGGATTCATATCTTGAGATGGAATTTTCAATTTACTAGAAAACTTCTCAGAAATGAGAGAATGTGTAGACCCTAAATCAAACAACACATTGGCATAATATGAACAAACAAACAGTGTACATGATACTACTTCATTCGATGGCCCAAAATCTGCTAAACTAGTTGGAAAGGATTTCACTACCCCTTTCTTCTTGTAATCTGGCTTCTTTCCATCAGTTGAGTTCTTCATTAGACACTCATTTGCATAATGACCCATTTAATTACACATAAAACATCTTACTGTTGATTTTTCATTGCCTGCTTGATCATCTTCCTTATAGTTACAAGAAATATGACCTGACTTACCACACCGAAAGCACTTTCTAGACATGGATAAACATTCTCCAGGATCCATTTTACCACATTTCTCATAGGATGGATATTTGGTTTTCTTACCTCCTTACTTCTTTGATGAATTCTTCCCCTTTGCCTACCAACTGGACCTCTTATTCTGTCGTTTGTCAAAGAACACCTAATCGTCGGAAATTCCATTTCCACCTTCTCCGCACATCGAAGAAGTTTTTCATAACATTTGAGATCACTAGATGGTAAATCCCTTCGATACTTTGGCTTTAACCCTGAGAAAAAATGGTTTCTTTTACTATCAAGATCTCATATGAGGTTTGGAGCATACCTTGCCAATCGAGTGAACTTTTCTTCATAAGCAGCCACTGAGTCATCCTCCTGCCTCAATTATAGGAACTGTTTTTCCATCCTAAGACGGACCACCTTATGAAAATATTTCTCAATAAACATACCTTGAATTCGTCCCAATGAAGTTCATCAATCTCATTACTATCCCTGATATTTATCACCATCGACCACCACTGATCAGCTTCAACTTCAAAACGGTAAACCACAAGACTAACCTTTTGATGTTCTGAACACCCCCATGACATCAAAAATCTTCTCCAGTTCTTTAATCCACCCTTCATCTTGCACAGGGTCAGATGATCCTCTGAATGACGGGGGATGCTGCCTCATGAAATGTTCCACCACTGACATGTTCCTCTGCGGTTGATCTGAATAATCTCGTGCATGGATACCACCACCATTTATATCCTGAGTCAACTATTCCATCACTGCAACAAACTGATCAGTTCCGATTTCGACCATCTCAGGTTGCTGATTTGGAAGGTTTTCTTCCTCTTGATGACATCTCGACATAGCTTCTTTGTTTCCTCTGCGGAAAACCATTCTGAACACATAAATATCTTAGGCGAAGCAACATGGTAATCTTTAAATGCTATATCATTTTAGTCATACCATAAATTAACTTATAATAAAAAAAATTTCTAACTCCTAAAGTTGACTAAACCGACCTCTGATACCAACTATAAGGCTTCGGCCTTTAAACATACTTGATATTGAATTAAATAAATAATTCAAATTGAGTATTTTTTCAGGTTTAGAGTTTTAGAGAATTAGAAAATAACAATTACATCTCAAAAGATTACAATGTAGACACTTCTACTAAGTTTCCATAGAATAAAAAAACTCTTAAAAAGAAACATGTCTAGTTCCATGTTTAATATAGCATGACTTTCCTTTGATCCCATCCTTGACCCTATTCCACATTAAGTCCTGTGAAAAACATTACAAAAAAACTTGGGGTGAGCATAAAATGCTTAGTAAAGGATACACAAAGAATGAAAACTATTAGTTTATCAAAACAACAAGTAAACAATGTATACATTATCAAAGTAATAATTTCACCTTTATGAAGTAGTAAAAACTCTTCACTGAATAAAAGATAATTACATACCCTTCTCTAACCAAACTATTACCATAAAACCATATAAAGATCACATAACATATAAAGGTAACGTGGGACATAAACATACTTAAATGGAATAACCATTCGGTCAACTTCCACACATATCACATAGTGGAATAGCCATACGGCCGACTTCCATAACCAATGCATTGGAGGTTATAACGTAACCACGCGTACTGGTATTCGCGACACCACCCGTCATATGGATTATCACGTAACCACCTGTCAAATGTCCAAGTACCAATATAAAATCATAAAATATACAACAAATATAATGGAAAGAAAACATTTCCACACTTTGATCACAATATATCACATAAATATAATGACATAACAAATAAATTATAAAAACCACTTTCAATACCAAATTACATAAAAGAGTATATGGTATTTATTTCATTTTAAAAACATTACGGCTTGTTGAGGAAGCCAAAGACCAAATAATACTCGAGGCGGCGGAGAAGTCGTTGTTGCCGCATACGTACGACAAAAACATTCCCTTTTGTCATTTAGTAAAATGCTTCGTATAAAAATATTCCTTTTGAGTAAACTTAAATGTAAAAGGAATTTATACACCGTATTAAATAAAGTGGTTTATAACACAAAAATATGCCTCAATGAAAGGAGATTGAGATGAAGTCCCTTAACTCGGGTCCGACTTGACTCGATCGTTCTTTAACGTCCTGAATAATAAACATGAGTTAATTTCTACTTGATTAAGAACCATTTTCAAGTTCATTATTCCATTTATATCACTTATTACCATGTTATGAACATTATTTAGTCATTTAAGTTTATAACAGTCATTTTTCGATATTTGGTACATGAGTCAAAAGTGAACTTCTTACAATTACATGTTGTTCGTGTGGTCAAAGGTTCATTATATCCAGAATTATATTCATGATTTGGATATCATATATATCATATATATCCAGCATATACATGTATTTATAATATTACATAATAATTTATAGGTAAGAAATGAAATGCACCGCTCCTGGAGACAGTAAGCCGTACGTACGCATGAACGCTACTTTCATTTCTATGTCATATTAATTGAATAAAAAAAATTGAGAGGTATGTATATTTTAATTCCAGAATTGTATTCATGATTTATATGTAATATAAATCATATATAATAACTTTAAATCTATCCTTTATACATCCCACATATGGCATTAACGAATCAAATCACTTTGAGGGGGTGGTAGTCCGCACTTCCTAAAATGAAGATATCGCGTATACCCATAACAGAAGCCATGAAGGTGTGACATAAAAGAAAAATACAGAAGCTTAAGGAAGACATAAACATATAATATATCATATATAAATATATTTACATCTTAATGGCCACCTTTCGAGGTGTTGGAATAATATTGAACAATCATCATTTTGTGAGGCAGAAATTCGCCATCCACGAAAATAGTATGTTCTTTAACCATTAGATGTAGGTGTGTGTAAGTGTAGCTCAAAATATTCTTATAAAAACATCCTAGTATGTTTAAGATACTGTCTTTGTTAAAAAAGAAATGAATAAAAAGAATTTATGGGGTTGGAGATGCAAAATAATACAAAAGGATACAAGTGAAGACATTACCTTAAAATCGGGTAACTCTCATAGATTTGATCTCAAAGGCTTCCTTGGGAAGACTTCCACACAATGTGAGGATTCTATGAGTTATATAGGGATGTGGAGAGACAAAACGGGGAGGGGTTGGATGAGCCAAAGGATTTGGAAGTGTGGGTAAGGTTGTAGAGGTGGTGGCCTTTTATAAGAGGAGAGGAGGGGCACTCTTGGAAAGTAAAGAAATGTTACTTTATTTTAAAATGAGTTTCGGATTTAAAAGGTACCAAATTGATATAATAAGAGTATATGGAGATAATGGTTCTAAATATACCCAACCAATTTGTTTTTACAGGTTTAGGTCTTAGATTTTACATTATCTTTTAATTTTATTTAAATAGTTAAATAATGAGGTAATCGCTAGATCATCATGGTTCCATATATAATTTAATATATATAATGTCTAAAAATTATAAAAAAAATATCATGATGTAAGAAATCTTTTTAGATTTCTAATGAATATTTATAGTTAAAATTATGACTTTTATAACCCCATTTAAAAATTGTTTTAGTAAAACAACTCATGTTTGTGTCATTTTTACTTTAACATTAAATAAAAAGATATTAATTTTATTTTCCTACCAAAGTGGCTCCATGGGGTCCCTAAGTTGACCCATGGATTTTCTTGGTCGGCCATGATTTATCCAATAAGGGTAGGACATGTGTCTAGGTCCTTCCATTTTATTAAAACATTATTTTTTCCTTAAACTATACTAATTACCTCTAATCACTATTAAAAACAAAAAAGTTACTATTCACCAAAAAATTATTTTAATCCCATTGAACCACATTGCACTTCATAATGACAACCATGTATGTCGGATTTTTGAAATTCAAAATACAGAGGTGGTAAAATTTCATTTAAACGAAAAATCCGTTTTTATAAGTATCACTTAGTGGTTTCACTATTCATCAAAAATTGATGTTTTTCAGAAAAATACCAAAACTTCACCCTGAGATATATTTTATATTACTAATTCAAAAATAAAGTACAATTTACAAAATTCAAAACATATAAGTTTCATTAATTAATTTAATAATTAATTCCTGCTGTCAGAGCAAATAACATGCTTTTATGAAACAATAAGTTTCAAAAGATTGACAGTAGTTTATGTCTGATTTCAAAGTGAAATTAATTCAAATGACCACTATTTGATTTAATGGTAAAAATATATTCTAATTTTACTTTAAAACCAATTCAAAAGATAATATAATCATATAAATAAATTATATTAAAAAGTGGTTTTGAATTAAAATACAACCTTTTTCACTATTCATTAAAAATTGAACTTTATCAGAAAAATACCAAAAAATTACACAAAGTATATTTTGTTGTCTATATTCTATAGACGAGTTTTATTTGGTCCAATAGAATGTATAAGAGTGAACAAAACTATATTTAAGGACGGTTCTCCATCAAAAGGCGATAACTGAACCTTTAGTGAAAATTAGGGTATATATGCCTAAAATTGAATTCTTTCCGTATTTTAAGCCTTTATATTTTATTAGATAAATGTAAGAACATTTAAAAAACATATATAATCATATTTTAGTTATTTATATCCATTCCCACCAATACAACGACAATGTGTTAACTTCCATTTAAAATAATATTTTTTTATTACTAGTGTGCAACGTAAGTTTTCAGAGAAACTCATCATTGCGTATCGAGTATGCTATCGAACATAGCAACCCCATTAAGGTAAAATTAATATTTAATTCGCAAATATTAATAAATATGAAAATTTAATATTCTTTATTTACCTGGGATGTTACATTTCAAACCATGTGTCATAACTATTCTCATCTTCTTAGTTTGTTCACTATTTATCAAAAATGGCACAAGGTTTGAATAATTATGATTCTTCCATGAAAACCCCCACAGTTTCAAGGTGCATGGTTTTGGAGGGTTGTCATGTGGTTTGATGAAAATTTTCACCAACCGCATGCCACCTCCTGCAACTCCAAAATAGGGGACACGATTTTCTAGCCTAAACTAAACAGTTCTGTCTAACCATGCACCAACCATGCACAACATACATGGATTCCAAAATTCTCTATACACACTAGAAACATCACCAAAACCACAATTTCCCATGGTATACCGGAAAAATCATATGAGTTCTTGAAGATGATCATGGGACATCTCCAATAAAATTTATGGATATTATAATCTCCACACTTTATAATAACCCACATTTGAGCATTAGACCCTTTGCATCTATCATATTTAGAGGTAAAAGGATCTTCACACTAATCCCATACAACTATTTAAATATCATATGTTTCCTTCTAAACATGTTCATGTTACCACAATACTCAAACTTTTTGCATAGTCATTCTATGTAGCACTTTATTACTGTGATCCATAACAAAAATCAGATTCTCCTAAATGGTGACATAATTCCGAAGATCAACATCATCTACATCGATCACATGAAATGTTTTTCTATGATAGCCCCAAATATGTGAACCATGAAAAATATAATTCATATCACTAAACCTCTAAGAGTGAAAATATTGCAATTAAACTTCCATGATTCTCTCAAAATTCTAAAAAGGTCCAACAAAGTCGGTCACCTACATTCCCTATATCGGAATTCTATGGTGAACCAATCTAGGAGACAACTATAGGAATAGAAAATCACCCACTACAAATATTATGGGTAATTGACATCGATCAGCATAGGAATTATATCTACTCTGATCTATAGCCATATCTTTTTATATCAACTAATTTTGCTCTGATGTCTCCTATGCGAGAATAAGTACAAATAACTTTGACTCACCAATATCCATTCAACATATGGATGATCTGAATTTCATTCCCTAAAGTTCCTCATATTTTTTCATATGAATATTCTTCTAATATTTATTGTTATAAGAAATCTCAATGGTATGGTACTTCTCCCATGACCCACAAAATCATGAACTGACACTCATGGATATCGTCCAAAACATGAATAATATGATCTGACTTCATTTATATGGTAATGTTGTCCCACATCCATTTGGGAATTGGAAATGTCCATATTAAAGTACTAGGATATTTATTTCCATATTTCATCTTGTAATAGGTGTAACATCTTGTCATGAATCATGCATTCTCCTTTTTCATATCTGACCACCAACACTATCGATGTAGGTCATGGTATATTTTTTTCAAACAAGGATGAGTTTCACACTTTGTGGGTAGATATTCAGGCATCAGCTATTCCTGCATAATCATAGGGAAAAAAACATGACCCTAGACATACATGATCTGATCCTTATATATGGATTAATCAGATGGTGACTTCCCAACTTAAAGTATTTCCCTCAAAGAAAAACACTCCATATCAGTACACTTCCTCTCTTTGATTCGGATAAAAACTATGGATTCCCCTAATACTGATATGAGATGCATCTTCTCCAAGCCGTCCTAAACCATAAAAAGCATATCTTCCAGAAAGGTTATCATCTTCCACTCAGATCACTACTCATGAACATCCCGAGTCTAAGTGTTCTACCTCACATAATTAGAATCCTAGTTCCACCTCCTATCTATATAGTCTTGAAGAAAATACAAAGGTTTCATATACATAAACCATATTTTTTACTCGATATTCAAATATCTCTATGAAAATATATATTTATAATTTTGTGGAAGGTATTAATAGTAATATTATCTCCCAATCAAAAATTCATCCAACACATGATGACATGAAGCACATTAGATAATTTGGGATTATGCAAATTGTAATTAGGTTCATGTGTCCTTAACTACTATGAACCATAGGACCCAACTCCACCCCTACATCAAGACTCCACCAATTACTATCAAGGTTGAATAAAAAATCGAAATATATTTCTAACATATATTGGTTTGTATCAAAATTTTGCACTAGTAAGAGGCTTCTCCAACTATTGGAATGAATTAACGCTTTCTCCAAACCATTCAATAATTATACCCTTATTTTCCATGATAGACATCGCTAATTAAAAGTGTTAGAATTAAGGGAATAACATTAGATAATAAATTTTTAATCCAAAAAGTTACATATATAAATAATATTCCGAGGAAGCTCCAAAAAAGACACTACCTTGACATTTTCTAGGTCTATATGCACACCTTCCTTCGAGACAATGTGACTTAGGAAAAATACCCAGTCAATCAATAATCAACACATAGAAATATCAGCATATATACTATGCACTACAAGTGTACTCAGAATGTTGTAAAGATATTGGGAAGGATCATCATGAGTTTGGGTGTGCACTAAGATTTCATCAACAAAAGAACCAACAACTGATCTAGGTATGTATGGAAGATTTGGTTCCTGAAGGCCGTAAATAGTACTGGATCATTCTTTCACACCAATGAAATCTTGAAGAACTAATATAGGAAAAAATTTCTTTAAAAATTAATCCATGGTATATAACATAGTGTAATATCAATTAATGATGCCCCAATATAACGTAAATTTTGGATAAGAAACAATATCATCTCAAATCGTCAAATAGATAATTTATTTGTTGAAGTGGTTATAATTTATTCCCTATCATCTTCTCCATATTATGTTGAAAGACACATAAATACAATATCCCATTGTCCATCTTAGAATAAATTATAGAACTCAAAGGATAGATACTTGTAAATATCAATCCCTTATACATAAACACTTATATATATTTCTTAAGCTCTTAAGTTCTATCGCATCCAATTTATACGTTAGAATTGAATCATGTTCAGATCTAAACAGAAAATAAACTGTAAAATCAACATCACATTACTGTGGGAGCCGAGATAAATTCCTAGAAATAATCTCATGAAACCTATCAACTGTGGGTGGGAAGGCATAATTAACTACAACCCTATAATCTTGAAAAGAGATTATAATTGGCTTGTGAGCCCCACCAGCTGTTGATTTCATTGACACGTTTGACCTTCCTATATATCCCACTCACCATGATGAATATAACTATTAACAAAGTGAGATGTGAATGTTACTCAACAAAGCTAACAATCTATAAAGGCCACATATTATACTAACCAATCCATATCCAAAACTGAGTCAAATCCTTATGGTTTTAAATATACCAAAAGAAATGATACTCTTAAACCTTGAGAGAACACACCTCGCACAAATAGAGATCTCTTGACCTAAATCCCAATGGTGATTCAATGATTAAAACCCCATGCACGAACATCACCACCAGGCATATAACATTCACATTTAGAGATGAATTAAAATAATGAGAAGATATTGTATGATATAAGGCACTAAAAATAATAGAAGCTACAAGAATTATACCACTGACTTTCGATTACACAACATCGCTATCCACAATTGAATGTTGCACTACATTAAACTATCATGCCCCAATTCCTTAGGTTGTATCCAGAGTCTCCTGATTCCACTCTACAAATATGGTTTTTCATTCCCAAGAGTAACACATCCACTGCATTGGCCACCACAGATAGTATAACTCCATCTGGTATAATGATATGGGAAAGAAGACCCCCTCATAGTGTCATGGATCATTCAAGATCCTCCATTGGTACCCATTGGTCAATTGTTTCTAAAATACCTCTACTAGTGACCGATCATTCTGTAACCTCAGCAGTCCAATGGTGGTCTTGGACACTCTATATATGTTTCTCGAACTACCACACCATTATAGGTAAATTAGTTTATTGCTCGGGGTAAATGATCCATCAATTTAGCCACTCTATTTTCCATCTCTCGGATATAGATTCTCGAAAAAAAATTTAATACTATAATAAGACATACCATAAATTCATCTAATAGATACCACCCACATTCCATTGGATAAAACCTCTGGTTACCCCCATAAATGAGATCCTAATTTATAAAATTGAATGACATTTTAGTTGAACAATATTAATATGTGACACAATATCACAGTTAATCCCATCATAAAATTTATATTATATAGTACCACCATATATTTTATGTTATGGAATAAATTGATATAAATTAGTTCGAGGACCAAGATATTCCATTACAGAAATACTCCCCTGGATCAACCACATAAACTCAAATTCCCTCTTCTTTCTGAGCATCTCAGGTTAAATGTTTTCTAAGAAATTATCCTAAAAATACTTCCTTAGCATATTCTCCGATTGTCTATCCTGATACTAAAGTACCAACTAACACATCACTTAACGACATAAAATATATATAGCTAGTATGGATCTCTTATTTTTAGGAGTCTTTATGTAGTAAAGGATCTTCTAGAAAAAATAAATCTAAAAATTGTATGCCTCAGGTCCACCCTAACTAGTGGATGTTGGATAGTGGTATAACTAATACACCCATGAAAGAGAAGACATATTCCACAAAACATTAATGTGATCTATTTCCATAAACTATTTAAAGAATGAAATGTTATCATGGAACTGCACTACAATTTTGTCACTTAGAACTATCAGAGCTTAAGGTTCCATTATGGGATGATGATTTAAAGTCATGTCCTAATATCTTTATATAAATATGAATTGTCATAGAGGAATATATATAAAATTAATAATTCCCAACATAGGGCCCATAACACACTAATAAAACAATTATAGAATATATATTCACCTAAATCCATAAAAACTCATTCCACTTACCACGTAGTCAAAACTGAGGTACTATCACTTCCATGAACCTTCCGTCTTCTAGTTCATGATTAACATCTGGTAAATCATGTTGATTATTAATTTTACCATTAGATACAAATTTATAATCTAAAATGTACCACATTTACCATTATTTATATTTTTTAATTTCATATTTGGAACCTTTTAATTTAATTTATTCAAATAAACAAAACGTCTCATTTTAACAACTCTCTCAGAAATTTGTTCTTCTATGTGTGCCTAAAATGATGTATGTCACAATAAATCATGACTTCTGAGAATGATTCATGCTTAAAAACTTTCAATCCATTATATAATAATGATGGATAAATTTCAAAATGATAATAATATCACAGAACTTGAACTTCACTCGAGGTAAAATAACAGTCACCTGTAACAACAATAACAGTAACATCAATCCTACACCATGTACTTGAGTTCACCATAGTACATTGGTCATCTAATATAATTAAAGAGATAATGATAAATGTTGAACACATTATAGTCCCTTCTCTACAAATGCTAAAATTTTAAGACAATATAAATGAAAATAAAACCCCTCTGACACCTCTTTGTAATGTCTCAACCCGAGTGCTACATACCCCTGCCTTGAGCCAATTGTATTCTTGACCTCTGTTGTGCCTCCCCACATGTGAGAGGCTGATAAATAGATGTGAGCGTATAATATATATATATTTCATTGAATTATTTCACCCTCTTTATCAATGAAACACAACAATTCAAATAAATAAAAAAATTCAAACTGGATTCAATAACATGTATAATAAAATAACCAATACAGACCGAAATCACATGATAAACCCAAAATTGGGAAAAATATCCAAAAAAAGATGTGGATATGTAAGGCCATATATGTTTCAAGTTTAAAATGAATATCTAAATATAAGACACTAAAAACAATGAATAAGTCCCTGACATCAGACATGGTTTTTTTATCCATAATACATCCAAACTCATAAATCTAAAATATTGTGTTTCCTTATAATGTCTTACTAGAATGGAATCTATTCTTGTACTTATTAATAATCCCATATACGGAGTGAGTCCAACATAGTAGTCCCATACTAGTGAAGTCTAAAATAATTCAAATTGTATAATAGTGAATGCATTTGTATAAATATTATAGTTGGATAATTAAGTAAACAATTTTACAAATTAGAATTATTTTTTATTTAACCACAAAATTCCAAGGATCATAATGATACCCTAATAATCCAAACCATCTTTATCCCAGGCTAATATATGACCCATCCACATATGGATATAACATTTCATAATATCATGGGTTTCTATTAATCCATTTTCTCATTTAATATCATTCATTCAATGGGGACCAAGAGTAGCAATATAACAAAATTTTTGTATTTGGAGCAGCAGTCCCTATACCAAAACTCAATGACCACATGTATACATAAATATATTAAGGGACTAAAGGTTTATTCTATATCCCAATGGATATTTGGAGAACCATTCCATGTCCAAAAAATCAATAAAAATATCACATTACAATGTTCATAATTTCTAACTATTTATCTTTATTCATTATTTATCACATTAAAAAATTCATTAACCAATCAAGCATGATATATAATCCATATTTTAATCATTTTAGAACACAAATATGGTCACTATTAATATTATAATCCATTATTCAATCATTCTCATAGTCCCATTATTCACTTATTTAATTATCACATTGGAAAATCAATCAATCAATTACTATAATTTAGAATGCAACTTACCAATGTGAAAGTTGAAATTACACAATTATTTTTTTTAGAATCAATATATTTGGATTTTACATTTATACCATCAACATAAAGATCATTGCAGAATGTTTTCCAAACCTAAAAGAGCCCTGAAATAGATGTAGAAAAATCAAAAGAAAAATGATGAGGAAGAACTAGGGTAAGTAAATAAGATCAAGATCTAGTGGAACACAAGAAAACCCAGATCTAAACCCATTTCAAACAAAGGATGTGTAATTCCTATTAATATGAAAAGAGTAAAAAGAGAGAGAATCAAAAGTGGAATAATACAAATTATAGAGAAGTGAAAATTCTTTAAAAATATATTCGATTAATCAATTAAGGGTTTCAAGGAGCCTTATAATCGTTCAGAGAGACTAAAAAATAATTGGATATCATGTTAGGTGAAAATATATTATTTAGGGATAATAACCATGGGGTCTGGAATAGAATATAATATTTTGGAAAATTAAAAACTCATGTGCATGGTATACTAGGTAGGGAAACACAATTTTCTGAACCCCACACCATAACCATGTGACTATACATAGGGGCACACAGTTTCACATAGGTGGATCATTATTTGAAATATTTTGTACCAACCATAAAACCCCCAATTATTTTAGGGTGAATAGTTTGGGAGGGTAGACATATAGTCTTTCAAAACTATGAACCAACCATGGTCTACTTTTGGCCACTCCAAAATAGGACACATGGTATTTTGTGCTAAACCATACAGGTTTCCATAACTGTTCAACATCCATGGACATGCCCTTTGTCTTAAACAAATATCTATACTCACCCAAAACAACCATGATGGAAAACACACAAAATGTATTACCAAAAATATAAAGAAGAGTACCTGAAAATGATCATGATACATCTAAAATAATGTTGGGAACCTATATCTTATGTTATTTAAGCTTCAATATAGTAATGATCCATGAGTATGACCACTCAGATGAGTTTCATAATTTTTAGCTAGTGAAAATGAGTGATTTATCTCATATGACATTTACCATGGATACATGAGTAGAATAAGTAGGATGGTAGTGAGGTATGACATCACCTTGAGACCTTGAGTCCTCCTTTCATCATATCGGGGATATAATTGTTATCCTTCTTTCTTTGTGATTAAGAGATAACCCCCTTTGATAATTTTTTGGTGGATTTTGGTGTTTCGTACGGGGATGTTTACAATGAACCATGGAAGGGATCTCCCTGCACATACCAATTCAAAAGAATAAAATAATCCATTTGACTGAGACATATGTTTACTATAACTAGGTGGGGTAGGATGGTTTTTGTGTTTTGATAGTCGTACTAACATTGTGTGCAATCCGGTTAATCCCCGGGTTTTTGTGGAGATGGATGCCTCTCGACAACCGTTTGATTATGGTTGGATTACCATAGGGGGAGAGTACATGTGTAGACAGCATGTGATTTACGAGAACTTGACGAGTTTCTGTTCTTCTTAAAAATGCCTGGGACATGAAGTGGTGTTTTGTCATAGGAATGGAGCTTTGAAGGACCGACTACATGTTCCCAGTAGAAGGGATGGAGAGGCTAGGAGAAGACCAGTGGAACTGGCTCTGAGGGCCGGATGTGAGTAGAAGGAGCCTGGTCCTGTTGGGGAAGAGGAGGGTTCCCAATCTGCATGAGTGGGCAGTCTGTTAGGTGAGGCCACCAAGGTAGTTGTTGAGGATATTCTTTACCTTGTTGTTGAGGAGATGAACATATAAGGGGTAGATTTGGTTACCCAAGAACCGGTGGTGGATGGGATGGTGGTTGAGGTCAGTAGGGTGCTGGAGGAGGACGACCAAGGTGCTAAGGATTTGGTGGATTGGATGCTTGCTGGAGGGGGAGCTGATTTGGTTCAGGCTGTGGGGGATGCGAGTACCAGTCTTGTCCTACAGGTTCCCTATACATATGGGGAAAGAGGTTTGGATCCAATTGCCAAGCCTTTTGTTTCTTTATCCAACAGGTTTGAATTCCTTGGTAATGGTGATGTTGAACCGGTTTTGAATAGTGTTTCCAGAGGTGGGGAGGAGGGTATGGAACCAATAAGAAACGAGACTTATATCGGGAATCAGGGTCAAGAGGAGGGCGCCAAGGAGTTATTCATGGATGGAAGTAATACTTCGCCCAAGAGAAGGAGGGGAAAGAGCATGAGAAATCATAATAAAGGGAATGAATCCTTGTCCAATGCTGTGGAAAAGGCTCCGAATGAAGATGGGCTTATCCCTTTAGTGGAAATCAGAAATACAGATCAGAGGCTGGATAATTTTGAATGCCCGGTTTCTGTTTGGAGGGAGTAACATAGTAGAAGAGAGGAGAACTCTAGGGGAGGAACAGGAACTGTGAGTGATCTGGCTGGGATTTCATTCAGTGATATTTTCAAGAGAGGAACTCGGATGATGGATACAAGTGTGGGGCCGATATCTACTCAAACAAGAATAAGGGTGTGGAAGGATTACTGTCACCTTCGGCCGCCATTGAGGACTAGATCAGCTTCTAAGAAGAGTGGGGAGGTGGTGATTGATTTGAAAAAGGGAAGAGTGGTCTTCGATGCCTCACCTGAACGGTCTATTCTGGAGCAGCTTAGAATTAGGGTTCAAAGTGAAAACTATTGGAGGAACCCATGGTGGGAGTCGGCTACGGGTGAGGAGGAATCCTTCATGGGTTTTGGAGATTATTATGGATATTATGATGTGTAATTTTGTGATGTTCTGGTTTGTTTATGTTTCGTATTTCTTTGCAGGTTGTACGTTGGGGTACCGGTCCCCTTTAACCCGACTTTAGAAAAATGAAAAAAAATGATTTGTAGATTTGCAGGGCGGGGCATAGTTGGAATTTATTGACCATAAATGGATCCAAAAGTTACTATTTTGTAATTTTCTGCTTCTCATAGTATGAATGTATCCATTATAGTATTGGAGGTATATTACTTAATCCTTTTTTCATATTCATACTCATTTTGATACAATTATGGGGAAATAAATTTTATGCACACATTTATAATATCTGTTATTTACATTATTTATTATACTGGTGTTTGGTGATGTGCATGTGTGTCCATGTAATTTAGAATAGGGCATCCCTTGTGTGGGATATTCCTACTCAGCACTACTCTCATTAACTATACCAACTCATGGAAGGCTTGAGGTTAAACTATTATATTACTACCAATCATACATGCCTCAATATGTTATGTTATGGTATATATCGTAATCAAATGGTTGCTAATGTGACATTTCCCCAACTAATGAAGTAAATATAGAAGTATTTTTATTAATGTGTTATTCTTAGCTACCCATCAATGAAATATTTTTTTTATGATGTACCATATCTTTCTGACATACCTCATCACATATTTCATAATCAAATACATCCTCATAAAGGAGGTTCACATTATTTAAATCTAGTGTATTGATAGGGTTTTTTCCTATAGTTCTCTTTATAGTCTTTAAATCATGAACCCAATTATCCTTCATTACATGAGTTAAATGATAGGAAATTGAATCATTTTTTTAAGGAATAACATTAACATATCACATATAATCGGGTTCTATAATAGTAGGATGCATCAAATCAATATAAGAATGGTCTCTCAATAATTCCATTAAGCAATTGTTACACAGTTTCATGTATATATGTGATGCTTGAACCCAATGATATTCATAAAGTAGAGGATTCAATGTTTTCCATACGTGATATGAATATTTCAGATTCCTGTATATTATATATCAAACAACATGAATGATCCTTATTTTCAAATTACTGCAAAACCTTATCCAAACTTCTTCTAATTTCATTATGTGAGGAATAATTGTAACCTATGTCATTTTTTAATAGTATCTAAGAGTATAATAATTATAAGTTACATCTATGTTGTAGTATATGTAACACCCCAAGATTTTATAGTGTGTTATTTCTTCAAAATAATTCAATAACTTTTACTACACACAACACCAAGTTCAATCGCACCATGACTTACCAAACAAGCTGTTCAAAAGAGGTTATGAATAGTGTCAACTAAATTTTAAACTTTATATAATCCTTATAATTTTAGAATCCATATTATGAGTTTCTTAGACATAATGTAAGAACAAATTCATTTTCAGTATTTCACTTTTACCAAATTTTAATAGTGAACCCTTTTTAGATGCTATATTTTAAACTTTTTGACTAAATGGGGACATCAAAAATTTAAAATGAAACATCCCAAGCTTCCACGGTACGCTAGCGTGTGTTGTACGCAACACCGAGTTCTAACACACCGTAACCAATCAAACTAGCCGCTATGAATAGTAATACCTACTTTTTGAAATTATATATATTTTATATTTGAAAATGGACTTCATTTTTGGATTCGGAATATCGAATTTAGCCTAAGGTGAAATTTTGGTACTTTTCGGATAACTTTCATATTTTGATGAATAGTGAAAATTACTAAATTTTAATTAAAAACGACTTTTTTAATCAAAATAATTAATAGTGATAAATTATGCATTTGAGTGGTTTTAAAGTATATTTAGAATATATTTTTACCATTTAATATAATGTTGGTCATTGGACATAATTTTACAATTAAACCGAACATAAACAAGTGTCAATCTTTTGATAGTTATTATCTCTTAAAAACACGCTTTTTGTTTTGACAGCGGGAATTAATTTTAAATTAATTTCTGCCACTTCTGTGTTTTGAATTTAGGAAAATGGATTCCATATTTGGAATCAGGATGTTCAAATTGTGTAAATAGGTAACTTTTATTTTTAGACATTTTGAATAATTACTGCGGTAAATATTTTATTTACCATGGTTAAGGGTAAATCCGGTAAATAAGGGTTAAAAAATAATATTATAATAATACTAAATTACCTTAAAACGTGTCTTAACCCTATTGGTTGATACATGGTCGACCATGGGCATCTTTGTGTCAATTTTGGGACCCCATGGATCCACTTGTAAGTGATAATGACACTTTATTTTAATTAAGTCAAAATGAATACAAAAATGACACAAGCATATATCTTTTAGAAAAACAATTGTTACATAGGGTTATATAAGTTTTATTTTAGATTATAAATATTCATTAGAAAGCTAAAAAGATTTCCTACATAATTATATTTTATTTATAATTTTTAGACAATAAATAATTTATTTTATTTACGACACAATGATGATGCAGTAATTACTATAATAGTGAAAAATTAAAATAATTGTTATTATAAATACCCAAATAAATATAATATGAAACTTTTAACGAATTAAACTAATTTTCTAGGATAATATGATATATTAGGATTTATTTAATTGAATTTTTTCGAGGTAATAAATCTGTTATGAGTTTCACAAAAATCATCTATTGAATAGTGTCAAAATTGACATAAAAGAGTTCTTAAAACAAATATTATATTATTAATTGATATTAAATTCCTAAAAATCTAAGGTTCGGCCAAAAGACTTATATCATGATAGGTTCATCATTAATGTATCACTTGGGGGTATCTTGGATGTATATAGTAAGTTTATTAACCATATTATATAAAAATACAAAGAGACATTGTAAAAGTGAAACTAATTAACTTAGAGTTAATACTTAAAGATAAGGTTAATATAAGTACCCAAACCTGTCTAAATTCTATTGGTTGAGTGGTTTTCGACCTATCCCCACCTTAACCTTTGAATAATCAACTTTGGAGCCATTAGAAACCGAATATGAATTTATTATAAATTAATATTTCTAGATTTTCCAAAGGTGCCCCTCACCCCTCTTATAAAAGGGCACTCCTCCTTCTCATTTCTTCACACCTTCAAAGCCTTTTGGTTCGGCCAAACTATGCCCAAATACTCTCCCAACATCCCTCACTACAACCTAGAGGCCTTAGTTTGATCAGAAAGCCAACCTAAGGAGCCCTTTTGATCAAATGAAAAGGAAGAACCCGAAGAAGAGGTAATGATTTCACCACCCTTCTCCAAGTTCATTTCTTCTTCCACTTCTTCTTCCTTTGTTCTTACAATTCTAAAATAATAACTCCAGTATCTCACATATACTGTGATGTTATTATAAATATGGTACAATCATATTCAGTATTCTATCAACCCTTTGAATAACATGTCACCATACGTGCGTACGTACGGCTTACCGTCTCCACGTCGTGGTGTAATTGTTATTCAATATAATATTATTTGGATGGGTATAATAATGATGTGTAAATCATGTAAATAATAAATATAACATGTTAATGATTCTGTATATATGATATACCATCCATTTATATATTATTTTAATATCAAAAGAATGATATTGTCGCTCGTGCGTACGTACGGACTACCGTCTCCACGAACGCGATGAGATTCATTCTCCATCGTATCCATTCAAGTATAATTATCATTTGATGATTTAAAAATGATGTTTAAGGACTGGATATCATTCTGGATATGAATAAGATACAACAACCATGGCTTATGTAACAAAACATTTAAACGAAAATGAGTAAGTTAACTCCCGAAACGACGATAATTCTAAGATATTATTAACAAATCAATGTTAAAAGATCATATATGATATCATATTAATATATATGATTCTTGTATAATTTAATAACAACTATTTCACCATTATACAGGAGTTTAACCTACCCCAACCAAGGAAAATTACAAGGTAAGGGTTTACTTTACAACCTCTTCATTATCCAAGGTTGTTTATACGTAATAATCTACTGGGATCTCTTTATCATCCACATCCATGTTTCTTCAAAATGCATTTCAAAACATTTTTACTATTTACTAGAATATGAGTTAAAGTCATTTATACCCATTTTGACTTTTATAAGTGGTTTATAAAGGAATCTTTCTATCGTTTTCAAAACAAGGTCCTTTTTAACCTTTTCGACAGAATTAAGGTAAGAATGTTTTTTTTAACTTATACAGCGGGTGCGGTTATTTTCCGCCGTTATAAAATCGTCAATGCTTCCCTTAAAAGCTTATAAGATTATTTTCAAAGAAAATGTTTGATTTTATATGGATCTTAAATTATTTCAAAATAAAAGGAGATATTTCTTTAAAAGGATTTTTGATTTCATCTATGTCAACATCCTTTGATGGGTTTTAAGATTATTTGATGTTGATTTATTATGATACAAAACTTCTATATTGTTTTGAAGGTTTTGTGATATGTTTGATTGTGGATGTGCTATTTTTATACCATTCATAGTTTATGGTTAAAGTATTGACATTTCGTATGCTAGTTCCAATAAGAATGTTTATGTTATATTTCAATCTTTACTTCATATGAATGTGTTGGACAAGTATGTTCCAGGTTGGGGACTGGTTAAAGTAAGCCCTCCAGGTTAGGGACTGGTAAAAGTAAGCCCTCCGGGTTGGTGTCCGGTTATTAGAGGCACTCCGGGTTGGTGTCCGGTTATTAGAGGCACTCCGGGTTGGTGTCCGGTTATTAGAGGCACTCCGGGTTGGTGTCCGGTTATTAGAGGCACTCCGGGTTGGGTTCCGGTTACAGTTAGCCCCAAGGTCTTGGGACGAGGCCTTGAAAAGTAATTAAAGATTAGCATTATGCATTCCAACATTATGAAAGTGGTTATTGATTTTTGCATGTTATTAGTCGATTAGTAGAATATCCATGTGAATAAGTAAATGGCATTATTTCATTTTATTTATGCCATACCATGTTGAATGTTCATGTTTAAAAGGCTTTTGTTTTAGTTATACATTGCCTTAAATGTTTATTCTTATTGATGAAAGTTTCCGCTATATTGTTATCCTTACTGGACATTTGAGCTCACCCCTTTTCTATGTTTTATTTTTCCCAGGAAGTGAAGATGTAAGTTATGAATGACCTGCAGGGATATTATGAGGGGATTATAGTGTGGACTGTGGAAACATTATGTTGTTGTAGTAGTTTTTCATTTTATGATGTAATGTAAAACTTATGAATATATCTAGTGTTTCCAAGGCTACTAAACCAATCGGTCTTTCGAGATTTGATCTTTCTTGTGATCATGCCAATGTTATGTAATAATGCACCGACTCTAGGCAACTAGGGTCGGGGCGTTACAGTTGGTATCAGAGGAAGTTTAGTACAAACCTTGGAAGCTAGATTTAGATAAACTCTGATTAGAGCACGTAAACCTAAGACGAACATTGAGGATTAGTATAGAAGAACTTCCTAGAATTTTGGTATTGTAGAGATTTTGTGAGTTTTCCGAGCAATACATCCCTGTATGGATACGAGCAGGTAGAGGCGGCTCTGGCACAGATGTACCTAGGGGTAAAACCCGAAAACACCGATTTGAGCTAGACTCGAACTGGAACTGGTGCACGACAACGGGCCTTGCTGCACTCTTGGTTACGACACTCCCGGGGGATATGCTTAGGATAACTCTCATTTTCTTTACAAATCATTATGAAGGGTTTATGAGTATATACTTCCTCAAAGAAAACATTTTTATGATTATGGATTATATCCATAAATAGTTCAATTTATGTTAAGTGTTTTATAAGTATGGGATTATGTATTTTGATTCATAAACTGATCTAGTGTATTCCATTGTTTAGAAATGGCGCCCAGTAGAAGGAATGAGAACTCCAGAAATGCACATGATCCAAAGAGAAGGAAGGATCATATCTTTCATGGTCTTAAGCTAGAATTTATAGGAGAAATAGTCTCCCATGTATTATCATCATATGAAGAAATAATATCATGTGTTGAAAAGATAAGTAAAGAGTTTACTAAGTCCTGTGGCTTTGAAGGGAAGCAAGAGAAGAAAAGGATAGAAGAGAGAAAGATAGATAAAGGGAAGAGGGAAAAGAAGAATTTTCCCATATGTGGTAACTGTGGAAAGAAACACCCTGGAACTTGCCTGAAAGGAATAGGAGTTTGTTATAAGTGTGGAGGAAAAGGGCACAAAGTAAATGACTGCAAGGGTAAGAAAATGGTTTCAAATGTACAATGCTTCATTTGCAAGGAGTTTGGACACTACGCGAACCTATGTCCCAGTCATCAGACTATGACGCAAATGATGCTATTGGATAATAATCAAGTTATGATACTACCACAGATGAAGAGGAATGATTAGAGTTCTTATGTTGATTATGTCAATTGAGTGTTGTATCAACAATGTACTTGTTATAATAATTATGGAGTATATAAGGATTGTACTGCAGTACTATTTCATTAAGGACTTGAGATTGTGTGGAACAAAGAAAAGTGACTCAATGGCAGGATAAATTTTTGGAAAATATATGGTTGAGAGAATGATAAACCATAATATAGTTCTGATACCGAGGTAGTGATTTTCGAATAATACATGATTATTTTGTAAAAATTATATTGGATATTCTTGACTACCTTGGAACTGATTAATGATTTGTATATTCCATCATTGTTGGGGTTTAAAACATTTTTGGATTAATGAAGTATATCCAACATTATATATGGAATAAGGGAGCATTAATGTAATCAATAAGGATTATGGTAATACATGATGAAGGTATTCGTATGCTATTACGGGGTAAAAAGGATCTACATTATGTTTACCTTCCTTATAAATGTTGGACTGTGATTTTGGACAGAAGTATTTTGGATAGTTCTAGTTTGGATTATTTTGTATTGCCATAAAAGGACAACCCGGAGGTCGGGCGGCAACACGTCGCGTCCGGCAAGGCCGCAAGACTTGAACCCGCAACCGAAGGGCGGCAAGGGTGTATCACCTACCACTATCCCAAGAGATGTCCTGGATTAAATAAAGTAGTTTTTTTAAATGATCTGGTAGATGAATTATAAATTCGTTTATTTTGGAATCCTCTATGAATAGTATAAATAGAATTTTTTTTACGAGTGAATGATGAGTTTTTGGTAGAAACTTATTAAGGGATAAAACTCTAATTTTAAAGTAAGTATATCTCCTTATGATCTTAGCCAATCTCATAAATAAATTCCTCATCAATGAGAAAAGGAACTTAGAACAAAAATGTTGTCCTAGATGGTACCTTAAATCATCACTAATTTATGGCTTTGGGATTGTTGGCCTTTTCATAGCCATGTTCTCTACCACTCTCCATCAGATAATTGATGGTTAGATTTCTCCTCCATATCCATATTTTCCTACATGGAACCCTAGTATGTGTTATTTTCGGTAATCTTCATACTTTCCACTCTTTATTTTAAATAGAGGCATCATTAATTCATTTTTCGATGTGGGATTTCAACTAAGATATTTTGAAACGTCAAAAATGTGTTATCCCAATACCCTATATTTTGTTGAACTGATGGTACTTCAAATCATCATAGATTGATGAGTTTAAGGACCTCAATTTTATACTTGTTTATGATTGATGACCTCAATCACTACCTATAAATATTTACGTTTTTCCTCCAATTATATGTCTATAATTGCCACCAATGTTCTCCTAATATAGATCATAATTAGGTGGTGATCCTTTCATTTCTCTTTTCCTCATATTAAGACTAAATTTTAGTAACCCAATTTCCGATGTGGGTTTTCCCACAAAGATATTTTCTATTTTCAACCTTTTATTTTCGAAGAACAATTTCAAATTGCGAGGACGCAATTTATTGAAGGAGGGGAGAATGTAACACCCCAAGATATTATAGTGTGTTATTTCTTCAAAATAATTCAATAACTTTTACTACACACAACACCATGTTCAATCGCACCATGACTTACCAAACAAGCTGTTCAAAAGAGGTTATGAATAGTGCCAACTAAATTTTAAACTTTATATAATCCTTATAATTTTAGAATCCATATTATGAGTTTCTTAGACATAATGTAAGAACAAATTCATTTTCAGTATTTCACTTTTACAAAATTTTAATAGTGAACCCTTTTTAGATGCTATATTTTAAACTTTTTGACTAAATGGGGACATCAAAAATTTAAAATGAAACATCCCAAGCTTCCACGGTACGCTAGCGTGTGTTGTACGCAACACCGAGTTCTAACACACCGTAACCAATCAAACTAGCCGTTATGAATAGTAATACCTACTTTTTGAAATTATATATATTTTATATTTGAAAATGGACTTCATTTTTGGATTCAGAATATCGAATTTAGCCTAATGTGAAATTTTGGTACTTTTCGGATAACTTTCATATTTTGATGAATAGTGAAAATTACTAAATTTTAATTAAAAACATCTTTTTTAATAAAAATAATTAATAGTGATAAATTATGCATTTGAGTGGTTTTAAAGTATATTTAGAATATATTTTTACCATTAAATATAATGTTGGTCATTGGACAAAATTTTACAATTAAACCGAACATAAACAAGTGTCAATCTTTTGATAGTTATTATCTCTTAAAAACACGCTTTTTGTTTTGACAGCGGGAATTAATTTTAAATTAATTTCTGCCACTTCTGTGTTTTGAATTTAGGAAAATGGATTACATATTTGGAATCAGGATGTTCAAATTGTGTAAATAGGTAACTTTTATTTTTAGACATTTTGAATAATTACTGCGGTAAATATTTTATTTACCATGGTTAAGGGTAAATCCGGTAAATAAGGGTTAAAAAATAATATTATAATAATACTAAATTACCTTAAAACATGTCTTAACCCTATTGGTTGATACATGGTCGACAATGGGCATCTTTTTGTAAATTTTGGGACCCCATGGATCCACTTGTAAGTGATAATGACACTTTATTTTAATTAAGTCAAAATGAATACAAAAATGACACAAGCATATATCTTTTAGCAAAACAATTGTTACATAGGGTTATATAAGTTGTATTTTAGATTATAAATATTAATTAGAAATCTAAAAAGATTTACTACATAATTATATTTTATTTATAATTTTTAGACATTAAATAATTTATTTTATTTATGACACAATGATGATTCAGTAATTACTATAATAGTGAAAAATTAAAATAATTGATATTATAAATACCCAAATAAATATAATATGAAACTTTTAATGAATTAAACTAATTTTCTAGGATAATATGATATATTAGGATTTATTTAATTGACTTTGTTCGAGGTAATCAATCTGTTATGAGTTTCACAAAAATCATCTATTGAATAGTGTCAAAATAGACATAAAAGAGTTCTTAAAATAAATATTATATTATTAATTGATATTAAATTCCTAAAAATCTAAGGTTCTGCCAAGAGACTTATATAATGATAGGTTCATCATTAATGTACCACTTGGGGGTCTCTTGGAAGTATATAGTAAGTTTATTAACCATATTATATAAAAATACAAAGTGACATTGTAAAAGTGAAACTAATTAACTTAGAGTTAATACTTAAAGATAAGGTTAATATAAGTACCCAAACCTGTCTAAATTCTATTGGTTGAGTGGTTTTCGACCTATCCCCACCTTAACCTTTGAATAATCAACTTTGGAGCCATTAGAAACCGAATATGAATTTATTATAAATTAATATTTCTAGCTTTTCCAAAGGTGCCCCTCACCCCTCTTATAAAAGGGCACTCCTCCTTCTCATTTATTCACACCTTCAAAGCCATTTGGTTCGGCCAAACTATGCCCAAATACTCTCCCAACATCCCTAAATACAACCTAGAGGCCTTAGTTTGATCAGAAAGCCAACCTAAGGAGCCCTTTTGATCAAATCAAAAGGAATAACCCGAAGAAGAGGTAATGATTTCACCACCCTTCTCCAAGTTCATTTCTTCTTCCACTT
The DNA here is from genome assembly GCA_963277665.1 of Viscum album. NCBI lineage: Eukaryota > Viridiplantae > Streptophyta > Magnoliopsida > Santalales > Viscaceae > Viscum > Viscum album. Next base: position 519,274,968 of record OY728153.1, on the reverse strand, counting down.
CTTCTTCCTTTGTTCTTACCATTCTAAAATAATAACTCCAGTATCTCACATATACTGTGATGTTATTATAAATATGGTACAATCATATTCAGTATTCTATCCACCCTTTGAATAACATGTCACCATACGTGCGTACGTACGGCTTACCGTCTCCACGTCGTGGTGTAATTGTTATTCAATATAATATTATTTGGATGGGTATAATAATGATGTGTAACTCACGTAAATAATAAATATAACATGATAATGATTCTGTATATATGATATACCATCCATTTATATATTATTTTAAAATAAAAAGAATGATATTGTCGCTCGTGCGTACGTACGGACTACCGTCTCCACGAACGCGATGAGATTCATTCTCCATCGTATCCATTCAAGTATAATTATCATTTGATGATTTAAAAATGATGTTTAAGGACTGGATATCATTCTGGATATGAATAATATACAACAACCATGTCTTATGTAACAAAACATATAAAAGAAAATGAGTAAGTTAACTCCCGAAACGACGATAATTCTATGATATTATTAACAAATCAATGTTAAAAGATCATATATGATATCATATTAATATATATGATTCTTGTATAATTTAATAACAACTATTTCACCATTATACAGGAGGTTAACCTACCCCAACCAAGGAAAAGTACAAGGTAAGGGTTTACTTTACAACCTCTTCATTATCCAACGTTGTTTATACGTAATAATCTACTGGGATCTCTTTATCATCCACATCCATGTTTCTTCAAAATGAATTTCAAAACATTTTTACTATTTACTAGAATATGAGTTAAAGTCATTTATACCCTTTTTGACTTTTATAAGTGGTTTATAAAGGAATCTTTCGATCGTTTTCAAAACAAGGTCCTTTTTAACCTTTTCGACAGAATTAGGGTAAGAATGTTTTTTTTAACTTATACAGCGGGTGCGGTTATTTTCCGCCGTTATAAAATCGTCAAATCTTCCCTTAAAAGCTTATAAGATTATTTTCAAAGAAAATGTTTGATTTTATATGGATCTTAAATGATTTCAAAATAAAAGGAGATATTTCTTTAAAAATAATTTTGATTTCATCTATGTCAACATCCTTTGATGGGTTTTTAGATTATTTGAAGTTGATTTATTATGATACAAAACTTCTATATTGTTTTGAAGGTTTTGTGATATGTTTGACTGTGGATGTGCTATTTTTATACCATTCATAGTTTATGGTGAAAGTATTGACATTTAGTATGCTAGTTCCAATAAGAATGTTTATGTTATATTTCAATCTTTACTTCATATGAATGTGTTGGACAAGTATGTTCCAGGTTGGGGACTGGTTAAAGTAAGCCCTCCAGGTTAGGGACTGGTAAAAGTAAGCCCTCTGGGTTGGTGTCCGGTTATTAGAGGCACTCCGGGTTGGTGTCCGGTTATTAGAGGCACTCTGGGTTGGTGTCCGGTTATTAGAGGCACTCCGGGTTGGTGTCCGGTTATTAGAGGCACTCCGGGTTGGGTTCCGGTTACAGTTAGCCCCAAGGTCTTGGGACGAGGCCTTGAAAAGTAATTAAAGTTTAGCATTATGCATTCCAACATTATGAAAGTGGTTATTGATTTTTGAATGTGATTATTCGATTAGTAGAATATCCATGTGAATAAGTAAATGGCATTATTTCATTTTATTTATGCCATACCATGTTGAAAGTTCATGTTTAAAAGGCTTTTGTTTTAGTTATACATTGCCTTAAATGTTTATTCTTATTGATGAAAGTTTCCACTATATTGTTATCCTTACTGGGCATTTGAGCTCACCCCTTTTCTATGTTTTATTTTTCCCAGGAACTGAAGATGTAAGTTATGAATGACCTGCAGGGATATTATGAGGGGATTATAGTGTGGACTGTGGAAACATTATATTGTTGTAGTTGTTTTTCATTTTATGATGTAATGTAAAACTTATGAATATATCTAGTGTTTCCAAGGCTACTAAACCAATCGGTCTTTCGAGATTTCATCTTTCTTGTGATCATGCCAATGTTATGTAATAATGCACCGACTCTAGGCAACTAGGGTCGGGGCGTTACAGTATATATTTGAAAACATTATTACCTTGAAATGAAATATAGTAAAATTTTATATTAATATATGTTGCATTATCAAATTCCAATTTTTTAAATTTATTTTGGGTTAAATAAATGTGACATGATATTGAGATTTTATATATGGAATGGTTTATCATTATATGGATAACATAATAATTATTTAAGTGAATGTGATTTGATAGTGATATTTTTTTCGGAAATGTGTATGACTAAAAAATAAATATTTTAGCAATTGATAATAAAGTTGAATTATATGCATGATGGTGAGAGAGTGACGATTCAATTGAGTAACGAAAGCCTTTTTCAGTGGAATAATCCTTTGATAGTAGAAAAATCCATAGGTATAAATGAAATCTATTTGTAGTGTAAAAATAATTTAATTGTGGAGATAAATATAATTTGAGGAAATAGTTTTTGGTGGGTACAAAATCCTTTTACAATCATATAATACTTTGATAATTACGAAAAAAAATTAATGTGGTGAAATCTTTCAGTAATCATGAAAGAAATTCTCAATTGTGAAATAATTTGGAAATGAAAAAAACCATTATAAATGGAGGAAAACATTTGTGTGAAAGAAATTATTTTTAAACCCCAATGTAATTTATGAAATATATATTATTTTTAAATAAATTTAATTTCTTTGATTTCATTAATTACATGCAACATTGCGTTTTAACAGACCTCATTATACAATTAATATTGTTATTTTAACTTGACAATTATAAACCATATATTTAATATGATGATATGAAAAGGAATAAAGAATATTTTAAAATTATTTATAATATTTTTTTCATAAGAAATATATATTAAAAATTGATATTAATTGTTAGTAAAGTCTTCATTTATTTTGGGAATACATTTTTCCAGAAAAATTATTTTCACTAATATTTGTCAACAATTGATAAAATTTAATTTTTTCAAATTTTATAAAATATATCAGGAAAAATAAAAAACATATATTGAATCATCATAATAAAATTAAATTAGGATAATATTTCTTGAATTTTTTAAAAAGATTAAATTTTCATTGACTACTGAATAATACTTATTTTATTATGAAAAAATCATTTTCGATTGATGAATTTAAATATATATATTTTTTAAATGGGTAAAATATAAATTTAGATCAAATATGTTGTAATTAATCCAATTAAATTAATTATAATCAATTTATGTTTTAATTTTTATATTATAATTTTTTTAAGGAAAATGTCTTTTGGGAAAACAAATTTTTCATTACATTTGGCAGGTTAATATTATATTAAATTATAAAAAATATATTAATTAAATTTGAAAAAATGTATTTACTATTTTTTAATAATAATTTTTGATATTATATAATATGACAAAATTATTTTTTTGGTCATAGTGAATAGTAAATACATTAAAAAATAATTATCACAGTTAATGCCAAAATTTGTATTATATGAAGTTAAACTAATAATTTAAGAATTTAAATGAAATATAACATGTTAAAATATTATTATATAGAATTATTACAACCTTAAATAATCCATAGTTTTATAATGAGCCATTTTGGAGCCTTTTAATATTTGTAAAATAGGGGTGTAAATTTTTATTTTTAAAAATTCCACGTGTGTCCTCTCCCAAAATTATAAAGGGGAAGACCCTCTCTTCTCCTATTAAATCATAGAAACGATTTTGGTTCTAATATTAAATACCAAAATTTATTCATCAATTACAAAAAATTTTTACTATATTAGATATTTTTAATTACAATTGCTACAAATATGGAATTTGGTGCAAACATAAGATGGGTTTTCAACGAAGATGTATTGTTCTTAACCGATCATTTATGTTTAATTTATCCTTACTCTACATTCAAATATTATTCCAGTGTGGTTATATAATAACATATTTATATCCAATATATGTATATGTTATTATTTTAGTTCAATATCCTATATCCATATCCTCCACAATCAAATGGGGTACAAAAACATCGATCATGTGTATGACTAACTACCGCATGGAGAACCGATATAATTCTTTTTGCAACACCACATATCAAATATAGAGATAATTATGAATTTAATGTTTATATATGAAATCTTTGACATATTTAAACTTTTTTAATTACAATATCATATCTACATTCTTACCTTCTAATCTGTTGTAAAATGATAATGTCACTCATGTGTACATGAGTATTATCGCCTCTACAATGCTATATGATTCATTTTTAATTTTATGTTGACATGGATGGTAATAATAAAATATTTAATGGATTTATATGATATATATGATATAAAAAAACTTAATGGTAATATGTAATTTAATTATCTTTCATTCCATCCATCGATAAAATGGAGATTACGTTAATCTGTACGTAAGGCCTAACGTCTCCGAGAACAGTGTATTTTATAATCTATATCAACATTTTAGGGATTCATATATTTAAATATATTATATATATATAACATATATATATATATCATTTTTAAAAATATAAATATTATGAAACCATTGCCAAAGTAAAATGACCAATAATACCAAACCCAAACAACATGAAAAACGAGGTAGTTATTATATCAATAGTGATGTTAATAAGGAATTACTAATAAATGGGTAATAAAAGGTAATAAGTAACTGATACATGGTATTATATATGTAATTATTGTTTTTAATGGTTTTATTATAAAATTATATTTATAAAATAGAATGTTTGAACATGTTTTGTGAAAGATGACACTTGTGGTAAGATATTTTCATCTCATATGTATTTGAATGGGACACATGGCTTATAAAAAACATTTTTATTTTGTGTGGTGTATATATCATACCAATCAATTTATATTATTATTATTTTAATGAATATATTATGATATATGCATCTATATATTGTTCTTCATTTTTTGGGGCTTATGATTCAAACATTACCAATGTGGAAAAGGTTTTATGTTTCAATCTAATTGGTTAGGGGTAATAGATGTGAATATTCTTATAATAGTTAAAAATTATGATATTTATCACAAAAACATATTTTATATTATTATTATATGTTTATTTATAGATAATACATTCTATCATTTCATATTTCTCTCTCTAATTACTCTGGAGAAAAAAAACAATGCTTTGAGGAAAAATTGATTATATTTCTCCCTTTGGTCAAAAATACATTTCATTCGAAGTCAATGTTTTATAAAACCGTTTTAAAGAATGTATTTCAAATTATTCAATTTTTTAGATAAATATTTAAAAATTTATAATTTTTAAAATTTTTTATTAATAAATATTATTATCATTTTATGAACAATTATATTTTTCAATTTTTATAGAAATTTGAATCCAATATTTGTTTTCTCATTTAAGACACAAAATGTATTTCGTATCATCCTGGACACTCAATGATTTAATGAATACCTTACAAATTTGTAAGGATATTTTCCAAGAACATTATTTCCTTAATATTTGTGGAATTTTAATATTTTTATGAAGTCATTTCAAAATAGAATGTATTGATTCCTCAAGAAATGTTATATGTGTTCTTTAAAAATAAGTTTATATCTAAAACGAAATCTGATAATGTCACTTATGATTTAATATGGATATGATCTAGTGATAAAATACTTATTATTTCATTGGATGATTTATGTTAATGGTGAAATGAAACTTATGAAACCCATTTCATTTACCTAGTTTATGTTAGGATGAAATGTGTATGAATCCCATTTACATTCTATGTGTCCTGATATGATTAAATTTTTATGAACTTATGGAAATAAAATTAATGGATCATGATATGGGTTTTAAATTTATTTATCTCTAATTAATTATGTTATTATTAATTTTCTATGAGTTCAAATGGAACATGAGTGGTTATATCATGACAGAAAAAGGATGGTACACAAGAGGTTATCCCAAGTACAAACAATAGGTTAAAGGGTATGTTAAACCCAAACTGAAATAAGAGTGTGAACAATAGGTTATTCCATCCTCAAAATAGTGTATAGAATAGGTTATCCTAATCCAATAAAAGATACATAGGTGATTATCACATTCTTAACATGCTTTCAATGTCTTTGTTTATGTTTCGTCCTTGTATGCAGGTTTTACATTGGTGATCCAGTCCCCTTTAACCCAGCTTTAGAAAATGAAAAAAAATGATTTGCAGATTTGCAGGGTGGGGCTTAGTTGGAATTTATAGACCATTAAAGGATCCAAAAGTTACTATTTTGTAATTTTCTGCTTCTCATAGTATGAATGTATCCATTATAGTATTATAGGTATATTACATAATCCTTTTTTCATATTTGTACTCATTTTGATACAATTTTGTGGAAATAAATGTTATGCACACATTTATAATATCTGTTATTTACATTCTTTATTATACTGCTGTTTGGAGATATGCATGTGTGTCCATGTAATTTAGGATAGGGCATCCCTTGTGTGGGATATTCCTACTCAGCGATACTCTCATTACCTATACCTACTCATGGCAGGCTTGAGGTTAAACTATTATATTACTAACAATCATACATGCCTCAATAGGTTATGTTATGGTATATATCATAATCAAATGGTTGTTCAAGTGACATTTCCCCAAATAATGAAGTAAATATAGAAGTATTTTTATTAATTTGTTCTTCTTAGCTACCCATCAATTAAATATTTTGTTTATGATGTAACATATATTTCTGTCATACCTCATCACGTATTTCATAATCAAATACATCCTCATAAAGGAAGTTCACATTATTTAATTCTAGTGTATTGATAGGGATTTTTCCTACAGTTCTCTTTATAGTATTTAAATCATGAACACAATTATCCTTCATTGTATGAGTTAAAGGATATGAAATTGAATCATTTTTTGAAGGAATAACATTAACATATCACATATAATAGGGTTCTATAATAGTAGGATGCATCAAATCAATATAAGAAATGTCTCACTATAATTCCATTAAGCAATTGTTACACAGTTTCATGTATATATGTGATGCTTGAACCCAATGATCTTCACAATGTAGAGGATTAAATGTTTTCCATACGTGATCTGAATATTTCAGATTCATGTATATTATATATCAAACAACATGAATGATCCTTATTTTCAAATGACTACAAAACCTTATCCAAACATCTTCTAATTTCATTATGTGAGGAATAATTGTAACCCTGGTCATTTTTTAACAGTATCTAAGAGTATAATAATTATAATTTACATCTATCTTGTATTATATATTTGAAAAAATTATTACCTTGAAATGAAATATAGTAAAATTTTATATTTCTATATGTTTCATTATCAAATTCTTATTTTTTAAATATATTTTGGGTTAAATAAATGTGACATGATATTGAGATTTTATATATGGAATGGTTTATCATTATATGGATAACATAATAATTATTTAATTGAATGTGATTTGATAGTGATATTTTTTTCGGAAATGTGTATGACAAAAAAATAAATATTTGAGCAAGTGATAATAAAGGGGAATTGGGTGCATGATGGTGAGAGAGTGACGATTCAATTGAGCATCAAAAGCCTTTTTCAGTGGAATAATCCTTTGATAGTATCAAAATACATATGTATAAATGAAATCTATTTGTAGTGTAAAAATAATTTAATTGCAGAGATAAATATTATTTGAGGAAAAAGTTTTTGGTGGGTACAAAATACTTTTACAATCATATAATACTTTGATAATTACGAAAAAAATTAATGTGGTTAAATCTTTTAGTAATCATCAAAGACATTCTCAATTGTGAAATAATTTGGAAATGAAAAAAACCATTAGAAATGGAGGAAAACATTGGTGTGAAAGAAATGATTTTTAAACCCCCTATAATTTATGAAATATATATTATTTTTAAATAAATTTAATTTCTTCGATTGCTTTCTTTACATGCAACATTGCGTTTTAACAGACCTCATTATACAATTAATATTGTTATTTTAACATGACAATTATAAAACATATATTTAATATGATGATATGAAATGGAATAAATAAAATTTTAAAATTATATATAATATTTTTTTCATAAGAAATATATATTACAAAAAATATTAATTGTTAGTAAAGTTTTCAATTATTTTTGGGAATACATTTTTTTGCACAAAAATCTTTTTCACTAATATTTGTCAACAAATGATAAAATTTATTTTTTTCAAATTTTATAAAATATATCTGAAAAAATAAAAAACATATATTGAATCATCATTTTAAAATTAAATTATGATAATATTTCTTGAATTTTATAAAAAGATTAATTTTTCATTGACTACTGAAAAATACTTATTTTTTATGAAAAAATCATTTTAATTTGATGAATTTAAATATATATATTTTTTAAATGGGTAAAATATAAATTTAGATCAAATATGTGGTAATTAATCCAATTAAATTCATTATAATCAATTTAATATTTAATTTTTATATTATAATTTTTTTAAGGAAAATGTCTTTTGGGAAAACAACTTTTTCATTGCATTTGGCAGGTAAATATTAAATTAAATTATAAAAAATATATGAATTAAATTTGAAAAAATGTATTAAATATTTTTTAATAATAATTTATGATATTATATAATATGACAAAATTATTTTTTTGGTCTTAGTGAATAGTTAATACATTAAAAAATAATTATCACGGTTAATGCCAAAATTGGTATTCTATGTAGTTAAACTAATAATATAAGAATTGAAATGAAATACAACATGTTAAAATATTATTATATATACATATTACAACCTTAAATCATCCATAGTTATATAATGATCCATTTTGGAGCCTTTTAAAATTTTTAAAATAGGGGTGTAAATTTTTATTTTTAAAAATCCCATGTGTGTCCTCTCCCAAATTTATAAAGGGGAAGACCATCTCTTCTCCTATTAAAACATAGAAAGGATTTTGGTTCGTATATTAAATAAAAAAATTTATTCATCAATTACAAAAAAAATTACTATATTAAATATTTTTACTTAAAAATTCTACAAATATGGAATTTGGTGCAAACATATTATGGGTTTTCAACGAAGATGTATTGTTCTTAACAAATCATTTTTGTTTAATTTATCCTTACTCTACATTCAAATATTATTCCAATGTGGTTATATAATTACCTATTTATATCCAATATAATTATATGTTATTATTTTAGTTCAATATCCTATATCCATATCCTCCACAATCAAATGGGGTACAAAAACATTGATCATGTGTATGACAGACTACTGCATGGAGAATAGATAAAATTCGTTTTGCAACACCACATATCAAATATATAGATAATTATGAATTTAATGTTTATATATTAAATATTTGACATATTTAAACTTGTTTAATTACAATATCACATATACCTTCTTACCTTCTAATCTGTTGTAAAATGATAAAGTCACTCATGTGTACATGAGTATTGTCGCCTCTACAAAGCTATATGATTCATTTTTAATTTTATTTTGTCATGGATGGTAATAATAAAATATTTAATGGATTTATATGATATATATGATATAAAAAATATGTAATGGTAATATGTAATTTAATTATCTTTCATTCCATCCATCAATAAAATAGAGATTACGTTAATCTGTATGTAAGGCCTAACGTCTCAAAGAACAGTGTATTTTATAATCTATATCAACATTTTAGGGATTCATATAATTAAATATATTACATATATATAACATATATATATAATTTTTAAAAATATAAATATTATGAAACCATTCCCAAAGTAAAAGGACCAATAATACCAAACCCAAACAACATGAAAAACGAGGTAGTTATTCTATCAAAAGTGATGTTAATACGGAATTACTAATAAATGGGTAATAAAAGGTAATAAGTAACTGATACATGGTATTATATGTTTATTTATTGTTTTTAATGGTTTTATTATACAATTATATTTATAAAATAGGAGGTTTGAACTTGTTTTAAGAAAGATGACACTTGTGGGGAGAGATTTTCATCTCACATGTTTTTGAATGGGACACATGGCTTATAAACAACTTTTTTATTTTTTGTGGTGTATATATTTTATACCAATGAATTTATATTATTATTATTTTAATGAATATATTATGATATACACATCTATATATTGTTCTTTATTTTTTGGGGCTTATGATTCAAAAATTACCAATGTAGAAAAGGTTTTGTGTTTCAATCTCATTGGTTAGGGGGAATAGATGTGAATATGCTTATAATAGTTAAATATTATGATATTTATCACAAAAACATATTTTATTTTATTATCATATGGTTATTTATAGATAATACATTCTATCATTTCATATTTCTCTCTCTAATTACTCCGAAGAAAAAAAACAGTGCATTGAGGAAAAATTGATTTTATTTCTCCCATCGGTCAAAAATATATTTTATTCCAATTCAATGTTTTATAAAACTATTTTAAATAATTTATTTCAAATTATTAAATTTTTCATATAAATATTTACAAATTTATAATTTTTAAAATTTTTTATAAATAAATATTATTATCATTTTATGAACAATGATCTTTTTCCATTTTTATAGAAATTTGAATCCAATATTTGTTTTCACATTTAAGACATGAAAAGTATTTCGTATCATCCTGGACACTCAATGATTTAAAGAATACCTTACAAATTTGTAAGGATATTTTCCGAGAACATTATTTCCTTAATATTTGTGGAATTTTAATATTTTTATGAAGTCATTTCAAAATAGAATGTATTGTTTCCTCAAGAAATGTTACATGTGTTCTTTAAAAATAATTTTATATCTAAAACGAAATCTGATAATGTCACTTAAGATTTAATATGTATATGATCTAGTGATAAAATACTTATTATTTCATTGGATGATTTATGTTAATGGTGAAATGAAACTTATGAAGCCCATTTCATTTACCTAGTTTATGTTAGGATGAAATGTGTATGAATCCCATTTACATTCTATGGTTACTGATATGATTAACGTTTTATGAACATATGGAAATAAAATTAATGGATCATGTTATGGGTATTAAATTTTTTTATCTCTAATTAATTATGTTATTATTAATTTTCTATGAGTTCAAATGGAACATGAGTGGTTATATCATGACAGAAAAAGGATGGTACAAAAGAGGTTATCCCAAGTCAAAAAAATCGGGTAAAGTGTAGGTTATCCCCAATCTGAAATAAGGGTGTGAACAATAGGTTATTCCATCCTCAAAATAGTGTATAGAATAGGTTATCCTAATCCCATAGGAGATACATAGGTGATTATCACATTCTTAACATGCTTTCAATGTCTTAGTGGGTACCATGTACATAATTTTTATGTTACATATATGTATAACATAAAATAGGTCGTATGCCAATGTTATACTATCATGAATTATGTTCCTTGATTCCGTCATGATTTAGGTCTTTTGAACTACCATGATTTTTTCCATGATAGATGTTTATGATATCAGATATTTCGGGTATAGTTTTTAAATGTTTTTATATTATTTTCATACCCTTATGCACATGTTATGTTGATATCTCACATGCTCACCCTTATAAAGCATACAAGCTCATTGTTTCTTATGATTGATTTTCCCTAGTTATGAATAAAGGTAATATGTGAGAAATTTAATAAAGGGATGGTAGTTATGATTAAATTAGATGATATTCTTTACATACAAAAAATTTGATTAGGTTACATGTTTCTAATGAAAATAGACCAAAATATCAATGGCATTGATCATTATATTATATAACGATTAGTCATATATAAAGATGTGATATCAATATATGAAATATTTGAGTCTCAACAGTTGGAATCATATAATGGTTTAGTTTAAATAAATAAAAATGGAATATAAATCATTTGTGACATACCAAAGGATATGTATAAGGATTAGTATAATTTTAATTTAATGTATAAGAAATTTTCATCGAATTTTAGATAAGGATAAAGTGAGTGATTTAAATGAAATTATATTACTATTTGGAAAATACAAGTGGATATGAATATACAATTGTTGTACCAATGGTTAATAGCTTTGAAACGTGTGTGTTGAGGTATCACTTGATCATCAACTGGTTCATGACAATGGGATTTGTTTCAAAGATAGTATGAAACACCTTGGGGTTGGTTTTTTAATATCTAAAATTTCATTACAAAACCATCATGAATGATTTGAATAATGACCATAAATTTTTTAGATCAGGCCTGAGGTATCATAGATTGAAAAGAATGTGTCATTATTTAGACATACTATAAGCGATATTTCATGACTATGTGGTTCCCCACAATGATTATTATGGCTTACAAAATTGTTCTTTTTTTACCCAATGGATTGAACATGAAAGAATTGTGTCAATGCTAAATGTAATATAAAATGAAATTATTTTCCACCTGAGAAACTGGTCGTTATGGTATCTAGAAGGATAAATATAATTTGTATTCCCACAAAAACATCTCAATCTATGAATCACCATACAATACCAAAAGAGAAAAGGATATGACAATCTTCTATTTAGTCCTTTATGAGGACACACCATACTAATTTTGGTGATTTTTCCGATCCACTAGTTATCATGAAATAGATCAATAACATTGAAATGATATTTTCCCTTCACCATTGATTGGAGAAAGAAAAATATTTTTTAGACATCTATAATTTATAATAAAAAATTGATCAATAATACAATCTTTTCAAGAATATATGGAAATTATATAAATTAAAAATTTTATAGTGGGATGAGTTTAATATCTTATTTTACAAAAAATACATTCATCAAATTATTCATACCAAAATAGATAATGAATTCCTTAATCTAACAAAGAATTATGATGAATTTGTTGGTACCTATGAGGTGAATTTTACAATACTTTTGATGTACTGTTCTTGTATTAATACCCAACCTAAAATCAAGGTTGATTAATTAATATATTGGTTAAAACCAAGTATCCAAAAAGATATAACCATATGATACTTCATTTTGTATGAAAAAAATCATTTGATATGATGTCATAGTGAAAATGGTAATTGGGGTTACCAATCTATATCATGCATTTTATAAAAAAAGTAATAAAAAAAAGAAACTATTCTTTAAAAACAATGTGGAGAAGAATATAGTCATTATTTAATTGTCTAAGACTAGAAGGAATCTCTAATGGTATTGTCTTATGTGGAAAACTAAATGTTTTGTGTTTGTAAAGGAAGGTCGTCAAGTAACTGAATAATGGAGTGATGTAGAAAATATAGCCAATGATTTTAATATAGATAAATATCCTTTACATAAACAATATACACTTTATTGTTTCAAATGCAGGGAGTGTGGGCATTATGATAACTTATTATCAAATAAAATGGTAAATGATGATTCTCAAAGTTAGCAACCATATAGGCCAAGAGACAAAGAGATGCCTCATGCGATTAAAATTTCAGATGATGAATATTATAACAATATGTTTATAGGTACAGTAATCATCTACTGTATAACCATTATTATCTTATTTTATTCAAGATATAGCTGGTATTTTATATATATAAAATTTTCTAAGGCTATCACAATACCACCTCAATGCTTTTATTTTGAATTAGTAGTAAAAACCTCTAACAGAATAATGATCACATCTCAATTCCACAATTCATCCCCCATGGACGTTTATGGGCATGTATTTCCTAAAAAAATCCTTTCCACCATTAGTTGAAATTGATTTTATATTTGAAATGGATGGAAAATACCTATATGTATACAGAATCAATTTCTATGGAAGATAACTAATTTTTTATATTTGAAACCAACCTATGATAATATATCAGTGTGATGGTTAATATTAAATTCTAATGAAAATTCCACCAGTTGTATGGGTATTTATTTCTATTAAAAAGGGTTTAATATTTTGGATGGTTTGGGAGAACATCTTCATCTCGAATATGCATATTATAATTTTTTTTGATGATATATTTCTTGAATAATTTACAATCCCTCCACTGATGCATGAAATTGAGTTCTCTATAGAACTCATAACAAGTGTTATACCTATTTCAAATACACCATATATAATGGCCTTGAGTGAGTTGAAATAATTGAATAAGAAACGTTATGATAATGTGGAAAAGGAATTTTTTCAGACAATTGTATCACATTTTGGTGCACATGGTCTTTTTGTTAGTAATTATAATGGATCAATGAAACTATGCACTGATTATAGGGAATCTAACAAGATCACAATCTATAAAATTTATCCTCTATCAGATAATGATGAATTGATTGATCAACTACATATAGGTCAATACTTCTCAATGTTTTATATTCATTCACGATATCATTAAATTATGGTCATGAAAGAGGATATACCATTGAAAAATTTCAACACAAGGTATGGACACTATGAGTATGTAGTTATTATATTTAGTCTTACTATTTCATCCTATTTCTTCATGTATTTAATGAATATAGTCTTATTAAATTACCTAGATCAGTTTTAGGTAGTCTTTATATAAGATATTATAATATATGAAAAGAGAAAGGAATAGAATTAACATCATTGGATAATTATGCAAAAGACCCTATGTAAGGATAATGAACATGGAAAATTAATTATCTATGAATTTCGGCTCTAAAAAAATTCATTTTTTTCATATAATATGATGTGAGGGTATATTAGTTGATACATCAATGATGGAGGCTATTGAGTATTGTTTTGAACCAACAACAATGACAGAGATCTAAATTATTCTTGGTTTGGATGGATTTTATCAACAGTTTGTGGAGAATATTATACATACATCCAATCCACTAACCAAGTTATCACAGAAGTGATCCATTTTTCTCTAGAAGGATGAATTTAAGAAAAAATTCAAGGAACTATGGATAAGGTTAGTCTATGCTTCTATTCATTCATTACATTGTAGAGGAAAAGGGTTTGTAATCAATATTGATGCATCAAATAAAAAACTAGAATGTTTTCTCTTTATGAATGATATGGTTATAACATATGCCTCAAGAAAATTAGTGTTTTATGTGAAAATTTATCCAACTCAATATTTGGAGTTAGTTGTGGTAATATTTTAATTAAATATATAAAAATGTTATATTTAAGGGTAAAACTATGATATATATAGTTATCAAAAAATTTCTATATTTATATTCACTTAGAAAGAGTTGAATATGTGCTAAAGAATACGGTTCATGAAGATTGGAGAGTATGACATCTCAATACATTACCACCTTTGTAAGGAAAACATGGTTGACATTGCTCAATGTCGAATGGATCAATATAGCTTAACAATGATGGGGATAAAAATGATCAAATTATTCTTTATTTTTAATGGATGAATTTTTAAATCCTAAAGGAAGGTTGAAAATTGTATCTATCATAAATAAGTGTTCAACCATCAATACATATGAAGATTCAAGTGGTATAGAAGAAACATTTAATGATACAAAAGATGTTTTTTTGAGTTTAACTGGGATTATAATGAAATGATACAATTCAAGAAGTGTCCATGTGTTACATCAATACTATATTTCAAAAAATTCCTTTTAGGGGAAGCGCATATTTATTCATTATATAGAAATCCATTATATAGTTTGTTGTATCGTGTTTTGATAGAGTATTTCTGGTTTAATGGAATGAAGACAGATATCAAATAGTTTTTATCTCTGTGCTTGGTATGTCAAAAAGTTATGGGCGATATAGAAACGTCTAAGGGGATGTTATAACCATTTTATATACCCTGATGGAAATAGAAAGTGATCACCATGGATTTTGTCATCGAACTCCCCGTAACATATAAGCTACATGATGATATAAAGGTCTTAGTAGATTAACATACAATGAAATCACACTTCATTACAATCATTGTATATTTACCACTAGATCATCTTTTAATAATATATATTATGGAAGTAGTAAGTTTTATGGTTTCACCTTATTCTAATATAACCGGGAAAGATATGAGGGATGACTCAATGTTTTGGAGAATTATTCAAAAATATCATTATATATGATTGAGTTCAAGAACTATGAATAACAAAATATGGATTTTTATTTTAAGAGATCAATTTTAACCCAATAGTATGTGTTGTGATATTTTTTCTTGGGATTTAAAAGGTGGTTGAGATAAAAACCTTACTCTAATTGTGTTTTAATACATCAATTGATTTCATTCAAGAATTAAGATGGATCCAAATGAATTACTATATTTAAAAAATCACTCATCTCCAATATTATAAGATAATGTGAGGGAATGAAATCTATTGGGACCAGATCTAACTAAGTAAATTTAAAATAAATCCATAGA
This sequence comes from Viscum album, assembly GCA_963277665.1. NCBI lineage: Eukaryota > Viridiplantae > Streptophyta > Magnoliopsida > Santalales > Viscaceae > Viscum > Viscum album. The sequence continues at coordinate 519,258,609 of OY728153.1, read as the reverse complement.
TATTCAATATATCATCAAGAAAACATAGAACTGATAGAGAAGTTAAACTGATAATCAGGGCATTTTCTAGAAATTCATGTTGGTGGAAATGTTTTCCTATGAATTTTCAATGGAATAAGGCTATGAGATATAGGGAAAAAAGAATGATGATACCTTGGAATATTACCCCCTTTAAGATTATTGATCAAGTATAAATAGTGGAATATCACCTGGTTCTTCCACTGATCATCTATCGTGTCCTTCATGTGTTCCATGTATCTAGCCTAAGGAAGTATATACCAAATAATTCACATGTACTAAGCTCAAAATCCATATTTCTAGATCCTGATCTTTCATATGAATAAGCACATGTGGATATTTTAAATTATATATAGAGTGGTAGATGACACAAGACCACTCTCATGATTATGGTTTTAAATAAAAAACATGATGTTGAGGAAGATACATTAAAACATGTGTATACGATAGGGAATAAGTTTCCTAAATATTTTGTATTAGATTAATTAAATTTAAATAGAGAAATTCATTTTAAATAGGTATAATATAACACCCATAGATTTTATGATTTTTTTTTCAAATAAATATAATTTATTTAGTAGCTTCTTTCACACAAAACACCGAGTTTTAATAATCCACAATATACTATTAGTATTATTATTTAAACATAACTATTAAAACCTAGCCAATAAATATGGTCAAATAAAGAGTAATAACAAAAAATGTAATATATAATGATTTTATATAAATAAAATATTTGGATCAATATTTACATAATCTAGTCTAAATTCTTTATATAATTCGAAAATAATGTTTTTCCCATAATTTATTTTTATTTGTTATTTTAAATAAATAAAACAATTAACGTTTTTTCATCTTTATAAAATTTATATTAAAAAATAGGGTTATTTTTTTGAATCATCACGCAAAAATTATCATAGTGTAAATTGTTGTGAATTTTCTAAAAAGGAATGTTAATTTAATGAATAGTGAAAATAATGATTTATATTGAAAAATTCATTTTCCTTTAATGAATTTACAAATTTATTTTTTATTATAAAATTGTTTAAATTTGAAATTAGTTCATTTATTAGATAATTAATATAATATTGATCATTTAAATTAATTTATTATTTAATTTTAATGATAAAATGATTAATAATTATAAAAGGTTTCTCCATGGAAATTTTTTTTATTGGCATCTTTGGGTTTAATTTTAAATTAAATTATTTAAATTATATAAATTAAATTTGAAAAAAGTAGTTGCATATTTTAAATTACTATAATTAATATCATATAATATTGTTAAATTAATATTTGGTGATAATTTATGGTATAAATAATAATAATTAATTACAACTATTAATGTTAAAATTGGTTTATCGGGTGTTAAACTAAATAAACAAGGTTTGAAATGTCCAAAAATACGTGTTGGAATACTTTTTTTGGACATATATGGACTTTATATAAAAAATGTTCACTAATTTCCCATATTTCAGTCTTTTATAATTTATAAAATTTGGGTATAGAATTTTCTTCTGAAATTTTTTTGTACGTCCTTTCCCAAACTTATAAAAGGGAACTCTCCCTATTACATACTAAAAACATATTAACACTTTTGTATCATGCCCTCAAGACTTACTCTTATTTGGTGTATTACCCATAATAGGGTTCCCACTGAAGTGTGCCTACAATCGTTTGGGATACCTCTTCTCTCTAGATGTCACATGTTCAATCAACACTGAGAGGATTCTAATCATTTGTTTTTGTCTTGTGAAATAGCTACAGCTCTTTGGAATTACATTCTTGACATTTTTGGTTGCAGATGGTCATTGCTTGATACTATTAACTCCATATTGCAGCACTGTGTTAATTGGGATTTCTCTATATAGATCAAGAATATTTTTTTGACTGCAGTGGCGTAACTCATGCATGTGATCTGGTATGATATAAATAATTTTATTTATAATAAATACTCATTCATCCTCACTACAGGTAGGACGCGTATTCTCATTGCCATCAAGGATGCTTCATCTCTCCAAAAATCTCGTTGTGACAACTCAATTGATGATTTTGAGATCCTTCACCGTCTTAGGATTGCGTGTTCTTACAGGCAGCCTAAATGAACCCTTGAAGTTTTATGGAAATATCTACTTCTAGGATGGATCATGGGGAATGTTGATGGTGCCTCGAGAGGGAACCCGGGCCTGGTAGGTTGTGGATCCATCATTAGAGACTATCCTTGTAGGTTCCATGGATTCTTCTTCGGTTGTTGTAGTACGACCTCAGCATGGGAAGCTGAAATGTTGGGAGTGATTCATACTATGAATTTTTCCAAGAAAAAGGGTTGGACCAAGTTCTGGGTTGAGAGTGATTCAACCAATGTTGTCGAAGCAATCTGGAATGGGGTGGGGCACCATGCATGTCCTCCCCCTTCTAGATGGATGAATTTCCTTGATTCACTCATGGATCTCAACTACATTGCAACTCATCCTTTTAGAGAGGCAAACATGGTTGCTTATAGGCATTCCAACAAGGGGATCAATTAGGATATTACCTAGCTTTTTGTTTTCCCTGGTGATCTTCTCCCGTTTTATGAAAAGGATTGTAAAAAGATTCCATCTTTCAGACTTTTATAACTCCTTTTTATTATTCAATAAATTGTATCTTGGTCAATGACTGAGGCACCACCTTTTAAAAAAATGTATTATAAGCCTTATTATTATTAGTAAAGACTTATTATATGTGTTTGAGTGAAATCCTAAGGAGGTTTTCCAAAAGAGTGGTATGTTTCGTAACTAATTTTTTTTGTATTATCCATCCCAATATGTTTTTAAAATATTCATAAAATGTGGCGATATAATTATATAATTACATTTATTATAATAATATTTTATCATTTTAATTTAATAAACTATTTCCACATTCTCCTATATCAAATGGAGAATGAAACTATCGATCACATGTATGGCTGGCTATCTCCACACGAACCTCTATAATTCAAAATTCATTACTACCTCTCATGATTGGTATAATTACATATTTAAAAATAATATTTTATATTTATTTAATATTTATACACTTGTGTTTATAATATGAAATATACCTACTTAAATTCTAATATGTTGGAAAGTGATAACATTGCTAGTGTGTACATGAAAACTACTGCATCCATAAAGCAATGTCATACGTTTTTCATTTTATTTTGAAATGGATGGTACAAAGGATAGATTTAACGAAAAAATATGTTATATATTAAATAAAATTATTTTTTAATGGTTATATATTATTAAACATTCATTCATTCCATCCATTGATAAAATATAAAATAGTATACATACGTACATACTATAAATTTTCTCTATTAGCAGTGTAATTCAATTTATATATCTATATTTAATAGATTATTATAAACACAACTTTAATTAATATAGAATATTTTTATATCATATTAAAAAATTTAGATATTATAAAAAAATGATAATGTAAATGGAATAAAAAAACAAACCAAATAATTCATGAAAATCAAGGTTGATATTTCCGAATATGTGATTTTAATGTGGGATTGATAATAAATGATTAATAAAATATTATAAGTAAATAATATATGATATGATATATATGATTATGAATCATTAATTGTTTTATAATAAACATTAATTATATATATATGTTGTATTAACGTGTATGACTAATGTTGAGACTTTTGGTAACTTATTTTCATCTCAATTTTATTTTCGTAGGACACATACCTTATTAACCACCACTTTCTTTTGTGAGGTGTATATATACTAAACATTAATGAATATTTTGATATATATCCTATATTTTTGGGGATATAAACATTCATCTTTGGATATTCATTTCCCGGGGTTTTTTATTCGAAAGTTAATAATATAATAAGTTTTATGTTATAATCTTATTATTTATCTAGATTGATTATGACAATGCTTATGATGATGCAATATGATGCCATATGACTCATGAAAAATGTGAATTTTATATTCCTCAAGTTATTTATATTGAATAAATGTCTCCATTTCGTTTTTTTCACTTTCAATACTCAATATACTAAAATACTGTTTTAATGTATAATAAACATTATTTCACTTTTTAGATGAAAATATTTTTATTCTCAATGCCCATGTTTTCTAAATATTTTGTATAGAATGTTTTTACAATTATCCAATTATTTTTTCATGAAATATTTTACTATATTTTATTTTTTTAAATTTTTGATATGGTTTATTGTAGTTGTTTTTTAACAGGTATCATTTGCAATCATTACTAAAAAAGAATAACGGAATCAATTTTTTAATGTGTATGATATGAATGAAATTTACCACCATAAGGAATTATCAATGATTTATATATTATTTCATAAGATTACAAGGATATTTTAAAAAAAATGTATTCTAAAATATGTGGGATGTTTTTTTTAATTTTTTTAGTATTTTTTTCAAAATTTAATGGATATGTTCATCATCAAATGATCTAAGATATCCTTTAAAATATTTTTCATCTATGATAATTATTTTATTTTACTTAGGAACTATTGGGGATATAATAAAGTTATTAAATCATTAATATTTATTCTGATGATTCATGATTATGACGAGGAGATAATTATGAAAACCATTTCTTTTCTATTAGTTATTATCAGATTAAATATTTATTATACCCATCTAATTTATTGGGGATATGATTTTATTCCCATTTTATGATATTTTTGGGAAAAAATGTTTAGATTATGTTATAGGTGGGACATATATCTACATCCAGTGCATTCGTTAATTATTAATTTTTTATTGGCTCAAAGGGTACACAATAGGTTATTTTAAGAATGAAAAAGGGGGATACAAAAGAGGTTACCCCAGGTACAAAACAAGAGGGTAATTGGGAGAATATTCCAATATAAGAACAAGTGGTTGAATGATAGGTTATCCCATAATCAATGTCGGTACATATGTGGTTATCTGAAGAATAACATTTTATGAATGTATTGGTTGGTATACTTGCCTGAAAATTTTCTATACTTATGTGTACACCATAAATAGTGCTATTCTGACTATTTCATGCTCCCATGTATTATAAATATTTATTCCTTCACCATTTATGTAATTTTAGCTACTACGATTTATGTCATGAGTCAAATTTTTTATATATGATATGTAGGATATACTTTTATAATGTTTTTCTCGTGTTCTCATACCCTTATTCTCATGTTATATTGATATCATCTTTGTTAACCATTAATGGGTATACAATCTCAAAATTATATATGATATATTTCCTAATGTTATGAAGAATGATATTATATGGGATATGTTGAAGTAGGGAGAAAATAATGAAGGACATAGTGGTAGATGATGTAGTTTTATTATGATGCAATTGTTTATGTATCCAAGATTACAAAGTCACTATACTGATTTTTTTGGAATGTATTATTATGTTATATAAGGAATATTAACATAATAATATGTATATATATTTATGAATGTTTTGGGTTTTTATAAATTTGGCAGTGACGAATGACATAAATAGTTTTAAAATACCTATGAAATGAAAAAAAATCCTTTTTTAGTTGAGAATTTGATTATATTTTGTGATCATTTTTTTAATATAGAATTCCACTATTAGTCATGAAATCCTTTGGATTTCATGAAATTAATTATCCATGGTAAAATTATTGGGTAGTATTGAAAGCTTTATTAGTAACAAAATCCATTTGTAACAGAGGAATACATATAAATTGATGAAATATTTATTGGATTCTCAATCATTTTGACTTCACAAAACCGTTTGGTAGTGGAAAAATAAATTCTTTGTCCAGAAACACATGGGAAATCATGAATTCTTTTAGAGTGGGGAATTTATTTTGTAGTCAAAAAACACATTTGGTAGTGGTGAATGATATATTACATTATTTAATAAAAGAAAACAACTAAAAAATTGTATTTTTTTTTGAGAAACAGAAGTTTCATATTGTCTCCCCATTTATATCATCCTCATATTATTAATAAAAAACCAACATAAAAAACTTTATAAAATCTTAAAACAATTTGAGACATGGTTGATGGTAGAAGCGATATGTGGATATGATTTAAAATTAGTGTGGAATGGGAAAGTGATCACAAGAAAGCCAGTGTCAAAAACATTTTTCAAGTTTTGAAATATATATTTAATTATTTATTTAATAAAACTTTTATAGTACTTTATTTATTTGAATTGTATAAAATAATCAATTATTTATTTTATATATGAGAATATAAGTTAAATTTTCATTATGAAAATATATTTAAAAACATTTAAATTACTCCCACAATTGTTTTTAAAATATATATGTATTCTTGAATATATTCATAAATTTATTTAAATTTTATTTCTGTGTAATATTTTATTTTTAATTAAATATTTTAAAAAAAAATAAAATTTAAATATTTCAAAATTTATTATTAAATTCTCGACCCAAATTCACATTATAAAATAATTATATAAAATCATTAAGAAGAGTAATATATTTATTTGTTATATTGAATGGGTTTTTTTCAATAATAAAAATAACGACAATATCATTGCAGAAAGTATCCATATTTTTTGATCTATAATTCTTTCTGCTTCAACCATTAAGTAAAAATGTGACATCAAATACCATCATCTCATTTTAGACTTATGTTTTTTTACAATAATACTCATACACATGTTTGATCAAGAGCATTTCATTTGCTAATTTTATCATTTTAGAATAGGTTCAACATATAATATAAAATAATGACACACAAAACATTAGAAATTAATTTAAAAATAATTATTTTAAATTAAAAATGAAAATAAAAAACCAAATAGAAATAAGTTTCATTAGTTTTTTATCCTTCTAATTTGATTAAGACTATTGATATATTATATTTAATAATTGATTACTGTGAAATATTTTATCATTATAAAAAATATTGGAATAAATTTATTAAATTATTCATTAACATTTAAATCATCCAAAATAATAATTGAATATATAAAATCATTTAGAGAAATATAAAAAATAAAATAATATTTTAATCAAAAAATATTTATATTAAATAATTTACATATAATTTCTGTAATCAAAAAAAGTACATAAATAATATAAATAAATTTATTTAAAAATTACTTTTTAAGAAAAAAATGGTACCTCCCCAATGATAGAAAATAATATAGTGAGAAATTCATTTCAATCCTATAGATACTCAACACATAATTAGAGGAATTAAAATAGGAAATTTGGGATGGGGACCCCTTTATTAAATTTCAACAGAAGAAATCCTGAACTCTATTCATGATTACTATTTATAGATTTCACAGGAAGCGTGACTGCGGATTATGATTTCAATAGGATATAAGAGAAAGTGTAAAACCTGTTATTGTTTTATATAATGTTGAATCCAGAATGGATTTCACGCTTTATGGGAGCCATAAATTTAAATATTAAAATCATAACCCTGTTTTAATAATTTTATTATAACAAAAATAAAAAATAGATAAAATTATACCCAATGTTAGAAAGTCATTTGTCCCCCAGAAAGTGGATTGAAGAGACATATAAACCCTTCAATAAAACCATACATTCAAAACTGATAAATATATTCACAATCCTGGCTAAAGATTGTTGTGATTTGATGAAATCAACTAATGTAAAAGGTTAACATTTAGAAAATATTTACATTTTAAGACACCAATATTATTTTCAATAAAGGAATCATTAAATTAGCCTATGGGAAAAAGAGGAGAATTATAGTATGATTTTGAAAAAATTTATTTTCTGAATTTAAAATTATATTCTATTTTTATATTGTCATTATGAGAATTATTATTATTTTAATAAAATAAAAAATTAATAGGAATAAATTGATTCTCTATTAATTGATAATGAATTTTTTTTAAATCATCGATCTATGGAGTAGTTTTCCTAGTATGGTGATAATAATATTTATTATTTACAAAGTAATGAATCAATGTATAGAAGAAAAATTATGCGTTGGTTCCAATATTAGAATTGGAAATGGAATGAAATTGGTGAAAAAATTTGTAAGATCATTTATGAAATTTGTAATTTGTTTTTTCACTTCTAAATCTATCACTATTTTTTGATGAGGTGTGTTCTTGAATTACCCTAGCTATAAAAAAAGATATGAATTTACTGTATTTAGAGATATTGATGAGGATACATTTCATGTAGTTTTTATAGTAATGAACCATACCGAAGTGCCTATTTTTTCCGGGACATTCATTTGTGTGCAATGACACATCAACACCTAGTTGCATGCATTGGATTCTATTGTTACTGAATATTCCAAAATTATTTTGGTATAAAACATCCATAATTTTTATTAGTGAGGCTTTATCCTTAATAAAATTGGGATGATGTGTGTAGGTTCCTCCATCCGTGGATCCCTCCATAAAATTATTCGCAATATATGAGTATCCCTCATAGAGCTAAGTATGTCTGTGGAACTCATTATTGGTTCCATCTCTGGGTAGAAACTGTTTTATTATGATACTTATTTTTAGTGATTCTAAAGGTTATAGAATAAGAATAGACTATAAATCAAAAGAGTATTAAAATTGGGTATCACTTGTATATATGGAAATTGTGAAAAGTGGTCACCTGTATGCTTTCTCGTAGGTGGGCATCGCAGGGAGGCGCCTCATTCATGGAACCCAAGGCATCTCATTTCAATACTAGGTTATCAAATTACAATGGAATATCTTCCAAGTACAACACTTTAGTCTTCCTATGTTTATAATGAGATAAAATTATGAGTTTGGTCATTAGATTAAGGTATTACGGAGATGGGGAGTGACTATTTAGAATGCCCCATGGTGGCGGATCGGGGAGGTAAGTCCTTAAGAAAGAGCACCTGAAACGTTTACCGATGTATGGGATACAAATCCCCATAGATGAGGATCTTGAAAGTTGTGTTCCATAAATGGTATATGTCATAATGCGAAGGATCATCTAGAGACTGGTGGAGGTGGATCAAGTTGGTGCACCCCTAGAAGGGGGGAACCTTGTTTTTCCATTTTTCAGGATTGAACCTCAATGATGCATCAAACATACCCTACCGATGGGACATAGATCGAAACCCACTTAGTTCAATCCCATAGATTAACACTGTGTGATAGGACCAGTCCATGTAGTTTAATGTCATGATGTACGGATTATAGGGCCATGAAAGTTGTGTCAACGAGTGATGGAATGGGGATTACGCATGGAAGCTTCCCAAATTGGAGGAATGATCTCTCTAGGATATGGTGTACTGGGTAAACTCGTGATAGAATATGGGTGGAGTGGACGTAGTACCGCGGTGTTGGGCTTGAACCTCACTGAGGCTTACCTCCTATCCCATTTGGTCGGGTTTCATAGATCATGGAGTGCATAAGTTAGTGTGGGTCTTAGGAATCAAATATGTCCTACGGATCATGAGGATATGTGGTATATCAGATGAGTTCCGAGTTCTATCAAATATGTAGTGTCCCCGGAAAATACCATGATGATTATGGTTAATGGGATTGAACCTCAGAAAGGATTCTTACATATCCAAGTTGGATGGGAATTTGAGCCCATGTTGTTTAATGATGTGTATTTGGTCTTAAAGCCAAGTAGTCCTATATATGGGGAATGGGATTGGGGATTATTCATATGAGCTTCCCATTATGGGGTTGTGGTTATTTTACACATAGAGGGATTACCATGGAAATGGAGGATGGGTGTCATGGTTTATCCTAACATCTAAGCTCACGTGGGTCATGCTCTTTTTGATAAATAAGAGAAATATACACCATGACAGTCTGGTCATGAAATATGTGCACAAAAAATATGGTTTAAGGATTACACGTATATTCTACATGAGGAGGATTCCATTTTATTTGAGGAGGATCTCATTCTTGACACTCATACGTGTCACTTCCAATGAAATGTGTTTGTGGATTAAGTACGATATCTTACCTCTATAGGATTCTGATTGGGTGATGTAGGAGGATATGACATCCCATGATAAGGATATACAGGAGACCCCATATTCATTACATGGTGTAAGACTATTGTTTAACATCTTTTCACAGAGTATTCTTGTTCTACGATGTATTACATCATAGAGTGTGGACATTGGTGACTCACTCCTTACCCCTTGAGATCACATAAATATCACACATAAAAACATTGTTGGGAGATGGATTTGACAATGTGAATGTGTATTGGGATGGATGAATGGTATGTAATGAGGTCTAGATTAGATTACACATGTGGAGAAGAAATTGGTTAGCTTACCTTTGTTGAGAAGCAATGATTTTGGGAAAACATGCACAAGGGGCATAGGGGACGACTCATGAGGTTCCATGAAGTCACTACATACAATCCTAGAAGGCTACAAGCAAGAGTTGTGTGAATGGAGTAAAGGATTATTGAAATAGTGGCTCAGAATTGGTTCTTGTATTTATATTCAATCCATGGAGCATTAAATAGGCCGTGCGTGGTTGAGAGAGTTCATGCGCATAAGGACAGGGTTACACATAAAGAAAGGATTGAACATTACATTGTAATATTGCATGGCCAGTGAGGCTTGCAAGGAAGAAGATCCCATGGGAAAACCTAAGAAAGGATAAAATAGGTTGGGTGTGGACTACACAATTCTGGTCTCAATCAAGTGAGGACAAATAGGGAAAATATCAAATAGGATCTCCACATAAATGATTCCTTGACTTTTGTGAGTCTGTTGATGATGAGCCATACGCCTAACAGAGAGGTGGTTTGGATTCCAGAATATCACACTGAAGAGGGGGTGGGGGTGAGCTAAAAAATATAGATGAATAATTTAGTGATTTTATAGAAGGCTTCGGTATTGGGAGATATTTTTTTGCAACTCTGACCTTAGTTAGCGTGTTGGGTTTGGTTTGATTTCATATTGGGTGTTCAAGAGCTTTCAAAGAAGCTTATGTTCTTCTAAGATTCATCACCATCTTGGTCACATCATATATATCCATTTAGGAATATTATGTGGAAGGGGCCTAGAATATGTCATATTGGACACTATTTTTTATTGTTTACAACTTTCAATCTTTCATGCACACCTCAAAACATTTTCAAAACATACTTGTCCCTCTCATAATGAAATGTTGAGTTTAATGATGCCTTAGGGTTCCCTAAAGATTGCTGGTTACACCTCCAAGAATTATTTGGTGACAAAAAATACCACAATTGGGAATCTATGTTTAAAGTGGATGAGATGGTCATGTTCTACGGGAACCACTGAATATCTATTTCGATTCCAACTATTGTGTGAAAAAAATTTAAAAGGGCACATAATATGCCTTACACATGTGCCGAAGGCTTGGTGAATGCCAATAAATATTAGGGGCACCCATTTCATAGTAACATTTAATTTCATCATGATATGTGTTCAATGCTCTCATGGTTAATGTTTGAACCATATCATGAAATACTTTTATTTAGACACTTCTTTCATGAATCTCTCATTTTTTTCAGGAACATAGATTATCCAAAACACAATCATTTTGTGAATTTGCAGTCTGATATTCCAAAAAGACTCACATCTAGTTCACTAATTTCCCAACATTATGTGAACAACCTTTAGAGTTTTCAAACCCATTCGAAATGGCCAACCTATAGGATGAAACTCATGTTGATGACACTTGTTCAACTCAAAAGGATGAGATGTCCCGGAACCATTATATTATTTTGGATAGAACGGTTTTATCAGACAACCAGAAGCTACTGGTCATGCTTGCAAAATCAAATACAGATTATTTATTGAGGGACTATCTACCACTTTAGAATATACGGATTCTAGATGAAGTGATCATTCCTGAATTCATTATATATTCACTATGGTCATGTTTCACACATGAAGACGATCTCCCACACTATATCATAAATATCCATGGAAACTTTTTTAGGGATCCTTGGTACCTCACAATAAATATATAGAATTAGTAGAAAAGGGCTATCATAGAGGATGAGCAAATGGTGGAATAATTACCTATTAGTTTTCACACTAACATCCAGATCATTATCGATGACAACAATACGGGATGGTAGAAAATTTTGGACATGAGATCTAAAAAAGACATCACCTGTGAGTGGGAAGGGCAATACTGGATTTCTATCGTGAGCTAGGAGTATGGTGTGGAACTATGAAAAATTATAATTAATGAATTGGTTTTGATATTTGCAGAACCATTTCAACCATCAATATGAGTTAGTGTTAGAGATCCCTATACTCTGATCCTAGGACACAAATACATTCCAACTCTACCATAGGGGAATACACATCAGTATGTGGGACATCCACTACCTTGTCGACATCCATCTAAATGGATGTCACTATGAAAAATTCCTATAACCATATAATACATGGGGAGATAGTGAGAAGACTCCAATACTAATGCAATATATCATGGATGAGGTGATAGAGAAGATAAAAATCCCAATTATTTCCCAAAATTATATCCTGTTCTTGTCATGGTTTGACATGTTTCTCAAGAAAGACCCAAAGGTTATATTTCAGAGCAACGATACATCATGTCTGAATGCATTGTAGTAGTGGAAGTAAATATCCTACTGGTTTATCAAAGAGTATGGATTTTACCATATGTAGGGGTATAATAATGTTGGAGGTTGGGACCCATTGATTTTTTACACTGATTTCCTAGCCACATTATTGAGAGGGTGGTTGTTTCTATTGAGAGACATGAGGATGGGAGTCTGTCCAGCGACATATGTGATGGAGATGATTCTAGATGCTGGGAAAAGGTTTAATCTATGAGTTCTCATGATATCGAGGATATACAACATACTAGGACATATACCAAGAGGAAAAACACCCAGAAGGATTTGTGGACAATTTTACATTCTTCATAGTTGTATCACACCACATATCCAAGGTTATGACTTCCCAAATTCCATTTGTCCTATGAATGAATATTTCTAGCCATCAAAAAAGGTCATTTATGATTTTATTATGAGGAAATTGGATGAGGACATAGAAAAAAATTATATTGGTAACCACGTGAACATAATTTTCCTTCCATTCATGACATCAGTTGGTCTGATGGTGGATGACCTGCATCACTCATGGGAGAATCAGTATTACCTATAATGTTTTAGGAGTTGATTTTCGATTGATCCATGTGATGAAATGGTATTCAATTAGCCATGTATTCCATCCCATTTCTCCTGGAATTTGGGATACCTTCAATGGGTAGTGAAGAGACTTAACATGGGGGGTGCACCAAGATCGACAACCTTGTATCCTTCTCTAGTTGCAGTATATGATGATAATAATGGGATCTAGTGAAACCATCATATTTTCACCGACCAATGTTGATGATGGGATATCGATTCAATATGCCTTCAAATGTGTGGAATAATATTCATTTTCAATTATTATGAAGCATATAAGGGAGATTGAACCGTAATGAATGGATCCAGAGTAGTGGGGTGAAAGATGATTTTCTTCCTAGGAAGAAACCCAAGCATATATATTGACTCTGGTGGGAACTATAGAGGCAGATATATCATAGAGTGCGGCCACACCCAAGACACATGGAGTGGATTAATATCCAAAAATAGGATTGGGCCCAAAAAAATTGGATCCCATGAAGAAGATGTGGTATCATATTCAACCAGCTGTTCACAAAATATTTCAACTCATATGGCCTGCCTGGAGGCTCTGTGAATGTCACATATCTCTTAAAAACATTGGTGTAAAAAAAAGATATGGATGATTATGCATGTTATTGGGGGATGTTTGAAACACCCCTACCCTGGGAAAGTTTATTCTTTTCTAGGATTTTGATTGAGAGGAGATGACATCCAAGGAAGAAACTGATGATGAAGAATTCAAAGAATACGAGTCTATAGAATTGTAATCTTGGGGGAAGAAATCATGAAGGGAGTCCCCGATAAAGCGGTGAGATAATGGTATTAAAAGAATAACTGATGGAGTACCACGAGGTAATGCCTAACTTTCTCACAATTGCCTTTAACCATTCCCTTTCACAATCTGGATTCACTAATAGAATAATTTCTTAAATAGGAATATCTCTATACTATGTGAGGATCCCATACTATACGGGGTCATGGTGTGATAGAAATCATGGAGGATAACATTCTAGAGCCTAAAACATTGGCCAAAGTGGTCATTAGTGGGATAGAAGAGGATGATGTGGATAGGTAACATCACAAGATTCCAAGGTCCTCCTTTCCATTTGTCGAGGGAGACGGGGGGGGACACGTGGTATTCCTATAACGACACCCAAAATTAGTGTGGTGATTTTCTCAAGATAGTTCGTCATGCTGATTCTTGCACCTCATGGTTATGTCATATATCAAATTATTCAGTCGTGATTTGGATTTAATAAATCATTAAAATGATTTTTTTCATGTTCTTTATACCTTTTACCCAAACTATATAAGAAAAATCACACCCAATAATTAAAATACATAGTGTGTAAGGGTCTCATCTAGTGGACGTTCCTGTAGTTACATGGATGGTCATCAAAATACAATTACTTTCTATATGTCAATTATTTTACAGAGTCATAGCTATCATTTGATGGATCAGATTGATAGAGGATACTTCATTCAATGTAGTGCTCAAAATACATGAATTCAAACAAATGAATGAGGACAATGTATCTTTGGGATCTCTCAGGATGGTTGTTCCTGTTAATAATTACTCGATCATTCATGTTAATCTAACATTAGCACTAATTGAGTAGGAAACTACTACTTCATGTGATACCACAAGTGGTCCTAAACTCAATGCTAGAGGGGGAAAGTCTATAGAGGAATAATCTAGTGAGGACGACTATCCTCATAACCTGGTACCTAACCCATATAAATATATTTCGAATGTGTATACTGCTACAAAACAACTTGATGATTTTCTATAGAATGTGCCGGCAGATCCTAATGAAATGGATGCCTCTAATCCTTATGCACCCCATGAGAATCTAATCATTACATTTAGGGAATGTATGTGCATTCAAAGTTTCAAAGAATGGGAAGAATTTGTGAAAATGGGGTGCCTTATTGGGTAATTTAAACTTTGAATTGTCAATCTGGTTGCTGGAGGTACATGTGCTTAATTTATTAACATGCTAGTCCATGGATAACTCACCAATAATATCAAGGAGGGGAGCTGACATCGGGATGTCACATGGAACGAGTAGTCATCTGATAGTACGTTAAATCATCAAGAAGCCAACCTAGATATTCATCACATGGAAGAGAAAGATATTATATGTACCACCTTACTCAGAACTCAAATGGAGCTCACTGTCAAAATGAGGGCTAAACTGGATGAGTCTGAAAACCTAATGAATTATGAAAATACTCAAATATCGGTTCTCTAGGTTGAGTGTAGACATGAATATATATAATATAATTATCTTTATTAAGTGGCTACCATTGAGGAAGTAGAGCATGAGATGAGGAAACAAATCTTAGAGGTGACATGCCAGATTTTCGAAGAGTTTAAGATCGTGACCCCTATGGTAGATCCATATGGGTTGTTTTTTCAAGACTCATTAGTGGATCCAGTATGTAGATGAACCTTGAATTCATCGAATTTATTGTTTTCTTTTTACATTTGTCAATTAATAGAAACACATATTTTTATTATTTGATTATTTCACATCAATAATATTTATGAAATGAATAATGAATTTTCAATATGTTCTTATGGGTAGTTCTATGTGTGAGAAAAAAGGGATGAACATATAATTGATCATTTTGTATGAGAGTTCATGATAACCATCAATAACTCAGGGTCTTTTATTGCTATCTGAATGCTGTTATGGTTTGTCCTGAGAGATTTTATCACTATAAGAAATGGTTACATGATCAGCCAAATTGCTTCCCTTTTGTAAAGTTTAGCATGAACAAGATAATACCAAAGTAGTTAGATTTGACTCCCAACATGGTCGAATATAGATTTTGAATCAAAATACCTAATATATTGAATACAAGGATAGTGGAAGGGATGTATTAAATAACTACTGATCATGTTCGTAATAATGTATCTATACCATCAGCCGACAATTTGTACAAAAAATGAAGTTTGACCACTGAAAAACATTGAAACATGGACCCTATCTCATAATGTCATCCAAAATCTTCTCGGAAATTGACCCAAGATGGTTGGTGAGCCAATAAGGTTTGAGACTATTCCATTAGTGGGTCCCTTCAAAAAACAGAACTGGAGGATGATTTAAATAAGGGCCCCATGAAGCATAGGGGTTGGGTGGTGGAATGTTTGAATGGATTCAAACACTATTATAATTAAACTATAGTGTCTTGTAATACATTATTATAAGATTATTGACCTGAACAAAGATCAAAACTATCTTCTAGGGGAGCATCATCTTCGATGTCGAGCAACTGTTTAAAATGTGAAAAAAAGTAAGATGAAAATCATCAGAAATGGACCCCTTAAGAGAGGTTATATGATGTTTTACATTTTTACATCATGATACAAGGTTGATAGATACATTTTTTAATGTCACATAGTGAGGATGGTGAATGCTACATTTTAACATCATGTGATCCAGACACATCTCATTGATTCGTGTCTTGTGTTCGGGATGTCACACATATTTTATTATTGTACATACCAAACCCTAGAATGTTTTTTAATGTCATGTTTCAAGGAATATGTAAATGAAAATTCTAAGTATGTTTTTGTAGAATAAAAGAAATAAAAATGACCTGAATGATCTAAATGTGATATAATCACCACAAACTATTAGGATAGAAATAGTTGTCTATACGAATGAGGATTAAAGGACCCATGTCACTGCACACATCCATAATGGTGGTAGAATATTGTTTATAGTCATTCTTGGACTTATATTTCTGGTTTAATGTAACTAATTATTGGAACGATGGGAATCATACCTCTTGATATGGGAATATGTGTTGCAATAGAGTGAAAAACCAGGTATTAATGAGTCCTTAGGAAGATCAGTTTCACAACATATTTTCACAATGATGATCATTGTTTAAGGTGAAATAGTTTTGATCATAAGGGATAATTGTATCTCTACCACTACAATTCACACCCTATAATAATTCCTAACACTGTGTCAGACTTTCTTGATGTGTGAAATAAGTTATGGTACATAGGGAGTTCTTAACATGTGGGAGCATACATTGGGCTTGTTTCCAAGTGTGTAATTCCACCATGACACTAGAGAGTGGAAGTAAGGTAATTTGAGAAATTCAAGGTATAGATAAAGGGGATATTGGGGAGTAGAGATCGACTGTTCACCATGATCGAAACACAGGGACCACAACCCTATGGATCAATAATGGTGTAATCAAATAAATGATCAATTACTAGCATAGTCTGAAATACATGATTTATTTTTTTTTTCTACCAATGATCTATTAGTGTGTCATCCCATCGTGGGAGGTGTGACAAAAATGTCATTAAACCCTCACCATTAGGGTGGGGGGTTCATATGGATTTGACATATGGTGGAAATATGAACCCAGAATGATTCAATATGTGGAATTGGAATACAATGGAGAGATATTCTAACATGAGTGTTGCAAATAGTTTAAAGTATTATTTCATGGAACATGGAAAACTATTTAAGGCCACATTTCATTGACTATAAAAAATTTAATATTCATAATTCAATGAATATAAGTAGTTATCATAACGAAATTGAATTCATAAAACAACAGAGGACAAGGGGCCAAATGGATGATAAAATCACAGTGATACCCAATGATAATGTGTTGGGGAGTCACTACATATCCAAAAATGATGGGAATCAATCCGCATGAAGTTCCATAGTTTATTATGGTAAGCGACCAACACTTGTGGGGGAATCCTCTCTAGATATGAGACTATGACATCTTGTATTTTTTCATGAGGAATTCTAAATTTTTTGAGGGTAAAATTTCAGTTTAACATCATTCATTGAAGATATATTTCTATTAGTTAATGGTAAAAGAGTTGTACTATGGGGTGTGGTCACTAATTGGGTGAAAACTCTAAAAGTAATATTCCTAATGAATATGCCTAAAAACACAAAGGGAATGAGGGTCAAGCCCACACATGACATGAACATTACTAAACATGATTGCATATAGTTTGATGTCATGATGCTTTTACTTAATGGAGTCTAATGGGATGAGGATTTGTTAAACGTGTGGTTGGGCCTAAAGAAAATTTGTCAGGGTGTCTCTACATATTCCATAAAGAAAAGAATTGTTCCACACATAGTTCAGGAATATGAGTTGGTAGATGAGAAATTATGGTGGGGACGTCCTATTGAGGGAGGATATTATGCCATTTTTAAGTTTATCTTTATATGGAAAATACAATGGCACTATTTATTTTATAATCATTATGCTAGTATGATAGTAATACGTAGTTTAATGTCATGCATTAAATAGGAAGGGTGAAGGTTTTACAAGAAATATGATTCAAGGAATAACATCCACAACCCAATGTGAATGAGAACTGAAGTGGCCTGCACCGCATAATACATTTTCAAATAATACCTAAATACATTTTCATGTTTCGAAGCTCAAACTGTAAGGAATGAAAATAGATTATCATCAAGTTTCTTAGATGCATAGAGAATAGTTTATGGTAAGGTTTCCAAGACCACATTATTTTCGTTTATATTATTAGATTTTTTTGACCATGTGGGGTGGGGGGGTATCCAAAGGACATCATGATAGGAAGAAGATTAATGTAATTCAATGTGAATTTGGGCTTGATTTTCCTTCCACCGTATCACTCATTTCAAAGAAAAACTATACACAATTTCATGTCATGACGCTTGGACTATGGAAACATATATTAACATCATATTATAGGGATAATAATTGACTCCTTATGAAGTTTATTTCTTACGGAACATGGAATTAGTAAGAGGAGTGTTGTTCTCTAAATTCATACTGATTAATTACCATGAACCATCATGGTATTCCATTTGGAAAATATAAGGCTCTTCTCATTTGGTCCCCAACATTAGAGGCTTCCTGCTGGGTATCATCGGAATTCAATGTGAAAATACAATTACACAATTTAGGAGGGAGCAGAGGTGAACCTTCTTGTTGAACTACACATATATCTTGTTCTCGTGTCAACCAAAATTATGAAAGGGATGAATCCTATTATACTTTTAGAGCTCAAAGCTATGATATTTGAAATTCATCCATTCTATATGGAATCTTATGATCATATATAGTCGTTTGGAGCAATGGAAACTAAATATGGATGGGATGGACTACCTATTCACTATACATTGTGGAATATAGAGTCACATTGGTTGAATTACGAGTCTTCAACTGATAGGCCCAGAGATTGTTATGGACCTAGTCTGAACAACTCATCTTATTTTGGACCTCCATTTATACAATAAGTTGGATGGTTTTTTTATTCCGAAATCATCCCATTTTCTTATGCATGAGAGAGAGAAGTATGATTGGAGATTATGTTTCACTTATCATAAAAAACACCAACTCTATTACTCGAATGTATGTTCTATTTTCCATTAGAATAGCATGAGGAACTCTAAATTGATGGATGATATTGGAACAAATGAATTCAAAAAATGATTAGGAATTGACATCCATTTGGGAAATCACTTCTTCCTACTATGAAAAAAAATCCATTCTGGTTAGAATAATCCTCCATTGGTGGCAATTTGTGGGTTCATAGGGTCTCACCACATCGCATCATCATAATAAAAATGGATAAGAATACAAGATAGTGTGGTGGGTCCATAAATATTGATGAAAATAATAATCATATATCTTACAGGGATTTATTATATAGGGTAATTGGATGAAATCATGGACCATAGTTGGATATGAGTAGTGAAAACTTCATCTATGGTGAGGGAGTTTTATCCTAGCCTGATGAGTAACATAAGAAACAACATGGACTTTTTGTACAACATGAGGAATATATTATCTGTAAATGAAGTAGTGTATAATTACATAAAATCCATCAATACAGAAATTCTAATCAAGGTTGGGCATACTCTGGAGGGTAAACTACGCTTCACACTAACAGATTCACTCTTGTTCAACACTATCTGGTAGGATAATTCCATGCTGATTATTATAAATTAAAGGATTTGTACAATAAAAAGATTCATCCACTATGGAGGATACATAGAAATTATGTGGAAGAACATGTTGTCATGTGGTTTACCAATTGGCTATTATCATCATCTAGAATGATGCGAGAAATGATTCTCTGATGCACCACATGAATGAATATATCATGCTAGTAAAAATAATTAAAAAATGTCGATATAAAATATAGGGAATCATCTTGAACATTTTTTGATTTTGGAATAGAAGTCACCTATTGAGGAGAAGTTATCTGGTCTATCACGAGTGTGCTCTAATAAAAGAACTAGTCCGAGATTCTGGATGACATAATCATCATTGATTTGTTTGATTACTAACTTAGAGTCTACCATAAAATGAAATCTGGGGAAATCAACAAATAGATTTAGAATTAGACTATAAATGGTATCATAATACTCTACATCATTATTGGTAAAGCCTTATGATATAAGGAATGTGTATGGAGAAAATCTTGCTCAGGAGTTATGAAGAGGATTCCCAGGAATACCCTATTGAGCTAGGGGTCAATTATCCATCTTATAGTTGTGCTTAAGGGGTCACAATTGAAATGAATGTGAAAACATGGGGTGACCTAGTCCAGTAAGAGGACAGATTCAGCTTGGAAATCTGCATATAGTGGTTGCACCTTATGGTTTTATTGGTAGCTATAGTTTCTACCAATGTTGAACCCTTGAAAACATTATGTGGAACGAATATGATGTTGAAAAGTTAAAGGATCACTCTCTATAGTTCTAGTAATCCTACTAATATTGGCCAATTCTTAATATACATCAGTGGATCCATATGGGACACCAACTATATCTTGTGATAATGGAAATAGTGTCACAACTTCATAATTGTGAAAAATAGAATGAGGTAACTCTTCTCTATAAGAGAATATATGGACTCTGTGTCTTGGAGAAAAATATTGAGATATTACAAACTATCATCTAAACCTTCATTATTCTTCTGTGAGAGTAGGGCACTGAGTGATCATTCCACAGAGGTCATGGAGAGGAACATATTACTCCTTGAGATGATTGGAATCATAACTAGAGGCTATAGAAGTCACTACTAATCTTATTCAATTGTGGAAAATAAATATTTATCCCTCTTATAGAAGGTTACTTTAATCATGAAACTAGAAAATTGATTACACTTTCTAGACATATTAATGATGTATCAGCGTATATAGGGTCAGTAGACATGACAACCGAAGAGCTCCCAAAGGTATATCAGAGGTGGAATATGGATGATGGAATTTATCTTCTCTAGAATGATCTTGATGCCTCTATTTAGGACAATGATTCTTGGGAAATTCCAAGTGGTAACACAGAATGCACACGTTAGAGGGTTCATAGTCGTATGTTGGGAGTAGAGGAAGACAAAAAATTTATCAAATTTTCCATACCCTAGAGGGATTTTACAACCATTTCATCTATTTAGAACTACACTTGAATCCCAATGATCAGTATAAAGACACAATCCATGGATCAATAATTTTTAGAAACTTCATTCTATGGACCAATGGTAACTAATGGATAAGAGAAGGTCCCTTGTGGTACTCTATGGATGGTAGAATCCTCATCTTCAGGGGACATATGGTTCTGATTGTATCATAAATATCCATCTACGAAGGATAGATCTTGTAACTTATCCATTGAGTCAATCAATATATTTGTAAATAGAAGAGGAAAATCACCCTTTAGGAAATGACAGTTGAGGTCTCAAAAGGAAATATAGACTCTGATATGCTTTTTCTTATTCTTGATTAGGGAAATTTTGCATAACCACTTTGGGATATTGAACTTCGATGAATAATTAGGAATAAATAAGGTTATTATCTTCATCCTCAACCATATAACCTAAATAAGGGTTCATTTTCTAGTGAGAGTGAGTGAAACCGTGATGGGTCACTGGGATACCATGATGATGGATGAAGACATGAGGGTCTAGTCATGATATTTCATTATAGTTTGATGAAAAAACACAATGATTTCAATTAAATAAATCCATATACCACTACAATTAAGTTGTAGGAATAGATGCAGTAATCATCATTGGCCTCATATTCGTCTTAGTGCTGAGATTATCCTTACTTGACTCATCAGCAGTGGTGGAGATTCCCTCTTCAAATGTAGGAAGAAAGTATTCAAAATCATCTTCATGATTTCATGTACAGAAATTAGTGGTAGTATATGGTTCATCCATGTTGAATGATCCTAGGGTAACACTTGTGACTGCTTGAATAGACATAGATCCTCACTAGGGGAAAACTCCTTCGTTGAAT
Organism: Viscum album; assembly: GCA_963277665.1. Lineage (NCBI taxonomy): Eukaryota > Viridiplantae > Streptophyta > Magnoliopsida > Santalales > Viscaceae > Viscum > Viscum album. The sequence goes on along the minus strand of OY728153.1, from coordinate 519,236,161 downwards.
CTAGGATCACAGAGGGAGACAAACCAATTCTTTATGGTCTTCAACCACAAGGTTAATTCTTGATTTCAATGCAATGCTTGTGGGTCAGATTATGTCGGTTCAACCCAAGTTGACAAAATAACCATGTGGGGAATACTATTTTAGTTATTGGGTGAATATAATGATAAAATACATGGGAAAAGGATTCTAGTATTACCCAAACAAAAACTACATAGAATTAAAAGAGAATATTCTTATTTTCATTGTTCTTATGAAAACAATTCCATTTCCTCTCAGAAATGAGAAATCAATTTTCCATGTTTGGTTTCATATCCTCCAACTGATGAATTGGAAGGATGAATGCTTCTTTATATTATATCCACTTGATGGATACAATGGTGGTGTGCCCTGCCTCACTCGTCTGAACATTCATTTCCTTGAACATGTAGTAGTTTGCATCATGGAATGGGGAATTATAGAAGTCGAAGGGGGATGAATCACCTTGGAGAATTACCAACAATCCATTGATTTAATATATAAGACATTGTTGATTTGAGGTGGGGAATTACATATTTAGATAGATCCCTAGACTACATATTAATGTGTTATAGGCATAATCCTTTGAGAAAACCCTGAACATATTGTTTTCTACTGAGCCAAAAAATGGGGTCTTTATCTGATTATACCGCACAGTCTATGCTCTGATCTATCGTAATATTGATTATTTATGTCAGAGGGACTAAAATATAATTTATTCAATTCCATCTTGATGACCATATGGGTTTGGATATGATTAATACTATAACCTATATCGAATAGACAATGGTGTACATCAACACCATTGAACTTACCAGGGATGTATAATGTAGGAATGTTCCCCTGCATAAGGGATACCCCATCATATCTCGGTACAATTAGATGATGTATTGGAACTATGATCGTTTAACCTAATCAGCACATAATTGTTCTTCCACTGATACATCTATTTTGAACTGGAGGGGTATTTTAGTGGATTCTATGTGGTATTTTCTAAACTCTTCTATCATATAGTGGCCCTTGAGGATCGATTATATTGTAGGAATGCAATAATGATTCTTCAATACACTGTACTTCCCAAAAAAATTCACATTTATACCCTCAAGTGGTCTCTCTTTGGAATGATCCATGACTGGCACATCTACCAGAACCATTGGATATTGGATGGTTCTAGAAATGTCATTAATCTCAACAAGAAACTATCCTCGCATGAATAATGGATGATTTTAGGATTGGTAAGATATGGATTTAGTTGTATGTTCACAATCACGATGCAACTATGGCTTCTCTCACTACCTAATGTGCATGACCAGATATGGCAGTGTGTTTGAATAAGCGGACTGAGAGAACTATGCCTTCTATGCTCTATGAACATCATCCATATTGTCTTGTTAGAACTCATGGATTTGTTTAAATAGTTATCTTGGTCATTTTATAGGTTCTCATGTCCTTTGATTATTTTGAGATGACATCGATCGAAGAAACTGGACCGGATTGCCTGGTATTTCTAATCATTAGGAAAAATATAGGGGTCATACATCTAGAAGGTATTCATGGAGGCATACTATTTGTCATTATTGAGGGAATATTCTTATTCGGGGAAGACTCGGGGATCGATTCCCATCTCTAATGGTTAGAAATCACTGAGCATGTAGGATGGATTTGAAGCTAGTAAGGGAATTTACCTTCTCTTTTTTAATCAACATCTAATATTTTATGACAAGGAAGTTTCTTATGTCTATGTTGAATAACCATCCCAAAAAGTAATTTTGACTTTAAGAGGTTCAAGCTAGCTTATATGTGTATATATAATTACATGGAAATTTGAAACTAATATTAATGCCTACCAGACATCATAATTTTGAGTATTGTGGTAGGAAACTTTTTTCCTTTCAATAGAACCCTTGTTGTTGTTGTTGATTTTTTGTGGCGGTATTTTATACGTGTTCAATGTAACATCCTACCATTAATACACCATTTTATAAATGGTAAAAGATAAATTACTTTACCACATATCTTTAATTAATTATATGTTCGGAGATTATGTGGTCCGGAAAGTGGTTAGGTTAATTAGTGAGATTGGATTCCAATGGCCTCAAGCACTCTGGCAGTTTTAGAAACCCTTTCTCTAAAGTACTATGAAAATTTCTAGGACCTATGATACATTGAAGGAACCAGGTCTAGTTTCTCCCATCTGAAAAAGGAACATGGGTACGATGTGGGGCTGAGTTGCTTTCTCTCATGTAGGTGGCTAAACATGATGAGGTAGTGCCGAATAGTTCTTCAATTGACGGGGCTGAGCAGGGAGATTCTATTATGCTTATCAAGGTTGTACCTGGTGAGGATCTTCCTACAATAGCTCTAGTACCACTATGGGACCTACATATACTATGAACATAGACTCATCTTTGGATGTTCATATTACACTATACTGAAAATGAATTTGATGTTCCTACATGGATTTCAATAAGAATGCCACTACGAAATGAGCCTTTCCAGAAAAAGAATTAAATATGCATGGCATGTTCTGATAGATGAGGTAAGATAAGAGTTCGTTCTTGATGTCACCCATACTTATTTAAAATATATACTCTTGGTTTAGCACTATATTTAGTGAATAAGTGAGGCCTTTACAATGGGTGAAAAAGTTTATGTCGTGCTCATCTGACAATTCCATTAAATTGAATTGGAAAAATATACTTATATTTGAGGTGGTGGAACAGAACATGTAATAGAACTATTTGTTGAGGTATTCCCAACCTGTGATAGAACCAATGGATAACTTGATATAACCAAAAAACATGCCCTTCCAATTTCTATACAAAAACTCAGATCTTGATGGATTCTTGTTGCTCCTTGGACACCGACATGGGTTTTCAATTTGAGATAAATTATTACAGATGCTACATTGGGTTTCCCATCCCATTAAAGGGGGAGAATGTATGATTACTTAAATATTGTTTTTCTCATATATTTTCCTCCCATTCTAGATATAGTTTACCATCAGCTAGGATTGACAACTTTCATGATTCAATGGGCTTTGGGGAAAGCCATGAAAGAGACCATATAATCATCCTAGTGGTGTTTTCTATATTTTCTAGGATCACTAACCAACAGTGTATTGATAGGCTTGTCAACATGATTTGAAGGATCAGTGGCTCATTGAGAATCTTGATGATGATCTTTTGGAGAAGCCTGATCTAGATCATAAGGGATACTGTTTCTTAGATTTGGTAGATTTGGAAACACATACCGTAGCTGTTTTCCGTTAAATCTTATTTCTAAATAGTATGGATGAACTTGATCGCTACGATCAATCAAGGGAATCTTGATGAGAAGTACCTATGGCTGATCCTACTGCTGTAGTGGGGGGAGTAATGTGATCCTATCAAGGAAGTCAATAATCTGGGTGTCACTTAGTAATGATCTAATTATTGATCCAATTATGATATTAGATCTACTGACGTAATTAATAAATTTGTGATTATCCTCTTTATTCTATAAAAAATCATATCCAATAGATGGATGAGTGGTCCCTTCTCATTGATGGGATTTAAAATGAGGGGTAACATTGTTGTGGTTTCCCCCGAGACCAAATGTCTACATTTCTCAGTGTGTGTTGTCACCTATAGGACAAACCTGATACTGTGATTCCCTAGGAAGTATGATTTCTTTTTCTATCCCTCCATTAGTGTCCCCATCCATTGAAGATATATTGGGACAACAATTTTTATTGTTAGGATACATCGGGAATATACTCGATATCACAAGATAATTCTAGATGTTATATGATAGAAATAATGTGGAGATTATTATATTGACCCATCCACAAATATGAACAAGATGAGACACATGTTCAATGATTCTATAGAGAACTATGAATCTCTTGATGTATCATTGTTTAAGGGTCTAGTGGTATCTTGGTGATGTGGAATTGTGAGCAATTGGGAGTTCTTCCCACTCAACCCTGGGGCATTGTTGATCGATGTCATCAACATGATATTGGTTCCCCTAGTATACCAACTAGAAATCATGTATGAAAAAAATGCATTAACCAAATTTTATTGTGGAAGAACGTGACCTAGGTTTCATTGTGGGACTCTAGGATATAGATATTGAGAACTGTATTGGCCAGAACTGACTAAAAACTAAAATGGGGATAGATTATCCCACCTGATTCAGTGTTCATAAGAGGGTCCTAGGTCTTGGATGTCCCCTGCATCAATTAGAAGTGGATGAAAAGATGTAATAAGCACCAATTTAGATTGTTGTGGTAGTGGTATAGCTAGTGGAGGATCTACTGATTTTGCTAACAGATTGTTTTATGCTCAGTTTTCTCTCAAGGGAGACACTGGTCCCCTCATGGAATACTTATAGAATTTGGTGTTTAGAAACACCTCATGTTCAAGGAAAGTGGTAGTAATCTACAGGACTGTCAGATTCGCTTGCTCTATCATTCCCCAGAACAATCATCCCTAATCTTGAGTAGAGGTATAGAATGTAACTAGGGATGATATGGATGACTAGACCAAGATAATCTAAATGGTATCCAAATCATCCTACTCCAGCATGAACCTATGAAGAGATTTTTGTATTTTATACATTTAACCTTTAATGATGAAAAATCATACCTACTAGGATCCTTGACCAGAATCTGATGCATATGAATGTGGTGATGGATCCATCACAAAATCAAATTGTTCATTGAATCAGATAAGAGAACCAGATTGAAAATGGTGTGGATATTCATGGAGATTTGGATTTGGTGATGATGGGACTCCCTTCTCCCACATGACGGTTCTTCAGGGTAGTTTGGATTTTCACCTCAAGTAGGACCTTATGGGTGGTTTTGAGGATTTGGGGAGGACCTCCAATTTTATTGGATGGGATACAAGGATAGACCATATAATTTGTAATAAGAGCAGGGAGGACCCATACTATGTGTGTTGACATAACATTGGTACCACTACACTGTTTAGTGGGAACATGGGTAGGAACTTCATGTTGATAAAGAGAATGTGGAGGGATCATCCTTTGTATGTTGAAGGGTATGAAGAATTTTCACTAATCAAACAAGTCATAGGGGGTACCTCTATTTTGAGATTCATGAGTACAGGGAGGTCCTCTGTTGTGGTTGGTCGAAACATGGGAATGGCCATCATGTTGGTTGGCTATTGGAAATAGACTAACTCGAGACTAGATGTCAATGAAGTAAGTTGGAACTCCTATTTGATTGATACATAGACCATGGGGAGGACGTCAATGTGGATTGTGAGAGATGGGAGGACGTCCACTAATGATGGAAACTGTTTAGGGAGGACCTTTGTACTAAAACAAATTATCAAGGACCCATCCATAATAGATTATCGTGACACCCACAGTTCAATGATTCAACCCAACTTCCTTATAGGGTTTCTAATGTATCGATCCCTACCAGACATTAACGGGTCTCAACTAGGTAGTAAAAGGGAGATGAATTGGTACACCAAGTGTGGGATGATCCACTGAATCTATTGAAGATGATGACCCATGTCAGGAATCTTTTTGATCTTGGGACCAACAAAAAAATTGGTTCATTTAGAATGGGACTTTCAGAGCAGGGGTGTAGTCCACTTGCTCCTCAGCCTGTGGGACCGGAAGACGATGGCCTGGACGAGTCGTAGAGCGAGACCTAATTGACATATCCTAGGTAGTAGTCCATGTAAATAAGACTCAAAAATCCCCCACATCCTCAGAATAGGAGATAAAGCTAGAGGATCACTCTGGGGAGAGGATCATCAAGTGATTTTACCTTGGATTGGTTAAAAGTGGCTCACTTTGCATTCCATAGTGGTGAGGGGTTTGGAAAGGAACATAATCATATGGGTCACAGAGGGTCATGTCCCTCATGGTAATGAAATCCTCCTACTTCTACCATCATATAACGATGTTTATCACCATCCTCTAGATGATCTTAGTGGGTGATATGGGGTGTGGCCGCCAAGTAGCCATAGTCATGGGTGATGACATGAAGGAGGTGGTTTCATGTTGGGTTACGGTGTTAAAATTTATCTTTAACTTTTGTCTAGAGTAATTTTTTGACTAGTTTCTTGTACCATGGATCCTATAATGAGTATGATGTATCAATCAATATGAATACATGAAAAGTAATGCACAGTTCCCCATCTTCATCCAATCATCTATAATTAAAGAGAGAATGATATATATGCGGATGATGTCACATATCAGAATGCCCAATGTTTAACTACCCCAGTCTCTAGTGAGTTCCTTTTGAGTCCCAATGTTTTCATAGAGGATCCTAGCACCAGATAGCTAGATCACATGACATGCTAATCTATTGTTGTTTCAAATTCTACATGCAACCATTTTATTGAGAATATTTTCATAACGGGTTCACCATTTCTTTATCTAAGGCTTTACTTAGGCTCTATACACATGTACGGAAATGGTTGTGCATGTTGGATTTCCTTGTTTCCCCACATTAAATCTTTCAAAAGGTGGTAGTAATCAATCACATTGATCGATTATGTCCTATCCTTGATTGAAATAGGATAATGCGATGTTGGTTGCCCCTTTCATGGATCACTCCAAAAAAATCATTACCTAGTTTGGGTTTTCTTCGTAGAGTTATGTATGTTCATAGAACTCATCTTTTTACCATTGATTTTCTAATGCTTGTTAATTATTCTTCTACTGTCGAAAAATTCCCTAGGGTCTTGACAATGTAGAAAACATTATTCAGGAGAGTAGTAATGTCGGGAATCACTAGCATCTCTTGATAATGGAAAAATTGGTAACTTGTATCCTTCCTCATAATATGGATTCACGTGAATATAACTGAAGTCCACCCATGTCGATCACGAGGTGTCTAATTCTAAAGGAAATACATATAATGCATTCAACTCAAACATCCAATTTTTAGCATTGGTACACATTTTGAGTCATGATGTGTTTTTATCATCTAATAGAGATAGGGTGAGACTAATATGAATTCCCCATGGATGCTGAACATAGAGGCACATCCCTATAAGGAGCAGATGGAATTATTACTGTTGGATGGATCAGAAAGACCCATATAATCTGATCATGGATGGTGACTTCCAAAAGATTATATTTAAAACAATGATGGTTTTTTAGGCACTGTTGGAGGTGGATAAACGAGGATCACCCTTATGAGGGGGCACCTTAGTATACTAGTTTCCAGAATTGAACCATAGAGAGGTGTCAAATGTACCCTTATTAAGGGACAGAAAGAAAATCTCAAGTGGATCGATAATAAAATTTAAATTCTTGTGAATGGACTATTCCTTGTAGTTTAATGTCATATTGTATGGAAAATCGTACCATGAAAAGATCATTAATGACTGATGGTATGCTACCTGCACATAGAAGAATCCTAGATGGGTAGCATGATATCACTAATATGTGGAAGACTGGTTAATATTAGGATGGATTATGGGTGGAGTGGATAGAGTACCGGGGTTTCAGGATTGACCATTCACGAGGTTTCCTATATATCCTAGTTGGTTGGGAATCACATTACTTGTTGTTAAGAAGTCAGTGGCGGGATTATGCATCGAAGAATCCCTATGGATCTAGAAGAGATGATGTCCCTCATATGATCATCATGATCTTGACTAGATTTGGATTCCCCAGAAAAGACCATGTTGGTTATGGTTGATGGTATTGGAACTTAGAGTTGCAACCTATGAATCTTAGTTGGTTGGGAAACAATGTTTTTATAGTTTTATGATGGGAATTAAGGCTTAACCATGGTGAGGATTCCAATATATAGAGCATGTTTAGGGGGATTATGAGTAGGAGTTATATGTAAGTGGGTTCATGGTTGGGGATTAATCCAGGAGGGATGCATATGGGAATGTTGGTTGGTTTTCAGGATCACTTCAAGCCTCTATGAGCGTGTGAGTCATGCTTGATGTGAGAAACAAGAGGAAAGAACTCCATTCCGGCCATGTCACAAAATATGTCCCATATTAGATTGTGCAGGTATTACATATTAATGTTTCCTATGGTGTATGTCATTAAATTTTTGGATGATCATATTCCTAGTTTCTAACACATGGATCATCCTATGATGAGCTTATTGCACAAACACATAAAAGATTCCCTAAATGGAATCCCCATCCAGTGGAGGAGGAGGATGTGGCAATCCATGATGATCATACAAGGGGGACCCCGTATTCCCTTCATAAGACAAGAATAAAATTTAACATCATATTCCATGGTGTGGGTTCTAGGAAGTCTTATTTCATGACGTGCATACATTAGGGACTAACTCTTTACCCCTTGGGGTTATATAATCAACACACATAAAATCATAAGTGGTACATGGCTTCCGAAATTCCAATTGTTTATGTTGGGGAGGAGTTTTGCGTCATGATTTTTGCACTAGAATTTATTTGATGAGATGAAAATGTGGGTTTAAATTCATACGATAAGAGTTAAAAGGTATGGAAACATGTTTACAAGTGGAATATGGGAAAACTCTTGACAGGCCACTAAGTCCTTTCATTAAATCCAAGAATACTGCACATAAGAGTTTCCTGTAAGGAGTAATTGTTTCAAACATGATGTGTTTAGACATGGTGCATCGACACAATAGAAATACAAGGATCATCAATGTGGGGAGTTTGTAAGATGGAGTTCTTGAATAGAAGTATGGGCTTGCACACATCATTGTACTGTTGTGTGTATAATCCAAGATTCAGGTAGAAGGGTCCCATTTGCACAACAAACATGGTATAAAAAAGGTTGGGAATGGATTACCCATCTATGGTCCACTCTAGGGAAGACCCATTGGGATCCAATCACACACTATTTCAACTTTTAAGATTCTATTCCTTTCATGAAACCACTTTTGATGAATCTTATGCACAATAGATTGGGATTCCAGCTTCTGAAGGATCACCATAAAGTAAGGGGTGAACTTCAATATTTTTAAATTCCTTAAATTAGTAGAGATATTGATTTGGTTACATAATAAATCTTACAATATATTTTGATATTACTGAGGAAACAATGGTTAGTTAAATGTCACATTGGGAATGTAAGATTTTTCCCTGTGGATTTGGTTCTTTCGTGCATGGTAAACGTTTTTTTCACATATTCCATAGCCGTTTGAGTTGATTTCACAAAAGGTGCATAAGATATGTTTTATTGGGTGGAAAAGTATCATTCACAAGCACTTCAAAACACAGACACACCTTTCATGGACCTATCATAATGTTCTATTGAAATGAATGATATCTTGGGTTTACCCAAATATGGCTAGTAGAAGCTCCAAGAGGAATTTGTTGAAAATATATATTCTGTTGGTTTTCATGATATTTTAAAAAAAATTGGAATATTATTCAAACATAGAGGGTGGGCCTTTTGAATTATTTTCGGATGGGTTTTAATGAGCTGGAAGCTTATAATAAATGAATTATTTCCTTGGTCCCAAATGTATATTATCCCAATACGGTTTTAGTTCATAGTAATATGATTTGTGTAACATAATTTATAAATTATAAATAATGTTGTTTGATAAGAGTCTGTGAAAAATTGTACCTTTTATCATTAAAAAATCATGAAGTGCTTTACCCTTATAATTTAATAAATTACAATGTGGTTATTTTTCATGAAGCATTCAATTTTTTGAAAAAATAGTCTATTAAGAAGTGATTTTTGAAGGATTTGAAGCTTGACATGATGAACGCGTATGATAAAGTGGACTGGGGTTTTGGGGTACTAACTCTCCAAAAATGTAATTTCAATGATGTATGGGATCAAGAAAGTTTTCAATTCATTATTATAGTTTCATATAAGGATAAGGTTAAGTATGATATTTATAATCCTATTAACCAAATAATTTGATTATTCCAAGTAGATTTTATTTTTCCATCTATATTTGTTATTGTAGTGTATTATCTAAATTGGTTTCTAATATAATTTTATAGTCCATGATTTATAATATCATATCTAGTCGAACTAGTATGCCTATTTCTCAAATGTTCCTTCAATATGACTATATATTATTTTCTATGGATAAAATTAATAAATTGTAGACTATGGCTATGATAATTATATATTATAATGGACCATCAATATTGAAATTATAGTTTTAAAATGATGAATCTTTTTTATTACAGGAGTTCCATGGGAGAGGTGCCTTGAGTTTGGATCTTTTATTTAGTTGAAGTTAGTTGATAAGAACAATAAATATATTGGTATATTTACTGGTATTTTGATATGTGAAAAGGATTTAATTAATTTGGTTATTGATAATTTCTTCAAGAACATTAATGGTTGGATGGGTATCTATTTATCGAATTTGGTGAACTAAGTTATTCTTAAATCATTTTCATATGATATGACATAATATGTATTGTATTATTTAAACTTCCTGATATGATTATTGATCACCCCCATAGTTATTCATAGAAATTTCTTGTGTAAAATCATCAATGGTAAAAACAAGATGCAATTGGTATCAAGGGAGAATCATTTTTTTTATAATTTTATTTTAAAACTCAAAATGTATTTTAGAATTAATATATATTCAATTTCTAAAAATGAATTATAATTATATTTTTTATAAATTATTCAAGTAAATTATTTTTTAAATATTGAATATTAATATATTTGTTGTATAATATAACAAAATATCCTTTTACATTGTTATAAAAGTGATATTTCATTTAAAAAACAATGAGAAACCCTTTTTGACAGAATTGGATAATTTCTAGGTGCCTTATAACCAATGATAAATGTCTCCTTAGTACTTTTTTTAGAAATGTATTGACTAGAAAATATAATCATTATTCAGTGCTTCAATATCCTAGAAACCCATAAAAAATGCACACACATAGTACAATCCATTAATTAAATAAATATAAATCATATTAAAGTCAACAAAATAAAAATTGTGTATAAATATCATTATTTGATAACATATTTATACATTATGTTATTTTTATAAAATTAAAAAAAAATAAAAATAAAAATCGAATTTTTTAACATTTTTTCAATGAATCAACAATTATATAAAATATTATCATCCATTGAAATGAGAATATAATTGAATCATTTAATATATAAGTAAAAATAAAGATTGTTTTAATTATACTAATAATTATTAATTTAAAACTGTATTGAATGTGAAAAATAAATTAAGTCATGAAGACCAAAATGCAATTCTCCATGAAATGTTGAAAATTCCTACAAAAACATCAATCATAGTACTTTATCATTAATTTTCATGAGAATCGAATCATGTTCTGTCATTTTTGTGTTTGGAACTAAAACAATAATTATAAATTTCAATCACCCACTTTTAGACATATGATTTCATTGAGAATCAGAATGATGTGATATTAATTCATAGATCTCCCAAAATGATTTATTGGTAATAATTATAGAGTTTCACACCAATCTGAAATCATGTTCTTAGTTTTATTCATGTCACAGGTATTTTGAACTAAAATATTACTTTAAAAATGACAACACATAATATTAGTAATATTAGTGACCCACAAAGTTCAAATTATGTTCTTTGCTCTCCAAGATATCAAAAATTATTGATCTGATATTTTCATAGTGATTAATGGTATTCCAAGTGGATATTCTCATTTTTTATTTCTAAAAAAAATATGAATTTTAAATTAAAAACATAGACATTGAGTAATATTTGTTGAACCAAGAATTAAAATTATTAGTGTTTATTTATAAAATATTGAAAATGATTCATTAATAATTTTACTAGTGTTTCACAAAAATCCAATATTTTTCCCTTTATTTATAGAATTGAAAAATTATTTGAACTGAAATTATAATGTTTAACAGAATAATGGCATTTTAGTTTTATTAAAAACATTACATTTCATAATTTCATTATGTTGTTTCAAAATATCACAAATGATTAATTTGTTACAACCCTATATATTCATTGTTACACTATTTCAAATAATTGAATATAATTTTTGATATAAAATATCTCTTTTAATGTAGAAATATATATTTTCAATAATAGAACTACTATAGAATTGTGAAAAAACTATGATATAATTTTTCATCTCCTATCATAGTAATGATAATGATAACCCATTAATCATCACTAAATAACACAGTGATAAATGGTGACCTCTTTAATTACCTTTCATGGAATTGATAAAAGGAATCCTTTTTTTCATTTTTTATGATGACAGATTGAGAAATTTATCAGTAACTTTTTAGAATTTTAAAGGGAACCCAACCTGACGTAGTTTTCATATACTTGAGAAGTTTGTCGGGGGTACTTATAATGATCTCATTATCGTTACTAATCATTTAGGTTTAAAAGTAAGCGATGTAATCATTTTATCTATTCTGGATGGTATTGAGTTTAATGAGCATTAAAAAGCTAATCCATGTGGTTATGTTAATTAGAGTGATCGACATAAAATGAGTCTATGTTATCATGTTGAGATCTTGGAGACACATGGAAATTAAAATTTGATATGTTCATACTTTTTTGGCCTTTATGCATATTTTATGGAGTTGTTTTTCAGAATAAAGGTAGTGTCTCCTTGTTTGACCCCATCAACCACAATAATTTATTATCTTTCCTTAATAATGGTGCCTTGAACTTAGCTTTTATTAATATGTTTTCTATATTTTATAAATTATTATTCATAAATACATATATATTATTATATATTTCTACGTGTTTATATATACATATATATATTATAAATTATAATGTAAAAACTTAAGTAATAAAATATATTAAAATATTACTATATATAAAAAGTATTTTTTGAAATTATAATCCTATTTAAATATATCATATCAATTTTTATATCAATATTTATTTTAAAAACTATTGTGAAATGTTTATGAAGTTATAAGAATATTTAAAAATTTATATAAATACGTTACAAAATTATATATAAAATATAATATCATTAATTTTAATTTTAATTTTTTGAATATATATATGTACTTATACAAGAATAATTAAACATATAAATAAATAAATATATATATATATATTATAAATGTATGTTTATATATATATATATATATATAATTCAATATATACATATATTTTATTTATTTGATTAATAATTATTAAATAATATAATTAAATTTAAATAAGTAAATAATCCAAAATTAAATAAATATATATATATATACACACGCACACCTAGGATGTGTTTCTTGAGTTTTACAAAACCATGCATGGAATGAAACTTTTCGGGGGTTCAGACTCAAAAGACCCCATGTTTGGGGGATTTTCATAGGTATTGTAGTAGCACTTGAGCAATAGTGGTGGGTATAATAGTTAGGAATATAGTAGTGGTGGGTATTGTAAATGAAAAATTCATTAATTGGGACATTAGGAAAAATTGGTCATCTAGTTAATGAAAAATGTATTTAATTCTATGAGGCCTTTAAACCATAAAATATTATGGTTCACATGCCATCAATTTTTAAGTATTTCTACCCCTCAGACATCAGAAAATGTAATGCGTAGGCCTATAAGTAAAGTATGGTTTCACCCTCAATATAATTAAATGAGTTTTCTTTTCCCACTAAATGGAGTGTTACCAAATCTTATTTTTATGTTATTTTAATTGTTGGTTTTGTGATGTGAATCCAATTTGACATTGCCGGAAGATCTTATAGTGCGATAAAAAATTTATTGGCAAACCCCCTTTAAATGTCAATTTTCAATTTTTAACATCGATATAGCAACCAATGTAAATAAAACTAACATTTTAAGAATATTAAACATCTGTTCTATAAAATTATGTCAAAATAATTATTTCATTAAACATTCATGACATTCAACATTATTATATAAATTACCAATGTAAAAATTTACTTATAATGAAAGTTAATTTTAAATCCAATATTATACGTGAATTTTAATATCTATTATACAAACAAACAATGTGAAAAGTCTCAAAAGTAAATAATTTATTGTCAGATAATCTAGTAACAATTTTCTAAGGTCACATAAAATTTTAGTTATAAAAAACTATAATTATAAGATTCTCTAGACATTGGTTATCCAAATAACCAACATGAAATGTGTTAATTTTTATTATAATATTTCAATACACATAAATCCCTTGGATACAAAAAGAATATTGCAATAATGGAAAATTATAGGTTTGAAATGGAAGAATGATAAAGAGATTAAATTATTCAAATTATTTTTTATGATTATAAATTTGTTCTTCAAATGTCTATGTCTATTTAATGGTATTAAAATTCCTTTAAAAATTAAACAATGAAATGTTTTAATATCTAGGTTGTAAACCATTTTAAAATATTGGCCAGTAAACGTCATATTTATGAAATATCATTTAAAATTTATCAAATGTTTTAATATTCATAAAAAATCCAAAGAAATATATCTATGAAATAACATAATCATAAAAATCTAAATAACGATAGAATAATTAGGAATAAATTATAAAAATCCTGCTATAAAGAATGATGGAATGCTAATTCTTTAGATCAAAGGAGGAGTAGATCAAAAAAATGAAATTGAGAGAATGAAAAATTATATATGGTACATGAAAAAGAATTATTATTTAGTAATAAATTTTTAAGGGATGATACAAATTGAAAGCTTGTGTTGTGAAAAAAGATAATCATCATTTTAACATTTTATTAAATTTTACTTTTAACATGAGTTTATATATAACTAGAATTAAAACTCTTCATGATAGGGGTTTTGATAAGGGTTATTCAAATATTTGACATTAAAATCTATGTCAATGTAGATTTTAATTTTAGTTATATAATAATTAATTTTATAAATATAGCGTTCTGTGTCGTTTATCTATACTATTGAAGTTAAAGCCCCTATCATGTTTTCTTTTAATGTTACTTTTATATTAATTGATGTTAAATATGGATTTAAAATTAGTTAATATAAAAAATTATTATAATACCCTCTATAATTGGGGTTATAGGATAAGTTATTATTTAAATTATGTTAATAACATGACACAAAAGATTTTTTTTATAGTACATTGTGTGTGTGGAGGGTTGTTAGGGATGGGATCACATGGGATCAAGCCAAAGTCTCGACACCTCATTCCATCACTGATATCAATGGGGAGTGAATTTTTGGTACCTATATGATATAGACTAATTAAAATAATATTTTTATCTATACAAAAACAGATATATATTAAGACGCACATAAACAAATTTGTACATATATAAATATATCATTAAACGAAATATGTATTTCTGATAATTATTTTAATATATATAAATAAATATGAAATAATAAAAATATAAATATTTAATAATATAAAAACTCATTCAAAAAAATATAACAAGAAAAATAATTAAGGTCAGTGATAAGAGAGCTTCATAATAAATTGATGAGGAAGGGATCAAATCTCACATCATTATAAATTATTCAAAAGTTTGACCTGGATGAGGTGAATGGTGGGGAGATAAGAACGTAATCTAGATAGATTAGGCCCTATGTTACAAATTATTGTTGTGATGGATGGTTTATAAAAAAAATTCACAAAATTAGAGCCTTAAATGATGATATATGATAGTGCTACAAAATGGAACCATTTATGTGTTCTAAAAATATGATGTTAAAGGAACCGTTATTAGTTTAAATAATGAATTTACTAAAATCCATTATATCAATAACTTTTTAGTGATGACATATGTTCTTGAAATTTATTATAACATAAATCATTAGATCATTTTTATCAACAATAATGTTAATTTTTAACACTTTTACAACCCCAATATATGTTGTGTTCTAGCCGTGATGAGAACCATAATGATGTGTTGTTTATTTTTATGGCTCACAAATGAATCTTTGATCAATTTCCTATAGTTGAACTATAATATGATATTTTTTATTCACTTTTTCATGTGACCGTGTTATGAATTAAAATATCACGTTTCAACTGAAAACGAAAACATTTTTCCATTTTTTATGCACCGCCATCAAAATGATGTGTGGTTAATTAGGATATATCCCAAAGGAAACATCAACTATTTATATATAATTTCAGGGTAATCCATGTGTTTTATATTAGATTGAAATTTGATTTAATATATGACATTAAAATTGAAAACCATAACATTCAGTAATTCAAACTCACCAATGACCAAATTAAAATCAAATTTGTATTTAAATGTGACACATGATTAATCACTATTCCTCTAAGAATCTCATGTAAATTTCAAAAAATTAACTTGGTTTTGAGCAATCAAAAATTTATTTGAACTAAAATATTACTTTTAAATTTAAAACACACCCTTTCAATGATATTGACCACATTGCACATCAGAATGATTTGATGATCAGTCTTACATGTTAAAAATTATTTATAATCTATATTCCTAGAGTTTCATGAAAATATAATTTCATTTTCCCCATTTTATTTTTGGAAATAAAATACGATTTTCAATTGAATACAAAATGTTTTAGTCATACACTCCACAATAAGCATAAAAAATATATTCATTTCATTAATATATGTTACAAATGATTCAATGTTTTTTCCCTAGAGTTTCACATTTATCTTAGATGGTTGTCTCATTTTTTGACCATGTGACACCTGTTTTGGGCTAAATTATTACATTTTAATAGAAGAAATGAAATTTTATTCATATCATACACGCTATCTATTAGAAATAATCATGGTCAATTCATATGGGTCACAAATTACTCTTTTCTTTCTGATAGGGTAACATAAGAATCTAATTACGTATGATCGTTTTTATGATATGAACTAAAATCAATCTTCTAATTTGAAAGTATGTACTTTAAGTAATATTTGATTCCCCAACCATTATAAGTATATTTCATTAATTTCAATAATTTTTTAATGATTTATTTAGTAATTTTCCTACTGTTTCACAACATTTGGTTTTATATTGTTTTTTTAGATGACACACATTTTGAACTGTAATATTAATTTTAACATTAAACACAAACATTTAGTCAAACTGTTCAAATCATGCATTATAATGATGTGTGATTATCCCCTATTTTTTATAAGAAATTCATTAATTATATTTATATAGGTTCTTGAAAAAAATCTGATTTTTCATTTATTATTTTATTAAAGTAAAATACGAACACCTCGAGTCATCCAATGTAAGACATATTCATGTAAACTGTATATTTTATTGACACCTAATACATGTATCACTTCATCTACACCATTGAATATACTATTTAGTACTATAAAAAATTTGTTATCATCCTTTTTAGAATGTAGTACAACTAATTATGTTTCATTTATGAGAGAATTTACTTCGAATATTACCTTTTTCCAATCGTCAATGTTTTCCAAAGATAGAATTAAATTTATAAACAATTATTTATTAATGTTTTGTCGTCATATATTTTTCATGTTGTGAAGAAACATTAAATCCTTTTATAACCCTCTGGTTTTATACATAAATGTGATCAAGATGAAATAGAGATGTTTTGGAGCATATGATGTCTGTTGGGAGCCTGGAACTCAATATTTTAGAAATCAATATTGATCCCACAATTAGTGTTACCCACACATATCAATAATATGGGACCTGAAGTGTGATGCACAATTTTCATAAACCATTCATGCAAATCCATATGGCCACATCAAGAAGTTAAATAGAACTATAGAGGGGGGGAACAAGTGATTATCATGGATGGTGAAACCGTGTGGCTAACCAGCACACATAGTGCCACATAACCAGTATAGGAGAACGAAGAGGAGCACAATATCCCAAACCATGAGTCCAAATGGTGTTCCACTTTTAAAGTTGTCTTATATGTTTTTCCCTATATACAATTAAAATAAAATTCCATTCTTTCATATATTTTTCAATGTAGACCAGAATATTAGAGTTAACCCTTTAATAATAAACTAAGTAATGAGTTTCCATCTTTAAATATAATACAATTCATTCATGTTTGTTTTATTTTAATATCTAGTCGTACGATCATTAATCATATTCTATCCTTATTTTTTATGTCTAATCTTGGAATGCTAAATCCATGTGATCTAATATGCATAATTTTTCTGGAAGTTTTCAATTTTTCTGATTTCTCCTATTCATTCCAAAAATAAATTATGAAAACAAAAGATGAGATTACTATAGTGTTAGGTTTGCTGGAATAGTTATTTTTCTCTAAATCCTATATTATTTTTATTTTTTTCCCATTTTCCATATCAGATACCTTTTGTGAGACACATCCCAAATATCCAATTAATCAAATTAATTCATATTAATATTCTTATCAGATTACTAGATACCCAAAAACCTACATCATTGGATATCCACCTCATCATAATCCACCCCTTAGGGTGTCACCTTATTATAAAATTATAATCCTTATGTTTTTAATTAGTTGGATCAACTAATTAAGGGTCGTTGAATTGGCCTTTGTGAATAAAATATAACATGAATTAAACCAATGGAAGAATGGTAGGCCATGAACATAGTCCCTTGATCCTATAATTATATATTTTTATATTATTAGTAAATTAATTTCCCAAAATTAATTTAGTTTATTGTTTAAATGGTATAGGTTAAACACTATCCAAGTACAGTCCCTTATACCTTGGTGAGGGAGATACGATGGTTTAATTTCAAAATACCTTGCAATACCTTTTAAAGATTAATAATAAGAATTTGCATAATTGAATGATTAAATTTTTGGATTCCTAAAAGGGAGATTTTTAGAATACCTTGGATGGGTTCACTGAGATGAATAATTTAAATCACACAATGTGTGATACAAGGTTCAGAAGTATATTACATCAGATATGCTGGGTGGGGATGTCTACTGTAAAATGCCAAGAGCGATATCAAGATACGATTATAGAAATACAAGAAAAATATTAAAGGTTTATACCTTTAATATTGTTATGGAATGAAATATGGGTTCATAATATGTAATTCCTTTGAAGTTAACCTAAATGATGAGTTGTAATAGTGCTCTTAGAGAGATTCTGGGCTTCCCTATTATAAACAAATGAGACACGCTCTGTATGCTAATTAGTTAAATCTGTTGATGCTTTTTCCAAGTTAAATCACACACATGGAGTCGATATATGATTTACTATATGACTTATAAGTTATACATCATTACTAAGGTCATACTCTATGTGTAATATGAAATCAATTAGGAATATGCATGTGCACCTATGATAATCATCCTAGTGAATGTCTACATTATGTATATATAAATAAATATTAACAATAAGATCATTCATATATGTTGTATATATATACTTAAACATCCACACACATACACACACTTGTCTATACATACACATGGTGTCATCTTCTTAGAGATGATCCTAAATATGGTAGTATCAGTTGGGTGCCCTATGTGGATCCTGTAACGATGCGTTTTATTTTACATACTATTATTAATTACATATTACCTACATAATAATCATTTTATACACATAAATTGAATAGTTATAGACACCATTGGCGGTGTAAAATTAGTTATAGCTGACACCATGTTCATTCCATCAATTTATAAATGGAAGAAAACAACTTAGGATGCAATATTTACTATAATAGGTAAGATTATGAGTTAGGAGGAATAATCATAATCTCTTTATTATATTAGAGATAGTTTTTTTTCATTTTTATGACATTTTTTATATGCCTCTTATACTTTTTACATTTATTCAATTTTGGAATCAATTGAAGACATAGACATCATTTCATAAATGATACAGATTCTTCATCAACTAGTTTATTTCATCTAGATATTTTACAATTCAACTAGTACAAATATATTATGACTATTCTATTTTTTTAATTTTATACTACTTTTCGCCACAATGATCGTAAGTGTATAGTCTCGCAATTATATTATAAAATTCCTTCACCACTAATTAGTAGAATTTGGCATACATGGAGGCACACTTGAGGCCATATGGACAATCGGGTTAGGTCACTTATGAGTGGAATGAGTCAAGGATGTTACTAGTATTAATGAACCCATGTAATAAAAGATTATTTTTTTATCTAATATAATCAATTTATCACTTTAAGGATTAAAATCATAGAATGGACTTATATTGTTGCATTTATTTCATGACCTCTGATATATTATGAAAAAAAATAATTAAGACTGTTCGAAATCCATGTAAAATAACATCACAACAAATATTCCTAAAATTCCTTCACATTTGAGGCATCCATCGTAGAAGGATTTTGGAACACCAATTTTATCCATGTTATTAATGTATCTAGTACAATATTAAATGATTTATTCAATAATACACCATCCCATAATACAAACATATATTTGGGTTAAATTTTTTATGTACTATTTCAATATCATCATATAATGTTCAATAAGTAATATTTTTAAAAAAATTAAATGGCCATAAATATTTATCCCAGCTAGAAAATAAATCATCATGTGAACCAAGATATCAAACAATGTTGACAGGAAGGATATATATAATTAACATAAATTTTATGCATATGTTCCCTAGAGTGTATAATTTATGATATTTAATTGATCGTATCTTATGTGATGATACATGTATATCATATGGTATAAAATACATAATGTTTTCTCTATTTGGTAATTACTTATTATAACTATCCCAAATCATGGTTCTTGAAGTATTATTTAATTCAATGTTTGGTTATGTGTAAAATATTTATAAGTATAGTAGATGAAAATTGGAAAATTGTGGAAGCCTCCACATAGTATATAAAGTCACTTCATAAGGTAATTATACCTATGGTGGGAAGTGGTTATGCTAGATAGATTCTTTTTCTAATTATTGAATAAACTACTCTCTTAACTGAAGTGACCACTTGAATACTCAACAAATAATTGAGAAAATTTCATAATGTTATCAACCTTCCATAAGAGAAAGAAGAGTGACCACAAAATCAAAACAAAAACCCCACATTATAACATATCGAATGTTAGTATAGATCAAGAAACCACATGATTAACAAGTGATCATTTTTTATGTATGAGAGACCACAGTTTGAAACTATGAGGAAACATTATCACACCATGTGATAAAAAAATATTGATAAGTCAATTTATCACACAATTAAATCAATATAATAATAGCATTATTTCACGAGATTATATGAATAAGGTCTCATCATACAACTAAGAATGATCTATGAGATTTTGACTCAGTAACTCTAAAGGTCAGACATTTCATATCCAATTTCAGGAATAATTCATTTAAACACTCTAATGGATATATTTTGTAGAATTAAATGAAAAAGTATAGTTGTTAGAGAACTATAGAAATATTAAGTAATGAATGGTTGTGGTTATAATTAACATCCAACATAAAATTGATGAATGTGTTTTCTTTAAATCATTTGAAGCTTTAACATGCATATGTAATGGTGGATATACTACAACTACATATCATACATTGATTATATGTATAAATTTATATTAATCCTTATTTTTAAGGTATTATTACTAGATATAAGGGTATAATTTTGATGAATATTTTCATATGATCTGAGTGATATATATAAATATAATTGTTCAAGATAATAGAACATAATTGATCAACAGAAATAGGATTAATGATTGAGCTACATAATTACTCACAAGCATATCTCTATTTCATTTATATTTTGATTCATTATTTGTTATCATTTATATATAGTATAATTTATATTTTTATTTAAATAGTATCCCATTTTTTTCGATTTCATTATTTTAATTATATTAGGTTCCCCTACGGAATTGTGGAAGAGGCTGGGTATAGTCTATAGTACTTTATGAGAATTTTTTTTGTAACCCAATATAGGTTATGAATTTTATTTTATTTTTTAATAAAAATATTTTTAGTTTATTATTGTTGAGTGGAGTGGACTATGATTTAGATTAGTGATATACTACTTTTCAATTTCATAGTCTGGCTTACTTCACATTATTATTCTTTCAATTAAATATTTTCAAAACTATATTTTCCATATTCTATGATTTTATCCATGTATTATCTAAAAAGTTTCCAAAAAACTAACTATGATTACTAAATTTTATTAATGATATATTTATTTTCTTGCAGGAGTGATATATTATCAAAGGTTAATTTTATTTCATTTACTTTGACTCAGTTTTAATTATGCCCCTGAGAATATATTTTAAAAAAATAAAAAAATTTATACATAATGAATTTGGTAAGAGGGTTATTTCAAAATTGGTTGATTTGATAATTGTTAGTTTGTTTAATTTTTAGAGAAACTTTTAGATGTTTAAGTATGCCCCCTATTTAGCACCAACTATGTAAGAAATTTTGATGTCAATGTATGTTGTGTTAAATGATTCTATGTTTTACATGTTTACTTTACCCATTCAATTTAGACCATGATCAAGTCTTTTAGAAATGATTGTTATTCTATTTTTGGGTATTGTGTAATTTTAGATTCCAATATTCTCAAAAAAACCTCTTATAATATAACCCATTTGATTAATTTCGATAATTTTGATTAGTATAAAATAATGATGGATATACATCTTAAGATAATGGGAAATCATATTCTGTGTAATGACCCAATCGTTTACTAATGAAAAATCCACTAGATCTAATTAAATGTCATATTATGTAAAATGGTTATATAAATCATGCACTTCTATGGTTTAATGATTTTTGATTTCAAAATACAATTATGAATTGTTTCCATTTTGGATATTCATTGAATAGTGATCACATGATTCATATAAATACAGGGCTTTAAAAAATCCAATTTAATCAGAAACATAAAGAGATGAACTCATCCAGTAGAATTTCTTCTTATGAAGCCATTTTTTTGGAGCTCAAAAAGGAAGTAGCGTCACTAGGCTTCTCCCTTGATCAATCCCAGGATGATCTTCAACAAATTATACTTGAGGGGAACCACCAACCAGAGAAGTGGAAGTTAATAGAGATTACCAGGTAAGTGATGTTATCAGAGCCTCCCAAAGAGTCTATCACGATTGCACACCTAACCCTTCTGTCTTATGCGGGTGTTATAAGGGGTTATGTAATAATACCGTAGCACTATTTTAATGTTCATTATTATTTTTATATATTATAGAATATAAATTAATTTTAATGTTGTTAGTTTGTAAATGATTTTAAATCACAAATAGTATTTTTCGTTAATATTCTATTAAGAAATCATTTTTGATGAATTAATGTATTTATGAATTAAATTATATTTTAACAAAATATTATTAAAATAATAGTTCTTATTAAATATAAATGATCATATAATTTTTATGAATACATTTGTATTTTTTATTATGTTTTGAAAGTTGTTTTGGTCAAAACCCAAGAATTTTTGATATATTTTGTTTTGTATATTAAATTTTTAAAATCACATTATAGAAAATAATTTAGAGAAAATTAATATTTCTTTTTGTAATAGGGATTTTGAAATAATCCAATGGTGATTTTTTCTTAATTTAATGAGATAGAAAATTTTTTTGGATAAAAAGTAAATACGATTTAAATATATAAGGTGTTTTATGACATCATAATAACCCAATAATGATGAAATAATATATTATAAATGGGTTTATCGGACAATATATGTTTCAACATTTAAATAATGTTATTTTATGTTTGTTTGATTTACTTTTACATGGTATTAGTGGACCCTCCAAGATTTATAAAACATTTTAAGAATTTAAAATGATTTCCATGAGAGAGTGACCGACCTCCAAATAATAAACACTAAAATTTTAATACTTCTGGACATTTCCATTAAAAAATAACGTTTTCCACTCCCTTTTTGGAAAACCCCTGGGTTGTTTTGTGGTTTTTAGTATTTTAATGTGTGTGGTCCCAAACCTAAATAAAAAATATTTCCATCTCATTCTCTATTTAAACCCACCCAATCTCCCACATATCATCACAAAAAACCGTTAAAGAATGTCGCTACCCTGCACTCCTCTCGCTAATGCCTCACAAGGCATCCTAGTATCCCATTATTCCTCTCTCAAGCCTCTCCCAAGATTTTTGGATCATGCATCCAAGTAAGATATTCCTTCCTTTATAATTTTTGTCCAAATTTCATTATGTTATTATACACTTTTATTTTTAATTAAATGGGTTTTGGTATGATTTTTATCATCCCCCATACTACCCTATTTATTTTTGTATTATTATAGAGCCCTTTATCTCTCTTTAGTTATTATTATGTACACCTGTTACCATTCAAAAATTCATTAAGGGATTATTCTCTCCTTATTTACATTCAAGAAATTTTTTTCTATTATGAATCTAAATTCCATTACATATATTGAGACATGTTTCTATATATCCCCATACTTTCCATTTCACTTAAATATGATGAGACACCCCTTTATCTATCATGATCTATTTTTATGAAATATCATGTCACACAGGTATGGGGCCGAAATTACAGGATGATTTTCCAAGACAAATCCATTGTTTAGTAAATACCATGCCCATTTCTCTATAACGTGTATTCAACATTATGAAAATTTAATTATTTATTATATAGATTAATGTATGAATTCCACATTTCATTATCACGGAATAAATGGATATTTTTAAAGAATCCATGTTATGTTATCCTTGTGTCACACTTATGCTTTAAGTGAAATGGTTAAGATGGGTGGGCCCTGATAGCGCTCCAATGCAATGGGTAAATATTTGTATCCTGATACGTCATGTGCAATGGGGGTTTAATCATGAGAATTTATGTTCAAAAAGGTTTTACTAATTCTCCATATATAATTATCCTTGGATCATGAAAATATCATGTTAAATGTTGATGTTTTATTTCCATGTTATGATAATTATGTTATATCATGCCTTTATGTTCATGTTTCTCTTATGATACAATGATATTCCTCTTTCCTATAATTTGTTGTATTATTCATTTTTTTCATTTTTTACTTGATTACTGGGATTTCTAGATCACCCTTTTTACATGTAGGTCCTTATTTTATCCCATGAAATTCAATGTATGAGGGAATGTTGTTGTCATGTAATGTATATTTTAACTTATGATGCTATATTTTTAGGTCTTAAGTTGTCATGTAATTTCCGAAATTTCATAAGGCACTAGAAATATCGATCCTCATAGTTGTATTAAGTTCATTTATATATAATAAATCATGTTTAATAGTTTAACTAAGAGAAGGTTGGTAACAGTGGGTGTTATAGGAAAAGTTTAGTTAATTTTATTGGATAAGGATTAGAAAACCCCATTGAAAGCCTTGGGGAAACAAATAAGTATAATAAAAACATACCAATTTTTTTTGGGTTTTGTGTAGGTGGTTTAACAATAAAATAAAACATTTTCTGGATATGAGAAGGTAGAGGTGGATCTTTCATAGATGCATCTAGTTGTAAAATACTAAAACACCACTTTGAGATACAATCGAACATGAATTGGTGCCTGAAAATAGGCTTGTTATACTCTTGCTTATGACACTGCTTGGGGATATTCTTTGGTAAATTTATGAGTTTTTTTAACAATTATTAAAGGAAAAAAACTTCCCTATGAATATATGTTGGGAAGTAGATCATGGATAACCTAGATTAAATCCAAGAAATTCATAAGTTAAGGAAAAAAAGTAATTTATAACTTAGCACTTTTTGTCATTGGATTCACCTTTTTGTGTAACCCATAACATTTCTATTATTCTAGCCAATGGTTAGTAATATGAGGACCTAGGACATCAACTGATGTAGTGATCAATTTTATGATTGTTCTAATGAGAGTTTTAATCCAATGAGAGCAAGAGTCTCAAAAAGTTTAAATAGGAACTCTTAGTTAACTCACATTTTGAATAGAAACATGTGTCAAGATGAACATTCAACCCTCATAGAATAAATAACATGTCGCAATCGAGAGAATAATGAGACAAAGGACAACTAATTTTAATGGATCATATGATCAATCATTTTCCAAACAATGGATCAACTCTATTGAAATAATCTCCTTGATCCTTCATTATTCCAAACAAGATAAGGTTCTTATAGCTACTTATCATATAGACAATTAATGTGATCAATGGATGAAAATGATAAAAAATATGAAGCCTGAGGAGGTTATTGGGGCATTGAAATGAAAGGATTTTCATTAATGGTTTTTTGATAAATATTTTCCTCACAAACTCTGACTTATGATGGAAATGGCATTCTTTTACCTCAAGATAAAAGATGAATAATCCATTGGATCATATGTAAAAAATATCACATGTCTTGCATGATATGACTCTGACATTATCAATACCCCTGAATTCATGGTTTACCGCTTCTTTGGTGGGATAAAACATATTGTATTGAAAACACTAGCAATCCATGATTTCGAGAGCTATGAGGAAAATGTTCGATGTTCCCTCAAAGTAGAAATGGAGATCATAGAATCTCAGGGGTATCATGTGGATAAGAAGTGTAATGTGTAATTTAATTCTAGTCATCCAATAGATAAACTCAATGGTTCTAAGAAAATATAGAACCCTACTTTCCAAAGGATTGAAAATAAGAACCCTAAAAATTTCCAGAAGTGGATGAGGAAATTCTTTATTTGTGGAAGAGAGGGTCACATGTCCATTAACTGCTGACAAGGAAACCCCACAGCTACAACAGAGGATATGAAAGCTCCGTTCGACCATCAACACAATTTTAATCACATAAACTGAAATGAAATAAGGAACTTTTCAATATAGTTCCGTAAACCAAGGGTTTTTAGAGGCATCCAAAAACCAACAATACAGAAAGGGTGTGCTTTATCCATCACTACCACATAAGTGAACCCCAACAACAAAGTGGTGGCAAGTACGCTAGTTATTCATTATAGAATATCAAACAATATTTTTTATTCTAGTTCTATGCATTATTTTATATCCTGAAAGTTTAGTAGAATAATCCCAACACCACCAAAAATCATAGAACAAAATATATTGGTGAGAATAAGAAGTAGAGAAATCAATGTATTCCAAGAATATAACTCCACACTGTCAACATTTGTGGACAGAACTCCCCAGATAACCTTGTCATACTCGCTCTCGTATAATTTGATGAAATTCATTGAATTTATTGGCTTTCCTTATATAGAGACAACGAAAATTACCATGATAGGGAAATCACTCTACATATAATGAATCATCCCTAGATTCTATAAAATTGAAAGGGGGAGGATGAACGTTCATTAGAACCATAATATCAAGCATTGATATTAAAGCCCTATGATCACTCCTATCTTTCTCAGATCATTGAGTCTATGGAATCAACCATCCTTGAAGGCATGACTATTGTTAGAGAATTCACTGAACTGTTTACTGAAGAATTTCCCGGTCTTCCTCTTATAAGTGATTATGAATTCTCGATCGATATTATACATGGGGTGTTTCCAGTATCTAAGACTCTGTATAGAATGGATGTTGTTTTTCATGAGGAGTTAAGGAATCAACTACGTGATAATCTATATAAAATCTTTATATTATCATGTGCTTCAACATAGTGTACAGTAGTCCTCTTCATGATGAATAATGTTAGGTCTATGTGCCATTCCATTGATTATCGTGAGCTAGACCAAATCTCGATAAAGTACAACTATCCCTTTCCCTAAATTGATGAATTGATAGATTAGTTAATTCAAATATAATACTTCCCTATGGTAGATTTGTGGTCTGAATATTAATAATTAAGGGTAATGAAGGAGGATATCCCCAAGACTACTTTTAGTACAAGGTACATGAACAATGAAATCATATTAACTCATTTCTGACTCACTAATTCTCCAGCAATCTCTGTGATCACGATGTACTGAGTCTTTATAGAATACCGTGAATTATTTGTGGTAGTATTTATGTACGATCTCTTATTTTACTCCAAAACCATGTAGGAGCATGATGAGTATCTAATCACTATACTAGAGACCATTCGAAAGGTGAATCTCTATGAAAAGTAAAATAATATTCAGTTCTGGTTAAAGGAGTTCTCATTCCTAGGTCATATCATCATATGAAATTGGATATTTTTGGAACCCTCCAAGATAGCTCAAAATGAGGGATGGCCGTGTCCAAGATCGTTAATGGATATTCGTATGTTCGTGGGTTTATCTGTATATTATCACCAATTTGTGAGAAATTTCACATTATTTTCTACCCTTTTACCAAGATAACTCAGAATGGAGTAATGTATTCTTAGAGTGATGATTGCAATGGGATCATCAAGAAGTTAAAAAGGAGTTTTATCACTATGCTTATTCTCATACTACCATCAAGTGGAGAAAGTTTTGTGGTATTCATTGATTCATTGAATAAGGGCATGGGATATGTATTGACGGGAAATGAAAAATTCATTACATAGACATCAAGGAAATGGAATGTACATGACAAAAACTATCACACACTTGATCTGGAGTTGGCAGCAGTATTTTTTCCTTTAAATGTTTGGTGGAATTACCTATTTGGGTAGAAGTCTGAAATATATACAGATCACTAAATCCTCAATTGTGTATTCAACAAAAAGAGTTGAATATTTCCCAATGAAGATGGTTAGAGATAATCAATGAAAATGACTTCTCAATCCATTAACACAATATGAATGAGAACATGGTGAAATATTCTCTTAGTAGAAATGACCCCATGATTCTCGCATTGATTAGAATTAAAAAGGATCCAATCATAGTATATTTGATCAAGATGGAAATAAGAATCATTAAGAAGGAAACATCCTCAATCCATTCACAAATTATTTCTCAAATGTTTCTTTTGGATAGGATAAAGGATGCTCTAAATGATGATGGTGGAATTTAGAGGAATGTGGAATTAATTAGAAAAGGAAAATCCTCATATTTCAAAGTTAATGAAGAAGGAATTTTGAGACTTAGATGAAGAATATGTGTTCCATCAAATCTAGAGAAACAGAATGAACTTTTGGATGATGAACATAGTAAGAATTTCACCATTCACCCCTAAAACACAAATATGTATCGAGATCCCTAAGAGAATTATTGGTGGGATAAATGATGATGGAGATCGCAGAGTATACATAAAAGTTCTTATATGTCAGCAAGTGAAGGGTGAGAGGCATATTTCTAAGGGGATGATGCAACCATTACCCATACCTACATGGAAATGGCATAATATCGTCATGGAAATTGTCACCAGAATTACGAAGACATCTAAATGAATATATACAATCTGGGTTCTTGTGGATTTTCCTACAAAGACTGCACACATAGTAATCATTTTACAAGATTTCTCATTGGATCAACTGGAAAAGATTTATATCAGAGAAGTATTAATCCTACATGGAGTACCACTGTCTACTATATCATATAAAGATCCAAGATTCCCCTCCAGGTTCTATAAGAGTCTTCAATATTCTCTGAATACTGTGGTAAACTTCATTATGATTGACCGGCCTCAAATCGATGGACAATCTTATTGGACATTCCGAAAACATATGGCCATGATGAGATCGTGCTAGACAGACTTTAAATGAGGATGATATCAACAAATTCCTCTGGATGAGTTCTCTTACAAAATCATTTTCCATTCTAGCATCCAAATGGCTCCTTATGAAGCCCTTTATAGGAATAGGTGCTGAAAACTGGCATATTGGGTTGAAGTTAGGATGCAAAAACTCCTAGGTCTAGAAATGGTTAAAAAAAGTGTGGAGAAAGTTAAGACCATACAACATCACATTAATGATACTCATAGTTGACAAAAGGGTTATGATGGTAATCATCGACAAGACCTAGAGATTGACGTCAGAGAGAAGGTATTCCTCCAGATATCACCATGGAAGTGAGTAATGATATTTGGGAATAAGGGAAACCATAGTCTAGGGTACATTGGCCCTTTTGAGATCCTTAATCGCATCTGAGCGGTGGTCTATCGACTAGTACTCCCACCTAACCTCTCTAAAGTCCATGATGTATTCCATGTATCACACATGAGAAGTACATACCTGACCCATCACATGTACTCAATCTAGAGGTGGTACCATTGGAGAATGACATCTCTTATGAGGAGATGCCGGTGATGATTTAGATCATAGGGAAAAAGTTCTAAAAAACACGACAATGCCCCTCATTGAGGTGTTGTGGTGAAACCAAAAGTTTGAAGAGGAAATATGGGAATTAGAGGATGTGATGAAGTAGAGTTACCCACATCTTTTTTTAGATTTGGAAAAGGAAATTTTGAGGGAACAATTTCTTAAAGGGGGAATATTGTAATGACCCATAGATTTACTAATGAAAATTCATGTTGATCTAAATAAATTTTCAATTCTGTAAAATGATTATTTAAAATATGAACTTGCATGGTTTTATGTTTTTGGACGTAAAAATACCCATAAAAAATTGTATCCATTTCTAATATAGTTGTTGAACAGTGATCACATTATTATATTAAATATAGGGCTTTAACAAATCTAATTACCCCGAAAAAGGAAGAGATTAAGTCATCTAATAGAATTTCTCCATATAAAGGCCATTTTTCAGTTCTCGGAAAGGAGGGAGCATCACTATGTTTTTCCCTTGACCAATATCTTGTTGAGCTTCAACATATTATTCCTGAGCGGAACAACCTTCATGATATGTGTTAGTTAATAGATATTACAACCCGATCGATGTTATCTTATCCTCCCTAAGAGTAAGTCCACATCACACTCCATACCCTTCAGTCTTATGAGAATGTTATAAGGGGTTATGTAATAACAACATAGCACTATTTTGATGTGCATTATTGTTTTTATAATAATGAATATAAATTCCTTTTATTATTGTTACATTGAAAATGGGGTTTTATAGCACAAATAGTATTTTTAGTTAATATTCAATTAAGAAAACTATTTTTATGAATTTGTGAATGTTTTAATACAAAAATAATTTAATAAAATATTATTACTAAATTACTTTTTATTAAATATAATTGATGGTATAAATTTTATGATTACAATTGTAATTTTACTTAAGGTTTGATAGCCATTTTTGTGAAAACAAATGAATTATTGTTAAATTTCTGTTTTTATATTAAAAGTAAGATTTTACATATTCAGAAAAGTTTTTAGATAAAATCAATATAATTTTTGGAATTATGAAATCTGAATTATCCAATGGTGAAATTTTCATAATTTTATGAGGCAGTCGATTTTTTGGGAAAAAATTTAATACCATTTAAATATATAACATTTTGTATGATATCATAATGACACAATAGTGATGTAATGAAAAAATATAAAATTATTTTTTAGAAAATAGATTTTTTAATTTTAAAATAATGTGATTTTATGTTTAATTTATTTATTTTACCATGTTTTAGTGGACCCTCTTGGAATTATAATTCATTTTAACATTTTAAAATTTTTTCCATCAGAGTGTGTCCCACCTACTTATAAGAAAGCCTAATATTTTAATATATTATTCCATTAGACATAAAAAATAATTTTTTCCAATCCCCATAGGCAAAAACCATGGGTAGTGTTTTGGTTTTGATTACTTTAATGTGTGGTGTACAAAACCAAAATAATAATGAATTCCCTCCCATTTGCTATATAAACCCTTCGAAGCATCCACTTATCTTCAATAAATACCCTATTATAACGTACCTACCATGACCTCCTCTCTCTATAATCATCCCAAGGCACTAGAGGATACCCTAAATCTTCTCTAAAGTCTCTCCCAAGCATTTGGGATCATACTTCCATGTAAGGGAATTTCCCTTCTATTTTTTGTTTAAATTTATTTATATTGTTAAGCCCTTTTATTTTCTATTATAAATTTTTGGGTATGATTTCTCTTCTCCCCCATTCATACCTCCTTATATTTTAATGATGAGTTACCCCATTCTCTCTCATTAATTCCTCCCATGTACACTTGTTACCATGTAATAATTCTAAAAGGTGTTTCTCTCTCATAATTTTAATTCTAGAAATTATTTTGTATTATGAATCTAATTTAAATTACATATTTTGGGACATGTATCTATATGAACCCATACTATCCATTTAATATAAAGATGATAAGACACCCCTTTTCTCCCATCATCCATTTTTATGAATTCTTATGTCACGCTGTTATGCTTCATAAATTACACCGGGTTTTCCTAGCCAATGACATTGGGTAGTGAATACCATGACCATTTCTCTATCAAGGGGATTAAACATTATGGTCATTAATTATTGATTATATATTGTCATTTTTGAATTAAAAATACTATTATAGTGCCATAAATTACAATATTTAATGAATGCATATTATATGATCTATGTCACACACTTATGCATGAAATGAAATTATTAAGAAGGGTGCACCCTGATAGCACTCCAATGCATTGGCTAAAGGTTTGTATCATGATAAGTAATGTTCAATGAGGGTTTACTCATGATAAATTTGAAATGTTCCTTGGCTCATGCTAATATCATGTTAAATGTTGATTCCACATTTACATGTTTTGATAAGAATAATGCTATATCATTCCTTTTTCATGTTTCATTTTGGATCTATTGATATGCCTTTGGCCAAACATGTTATGTATTCCTCATGTTATGCATTTATTACTCCCTTACTGGGCTTCTGTTGATTATCATTTTCACATGTATGTACTCAGGTTATCCCATGCATTTCTAGGTATGATGGAATGTTGTTGTCATTTTAATGGTGTTTTCAATAATGATTTTGAATTTTTAATGTCTTGTGTTATCATGTAATGTCCCCAATATCCCAAGACACTGGACCACTCGATCGATAGAGTTATCTTAAGTGAAAAATTATGTAATAAATTATGTTTTTGTTTGTAATAATGAGTTGGGTTTTAATATATTAAATATAATGTAAAATAAATATGAAAAATAAAAAGGTCCCATAAATGACATATTTGATGAATCTAAGGATTGATATGATTATAATTATAAATATATAACTTTTTTGCAGTGTAGAATAAGAGAATATGAATAAAACAAAATAAAATCTTGTAATAGTATAAATAATATTTGGGATAATCTTAATTTTCCCTCGTGAAGGAATATATAATGTTAATTAAAAACACTTGAATAGATATAATATTAAATATGATATTTATAAATTTATTAAAGATTAATATTTTTCTCAAATTATTCTTTGGGTCAATTAAAACATAGAAACTATGAATTCACTTGGTAATACCATGGATGAAAGGGAATAAGTTTTGATAATATTTAAATTTCTACTTAAAAAGTTGAGAAGAATTATTGTCTCTATCCCAAAATCATGTGAAATTATTAAAAAAATTTAAAACATCATATTAGTAAGATGGTGATTTATCAATAAGAAATTTACATGAATGATTAAGATGATAAATTGAAAAAAAAATGTTGAATTTAATGAATCTGAGTAAAAATAATTTAATATTATTATAGGTAATTTCTTTTGTGTAATAAAATTATATTCTGATAGAATATAATATAGGTCTCATCTA
This sequence comes from Viscum album, assembly GCA_963277665.1. Lineage (NCBI taxonomy): Eukaryota > Viridiplantae > Streptophyta > Magnoliopsida > Santalales > Viscaceae > Viscum > Viscum album. The sequence goes on along the minus strand of OY728153.1, from coordinate 519,202,716 downwards.
TATATAATATATAATTAAATTTTATAAATGTCTAATTATTAAAAAAATATTAATTTTATAGGAATATATAATAAGAAAATAATTGGGAAAATCTATGACTCCTTTAGAGAGGTAACATGAAATCAGTATATGGGAAAATGAGACAATAATGTTGATTGTAAAAAATATGAAATAGAAAATAAATATGATAAAAGATATTATAAATTTAATAAATCCATGAAGGTATCCTAAAGTTATTCCGAGGATAAATCAATTTATTATGATCAAAATAATGATAATTCCACCGAGAAAGTTAATTTCTATTTTTTATAAACTACTTAAGATGTATTTTTTTCTTATAATCAATATATAAATTAATTTCATAATGAATATAACATTTTTAATGAATATTTTATTTTGTAAAACTCTATGATTTAGGATATTATAATTGAACGAAATGATAAATTAAAGAAATATAAAATAGTTCCATACTTTAACAACTCAGGATTGAAGTGATCATACAATTAAAAAGAGAATAATGTCATCTTGTTGATAGGAAATAATTAATTGAAATTATATAAAAAACATTTGATGGGTTTGGAGAAATTTACGTACCTGAATAATACATTTATCATGATATTTTGAATTTAAAACATCCATAATTACACATTGGTATCAGAAACAATTCTCATTAAGAAATGAATATGTCGGGGAATTATATTGTATTAGGATTCAAGAATAAAACATTAATAAATAAAATAAAGAACTTATCACTATAGAAATGGCTAAAATTATTCGAAAACTAATAAAATAAATATATAAGAAGATTTTAATATAGTTTTATATAAACATGAAATACATATTTGGATTCTTGAAGCCTTATTTGATAAAATTTTTCGACCAAAGAATGTATGGTTACTAAAAGAATTTTATTTTTATTTCTGTATAATGGAAATTATTAAAATGATCTATATAAATCCAATGGTACCTGTATAGTGGATATTTGGTCAAAATAATTAGTGGCTACTTATTTTTCAGTGATCTAGTGAGTATTGTTGGTGGGCATGCCACTTTTGGTGAAAATGGAAAAAATAAAAAAAAATTATCCTTATTCAATATAGTAACATAAATAATATTAAAATTTTTAATTTATTATTTATTTATTTTTTAAGGTATAATAATCTATTTATTTCTCAATTTTTTGATGATGGGGTTATTATAAAATTTTAAAAAAATTACATTATGATGAGTTATTCTATATGTAATATATTGTTTTTCATTTGTAAATGATAATGTTTATAATGTAGATTTAAATTATATTTTCATCAAATATATATTTACTAAGAACCTTCGATAAATTATCATGGTTTTGGAATATGATATTATTCTACTATAATGTATACACACATATGAATATATTTTGAAAATTTTTGGCTAATGATCTACTAAAAAATTATTTTCATAAGGAAAAGTTGTGAAATAAATATCATAAAGGAAAAAAATAAGAAATATATTTTAAACCAATGAATGTGGTTCCCATCCCTCAACCACAAGAATTTCATCAAATGGATTTTCTTTATTCCTTAAAAAATGTCTATTATAGAAGGAAATCATTTTTCTTCTGTGATTTTTTATTATTATCCAAGAATCATGTGGGAATTATTCATAGCTCACAAGATTAAATCGTTCTTATTTTTTAAAAAAAATATTAAAAATCTATTTAAAATCATAGTGGAATTATAATTAAATCCTCAATGAGTGATTATGTACATTATGTTGAAAATAATGAATATGAATTTCTATGATATAAATGTGCTTATAGTTTTGACATTTATATTACTAGAATACTTCAAAAAAATGGGGTTATTGAAAGTAGAAATAATACTATTATATTAATTTCCAAGATTAAGATCAATAAAAATAATTTACCCATATATCATAGGTATGAAGGTGTGAGCACAACTTATAGTATTATTAATAGGGTTTTGATAAGAATCATCATAAAGAAGAATTCTTATGAGTTTGGTAATGGTTAAAAATCAATGTTATATTAATATAGAGTACAAGGATTGAAATTAAATATTATTAACAGAAAAGGGAAAGTAGAAACATTTTAAAAAGCATTTATAAAACAACTTATTCGGTTAATCATCATCCAGTAAGGCATATAGTGTTTTTAACAAACAATATAATGTTTTATAAGGGACTATTCATGTTATTTTTGATGATTCCTATCCACATGGACCCATGTAGATGGTTCAAAACAAGGTGGATTATATGTAAAATTTTAATATCAACAATTATTTTTATAACACTAACCATATTTCTAATTTACTTGATAAATTACACAAGAGATACCATTTAGACCAACCAGAACATGATGAACACTTTGAACAACATATTATGATTCCAAAAACCATTAAGACCTATTTGTATCATACAATGGATTTATTATTTAGTGATATTTAAAATGGAACTCAAACAATAGATTCTAATAATGATAAGGTAAAGTATCAAGCCTCACAATCTCATATTGATCCAAAGAATATCCTTAATTAAATTACTTAAGAACATTGTTTAATGACTATGGATGATGAAAACAATAATTTGGAAAAAATTAATGTCCGGGAAATAGTTGAATGAAATAATATCTACATTTTTATGGGAACATATATGGTATTAAAAAACATAGTGGATGATATTAGAAAAATAGTAAGTGATAAAGAAATTTTGTGTGTACAAAGTTATCTTCAACATTCTTTTATTGATTATAATGATATGTTTTCACTAGTAGAGAGTCCTGATTTAATTATAATTTTTTAGAATATTTAACAAATTATAATTTTTAACTATATCAAAAATATTTCAAATGTACATTCATAATTTTTTATATTATTTTGGTTGTTTTCATGAAAAACCCTATAAAATTTAAAACCCTCATTTACTAAATCATGTTTTCAAAACATTCAAAAGAACATCATGGTTTAAAACATTATACATGATATTTATATAATTGGATAAACAATGTCATTATTTCTAATGGATTTTAAAAAGGTATAACCAATCCAAAATTATTTTTTACTAGTACATCAAAATATTTATTGATTATTTAAATCTAGTCTGAATATAATTTTTCAGTTTACATAAAAATAATTCTCTATGAAATATTAGAAATTCATGAAAAATTAATCTCATTTGAGTTAAATGGGTGAACTAAAATTTGACATTGGATTCCAAATTTTTTCATATATTGATGAAATTATTTTCATCCTAAATAATTTAACAAAATATTTTTTAATTTTTTTTTATTAAATATAAAAAATTGTTCTGATACTCTAATATTTATAAGATGAAAGCATGATTTTGATGAAACTAGGAAAACATTTGAGCATTTTTTTTAAATTTAATGATTGGACGATGACAATAATTAGTTGAAATATTGCATAATATCATTTTAATTGCGTGTATGTGTGAATATTTTCATGAAAAAACAAGATAAATGCATATAAATTCTATAAAAAGGATATTTAAATACAAAAAATCATTCTTTTTCGACATTTATACTCTAGATAAAATGAATTTGAATGGTTTAGTTATTCTGATGCTGATTTTAGTTGTGTATGTTATATAGAAACAACTCATATAGTATATGTAACTTTTTTGGAATGTATCTAGTGTATTGGTGTTGTAAAAAGGAAAATTCTATTCCACTTTTCATTATAGAATAAGACTAAAAAAGCTACTGGTAGTTATTATGATCAAATTTTATTGATGAAATGCATGTTACAAGACTATTGTTATATGTTTAAAAAAGTATTTGTAAAATGTGCTTATAAATGTTCAAGTAATATTTCCATGAATCCTATATAAAATATTAATAGTAAAATAGTTTATATAAGACATCACTTTTTTCAGTGATCATATTCAAAATGGTTATATCACACATGCATTATATCAAACATGAACTAGGAATGATTAATTATTCTTAATAAATAGTTTATTGAATAATTTTTTGTTTTTTATTTTTAAATATAATTGATAATGTATTATTGATTAATTTTACAATGATAATTATTTAAAAGTTTAAATTGTTTTTGTTTAGTAGTGTGTATGCTTAAATATAAAAAACACGATATATTAATTCTAAAGGCCATAAGTGACCATAATATTTCAAGATACTATAGTTTCCCAAGATACAATGAATATTTTTTCATTTGGTAGGTGACTTTTCTATATGAATTCTATCTTTCCTAAAACAAGTTTGTGCTTTCGGTCTATCTACCATGTAAATTTGAGCTACATAAATTATTACGTGTATTAAAGATAATATATGAAATTTACATAATTTTAGTTTTTAATATATATATATATACATATTTTATTTCCCTTATATTTACTATTTATCAAGGCCTGAATGATATAAAATACCATGAAATAAATATTCCAAAGGACACATATCCCTTTATCTGTTACTCTCACTAAACCCTAAACCCTTTCATTTTTTAATCCCTCTTTTTCAATTTTCCACCATTAAAAAAACCCAAACCCCAATAACTTTAAATATTATTGGAATACGATTATCATGAAGCGTATTTTTTTTCATTTTATAAAGGTTATCCTTCATAAAAGAAAAGAAAATAAATCCCCAATTCACCCATCAAAAATATAATGCCACATATTTTTATTAGGATAGTTATTCTTGAAATGGAAGTTGGTGAAATGTGGATCTGGTCATGTAGATTTCTAGTTTTGAGTGTTGGACAACAATAGGGATAATATGACATGTTTAGTAAGAACAAAAGAATAATTTTCAAATGTTAATGATATAGTTTTATGTATATATAGAATTCATAGCCCGATAGTAATAATATATTATTTGAATGAATATAAGAGGACTGTTTTTTTCATTTTCCTGGAAGATAATGTCCAAGGGATTAAATATTCCAAATAAATGTGATTATGATAATTCTTACAATTATTACTCAATCAATCATCCTTATATTAATAATTAAAAAATATAGTGGAGATAATGGGATATAGAAACCCTTTTAGAGTAAATGAAATTGTGAAAATAGTGTGGATATAATTTTTGTTAGATTTATTTGAATCCAATTTTTTATTGAATATTATATTTTAAAAATCATTGAGACCGTGATATCTTATTTCCCTATTTGATGATGAATCATGTGATGATCAGACAACCCATATATAATGTGAGGTATATGGAATATATGTTTAATAACTACTATAGATTAATTTTTTTTCATATTCAATGATCATTTCATCTCAATTTTAAATCATGGTATTTATCCCTAAATGAGATATTTTGTCTAAAAATTATAATATATATTATTTAAGTCATATTACTTGAAAGAGAATGAAAATGAGATTGTACCCCTCAAATAAATTATGGGTTGAGTATAATGGGAAAATTATATGATTTATTCAATTCATTAAAGAACCCTATATGATTAAATGATATAGAATATATAGAAATGAAACCAAAATTGGTTGTAAAGAATTCCTAAAAAGTTAAAGTGGATGATCATGATGTTGGGTTCTTCACTGATTTTGGAGGTGAAGCAGAGAATGATATTGTTGACCATAATACAGACTATATATGATATTATCATAAGATAGTGGACACCTAAATTGAAACACCTAATGGTGTTTCCTTTGGAACTCATGAACCTACTACGCCTTTACCTTCTGTGTAACTAGATTTTGATGATTTAGATACTGTGAAATAGTTGTTTTCATCTATTTAGATCGTTTTTAAATATAATAAACTTTATTTGGAATGAGTCTAGATACTGTGAGTTCCTTGAAGTCTATGTAAAGAGATAAATATTATGAGGGGTAGGAATCTAGTTCATATCGTGAAAATGATTTTGATTTAGGTATTCCAACAAAAAAAATGGACATATCTTCTCAACGTTAAACAAGGATTATTAGGGATCTATTGTTGATGAAATTTAACATCAATGAATAATTAATCTCAATCCTCCCTTAATTTTTCTTCATGGTGACATAATATTATTCTAGGTGTTATTTGAAAATATTTTTATCCATAATCTACAGAATATGACAAAAAACCATTTGAATGTGGAGACTCATAATAAATAAAAATTGGAGAGACAAATTAAATTTAAATTGATTAGTTTGAAGCTGCTCAAATAGAAATTGGCATTGAGATAATATAAGTTATAAAAGATGGGGGTTTCCTTTTTTAGATATAAATTTCCTCTATTTCCCATTAAAAACAAATAAAAACTATTTAAAACAATGAAAACTCATATAAAATGTGTTCTACACAACAAATCTATTTTATTTATAAGAAATACCTTAAATATCCTTTCAAATTTAATATTTAAATATTTGAGTCAATCCCATTTACATTTCCATGAATCTATTTCAATTTCTATTCCCCTTGATTAAAATATCTAATATTTTCATCAGAATAGGTTATTAGTCCTTAGTTTATATATATTAATTCCATCATTTTAATCTAATTCTACATAAAGAATTATTAGTGTAAGAAAATAGGATTTGATTTTTACAACAATTATGTACATTATCATCTGATCTTGATACCTGATGAAATAAGATCTAATATACATGTATCCAAGGGATGTACACTTATATTCATGGATATAGATATTCAATGAGATATAAAAATTATATATGAATTATAAACCTAAAACTCTAATAGTCACATCAACAAATAGATTAAATGTTTTAGAGTAACAAGAATTTTGGCATACGTAATGAACAAACATACAAAATCATTTCAAATTTAATTAATTAATTCCATTACTCCATTCATGTTATGTTTTTAATTTTTAAAACCCATGTATGAGAGATAATAAAAAAAGATCATTTTCCAATAAATCTATCCTCAAGGAATTTTTAGGATAATTATATTTGTATGAGTCGATATTTTCTGGAAGCTTCTTCAACATTAATTATTTGTCCCCCCTTAAGAGAAATAGTACTAAACATATTAATAATGGTTCATATATTCAATAATTCATCTCAAGATAATCTAATATAGAAAATAAAATAAAATTGATCTTCAACTTGTATCTTTCTAGATTCGAATGGTTTCACAACATCACCTAGGATGATATTCTTCAATATATTTTCACCAGGATATAAGATCAAACCAAAATTTAATGTTCTTTAAAATTGATATCCTGAATATGAAAACAAATTCATAATCTTCATCAAATATTATTCTCTTTCATACTTTATTTTTAATACCAATTGTGAAATAATTTAATTATGATGACTTATTCAACATTGCTATCAATAATGGTTAGGGCTCAATGCTTCTTCAGGTTCTCCAACTGGGATAGTTCATAACCTACAATTCCATACATTTTAAGCCCAAAGAATATAAAAAAATATTAATGGAATATGGTAAATCATCCTTTTATATTGATATATACAACAAGGTTGATATTTTTTCCAAAACTTGTTTCTCTGTTTCCCCCATTCATCACACATGAACATCTAAATCATAATAATGTTTCATGATATCTTGATATTATTACGTATTAAATTTCATTATGTAGAATCTTATTTTTTTTAAATTATTTTAGAGCACTAGTATCACCTGTTGAAAATTATATCTTCTTATTGAAATCTCCTTTTTCCCGAATTAGTAGTGAACAATTGTTAGGATTGTTTCAACTATGTTCCACCTCGCACAGAAGAATTAATCATCATTATATGGTATCATTTTTTATTTCCTTTTTCAATATCCATTTAATTTTTTTTCCATTTTTCTCATTATTTATAAATCATAATGTTAAATTTCATACATGTTATTAGATGTAGTGGAAAAAAATTTATCTTGCACATGGATTCTTCAAATTTTCATACATCATTATAGTTCTTTCAAATGCTGAAAATTTTATCCACTTTATAGATTTTGAATATAATATATTCAAATGATTACTGAATAATTCCTTATTGGGAAAATTTTTTATAACATTTTTTCTGATTTCATCCTTATATTTCTTCTTATTTTGTAGACAAATTATATTGCCTTCATTTTTCATCATCATTAGATACATGTAATGATTATAATATACCATTCTTATGACCACTAACATTACATTCATCATAGATATTTTAATGTTTTAAAAAACAATTTTTTATAAATTTTATTTCTTAACTTCTGATTGTTTCATATTCATCTATGATTTCTCCTCGTTAAATTTAGATAATGTTGTGCTTTTACATTTAATGGAATATAACCACAATCTAATGAACAATTCCAAAATATATGGAAGAACCAACATTGAGCTACAAAAGATGTTCTTTTTTTTGACTTTTTATGTTTTTGGGACATGTTCATGACATATTTGGATATTCTTGGGGGAATAGTTTCCACACTTTTTAAACTCTCCACAGTTGCCATGGTTTTATAATTATTATGTTACTTATTCATCAATACATTCATATATTTTATTTTGATACATGTACTATTTATGAAACAATATTTAGAAACATTATTAGAGGATGGTATAGAAAATACTTATTTATTTTGATCTAGTTGAAATATATGCTCAAATTATGTAATGATCTTCATATCACATGTTGGAGATATTTTAAAATTAGAACTTTCTAGTGAGAATTGAGTAGTATCAATGTATGTTGACTTATTTCATGAGGTCTCAATATATCTATTATCCATATTTGATAACTAAACATCCAATTCGAGACATATCGTATTAAGGATGATTTTATTATTTTAAAATTTATTCATCTTCTATTCCATAACCTTTATAATTCATTCATCTTCCCCTTATGAAGGTGAACTATGTTTTGTAACAAACTAATTTTTTTTTCAAAGGTGGTGTCTTGGACAAAGACCAAGACACAATTTATTACCAATCATAGAAACCAAAACCAAAGTCTAAAAGATGTAATATTATTATGATATTTTTCATAGAGGGGGAGTAACTCATGTGGTAATTACTCCCGCCAATATAGGCACTGATTTATACCCTTATTGGAAAGACCACACGCTACCGTGTTCGCTTTATGAAATTCATGTGTGTCTATGTTATTGATCTCATGGAGCAAATCGAGGTAGGTCATCCATTAGGTGGTAAGTGGCCTAGCAAAATGCAATGTACCATTCCAAACAGATTGGATAATTGTGGTAGTGTCACTTTCGATCCAAATGTTCTTCCATCACTTTAGTCTAAGAAACTCAATCACATATATCAAGGCCAAAAAACTGAAAATTTATTTTATGTGCATGAATTTTTATTTTAAATATTAATCCATGACATCCATACTATTTTATTCTTTTATTCATGTGTATGGATATTTTCTGATTTAGTATTCTTGAAGATTTATTTCTCATCAAATTAAATGAGACACTTGTCTTAATACTCTAAGAAAATTATTATAATCTTTTATTCTTCTTATTTAGAGGTTCCACCACTCATGGAGAGATACATATATTCAATAAATATTTCGTCAAAATCATTCTCAATTACTTCGATTGTTTTCGCAAGATGAGTGATCTATTTCTTCATGTTTTCAAATATCCCACATATGATAATATCATATTATTATTGAAAACCCTGCACTATATTCGTAAATGTAATAATTAAAAAATCAGTATACATGATATCATTCCTAATATTTTTAGATCATATTTTTTATTGTTTTAGTAGAAACATTCAAATACCACTTGATCACTTTAATATCTAGATTCAATTGAGGAAGATTGACTTCCCAACTCCCTGGTGGAAATATAATCCAAAATATCGTTATTTTAAAATACATACATTTATTTATTTTTGGAATTTCAAGAAAATGCTTTTATTTCACAATCCTTATGAATGTGGTATTTATTATTCACCAATATTTAATCATTCATTCTCTTTTTAATTTGTGGATTGGTATATGAATACATTTGAATACAGATAACAGAATATTTTAAACAATCCCACACTATTGTTAACATAAGAAATAAACTCAAAGCCTCAAAATAGGATAACTAAAATGCATATAATACAATATAGGTTAACCACACCTATAATAACAATTGATATGACCAATTTTGGATATTCTCAACACTTAGTGGTGGTGTGAATTATTGTGTGGAATAATATCAACAAATATAAATTGCATCCCCTTTACCTCTTATAACTATTTGTATCTTGATTCTTTTATTATATTATCTTTCTCTAATAAAATTATATAAAATTTGGTAAATATGGAAGATGATATTTTTTTATGTTTCCCAAACCTAAATGACATTATTGTCCATAGATAATTTTTAAAATTATCATATACCACATAACAACTATAAAATAAGCTTTTAATCTAGGTTACAACAAATAGTTAATAACATTTATTTACATTTCTATATTTTCAAATACAAGTCCTAGTATAGTACTTCATAGAACAATAATAGGAATTATTCACATTATTATTTAAGGTAACATATAACAAAAAAAATTAATCATGTAGATTGGACTTTTTTTGATGTCACAAGTATTCTTTTTTTAGGTCATCATACCCCTTCAATTATTACATGCATAATAATAGGTAATGAATTTTTTCTTCTTCTTCAAAGAAGAAAATATATATCCTCTATATCTTCATCTATTTCATCCAATCTAGATAAATTTTCACAGTAAATTCTTCTCTACATCTCATCAACTCTCTTTCTTTTTCAGTTTTAATTATATGAATGTATAGTAGACTAAATATCATAGAATTATTTTATGATCCTAATGATAAACTACTAAACATGAATTGGTCAGTCATATGTTCTTCTTATAATCATTATAACAAAATAATATTAAATATTTTATCAATTTCACATTATTTTTATTAAATGCACAATATCAAAAAATAAGAATAATATTGATTTTTCTATATTCATTAATTTTAAATTCCGAACATGGTTTATTTAAGCGATCTTCATGAAACAATAATGTTTCATGTGTTATTAATAAAACTTATCACTAATATTTATTTTCATATTAATATATCATATTCTCTTATTATCATCTTCTTCATTGCCTCATCTGAGATATTTTATTTTGATTGGTTCAGTTTTCCTAAAATGGTTTGGGCATTTCAAACTCAATCTATTTTAGGAAAAAGTTAGGCATATGCATGTACGTATCATGCAAGAATTTTTTTTCTCCCCTGAAAGACTGATTATCATGAGACAACACTTTCCCTTGTGAAATCAAGAAATTGATCATGATGTATTTTTATGAACACATTGTCTTCATGAAAAACACGAATACAATGAGTACTATCATAATCTTCTTCATATAACTGTCAATGTCTTCAATGAAAATATAAGTACGTAGAAATGTTATTTTGAAACATAAAAAATATTTACATTCCTTTATTTCATGAGGGTTGGATTCTTGTAAAACTTATTAACCAACATGCATTCAATCATTCTGAAACACAACAAGACTGAAGAAACTCTTCATCTTCAGGAAAGAAATGTATAGTTCTAATTCTCCATGAAGATTATTACATGAAAATACACTTATTAAAATAGTTTATAGGCTTATATATTTTCTTCTTATTTAGTTAAGTGAAAAGAAATATCAACTATTTTATAACAAAAAATCTCTATTAGAAATCAGAAGAAAAATTACATTTCTCGTAGGCATGCAATTTCTCTTTTAATAGGAATGGTCCACCACATTATGACATTCAATAACTAAATTAAAATCCACAAATTTATATCCTTCTAAATGAATGAATATATTAATATATTTATAGAATTGAATAACATTGAATCTTTATACTATTAATGGATGTTTCTTTATAATTTGATTCTTAAAAACAATGTTTTAATTGATTTATGATTCTCCCATCATTAGGGTAATATTATCATAGGAATTTGATGACATACCCATTCCATTTCATGGATCAAACATCATACATGCATATCTAATACCTTATATAACCTCAAAACTTAATTTTTATTCAACCAATGATTGGTTTTCCAATTATCATATTTATTCAAGACATTGATTTTATGTATGATGTCAAGAAGAACTTGCGAGTCTCAATCTCTTAACATGACCAATATAGTTGTCTAGAAATCTGATTGAACAATGATAGAGTAAGACGACATAAAAAAAGCTCATTTTTGGGTAGAATATCATGTTTTTAGTAGATCTAATGACCTTGATGGATTTGACCTGGAATCTAATGTTCTTAATATATCATTAACGGAATAGTTAAAATATCCATGTACGACTTCATCCCACAGTAGATCTCCACATTCTCTCAGGTCACTTAATAATATTCATTATGTTTTTCTACTATTGATCTACCATTTCGGTTGGCACCACAAACAATTCACACGTTAAATTGGGTGGACTAACTTTCCCACCCCTATACACATGACCATGTACACCCTTTGAGTGTTATGAACCCACTGTACTACCTTTAAATGCATTCTCCCACCAATGTTCTTCATTTGGGATAATTCCCCATATCTGCCACTGGGTGAGCTAATGTGGGATGTCTCTCCCAGTGGAAGAGGTCTCCTCCCACATGTGGGATTGAGATAGTCACATGGTATATGTGGTGAGCCAATTTATTTTGGTTTGTCCAATTATAAATTGTATATGTAAATGAAAGTATTAAATTTTTGGAATCAATACGAACAAAATTAACACATAATTAATAATCCATTATTTTACACAACCTTTTTATCTTTCATCATTAATAATATTATTTTTAATGGAATTCATATTCCTACTCCTTTACATTATTAATATTATTTAAATTTGAAATAGATCTTCAGAATCCAATTATATTTCTTCACATATTATTCATTAATGTAAAAAATGTTACACATTCAATCACATAGGGAAACATGTTCTATAAATTACAAGTACCAAGAAATATCACTATTCATAATAATCATAGTGTCTTCAAAAGTACTTCCTTTAGATAATAATACCTAGATACTTTTTTCTACATCCATTAATCTAAGATACATTAATTTTTTTATCATTGATAATTCAAATTCTAAAAACCTAATTTTTTATTACTTCTTAAATATATTTTAATTAGTGTAATCTTAGTATTTCATTGAAAAATATTAAAACTGAAAAAAAATATTTAAAACAATAACAACCCATACATAATTTTGGATCTTATCAAATCAGTAGATCTTAATATTTTAGGCTATCACTGGATAGAATGTACCATTGAATAGTCATTTGAGGTGGATGTAGCCCAAGAACCAAGTTTGTGTCACCTCTTATATAGTGTGTTGACAAAAACAGTGTAACAACCCAGGTACATAAAGAAAAGGAAATTTTCACATTTATTAATATTTGTGAATTATATATTACTTTTAATTTAAAATTAATTATATTTTCGATGGGTTTCCAAATAAGAAACAACGGGTGTCATTGAAATCTTACGTTGTACATAACATTTAGATATACCGAAAAAAAATATAATATTATTGTTATTTTAAAGGGTAGTTAATGCATAATCTTTCAATTGGCAGAAATGAACAAAACTAACTACAATATGATTACACAAGTTTTTTTAAATGAGTTTACATTTATCTAATGAATTTTTTATGCCAAAATGTGAATGAATTCAATTTTAAGCATAAACACGCTAATATATTTTTAAGTTCTATTTACAAACTTTTGATGGAGAAACTTTATTAAATATATATTTTTTTCATTTTTATATGTTCTATTTGAAAAAATAAAAATATTCTTTAGAATCAGGATGTCAAAATATACTTTGGATGATATTTTGGTATTTTTCTGATAATGTTTATTTTTTAATAGTAGTGAAAAATACTGCATTTAAAATCATAAATGTGTTTTAATCTAATTAATATGTTTATTATATTATATTTCTAATTTGTTTTAAAGTGTAATTAGAATATAATTTTACCAATTAATCCAATTTTTGACATTGTATATAATTTAACTTTGATATTGAAAAAAATATCATATTTTTGATAGATATAATTTCACAAAACACACTATTTTGTTTTGACAACGAGAATTAATTTTAAATTAATTTATAAAAAAAATTTGTTTCAAATTTCGAAAAATCGATTCAAAATTTGGAATCAAAAGGTCAAAAGTTTGTAAATAGGTAAATATTTGTCTTAGACATTATGAATAGTAAAATCAGCGAATATTTTATTTACCATTTTTAATGGGTAAATCTGGTACATAAGGGTAAAAAATAATATTATAATAATATTAAATTAACAAAACACATTTTCTAATCATATTTTCTAATACATTTCCGACCATGTAAATCCTTGGGTCAATTTTGGGACCCCATAAAGCCACATGTGAGTGATAATGACATTTATATTAATTAATTTAAATGAAAAAATAACATAAACATATATCCTTTTGTAAAAAATGTATATGTGGTTATATAAGTGATATCTTAAACTATAAATATTAATTTTAAGGATAAAATGTCTTTCTAAATCATGGTATTTTATTTATAATTTTTATACATTATATAAATAAATTTAATTATGAAATGATGGTGTTGTAGTAATTGCTTCATTATTAAAGGATTCAAATACATGACATTTTAAATGTTAATGTATAATTTTTTTGAAACTTTTTATACCATGAAAAAAATTTAGGGATAATAATGATATGTTTTATTTTAACTAATAAAGTTTTTTCAAAAGAATCATATTGTTATAGATATTTTAATTGTCATGAAATGAATAATTTAAAAATTGACATAAATGTGTTTTTAAAATAATTAATATTTTATTAAATTATAAACAATCCTAAAAACATGAGATTCATCCAACTGACTTAAATAATGTTTCAAATTTCATAAATGAACCATTTTGAGTCGTTTGACATTTTATTTTAATGATATTAACCATATATTATGAATATATAATTGGACCTGGAAACAAGTCAACTAAGTGAGCATAGTGTTAAATAAAAAACGACATGGATTAAAAAATTTCCAAAACCTATAAAATTATTATTAGAATATTTAATTTTCAACTATATGGACCTTATCATAGAATTAAATATGTTTGGACCTTTCGAATATGAAAATAATTTTATAATAAAATAATACTTTTAAACATTCTTAAAGAGAACCTCATCGTTTTTATAAAAAGACACCACCTATAACCCATTACACACACCTCTCAAACCCCTTGTCTCATCTGAAACCTACTCTAAGAAATTCCCTACATCCCACTATTTCTCATAGAATCCTTCACCTAGTTATAATTTTGTTCAAAAAATCATTTCAGTTCAAACAAAATGGAGTTACCAAATTTAAACGTAACATCTTTTCTCAAATTCATTTATTTTATTTATCTCTCCAACCCCTAAACTCTCTTTATTCCATAATTTTATAATAAACCATTTATCCTCAATATTCTGGGATATTGTTAGGATAAGGATTTAAACTACACTTCCACACACCTCCATCTAATGGATACAAACATACAATTTCTTTGGATGACGGACTACTACATCACCAAGAATGGCCAAGACCCAAAAATATAACTGAGATCCATAATTTCATGGTTTACCATGATATTATTGGAGGTTTGTTGAAATTGTTTCATGGAATTCTATCTCACTTAATATGTTTACTTTAAAAGGTGTTATGTTCATTTGGAGAAAAGAATGTGATGATATTTTTTATGAATTGGAAAGAAGATTAGTAAATGCTATAGTTTTTTCACTGCCTTCCAGAAATGGTGGGTTTGTTATATACAATGATGTTTTGTTGAAAGGACATGGCTATGTCATTATGAAGAATGATCAAGTAATTGCTTATACCACATGTCAAGTGAAACCTCATGAATTAAATTACCCTACACATGATTGGGAATTAGCTATTGTGGTTTTTTTATTAAAAATTTGGAGGCATGATTTGTATGGAATAAGCTGTGAAATATATACTGATCGTAGAAATTTGAAGTATATATTCACTCGGAATAAATTTAACATGAGACAGAGGAGGTGGCTAGAATTAATTATGTATTGTGATTACAGGATTTATTACCATCTGGGAAAGGAAAAATATTTGGTTGATTCTTTTAGTCGAAAAAGTAATGCTAAATTAACAATGTTACGTTTGGAACAATATCCTTTTATTAATGATTTGATGGGCATGGGAATAAAATTTTTAGTGAAAAAAATTCCTCTGTTTTGTTTTATGTGTATGTGAGATCATATGTTTTAGAAAGAATTAAGCAAGCGCATTAGGAAGATAGTGAGATGCAGAAAAAGGTAGAGTTGGTTCAGAATAATAGGTTTCCTAAATTAAACATTGATAATGATTTTATTTTGAGATTTGGGAAGACATAATGCACTCCCTGTGATTCACAGTTGAAGAACAAGTTGTTATGTGATGCTCATAGTTCTCTGTTTTTAGTTCATCCTAGTCGTACTAATATGTATAACGTTCATCAGGAGTATTATTGGTGGGATAGAATGCCTAGAGATATTGTTGAGTATACTGTGAAGTGTTTGACTTGCCAATTGTTTAAAGTTTAGTGGTATTTACCGAATGAGGTGATTCCGCCTTTATAATTTCTGGAGTGAAAAAGGGAAAATATATCCATGGAAGTTTTTATTAGACTACAAAAGAAATCTTTAAGTGAAAATCCAATCTGGTTTACAATTGATCATTTGAGAAAAATGATCATTTCATTCCTATTAAATATACTCTATATCTAGATGAACATTATAGTTTGAATGATAACGATATATTTAGGTTACATGGAGTTATACTCTCTATTGTGTTTGATCATGATCCAAGGTTGACTTCTATCTTTTGTAAAGGCCTTTAGAGTTCAATGGGTACTAAATTAAATTTTAGTACATATTTTCATCCTCAATCAGATGGGAAGTCAGATAGAACAATTTAGACTCTGGAAGATATTCTGCGTGCTTCTACAATTGATTACCAGGGAAGTGGGGACCAAGAACATTCATTCGTTGACTTTTCTAATAATAAAAAATTTCCTTCCAGTATAATGTTTGCTCCAATTGATGCTTTATAAAGAAATTGGTGTCGAACTCCAGATTTTGGGGATGAAGTAGGTGAAAGGAATTTGATAGGAAAAAAATGGTAGATGAGATTGAAGAAAAAGTTTAGTTGATTCAGAAGAAAATGAGAACAGTTCAGAGTAGATAGAAAAGTTATGCAGATAATCGAAGGAAGGATCGTTCTTCTGAGGTTGGTGGTCATTTTTTTCTCAATGTTACTCTCCGGAAAAGTGTGATGTTGTCCGGTAAGAACATAAAGCTGAGTCCGAGGTTCATTGGACCC
Organism: Viscum album; assembly: GCA_963277665.1. Taxonomy (NCBI): domain Eukaryota; kingdom Viridiplantae; phylum Streptophyta; class Magnoliopsida; order Santalales; family Viscaceae; genus Viscum; species Viscum album. Next base: position 519,185,400 of record OY728153.1, on the reverse strand, counting down.
TATGAAATCCTTTAGAATATTTTATTAGTTACGTACATAGTGGATTTACCTCCCTGATTATCCTAGATAAACAATTCTTTTCATGTTTCAATGTTCAGAATGTATATTCAGGATCCATCACATGTTTTAAGTCCAAAGGTAGTTAAGTTGGAAGACAATATTTCATTTGAGGAACAACTTTTCCAGATTCTTGACTAATGAGAGAATGTGTTGCGGAATAATTTAATTTATTAGGTTGTGGTTTTTTTGAAAATCCATACAGTCAAAGAGGAAATGTGGGAATCTGAAAATTCTATGAAGGATATATACCCCCATTTATTTGATAAGTGAATAAAATTGCGAGGAAAAAATTTAAAAAAGGGAGGAATGATGTAACATCCTAGGTAAATTAATAATATGACATTTTCGAATTTATTAATTTTTTTGAATTGTATATTAATTTTATTTTAAGAGGCATGATATGTTTTATGTTAGTCCTAATGCACAATAATGGGTTTCTTTTAAATCATAGGTTCCCACAAAATTGAGTTATACCGAAAAATAATATAATATTATTATTATTTTTAAATTTAGTAAATTCTTAGTCATTTTATTGACGATAATGAATAGAACTAACTACAATATGATAACATATGTTTGTTAAATGTGGTTAAATTTATCCAATATAAGTTATAAGCCAAAATGTGAATAAATCCAATTTTAAGCATAAATACTCTAATATTATTTAAAATGGTATATTCAAATCCTTTTGATGGAGACCCTTTTTAAAATATATATTTTTAATCATTTATATGTTCTATTTGACAAAAAAAATTATTTAGTATTAGGACATCAAAATTTATTTTGGAAGAAATTTTGGTATTTTTCTGATAATGGTAATTTTTTATTGCATAGTAAAAATACTGACTGCAAATCAATTTTTTCATTTTATAATAGCCGACTTATGGGATCCTAGTGCCCAACAGAAAATGAAAAATAAAAAAAACAGGAAGAGACATTGATCAATGCAGAGTTATACATCATAATAACTGTAGTCACCACAACACCCCAAACTAGACCCCTCTTATCCAGTAGCTGATTCCCACTCTGGGTTTCTCCAAAAGCTCACACTTTGAAAGTGATTCCTAGGATGGTCCAAAGCAGCCATATCTGGCGGATAATTCTTAATAACGCTGCCATTCATGACTGCAAGAACCACCTGTTTATTCTTATTAGATGCGGACCGGGTCCGCATTGGTCGCGGGAGATATGAATATTCCTTTTGTGGTCTTCTTATTGAAGTTGCAGCCGATGGTCCTTCACCCACATCCTCTTTATGAGTCCCATTTTGAACAATATCACTAAAATAATGGCCATCCATGGTACACAATAACTCCTTTCCTCCCCTGTAATTATCCTTTCCCTCCCCGGGCTGATCAACATTGCTTCACCACCTTTGGTCTAGCGAGCAATTCTCCCTCAGAGGAAGACACTCGTCCTCCATAGACATAGTCTCCACAACCGTGGAATGTGCCTCCATCCCTAAAACTCATGTGCTGATAACTGGAACCTGCCCAATGCCTTCAAAATTCAAGCCCTCAATATTCAGAGCAACTGGATCCAAACCATCCAAAAAAGCATTTCTCCAAACTATATTGGGGTTGCCTTCCATATTCAGAACAACTGGATCCTTCCCCATGCCTTCGGCTGGTTGAACCACCACAATCTCCCTTCCATTCATAGGATATTCAATCCCTCTGTCTTCAGCTTGCTGATTTTCTTGGACTACCACCTCACCCCCCCCCCCTCCCTGCATCATTCACCTCCATTTCTTCAGTCCACATGTCCTCTGACAGTTTGTTAAACCTGTTAGTCAAAGCTACAAAAGGTAATGCCAACAGATCTAGGACTTTAGAATTCCTATCTCCATTCTTGGACACCACCTCTTCTGTGTTAACAACCCTTCCGGTCCCAGCCTGTTCAGATCTCATCTGGACCATTGAACTAGAAGAAGCTCCAACATGCTATAAGGAAACCTTACTAGTCCCAATTGGTTTACTTTCCATAGCCAACCCAGACAAACATGATACCCTTCCTCTATCAACAAGTCCTGCAAAATTCAGGTCCTTGCCCGTATCCACGCTTGCCCTCAAGGCCTTCCTTGTATCCTCATCACCAGTGATCATAAGAATACCGTTCCATTCCTGTGATCCTCGCTCAACCGTACTGGTTGTCCACTTCTGCATAGCTCAACCGAGTGACCAAGTCTCTTGCACAACCCATAGAACTTGGTCCAATTCTTGTAGGTAACCCTCTGTTTACACCAGTATTCTTCTCCAATTGTGATCCAAACGAAATGAAATGGGATGCGAGATGCATTGACTTCAACACATAACTGAGGATTCACTGGGTGGAAAACTGCCGTAGTGCGGCTATCAGAACACAAATATCGACCCACCAAATTCTCCACCATTCGGATAATCGATGGATTTTGAAAAGGCAACAGAAGCTTAGGAAAACATACCCAAACCACCATGGATGGAGATTCGTGATTCATATGTAGGTCAAAGGACCACCGAAGAAGCAGGAAACGAGATCCATTGAAGACGCACGGAGCCCTCAACCACGCTTGAATATGATTAGCTTATGTTTCAAACCAGATCATGATTTGTTTTCTATCAAACAAGCTGACCACCGCTCTTTCTTGCATATCCCAAGAACCAAAGACAAAGCGATCAAAGGTTCAAATTGTGTAAATAGGTATCTTTTATTTATTGTCATTATGAATAGTAACTTCCGTAAATATTTTATTTTCTATGTTTAATGAGTTAATTAGGTAAATAAGGGTAAAAAATAATATTATAATACTATTAAATTACCCTAACAAGTGTTCTAATGCTATTTTATGATACATGTCCAACCATGGTCATCCTTTGGTCAATTTGGGAACCCCATGGAGGCACATGGGAGTGATAATGAAATTTTATATTAACTAATTTAACGTAAGGACCAAAATAACATGAACATATATATTTTTGTAAAACAATTGAAAATGAGGTAATATAATTGACATATTCGACTATAAATATTCATTTAAATGATGAAAATATTTACTATATCTTGGAAGTTAATTTATAATTTTTAGATATTAAATAAATATATTTAATTAGGACACAACATTGATGCTATAAATTTTCATTAATAAAGGATTAAAATAAATGATATTATAAATTTTTAAATAAATATATTTTTAAACATTTTATGCAATAAAATAATTGAAAAGATAATAAGGACATGTAATAGTAAAATTAATGATGTTTTTTTGAAATAGTCAATCTGTTATAGATTTTTTATATGTCATGAAATGAATAATTTATAAATTGACATAAATGAGTTGTTAAAGAAATAAATAATTTATTAACTGAGAAAACAATAAAAAATAAGTGAATTATACAAATTACAAATATAATGTTAAAAATGTGATAATTGATCCATTTCTAGTTACATTGGATTTCATTGTAATTTTCTAAACCATATATTATGAATATATAATATGACATGATAAAAGTTAAATAAGTTAACAAGGAGTTAAATAAAAAATATAAGGATTAAGAAATATCCAAAACCATTCCAATAATTATTTTATGATTTTATTTAGACTTATATGTACCTTATATTAGAATTAAATAAGTTTGGACCTTTTTAAACCAAAAATCTTTTTATAATAAAATAATATTTTCAAACATTCCAAAAGAGCCCCTCCTCCCTCTTAGAAAAGGCCACCACCTCTAACCCATTATAACGAACTCTCAAGCCCCTTGGATCATCCAAAATCACATCCAAGAAGCTCCCAAAATCCCTCTATTTATATTATAAATTTTCATCTGGGCATAAGGAAATTAAAAAAATCCTTTTGGTTCAAATGAAAGGGAGTTACACAGTTTAAGGTTAACGTCTTCTCTCATGTTAATTTCTTTTATTTACCTCCTCCAAAAACCTAACATCTTTTTATTCCATTATTTTATATCTAAAAAAGTATCTAAAATTTAATAGGATGTTGTTATTATACATATTCAAACTACACATCCACAAACCTCCATCTAAGGGATAAACATGCTATTTCTGCAAACGACAAACTACTGCCTTGTGAAATAAAGATTGTTCAAATATATCCTACCGCCTCCCATGGTGGACATAAAGATGGAACTATAATTATATTTTATATATTTGTGATATTTATATTGTTTATATTCATATTTATGTTTCATTTATATAATACCATTATGTTTTCCCCAATGGAAAAAATATGATAAGTTCATTTGAAGAAGTGACAACTAACGACCCCTCAAATTGATATGACTCATTCTTCCCATATAAAAACGTGTAAAGGATTGATTTAATGAAAGTATATATGATATTATACTGGAATTATAATATAATAATGTATTATACTGTTTTCATTCCATTAAATACAGAATTTAAATGAAAGTAGCATTTATGTGTACGTATGAGTTACCGTCTCCTTGAATGGTGCATTTCATTTCTTATCTCAAATGTTATTTAATTTTATAAATACATATATGTAATGTATATATATGATATATATTATATCCAAACCACTAATATAATTCTTGATATAATTTAATTTTTCCACATATACAACTTCAAATTATAAGATGTTCATTTTTGACTGAAGTACCAAATATCGACAAAACGACCATTATTAACATAAATGATTTTGTAATGTTTATATCATCATAATAAGATATATAAGAGGAATAATAAACGTTAAAATTGTTCTTAAGAAAGTGTTAATTATATTTAGTTGAATATTCAGAAGATAAAATAACGAATGAGTTATGTCGGTCATGAGGATAGAGACATTTTCTCAGTCTTATTCCATTGAGTAATTTTTTGATTTATCCACATATTTCATTTATACAGTGTATAATCCCCTCTCAATTTTAATTTCATTCAAATGGAATTTTTTTATATGAATATTTTTTCTAAATGAAAAAATATAATCTTTGTTTTTTACATACACGGTGTCAATGACCTTTTCCCCCCGTGAGCGTTATTTGATATTTGGCTTCCACAACAAGTCGTAAAGTTTTTAACAGTAAAATAAATACCATATACTATTTTACGTATTTTGGTATTGAAAATGGTTTTTATAATGGATTGATTATATCAATGTATTGAAATTTTATTTCAATGTGAAATGTTATCCTTCATATATGCTTTTGTTTTTGTTTTGATTATGTTATGGTTCTCAGGCATTATTTACGTTTATGAGTGGTTATGTGAAAAAACTATGGTGGGTGATCCCGAGAGAGATCTCCAATTCATTTGGAAATGTGACTGATATAAACGTCAATATTTATAATAAGAGATTTAGGGAATATATTGTGATTGGTATTCCCAATATAACGTTCTACGTAGTGGTGAAATCTACCACGTAAGAATGTTATGGATGCGACAAGTTACCTTTATTATTTATAATTTCTATTTTTTATTTATAAATAATCTCATTTAAGGAGTTATGTTAGAGAGCATATATTTTTTATGTATTTATGTACTAATGTTTTATTTCATTATTTTATAACCCTTTCTGAGATTTTTATGGTCATCCCAAATTTTTCATATGTTTTTCACAGGTTATAATGTAGGGTAAGAGAACGGAAATATTCTTGATGGTTTATATCAAGAAATGAATTTTTTTCCTTTCAAGGGGTTTTACGTAGTGAAAATAATGGATACTATATAGGACTTTCAACTTTGTAATTTTTGAAATGTAATGTAATAGTTTTTTCGTAATTCTCTAAAACACTAAACTTGAAAAGATCATCATTGTGAATTATTAATTTAATTCAAGATTATGTAAAATTTGTGGTTGGGGCCTTATAATTTGTCCAGTGGTTGTGACAATAGACCAAGGATCTTCATAGATCTACCAATTAACTAAGGGTCATCCATAGGTATGATGGTGAGTCTCACTAACTCCCCTATGGATCATTGTTTGTATTTTAATCTAGGAAGACCCTAACATTTCAGAACATCACCTTTTCTTAATATCTCAAATTATTTTATCCATCCTTATTCATCTATAATCCTTCAAGAGGATATTTTATGGTGTATTTTTCTCCCTTAACCTCATATCTTCTCCATTCGATAATCCAATCATTATAATGGCTTCTATAAGGTGTGTCTATAACGATCTAGCATAATTCACATCCCTCCAATTGGTTGAATCATAGATCTAGATGTTATGGATAGATCTAGGGATTTGTATGCGATCTAATAGATAACTTTTGGATGATTATTTGATTATAGTTTAGATCAATTTTTGATAGATTTCTCTCTTATGATCGAATCAAGATCCATTGGTGATGGTGGATCATTATGAGTAATTGTAATTGAATTATAAGATATATCTGATTAATCTATATGGATCTTAATTCCAGAATCCTAATTTACTGAACTGGGGATGTTTCCAATGATTATTGGAATGCAATATTGATCATGGTATTAATTCATGGAGTTTGGGATCAATAATATTAAGGTAGTAAGTCCTTAAAATTTAAAGGCTTTGAATGAAATTGTATGGTATATTATGAATATTTTTCTCAAGTGGGTTTGTGTAAGTGGCCGTGGGATGACATTCATGGTATGAAATTACTGTTCCATTCTATGTTATTCCTTATATATGGATTTTTTCATTTCTTATGAAATTTATAGTCTAGATATAATTAAGACATGTTTCCCGACACTATCTAGATAGTTCCTTTGAAGGTGAGAATGGATGATGTGATCCATAACATATAGATCAAGGCATATGTTCTTCTATCTTCAGAACATGTAACATTTAGCTTAAATGGAAAAAATTCATGGTGTTAGTCATGGTCCATGATTTTTAATGTTTATCACTACAAACTAACAAGGAACTTATATGAACACGGGTATAATTATAATTATTCGGTCATGTATGGTGTACAAACAATAATTTGAAAGGGTATTAATATGGAAGAAATTAATTAAATGAGTTAGATGAATTCTCAAAAATGGTGGAAAATGAATTTCCATTAATTACAGGAGTGGGATTGTTCCTTAATGGTGATATTTCAATATAAGAAAATTGGATTAGTATATATATCTTACATGTAGACAATATAACATGATCTATGTCACAAAATAATAACATCATAATTTTGAACTAACATGGTGTTAAAATAACAAGATTCAGGGTTCTTGGAAGGTTGGTTAGAACATGATGACACATGACATGATTGCTTATCTATGAATTTAATCTATTGTCCAGGGAAAATAATTTATAAATTCTACCACTTTTGTTAATATCACATTAGTGGGGACATATTGAGGGTATAATCATACTGAGTATAATATTCTTGGTGTGTATGAAGACTATAGGTTTAGGGATCTAGTGATGAAAATGACCATGAAAAAGAAAGATAATAATATTAATCTAGGGTGGTGGAGGCTATATTAGAATGGAATCCATATTATTTCTCATGTGTTGCATTTATTCCTAAAATAATTTTATAATATATTGATCTATGACATTGGGGATTCTTTGGGTTATCTTTATGACATTTAAACAATTTTATAACCCATGGATATTGTATTTAGCTTTCATTTAAGGATTTTTGTTGTTTATCTATATTTTTATATGGGTGTTATATATAATGATATAAACAAATAAGGACATGGTGTCTCTGTAACACCATTCCATCCCACATCACATGTTTTTAGCATCTTGCATATGATGAGGACATCATAAAGTCATGTGGATCTTTCAATCAGAACTAGTGAATCGAGATGGAGTATTTCAGGTGGTATCCAGTTATCTGTAATGGAAAACTATATCAATAATTAATTCATTGGGCTATATAATAAGATAATGGGAAACATGGGCATGATAGAAATATATTATTTAAAAAACGAACCAATAAGAGTTGTTTATAAAAAATAATGACCTGTAATCTCCAATGGTTATACATTTTCCTTTTCATAATTGTTTGAATACTTGAGATAATAGTATAATTACATAGAGAATAACAAATGATTTTTTATTATAAATGATTAATAATAATACCCACTAGTAGTCATAACATTATGGATGTGTTCAAATGTAAACCAATCAATGTGTAACATTAATAGATTTGGTCTATCCACCATAATACCATATTTATCTACATCATACCACCCATGTACCCATTGGATTAGGTTCAAAAAATTTGGATTCTTATACATAGATTAAAAAATAAGGTACTATTTTGATATCATGATATGTAAACACTATGAAATCTTTGAAGGGATGTACAATTCATTGGAGGGAGATATTAAACCCCAAACATTATATAAAAATCAACCATAAGGCGGTGTGCCACATAAAATCAATCTCATATAGTTTCATAATAAACCCATTAAATTAAATGGTTTTTATGAAGTTTTAGATGTACGAATATAAAAATAACCTTAAAATTTGATCAAAAGATACCAATATCAAATCACCCAAAATGGGTTTTCATAAGTGAATTTAAAAGTTATTTCATGAACCATAACACTGAAGGATATATTTTTATTAGATTTTTTTTAAAAAGATATGTGAAATAATTAACTGATCATTTATTATACCTCATAACATTTTTATGAAAAAAGAATTTACTAACCACTATAAAGAGTATTTTCTAAAATATGGTTCTTGTAATTTTTTAATAAAATTATTTACCAATATTTTGAAATTATATAATATTTAAATATAATATTGAATATATTAAAAAACTTAAATTTTAAGATAAATAATATAAACATTGGAGGAAAATTGTTTTAATATCTCTAAAGTACCTTTATTGAAATTTTCAGGATAGAAAGGATAATAAAAAATAATTCTGAAAAGTAGTAATGATAAATAAAAAAATGATGAGATAAAACATATTTGGGTTTAAATGAAATTAAACTCATCTCTAGAATTAATAATAATGGCATGTAAGATAAATAAATATGAAACATAATGAATATTATTCTTGAAAATGTTTCATTTTTGTTAAGAACAATTTCCGCCAATGAAGAATAATTAATTTATAAACACATAAAAAAAGAGTCCTTAAGAAGGAAAATTAAATAACAAAAAATTTATATCATTTATTATATAATTAAATCATTAGGAATAATTTACCCATATTATAAGAATAATGTTCAATCAAAATGAGCATATGTATTCCCAAAAAACCACTAACAACATTTGTATCTATGGATTAAAAACCCAAAAATGAATTATTTGACTTGGATTTTAAAATAAAATATATTTATTGAATGTTTTATAAAAATTTATATATATCAGTATAAGGCTCTGGCCTTAAACCATACTTCATATTGAATTAAATGAATAATTCACATTGAGGATCTTTTCAGGTTTAGTGTTTTAGATAATTAGAACATAACTATTACATCTCAAAAGATTACAAAGTAGACACTTCTACTAAGTTTCCATAGAATAAAAAAACTCTTAAAAAGAAACATGCCTAGTTCCATGTTTTATATAGCATGAATTTCCCTTGATCCCATTGTTGACCCTATTCCACATTAAGTCATGTGAAAAGCATTTCAAAAAAACTTGGGGTGAGCATAAAAAGCTCAGTAAGGGATACACAAAGAATGAACACTATTAGTTTATCAAAACAACAAGTAAATCATGTATACTTTATCAAAGTAATACTTTTCACCTTTATGAACTAGTAAAAACTCCTCATTGAATAAAAGATCATTACTTACCCTTTTGTAACCAAAAGATTACCATAAAACCCATATAAAGATCACATAACATATAAAGGTAACATGGGACATAAACATACTTAAATGGAATAACCATATGATCGACTTCCACACATATCACATAATGGAATAGCCATACGGCCGACTTCCATACCCAATGCATTGGAGGTTATAATGTAACCACCCATCCTGGTATTCACGACACCACCCATCATATGGTTTATCACGTAACCACCCGTCAAATGTCTAAGTAACAATATAAAATAATAAAACATAAAAAAAATATAACGGAAAGAAAACATTTCCACACTTTGATCACAATATATCAAATAAATATAATGACATAACAAATCAATTATAAAAACGATTTTCAATACCAAAATACATAAAAGAGTATATGGTGTTTATTTAATTTTAAAAACATTACGGCTTGTTGAGGAAGCCATAGACCAAATAATACTCACAGTGGCGGAGAAGTCGTTGTCGCCGCATACGTACAACAAAAACATTCCATTTTGTTATTTAGTAAAATTCTAAATATAAAAAGATTCCATTTGAGTAAACGTAAAAGTCAAAGGGGTTTATACACCGTATTAAAGAAAGTTTTGTATAAAACAAAAATATTCCTCAATGAAAGGAGATTGAGACGATGTCCCTTACCTCGGGTCCGACTTGACTCGATCTTTCTTTAACATCCTGAATAATAAACTTGAGTTAATTTCTACTTGATTAAGAACCTTTTTCAAGTTCATTATTGCTTTTATATCACTTATTACCATGTTATGAACATTATGTAGTCACATAAGTTGATAACGGTCGTTTTAACGATCGTTGGTACTTGAGTCAAAATATGCTCTTTATAATTACATGTTGTTCATGTATCCATTATATCCAAAGTTATACTCATGATGTATATATCATATATATCATATTCATCCAGTATATACATGCATTTATAATATTACACAACGTTTATAGGTAAGAAATGAAATGCACCGTTCATGGAGACGGTAAGTCGTACGTACGCATGAACGCTACTTTCATTTCTATTTCGTATTTTATGGAAAAAAAACATAATGATACATAATATTATTTTATTTCCAGTATGGTATCATATATAATATCATTAAATATATCCTTTATATGTACCACATATGGTATTAACGAATCAAATCACTTTGAGGGGGCGGTAGTCCGCACTTCCTAAAATGAAGATATCACGCTTACTCATAATGGTAACCATAACGATATACCATAAATGAAAAATACAGAAGCTTAAGTAAAACATAAACATATTATATATAATATATAAAATATTGAAATCTTAATGTTCAACTTTGAAGGTGATATATGAGTGTTGAATAATCATCATTTCGTGAGGCAGAAATCCGCCATCCACAGAAACAATATGTTCTTTTACCATTAGATGTAGGTGTGTGCAAGTGTAGCTCAAATCCATATTATAACAACATCTTAGTATATGTAAGATACTGGTGTTTTTACAAAAGAAATGAATTAAAAGAGTTTAGGGGTTGGAGAAGCAAAATAAAACATAAGAACACAAGAGCAGAAACTACCTTTAAATCGGGTAACTCTTTTTGATTTGAGCTCAAAGGCTTCCTTGGGAAGACTTATTCTCAAAGTGAGGCATCTAGGAGTTATAGAGGGATGTGTAGAGACAGAATGGTCAGGGTTTGGCCGAGCCAAAGGCTTTGGAATTGTGGGTAAGGAGGTAGAGTTGGGGTCCTTTTATAAGAGGAGAGGAGGGGAACTATTGGAAAGTAATGAAATGTTACTTTATTTTAAAATGTGTTTCAGATTTAAAAGGTCCCACATTCATATAATTCTAGGATAATGTGATAAGAGTTCGAAATCCACCCATAAAATAGGCTTCAGACATGCGTAGATCATATATTTTACATTATCTTTTCATTTTATTTAAATCGTTAAATAATGAGGTAATCGCTGCATCATCATGGTGTCATAAATAATTTAATTTTTTTAATGTCTAAAAAATATAAAACAAATACTATGACGTAGGAAAGCTTATTAGATTTCTAGTGACTATTTATAGTCAAATATATGACTTGTATAACCCCATGTAAAAATTGTTTTAGTAAAACAACTCATGTTTGTGTCATTTTTATTTTAACATTAAATAAAAAGATATTAATGTCATTTTCCTACCAAATTGGCTCCATGGAGTCCCCATGTTTACCCATGGATTTTCGTGGTCGGCCATGCAACATCCAATAAGGTTAGTACATGTATCAAGCTCATCTAATATTATTAAACCATTATTCTTACCTTAAATGACACTAATTAACTTTAATCGAGATTAAAAAGTTAAAAGTTACTATTCACCAAAAAATTATTTTAATCCCATTGAACCAAATTTTACTTCTTAATGACAACCATGTATGTCGGATTTTTTAAATTCAAACCACAGAGGTGGTAAAATTTTATTTAAATGAAAAATCAGTATTTATAAGTACCACTTAGTGGTTTTAGTATTCATCAAAAATTGATGTTTTCCAGAAAAAAACCAAAACTTCACCCCAAGATATATTTGATATTTCAAATTTAAAAATGATGTCTATTTTAAAAAATTCAAAACATATAAGTTGCATTAATTAATTTAATAATTAATTCCTGATGTCAGATCAAATAGCGTGTTTTTATGAAACAATAAGTATCAAAAGATTGACATTAGTTTAAGTCCAATTTCAAAGTGAAATTAACTCCAACAACCACTATTGGATTAAATGGTAAAAATATATTCTAAATGAACTTTAAAACCAATTCAAAATATTATCTAATCATTTAAATAAATTATATTAAAAAGAGGGTTTGAATTAAAATACAACATTTTTTAGTATTCATTAAAAAATGAACATTATCGGAAAAATACCAAAAATTCACACAAAGTAAATTTTGATGTCCCAATCATAAATAATAAGTTTATTTTCACAAATAGAGATTATAAAATTGTCAAAATATATATTTAAAATATGGTTCTCCATCAAAAGGCAGAAAAACAATCTTTTAAAAATATTAGTGTATTCCATGCTAAAGATTGGATTTATTCTCATTTTAAGCCTCTAAAACACTATCTAATTCATTAATAGACATAGATAAAAATATATATTATTCATTAATTACTTGAGATGTTACATCCTTCCCCCCTTTAGAAAATAATTTCCTCGCAATTCATTTACTTATCGAATAAGTGGGTGTATTTATCCCTCATTGCATTTTCAGATTCCCATGTTGCCTCTTCAATCATGTGGTTTTTCCACAAAACCTTTACTTGATGAATAACCTTATTTCGTAAAACTTGGTCCTTATGGTCAAGAATCTGGACCGTTTGTTTCTCATAAGATAGGTTCTCTTCCAGCTGAACTACCTCTGGACTCAGAACATGAGGTGGATCTGGCATATACTTTCTCAACATTGAAACATGAAAAACATTGTGTACCTGAGATAAACTCAGAGGTAAATCCACTCGGTAAGCAACAGATCCAACTCTCTCTAGAATTTCATATGGTCCAATGAACCTTGGACTCACCTATCCTTTCTTACCAAATCGCATCACACTTTTCCATGGTGATTATTTGAGAAAAACAGCATCACCTACGTAAAAAGATAGATCCTTCCTCTTATTGTTCGCATAACTCTTCTGACTGCTCTGAGTTGTTCTCATGTGTTTCTATATCAGCTGAACTTTTTCTACCATATATTCTACAAATTCTGGTCGCATCAACTTCCTTTCACCCACTTCATCCCAGAAAGATGGAGTTCGACACCACTTCCCATATAATGCCTGAAATGGTGCCATCTGTATACTGGAATGAAAACTATTATTATAAGAAAATTCAACCAAAGAAAGGCCTTGGTCCCAAATTCCCTGATAATCAATCGAACAAGCACATAGCATATCCTCCAAATTCTGGATCGTTCGTTCTGACATCCCATCAGACTGAGGATGAAAAGTTGTACTAAAATTTAATTCAGTACCCACGACATCTGAAGGCCTTTCCAAAAGATTGAAGTAAACTTGGGATCACGATTAGATACAATGGATAGATGAACTCCATGTAACCTGACTATATCTTTAAGGTACAAATGAGAAAGTTGATCTAGGGAAAAAGTATCTAGTATAGCAAGGAAATGAGCATATTTGGCCAAGCGATCAATAATAACACATATTTCATTATTACCTTGAGATTTCTTCGGTAATCCCACAACAAAGTCCATGGATATATTCTCCCATTTCCAATCTGGCAGTGGTAAAGGCTGAAGCATCCATTTCGGTAACTTCTGCTCTGCTTTAACCTATTTACAAGTCAAACACTTCATAGTAAAACCAAAAATATATCTTTTCATTCCATCCCACCTGTAATACTCCTGAAGATCTCTATACATCTTAGTACTGCCAGGATGAACTGAAAATGGAGAACTATGAGCTTCACATAACAACTCTCTATTAAACTGTTAATAACAAGGCACCCACAATATCCTCCCAAATCTCAAAACACAATCATTATCAATGTTGAATTCAGGCAACTCACCCTTCTGAACCAGCTCCACCTTTTTCTTCAACTCATTGTCTTGCTTCTGTGCTTGCTTGATTTTGTCTGATAGAGATGATCTCACTGATACTTGAAATAAAATAGAAGAACTTCCTGCACCAAAATATTCTATTCCAAAGTTTATCAAATCAAAAACCAAAGGATATCGTTCCAAACGTAGCATGGGTAATGAAGAATTGCTTTTACAACTCATAGCATCAGCCACTTTACTTGCTTTTCCTAGATGGTAATGAATTGTTCAATCATAATCCTTGATTAATTCCAGCCAACTCCTATGTCTCATGTTCAACTCTTTCTGAGTGAATATATACTTTAAACTTTTGTGAGTAGTATATATTTCACACATTATTCCATAAAAATGATGCCTCCAAATTTTTAAATCGAAAAAATAGAAACAAATTCCAAATCACGTGTAGGATAATTTATCTCATGAGTTTTCAACTGTCATGAAGCATAAGCAATTAACTGATCATTATGAATTAAGACGCAACAGAGTCCTTTCAATGAAGCATCACTGTATATAAAAAACTCACCATTCTTGGAAGGTAGTGCCAAAACTGGATCATTCACCAATCTACTTTTCAATTCCTGAAAACAATCATCACATTATTTTTTCCAGATAATCTTAACACACTTCCGAGTTTGCTTCGTCTTTGGACTAGATAACCATGAAAAATTTCTAACAAACCTTCGGTAATATCCTACCAAACCAAGGAAGCTACGAATCTCAGTTAACTTTGTGGGTCTTGGCCATTCTTCAAAACCTTTGTTTTTGCAGGATCAAAAGTTATCCCATCTTTAGAAACAATATGACCAAGGAATGAAATTTTTTGCAACCAAAACTCACACATGCTGAATTTCCCATAAAATTTATTTTATTTCAAGGTTTTCAAAATAACCCTTAAATTTATTTCATGCTCTTCTTTACTTTTAGAAAACGCCAAAATATCATGAATGAAAACAACCACAAACTTATCCAATAACTCATGGAAAATTCTATTCATTAAGTCCATGAATACAGCAGGTGCATTGGTTATCCCAAAAGGCATTACTACAAATTCATAATGGCCATATCTTGTACGAAATGCAGTCTTCGAAACATATGTTTCTTTTACTTTCGACTGATGGTACCCCGAACCCAAGTCAATCGTCGAAAAATACTAAGATCCGTGGAGCTGATCAAAAAAATCATCAATATGAGGCAAATGATACTTGTTCTTAACAGTAATGTTATTTAAGGCTCTATAATCAATGCAAAGTCTCATTGAGCCATATTTCTTTTTAACAAACAAAAGAGGATCACCCCATGGTGATGTGCTAGGTCGAATGAAACCTTTATCTAACAACTCCTGCAATTTCTTCTTTAACTCTAAAAGTTCATCTTTAGCCATTCGATAAGGGGGTTTTGAAATTGGCTTATAATCAGGAACTAAGTCAACTGTAAATTCAATATCCCGATCATGAATAATGCCAGGACACTCATCAGGTAAAACATCAAGATACTCATTTACCACTAGCACATCATTAATCAGAATAGTTCTTTTATTTTAAATAATATTTTCAAGGTAACATTCATTTCCATCTTTTACTAGATTCTCAACTTCTTGATATGTTATCAAAATCAAGGGTTCATTCTTGACCACAAACTGAAAATATTTCTGAAAAGAAACCATTTTAGCTCTGTTGTCAATCTTAGAATGACAAATAGAAAGCCAATCCATGCCCAAAATAACATTAAACTCTACTAGAGGCAAAACAATAAGGTTTGATGGTAGATTCTTTTTGCACACAAGGATAGGAAGGTTCATATAATTCTTTTTTTTCTCAACGTTCCCTCCGGGAGTTTTTACCATAAGTTTAGGATTCATATCTTGAGATGGAATTTTCAATTTACTAGAAAACTTCTCAGAAATGAAATAATGTGTAGACCCTGAATCAAACAACACATTGGCATAATCTGAACAAACAAACAGTGTACCTGATACTACTTCATTCGATGGCCCAACATCTGCTGAACTAGTTGAAAAGGATTTCACCACCCCTTTTTACTTGTATTCTGGCTGCTTTCCATCAGTTGAGTCCTTCATTAGACACTCATTTTCATGATGACCCATTTCATTACACTTAAAACATCTTACCACAGACTTTTCATTGCCTGATTGATCATCTTCCTTACAATTACGAGCAATATGACCTGACTTACCACACCAAATGCACCTTCCAGACTTGGATAAACATTCTCCAGGATGAAGTTTACCACACTTCTCACAGGATGTATTTTTTTTCTTACCTCCTTGCTTCATTGATGAATTCTTCCCCTTTGCCTGCCAACTAGACCTCTTATTCTGTCGTTTGTCAAAGAACACATGATCGTCGGCAAATTCCATTTCCACCGTCTCCGCACATCGAACAAGTTTTTCATAACATTTGAACTCACGAGAAGCAAAAGCCCTTTGATACTTTGGTTTTAACCCTGAGTAAAAATGGTTTATTTTACTATCATGATATCATATAAATTTTGGAGCATACATTTCCAATCGAGTGAACTTTGCTTCATAAGCAGCCACTGATTCATCCTCCTACCTCAATTCTAGGAACTGTTTTTTCATCCTAAGACGAACCACCATAGGAAAGTATTTCTCAAGAAACATACCTTTGAATTCGTCCTAGTGAAGATCATCAATATCATCATTATCCCTGATATTTTTTACCATAGACCACCACTGATCAGCTTCACCTTCAAAACAGTAAACAACAAGACTAACATTTTGATGTTCTGAACACACCATGACATCAAAAATCTTATCCAGTGCTTTAATCCACCCTTCAGCTTGCACAAGGTCAGATGATCCTCTGAATGAAGGGGGATGCTGCCTCATTAAATGTTCCACCACTGACATGTTCCTCTGCAGTTGATCTGACTGATCTCATGCATGGATACCAACACCATTTATAGCCTGAGTCAACTGTGCCATCATTGCAACAAATTGTTCAGTTCCAATTCCGACCATCTCAGGTTGCTGATTTGGAAGGTTGTCTTCCTCATGATGTCTTCCCAACATAGCTGCTTTGTTTCCTCTGCGGAAAACCATTCTGAACACAGAAATATCATAGGTGAAGCAACATGGTAATCTTTAAATGCTATATCATTTCAGTCATACCATAAATTAACTAATAATTTAACAATTCTCTAACTCCTAATGTTGTCTAAACCTCCCTTTGATACCAACTATAAGGCCCCAGCCTTAAACCTTACTTAATATTGAATTAAATGAATAATTCAAATTGAGGATCTTTTCAGGTTTAGAGTTTTAGAGAATTATAACATAACTATTACATCTCAAAAGATTACAAAGTAGACACTTCTACTAAGTTTCCATAGAATAAAAAATATCTTAAAAAGAAACATGTATACTTCCATGTTTTATATAGAATGAATTTCCCTTGATCCCATCCTTGAACATATTCCACATTAAGTCATGTGAAAAAAAATTCAAAAAAACATGGGGTGAGCATAAAAAATCTCAGTAAGGGATACACAAATAATGAAAACTATTAGTTTATCAAAACAACAAGTAAACCATGTATACTTTATCAATGTAATAATTTTCACCTTTATGAAGTAGTAAAAATTATTCCTTGAATAAAAGATCATTACATACCCTTTTGTAACCAAAATATTACCATAAAACCCATATAATGATCACATAACATATAAAGGTAACTTGGGACATAAATATACTTAAATGGAATAACCATACGGTCGAATTCCACACATATCACTTAATGGAATAGCCATACGACCGACTTCCATACCCAATTCATTGGAGGTTATAACGTAACCACATGTCCTGATATTTACGTCACCACCCATCATATGGTTTATCACGTAACCACCCGTCAAATGTCCATGTACCAATATATAATCCTAAAACATAAGACAAATATAATGGAAAGAAAACATTTCCACACTTTGATAACAATATATCACATAAATATATTGACATAACAGATCCTTTATAAAAACAATTTCCAATACCAATATACATAAAAGATTATATGGTATTTATTTCATTTGGAAAACATTACGTCTTGTTGGGGAAGCCAAAGACCAAATAATACTCGCGGCGGCGGAGAAGTCATTGTCGCCGCATACGTACGACAAAAACATTCCCTTTTTTCGTTTAGTAAAATTCTTTATATAAAAAGAATCATTTTGATTAAACGTAAAATTAAAAGGGGTTTATACACCTTATTAAAGAAAGTGGTGTATAAAACAAAAATATGCCTCAATGAAAGGAGATTGAGATGAAGTCCCCTACCTCTGGTCCGACTTGACTCGATCGTTCTTTAACGTCCTGAATAATAAACTTGAGTTAATTTCTACATGATTAAAAACCCTTTTCAAGTTCATTATTCCTTTTATATCACTAATTACCATGTTATGAACATTATTTAGTCATTTAAGTTGATAACAGTCATTTTAATGATCATTGGTACTTGAGTCAAAATATTCTCTTTATAATTACAAGTTGTTCATGTATCCATTATTTCAACATTTATATTAATGATTTATATATCATATATATCATATATATCCAGTATATACATTCATTTATAATATTTCACAAAGTTTAGAGGTAAGAAATGAAATGCACCGTTAATGGAGACGGTAAGCAGTACGTACGCATGAACGCTACTTTCATTTCTATTTCGTATTTTATGGAATTAAAACATAATGATACATAATAGAATTTTAATTCCAGTATGTTATCATATATAATATAATTAAATATATCCTTTATATGTACCACATATGGTATTAACGAATCAAATCACTTTGAGGGTGCGGTAGTCCGCACTTCCTAAAATGAAGATATCACGTTTACTCATAATGGTAACCATAAAGATATTCCATAAAAGAAAAATACAGAAGCTTAAGTATAACATAAAAATATTATATATAGTATATAAATATAGTGACATCTTAATTTCCACCTTTGAAGGTGATATATGAGTGTTTAACAATCATCGTTTCGTGAGGCCAAAATTCGCCATCCACAGAAATAATATGTTCATTAACCATTAGATGTAGGTGTGTGGAAGTGTAGCTCAAATACGTATTATAAAAACATCCAAGTAAATGGAAGATACTGGTGTTGTTACAAAATATATGAATAAAAAGAGTTTATGGGGTTGGAGAAGCAAAATAAAACATAAGAACACAAGAGAAGACACTACCTTTAAATCGGGTAACTCTTTTTTATTTGAGCTCAAAGGATTCCTTGGGAAGACTTCTGCCCAAAGTGAGGCTTCTAGGAGTTAGAGAGGGATGTGGAGAGACAAAATGGGAAGGGGTTTTCCGAGCCAAAGGCTTTGGAAGTGTGGGTAAGGAGGTAGAGGTGGGGGCCTTTTATAAGTGGAGAGGAGGGGAACTCGTGGAAAGTAAAGAAATGTTACTTTATTTTAAAATGAGTATCTAATTTAAAAGGTCCGACATTGATATAATTCGAGGATAAGGTTATAAGAGTTCTCAATACACCCATAAAATAGGTTTTTTACATGTGTAGGTCATAGATAGTACATTATATTTTCATTTTATTTAAATCGTTAAATAATGAGGTAATCGCTGCATCATCATGGTGTCATAAATAATGTAATTTATTTAATGTCTAAAAATTATAAAAAAAATACTATGATGTAGGAAATTGTTTTATATTTCTAATGACTATTTATAGTCAAATATCTGACTTGTATAACCCCATATAAAAATTGTTTTAGTAAAAAAAACTCATGTTTGTGTCATTTTTATATTAACATTAAATAAAAAGATATTAATGTCATTTTCCTACCAAAGTGGATCCATGGGGTCCCCAAGTTGACCCATGGATTGTATTGTTCGTCCATGAAACATCCAATAAGTTTAGGACATGTGTCAAGCTCATATCATATTATTAAAACATTATTCTTACCTTAAATTACAATAATTACCTCTAATCGCGATTAAAAACTAAAAAGTTACTATTCACCAAAAAATTATTTTAATCCCATTGAACCACATTTTACTTCTTAATGAAAATGATGTATGTCGTATTTTTGAAATTCAAACCACATAGGTGGTAAAATTTCATTTAAACGAAAAATCAGTTTTTATAAGTACCACTTAGTGGTTTCACTATTCATCAAAAATTGAAGTTTTCCAGAAAAAACCAAAAATTCACCCCAACCTATATTTGATATTACGAATTAAAAAATGATGTCTATTTTAAAAAATTCAAAACATATAAGATTTATTAATTAATTTAATAATTAATTCCCACTGTCAGAGCAAATAGCGTGTTTTTATGAAACAATAAGTATCAAAAGATTGGCACTGGTTTAAGTCCAATTTCAAAGTGAAATTAATTCCAATGACCACTATTGAATTAAATGGTAAAAATATATTCTAATTGAATGTTAAAACCAATTCATAATATAATCTAATCATATAAATAAGTTAGATTAAAAAGTGGGTTTGAATTAAAATACATCATTTAACACTATTCATTAAGAAAATGAACTTCATCGGAAAAATATGAAAAATTAACACAAAGTAAATTCTGATGTCCCAATAATAAAGACTAAGTTTATTTTAAAAAATAGATCTTATAAAATTGTTAGAAGATAGATTTAAAAGACGGTTTTCCATCAAATGGCAGTAAAACAATCTTTTAAAAATATTAGTGTGTTCCATGCTTAAGATTGGATTTATTCTCATTTTAAGCCTCTAAAACACTATCTTTTTCATTAATAGACATAGATAAAAATATATATTATTCATTACTTACTTGGGATGTTACAATCAGTATATGCACCCCATGAAATAAAATAATAGTAAATATGTCATACATCTAACATATTGATATGTGAGATGAGAATAACCTAGGGATTTGAAATTTTAAATTTGAACTCTCTAAAAGAGAAAAATTATAAGAAAACATTAATTACCATGAATTAAATATAATCATGATAATATAATACATATAAAAATAATGTAAACCAAATAAACATAATATGGTTCAATATATGAAACATGACTCAATGAAGGAAGCTTTAGGTGAAAGCCCATACCATAACTTTGTGTTTTAATGAATGTGACTTAACCTAATACACAATAAATACAATTATAACAATAATATATGTACAAGAATTATTCACATATATTAAATTTTTTAATATGATATTATAATCATTCTTTTATATACATTATCTAGGTAATGTTTATATTTTTTATCAGATGTATAGAAATTCGATTCTTTGGTGTTGGTTTTGTAATGGAGACATAAAACATAATTCATTGGATAAAATTTAATCGTTAAAATAATATTCATAGTACATAAAAAATTAAAAATTGAAAAATTTATTTTCAGTATCATTCCATTATAGTTTTCTATATTATTCATGATGATTAATATAGTAACGAGATTTTTTGGGATAATTTCTAAATAAAAAAATGTATGTTATAATGATCGATAATTTTTGTGCTATCAATTTTGAACCATATTCATGATTTATATTAATCCCTAATATCCTATATTTTAAATAATTTTGTTATATAACCATCTACGTATGGTTTTTATGAAAATATAATGGTTTGTCCATGGATGTGGTATTCTTCACATACACATGAGTGATGTTTTCATTTTATAATGTATGACGGGAAATGAAGGTAGGTAATTCATGGGATATAAATATTCATAATTTAATTCAAAAATATATTATTTAATAAATAAAAAAATTTATTACTATTAATTTAATGTGTTTATATATAGTGAAATACACCATCTGTGTTGGTGGTAGTCATCACGTACACATGAGGAATGTTTTAATTCTTTGAGTAGTTACATGGGAGGTAGAATGTGATTATTCTATTTACATAAATATACTTCACTGAATTTTTTTTAATTAATTTATAATTTATATAATAAATTTTTATGAATTAGATGATTAAATAAAGGAATATAAATGACATCGTGATTATAAATTTGTCTCTTAATCCTCAGGAAAATACATTCTGCCTTCTTAAAATGGTGTTTTGGTGAGTCTGACAAAAAATTATCCTAATATAATGAGTTAGGATGGGTTTTAAGTATAAAGTTTTTGAGATACAAGGCTTTCTATGTGTAGAGAAGTGGGGATGGGATGGGAGCCATATGTAAGTGAGAGTGGTGACACCTACCCATAGAATTATGTTAATGTTATGTCACAATCAATTGAATGTGTAATAAAAAGTTTAAAATAATTCAAATTTTAGGATTTTTTGTATATCCCCCACTCATATTTGAAAATAAAGATATTTTTTGAAATATTAATGTCTTTTCTCACATGTTTTGTTTTTAACATAATTTACCCTTACCATTGTGACTAATTTTTTAAAATTCCATAAATTAATTTAATAATGAATAAAAACAAAATTAAAAATATTTGATAATTTAATTATATTAATCTCAATTATTAAATCCATTACATTATAATAGATTTTAAAATTGATAAAAATTTGTTTCAAAATAATATATGTTTAGTGTATAATATTTTTTTTTCAGAAAAATGAAACTAAATTTGTAAAATTACCAAATTAGGATTCTACTTTAAATATAATATTTAACATATATATTTTTACATAATAAATAAATAAATGGTTAGGAAAACATTTCTATACGTTTTTATGGCATTATTAATGATGTCACAAAATCTATGTAATTTATAAAAATGGTATTTCCCATAATGGCCCTAAAAATTCATCATTTTTAGAATAAAAATAGAAATTAATATTAGGATGTATTTTTTCATGATGAATTTCAAAATGAATTTCATTTCCTAAAATTAAAATTTAGAGATACATTAATTACCTTATAAATAAAAATATAAAATATAATGAAAAGAAAATTTTATAATAAATGACTTTGAAATATTAATGTTCTTAATCATATTTCACATTAATTACTAATTAACAAAATGTTAATATATTATTTAATGCATTTTAATATTACATATTATCATAACCATATTCTAAATGTGATCGATTTAAATTTTTAGGGTAAAATACATATTGTTTTAAGATAGTTAATTGAAAAAAATCTTATTTGACATTAAATAAATTATTAATACTCCAAATATAAAATATGTTAATTAAATAGTGTCATTATTTACTATATATTTTTTATTATTCATAAAATATTTAAAATAATGGTTATATAATAAGTCACAATTCATTTTTGTTTGGTGTTTTTATGGTTAGATGATATTCATTATAGTGTATGATATGATGAGATGTATTAGAAAAAAGTGTTAGATGCATGATACAAAATAGAACACATACCATTGGAAGGACATTAGTTTATCATAAAATATTATTCACATGCATCGAAATGTTATATAAAAAATGGCTATTTCATATAATTACTTATGATAAATAATGATTTGAATTGTGTTTCATAATAAAAAGTATATCATAAAATATGATATACCAAATATTTATTTTGAATTATGAATTTAATATATAATTTATTAATTAAATAATTTTTTGGGAAAGAGGTACTTTGGCATATTCATTTAATGATAAAGCCTTTATAGATTAATTAATTGTAATTTTTTATAATTAATTTTTATATGTTTATCAATCATTCAATAATTAAATATCCATAATATAAAATTTATTTATTTAAAAAATATCAGTTTATATGGAATAACTTATACTTTGGATAAAAACTATTTATATAAAAATTAAAATATTAATTTAAAATGTGCTTGTAAATTATGATATTAACAACACATCCAATAGATTATATTTTTAATTATGGATTGTTAATAATATTTAATTCCAAATGATAAAATTAAATTCAGAAATATATTAGAAAATTTTGAAACTAAGTTAAAATACTTTTTGAAAGTAGGCACAATCAAATATTTAAATATTATTTAATTTGTACTATTCTATGTGTTTACATAATATATGAATAGTTATTATATATATAATATTTATGTTTTTGATATTATATATTTATGTAAAATTATATATAATGGATGATATTAAGTTATCATATTAGCACTAAATATACGTTATTTATATTTATCCACTAATGAATATCCATTTTGTATTACCAAATTATATATTTTTATTTTATTATTTATGAAATGACTAAATAATATTTACCTCATGTCTACATATATGAATCATATATATTGTGTAGATTATGATTGAATTAATAATAATTATATTTTTATATTATGAATGGATACATGTTTGTGTTTATAATGATAATATACTTTTATAAATTTCCATACATTCATTTAAATTGTTTTATTTTAAGCATGATAACTGACTTTGTTTTCCACCTTAACAATGGAATGAATTAGTTTTTTGAGTTTTAATAAACAGTTTTATTACAGATTATATGGATTGGGTTTCATAATCATGATGGAATTTATGTCTCTCTTAAGTCATGTAACCTTGGCTATATAGCCTTTGGGTTGTATTTTTCACTTGCGTGGAGGCTTATTCCTTTTCTAGAAAAGACAGAATACACTATCTATCACACCAAGAATATTATTTTCAGGACGATTATTTTAATATGATTCTAAACAACACATGAAAGGGATTGATATACATTATACATATGATGTATTTTTATATGAATGAATAGAGTGAGATTTTATTTTGATTTAGTACCATAAGCTAAGAGTTGTGTAAATAGTTACACATCAATATGGTTTGAACATATTGAATTTAAGAAAGGGATAAACATTAAAAATGATAACATTAGAAGAATGAATATATATAAAGCGATAAAAATGAGATATTATGGTTATATTAAATCCCCATTAAAATATTAAGTATTAAATTTCATAAAAATTGGACACATGTGAAGACCATAATCATTCATTGGGGTAGGTTCTAGAAAAGTCATGTGACCCAGAATTATCTTGTGTAAGTAAAGAAAATAATGATGAGATGTTATAGTATTCTTCCAAATCATTGAAATTTATGTTATCTTATTATTTTCTTGGTAACACTATTTGTTAAGTTCCCAGTGGAAGAATGTTGAGTAAATCCATATAATGTGTTAGTAAAATGAGTAATCCACTTAATTATCCTATCATTATATATGATATGATTAGAATAATTCCCGACCAAAAAATCAATGTGGTGATATTATAACTAAAATATAATCATAAATTATTGAAATATGGATATATCTCATGTCACGACCCGCCCTCGGGGTCTGTTCCGTGACTACCCCAAGCCCGCCTTCCATAGGCCAGGGGATGAAGACTAGCACCTAGTAGTAAATCCCATTAAAATGGGAAGGAATTGCCTTTGTAAAGTAAACAAACACCACAGAGAAAGAAAGCGGAAAGTAAACACTAAGCAAAAGAAGAGTACAACTGAAAGTGCGGAAAAGTAAATGGGCCAGTATACAAACCCAAACTGAAAGTAAAGTACAACTCGAAAGGGAAAACATCAACTGAAAGGTAAAAGCCGCTACACCGAGCTGTCCACTAGAAATCCCACCTGAAGGCTGGGTACAGATAGCTCCTCTGCTCCACGGGTCCCACCGTCCGCTCCGAGCACGTCCCGCCCAGTGGTCCACCTCCGGGTACCGTCCCTCTCTGCAAGCCTCATCTAAGGTCAACGTTGTCCGTCGTCTGCAACCAACACAACGTAGTGCGGGCAAATCCCATGCAGGGGTGAGTATAAGCTACTCAGTAGGGACCCCGAGACCCCTGAAGGTCTCTCAAATCCACAAAGGATAAACCACGAAGAAAGGAACAATCACGAAGTAATAACCGACACTGCTTAGGTATATGCCCATACATATACCTAAGTCATCAATTTCAAAATACGCTCCAACCTACGAGCCCATGTACAACTCAGTCCACAGAGGAAAGTAAACGTATTCCACACAGGAAAGAAAAACATAATCCACACAGGATAGCACAACACAATCCACACAAGAAAGCAACAGGATTCAGCTCACACAGGTATATTTCTTCAAAGGACGATAAAGATGATCTCTGATCCATCTAAGTCATCAGACCCACGAAGGATCGATAGGTAACTAACCCCCGCAAAAGACCCACACAGGATCGGGCCCACGCAGGACCTGTAGGCGCTGGTTCACACAGGACCGCTGAGCGCAAATTCCCACACAGGATCGGACCCACACAGGATCGAGCCCACACAGGACCTGTAGCACTGACCCACGTAGGATCGCTGAGTGATGTACTCGTCGTCGTCGAATCCACACAGGATCTCTGTACTGTCGTCGTCGCAGTCACAGTAGTAGTAGTAGCAGTAGTAGTCACAGTAACAGTCGCAACCAGCACTAGGGTTCCCGCACACAGCAAGCTCGTTCGGAGGGTCCGCTCCACGAGCCGAGAGGCTGATACATCAACTGTCACAAAGTCCAGAATTGATGTATCCAGAAGTTCCGTATCATTAACAGGAACTCAACGCAACAGACGGCGCGTCGATCGGATGCCCGGTCTGAGAGTTATTGGCATTTTCGTCCCCGGGGCCCGGTTGGTTTTTAAGGAAAAACCAACCCGACCGTACTTCAGCTGCGTCCAAACCTCGGGCGGAGTATGCCAAAATATCCGTCTCACTAGGAGGAACACAACACAGCTGACAGCACGTCAATCGGACGTCCGTAGCTCAAGATATGAGCGTTTCCGCTCCGAAGGCCCGGTTGGTTTCGTGAACGAACCAACCCGGCCGAACTCAAAGTAATCTGAAACCTTGGGTGCGATATACCGAAACGACCGTATCGATCCAAGGATCGCGTTTCCGCAGACGGTTCATCAATCGGAGGTCCGTGGCTCATGTTATAGCCAAAAGACCAAATCTGATCCGAAACGGGGGGTCCGGGTCCGGGCCGACCCGGCCCGACCCCCCCTGTGTCGGCCCGACCCGGGTCCGACCCGAACCGGGTCAGACCGACCAGGTCCGCTGGACCCGGCCCGGCCGGTGGCGGCGCGGTCCGGCCAGCGGCGGCACGGCCAGCGTGCCGCGCATGTGCCGCACGCGGGGGGTGAAACCCCCCCCCTTTCCGGATCTCAGCCGGCCTAAGGCCGGCCGTTTCTTTACACACGCGGGACCCGCGGGTCCTGCCTCCTGTCCAAACCGGCGGCCGGCGCGGCCGGCCGCCTTCCTCTTCTTTGCCGCGGCTCCTCTTCGATCTCCGGCGGCCGGCGAGGCCGGCCGGCCCTGGCTGTTCCGCCGCGGCCCTTCCTGATTCCCGGTGTCGGCATGGCCGGCGCCCCTGGCTGCTCTGCCGCGGCCGTAGGGCCGCGGCTTTTCTGATCTCCGGCGGCCGGCGAGGCCGGCCGCCTCTTGGTGCTCCGCCGTGGCCGTCCGGCCGCGGTTCTTCTTTTTCCGCCGGTGGCCGGTTTTCCGGCCGCCCCTTCTTGCTCGGTCCTTGTAAGATTTTCACAGCGTAACGACGTCGCGCCCCACCGCCACGGCCCGACTCCGGCCGCGGTCTCATCCGATCTCAAAGGCGCGGCATTATAGCGTCGCGGTTCTTCGTCGTGACCCAAACCGGCCTTAAATAATTCTTTTCGCACGGTGCAATGGTACCTCGTTACCCCGCTTCAAACCACAATAAAACTAAACCACGATGGGAGGAGGATCGGCCGTGTTTGTGCGGTCTGGCCTCCTCCCGCTAGTTTGTTATCAATTGTCTTAGATATACTTGAGGAATGTCAAATAAAATGTAAACAACGATCTCAAGAACCCCTACCTCGATAGTCGCACGTTGACGTAGTCGTGGAATATCGGTGTCGATTCCTTTGACGTCGGAGGAAGAGTCGTTGTCGATGGCGTTCCTCGCAGAAAACCGTCGCGGAAGAGATGATGCAGAAGAAGAACGTCATATCGCGGATATGGCGTCGCGGAAGAACCGTGTTCTTCGGTGAAGAACTTCTTCGTTGAAGAACGGCGTTCTTCGTGTTCTTCGTCGAGGTTGAAGAAGATGAAGAAACAAGAAGAACCTTCCCAACTCTCTCATGGAGACAAAAACTATTCACCAAAATAAAATAAGACTCTTTCTTATTTTATTAACACAACAACATACTATAATTTCAAGAGTTTGAAATTCAAAACACACACACAACTCACCTTATTTAAGTCTAAAGTTATAACTTAAGATATCATAACTTATGTGGTAGTTGAGGGGTTTTAGAGGATATGAAGAGGTGGGGTTTGTGTGGGCCCCACCACCCTCATAACCTCCCAAGGGAGGTTGGGTGGTTACCCAACTTCCAACAAGAGATAAAACTTAAAGTAAAATAATAAAAATTGTAGTGTAATTACAAAGTAAACATCCACAATTTTTATTATCAACACTCGTATGAACGCATCTCCAGAACAGGAGTTCCTAAGCGTTTACCGGCGCTACGGTTCCATCGGTGCCCTCGGAATTCGATTCCGGGCACCGGTTCAAAAGTTAGAAAATTCCCGCTCGTTCATTCACTGAACGTACCCGAGCCAAACTTTGGAAATTGATTCCAGGCACACCGGGCCTCGGAATCAGGTGTCGTCAGATACCGCGCTCTTGTAAAATTCAAAAGAAAATTAAGAAAATATTTCCCTTGAATTTTACGGGTCTTTACATTACTCCCACCTCAAGGCTTTACGTCCCCGTAAAGATACTTCATAAACTAGGGAAACAAATGAGGGTACTGAGCACGTATCTGAGCCTCCCGCTCCCATGTGCTCTCCTAGATATTCCTGTGCTTCCATCTGATGCGCACAAGAGGAATCGATCGCCCACGCAGGGCCCGCTCTTGTCGATCCTCTATCTCCACCGGGACCTCCGTAAAAGTCGCCCCATCATCAACGTCAAGCTCCCCATGGTCAATGATGTGTGTCGGGTCGTGCATGTATCTCCTCAGCTGAGACACGTGGAAGAAGTCGTGCACCCGGTGAAACTGAGGTGGTAGAGCCGGGCGATAAGCCACCTCACCAATCCTGTTGAGGACCTGGAAGGGGCCGATGAAGTGCGAAGATAACTTGCCGCCTCGGCAAAATCTCTGAATACCACGTCGAGGTGAGACCCGCAAGAAGACGTGGTCGCCATCCTCGAACTCTAGTGGCCTCCGCCTCCTGTCAGCGTATGACTTCTGCCGGCTCTGTGCTGTCCTCATCCGCTCATGGATGACCTAGACCTTCTCTGTCGTGGCCTGGACCATCTCCGGTCCCACGGGTGCTGACTCTCCAGGGTCTGTCCAGCACAAAGGAGATCTACAAGTTCGGTCGTACAACGCCTCGTACGGTGCCATCCCGATAGTAGAGTGGTAGCTGTTGTTGTACGCAAACTCCACCAAGGGTAGGTGGTCCTCCCAGCTACGACCGAAGTCGAGGACAAATGCGCGGAGAATGTCCTCGAGAGTCTGAATGGTCCTCTTCGTCTGACCATCCGTCTGAGGGTGAAAGGCTGTGCTCAGACGTAGCTGCGTCCCGAACGCCTCCTGTAACCCCTTCCAAAGCCGGGAAGTAAAGCGGGCGTCTCGATCGGAGATGATAGAAGATGGCACACCGTGGAGCCACACAATCTCCTGAACGTAGAGACGTCCCAAGCTCTCTACTGAGCCCTGCTCTCTGATGGGTAAGAAGTGTGCCGACTTGGTGAGTTGGGAAACAATCACCCAGATGGAGTCATGAACTCTGGAAGTGCGTGGAAGTCCAGTCACGAAGTCCATAGATATGCCGTCCCACTTCCACTTCGGAACCTCCAAGGGTTGTACCAAGCTCGCTGGTACCTGATGTTATGCCTTCACCTACTGGAAGGTGAGGAATCGAGAAACGAACTCTGCTACTGCCTTCTTCATGCCCGGCCACCAGTGCTGTCGTCTGAGGTCCTGGTACATCTTCGCCACTCCAGGATGTACCGCCAAAGGAGAAGTGTGAAACTCTCTCAGCACTTCCTTTCGCAAAGCGACTGGTACCATGGTACGTCCTCTGAAAAGGATGTCGTGCTCTGCTCCAAGGGAGAAACCATCAGGTGCCTGTCCCGAGGATATCTGTGCACGCCGTGTCTCACAGTCAGCGTCCTCACGCTGTGCCTCCCTGACTCGCTGCAGTAGTGGAGGAGTGATTGTGAGAGACTGAAGGAAGGCTGCTCCATCTCTATCCATGAAGGATATCTGCAAAGAGGCTAGCTGCAAAGATTTCTCCTTTGCCGAAAAGTGAAATCCGGTCTCATCCCCTGGATGAACCACGTTCCTTGCCTAATACAGTCAAATCCGTCATGATTAGTTAATTTATGGCTTGGATGACGTCGTAAGGCCTCGACACTGCTACCAAGAGATCCAACTGTCACTCTCGCCTCCAAGGGTCAAATCACACTGTCGGCATCAGTGTGAGGTTACTGGGTCTCCTCCAGTTGAAATCTCGAACATGAGGGTCAAGTCAACAGTTTAATCGGAACCACTCAGTATCAATCAAACAAAAGGACAGTAAAGCAAACAAAGATAAGTGTCTTTTATTATTGCAGCTCATAGTACAAGACACGAATACAATAGCAAAAAGGTACTAGAAGTACAAGGGACGTATCCACTAGTTCCTCTCCTTTCCACCTTCTCTCGGAGCTCTAATGCCTTGTCCACTACTCGGATGTTGCTAAAGCACTCGCCGCTGCTTCTGTCTCAGTGGCTCCTCTAACACCCTCTGATCAATCGTACGAGGAGTCGGATAGTCACGTTCCAGGTGACCCTTCCCACCGCAGGAGTAACATTGTCCATTTCTGGCACGCCTGGTTCTGACCCCACCTCGGGTGCCCCGCACCACCGGTCCTAAAACCCGTGATCTTCCAACTGCTAGTCTGGTCCTCCTTGACCTCTGCATCATCTGTCTAATGCCCACAGATGACTCGGCTACTGATCGAAAAACACGCGGCAAAGGCAGAAGCTCCTGTACACGCTCGACGTGTAGAGCTACTGGCACAAACTCCACCCTGAAGAAGGTCTCGAAGTCTTCCCATGCGAAGGTCATCCCGTCGCAAAAATGAAACAAGTGGCTCCACCACCTTCCTGCTGCTCCCTGAAGGAGGCTGGCAGCAAAGATCACCATGAAGTCTGCCGGCGTCCCCACTAGCCTGAAGACTCCCACCACAGCCTCCAGCCAATCCTCAACCGCCTGCGGGTCCGTCTCTCCCTGGAACCTGGGTGTCCTCTGGCGCTGGAACTCGTGCAGCGCACTGAAGTGGCGTGCATCGCCTACTGCTGGGGCTGGTGGCATCGATGGCCCAACGTATGGTAGTATCGCTAGTGCCTTCGTTGGTGCCTCAATTGCAAGAGGGCCCTGTACCGAAGCCTCATCGCTCGGTGGGCTGTCGTCACACTCGACTCTCGGAACCCTAGCTGGCTGTCGTCGTGGGGCCATCCTGAAAAGGAAACAGGTGCGCCACAGTCAGAACAGTATACCTGGTGAGCTGATATAAGTAATCACAAAGAAAACTTTGAAACACACACGCAGTCAATTTTTTCGTGCATTAAGTCGAAAATCAGAAGTTAGGGTCCTGGTGTACGGATACGTCGGCCGCCGCACCAACACTTGACTCCCTGGACTGATAACCACACTCAATACGCTAAACATTATTGCTTCACATAGAATAGATCAGAGTTCGCGGTAGAACCGAACTCCTCTGATACCAATTTGTCACGACCTGCCCTCGGGGTCCGTGCCGTGACTACCCTAAGCCCGCCTTCCATAGGCCAGGGGCTGGCGACAAGCACCTAGGCGTAAATCCCGGTAAAATGGGAAGGCATTTCCTTTGTAAAGTAAACAAACACCACAGAGAAAGCAAGCGGAAAGTAAAAACTAAGCAAAAGCAGAGTACAACTGAAAGTGTGGAAAAGTAAATGGGCCAGTATACAAACCCAAACTGAAAGTAAAGTACAACTCGAAAGGGAAAACAGCAACTGAAAGGTAAAAGCCGCTACACCGAGCTGTCCACTGGAAATCCCACCTGAAGGGTGGGTACATATAGCTCCTCTTCTCCACGGGTCCCGCCGTCCGCTCCGAGCACGTCCCGCCCAGTGGTCCACCTCCGGGTACCGTCCCGCTCTGCAAGCCTCAGCTAAGGTCAACGCTGTCCGTCGTCTGCAACCAACACAACGTAGTGCGGGAAAAGCCCGTGCAGGGGTGAGTATAAGCTACTCAGTGGGGACCTCGAGACCCCTGAAGGTCTCTCAAATCCACAAAGGATAAACCACGAAGAAAGGAACAGTCACGAAGTAATAACCGACACTGCTTAGGTATATTCCCATACATATACCTAAGTCATCAATTTAAAAATACGCTCCAACCTCCGAGCCCAAGTACAACTCAGTCCACACAGGAATGTAAACGTATTCCACACAGGAAAGAAAAACGTAATCCACACAGGATAGCACAACACAATCCACACAGGAAAGCAACAGGATTCAGCTCACACAGGTATACTTCTTCAAAGGACGATAAAGATGATCTCTGATCCATCTAAGTCGTCGGACCCACGAAGGATCGATAGGTAACTAACCCCTGCAAAAGACCCACACAGGATCGGGCCCACGTAGGACCTGTAGATAATCACCGCAAAGACCCACACAGGATCGGGCCCACACAGGACCTGTAGGCACTGGTTCAAACAGGACCGCTGAGCGCAAAGACCCACACAGGATCGGACCCACACAGGATCGGGCCCACACAGGACCTGTAGCACTGACCCACGTAGGATCACTGAGTGATGTAGTCGTCGTCATCGAATCCACACAGGATCTCTGTACTGTCGGCGTCGCAGTCACAGTAGCAGTAGTAGAAGTAGTAGTCACAGTAACAGTCGCAGCCAGCACTAGGGTTCCCGCACACAGCAAGCTCGTTCGGAGGGTCCGCTCCACGAGCCGAGAGGCTGATACATCAACTGTAACAAAGTCCAGAGTTGATGTATCCAAAAGTTCCGTATCGTCAACAGGAACTCAACGCAACAGACGGCGCGTCGATCGGACGCCCGGTCTGAGAGTTATTGGCATTTTGTCCCCGGGGCCCGGTTGGTTTTTAAGGCATAACCAACCTGACCGTACTCCACCTACGTCCAAACCTCGGGCGGAGTATTCCAAAAGATCCTTCTCACTAAGAGGAACACAACACAGCTGACGGCACGTCAATCGGACGTCCGTAGCTCATGATATGAGCGTTTCCGCTCCGAAGGCCCGGTTAGTTTCGTGAACGAACCAACCCGGCCGAACTCAAAGTAATCCGAAACCTTGAGTGCGATATACCGAAACGACCATCTCGATCCAAGGATCGCGTTTCCGCAGACATTTCGTCAATCGGAGGTCCGTGGATCAAGTTATGGCCAAAAGACCGAATCTGATCCGAAACGGGGGGGTCCGTGTCCGGGCCGACCCGGCCCCACCCCCCCTGGGTCGGACCGACCCGGTCCGCTGGACCCGGCCCGGCCGGTGGCGGCGCGGACCAGCCAGTGGCGGCGCGGTCCGGCCAGCGGCGGCGCGGCCAGCGTGCCGCGCATGTGCCGCACGCGGGGGGTGAAACCCCCCCCTCTTTTCCGGATCTCGGCCGGCCTAAGGCCGGCCATTTCTTTACACACGCGGGACCCGCGGGTCCCGCCTCCTATCCAAACCGGCGGCCGGCGCGGCCGGCCGCCTTCCTCTTCTCCACCGCGGCCGTAGCCGCGGCTCCTCTTCTCCGCCGCGGCCGTAGCCGCAGCTCCTCTTCGATCTCCGGCGGCCGGCAAGGCCGGCCGCCCCTGGCTGTTCCGCCGCGGCCCTTCCTGATTCCCGGTGCCGGCATGGCCGGCGCCCCTGGATGCTCCGCCGCGGCCGTAGGGCCGCGGCTGTTCTGATCTCCGGCGGCCGGCGAGGCCGGCCCCCTCTTGGTGCTCCGCCGTGGCCGTCCGGCCGCGGTTCTTCTTTTTCTGCCGGTGGCCGGTTTTCCGGCCGCCCCTTCTTGCTCGGTCCTTGTAAGATTTTCACAGCGTAACAACGTCGCGCCCCACCGCCACGGCCCGACTCCGGCCGCGGTCTCATCCGATCTCAAAGGCGCGGCATTATAGCGTCGCGGTTCTTCGTCGTGACCCAAACCGGCCTTAAATAATTCTTTTCGCGCGGTGCAATGGTACCGCGTTACCCCGCTTCAAACCACAATAAAACTAAACCACGATGGGAGGAGGATCGGCCGTGTTTGTGCGGTCTGGCCTCCTCCCGTTAGTTTGTTATCAATTGGCTTAGATATACTTGAGGAATGTCAAAAAAAATGTAAACAACGAACTCAAGAACCCCTACCTCGATAGTCGCACGTTGACGTAGTCGTGGAATATCGGTGTCGATTCCTTTGACGTCGGAGGAAGAGTCGTTGTCGATGGCATTCCTCGCGGAAAACCGTCGCGGAAGAGATGATGCGGAAGAAGAACGTCACGTCGCGGATATGGCGTCGCGGAAGAACCGTGTTCTTCGGCGAAGAAGTTCTTCGTTGAAGAATGGCGTTCTTCGTGTTCTTCGTCGAGGTTGAAGAAGATGAAGAAACAAGAAGAACCTTCCCAACTCTCTCAAGGAGAAAAAAACTATTCACCAAAATAAATTAAGACTCTATCTTATTTTATTAACACAACAACATACTAGAATTTCAAGAGTTTGAAATTCAAAACACACACACAACTCACCTTATTTATGTCTAAAGTTATAACTTAAGATATCATAACTTATGTGGGAGTTGAGGGGTTTTAGAGGATATGAAGAGGTGGGGTTCGTGTGGGCCCCACCACCCTCATAACCTCCCAAGGGAGGTTGGGTGGTTACCCAAATTCCAACAAGCGATAACACTTAAAGTAAAATAATAAAAATTGTAGTGTAATTAAAATGTAAACATCCACAATTTTTATTATCAACACTCTTATGAACGCAACTCCAGAACAGGAGTTCCTAAGTGTTTACCGGCTCTACGGTTCCATCGGTGCCCTCGGAATTCGATTCCGGGCACCGGTTCAAAAGTTAGAAAATTCACGCTCGTTCATTCACTGAACGTACCCTAGCCAAACTTCGGAAATTGATTCCAGGCACACCGGGCCTCGGAATCAGGTGCTGTCAGAAACTGCGCTCTTATAAAATTCCAAAGAAAATTAAGAAAAAATTTCCCTTGAATTCTACGGGTCTTTACATCTCAAAAAGTAATCATCGTTAAATTTAATTGTGTATTTCATTTTAGTTTGATAATATTTAATAAAATACCATATTATATGAATGTATACCATGATACCCATCTAATAAAATATTATTTAAAAAATATAATGGAATAATCATGATCCTTGATATTATCTATAAGATGAATACTTTGGATATGAGTGGATTAATGAATGAAATAACATTGACGATTGACTGAAGAATCATTCTTAATAAGGAAGGACATTTAATTTTTTAGGAAAGATCATTTCCAGGTAATCAAATGTTAATATTTTTCAACATGAGTATCTGGTTTCTTTTGAGAAACCGCTAATGATTCAAATTTTTATCTAAAGGAATTTTATTCAATATGATAATAAAACATATTTATCTACTAGTATATTTATAGTGATTTAGTGTGACAATAATCTTGGGATACTGTTGATTTTCTCAAAGGCCTTATATGATAGTTGAAATTATTAAGAATACACTATGGGAAATATTCGAACAATGTGAATGAGTTTTAGAACTGTTTAAACAGTTTTATCAAATTTTTTAGAATTTATGATCATGAAATGTGATCTATAGTAAATAGTGATATTTATACAAGATTAAATGATGATGGATTTTTTTTGAAGGATAGTACATTATTATTCCAATAATGGTCTATGGTCATTGAAACCAAAAGAAGGTAAGAGTAAGATTTTTCAATCATTCTATGTATTGAAACATTCATTGATACCTAAATTTTTTTGATGAACTATATAGATATTTTATGTCTAGTGTTTGTGTAATAAAATTTATTCCACATTTATAATGGATATATAATACTAAATATATATTTTTATTTTTTTGTAAATATATAGATGTTCAAAATAAATGAATAATTTGATATATCATTTAGTTTTCATTTACATAATGAACCACTTGGTTGTTGAATCATCATTTTAAATTAAAATTAATATATCAATCATATATTGATCCAAATGATATATGGATCCAAATGATATATGTATCATTTAATTTTTTTTTACTTATATGTAAAGATATATTGTTTATATATAAGGACATCTGATAAATAATATTACATATGGATTTAACAAAAAAAGTTTATTATTTAATAGATTTTATAATTAACATGGAAAGGAGGTGATGATAAAATGTGTCATATCTAGGATAAATGTTTTTATAAAAATATTTTTCAAAATATGAATGATGATATTGAAATTCACGGATGATTGTCTCCTATCGACCGGTCAATGTACCAGTGCTCTGCTAATGTGTATAGCAGTACTTGGGTCGAATCCTCGGTGATGATACTTTATAATAGTCATTTGTTTTTAGTTGATTTTATTTTTATTTGGGGGGTTTGTTTGCAGAGCATAATTAAAATGACTGATTGTCTATAATTGATTTAACAGATTGCTAAATATTGGGGTGATTTCATTATTAGGGATTTAAGCATTTGATATCCTTGAGCCTTACATTTTTTTGCATTAAATTAACACCCATGTCATATGTTGACATTGATTTTAATTACTAGGTGTTAAGGCTTTAATCCAAGCCTTAACTTAACTTAGGGTTTTAATCTCAATCAAAACTTATTTATGGTAGTGTATTTATGGATCCAATAATCCATGGAAACCACTCGTTAAACAAAACATATCATTAATCCATGACATATTAAGTTTAACATACACAATATTAATTTAAAGAATACTCATCGAGAAAAACTCTCAATCACATAACATTCCTGAATTATGACTCACCCCAAAGAGATATTTACTCAGCCATTTTGGTGTTTAATAATCTGGTTATAATTATTATGATTATAAATTAATAAGACAATAAAAATAAAGGGATAAGAAAGGAGTGGTAC
The DNA here is from genome assembly GCA_963277665.1 of Viscum album. Lineage (NCBI taxonomy): Eukaryota > Viridiplantae > Streptophyta > Magnoliopsida > Santalales > Viscaceae > Viscum > Viscum album. Next base: position 519,147,963 of record OY728153.1, on the reverse strand, counting down.
GTCGACACACACACACACGAACAATGATGATAATTAAAAACAAACTCTCGATTGAATGAGGAAGAAAAAGAAGGGAAGGGGATTCAACTATATTTAAAATATTTTAATAGCATAAATATTAAACTACAGAAGGTGGATGAGAATAAGTGATATTAAATAAGTAAGTTGCATTAAAACAGAATTACAAAGAAAGAGACTTACAAAATTACAAAAACAAATAACACGAAATTAAGTGAAAACAAAGAGAGGAGGAAATGTCTCTAAAGTGAAAACTTGAGTATGGAAGATCCTCCCAAGACTTTGTAAAGGCTTTGGTAGTACCAATATGATCTCCTATCTTCTGAAATTCCAACCCATTTTGAAAGGACAGGAGGGGATGTATTTATAGCCCAAGGTGGTGGACTGTTTACATTCCAGAAATATCCCTCCTCTTGGCACGTAGATATGGACATCAAGACAACCGAATCTCGAGAAATATCCTTCTTCAAAGTTGTCGATAATAAAGTTGGCCTACGAATCTCAAATTTCGGAGTCATTTGGACATAAAGATCAAATGTTATGGCCAGTTGATTAAACAAAGTAAAACTGTCCATTTCAATCCAGTCTTTTTGAAGTGTAGAATGTGAAAAGGTTTTTGAATATGCATATGCTTTCATATCCGAATGGGTTCTTCAAAAATGGCAGCCGCCTATTTCTCCTCTTTCACACTGAAAAACCTTAGCTCTATTGGATTATTACATCATGTTATATTTCATGAATACTATATTGATTTTCTTTCTCTGCCAGAATGGGGGGCTGTAATTCAATGCTTCATTTGGGCCCCTTGTACTTGGATATGGGCCTTGAAAGTTTTATAGAAGATGAAATTTAGTGTCCCCTGAATTATAGTAGAGAGTTAATGTTTTTGTACCACTGGAGTGAGCCCAGTAAATCAATCATCAAGGATGGTCCAGTTTGTTCACATATGTTTTGGTCTTGTTTGTGAGGACCATATGACCCTTCAAATGGCAGAATTGGCTCATGGTAACTTCTAATTAAATATTTTTTATTGAATGGAGAGTCATAAAAAAAATAACCACACAATTTGGATAAATATAGTGATAGGTATTATTAAAATATTAAACTGACTCAATTGGACTACTTCTAAAAATGCTCAAAAATTATACTTAATATTAAAACATTAATATTTCACACAAATTATGCATATTTCATATAAAATAAGTAAAGGGAGTATATAAAAAGTCATGAAAATATTAATAACATAAACTCCCCCACACATAGTTTTGTGCATGTCCTCATGTGCAATAAATATAAAAACATGGAAAAATCATTTTTACTCACTAACAGATTTTGAAATTTTGTATTCTCCAATCAGGGGAGGTTTAGAGTATTTCACTCATCAATTTTGAATTCCACCAAAAGTTGTTATAGAAACAATGTTCCAAAACTAATTAATTTTTCATGATCAAATTTAGAAATGGAAAATGTGGACACTCGAAACTCACACTCTCAAGATGATAAATTTCATTTGTGGAGGTTCACTCTTTCCCCAACCAAAAGTGAAAATCACAGGGTTTGAAAAGAGCTCTCACCATCTAATCTCTATCCAAAGTGAAAAAGAATAAAGAGGTATTTTAAAGGGGTTTTTCTGTGGCTATGGGATGGTAGGAATATAATGTCCAAGAGAGAGAAGAAGAGGGTTAAAATACCAACATAGAAAAATAAGTGCACATTTTTTTGAAACAAAACATGGAAGGAAAAGAAAACACATATTTACAAGGGAATGATTGTGTGAAGAATTACACAATAGAGGAAGAAAATATGATGTTAATGAGAATATGGAATATTTACAACCCACAAAACTTCTCCGAATGATATAAGAATATAATGCAAGTGTTCTTTTTTTTCTTTTCCTTTTTTATCTTTGTTTTTTTGAAAGTTGACTTTGAAACAGATCTCACACTCATATCCCAACCCATGTTTGATCTCCTCACGACACTAATTTTAATAGTTATAACAAGATAAAAGGTTGAAGAAGAGTGACTTTTGACCTACCGAAGACAGAACCCATTATTTTCATTTCTTTCATTTTTTTTCATTTTTTCTATTTTGATTTTTTTTTGAATTTTTTTTTGATATTTTTTTTGAATTTTTTTGAACACTTTTCAATATCATTTGTACAATACATTCCCAAATCCCACTGAATGAAAACCTCCCCCACCACACTAAAAGGGATGATTTCCATCAATCATATGATAACACACCGGAATGTAAAGAAATGATACCGAAAAATGAAATCCATTCCTCCCCCACACTTAAATTTCAAAAACATATGCAATGAATTTCCATGTTGATATTGGGTGGGATAAGGTATTGGTCTTGTAATGTGGCTATCAAAGAAAAGTTTCTCATAGTCTTGAAGGGGCTTTCAAAAGGAGGATTAATGTAATGTAAATGGGAGGCAATTTGGCTATTGTGATTCTCATGTGGTTCAGAAAATACCTCTATCATATTAATATAAACTACGGTAGGAAATTCATCTCAAAGGTATAAAAACTCAAGACTCAAAAATGGGGGTGAAGATACACATTTTGAGAATATTTCCATAGGTGGACTTGGCATGAAAGCAAATGTTTATTCTCACGGTTGGGGAAAATAATTTTCCAAATAAAAAATTGAGCATTCAAAATGTGTTGGTTTTGACACAAAATTCACTATCCAAAGTCATAATGAAAATAAAAAATTTTTGAGATGAAAACATGTATGTTAACTCCCCATAATGTTTGTACAAAATTTCAATACTCGATGGTGAGTAATCAAGACTTATAATTTTTTGTATTTTTTTAAGTGATTGTTTTCTTGTTTTTTGTGTTTTTTATATGTTTTTTTGTAAAGATAAACCCACAAAAAAGTGAAATTGAAAAATACAGGTTTTGATAAATAAAAAGGTAAAAAAATGAAAGAGAGAGTAAGTAGAAGAAAGAGGTAGAGAGAGGAAGAGATATAGAGAGTTAAAGGGAAAGAGGTGCCCCCTGGTTTGGATTTGGCGGGCCGCCTTCTCCATCTAGTGGTAGGTCGGATAGATAAGTTGTGGATCCAGTGGAAGTAAATGTTGATCCAGGATTGTGCATCATCTCATGGTGATTCTTTAACCGATGTCCATTAACCGTGAATTTCCTTTTGGAAGAGGAGTCTTGGACTTGCACTGCACCAAATGGGTAAACGTTGGTAATAACAAAAGGACCTTCCCAACGAGAATTAATCTTACCTCGGTGAAGCCGGAATCGAGAATTGAAGAGCATTACCTTTTCACCTTCATGAAATACCTTTCTCGGGATGTGTTTTTCATGGAGTACCTTAGCCTTCTCTTTGTACAGATAGGAATTCTCATAGGATTCAAGTCAAAGCTCCTCCAGTTAATCCAATTGCAACAATCTTTCTTCACCAGATTTTTCACAATCAGAATTACAGGTTTTCACAGCCCATAAATACTTATGTTGGATTTAAACGGGTAAGTGACATGCTTTATAAAAAACTAGTCTAAAAATAGACATCCCAATGGGTGTTTTATAGGATGTTCAATAAGCCCAAAGGGCTTCACCAAGTCTCTCAGGATAGTCTTTTCTGGTGGGATTGACAGTTCTCTCAAGTACCCTTTTCAATTCTCTATTAGAGAGTTCATCCATGCCATTTGTTTTAGGGTGATATGCAGTTGATGTTTTATGTACAAACCCATTCTTTTTCAGAAGATCTTCCATGGTTCTATTAAAAAAATGGGTTCCTAAGTCACTGATCAAAGCACATGGTGTGCCAAATATTTGGAAGATGTGGGTCTTTATGAAATCACTAATAGTATGAGCATCATCCTTCCTGGTGGGATTGGCCTCAACCCACCTTGAAACATAATCGACCGCAAGAAGAATGTATGAGAATCCATTACAAGGGGGAAATGGTCCCATGAAATTGATGCCCAAAACATTGAAGATTTCACAAAAGATTAAAGGATTTTGGGGCATTTTATTTATTTTGGATATTGTGCCGAACTTTTGGAATTTGGGACATGATTGAAAGAACTCATGTGAGTCCTTGAGGAGTGAAGACCAGAAGAATCCATAGTCTAGGACCATTCGGGATGTCCTTTGTGGTCCAAAGTGGCTCCCTCCGGGAAGTGAGTGACAAAATTCTAAGATGGAAGAATGGTCATTTTCTACAACACATATCCTAATTACCATGTCTGCCCCAGTTTTTCAAAGTTTATTTTCTTCCCAAAAATAGTATTTTTAATCACTTTTCACCTTCATATTTTGTTCTTTTGAAATATTTTCAGGAAAAAAACCAAAACCATGAAATTTATAATTGGGGCATACCATGGTATTTTTGGAGTTAGAGATGAAAGTTGCTCGGTGGGGAATTTAGGATCGATGATTTCAGATTGAGAAGAATTAGAAATTCAACTCAACTGATCATCCACAGGGTTTTCTTTTCCATGTCTATCTTTTATTTCAAGGTCAAATTTGTGGAGCATTAGGATCCATATTATTAGCCTCAGTTTGGATTCAATTTTCTTGAGTAGGAACATTATATCAGAATGGTCTGTGAGGATGATGATTTTGGCACTGAAGAGATAGGGCCAGAATTTATCTCAGGAAAAAACAAATGTTCAAAGATCTTTTTCATTGACAGTGTAGTGAGATTGAGTTTCATCCAATGTTTTTGAGGCATAATAGATGACATGAGGAAGTTTTTCTCTTCATTGACCAAGAACAACCCCAACAGCTCTATCAGAAGCATCACACGTCAACTCAAAGGGTATGTACCAATCTGGGGGTTGGATTATTGGGGCAGATGTAAGAGAAGTTTTGAGTTCGATGAAGGCTATCTTGCAAAACTCATCGAAATGGAATGTGACATCATTTTGGAGTAACCTAGTGAGTGGGAGGAAATTTTACTGATGTTATGGATGAATCTTCGATAGAATACAGCATGATCGAGAAATGAACGGATGTCTCAAAAAGAGTTGGGTTCAGGAAGTGATTGGATCACTTCAATTTTGGCAAGATCGACTTCAATACCATGTTTTGAAACTATGTGCCCTAGAAAAATCCCATTTGCAACCATGAAGTGAAATTTTTCAAAATTTTACACAAGGTTACACTTGACACAATTTTGAAGGACTAGAGAGAGTGAATGAAAACAAGATTCAAATGACGCACTATAAATGGAGAAGTCATCCATGAAGACTTTCACGCAGTGTTCAATGAATTCTGAAAAGATACTTATCATACACCTCTGGAATATTGCAGAAGCATTACAAAGTCCAAAAGGCATTCTTATATACGCATATGTTCCAAAGGGGCATGTGAAAGTAGTCTTTTCTTGGTCCTGAGGTGAGATTGGGATTTGAAAATAGCCAGTGCATCCATCATGAAATCAATAGTGTGACTTTCCGGCCAATCTTTCTAGCATTTGATCAAGGAATGGAAGAGGGTAGTGATCTTTTCGTGTTTCAGCATTCAATTTTCGACAATCAATGCATACATGCCATTTGTTATTCACTCGAGTTGTGACAACCTCTCCATGTTATTTTGTGACAACATTTATCCCACCCTTATTAGGTACAACTTGAATTGGACTAACCCATTCGCTATCAGAAATTGGGTAGATAATACCATCTTGAAGAATCTTGGTGATCTCTTCCCTAACTACCTCAAGGATGAGTGGATTGAGTCATCTATGTGGTTGTCTAATTGGTTTGGATGACTCCTCAAGATTGATCTGATGCATGAAAAGGGCAGGGTTGATTCTTGGTATGTAATCTATAGTCCAACCTAAGGCCTTTTTGTTTTCCTCTAACACCTGAACAAGTTTGGACTCCTCGGTTTCAGTAAGGTAGGTAGAGATAATGACAGGATATGAGTGATCATGGAAGAGGAATGCATATTTCACGTGTGCATGAAGGGGTTTCATATTAGTATCATCTTTTATTTGTAGGTTAGACATCTCAGAATGGATGAAGGGAGTTCAATTTTTTCAGATTCATTCTCCTTAATACTGTCCAAGGTGGAGTAGTAGATAGCAGACTTGATGTGGGATTCAAGAGAGTTTTCATGTTCTTCTAGATTTATGGAGTCTATGAATGAGAGGTCCACATCAACTTCCCCATTTATGACTTGGTTAATCATGCTGCAGATTTCACAAGATCCACTGTCATTAAAACATGATGAACATGGTGGATTGGGGTTCAATTGAATCATAGAAGTGTCCTAAGAAGCATGGATTTAGAATGAAGATTGATCCTCAGATGGGTATCACTTGTCTTGGAAAATGATGAACTTGACCAGTTGGTCACCGAATTCCATGGATAAGATGCATGAATGGACAACAATCTTGGTTCTCGCAGTCATGAGGAATGGTCTTCCTAGAATTAGGGGAGATCGAGAAGAGTTCGTCTCACCTTCCATGTCAAGAACATAGAAATCATCAGGGAAGATATGATCATTGACTCGAACACAGACATCCTCAATTATTCCCTCAGGACTGGCTGTACTTCGATTGGCTAACTTAATGAAAACACCTGTTGGATGTAAGGGACCTAGAACAATGTTGGAGAATATGGATTTGGTATTGACATTAATTGATGCTCCTAGGTCTATGAGTGAATCATCAAAGATGGAACTTCCAATTTGGCATGATACTGTAAAGGTCCCCGGATCATTGCACTTTATGGGAATAGACAGATGGGTGGGAACATTTTCAATGGTCCTAAGTTTCCTCTTGTGGGTGCACAATTCCTTAAGAAACATGGCATACTTAGGAATTTGTTTTATTGAATCTAAGAGTGGAATGTTTACTTAAACACGTCTAAACATGTTGAGCATTTCATGATCGGGTTCAAAGGACATCCATTGTTTAGAAATAGCTTGAGGAAATGGAATTGGGTTCCTAAGTGGAATGGAAGGAGGTGATGGAATTGATTCAGATTCCTTTTCAATTTTATTTTTCTATTCATTTTCTATGTCAACATTCAAAGGAGGGTTTGAGGATTTATCTTGAGGCATAGAAAGTTTCTTTCATAATCTAAGTGAATTTGCACTTAAATTACCCTTCGGGTTGGGTAATGGTTGAGATAAGAGTTGGTAAGAATTTGATTGTTGTTTCTGGCTCAGGTGGGATGCAAGTTGACCTATTTGAGTTTCAATGTTTTTAAGGCTAGAACGGGTGAAAGAGGCAAGATCTTCTACAACGCTTTCCCATTGTTTCTTGGAAGAAGAGTCTTATCCCTGGTTGGGATTACCATGATTTTGGTTCTTGGGAAATCAATTATATTGATTTTGGAATTGGGAAGGCTCACTAGGATAATGGAATCCAGGAGGAGGAATGTTCCTTTGAGGTTGAGGAACAAAAGGATAAGGTTGATGGAAGTTACCACCACCTTTCCCATTTTGTAATTGGTTTGGGTTTTGAGGAGGGAATTGAGGGGGGTGAGATATGGGATTACCATACCTAAGGCCTTGTTTATAGGAAGAAGAGAAGGGCTCAGAGTGAGGTTGGTTAAAGTTTCTAACAAACTGACCTGATATTTCAGGGTTGGTGTTCCGCTGAGCATATGCTGCATAGAGATCTATTAGTCCAGATAAACCAGATTGATCCTCTTGAAGTTATGGACATGTGTCAGTTGGATGAGATGGATAGTTTCAGATTCCACTGTTTTTGACAGGTCCATGAAACATTGATTGCGGAGAAGACGAGGTTGGGGATTTGGTGGCCACAACTAGCTATCACACAAGACCCGTAAGTTCACTCATCCACTCGGTCATCTTGTTAGGCTCAATTTATTGATTATCTTGGGCATGTTTGACTTGAGAATGTGCTCGAGTATGGAATTGTTGTGTGTTTGCAGCCATGTTACATATGATATCTCTTGCAGCTGTAGGAGTTTTATCAACAAGAGAACCGCCACTTGCGGCATCTATGAGAGTGCTCTCTATAGCCAATAACTCCTCATAGAAGTATTGGATGAAGAGTTGGACATGAATTTGGTGGTGTGTGCATGTTGCAACATGCCTTTTGAACCTCTCCCAGTACTCATGGAGTGATTCACTTGGGAATTGACGGATACCACTTATTTTCTTTCGGATAGAAGCACTACAAGAAGCAAGAAAGAATTTCTCTAAGAATAGTTTCTTCATGTAATTACATGTAGTTATGGAACCTGGTGGAAGGTAGTAGAGCCATGACATAGCAGTGTCAGCTAGGGATAAAGGGAAGGCTCAGAGTTTTATTTGTTCTTCAGAAACCCCTTGAGGTTTCTTGGTAGAGCACACTACTTTGAACTCTTTAAGGTGGAGATGTGGATCCTCACCGGCTAGCCTGTGAAAATAAGGGAGAAGATGAATCAAACCCAGTTTGAGTTCCAATTCAGATTCTATGTTTGGATATTGAATACCAACAGGTTGGTAATTCATATCAGGGGAAGTGAGTTCTTTTAGGGTTTGTTCCCTAGGATTGGAAATTTCAATTTCAACTGGTTGGATAAGGACTGGTTCTTGAATTATTTGAGTATCTCTTATGTTCCTCCTAAGTTGGAGAAGTGTTCGCTCAATTTCAGGGTCAAACAAATATGATGTATTGTTTAAGAGGCTACGGGGAATTTAGAGAGATTTTGGAAGAAAGAGGAAGACAGGTTTTTCATTGTATTTTTTTCAGTTTATGATTTATAAGAGGAAGATGAGTTTTTCATTGTGTTTTTTTTAAAAAAAATTTACAATAACCTGAAACAAATGACTACATAAAGCACTATGCCTATAAACGGTTCCATTTGAAATGCATGACCGATTGTTTCCTATTGACCGGTCAAAGTTCTGGTACTCTGCTTATGTGTATAGAAGCACTTGGGTCGAATCCTCGACGATGATACTTTATAATAGTCGTTTGTTTTTAGTTTATTTTATTTTGATTAGGTGGGTTTGTTTGCAGAGCTTAATTGAAATTATTTATTGACTATAATTGATTTAACAAATTGATAAATATTGGGTTGAGTTCATTATTGGGGAGTTAAGCATGTGATATCCTTGAGCTTTACTTTGGATTGCATTAAATTAACACCCATGTCACAAGTTGACGTTGATTGGATTTCCTAGGTGTTAAGGCTTCAATCCAAGCCTTAAATTAACTTAGGATTCTAATATCAATCAAAAAGTATTTATGGTAGTGTATTTATGGTTCCAATAATCCATGTTAACCACTCGTTAAACAAAACATATCATTAATCCCTGACATATTAATTTTAATATACACAATATTAATTTAAAGAATACTCATCGACCAAAACTCTCAATCAATTAACATTTCCGAATTATAAATCACCCCAACAAGAGATTTACTCATACATTTGGGTGTTTAATAATCTGGTTATAATTATAATTATTATAAATTAATAAGATAAGAAAAAGAAAGGGATAAGAAAAGAGTAGTACGTCGACACACACACACGAACAATGATGATAATTAAAAACAAAATTTCGATTGAATGAGGAAGAAAAATAAGGGAAGGGTATTCAACTATATTTAAACTATTTTAATAGAATAAATATTAAACTAAAGAAGGTGGATGATAATAAGAGATATTGAAGATGTAACTTACATTAAAACAGAATTACAAAGAAAGAGACATACAAAATTACAAAAACGAAGAACACGAAATTAAGTGAAAACAAAGAGAGGAGGAAAGGTATCTCAAGTAAAAAATTGAGTATGGAAGATACTCTCAAGCCTTTTTGAAGGATTGTTTCATACCAATATGATCTACTCTATTCTGAAATTCAATGCCTTTTTGAAAGGAGAGGAGGGAATGTATTTATAGCCCAAGTGGTGGACTGTTTACATTCCAGAAATACCCCTACACATGGCTCGCAGACATGGACATGAAGATAGCCGAATATCGATAAATATACTTCGTAAAAGTTGTAGATAATATTTTTGGCTGACTACTCTCAAATTTTGAGTCATTTGGACATAAGGATCAAATGTTATGGCCGGTTGATTAAACAAAGTAAAACTATCCATTTCAATCTAGTATTTTTGAATTCCAGAATGTGAATGGGTTTTTGAATATGAATATGACTTCAAATACGAATGTGTTCTTCAACAAAGTAGGCCGCCTATATCTCCTCTTTCATACTGAAAAATACCATCTCTCTTTGATTCTTACATCATGAGATGTGTCATGAATACTATACTACTTTTATTTCTCGGCCAGAATTGTTGGTTGGACATCAAAGCTTCATTTGGTCCCCTTGTACTTGGATTTGGGCCTTGAAATTTTTAACCAAGATGACATGTAGTTCCCCCAAGAATTATGGTTGTGAGTTAATTTTTTTGGACTTCTGGATTGAGCCAAGTAATTAAATCTTCAAGGCTGGTCCAGTTTGTTCACAGATTCGTTGGTCTTGTTTGTGAGGACCATATGATCCTTCAAATGGCAGAATGGGATCATGGTACCATCTAATGGAATGTTGTATATTGAAATTAGAATCCTAGAAATCAAGAACCACACAATTAGTATCATTATAATGATATTTATTATTAAAACATTTAACTGACTCAATTGGACTACTTCTAAAAATGCTCATAAATTATACTTAATATTAAAACATTAATATTTCACACAAATTATGGACATTTCATATAAAATAAGTAAAGGGAGTATATAATAGGTCATGAAAATATTAATAACATCAGATATCCTATGACACTTCAATGTAATAGTTTAATGAATAATATTAATTTTAGAATAACTATACAAAAACACAAAATAACATATCTTGTTTGGATAATAAAAAAATATTTTTAAATTTCTTAAATTATTGAAATTTCATTATCCTAACATGATATTCATAAGAAAATACAGTCTCTGATAGAATAATTGGAGTAAATTTGTAATTCTAAAAGTTTAAGTGATTTTAAATTAAATATTAATGCAATAATGTTCCAAAAGAATTTTACTAAATATCTTCAAAGAGTTGATGGTATATCGGTATAGAGAAATGAACATAATAATATTTCGTTCGTGTAATAAATTGAATGAAACATCATTACATAAAACCTTTTTGGATATGCTGGTAGAAATAATTATAATATATAATGTATATATCGTTATCAAACTGACCACAAATAATTTTATTGGTGCAATTTGTTTGATGTATTAGGATGATGACATAGAAGAAATTATATATAGAAAAATTCATTTATTAAGATCACAACTATTAATGATTTCATGATATAATGTATTAATATATTATTAAATTAAATATTTTGGTATATGATTCCAAAGGCTTAACAAAATTAAATCTTACTTACTTCACAGATGTTAGTCAGTAAAGGTGTTTAGTGGAATTTTTTAATCATATGATCACATGTAGACATGGTAGGATTATATAGAAACATAAAAAGTTTTAGAAAAACCCTAAATTTGTATAATAGATATTGATGATCAAGTAATATATCACATGTAACATGAAGATACATGACCTTATGTATGGTTTTTTAGTTATCTCAATATATTTTAAAAATATAAAATGTATCACTGTATACAAAAGGAAATATCCAAAATATCATTCTTTTTCAATAATTTATTATTTTTACATGAAGTGTAATGATATTTGACCTCTCCATGTATGATTCTGAGATATCCTTATTTAATTTTTATCATGGAGTATTTTAGGATAGTGGATAATTCTAAAATTTGCATTTGTAAGATATCATAAAGAGATACTGAATATTCTCATGAGGTAGAAAAAAATTTTTTGTAAAGGGAAATCAACCACGAATACAAAATTGGGTGACATAAACATTTTATTTGGTATACTAGGATCACATGTTTAACATTGAATCCTTATACGTATGGTCAGAAATAAACATAGCTTGTGAACCTTTAAACATTGATACATTTATTACATAGTCCAGGTGGCATAGATAATCATGGGATGGATGGTATATTTATGATCATATCATCAGTCAGGGAATAAATAAAATGGGATTTGTCCACTCATATTAAATGTATGACATATGGTTCCTTGATTGAGATACACTTTTTAAATGTATGGCCATATGTAGATAATATATATGTGATGTGGTTATCTACTTGGATAATAGACATTTTATGTGAACATCCACATAGATGAATAAAATGTGTTGAATCCCTTGAACTGGTCAGTCTATACCCAGAGGATCAATAACCTAAGGGAATGATAAATGGTATCGGAAAATTAAATTTCCCATATTCACTATATGTGTTAGAAAACAACGTTATATTTTCATGCATGGTTCTGTATTATATAACTAGTGGAAACATGTTTAGAAGATACAAGTTTTTATAGATATATGAGTAGATATATTCATCAATTGATTATTATTGATATTTTCATAGTGGGCAATATTTTTTAAAATTTAAAAATTTATATATTCAAACATTATTCAATGCGACAAAGGCCCATGGGGTTATATATTATGGATTTCTAAATGAGGATTGTGTTTTATAAAACATAGAGAGTTACTCTAAATGTTATAAAGTGTTCATCGAAATGGTTTTCTAAGAAGGATAATCACCTGGTATTAAATATAATATCATACATGTTGAATTTTAAAAGAGATTTAAAAAAGTATTTGGATGATATCTAAAAGTAGTTTTAGATATTATTTAATATATTGTTATAACTAGAATAATATAATGTTAAATGATACATTGTTTTTGAGACATTAATAATTGTGGGAGATTGATGGAGATATTCAACAATTTCTTATATATGTGTATGTTATATATTTTAGATTATATCATATGAGATAATATATTGATGTCGTATGGTATAACATCCATAGTGTAAAGTCATACTTCATTCCTTATTAGAATTTATTTTCAAGTAATATAATGATATAATATTATTATGGTCCATGAAAATCATAATGTATACCTTTGCAATATCATATGGAAAATGAATCAAATTATAGGATTCATTTTGAATTATATAGATAATATTTTCTTTTGAACATTGTGTTTTAACATTCTGATCAATCTTTTATATTAATGTATCATTAAATAAATGATTCAAAAGAATAAATTTATGGGAGAATGAAGTGACATTATGGTTTAGGATCTTAAATAAGGATTAAAATGAGTTATATGAAGAATAATTAACTTCTATATTCTATATTAATTGAGAAAATACTATAGTGGATCATATAGTGTTACCGAAGACTATATATGAATCCAATGCAATGATAAGTTATTATTAATTTGTGTGATCCTAAACTAATATTTCTCTACTAATTTTTTCATTATATTTTCTTTGTTCAATATTCTCACTATGACATAGTGATATTATAAAATTTAATGCCCCAATGGGGGATTCCACACACACATTTTGTGATTGAGTTGATTCATTGATACACTTTCGTGTGAAATTTATTATTTTTAATACTCTATAATATTAAAATATAATTGACTGAAGAATATAGTAATGGTTAATTAGTTCATTTTATAATGTTTTTTATTTAATGTTTTAATTTTTTATCCTAAATACATGGTGATATTGGTATTTATGGTTTCCAATGTCTTTCATTACACAGAATAAGTGTCTTTTGATACATATGAACGAAGGAAAAAAGATTTATCAATCTAATATTGTAGGGATGGAATCATTGAAGAGTAAATAATTTTACAACATAAATATTTCAAAAAGAAACACAACATTATTATCATATGTCAAAAAAAATTCAAAAATATTAATGGTATTCTAATTTTCACAAAGTTTGAATCAAAACTAAAAAGATGTATGATTTGAATACATTTAAAATCAGGCCTTTCATCGACACATCATTATTCATATTTTTTAAAAACCTATATTAGATCATTACACATTTTAAATATTACAAATTTAAAATGTAAAATTTTTATAAATAATGTGATGCACTGGTGGAAGAATGGTTTTATTCCCCTTATTCACAAGTGGAAATCCATCATTAATTAGCATTTCAATGATTTAAAATGTAGCCATGAATATATATTTGGACTTCCCTTTCATATTATTAAGTTTTTTATTACACTATCACAAATTATTTTTTACATCTGCATAAAATTTTAAAAATTATTACATAAAAAATCTTCATGTAATGTGTTTTGACAAATATGATCACATTTTTCAGTCCCACTATTAGAATATTTTATAAGAAATTGTGTAAAATACATTTAAAAAATTCATTAATATATCATGCTTTTCTTCACCTATTATATTTAGAAATATAAAACATCTGAAATGTTCCAATTAATTGTTTTCATTCATAATTGGTATCGAAATCATCAATGTAAAAAAATATTTTAAATGTACATAGTCTTTTTACTCAGTTAAACAAATGGGATATGATACCTACTTCCAAAAAATGAATCCATAACCATTGATTAATGATATACAACAAATAAATACCATAATCTGGAAATTCATTTCTTATACCAAAAACCATGTATTTTTATAAATATTGTTATTATTTTATAATAATATACTATAAATCATATATCACACATCAATTTAAAATAATTAATAATTAATGAAAAATAAGTATCAACAACATTAATGGTCTATTGAAATCATAAAGTATGAATATATAATATAGTATATAAGTTATTAATGCTTGACCATAATTCTAAAATATAATTTTTCAATATAGATTGCATAGTACTATGAGTGATAATTTATACACCATGGGGATTAATGTGATTGATATACAAAGTGCGAAAAATGTTTTTTGACTTATTTAAAAATTAAGGGAACTTGTTGTCAATTTTATTCTATAGAGAAGCATATGTTATGTATCATATTTTACTATCAAAAATTATTTTATCGATGTTCCATTTCAATAATCTTTTAGTCTATAAATTATATACCATTATTGAAATAAAAAAATGAATTTAAATTACCATACTACTTTAAATGGTCAAGATACATTTTTCTTATATTAAGAAGAATAACACTTGAGATATTTCATTAATGATTTATACACTTTTCGAAATAAAGTGTTATCATATTTTTATATATCTTAAAACTTTATAACCTAACATTAATTTAAATTCATATGATTGATATGGAATGAAAAACTTATCTTTAAGAATAATCATTAATATATTGAACATTTATCATAAATTGGGGATACACCATTAGTTTCTTGCATTCATGTTATATAATTCTAATATTGTTAAACGTTTTGTATATTTTATACACCCATCAAAAAAGGTAATATCAATACAATTATTAAATTTAACAAAAAAATTTAGATAATATCTAGTATTATCTCCAACAATCATTTACATTTCATCAATATGATCCACATCATCATACACATTATTTCCAATATCTGATGAATGATTAGATATATTTTCATTACATATATAGATACATTTACTTATTTTTTTTAAAATTAAATCTAATATCTTTATTAATAGAAAAAAATTTCTTCCAATTTCTCATGATTAATTTCCTTTGAATAATAATAAAGTTAACATGGAAGAATTTCTCTTAAAGGGTTATTCACACTGTCCATTCAAAATTTTGTGAAATATTTTAAAATTTATTTATACTTCGTGGTATTTTGATTAAAATTCATCAATTTTCAATTCATATCCATCTTATTTCAGTCAAAACTAATTAACACATGTTAGTGTAACTGTCATAAATTTCTGCACATTAATTCACATCCCTATTTATATGGAAAAAAACACATGCAAATTTTTTTATAAATAATATATATACAAAGAAACAAAAAATAATTATATATATATATAACATTAAAATTTATAATATATATAACATGAACACACCCACCAACCCACATATACTATAAATTACACACATGCACACACACACACACACAAATAAGCATAGATATATAATTCATAAATATAAATATATTGGAAACAGTGTATAAAATCATATATTCATATATATTTGACATAAAAAAAATATAACAATATATATATATATATAAATTAAATATATATACACAACGTTTAAAAAACACAAACTATAAAACACACCCCATCCACAAACACACAGACACACACACACATATATGTATGAATATATCTATTATCCCTAAAAATAAATATTCAAAATACTTATTATAGTCTCAATATATATATATATATATATTAAAAAAATTATATAAATTATTTTTAAAAATTAAAATTATTAATATATATACATACACTATAAAACACACACACAGAAAAATATATAAATATAAATATGTATATGTATTTTATAAAAAAAATATGATATGCCTAAATACAGAAAATATAAAAACCAATATATATATATATGTAATTCCAATGTATAAATATATATCTGAATATAAATATATATAGACACACACACACACAAATATGTATATATATATATAATTGTAAAGAAACAAACATACCCATATACACATGAAAATATATACATATATGAATAAAAATATGAAAATATATATAAATATTTATTTATATGTATATCTATATGTATGTATATATGAATATGAAGAGAAATATATATGTTTATCCCAACCAATTTATATTTACATATATGTGTGTCATGTGTGTGTTTTTCTATTTGCATGTATCTAAAATAGATTTATATACTCTAAAATTATGAAGAAAATTAAAGAATATTCATTAAATGGTAATAAAAAATGAAAATAATGAGATAGTTGAATTAAAAAAAATTAATTAAAAGCATTTAGATTTTAGCTTGATTGAGAGAATAAAAAAGAACTTCTTCGATCGATGAGTAGTAATTTAATAGGGTTAACATTGCAATAAAATCTGATGTAACAGAATGAAAGAAGAAAGGGATATCTAGTGTTTTATATGATGTAAACATTCTGAGTGTTATAAGTATTGGAACTAAGGAAGGGAACCTTTCCAAAAATTAGATAATCACAGATAAAAAATATCCTTTCTCAATACTAAATAACCAATGACAATGGTTCTCTTTCTCAGTTGTATAGAATTTTTTAAACATTTTAGTTCTTAATAAAAAATAAGTTTCCTTAGTGGCTGTCTAAAATAATAATTATATAATTATTAAAGTTCAATAAAAATTTATCGATTTCTAAAAACATGAATCAAGTAATTATATATTCATATCACAAATCATTAGTTGATTTATTTTAAATCATTTTGTTATCTGTAGATCAATATATAATTGTTTTTATTTATTCATATGATTTTGTAATATTTTGAGAAAATATTATAATTAATTGAATGAGGTGTATAACTACAAAATTGAGTATCAATGAACTCTAATGCTATATAATTATGACAGATCTTTATATTTAAAAAAAATTAAATTCCCCATTCCCACCATCTTTATCTCACATGTCACCCATGGGTATTTGAAAATCCAACAAGTACACTATTACATAAACCATCACAACCTAAAGTCACTTCCTCTCCATCTTTATCCTTACCCACAAGCACATTCACCTACCACAAATTTATCCCCAACCTTTCCCTCAATCCAAATTCCCTACACTATTCCTCCCCCTTCCACACACCTGAATAAATTGAAATAGTTTTATATGAAAATTATATAACTTTAAATAATATTCCTCTTTTTAAAATACTATATCTAAATGATTTATAACATTGAGAAATGCGAGTGAAACCAATATTAAATTGTCCTTTATTATCATTTTAAAATCCATTTATCAAAGGTAAAATGCACTGAGGTTGTTTTTCATAAAAAATGATCAATACTAAAAATGAATTTAGAAAGAGTTATTATATTAGTTCAACCATATAATTTAAATGATAAATTGATAATTTAAAAATTATTTACATAAAAAACATTTGTAGATAAAATAATTATAATAATATAAGAAATATATAAAAAAAATAATCTAAAATGAATGATTTCATGTTTTAAAATCATGACCACGTCATTGAATATGTAATAAAAAATAAATATATTTTGAATTATTAAAATTGTAGTATAAAAGTATCAATTAAAATATGGGTTTTATTAAAAAAACATAACAAATTTTTAAACTAACCTAAAATAAAAAAAATAATAACATAAGTACCCATGAATGAATTAATTTTTTTGTTTACACGTGAATCCACTACAATGTGGAGAAGAATATATTATTACTTTACATTCTTCTAAGAGTTGTATATATTTGATTCCATTATAAATGGAAAACTTACAATCATACTTCTACATTTAACATCTGGTTGGGCTGGTCTGAGGAACCTCTATTTCTATGTGATTAGTAAATAGTTGTTCATAAATTTACTATTTGACATGTGATGATGTTTTTTTTTCATATTTTGGTCTAAAATAGTTTTATGATTAATTTATATGGTATTCTACAATAGGATATTGTTAAATTTTCAATAATTAATCTATGAAAGACAATACATGATGTATCCATCCATGGAGAAAAATGTTTTCAAAATGAGGTATTAGGTGATGGAATTATATTAAATGATGTTTTAAGGTGATTTACGGTTTTTTTGTAATTCCATATAAGAAGATAAATATGTTTTGTATGTGTTAAGTGAATTATGGAATTATAGGTTTAATAATGGTATATATAATCTGAAAACTATTAATTCTTTTTATAGAACTTCATATGGGTACGTTTTTTCAATTTAGATTTTAACCCTTATCATAATATAGGTTTTTTATCCATTTTATAGTTCTAAAAGTACTTTTTAGTGATGATAATGGGATTTGAGTGGAGAAGTGACTTCATAAATTTCATAATAATTTACGAATGAACGTTGAGTTCATCAACCCTATTATAATAGAGAAGTTCAAAAATAACCGTACATAATAAATTTTATAGAGTTGACAGTGTAGTCTGGATGCTCATAAGTAATATTTTCATATAAAATATTTTTTATGATAGGTTACATTATAAGATACTGATCTCTTATGATTTTATTTCTATAATAGTAATGTTAATACAAAAGTCCACTTCATATGATAATAAACTATTAGATTCACCCAATCTAACAAAGATAATAACGATTGTTGGAATATTTACATTTTAGAAGTAACATATTTTATTATCTAAAATCATGGAATTTAATATAAAACATAATTCATAAGAGGATAATAAATTCATACGATAACTAGTGAATTATTAGTAGTAAATATAAATATCACAATAGAATGTGATTATTATTTTTAAAGGACATGATTATTCTATAAAAATAAATAACAAATTCCATAAAGAGAAAATCATAGTATTTTCATAGTAGCGTGGAATATTTTTATTAATGGTTTTTTGGGAAGTGAGTTTAATATATGAATATTTCGTGACTAATAAAACACTCTGTTCGTAGAAAATAATAAAATCAATATCATGAATAAGCTTTATGTAGTGTGGAGATACTACCGATATTGAGATATTTTTCAAATTTTTTCAGAAAACTAATATTCATATATTAACTAAATATTGAGATACAAGAGATGTAGAAGAAAAACATACATGGAGATACCTTCAATAATTCATCGATATTAATAAAAATCATCCAATCCAAGTGGATAATGAGATACTGCTTCCATTAATTATTTGTTTCATATCAAAGAAGAACCTAACACATCTTGGAGACAATATATGAATTAAATAAGATAAATAAAAAATATTCTACTAATATATCAGTATCAATGAGAGATATTTACTGGAATAGACTGATGTTGTTGTCGTTTTATATAAAATTACATTGATGAACTCATGACCGATTGTTGCCTATTGACCGGTCAAAGTTCTGGTACTCTGCTAATGTGTATAGCAGCACTTGGGTCGAATCCTCAACGATGATACTTTATAATAGTCGTTTGTTTTTAGTTTATTGTATTTTGATTAGGTGGGTTTGTTTGCAGAGCTTAATTGAAATGATTTATTGACTATAATTGATTTAACAAATTGATAAAGATTGGGTTGAGTTCATTATTGGGGAGTTAAGCATGTGATATCCTTGAGCTTTACTTTGGATTTCATTAAATTAACACCAATGTCACAAGTTGACGTTGATTGGATTTCCTAGGTGTTAAGGCTTCAATCCAAGCCTTAAATTAACTTAGGATTCTAATATCAATCAAAAAGTATTTATGGTAGTGTATTTATGGTTCCAATAATCCATGTTAACCACTCGTTAAACAAAACATATCATTAATCCCTGACATATTAAGTTTAATATACACAATATTAATTTAAATAATACTCATCGACCAAAACTCTCAATCAATTAACATTTCCGAATTATAAATCAACCCAACAAGAGATTTACTCATACATTTGGGTGTTTAATAATCTGGTTATAATTATAATTATTATAAATTAATAAGATAAGAAAAAGAAAGGGATAAGAAAAGAGTAGTACGTCGACACACACACACGAACAATGATGATAATTAAAAACAAAATTTCGATTGAATGAGGAAGAAAAATAAGGGAAGGGTATTCAAATATATTTAAACTATTTTAATAGAATAAATATTAAACTAAAGAAGGTGGATGATAATAAGAGATATTGAAGATGTAACTTACATTAAAACAGAATTACAAAGAAAGAGACTTACAAAATTACAAAAACGAAGAACACGAAATTAAGTGAAAACAAAGAGAGGAGGAAAGGTATCTCAAGTAAAAAATTGAGTATGGAAGATACTCTCAAGCCTTTTTGAAGGATTGTTTCATACCAATATTATCTACTCTATTCTGATATTCAATGCCTTTTTGAAAGGAAAGGAGGGAATGTATTTATAGCCCAAGTGGTGGACTGTTTACATTCCAGAAATACCCCTACACATGGCTCGCAGACATGGACATCAAGATAGCCGAATATCGATAAATATACTTCGTAAAAGTTGTAGATAATAATGTTGGACGACTACTCTCAAATTTTGAGTCATTTGGACATAAGGATCAAATGTTATGGCCGGTTGATTAAACAAAGTAAAACTATCCATTTCAATCTAGTATTTTTGAATTCTAGAATGTGAATGGGTTTTTGAATATGAATATGCCTTCAAATACGAATGTGTTCTTCAACAAAGTAGGCCGCCTATATCTCCTCTTTCATACTGAAAAATACCAGCTCTCTTTGATGCTTACATCATGAGATGTATCATGAATACTATCCTACTTTTATTTCTCGGCCAGAATTGTTGGTTGGACATCAAAGCTTTATTTGGTCCCCTTGTACTTGGATTTGGGCCTTGAAATTTTTAACCAAGATAACATGTAGTTCCCCCAAGAATTATGGTGGTGAGTTAATTTTTTTGGACTTCTGGAATGAGCCAAGTAATTAAATCTTCAAGGCCGGTCCAGTTTGTTCACAGATTCGTTGGTCTTGTTTGTGAGGACCATATGATCCTTCAAATGGAAGAATGGGATCATGGTACCATCTAATGGAATGTTTTATATTGAAATTAGAATCATAGAAAGCAAGAACCACACAATTAGTATCATTATAATGATATTTATTATTAAAACATTTAACTGACTCAATTGGACTACTTCTAAAAATGCTCATAAATTATACTTAATATTAAAACATTAATATTTCACACAAATTATGGACATTTCATATAAAATAAGTAAAGGGAGTATATAATAGGTCATGAAAATATTAATAACATCAGATATCCTATGAAACTTCAATGTAATAGTTTAATGAATAATATTAATTTTAGAATAACTATACAAAAACACAAAATAACATATCTTGTTTGGATAATAAAAAAATATTTTTAAATTTCTTAAATTATTGAAATTTCATTATCCTAACAAGATATTCATAAGAAAATACAGTCTCTGATAGAATAATTGGAGTACATTTGTAATTCTAAAAGTTTAAGTGTTTTTAAATTAAATATTAATGCAATAATGTTCCAAAAGGATTTTACTAAATATCTTCAAAGAGTTGATGGTATATCGGTATAGAGAAATGAACATAATAATATTTCGTTCGTGTAATAAATTGAATGAAACATCATTACATAAAACATTTTTGGATATGTTGGTAGAAATAATTATAATATATAATGTATATATCGTTATCAAACTGACCACAAATAATTTTATTGGTGCAATTTGTTTGATGTATTAGGATGATGACATAGAAGAAATTATATATAGACAAATTCATTTATTAAGATCACAACTATTAATGATTTCATGATATAATGTATTAATATATTATTAAATTAAATATTTTGGTATATGATTCCAAAGGCTTAACAAAATTAAATCTTACTTACTTCACAGATGTTAGTCAGTAAAGGTGTTTAGTGGAATTTTTTAATCATATGATCACATGTAGACATGGTAGGATTATATAGAAACATAAAAAGTTTTAGAAAAACCCTAAATTTGTATAATAGATATTGATGATCAAGTAATATATCACATGTAACATGAAGATACATGACCTTATGTGTGGTTTTTTAGTTATCTCAATATATTTTAAAAATATAAAATGTATCACTGTATACAAAAGGAAATATCCAAAATATCATTCTTTTTCAATAATTTATTATTTTTACATGAAGTGTAATGATATTTTACCTCTCCATGTATGATTCTGAGATATCCTTATTTAATTTTTATCATGGAGTATTTTAGGATAGTGGATAATTCTAAAATTTTCATTTGTAAGATATCATAACGAGATACTGAATATTCTCATGAGGTAGAAAAAAAAATTTTGTAAAGGGAAATCAACCACGAATACAAAATTGGGTGACATAAACATTTTATTTGGTATACTAGGATCACATGTTTAACATTGAATCCTTATACGTATGGTCAGAAATAAACATAGCTTGTGAACCTTCAAACATTGATACATTTATTACATAGTCCAGGTGGCATAGATAATCATGGGATGGATGGTATATTAATGATCATATCATCAGTCAGGGAATAAATAAAATGGGATTTGTCCACTCATATTAAATGTATGACATATGGTTCCTTGATTGAGTTATACTTTTTAAATGTATGGCCATATGTAGATAATGTATATGTGATGTGGTTATCTACTTGGATAATAGACATTTGATGTGAACATCCACATAGATGAATAAAATGTGTTGAATCCCTTGAACTGGTCAGTCTATACCCAGAGGATCAATAACCTAAGGGAATGATAAATGGTATCGGAAAATTACATTTCCCATATTCACTATATGTGTTAGAAAACAACGTTATATTTTCATGCATGGTTCTGTATTATATAACTAGTGGAAACATGTTTATAAGATACAAGTTTTTATAGATATATGAGTAGATATATTCATCAATTGATTATTATTGATATTTTCATAGTGGGAAATATTTTTTAAAATTTAAAAATTTAAATATTCAAACATTATTCAATGCGACAAAGGCCCATGGGGTTATATATTATGGATTTCTAAATGAGGATTGTGTTTTATAAAACATAGAGAGTTACTCTAAATGTGATAATGTGTTCATCGAAATGGTTTTCTGAGAAGTACAATCACCTGGTATTAAATATAATATCATACATGTTGAATTTTAAAAGAGATTTAAAAAAGAATTTGGATGATATCTAAAAGTAGTTTTAGATATTATTTAATATATTGTTATAACTAGAATAATATAATGTTAAATGATACATTGTTTTTGAGACATTAATAATTGTGGGAGATTGATGGAGATATTCAACCATTTCTTATATATGTTTACGTTATATATTTTAGATTATATCATATGAGATAATATATTGATGTCGTATGGTATAACATCCATAGTGTAAAGTCATACTTTATTCCTTATTAGAATTTATTTTCAAGTAATATAATGATATAATATTATTATGGTCCATGAAAATCATAATGTATACCTTTGCAATATCATAGGGAAAATGAATCAAATTATAGGATTCATTTTGAATTATATAGATAATATTTTCTTTTGAACATTGTGTTTTAACATTCTGATCAATCTTTTATATTAATGTATCATTAAATAAATGATTCAAAAGAATAAATTTATGTGAGAATGAAGTGAAATTATGGTTTAGGATCTTAAATAAGGATTAAAATGAGTTATATGAAGAATAATTAACTTGTATATTCTATATCAAATGAGAAAATACTATAGTGGATCATATAGTGTTACCGAAGACTATATATGAATCCAATGCAATGATAAGTTATTCTTAATTTGTGTGATCCTAAACTAATATTTCTCTACTATTTTTTTCATTATATTTTCTTTGTTCAATATTCTCACTATGACATAGTGATATTATAAAATTTAATGCCCCAATGGGGGATTCCACACACACATTTTGTGATTGAGTTGATTCATTGATACACTTTCGTGTGAAATTTATTATTTTTAATACTCTATAATATTAAAATATAATTGACTGAGTAATATAGTAATGTTTAATTAGTTCATTTTATAATGTTTTTTATTTAATGTTTTAATTTTTTATCCTAAATACCTGGTGATATTGGTATTTATGGTTTCCAATGTCTTTCATTACACAGAATAAGTGTCTTTTGATACATATGAACGAAGGAAAAAAGATTTATCAATCTAATATTGTAGGGATGGAATCATTGATGAGTAAATAATTTTACAACATAAATATTTCAAAAAGAAACACAACATTATTATCATATGTCAAAAAAAATTCAAAAATATTATTGGTATTCTAATTTTCACAAAGTTTGAATCAAAACTAAAAAGATATATGATTTGAATACATTTAAAATCAGGCCTTTCATCGACACATCATTATTCATATTTTTTAAAAACCTATATTAGATCATTACACATTTTAAATATTACAAATTTAAAATGTAAAATTTTTATAAATAATGTGATGCATTGGTGGAAGAATGGTTTTATTCCCCTTATTCACATGTGGAAATCCATCATTAATTAGAATTTCAATGATTTAAAATGTATACATGAATATATATTTGGACTTCCCTTTCATATTAGTAAGTTTTTTATTACACTATCACAAATTATTTTTTACATCTGCATAAAATTTTAAAAATTATTACATAAAAAATATTCATGTAATGTGTTTTGACAAATATGATCACATTTTTAAGTCCCACTATTGGAATATTTTATAAGAAATTGTATAAAATACATTTAAAAAATTCATTAATATATCATGCTTTTCTTCACCTATTATATTCAGAAATATAAAACATCTCAAATGTTCCCATTAATTGTTTTCATTCATAATTGGTATTGAAATCATCAATGTAAAAAAAATATTTTAAATGTACATAGTCTTTTTACTCAGTTAAACAAATGGGATATGATACCTACTTCCAAAAAATGAATCCATAACCATCGATTAATGATATACAACAAATAAATACCATAATCTGGAAATTCATTTCTTATACCAAAAACCATGTATTTTAATAAATATTGTTATTATTTTATAATAATATACTATAAATCATATATCACACATCAATTTAAAATAATTAATAATTAATGAAAAATTAGTATCAACAACATTAATGGTCTATTGAAATCATAAAGTATGAATATATAATATAATATATAAGTTATTAATGCTTGACCATAATTATAAAATATAATTTATCAATATAGATTGCATAGTACTATGAGTGATAATTTATACACCATGGGGATTAATGTGATTGATATACAAAGTGCGAAAAATGTGTTTTGACTTATTTAAAAATTAAGGGAACTTGTTGTCAATTTTATTCTATAGAGAAGCATATGTTATGTATCATATTTTACTATCAAAAATTATTTTATCGAGGTTCCATTTCAATAATCTTTTAGTCTATAAATTATATACCATTATTGAAATAAAACAATGAATGTAAATTACCATACTACTTTAAATGGTCAGGATACATTTTTCTTATATTAGGAAGAATCACACTTGAGATATTTCATTAATGATTTATACACTTTTCGAAATAAAGTGTTATCATATTTTTATATATCTTAAAACATTATAACCTAACATTAATTTAAATTCATATGATTGATATGGAATGAAAAACTTATCTTTAAGAATAATCATTAATATATTGAACATTTATGATAAATTGGGGATACACCATTAGATTCTTGCATTCATGTTATATAATTCTAATATTGTTAAATGTTTTGTATATTTTATACACCCATCAAACAAGGTAATATCAATACAATTATTAAATTTAACAAAAAAAATTTAGATAATCTCTAGTATTATCTCCAACAATCATTTACATTTCATCAATATGATCCACATCATCATACACATTAGTTCCAATATCTGATGAATGATTAGATATATTTTCATTACTTATATAGATACATTTACTTATTTTATTTTTAAAATTAAATCTAATAACTTTATTAATAGAAAAAAATTTCTTCCAATTTCTCATGATTAATTTCCTTTGAATAATAATAAAGTTAACATGGAAGAATTTCTCTTAAAGGGTTATTCACACTGTCCATTCAAAATTTTGTGAAATATTTTAAAATTTATTTATACTTCGTGGTATTTTGATTAAAATTCATCAATTTTCAATTCATATCCATCTTATTTCGGTCAAAACTTATTAACACATGTTAATGTAACTGTCATAAATTTCTGCACATTAATTCACATCCCTATTTATATGGAAAAAAACACATGCAATTTTTTTTATAAATAATATATATACAAAGAAACAAAAAATAATTATATATATATATAACATTAAAATTTATAATATATATAACATGAACACACCCACCAACCCACATATACTATAAATTACACACATGCACACACACACACACAAATAAGCATAGATATATAATTCATAAATATAAATATATTGGAAACAGTGTATAAAATCATATATTCATATATATCTGACATAAAAAAAATATAACAATATATATATATATAAATTAAATATATATACACAACGTTTAAAAAACACAAACTATAAAACACACCCCATCCACAAACACACAGACACACACACACATATATGTATGAATATATCTATTATCTCTAAAGATAAATATTCAAAATACTTATTATAGTCTCAATATATATATATATATTAAAAAAATTATATAAATTATTTTTAAAAATTAAAATTATTAATATATATACATACACTATAAAACACACACACAGAAAAATATATAAATATAAATATGTATATGTATTTTATAAAAAAAATATGATATGCCTAAATACAGAAAATATAAAAACCAATATATATATATATGTAATTCCAATGTATAAATATATATCTGAATATAAATATATATAGACACACACACACAAATATGTATATATATATATATAATTGTAAAGAAACAAACATACCCATATACACATGAAAATATATACATATATGAATAAAAATATGAAAATATATATAAATATTTATTTATATGTATATCTATATGTATGTATATATGAATATGAAGAGAAATATATATGTTTATCCCAACCAATTGATATTTACATATATGTGTGTCATGTGTGTTTTTTTCTATTTGCATGTATCTAAAATAGATTTATATACTCTAAAATTATGAAGAAAATTAAAGAATATTCATTAAATGGTAATAAAAAATGAAAATAATGAGATAGTTGAATTAAAAAAAATTAATTAAAAGCATTTAGATTTTAGCTTGATTGAGAGAATAAAAAAGAACTTCTTCAATCGATGAGTAGTAATTTAATAGGGTTAACATTGCAATAAAATCTGATGTAACAGAATGAAAGAAGAAAGGGATATCTAGTGTTTTATATGATGTAAACTTTCTGAGTGTTATAAGTATTGGAACTAAGGAAGGGAACCTTTCCAAAAATTAGATAATCACAGATAAAAAATATCCTTTCTCAATACTAAATAACCAATGACAATGGTTCCCTTTCTCAGTTGTATAGAATTTTTTAAACATTTTAGTTCTTAATAAAAAATAAGTTTCCTTAGTGGCTATCTAAAATAATACTTATATAATTATTAAAGTTCAATAAAAATTTATCGATTTCTAAAAACATGAATCAAGTAATTATATATTCATATCATAAATCATTAGTTGATTTATTTTAAATCATTTTGTTATATGTAGATCAATATATAATTGTTTTTATTTATTCATATGATTTTGTAATATTTTGAGAAAACATTATAATTAATTAAATGAGGTGTATAACTACAAAATTGAGTATCAGTGAACTCTAATGCTATATAATTATGACAGATCTTTATATTTAAAAAAAAATTAAATTCCCCATTCCCACCATCTTTATCTCACATGTCACCCATGGGTATTTGAAAATCCAACAAGTACACTATTACATAAACCATCACAACCTAAAGTCACTTCCTCTCCATCTTTATCCTTACCCACAAGCACATTCACCTACCACAAATTTATCCCCAACCTTTCCCTCAATCCAAATTCCCTACACTATTCCTCCCCCTTCCACACACCTCAATAAATTGAAATAGTTTTATATGAAAATTATATAACTTTAAATAATATTCTTCTTTTTAAAATACTATATCTAAATGATTTATAACATTGAGAAATGCGAGTGAAACCAATATTAAATTGTCCTTTATTATCATTTTAAAATCCATTTATCAAAGGTAAAATGCACTGAGGTTGTTTTTCATAAAAAATGATCAATACTAAAAATGAATTTAGAAAGAGTTATTATTATAGTTCATCCATATAATTTAAATGATAAATTGATAATTTAAAAATTATTTACATAAAAACATTTGTAGATAAAATAATTATAATAATATAAGAAATATATAAAAAAGATAATGTACAAAGAATGATTTCATGTTTTAAAATCATGACCACGTCATTGAATATGTAATAAAAAATAAATATATTTTGAATTTTTAAAATTGTAGTATAAAAGTATCAATTAAAATATGGGTTTTATTAAAAAAACATAAGAAATTTTAAACTAACCTAAAATAAAAAAAATAATAACATAAGTACCCATGAATGAATTAATTTTTTTGTTTACACGTGAATCCACTACAATGTGGAGAAGAATATATTATTACTTTACATTCTTCTAAGAGTTGTATATATTTGATTCCATTATAAATGGAAAACATACAATCATACTTCTACATTTAACATCTGGTTGGGCTGGTCTGAGGAACCTCTATTTCTATGTGATTAGTAAATAGTTGTTCATAAATTTACTATTTGACATGTGATGATGTTTTTTTTTCATATTTTGGTCTAAAATAGTTTTATGATTAATTTATATGGTATTATACAATAGGATATTGTTGAATTTTCAATAATTAATCTATGAAAGACAATACATGATGTATCCATCCATGGAGAAAAATGTTTTCAAAATGAGGTATTAGGTGATGGAATTATATTAAATGATGTTTTAAGGTGATTTACAGTTTTTTTGTAATTCCATATAAGAAGATAAATATGTTCTGTATGTGTTAAGTGAATTATGGAATTATAGGTTTAATAATGGTATATATAATCTGAAAACTATTAATCCTTTTATAGAACTTCATATGGGTACGTTTTTTCAATTTAGATTTTAACCCTTATCATAATATAGGTTTTTTATCCATTTTATAGTTCTAAAAGTACATTTTAGTGATGATAATGGGATTTGAGTGGAGAGGCGACTTCATAAATTTCATAATAATTTACGAATAAACATTGAGTTCATCAACCCTATTATAATAGAGAAGTTCAAAAATAACCGTACATAATAAATTTTATAGAGTTGACCATGTAGTGTGGATGCTCATAAGTAATATTTTCATATAAAATATTTTTTATGATATGTTACATTATAAGATACTGATCTCTTATGATTTTTTTTTCTATAATAGTAATGTTAATACAAAAGTCCACTTCATATGATAATAAACTATTAGATTCACCCAATCTAACAAAGATAAGAACGATTGTTGGAATATTTACATTTTAGAAGTAACATATTTTTTATCTAAAATCATGGAATTTAATATAAAACATAATTCATAAGAGGATAATAAATTCATACGATAACTAGTGAATTATTAGTAGTAAATATAAATATCACAATAGAATGTGATTATTATTTTTAAAGGACATGATTATTCTATAAAAATAAATAACACATTCCATAAAGAGAAAATCATAGTATTTTCATAGTAGCGTGGAATATTTTTATTAATGGTTTTTTTGGGAAGTGAATTTAATATATGAATATTTCGTGACTAATAAAACACTCTGTTCGTAGAAAATAATAAAATCAATATCATGAATAAGCTTTATGTAGTGTGGAGATACTACCGATATTGAGATATTTTTCAAATTTTGTCAGAAAACTAATATTCATATATTAACTAAATATTGAGATACAAGAGATGTAGAAGAAAAACATACATGGAGATACCTTCAATAATTCATTGATATTAATAAAAATCATCCAATCCAAATGGATAATGAGATACTGCTTCCATTAACTATTTGTTTCATATCAAAGAAAAACCTAACACATCTTGGAGACAATATATGAATTAAATAAGATAAATAAAAAATATTCTACTAATATATCAGTATCAATGAAAGATATTTACTGGATTAGACTGATGTTGTTGTCGTTTTATATAAAATTACATTGATGAACTCATGAAAAAATTGACCCACTGTGATTCAAAAATATTGTGATCCAGATATGAGAAAATGGAGAAACATTCATGTTATGTTACTGATTAATCATTTGTGGATGAAGGATTATTTTTTTATTCAAAGTAGGACCCTTTTATAAAAGTTGTTAATGTATAAAAAATTCCTATCCTTTGGGGTATTATGTCTCTAGGATGAAATAAAAAATAATCGTCACATTTATCATATTGTAAAGAAATGTATGTATATTATAACCTCCTATAACAAATGTTGTCGATACATGACAGAAACATTGAAGTGACCTGAACTACATTTGTAATAAATATAAATAATATTGATAATATAATAAATGTCTGAACAACTATTGAAAAAGAAAAGGAGTTGGTTTTCAAGGATGGAGTCGAACCTTCTATGAATATTACAAATTCATATTCATTTTTAAAACTACATTTCATTGTGAGGGAATGCTTGAGTGGTAAGAAAAATATTTATATCTATTTATTAGGAAACATGTTTAGGAAACATGTTTGGGAAATATGTGGGGTTATTTATAAAAAATGGATAAAATTTGTAAGCAATTTATATACTAATTATACCCTCCATTTATTAAAACACTATCAACTATGTTATATATGTGGTATCAAATTAAATCTAGATTGGGTATGAATGTTTTATTTTTTAATCCTATATATTTTGATGTACCTGATGTTCAAATTTGATGAATATCCCAATGTGTCTTATATATAGAAAGTAGCCACTATACCTATTAAATCATAAATTAAGAACTACAGTGTGATTGTAAGAGATAAGAATAAAATAGAAGGAAATAGGTTTAAAATTTATCAAAATTTAAAATGTATAATCCATTAGTTGAATCTAATCAATGTTTTATGTGATAATGAATAATTTTTTTAAAATATATCCTTTTAATGAGTCTACTATAATCTATGGAAAATATGAAGAGGATGTGTCTATCAAAACAATTGAAGACATAAACTTTGGAATAGAAAGGAATATAGAGAAATTCATTATTTAGGTAATTACAAACATAAATGGTTATATAAATAGGATTCTTCATGAAAAATGATGAGTGTGTGAAGAATTTAAGGAAATATAAATGATTTATGAAGGTGAAATATCCAGACACAAATACCACTGACATGTCAGTTGAGGTGGAAGTAGCAAAGAACCTCCTTTGTGTGACCTCCTATATGGTGTATTAACACATGCTGTTTAACATCCTAGGAACATAAAGAAAATGGAATTTTCATACTTATTAATATTTTTTATTTAAATATTAATTTTATTTAAAGTGAATTCTATGTTCCATGGCATACTCAATACACAACAACATTTTTCTTTGAAATCATACGTTGTTCATAACATTGAGTTATACAGAAAAATAATATAATAATATTATTATTTTAAATTTTAGTTAACACATAGTCGACGTATTAGATATAATTATCCCAACTACCTACAATGTGATTAGACTTGTTTGTTAAATGTGGTTATAGTTTTCCAATGAATTTTTTTGGCTAAAATGTGAATTAATCCAATTGTAAGCATAAATACGCTAATATATTTAAAGTTCAATTTATAGCCTTTTGATGGAGAACCTATTTTATATCTAGTTTTTTCATTTATATATGTTAAATTTGAAAAAGAAAATTATTATTTAGAATCAGGATGTCAATATATACTTTGGTTGAAATTTTGGTATTTTTCTGATAATGTTTTTTTTAAAACAGTGAAAAATACTGCAATTTAAATCAAAATGCCTTTTAATCTAATTAATTTATAATGATAGATTATATTTTTAATTGTTTTTAAAGTTTAATAAGATTATAATTTTAACCTTTAATCCAGTTATTTTCATTTTATGTAATTTCACTTTGAAATTGAACAATAAAATGTCAATTTTTTATAGTTATTGTTTCCTAAAAACACACGTTTTATTGAAAATCATAATTAATTTTAAATTAATTTCAACATGTTCTGTGTTTTGAATTTTGTAAAATGGATTCCATATTGGTATAAGGTCCAAATTGTGTATATAGGTTAATTTTAGTTTTAGACATAATGAATAGTAAAATTGGTAAATATTTTATTTACCATGGTTAAGGGTTAAATATGGTACATAAGGGTAATAAATAATATTTTAATAATATTTAATTAACCTAACACATGTCTTAATCCTATTTTTTGAAACATTTCCACCATGGAAATACTTGGGTCAATTTTGAAACCCCATGGAGCCACAAGGGAGTGATAATGACATTTAATATCAATTAATTTAAATGACAAAAATAACACAAACATATATCATTCTGTAACAAAATGTATATGGGGTTATATAATTGATCACTTAAACAATAAATATTCATTTTAAGGATAAAAATATTTACTAAATCATGGTATTTTATTTCTAATTCTTATACATTAAATAAATAAATTTAATTATGAAACAACAGTGATGCAGTAATTGCTTAGTTGACAAAGGATTAAAATAAATGATATTGTAAATATTAAAGTAAATTTTTCTGAAACATTTTATGCCATCCATGAAATTAGGGATAATAATGACTTGTTATATTTGAATTAATGACAGTTTTTCAAATGAATCGAGTTGTTATAGATATTTTAAAAGTCATGATATGAATAAATTATAAATTTACATAATTGTGTTTTTAAAAAAATTAATATTTTATTAAATGATAAAATAATCCTAAAAATTTCATATTCATCCAACTTACATAAATAATTATACGAATTTCATAAATGATAAAATTTGTGTAATTTGACATTTTATTGTAAATATATTAACCATAGAGTATGAATATATAAGCGGACATGGTAAAAGTCAAATTAGTTATCAAAGGGATAAATACAAAAAGTTAAGGATAAAAAAATGTCCAAAACCTATCAAATTATTTTTGGTTTTTTATATTTGAACTAATATGTACCTTATCATGGAATTAAATATGATTGAAAATTTTGAAACCAAAAATCATTTAATAATAAAAGAATACTTTCAAACATTCCTAAAGATCCCCTCCTACCTTTTATAAAAAGTCATGACCACTATCCCAATACAAACACGTCTCGATCCACTTGTTTTGTCCGAAATATGCAATATAAATCTCCCAAAATATGTTTATTTTCTATAGAACCTATCACATAGTAATAAAGTATTTCAAAAAATTCTTTCGGTTTAAACCAAAGGGAGTTACCAGATTTAAAGGTAATGTCTTCCCTCAAGTTATTTTATTTTATTTTCCTTCTCTAACCACATAAACCATATTTATTTCATTATTTTATAACAAAAATAGTATCCTAAATATACTAGGATATTGTTATGATAGGGATTCAAACTGCACTTCAACATACCTCCATATAATGGATACAAACATACTATTTTTGTGGAAGACGAACTGCTACCTCACGAAAAATTGTCAAGACACATAAATATAACTGAGATCCGTAGATTTATTGGTTTAGCAAGTTATTATTGGAGGATTGTTGAAAAATTGTCATGGTTATATAGCTCACTGACGTTGTTAATTTGAAATGGTGTTATTGTTATTTGTAAAAAGTAATGTGATGGTATTTTGTATGAATTGAAAAAAAAAACAATAATGAATGCTACAGTTTTGGAACAACCTTCTAGAAATGGTGAGTTGGTTATCTAAAATGATGATTTTATTAATGGAACGGGGTGTGTAACTATGAAAAATGATCAGGTAATTTCTTATGCTACACATCAGGTGAAACCTCATGAGTTAAATTACACTACACATGATTTGGAATTAGCTATTGTTGTTTTTTCTTTAAAATTTTGGATGCATTATTTGTATGGAATAAGGTTTGAAATATATACAGATCATAGATGTTTGAAGTATATATTCACTTAGAATAAATTTAACATGAGACAAAGGAGATGGATGGAATTAATCATGTACTATAATTACACGATTCAATACCATTTTGGAAAGGCAAATGACGTGGCTGATGCTTTTATTATAAAAATTAATGCTAGATTAACATTGTTATATTTTCAAAAATATCCATTGATTAATGATATGATGAACTTGGGAATATAAATATTTCGTGATAAAAATTCCACTATTTTGTTTTATGTGTTAGTTAAATCATCAATCTTAGATAGAATTTATCATGTGCATTAAGAAGACAATGAGTTGTAGAAAAAGGTAGAGTTTGTTCAAAAGTGTATGTTTCATAAATTAAACATTGATAATGATTTTATTTTGATATTTAGGAAGATATAATTCAATCCTTGTGATTCACAGTTGTAGAAAGGGATGTTTTCTAAAGCTAATTTTTCTCCATTTTTAGTTCATCCTGATATTACTAATAGGTATTGAGATCTTCTAGAGTATTGTTGGTGGGATGGAATGACTATAGATGTTTCTGACTATACTTTTATGTGTTTGACTTGTCACTAGTTTAAAGCAGAGTGGTAGTTACCAAAAGGAATACTTCATCCTTTACCGGTGCCAGAGTTGAAATCGGAAAATATATCCATGGAATTTTTTGTTGGAATACCAAAGACATCTCGAGGTGACAATGCAATCTAGTTTACTGTTGATCAATTGAAAAAAATCTAATCACTTATTTCCTATTTGATATACTCGGCCTCTATAATAACATTCTATGTTGAATGATAAAGAGATATTCAACTTTCATGAAGATCTGATCTATAATGTATCTGATTGTTATCCAAGGTTTACTTCTAACTTTTTGAAACGCCTTTAGAAGTCATTGGGTAATGAATTAAATTTTAGTATATATTTTCATCCCGAACCATATGGGTAGTCAGAATGAAAAATTCAATCATTGGAAGATATGCCATGTGATTCTTCAATTGATTACTCAGGAAGTGGGGACCAACATCTTTCTTTGTCTGATATTTCATATAATAACATATTTCATTCAAGTATACAATTGGCTTGATTCGAGGAATTATATAGACAACAATGTTGAACTCGATCTTTTGGGGATGAAGTAGGTGAAAGGAATATTATAGGACAAGAATTGGAAGAAGAGATGGAAGAAAATGGTTATTTGATATAGAATCACACGAGAACAATTAAGAACAGGTAGAAAAGTTATGAAGATAATTGAAGGATCTTTTTTTCAGGTTGGTGATCATTTTTTATCAAAGTTTCTCTTTGGAAATGTTTGATATTGTATAGTAAGAAGGTATAACTAAGTCTGAGGTTCATTGGACCCTACAAAATCCTGGAAAATGTTGAATTAGTTACAGACAGAGTGGATTTACTACCATGTTTATTGTAGTTACACAATTTTTTTCATGTTTAAATGTTGAGAATGTATATTTTCGGATCCATCACATGTTTTCATTCCATAGGTAGTTCAGTTGGAATAAAATCTATTTAATGAGGAACAACCTATCCAAATTATTACTAAAGAGAGAATGTGTTGTAGAATAATTTAATTCATTAGGTATTGGTTATGTGAAAAAACAATATGTTCAAAGAGGCAGCATGGGAATCTTAAAATGATATGACGTCTAAAAACCCTGATTTTTTGATAAGTGAATTAAATTGAGAGGACATTATTTACAAAAGGGGGGAAGGATGTATCATAATAAGTAAATAATTAATATGGAATTGTCATATTTATTAATATTTGTGAATTATATTTTAATTTTATTTTAAGAGGCAATCTATGATCGACGAAATGCCTGATGCACAACAACTTGTTTCTTTTAAATCATAAGTACCAACAACAATGAGTTATACTGAAAAATAAGATAATAATATTATTATTTTAAATAGTACATAATTCATAGTTGTTGTATTATAGGGAATGAATATAACTAACTACAATATGATTATAGATGTATTTTAATTGTGTTTCAATTTTTCCAATAAAATTTAGATGCTAATTTGAGAGTGTATCCAATTTTAAGAATAAATAATCTAATATTTTTTAAAAAGGTCTATTTACCACATTTTGATGGAAATCCCTTTTTAAATATATATTCTGTCACATTTATATGTTCTATTTGAACACAAAAATCATTTTTTTGAATCAGGACATCAAAATTTATTTTGGATGAAATTTTGGTATTTTTTTGATAATGATCAATTTTATTGAATAGTGAGTAATTCTGCATTTTAATTCAAAACATCCTTTTAATCAATTTTTTTTCGTGGTAATATTATATTTTAATTTTGTTTTAATGTTTAATTCAATTATATTTTTACAATTTAATCCAATTTTTGTAATTGGAAGTATATTCATATTGAAGTTGAACATAAACAACTGTTAATCTTTTAATAGTATTATTTCTTAAAAAACACTTTTTTGACAATGGGAATTAATTTTACATTAATTTCTAAAATTTTGGTGTTTTGAATTTGGAAAAATTAATTCCGTAAATGGAATAAAATAGTCGAAGTTGTGTAAATAGGTAACTATTATTTTTAGAAATTTTGAATAGTAACATCCGTAAATATTTTATGTACCATGGTTAATGAGTAAATCTGGTAAATAAAGGTAAAAAATAATATTATAACAATGTTAAATTTCCCAAACACTTGTCCTACTTCTATTTAATGATACATGTACAACCATTTTCATCCTTGGGACGATTGGGGGACCCCATGGAGCCACATGGAAGTGATAATGACATTTTATATTAACTAATTTAACGTAAGGACAAAAATAACATGAACATATATATTTTAATAAAACAATTGAATATGTGGTACAATAAATGATATATTTGACTATAAATATTCATTTTTAAGATAAAAATATTCATTATATCATGGATTTTTGTTTATTATTTTTAGACATTAAATATATAGATTTAATTAGGACATAATGGTCATGCAGTAAATTTTCATTAATAATGTATTCAAATAAATGATATTATATATTATTAAAATAAATATATTTGTAAACATTTTATTCCATAGAAAAATTTTAGAGATAATAAAGACTTATTATCGTAGAATTAATGACTGTTTTTTGAAATAATCATGTTGTTATTGATTTTTTAAAAGTCCTGAAATGAATAATTTATAAATTGACGTGAATGGGTTTTTTAAAAAAGTAATAATTTATTAATTGTTAAAACAATAAAAAACTATGAATTAAAAAAATGACATAAATAATGTTAAAAATTTAATAAATGATCTATTTTTATCACATAGAATTTAATTTTAATTATATAATTCAGATAGTATCAATATATAATAGGACATGATAAAAGTTAAATAAGTTAACAATGGGATAAATAAAAAAAGAGAACAATTAAAAAATATCCAAAACCTTCCCAATTCATATAGGATTATTTTATTTCGATATATATGTACCTTATATTCAAATTAAAAATATTATTTTCCTTTTGAAACCATAAATCATTTTAGAATAAAATAATATTTTCAATCATTCCTAAATAGCCCCTCCTTCATCTTATAAAATGCCACCACCTCTAACCCATTACACACAACTCTCAAGCCCCTTGGTTCATCCAAAATCTCATCCAAGAAGCTCACAACATCCATCAATTTCTATTATTATCCTTTATATTGGAATAAGGAAATTCAAAAATATTTTTTGTTCAAACCAAAGGGAGTTATCTGATTTAAGGGTAATGTCTTCTCTCAAGTTCTTTTCTTTTATTTACCTCCTTCTACACCCTAAAATCCTTTTATTACATTATTAAATTAAAAAAATATTATACTCAATATAATATTATGTTTTCATTATATTTATTCGTACTACTCTTTCAAAATCCTTAATCTAATGTATATGAACATACTATTTCTATGGACGCCGAACTACAGACTCATGAAACGATGACTGCTCAAATATATCCTACATACTCTCATGGTGGCCATTATGATGGAACTATATTTATATTTGATATATAAGTGATATTTCTATTGCCTCTATGATTTTTTATTTTTCATTTATATAATACCATTATATTTACCATAATTGGAAAATACGATAATTTTATTTGAGAAAGTAGAGACTACCACCCCCTCAAAGTGATATGACTCATTCTTTCCATACATAGGACATGTAAAGGATATAGTTAATGGAAATATATATTATATTATTCTTGAATTATAATATATATATGTATCATTATGTTTTCATACCATTAAATACAAAATATAAATGAAAATAGTGTTCATGTGTACGCATGACTTACTGTCTCCATGAACGGTGCATTTCATTTAATATTTCCAAATGTTATGTAATATTTTTAATACATATATATAATGGATATATATTATTTATATGATATATAAATAATTAATATCATTCTGGATATAATTTAATTTTTACCAAATAGACATCTTCTAATTATAATAAGTTTGTTTTTTTACTCAAGTACCCCATATCAACAAAACAACCCTTAGTAACATAAATTATTTTGTAAAGTTTATAACATTATAAAATGTTTTATAAATAGAATAATAAAAATTAATAAGGTTCTTATGAAATTATAAATTATGTTTTTTAATATTCATAAGATTAAATAACGAACAATTCATATCGGTCACAATATAAGGGACATCGTCTCAATCTTTTTTCATTTAGGAATATTTTGATTTATACAAGAATTTCTTTTATACGGTGTATACACCCATCATAATTTTAATTTCATCCAAATGGAATAATTTTATATGAATCATTTTTCTAAACAAAAAAAATCTTTCTTCTTAACATACGCATTGACAATGACCTTTCTACTGCCACGAGCTTTATTTGATATTTGGCTTCCATAACAAATAGTAATGTTTTTAAAAAGAAAATCAATACCATATAATATTTTAGGTATTTTGGTATTGAAAATGGATTTTATAATTGATTTATTATTTCAATATATTGAAATGTTATTTCATTGTGGAAATGTAATATTTCCCTTATGCCTTTGTTTTTTTATAGTTATTGGGCATTGATTACATATAATAGTGGTTCCAGGACAAACATAGGGAAGGTGAGCCTGATAGAACACTATAATTCATTGGTAAATGTGATGGAGGTAAATGTTAATATTTATCCTAAGAGATTTAGAGAATATATTTTGATGGGTATTCTAAATGTAACATCCCTCGTAGTTGTTAAATATACAATGTAAGAATGTTAGAGATGCCACCAGATACCTTTATTATTTATTATTTTTATATGTTATTCATAAATCATCTTATTTAATGAGGTATGTTAAAGTTAATATATTTTGTGTTCATTTATGTACTAATTTTTTATTTCATTATTTTATAACCCTTTCCATGATTTTCATGCTTATTCCAAATTTTTTATATGTTTTTTACATGGTATAATGAAGGGTAAGAGAAAGGAAGTATTCAAGAAGATATATATCAAGAAAAGAATTTATATTTTCTTTTAAGGGGATTTACTTTATGAAAAAAATGGATACAAAGTAAGAGTGACTTATTTGTAATTTTTGAAATGTAATGTACTAGTTATGTCTTAATTCTTTAAAACTCTAAACCTGAAATGATCCACCATGTGAAGAAATAATTTAATTTAAGATTATGTATAATTTATGGTTGGGGCCTTATAATATTTACACTGGTTGTGTCAATATCACTACGATCATCATAGATCCACCAATCAACTAATGGTCATTCAATGGTAAGCTGGTGTGTATCACTAGCTCCCCAAGGGATCACTGTTTGTATTTTAATCAAGGAAGACCCGAACATTTAAAAACATCACCTTTCATTAATATATCATATTATTTTATCAAGTCTCTTTCATCTATAATCCATAGAGAGGATCTGTTATGGTGTTTTTTTCTCCCTTAACCTCATCTCATCCCCATTTGATAATCTGGTTATTCTAGTGGCTTCAATGAGGTGTGTCTATAATGATCTAGCATTATTTGCATCCATGCCATTGGTTAAAACATAGATCTGGCTATTATGGATAGATAAATGGATTTTTATGTGATCTAATAGATAATTTTTGGATGATTATTTGGTTAGAGTTTACTTATATTGAGGATATATTTCTCTCTCTTGATCAAATAATGATCCATTGGTGATGGTGGTTCTTTTAGAGTAATTATAATAGAATTAAAGGACATATCACATTATTCTACGATGATCATAATTCCATAATCCTCATGTGATGAATTGGGGATGTTTCCAAGGATTATTAGAATACATGATTGAACTAGATATCAATTCCTCGAGTTTGGGATCAATAATCTTAAGGTAGTATGTCCTCAAAATTTATGGCCCTTGATTGAAATTATATGGTATATTATAAATAAAATTATCAAGTGGGTATGTGTAAGTTGCCAGGGAGAACATTCATGGTATTAAATTATTGATCCACTCTTTGTTATTCCTTATATTTGGATGTTTTCATTGCTTATGAAGTTTATACACTAGATATAATTATGAACATGTTTCGCTACACTATCTATCTAGTTCCTTATAAGGTGAGAATAAATGATGTGATCCATAACATATGTATTCTGGTGTATGTTTTTTATCATTATAACATGTAACATTTATCATAATTCTAAAAAACTCATGGTGTAAGAAGTGGTCCATGATTTTAAATGTTTATCACTTCATACTGACAAGGAACTTCTATGAACATGAGTAGAATTATAATAATTTTTTCATGTCTGGTATAAAAAGAATAATTTTAAAGGTTATTAATTAGGGAGAAATTAATTATATGAGTTATATTAATATACAATAATGTTTGAAAATTAATTTCCATTAATTATGAAAGAGGTATTGTTTTTAACGGTGATATATTGATATAAGATAATTTGAGGAATATTTTGAGCCAACATATTGACAATATAACATGATCTATGTCACGAAAAAATAACATCCTAATTTCCAACTAACATGGTTCTAAAATAGGTAGATCATAGGTTTATTGAATCATGGTTAGAAAATTATTACATGTGACATGACTATTTATTTATGAATTTAATCTATTATTCATGAAAATACATTTATAAATTGTACAACTTTTGTTAATTTCACATTAGTGGTGAAATATTGGGTTTATAATCAAACCCAGTAAAGTATTATTTTTGGGTATGGGGACTATAAGGTTAGGGACATAGTGATGGAAATGACCATCTGGATGCATGATGAGAATATTAATCTAGGGTGGTGAAGTCTATATTATGATGTAATCCATATTAGTTTTCATGTGTTTCATTTATTATTATAATCATTACATAATGTATTGATCTACCACATTAGGGAATCCACTGTTTAACTTGTATGGCATATAAACAATGTTCTAAGCCATGGATATTGTATTTATTTTTCATTTATAGATTTTATATATTTATCTATATTTATATATTGGTGTTATATATGTATATAAACACTAAGGTCATAGTCTCCCCATAATACAATTCCATCCCATGTAACAAGTTTTTAGCTTACTGCATATGATGAAGACTCTATCAGGTCATAAGGATCTTTCAATCAGAACTAGTGAATCGAGTTGGGGTGTTACATGTTGTATCCAATTGTCATTAAGGGAATACATTATCAATGATTAATCAAAAGAGATATATAATAAATGAATGAGAAACAATAGCATGAGAGAAATATATTATTTAAAAATACAACCAATAAGAGTTGTTCATATAAAATAAAGACCTATCATCTCAAATTGTTCTACCTTTACTATTTCATAAGGGTGTGACAACTTGTGATAATAGTATCATTACATGGAGAATAACATATGATTTTTTATTTTAAATGTTTCATAATAATAATCACTAGTAGTCATAACATTATGGTTGTGTTCAAATGTAAACCAATAAATGTGTAACATTAATAGTCTTGTTCTATCCCCAATAATATCCTATTTAGCTTCATCTTACCACCCATTAACCCATTAGATTTGGTTTACAAAAGGTGTACCCTTATACATAGGATACAATATCCAATACTATTTAGAGATAATGATAAATAATAATTATAAAATAAATGGAGGGAGATAAAATTCATTGGATGGAGATATTAAAACCCAAACATCATATTAAAATCAACCATAGTGATGTGTGCCACATAAAATCAATCACTTATATTTTTATAAAGAACCCATTAAATAAAATGGGTTATATAAAATTTTAGATTTAATAAAATAAAAATAAAATAAAAAATTCGATCAAATGATATCAATATTTAATCACCCAAATGCGGTTTTCATAAGTGAATTTAAAAAGAATTTAACAAAACATAACACATAAGGATATATTATTATTAGACATAATGTTAAAAAGATAAGTGAAATCATTAACTGGTATTTTAATATACATCTTAATATTTTTATGAAAAATAAAGTTTCTAACCACTAAAAAATGATTTTTTAAAATAAGGTCCTTGTAGTTTTTTTAATAAAATTATTTACAGATATCTCACAGTAATAGAATATTTAAAAAGAATATTGCTTATGTTAAAAAAAGTTAATTTTAAGATAAATAATATAAATATGGGAGGAAAATATTTTTAATATTTCTAAAGTACCTTTATTGAAACCTGTATCATATAATGGATAATAATAAATACTTCTAAAAGTGGTAAAGATAAATAAAAAAAGATGAGATAATACATATTTGGGTTTTTAAAAAAGTAACACATCTCTAGAACTAATAACAACGACATGGAGGATATATAAATCTGAAAGAGAATGAATATTACTCTTGAGAATGTTTCATTTTTGTAAAGATTCATTTCCACCATTGAAGAAACATTTAAGTATAAACACATAAAAAATGATTCCTTAAGAAGGAAAACAAATTACCAAAAAAATCATATGATGTAAAATATAATTTAATTATTAGGTATAATGTACCCATCTTATAATAACATTATTCACACTTAATGAACATATGGTTTCCTTAAAAACCACTTACAACATTTGTATCTATGGAATAAATAACCATAAAATGAATTATTTGAGTTGGATTTTAAAATACAATAAATTTATTGGACGTTTTATAAAAAGATAAATATATAAGTATAAACACCCCATCATATAAGATAATTAGTAAATATGGAATACATCTAAAATATTAATATGTGAGATGATAATAACTTATGGTTTTTGAAATTTTATTTTAGATCTCTCAAGAAGAGAAATATTAAATGAAAACATTAATTAACATGAATTAAATATAATCATGATAATATAATCCATGTAACAATTATAACAAAACAATAAACAAAATTTGGATCAATTTATGAAACTTGTCTAAAAGAATGATTTATTAGGTGAAAACCTTTACCATAACCCTCGGTTTTCATGAATGTGTATTAACCTAATTCATAATAAATACAACCATAACTTTAACCTATTAAATGTAATTATTCACGTATATTAAATTTTTTAATCTGATATTATAATATTTCTTTTATATTATTTATCTAGGTATATTTTATATTTTTTATTAGATGTTATTAAATTCGATTCTTTTGTTCTGGTTTTGTAATGGAGACATAAAACATAAT
Organism: Viscum album; assembly: GCA_963277665.1. Lineage (NCBI taxonomy): Eukaryota > Viridiplantae > Streptophyta > Magnoliopsida > Santalales > Viscaceae > Viscum > Viscum album. The sequence continues at coordinate 519,103,708 of OY728153.1, read as the reverse complement.
TCATTGGATACAATTTAATTGTAAAAATAATATTACTTGTACCTAAATAAAAAATTAAAATTTATTTATTTATTTTCATTATCATTCCATGAGAGATTTCTATATTATTCTTGAAGATGAAATTAGTAATGAACTTGTTTTGGATAATTTATAAAAATAAAAAATTTACGATATAATGATCGATAATTTTTGTGCTATCATTTTAGAACAATATTCATGATTATATTAATCCTTAATATCATATATTTTCAATAATTTTATTATATAAGCATCTATTTAATGTTTTGATGAAAATATTAAGGTTTATCCATTGATATGGCAGTCTCTACATACTCACGAGTGATGTTTTCATTTTATGATGAATAATGTGGAAGGAAGAGAGGTAATTCTTAGGCTATAAATATTCATAATTTATTTATAAAAATATATTATTTATTCAATAAATAATATTATTACTATTAATGTAATTTATTGATATATTTTTAAATACACCATTCATGTTGGTGGTAGTCATCACGTACACATGAGTAATGATTGCATTCTTTGAGTAGTTAAATGAATGGAAGAATGCGATTATTCTATTTACATTAATATATTTCACTGAAATTTTTTACATTTATTTAATTAATTTTTAATTTATATAATATTTATTTATTAATTAGAGGATTAAATAAAGTAATAGAATTGAAGGAGTGGTAAGAATATTGTCTCTCAATCCCTAGGAAAATTCATTTTGCCTTCTTAAAATGGGGTTTTGGTTAATCTGACATAATCTTATCCTAATATAATGAGTTAGGATGGGTTTTGAGTATATTGTTTTTTGTGATACAAGGATTTCTATAGGTGGAGTAGTTGGTATGGGATGGGAGCCATAAATAAGTGAGAGTGATGACACATACACATAAAATTATATTAATGTTATGTCACTTTCAAAGGATTGTGTAATCAATTGTAAAATATATTTAAAATTTTAGTATTATTAGTATATCCCCCACTCTTATGTGTAAAAAAAAGATAATTTTTGAAATATTTATGTCTATATCTATTATTTTTATTTTTAACATAATTTAACATTTCCATGGTAACTAATTTGTTGAACTTCAGTAAATTACAATAATGAATAGAAATAAAAATTAAAATATTTTTAAATTTAATTATTTTGATTTAAATTATTAAAACCATTATATTATTATTGATTTATAAAAATGATAAAAATTAATTTTAAAATAATAAATTTTTAGTGTATAAATTTTTTCCTAGGTGAAATTAAACTAAGGATGTAAAATTTCAAAATTAGGATTCTAATTTAAACATAATATTTAACAAATGTATTTTTACATAATAAATTCATTCATGGATACAAATATTTTTACATAAATTTTTATGTCATTCTTAATGATGTCACAAAATCTATGTAATTTATTAAATTGGTATTTTCTATAATGGAGGTAGAAATTCAACATTATTAGAATAATACTAGAAATTAAAATTAATAAATATTTTTTCATGATAAATTAGAAAATGAATTCCATTTCCGAAAATTAAAATGTAAAAATAAATTAATTCTCCTTTAAATTAAATTATAAAATATAATGAAAAACAAATTTTATAGAAAATGGACTTTGAATTATTAATTTTATTAATCATATTTCATATTAATTACTAATTAACTAAAAGTTAATATATTATATAATAAAATTAAATATTATATATTAAACTATCCATATTTTAAATGTGATCAATTTACTTTTTTAGGGTATAATAAATATTGTTTTAAAACAATTCTATGAAAAAAAGTAATTTGACATTAATTCAATTAATAATACCTTAAATATAACAATTTATAAAAAACTAATGTCATTATTTATTGAGTTTTTATTATTTTTATTATTATTACAATAATGTTTATCTAATATGTCACAATTCGTTTTAGTTTGGTGTTTTGATGGCTGGATGATATTCAATATAGTGTACAATATGATAGAAAAAAGTGTTAAATGCATGATACAAAATAGGACACATATCATATGATTGACATTAGTATATCATAAAATATTATTCGCATGTGTTGAAATGTTATATCATCGTTGGGTATAATATATAACTAATTATGATAAATAATGATGTGAATTGTGTTTCATAATGCAAGGGATTTAATAAAATACGATATACTAGATAATTTTATTTTTGTTAATTTTGATTTATGAATTTATTAAATAATTAATTAATTACATGTTTTTTAGAAATAGGTAATTTGGGGTATTTATTTAATTATAAATTATTTATAAATTAATTAATTGAAATTTTTTATAATTATTTTTTATATTTTTATCAATCATTAAATAATTAAATATCCATAATATAAAATGTAATTGTTAAATGACATTTCAATTTAAATGTCATAACTTATACTTTGGAAAAAACATTTTATATAAAAATTAAACGATTAATTTTAAGTTTACATTTAAATTAAGATATAAGTAACAATATAAAAGAGACTATATTTTTAATTATGAATTGATTATAATATTTAATTACAAATTATCAAATTAAATAAATAATTATATGATAAATTTTTGAAACTAGGATACAATAATTTTTAAAAATAGGAATAATAACTGATTTAAATATTATTTAATATTTAATATTCTATGTGTTTAAATAATATATGAATAATTAGTGTATATAATGTTTATGTTTTTCAAATTATTTATTTAAGTAAAATTATATATAATGGACAATATATAGATATCTTATTAAAATTAAATATAAGTTATTTATATTTATTTACTTATGAATATCTATTTTTTATTACCAACTTATTAATATTTTTAATTTATTTATTTATGAAATGACCAAATACAATTTACATCATGTCTACATAAATGAATCATTTATTTTTTCAGTTTACTATCTTATTAATAAAAATTATATCTGTTATATTATGAATGGCTATATGTTTATGTTTATAATGATTAAATACTTCTATGAATATTCATACATTCATTTAAATAGTTATATTCTATACATGATAACTGATTTTGTTTTCTTCACATTGAACATGGAATAGACTAGTTTTTTTAGTTTTAATAAATTGATTTATTATAGATTATACATAGTGGGTTTCATAATCTTAATAGAATTTATGTCTCTCACAAGTCATATAACCTTGGGATTATAGAATTTGGGTTGAATTTCTCACTAGCATGGATGCTTATTCCTTTTTTAGAAAAGTCGACATTTTTTATCTATCACTCCAATAATACTACTTTCAGGATGATTAATTTCATATGATTCTAAACAATACATGAAATGGATTCATATAAATTATACACATAATGTATTTGTAAATGAATGAATATAGTAATATTTTATTTTGAGTTAGTACCATAAACTAAGAGTTCAGTAAATAGTTACACATCAATTGGGTATGAACATATTGATTTAAAGGAAGCGATAAAAATTCCAAATTATACCATTAGAAAAATGAATATATATAAAAGGAAAAAAATTAAACATTATGGTGGTATGAAATCCCGTTTACAATATAACATTTTATATTTCTGACAAATTGGAGACGTTTAATGACTGTAATCATTCATCGGGATAGGTTTTAGAAAAGTCATGATACCCTGAATAATCTTGTGTAAAGAAATAAAATAATGTTGTGATATTATAGTATTATGCCAAATAATTGAAATTTATCTTAGAAGATTATTTTTTATGGAACACTATGTGTTAATATGCCAATAGAAAAATGATTAGTGCATCTATATAATGGGTTAGTAGAATGGGTAATCCTCTTACTTAACCTAGTGTCATATATTATATGATTAGAATAATTGAAAACCAAAATATCTATGTGGTGAGATTAGAACATAAATATAATAACAAATTATTTAAATATGGATATAATTCCACTAATAATTGTCATTGAATTTAAGTTTATAACATTTTAGTTGGGTAACATTTAACAAAATACCTTATTAGATGAATGCAAAACCTGATATTCATCTGATAAAAAATTAAATTATAAATATAATGTAATAATCATGATCCTTGATCACATCTTTTTTATCAATACATTTAATAGGAGTGGATTAATTCATGAAACATCTTAGAATATTGACTAAAGAATCATTCCTAACAAGGAATGCATCTTTAATTTTTAGATCAGATCATTTCTATGTAATAAAATGTTAAAAAAATTCAACATGTTAATCTAGTTTCTTATGAGATACATATAATGATTCGATTGTTGTTTGTAAAGGAATTATTTTAAATATGATACTAAAAAATAATTATCTACTAGTATACATTTTTTGATTTAGTGTGACAATAACTTGGAGATACTATAGATTTTCACAAAGGCCAAGTATGACAGTCGAAATTATTATGAATACACTATTAGAAATATTCCAACAATTTCAATAAGTTTAAAAACTTTTTAAACAATTTGTCTAATTTTTTGAGAATATAAGATCATGATATGTGATCTATATGATTTCTGGAAGCTTAAACAAGAGTAAATGATGATGGATTTTTTTAAAGACAATATATTATTTTTCCAATAGTCATGTATTGCCATTGAAACCAAAAGAATGTATAAGGAAGATGGGTCAATCGTTCTATGTAATTAAAAGTTCTCAGATACTAAAATAGTTTTGAATATCTATATAGAAATTTAATGTCTGCTGTTACTGTAATAAAATTTATTCCTCATTTTTGATGGATATATAATACAAAAGTTATATTTTTATTTTTCTAGTTCATATATAGATGTTCAAAATAAATGAAAAAATTGATACATCTTTTAGTTTTCATTTACATAGTGAATCATCAGGTTGTTGAATCATTATTTTAAATTAATTTTATTTCCATTTTCGCAAAGTCTGAATCAAAACTAGTAAGATATACGATTTTAATACATTTAAAATCAGGCCATTCATCGACACATCATTAATCATATTTTATGAAATTCTCTATTAGATCATTACACAATATAAATGTTACAAATTTGAAATATAAAATTCCAATAAATAATTTGATGTACTAGTCAAATAATAGTTTACATCCACATGTTCACAAGTTCCAATACTTCATTAATTAGAATTTCAATAATTTAAAAACTAGACATGAATCTATATTTGGTCTTCCCTTTCATATTAGCAAGTTGTTTATTACACTATCACATGTTCTTTTTTAAGTATGCCTAAAATCTAAAAAATTCTGACATAAAATATCTTCATGTAAAGTGGTTTCAAAAATAGGATCACATTTTACATCCCACAATTGGAAAATGTTTAATGGAAATTTTACCAAATACATTTACAAAATTCATTAATATATCATGTTATTGTTCACCTCTAATATATATAGGATGAAAAAACCTCTCACAAGTTCGTATTAATTGTTTTCCTTCATAATTGGTATCATTATCATCAATGTAAAAAATTCAATGTTAATGTTAGACAGTATTTTTACTCTGTTTAAACAAATGTGATCTAATACCTAGTTCCAAAAAATGACACCCTACCCACCATTTAATGAAGTACCTTAAAAATTTACCATATGCAAGAAATTCATTTCTGATACCAAAAAAAATGTATTTTAATAAATATTATTCTATTTTTATAATCATAAACTATAAATCCTATATAAGACATCAATTTAGAATATTTAATAAATAGAGACAAATAAATATCAACGTCATTAAATGGTCTATTCAAATCTTGATATATGTAGATATAATATAGTTTACCAGTTATTAATGAAAGAACATATTTGTAAATTATAATTTATCAACATAGATCAAATATTTCTATGGGTGATACTTTATACACCATGGGTATTAATGAGATTGATAGACAAAGTGTGATAATTGTTTTGGATTCTTTCAAAATTCAGGGTACTTTTTGTAAATTTTATTCTATAGATATTCACTAGATAGGTAACATATTTTACTATCCAAAATTATTTTATAAATGTTTCATTTCAATATACTTTTATTATAGAAATTATATACAATCATTGAAATAAAACAATGAATGTATATTACCATACTACTTTTAACGATCATGATTCACTTTTCTTATATTAGGACGCAACACACTTGAGACATTTCATTAGCTATTCACACATTTTTCAAAATAAAGTGTTATCATATTTTTATATATGATAAACCTTTAGAACCTAACATTGATTTAGATTTATATGATTTATATAGAATGTAAAATTTATATATAACCATAATCATTAATAGATTAAACAGTTATGTTAAATTAGGGATGCTCCATTAGTTTCTTGAATTCATCTTATATAGTTTTAATAATATTTAATGTTTTGTATATTTTATAAACCCATTAAAAAAGGTAATATATATACAATTACTCAATTAAACAAACATTTATAGATAATCTCTAGGATTATCTCCCACCATCAGTTTTATTTCCTCAATATGATCCATGTAATCATATTCATTAGTACCAATATCTGATGATTGATATGATATAATGTCATTACACATTATAGATGCATTTACATATTTTTTTTCATTATTCCAAAATATGTAAATCCAATAAATTTCTTAATAGAATATATTTTCTTCCAATTTCTCATTAACAATTTCCTTTGAAAAATAACAATGTTAACATGGAAAAATTTCTCCTAAAGGGTTATTCTCACTGTCAATTCCAAATTTAGTGGATAATTTGAAAATTTCATTATACTTCATTCTATAATGATTAAAATTGATCAATTTTCAATTCATATCCATCTTATTTCATTCAATAAGTGTAAATGCTAGTAAATATAACTGTCATAAATTACTACATATAATTACACTTTTTTGTTTATATGCAAAATAAAACATGTATAATTTTTTTATAAATAATATTTATACAAATAAACTAAAAATAATTATATATATATTTAATATAATTTAAATTTATAATATATATTACATGAACACACCCACCCACTCACATATACTATAAATTACACACATGCTAACACACAGACACAAATAAGCATAGATATATAATGCATAAATTTAAATATATTGGAAATAGAGTATGTAATCATGTATTAATATATATTTGACATAAAAAATATAATAATATATATATAAACTATAAATATATATACAGAACGTATAAGAAATTCACACAGTATAAAACACACCCCACCTAAACACACACACACACACATATATATATGTATGTAGGAATATATCTATTATCTGTAAAAATAAATATTCAAAACACATATTATAGTCTCAAAATACATACATACAGATATATATAAATATATATATATATTAAAAAATTTAAAAAATTATTTTTAAAAATAAAATTGTTAATACCTATATACACACACTATATAACACACCCCACACAATTATGTGTGTGTGTTTGTGTGTGTGTATATATATTATTAAAAAAATATGATATGTGTAAATAGTAAATACAAAAACCCCTAAATAGATACATATATATAATTCAAATGTATAAATATATATCTAAATACACCCAGACACACACACACACACATATATATATATAATTGTAATGAAACAAACATAGTCACACACACACACACACGAATATATATACATATATGAATAAAAATATGAATATATATATATACATATTTATATATATGTATATCTATATTTTTGTTTATAAGAATCTGAAGAGATATATATATATATATATATATATATATATATATATCACAACCAATACATATTTATTTATTTGGGTGTCATGTTTGTTTGTGTTTCTATATGAATGTAACTAATATAGATTTATATACCATGATATAATAAAAAAAATGATTATTCATTTAATGGTAATAAAAAAGAAAATAATGAGATAGTTGGATTAAAAATAAGTTTGTTAAAAAATCATTATATTTAGGCATGATTTAGAGAATAAAACAGGCCAACTATGATCTATGAGATATAATTTAGTAGGGTTAACTGTGGAAAAAAATCTTACATAAATAAATGAATGAAGAAAGGGATATCTAGTGTTTTATATTAAGTACAACATCTCAGTGATAGAAGTACTAGAACTAAAGAAGGGTACCTTTGCACACATTAGATAATTATAGAGAAATCATATCCTTTCTTAGTACTATATAACCAATGATTATGGTACCCTTTATCAGTTGTATAAAAATTTTCAAAAAGATTCGTTCTTAATAAAAAATAAATTGTCTTCGTCGTTGTCCAAAATAATAATTATAATAACACTTAAAAATCAATAAAACGTTATCGATTTCTAAAAATATGAATAAAGTATATATAGGTTTATATCCTAAATCATTTGTTGATTTATTCTAAATCATTAATATATATGTAAATCAATATATAATTTTCTATTTATTAATGTGATGTTGTTATATTTTGAGAAAAAATTATAATGAATTGAAAGAGGTGTAAAATATCAAAATTTAGTAATAGTGAAATCTAATGCAATATATTTATTTTAGAAATTAATATTATAAAAAAAAATTCCCACTGCCCACCTTCTTTATATCACAAGTCACTGATGTGTATTTGAAAATCCAACAAGTACACTGAAACATAAACCATCACAACCTAAAGTCACATCATCACCATCTTTATCATTAACTATAATCAATTGAACCTACCACAAAATCATTTCCACCATTTCCCTCAGCCCAGATTCCATACACCATGCCTCCACCTTTCACACACCTCAATAAATTGAAATTACATTCTTTGACCACTATCATAATATTGACGAACATAACACTTTTTAAAATACAATATCTAAATGATATATTACATTGAAAAACCAGGTTGAAACCAATATTACAATGTCTTTTATTACCATTTAAAAATCCTTTTATTAGAGGTTAAAAGGCACTGAAGATTCATTTCCTAGAAATGGACCCATACTAAAAATGAATTTATAAAGAGTGATTTAATCCATTCTACCGTATAATTGAAATGATAAATTGATAATTTAATTATTATTTACATAAAAATATTTTTATATCAAATAATTTTAATAATATAAGAAATATAACAAAAGAAAATGTAAAAATAATGATTTCATGTATTAAAATCATGAACCTATAATTTAATTTAAAATACAAAATAAATATGTTTTTCGTTTTTATAATTTAAGTATAAATGAAATAATTAAAATATGGGTCTGATTGAAACCACATAAAAAATATAAAACCAAACTGAATTAAATAAATAAATAAAAGCACCCATGAATAATTAAATATTTTCTTAACATATGAAACCACTACAATGTGAAGAATATTTTATTATTACATTATAATTTTCGAAGAGATGTATGGATTTGATTCCATTTGAAATAAAAAAGGCCCAAGTATACTGATACTTTTAATATCTAGCTGGGCTGGTCCAAGGAACCTCTGTTTATATGTGATGATTCGAGAGTAGTTTATAAATTTACTATTTGACACCTGATGATGGATTTTTTCCAGTTTTGGTAAAAAAATATTTTAATGATAAATTTATAAGGTATGCTACATTAGGATACTGACGGATTTTCTATAATGAATCTATGCAAGAGAATACCAGATGTATCCAACCATGATGAAAAATGTGTTCAAAATGAGGTATTAGGTGATGGAATTATATTAAATGATGTTTTAAGGTGATTTAATGTTTTTTGAAATTCCATATAATAAGATGAATAGGTTCTATATGTTTTTAAGTGAATTACAGAATTACAGGTTTAATAATGGTACATATAATTTGAAAACTATTAATCCTTGTGTAGGACTTCATATGGGTACCATTTTCCTATATATATTTAAACCATTATCTTAATAGAGGTTTTGTATCCTTTTTATTGTTTTAAATAGAGTTTATAGTGTTTATAATGGGAATTGAGTTGAGAAGTGTCTTCATAAATTTCATAATACATTACGAAAAATCATTGAGTCCATAAACTCTATTATAATAGACAAGTTCACAAATATCTCTACCTAATAAATTTTATAGACATGACCATGTAGTGTGGAAGCTCATATGTCATATTTTTATTCGAAATATGTTTCTACGATAGGTTACATTATAAGATACTGATCTCTTATGAAACTGATATTAAATAATATATAAGTTAATACAAAAGTCCAGTTCATATGATAAGTTCTTTAGATTCACCGAATTTTACAATGACAAGACATATTGTTGAAATTTTTACATTCTGGAAGTATCAGATTTTATAATGTAAAATCAAGGAATTTCTAATAGAAAATACTTCATAAGAGGATACTAAATTCAGTCGATTAATAGTAAATTAGTAATCATCAATATAAATAATAAAATATAATGTGATTATTATTTTTGAATGACGTGATGTTTCTATAAAAATAAATAACTCATTACGTAAAGGAAAAATCATAATATTTTCATAGTACAATGGAATATTTTTATTAATGGTTTTTTTGATAAGTGAATTTAATATATGAATATTAAAGGAATAAGAAAACTCTCTATTCTTATAAAATATTAAAATCTATATCATGAATCAATTTTAAGTAGTGAGGATATACTACTCATTATGAATGAATTTTCAATTTTTTTTAGAAATATAGTATTCATATATTGATTGAATATAGGGATATAGATGATGTAGAAGAAAAATATACATGGATAACCCTTCAATAATTCATCTATATTAATAAAACTCATCATATCAAAGAAGATAGCGAGATACTACTTCCATTAATTATCTGTTCCATATAAAAGAAGAGGCCAACACATCTAGGAGACAATCAATGCATTAGATAAGAGAAATAATATGTAACACCCTGACCGTAGTTTCCTAGTATCAGTTCCTTATTACATAACATTGGCATGATCACAAAAGATCATGTCTCGAAAGAACGATTAGTTTAGTATCCTTGGAAACACTAGATACATTCATAAGTATTACATTACATGATAAAGTGACAAACTACAATAATATAGTCTCCATAGTCCATAATCATATCCCCTCAGACTATACGTACAGGGCAGTCATAAAATACTTCTTCACATCCTGGGAAAAATAAAACATAGAAATTGGTGAGATGAAATTCTCACTAAGGATAACAATATAGCAGAATCTTTCATAAATAAGCATAAAAATTTAAAAAATGTATGACTAAAACAAAAGCCTTTTATACTTTAAATTAATCATAATATGGAAAAAAACAAAATAAAATAATTTCATTTACTTATTCACATGGATATTCTACTAGATGAATAATCACATGCAATATCAATAACCACATTCATAATGATGGGATGCATAATTCCAGGCTTTCATAACCACATAGTCAAGGTCTTATGCCAAGACTACAAATATGATTTTGTCAATGCCTTATCCCAAGACACTAGTTAGTCTCATTAGACCTACCGATGTATTGAGGAGCTATAGCGGGCTCCACCCATCACTTATTTTGTCTAATTCATTCCTCATATGAACAAGTTTAAAAATTCCATAAACATTCGTATTAATACTAGCTATTGAAATGTTTATACATTATCTATAAACCATGAATGGTATAAAAAATTACACATCCATAGTCAAGCATGTCCCAAAACCTTTAATACAATATGGATGTTTTGTATCCTAATTAATCAACTTCAAATAATCTTAAAGTCCATCAAAAAATGTTGACATAGATGAAACCAAAACTATTTGTGAGAAATAACTCTTTCTTAAATAATTTTAAATTCACATAATTATAAAATTAAAAATTTACTTTGAAAATATTCATATAATCTTGTAAGGGAGGCTATCACGAATTTTTAACAACGGAAAATAGCTGTACCCACCATATAAGTTAAAGAAAAAACATTCTTACCTTAATTTTATAGAAAAGATTAAAATTACCCTGTTTGGAAAACGATGGAATGATTCCTTTCAAACCATTTTATAAAAAGTCAAAAAAAGGTATAAATTACATTAACCCATAGTCTACTAAATCGTAAAAATGTTTTGGAATACATTTTTACGAATCATGGATGTGGATGATATAGAGGTCCTAGTAGATAATTACGTATAAACATCCTCAGATAATGAAGAGATTGTGAAATTAACCCATACCTTGTACTTTTCCTTGGGAGAGGGTAGGTTAACCTCATATATAATGGTGAAATAATTGTTATTAAATTATACAAGAATCATATACATTAATATGATATCATATATGATCTTTTAACATTGTTTTCTTAATAATATCTTAGTAATATCATTATTTTTTGTGTTAATAGATTCATTTTCCTTTATATTATTTGTTATGGGAGTCATATGTTTTATTGATGGGATGTATACTATTCATATCCACAATGATATCAAGTCATTAAAAATTATTTTTAATCAACAAATGAAAATTATTCTTGAATGGATATGGTGGGGAATGAATTCCATCGTTGTATGGAGATAGTAATCCATACGTATGCACGAGTGACAATTTCATTCTTTTGATATTAGAATAATATATAATTGGATTCTATATCATATATAAGGAGTCATTATCATGTTATATTTATTATTTAAATCAATTACACATCATTATTATACCCATCAAAATACAAATGTATTGAATATCAATTACACCACGACGTGGAGATTGTAAGTCGTACGTACGCACACATGGTTACATGTTATTCAAAGATGGATAAAATAATGAATTTTGTTGTACCATATATATAATAAAATTAAAATACATATAATATACTGGAGGTATTTTTTTAGAATGGAAACAACAAAGAAAAAGGAAGTGGAAGAAGTAATTGACTTGAAAGAGGTGGTGATATATTTATCTCTTCTTTGAATAATTCCTTTTGATTTGATCAAATGGGCTACTTATGATGGCTTTATGACTAAAGGAAGGCCTATAAGATGAAGGGAGGATTTTTTAGAGGGTATTTGGGTGGATTTTGGCCGAGAAATATGGCTTTGATGGAGTGAATTATAGATAAGGGGACGTTCTTTTTTATAAGTGGGGTGAGGGGCACCTTAGGAAAAGCTATAAATATTGTTTTAAAATAAATTCATTTTCGGTTTCTAATGTCTCCAAAATAAATTATTTAAAGTCTAAGGTGGGTATGTGTCGAAAACCACTCATCCAATAGATTTTAGACAGGTTAGGGTCACTATATTTACTTTAAATTTTATATTTAACTATTAGTTAAATAGTTTGACTTTTACCATGTCTCTTTGTATTTTTATATTATATGGTTATTAAAATTACTATATACTTCCAGTGAACCCCAAGTGGTTCATTAATTATAAAACTTTCATTTTATAAGTCATTTGGCTGAACCATAGATTTTTTGGAGTAGAATGCCAATTAATAATATAATATTTGTTTTAAAAACTATTTTTCGTAAATTTTTACACTATTTGGTATTTTGATTTTTATAAATTAATAAAATAATTATTACTTCAAAAAAAATTCTTTTAACCAACCGTAATATGACATATTAACCAATAAAATTATTTTAATTCATAAAAATTCTCAAATTACATTTATTTGGATATTTATAATATTATTTATTTAAATATTTCATAAATTAGGTAATTACAACATCATCGTTGTGTCATAAATATTTTAAATTATTTAATTTATAAAAAGTATAAATAAAAAACTATTATGTATTAAATCTTTTTATCTTCCTAATTAATATTTATAGTCGAATTTATCTTCTGTTTATCCCTATATTAATTTTTTTTTGTTATTAAACTTTGAGTTTTAGTCTTTTAACTCTTCTTTAAATAAAATAATAATAGTTGTCCTAATCTAATCCATGTGGACCGAAGAGGTCTATATTTTATTCCTATGGTATTTTTGGTATAATTATTCTTATCCAATATAATTAATACATGTGTTTGGGAAAAATTAATATCACTTTTACCCATAATTACCCTATTTACTTTTAACCGTGGTAAATAAAAGTAAAAAGTTACAATTCACAAAAAATTAATTTCAACTTATGGAACGAAATTTTAATCCTTTATATTAACCATGTCTCTCTGATTTTTGAAATTCAACTCATACAAGTAGAAAAATTAATATTTATGTTAATTTACAAATTCTTCTAGGAGATGGGTAAAAGAAGGTGAAAAGTTCAATAAACTTTTTATATATATCTAAAATTATTATAAACTGACTCCGATGAATTGCATTGAACTTATATAGGTATTATGTATATATTTTGACCTAAAATAAACTCAAATAAATTAAATAATTATTTAAATAAAAATTCTATTTTAAACTATAAGTCTGTGTTTTTTTAACTATTCATCAAAAATTGAATGTTTTCGGAAAAAAACCAAAAATTAATCATAAGCTAAATTAGATATTTTGAATCCAAAAATGAATTCCATTTGAAAGATAAAATTGATAAAATTTCAATAAGTGGGTATTACTATTCATAACAGCTACTTTGATTGGTCGTGGTGTGTTAGAATCTCGAAGTTGCGTACAATGCAAGCTATTGCATTAATAAAAGGGAAACATAACGTGGAATTTTGAGTTGTTACATTCTAAATAATTTGGTGACACATCGGTATCATGGAAATATATTTTGAAAAATATAATGATTTGGTTTCCATTTTATACATAATTACATCGATACACTCATAAAAAAAATGATCCACTATGATTCCAAAATATAGTGATCCAGATATGAGGAAATGGGAAAACATTCATGTAATGAAACTGATTTATCATTGGTGGATGAAGGAAAATTTACCAATTCAATGTATGTCCCATTTATAACAGGTGGTTTCAGTATAAAAAATGCATATCCTTTTGGATATGAGGTCTTTTGGGTGAAATATAAAAGAATCGTCATATTTATAATATTATAAGGAATGGTATGTATATGATACCATCCTATAAGAATTGTAGACATTACATGATAAAAATACTAGTGTGACTTGAACTACACTTGTAATCACTGTAAAAAATATTGATAATATAATTTATGTCTCAACAAATGTTGAAAATGAAATGGATTTGGCTTTCAAGGATGGAGTCTAACCTTGAATGAATATTACAAATTCATATTATTTTTTAACACTACATTTCATGAAGAGGGAATGATTTATTGGTCATCAATATATTCATATATATTGATTATGAAACAAGTTTTAGTAACATGAAGGGTTAATTGCAAAAAAAAAGTTAAACATGGTAACCAATTTATATACTAATTAACCCCCTCCAATTATCCCAACACAATCAACTATGTTATATATGTGGTATCAAAATTAGTCTATATTTGTAATGAATGTTTTATATTTTATTATAAGATTATTTGTTAATTTACATGATGTTCAAATTTTATGAATATCCCAATGTGGCTTATATACAGAATGTACTCACCATCCCTATTAAATCAGATATTAAGATTTACACTATGACTGTAAGGGATAAAAATAAAATAGAAGAAAATAGGTATAAAAATTATTAAAATATAAATATGATAATCCATTACATGAATTTGATAAATGTTTTATGTGATAATTAATAAAAATATTTAATGGGGTCTTTTACATAGTTCACTATAAGCTAGGGAGAGTATGAAGAGGATTTGCCTATCAAATCTATTGAATACATATACTCTGAAATAGAATGGTATGTAGAGAAATTTATTCTTTAGGTAATTACAAACACACATGGTTATATAAATATGATTCATTATGAAAAAGGATGACTGGGTGAAGAGGATAAGGAAATAGAAATGATTTAGGAAGGTCAGAAATCCAAACAAACATACATCCATATCCAGTGCCAAAAATATATACATTACAAATTGGTTATAATTTAAAATGGTTTTATAAACAATCATGTTTTCCTATATGAGGATTTGGGATTTTTCTAGGAATATTTATTCTGTTATGCCCTAAGACATGGTGAGATTCTAAAGCCACATGATCCTGATGATGTCAAAATAAAAAATAAAATATATTTTATAACTATCAAATATTTTTATAAGAAATAATGTGCTAAATCATGAAGACTTCCCCTGATGGGAAATATGATACAACGATTGATTTCATAATGCAGTGTTTATATAAGGCATTATCCATGGTTGGTCGGTGTTAGACATCATGTTTAAGCAACATTTGGTGAGTATGTTTAATTAAAATAAGTAATTATTTGTTTCAATTTTATTTCAAATGAAATAAATTTATATTTATATAAGTAACCCAACAAAAAATCACTATGGATAGACACATAAACCTTGGAATATTTTAATGGGGGATAATATGCATTCTTCTTTAACAGACTACATCAGATGATGAACTGTGATCTGATTTATGTGACTTGAGAGTAATCAATTTCAACATAGAATTTTTCCCCAAATACTTAACCTAAATAATGGTTTGGATCATGATTTTAGGATTCCAAAATGTTGATACTAATATTGGGAAAGAATCCTTTTATACATTCCTAAATATGAAATGTATTTTTTATTAACATGATACCAATAATTTAATTGTTATATTTATTTGATATAATTCTTCTAGTTCATGTATTGTCCATCTGGATAACATCATCCTATGATAGTTGTCCATGAACAATTAGAAAATGTATAATTCAAATAGATTTTGTGTTTCCCCATTTTTTCAACACATTATTTACTTTTTTCCAATAGAGGTGTAGATTGAAATTTCTACTCTGGGCTTGAGTGAGATCGAAAAATAGATTAGTAGTTGTTTCATGAATAACGAATTGACTGGTGATTGGAGCATGGAATTATAACATCTATTGGTTGTGGGTGAGACCTTCAGGGATTCATGATCTTGAGTGGTAAAAGGATGAATATGGTGTTGATGGGAATGATCCATGTGGGTTATGGGTGGATGGAATCTGATTAATTGCAATGGGCAGTCACAATCTACCCTAGTTCCAAGAACCCCAATCTGAATTGTATTGGAAACATTGGTATTGGGGGTTTTAATAGATGATAAATGATGTTTTTTTAGAAATCCTAACTACCAAACATATAACATCTGAACACAAATCTTTTATTTCCTTTATAGTGGAAGCATCATCTTTCATTGGGAGATACATTTCACAATCATTTTTGGAGGATCCAAGCTTCATGTACCCCATTTGTAGACCATATCAACATGTACATGGATTACATTAACGAGAATCCATGTATTTTTTCACACTATAATTGAAGAAAAATATTGTGAGACCCTTTAATGTTGGCTTGGTGTGAACAAAGAGTGCACAACTAGGATAAAATATATCCCCACACATCTGTTACATGGGTAATGTTCCATGTACTTCAGAGAGTACATGTGCTTGGGAGGATGGAACACAATGATTTTCTACCCAACCTGTACAATTCCTGTGTAGAATAATGGATTCCATAAACAAAACTCAATACTTGTGGATGACAAGGATAGTTGGAGATAACCATGTAGAAAGGCTTGAGCTGATATAAGTGGGAAATGCCTTGATGAGAAAGACTATGACCAAAGAGGATGAGATACCCCTTGTAGTATAATTACATGATGTGTATTAGTATATGACCAAAAACATTGTGTGAAGTAATGGAAATGTCCAGGAGGCCAGGTGAGATCCCAGGCTACGTAACCCATGTTGCACAATGGGTAGTCTTCTTGGGAAATTCCACCTATATTATCTAGTTCTTATTGGCTCTAATTCAGGGTCGTGGGTTTCATATCGAAATCCATGTTCCACATAGAATGTGATGATAGCCTTCATAGTGGATTTTGAGATATGATGTGAGGTGTGGAGAGAATGATGCATCTTCAAAAAACTTTAGACTTGTAATATTTATCATGAAGGATCATCAAAGACTAGTTGGGGTTCTCAACCCCCCATCACACTAGGGTGCTTGCCCCCATACATTTTTCACTGGTTCAATAGTAACCCTTATAAACTACGGGACATTTACTCCCTTAAATATTGTTCCTCCTCGTCTGGTCATTGCAGTGGGGAGGTGTGGGTCCTACACCTATTGAGTGGTCCTTTTATTTTTCTTGGTTGTAGGTTCTACTTTCACAGAGTGACACCACTTATAACACCATGGTGGGTCTCCTCAACTTATCTAACTACTATGTAGTTTCCCCTATCATTCTAGGGAAAAAATTATCTATACCATGACCGTTCCCACTGTCACATGAGGGCGTAGAACCTATACCTATTGAGTATAAACCCCTTATCATCCTAAGGCACATGTACACTCTTCGATATTATACCCCCACAAGCTGTGTTGGAGTAGTGAGGTGTTGGTCACTTATAGGTAATTACCAGAAAGAATATTGAGTTTTTTTGGAATCCGTTATGATTTTTTATAGCTATATATATACTCATAGTTATTAGTTGGGATATTGAGATGGAGATACACTTTATCTCTATGTTTGGGTTTCTTATTAAGCATATCATTGTGTTCATCGTTTTTGTCTCAATTTTTAACTGATATTCCTTTATTGGATTTAAGGGAATATTATTGTATAATTATATTGAACCCTTTCTCGTTTTTGGGGAGTCCTACTTGGTATGTATATACTCACCCCTTTAGGTGATTTTCCCACATGTCTCTTAATTTATGTTGATGAAGGAATGATTAGTGATTGATTTGGTTGAGCTTAGGGATAATTGGGTTCATTCATTATGTATGGTTTAAATAAATGGTGATCAAGAGGTGGGATCTCTTTTATTTTAGTTATTTCAATTGTTGTTTGTTTGCGACATCATTTCTAGTTTATCGTGTGTGTTTTTCCCTTTTTTAGTTTATACTGTAAAACCCAGTTGTTTTGTCTCTTATTTTTTGCATACATAGTTGTACTCTAGATATTGTAGTGATTTAATTTTATTCAGCAACACTTTTTCGTAGAGATGGCTACATGTGAGTATACAGGTACATTGGGGAAAGACCTATACTACAATTATTCATTACCTACAGTTGTCACGTGCCACTATAAAATTAGTGGAAGGATTGGTGTTATGTAGAATAGCCTTATATCGTACAAGTGGACCCATGTGGGTTAGGTCATAACAGAGTGTTATTATACATCTTTATCCCTTTGTAAATTTCATTAATTTTAACACTTATGAGAAATTCGTTACATCATAGTAAAATGGTGTTGGAGTATCTCAAGTGCATCTTTCTTGCCAACCAACCTATTTTTGGTATGGTGGATGTTTTATCCCTACAACATTACTCTTTCTACCTTTTTTTCAAATAACCATACCAAGGCATTTGTTATTGGTAAAAAATGGTACAATCATAATTTAGTATTTAATCCTTTGACTATACTTATTGATTCAGCTCCGTAAATATTATCTTTATCCATGGTATTTCTTGATAACATTCATGACATATTTGGGATTTTTTTCCAACTATGATTTAATGATTTTTTGATGAAGATGAATGATTGAGTGCTAAGGACTCAATTCAAGGACATATTCATGAGGTGTTTCCTTATGGTGGGTATAGAGTAGTGCTACAACCTATTGGCAAGAACATGTATCTTTCTATTGATTAGTCAAACAATCATATCATTATTATATAGTAAATGGATATAGTAGAATATAATGATGGTTTATAATGGTTTAGTGTGTTATGTGAGTTCTAGTGATGGATATTGGTGAGGTTTGATAGGGAGACATATTGTTGAGGCAGTATTTTGGGTTTTACAGTGTTAAGAACCTAATAGATAAGATGGTTTCACTAGAAACCATTATGCTTCATAGGGCTGTATTTGATTCTAGTGTTACTAGAATATGACGCACCTATGTCACATATGCATCAAAGGATATATATTTAGAGACATATCATGTTTCATGGTGATCCATTACCCCCATATTAGGTGGAATGTGACTTAAATTGGCATATGGTGTGAGACACATGCCTAGATATGATCACTATAGAAGCTATTATTTGAGGTGACATGGGGATGAGAATATCTATATAATCATGATGATAATTGGGACTTAACAGAAGATGAAAACATCTCCCACTGAAACATGTTATTATGAAAGTATCCAATACCTATATGACATGTTAGATATTCAAAAAGAGTAAAGTGTTGATGTTTGGAGGTTGTGTTTTTTAGCATTTTGTATTTAAGGTAATTTTGATGTGCTAAGGTGTTATAGTATCTCTTGCTTACATAGTATATGTAGGAATGGGGAACGGTGGATGTGAGTAGTTGGGCATCATTACCATGGGGATGTTGGAGTGAATTAATCATTACCTATGTCTTATCTTATAAAGTTTGAGTTTTTGTACATTGATTCAAGTAACTTTCCATATGAATAATCAATTTATGAGGCCTAAAGATAATAAAATAATCTTATTTCAGGGAGCTTATGTTGAAGGATATTGTAAAGATGATCAATGATCACACAATTTTACTGATAGTGTGATTCTACCCTAGGATGGGAGAGAGAACGGAAAAGCCTCACCTAGAATAAATTTATAGCTAATGGTGTTTCCCTATGGTATTTTCCATTAGTATTGAAAATCATGTTTTTTTCATGGAAAGATTACTATCATCTGTGATGTTTACAATGTTCCAAATGTTGTGGTTTATAATGTTCCTTCTCATGTGAGAAAGAATATTAGGAAGAGTAGGATGAGCTCATTGTTGAGATGGTATGTCTGAGTATGATATACTCTATAATACCAAACGTAGGATCGAATATGTAATGAGATTCTCTGATACAAGTGGGGGGAGAATTGTACATTTTATAAATTCCTTTGTAAATTTTAATGATATTTATGTTTAACAAGATTAAACAAGATAATTTCCAAGACCTCTATGTTCTGAACACTCGATAAATTCCGAAAAAAGTGATTCCAAAAAAAACATAACTAAAGTTTACAATGATTAAGATTCTACCTTAAAGCGTATATAATCTAACTAAATTAGTTTACAAGAGTGATAAAGTATAGGATAGTTATACCTTCCACAACAAAACAAAATGCAGTGGAAAAACTTGTAACAAAACAAGTAACAAGTGATAAGTCTTTTAACCCAAAGAGAAGGGTATCCAACACCCTCGGATAAAGGTCTCTTGATTTATACATTCAAGAAATTCTATCATACCCATACCTGGGTAAGCCCTCTATATGAAGATCAGAGTATATCTTACTATCCCTACATGCACTCAACTATCAGGTAGTCGACACCTCTATCTTCCACGGTATGGAATCCCTCAACTTCAAGGTGTTGGAACCTCTGTCTTCCCATCCCCAGAAGCCCTCGATTGTACATAGCAATAATCAGAGACGCATGAAGAAAATATACAGAAGAAAAAGTTTGAACTAGCTGTTCAATCTTTCTACATGAAGCTTGAGATTTGATAAGTGCCTCTCTCTCTAGAAATCACTTCAACATCATGTAGTTGCAGATGTCAAAGCTATGTATCTATGCCTTTTGAAATCAACTAATATTTATAGGAAAATATCCAACGGTCGTCTCCATCCTCCAATGGTCATATTCATCCTTGAATTTTGGAGGAACTTATTCTTGTGTCACTCAAACAATGGTTAGTTGATAACTTATGGCATGACATCATTTTATAATAGAACAAGTGAAAGCATAACCAAAACTAATATTCAGAATGTAAGAAATATGAAATTTCGAAATGTAATTAAATATGAATGTTCGGAATGTAAGTTAATATGAATTAGGAATCTATAGTACAAAGATATTCGGATGCTGTTTTGTAGGAATTCGGAACCTGATTTTTGTAGAATTCTAGAGTCTAAATTTCAAGGAAATTTGGTGTCTAGTTTCACCCGAATTCGGAACCAGAACATACAATTTTCGGAGTCAATGTTCATGAGAATTCGGATTCAGAACTCAGAGGAGTTCGGAGTCTGAATTCAGAGTACTCGGAGTCAGAACTTATAGAAGTTCGTAACTAGAATTGGTAATCAGGATTCGGAGTCGAACACTTCATTTGATCGTAATCAGAATTCGAAGTCGAACTTTACATATGTTCGTAATCAGAATTCGGAGTCGAACATTTCATAAGTTCAAATCAGAATTCAGAGTCAAACTTTACATAAGTTTGTAAACAGAATTCAGAGTCAAACTTCATGAGAATTCATTTCCAGAATTCTGAGTTGAACTTCATGAGAATTGGTATCTAGAATTCGGAGTTGAACTTAATGAGAGTTCATATCCATAATTCGGAGTTGAACTTCACGAGAGTTAGTATCTGGAATTCGGCGTCTTAAACAGAGTACCTCATATCTATGTATTATATGTTTCCGAGGTTTCTAGTATCAATATGAGTTTTATAGTTAGAAAATTTATGATATGAACAATGAAATTTTGGAAAGGGTAAATTTCCTTGGGGAAGGATATTTTCTTTATAGAAGTAAAGCATGGGTAAAAAATATTTTTCTTAAAATAAGGTGTTTGTGATTTTCAAAACAAGAGGAATGATAAAGTCATAAGGAAAACTTAGTGAATTAACAGTCTTCCCCTTATATGATGGAATGGAAAATTCATAAAAAAAACTTATTGACTCAACAATCTCCTTCTTTTTAGAAAGCAGAAACATCCTTACAAAAAAGAATGCAAGGACATAGAATAAATTTATAGACTGTAAAACTAATGCTTATCTACCTTTGATAATGGAAAATTTTGAATACGACTAACTCCCCCTTAGAATTTATAACTCTAAAGATTGCATTCTAGATTTTTGGAATGATAATTTTCATTTGGATGTGAAAATATTCTTAATGATCAACTCCCCCAGAGATAGACCCCCCCTTACTTAGGGATAGTTCTTATTTACATAGAAATTTTTCATCTCCATTTTGGAATTATTTTACCTTCTCCACCTATTTGATTTTCAAAAAGAGTTTGGGGGAATGGAAAAACAATAAAGTACATGAAATATTAGTAATGACAAATAATCAAGACAAGGATCGACAATTACATTATGATTAGATGTATTACTAAAAGGAAAAAATTGTACAACAAACGATTGGAGTGGTCTATTTTGATTATTTTTTCCATGGGCAATATAATTTTGACAATGGTCTTTAAAGTTTTCAATTCATTGTGATCTTCCTCAGCTTGATTTTATAATGCCTTGATTTTGTCTTCCCGAGCCTTCAAAACCACTTCCTGAGCCCTCGTGACCTCTTCCCAAGTCTTTAGAAATTCGTCTTGATTCATAAGTTTTTCTTGAATCTCACTCTGGAGATCCTTCTCTATTTTCAATCATTGAACAATATAACTCATCTTTCCGTTCAGATCCTTTAAATCCTGAATCCAAGAATTTTGTCCTAAACTTATCTTTTCCTGAAAACTGTTTGAAAGATTCTTCATCCTGGAATCCTTGTTATCAAAAGCTTCTTTTGAATCATTATGTCCCAAAGCATATGACTTTGAATCAGACAACTTTATAGGAGATTGTTCTTCTTTAATTTCCACCAGTTTTCTCTTAAGAGATCCTCCAACTTCCTTCTTCCTTATAATATCTTTCGTTGGAGTGTGAACAAGTAGTTTCTTACCGTTTCTGATTTTTGGTATAGCTTCCTCATCAGGGGATTCATGCAAACTCTCGGATAACTGTACTATCATGTCTTCATCAAGTTTTTCTTTCTGATCTTCTAATTCAAGTTCCTCAGGGTAGATAAAGTCGTGATTATGACTCTCTTCCTCAGATGGATTATTCCCTTCCCGTTCTTCACCATTCTCATCCAATTTAAGGTTAATATATTTGAGGATCCATCTTGAGATGTCCAGAGTGAAAATTTCTCTGAAGCACTTTCCTTTTCTTGATACTCTTCAACCTTATTTATTACATCATCAGAGCCACCACTACTATTAGCTTGTTTCACATCTTCTATAGCCTTCACCTTTTCCATGGTCTTCTCTTGTTGTTTTTCCGGAGTCTTCTTTCCCAGAGTCTCAATTAATTTTTCCACAAGAAAAGACTTCATAACATGTATATTTTCAGAAGAAATTTCAGCATCACTCAGAAGGGATTGAAAAATTTCAGCCTCTTTCATTTTCATATTGAGATTCTTATCCTTGGCCTGATTCTCTAGCTCATTACCAACTTTTTCTTTTAAGGCCTCAGCCTTAGCAAGATCCAAACCAAACTATGGATCCCTTGATTTTCAATTCTACTTGTACCCTCTCCATTTTGCGACCACCTCATCTGTGTAGGCCTTTTTCAATTTGGGTTTAGGAGGTGTGGATTGAACTTCCTTGGCTTTGGGGTTTTTTTCTTGTTTCCTCCACTTCCTTCGGCTTTCTATTCTTTTATTATTTCTTTGATGGCTCAACTTTTTCAACATTGTCCAGATTAAATTCTTCCTCCTCCTTAGGTAGATCATATAATTCACCTGACACGTTATAAATAATTACTTTCATTCTCTTCAGGGTGTCATCACTGATCAGCATCACCTTGCAATATCTCAGCTTGGAGCTGCATTGGATCATGAAAGAGTCAAGACACTGAACAATCAACTTAGAAAGCAATATCGGATACATAATGATCTGATCTATAAGATTTCCTTTCATGATGTTCTGGATCGGGATGAGGATATGTCTCATGAGATTCACCTTCCTTAGATTTACCAAAAAATATAGAATACACGTATCCCTCTTCTTAAGGTTATCTTTATCACCATTCCTCGGTATGATAAACACTTGTACCCAAAGATCTATAATAATATAATTGGTTGAAATATTGGCGATAGTTTTTGTAGAGTTGATGTGAGAAAGACCAAGGAATTCCATAGAATATTCCTTAACAAAACTACCCTGAACATATTGAATCTTATGAGTGAAAAATTATGCCTCTACTTCATAGGATATTCCAACCAGGCTACCTGCCTTGGTATACGATGAAGCATATATCTTCAGATTTCTTTTTAATGAGAACTTCTCCCTTCCATCTTCCTTAAAAAAATTGGCTGACTCATAAAACTCAATGAGCAAGTCCGCAAAACACCACATCTTCATATCGAGTTTTAGAAATAGCTACATCTTCCCATCTATTGAGCTTTATGTTCTTGGAAATTAAAGATTCATACTTATTGGATAAATTTGGGTGTACCAACCATTCACTATATATTTACCACTCCATGATCTGCTGGACTGAAGACATATCCTGAGAAAGGGCTTCTGCAGACATTCGGACTGAGCACTTCTGAAGAATTCAGAACAGGATTTTCTAGAGGAGTAGAGCTTCAAGACGCGAGAGCTTGGAAAATGATGTGGGACAACCATCGGGGGTCCCCTTTATATAGGTGATGGATGTCATCTTTCAACTTATACTTCCAATTTAACGGTTTCGAAACCTTCTGATCTGATCTAACAGTAGAAAGCATACCTGCAAGGAAATATTGAATCCGATCTTTTGAGGTTTTTTTTAAATAATAGGATTTATGATAACTTGAATCCGAGAAATTTTAAAAGTAAAAGAAAATACCATCAAGTAAAATAGATTACAAAAACTTAAGTAATAAATTCATACCTTTCAGATTGGCAATGAAGACTATTCGTAATAGGTCACATTCTACATGAAGAACATTGGATTTAAAAAAAATACGAATAAAAACTCACAAAATAAACATTAATTCCGAAAATTCTATTACTAAAAATTCAGGTCTGAATATTTTCATTACGAAAACTTCATGTCTGAAGATTTCATTAAAAAAAATTTCAGTTCCAAAAATATTCATTATGAAAATATTACGTTTGAAAATTTTCCATTATGAAATAAAATGAAAAACTTCATTATGAAAACAAATTGAAAAACTTCATTACAGTATATTTTTTGAAAAACATCATTAATTTTTTTTCAAAAACATTATTCTGAAAAACCAACTATGAATGATTTTGAAAATATTTAATAACAGATGTACCCCCCTATGAAAAAGAGTTTATTACTATAAGAAGATTGGATCAACATGAATTTTAATAGAGGACGATTACCTCATGGTTATCATTCCTAAATTTTGTTTAATTTATTCAAATCTATCGGAGGGTAAAGATTTTGGGAAAATATCCGCAAGTTAATCTTACGTTCCGATAATTTGAAGAATGAAATCTCCTTTTTGTGTGTGATCCCTATGAAAGTAATGACTAATATCTATGTGTTTTGCATGATACTGATGTGGAATATTTTTACTATGTGCAATGTCACTTGTGTTATCACCCAAAATTTGAGTCTTAGTAAAACTCAAGACATAGTCTGTGAGTGTGTGTTGGAGCCACAACACTTGAGCACAACAACTTCCAGCTGCTACATTTTCCGCATCAGCAGTGGAGAGTGCTAATGAGTGTTTCTTCTTGCAAGACCAAGAAACAAATGAATCTCTTATGAAATGGAATTTTCTGGATGTACTCTTTTAACCATTCTACATCCACCAATGTTAGCATCTGAAAAATGTTTTAATAAAAAATCATTTCCTGATGTATAAAATAGTCCAAAATCCATGGTTCCCTTTAAATAGAGAAAAATTATTTTCACTACCTTAAAATGAGATTCCTTAGGATTAGATTGATATATTGCACATAGGCATACTGAAAACATTAAGTCTGGATGACTAGCTATCAAGTAATGTAGACTTCCTATCATACCTCTAAAAGATGTTTGATCTACTGATTTCCCAGCTTCATCAAGTTCATGTGTTTTTTAGGTACCAAAGGGAGTACTTATACTCTTAGTGTTGTCATATCCATACTTTTTAAGAATATTTTTATTATACTTATGTTGGGATATGTAGATTCCTTCTGGTTTTTGAGAAATTTGAAAACCAGGGAAAAATGTAAACTCACCCGTCATACTCATTTCAAACTGAGATTTCATTAGATCCAAAAAGGAATTAGTTAAATATTGATTAGTTTAACCAAATATAATGTCATCAACATAAATTTGAAAAATCAAAATATTTTTATTATATTTCGTTATAAAAATGTTTGGATCTGCATTTCCCTTAAAATAGTTATTTGGAAACAAAAATATTTTAAGTCTATCATACCAAGCTCGAGGGGCTTGTTTAAGTCCATACAAAGCATTGGTATGTCTAAAAAGAGGATCAGAATGTTTTGTGTCTTCAAAGCCAGGAGTTTGTTCAACAAAAACATCCTATTGAACATAACCGTTAAGGAATGCACATTTCACATCCATTTGAAAAAGCATGAAATTGAAGAATGCTGCAAATGCAAGTAAAATATGAATATATTCATGTCTAGATACTGGAGCATATGTTTCTTCATAGTCTATTACTTCATCTAGATTATAGCCTTTAGCAACCAATAGAGCTTTATTCCTAACTATGACTCCATTTTCATCACACTTATTTCTGAAGACCCATTTTACTCTAATAACAGAATATTCCTTAGGACTTTCAACCATGATCCAGAATTTATTCCTTTAGAATTTATTTAGTTCATCTTGCATGGATTTAATCCAATCATCATAACCTAAAGCTTTATCAGTGATTTTTGGTTCCAATTTGAAAAGGAATGCTAGATGTTCTAATTCATTTCTTAAGTAACTTCTAGTCCTTACAGGTTGATTGACATCACCAATGATGTTATCACTGTGATGATTCTTGAGAGACAACTGATATTGGTATTGTAAAATGTGTTCGTCAACATAGGGTATGAAATATTCTAGGGTAAATGTTTCATAATTATCTTCTTGTACATTTTCATTATCATAAGAATCTTCTATCATAGTTTGATAATCATTTTTTGAAAACACATCCGAGGATGTAGGTTGAGGTTTTTCAAAAACAAAAGGATCAGTTTCATCAAATTTAACAAGTACTGTATCTTCAATAGTACAAGTCATTTGGTTGAAAACTCTATATTCCATAGAAGTTGTGGAGTTTCCTAAGAAAATTCCTTCATCAAATTTTGGTGCAAATTTGTGTAAAATATATTTAGTTTTCAGAATTAATACATTGAAACCAAAAACCTTAAAATAGGAAAGTATAGGTTTTCTACCATTCCATAGCTCATAAAAATTTTTATTAAGAAAAGGACTAATCAAAACTCGATTTATAGCATAACAAGTAGTACTTACAGCTTTAGCCCTAATTTTTTTGGAAACATAATACTCATGCAACATGGTTCTAGTTATCTCTTGAAGAATTCTATTTCTTCTTTCAACAACCCCGTTTTGTTGTGGTGTTCTAGGTGCTGAGAATTTGTGTGTAATACCTTTTCTACTACAAAAAGATTCAAAATTATAATTTTGAAAATCTCTTCCAAGATCATTATGAATTGTTTTCAATGGACGGTTTTTCAAATTTTTAACTTGGGCTCTAAAATTTTTAAAATAAGAAAAAGCTTCAGACTTCTTTGCTCGAATATAGTCCCACGTAAATCTATTGTAGTCATCAACCAAGAAAAGTACATAATATTATCCCCCAAATCATTCAGTATGTGTATGACCAAAAATATCCATATGCACTAGTTGTAATGAATCATTGGTTGAGACTTACCGACTGATTTAAAATTTGATTTATGTTTCTTGCCATATTGAAAAGTGTCACAAAATTTTGAAGAATCAAATCTATGTTCTGGTAAATCTTAAATAGTCTTTTCTTAGAAATTTTTAATAGGTTTATAAGGTTATAGTTTCCTAACCTTCTATTCCATAAAAAATAATGACATTCCATTGCACTAAGACAAGGTAAGTCTTTGCTCCTAAGGTCTTCTAAGTATAGTGTGTAAAAATTCTCTTGCTTATTAGCAGAAAGAATAAATTCTTCCTTGGAATTGTGTGCTAAGAACTTATCATTTCTAAAATTCACAAGATAGATTTCATCACATAATTGACTTATGCTTATGAGGTTGTGCTTAAGACCCTTACAAAATAAAACATTTGAAATCAATGTTTTTCCAAGAAGAATGATGTTACATATACCAATAATATCTCTCTGAGCATTATCTATGAAAGTAACTACTCCTCCTTTCGTCTTGATAATCTTTTAAAAATAGTTTTAGTTAACAGTCATATTATGAGAACATCCACTATCCATGTACCAAGTATTTCTGTTGGTACATTCCATATTTTTCTGAAAATCAGAAAAAATAGGTTTTCGGAATCCATGCTTTCTTGGATCCGGAAATTTCATAAAAAAAATTTTTGGGTACCAATATCTTCATAGAAAAATAACCCTTATGAAATACTAATGATTGGGTTTGTTTTAAGGAACTATTCTTTTCCCAGTGACCACCACAGTAACATTTAGTACAGAATGGGGACTTTGAGGAACGATGTAGTTGTTACTAAAAATTTGTTTTGAACTTGTATAACCAAAACCAGAAGTATTCCTTAGAGGATGGATTTGTGAATAAATTTTACCAAAATTTAACTTAACTAGAGTAATGTTTAACAAACACTTCCTCAAGGAATATATTTCAGATTTGATTTTGATAACTAAGTTCTTGTATTCAAAACATCTGATTTTGAGCTAGATCTAGGCTCAAAAACTTTTTTTTGAAATAACGTTTTCTAGATCTTTAGAAAGTTTATTCTTCTGAGAACATACTTCCTCGTGATTTTTTGAAATACTTTCAAAATCAGCAGTTTTCTTATCAGGATTGTTAGAAAATATTATATTTCCTTTGTAATTATAGTATTCCTAGATATTTCCTTATCATGATTTTTCATGAGTTTTGAATTCTCATTATCAATGAGTTTGGAAAACCTAGAAACTTTTTCATAGGTAGGTAATGTATTATCTTCATCAGAAGAGGATTTTTCATTTTAAGAGTTATAATATTTACTATCATTATAATTCCAAGAAATATTGTTCATTGATTTATAATTGTGTACCTTAGCCATTAAACAATGATTATAAATAGGTAGCCTGGCTGTTAGACCAATATATTTCTGTACAGATGATTCATAATCTAAAGACTCATCTGAAGATTCTCCACCACTAGCAATCCATGTTTCATTAGCTTTCAACACATTATTAGATTTTTACTTGTAATACTTCTTTCTGTTTTTCTCAGAATTCCTTTCCTTTATTTCTTTTCTCTTGAGCATAGGGAAATCAGGTCTTATGTGTACAGCTCTATTTCATTCATAGCATGTAACATCTGAATTATTCTTGTCTTTCCTTTCCTTCTTCATATATCCAGATTGAATGTTCTTCTTTCCAACTATCTTGTTCATCCTTCTAGAAAGACTTGCTAACTAATTTTATGAGGATTTACTTCCACTAGATTCAGAAGGGATACCAACATTCTTAGATTTAGATCTGGTAACTTGTTCAGGAGTCTTGTCTTTCATATTATTGGAAGTAGTAGTAAAATCTACACTGCCATTTCCATTATTCTTCTTCACAATATCAGCATATCCCTTCATTCTAGTCACATGATAAAGAAGAGTTTCAAATATTTCATTAAGGGTAATTTGAGTAACCTTTCTATTCTCATCAATTTCATTCCTTTTAGATTCCCACTCACTCGGCATGATGTCGATACTCTTTTCAACAAGAGATTCATCAACTAATCCTTTTTCACCCACTGATTGTAAACTATTCACAATAGTCATGACTCTCTGTTTCACCATGCATATGGGTTCACCATATGGAAAACTAAAACCATGATATTCAGCTCTAAGCATGGATCATCCTGTCTCAATTACGTTGGAAGTCCCAAAGTGAGTAACTTTAAGTTTCTTCTATATAGAATTTTTTACTTCACAAGATGGAATTTTTCTATATATATTTCTAGTCATTTAGCAATGTGAATTATTGCATACCTTAAAATTCAATTGATATTCATGCTTTTATTGATTTTTAAAGGAACATACTTCTTTATCGAGGATCTTGTTTCAGCCAGTAAGCATAACAAAATTTTCAACACCAGTTTTGATAATGAAAGTCTTCATGTGATCTCTCCAATATTCATAATAATTAGGATCAAATTTTGGTGGTCTGTTTTGATTTAGATTCTCTATGGTACTAACATTGATTCCTATCATCTTTAAGAAAGTTATTTCCAAAAAAACATGCTAGTAGAAAATTTTTGTAAAAAAGGAAAAATATTCCTAATCAAGAAAATATTGAACATGATTATCTGTAGGAAAAAGTGAATCTGAGCTATGAGTCCGAAGAATAGATTACGAAAAATATGATTTCGGAAAATGTAATTCCGAGAATTTCCTTCTGAATATATTTATTAGTTTAATTCAGATTGAACCAAATGTTCTGATACCCATTATTGAGATGGTATGTATGAGATAGATATAATCTATAATACCAAACCTATAGTATAATATGTAATTATATTCTGAAATACAATAGGGGTGAATTTTAACTTTTAAAAATTCTTTTATAACATTTAAAGATAGTTATGTTTAACAAGATTAAACAAGTTAATTCACAATACCTCAAGTTCTAAATACTCTCTAGATTCTAGAGAATTGATTCCGAAAATAAAACATCACTAATGTTTACAATGATTAAGATTCTTCCTTAAAGAGTATATAATCTAACTAAATCATAGTATAAGAGTGATAATGTTTAGGAGAGTTATACTTTCCCCAACAATACAAAATGCAGTGGAAAAACTTGTTACAAAACAAGTAACATGTAATAAATCTTTTAACCCAAAGAGAAGGGTATCCAACAACCTTGAATAAAGTTCCCTTGATTTATACTTTCAAGAAATCTGGCTTACTCACACAAGGGTAAGCCCTCAATACGAAGATCGGAGTCTATCTTGCTATCCCCTCAAGCCCTCAATTATCAGGTAATCGGCACCTCTGTCTTCCTCAGTAAGGATGGCCTCAAATTCAAGGTGATGGAACTTCTCTCTTCCTATCCCCTGAAGACCTTTATTGTACACAGAAACAATAGGAGACGCACGAAGAAAATATGCACAAGTAAATGGTTGAACAAGTTGTTTAAACTTTCTGCAAAAAGCTTGAGAGTTGATAAGAGCCTCTCTCCCTAGAAATCACTTCAATGGCATGTAGGCGCAGATGTCAAAGTAATGAATCTATGCCGTTTCAAATCAACTCTTATTTATACGCAATGCTCTAATGGTAGGCTCCCTCCTCCAATGGTCATATTATTCCTTGAAATTTGTAGGGACCTATACATGTGTCAATCAAACAACGGTTAGTTCAAAACTGAAGGCACGACATCATTTTATAATAGAACAAGTGAAAACATAAACAGAAATGATATTTTTAATGTAAGAAAATATGAATCTTTGGAATGTAATTAAATATGAATGTTCAGAATGTATGTAAATATGAATTTGGAATCTATAGTACTAAGATATTCAGATTCTGTTTTGTAGGAATTCGGAACCTGAATTATGTAGAATTTTAGAGACTGAATTTCAAGGAACTTTGGAGTCTAGTTTCACCAGAATTCGGAACCAGAACATACAATGTTCGGAGTCAAATTTGATGAGAATTAAGTGTCATGACTCATAGGAGTTCGGAGTCGGAATTCAGAGTACTCGGAGTCAGAAAATAGTGATGTTCATAACTAGAATTCGCAATCAGAATTTGGATTCGAACTATTTAGAAGTTCGTAATCAGAATATGGTGTTGAACATTACATATGTCCGTAATCAGAATTCAGAGTCAAACTTTTCCTATGTTTGTAATCCAAATTTATAGTCAATCCTTACATAAGTTTTTAATCAGAATTCGGAGTCAAACTTCTTGAGAATTTGTGTCTAGAATTCAGAGTAGAACTTCATGAGAATTCGTATCCAAAATTCGGAGTTGAACTTCAGAAGAGTTCGCATCCATAATTAGGAGTTGAACTTCATGAGAGTTTGTATCCGAAATTCGGAGTCTTAAACAGAATACCTCATATCTATTTATTATATGTTTTCGAGGATTTTGGTTTCAATCCGAGTTTTATACATAGAAAATTTATGATATGATCAATGAAATTTAGGCAAGGGAAAATTTCCTTAGGGAAGGAAATATTCCTTATTGAAGTAAAACAGGGGTAAAATAAGATTTTCCTTAAAATTTGGTGTTTTTTATTTTCAAAACAAGAGGAATGATAATTTGAGAAGGAACCCATAATGACATAACAATTTTTCCCTTATAGAAAGGAATGGAAAAGTCATAAGGAAACCCTTATTAACTCAACACTCATGTGTAAGAGGATATTGTTGATTCTATATATGATATCTATATTGACCATTTTTGTAGATGATTCTAATATCTTCAAGTTTTCTATGATGGTATAGGAGTAAGTGGATGTAAATTTTGATTATTTTCTAGTTTTAACTCCATATCAAATGTTTTTTTAAATTTACACTTACAAAGGATGGTTTGATATCTGTGAAATAATATTAGAAGACCCAATCCACCTCTAAGAGGTGTATGTGTAGTCGGAGGAGTCTACAGATAGGGGATTGTTACAACTAGTGTACCGACATGGTCAGCCCCATATTTTTTACTAAAAAGGAAGATGAAATTTTGAGGGTAGGAGTGGATTTATATCACCCATTCCAGGAAACTGTTATGGAGGAGTTTCCACTCTTTTGAATCAATGGCATTAATGAAAAGTGGTTTGGTGTGATGTGGTTATTAGTGATTTACCTCGTTAAATTATTATACCAGCTCCAGGTTCAAGATAATGATTTAATGAGTATGGATCCCTTGAGATACTAGGGTGTCATTGAGATCATGGTGATACCAATTAGTGTATTTAACAAAACAATAGACTTCATGAGACATATTAAATGGTTCTTTAACAATCCATAGATCAGTATGTGGTTTTATTATAAAAGTAAATATTTGTTTGTTGGGCAGCATAGTTCGATCACTAGATGCACATGAGGACGGTTCAGGACATGCTCTAGGGGTAACCTATTTATGGGGATATCTCATAGAGTAAATTCTATATAAAGGATTTACATTTCATAAGATCATTATAAAAATACATCGGACTGATAGTGGAACCATTAAAGGTTATGTAGTGCTAGTGTGATACCCACCAAATGATGTGGATACGGAAGTGGATAAAAAATGGATGTTTTCCATCCATTATTATTAATCATGGTTAATAATTTGGCTACATAAACATACTATTTCCATAAGGAATACTGTTGTTCAGTATTCCTCTAGTAAATGGTTATTACCCCACCATATTTATAGTTTTCTAGAGAGGCATCACTTGGAGATGCCGACTATGAGGTATTCCTTGAACAGATGTTAACTATGTATAAAAATGAATGATCTTTAATGGTGGGGAGAATGTAATCTTTGAGTAAAGATGGATGGTGAAAAAATTATTTATATGAATGTAGATACTAGGGATGATTCTATCACTTAGTTGTGCACCAGAATGGTGTGTGGTTGTTCCAAGATCATTTGGAAATAGGATTCGTGGCCAATGATGTTATGGAATGTGGATTAGATAAAATCAATATGTCTCAACTATCTATACATGGGGACATTATTCATGGATGGAAATGGATATGAGATGATGTCGTTTTGGTTATTGTAATGTAGATACCAAAATAAATTAGTCGTCATGGTGCACTCTAGATGAATGTAGACAAACTCCCAATGTTGATAAACATCCTCAAAAAAACAGAATGGATATTAATATAGAGTTTGGGATCCCAATTCATTAAGGTGGTTTTTGATATTCATGTAATTACATAAAATATTATTTCATTCTATGATTCTCTTTGCACGGTACTATTATGAATTGGTTTCAATATGTATACTTGAGAACAATGATTTTTACCGAAGTAATGTGGTCGGGTTAACCAAATCATATGTGTTTTGGTTAAAATTCATGGTGTTTGGTTATTGGTACTAAGACACATATCAGAGGACCAACAAAAAATAGAGGAGTTTTAGTATTATAATAGTTACCACAACACCTCTGTAGAAACAAAATTTGACTCATAATATGGGATACCTGGTTGTTAATCGTCATACTAGAGGTAGCTAGTGAGAGATAGTACTTATGGTCCTTGATTTAGTACAAGTGATGGTGGAAAATGTTGCAGTTCTTCTATTGGATGATGATGGATAAATATAAATGTCATGAGTCCCATGAGGACCGATGATGGTGTACTTTGGATTTTGATGACGAAATGTTGTGTTCTAGGAGAACTGGCCTCATCGAGGAATACATGGATTTAACTAGGATGACATACAATCTTTATGTACTTTTGGTCCTTTTTTCAGTTACTATTTCCGCATAGTGAGGTACATCCCTCTTGACCCTATAACTATAGTCAGACTAGTTGTTTGGGGTTTTCCACATGTCATAGTTGAAGATACATGTGCACTTCACATTGAAGAATGTTTACCAGAAGTAGATAGAGATTGAGAGTGGAATTTTATTTTCAATTTATATGGAGATGTTTGAAACAGAATATATTATACCCTTTTATGAAAATTTGTTCTCTGATGTGTGTG